>OX451736.1:554393140-556793140 GCA_948472305.1 Vicia faba | reverse complement strand
AGCCGACATCTCTTATATGTCCTTCACCTTTGCAGGGTCTACCTGAATACCTTTGTCACTGACGATGAACCCCAGAAGTTTACCAGACCTTACCCCGATGGTGCACTTGTTCAGACTCAACCTCAACTTGTATGTCTTCAACCCGTCAAACAACTTTTATAGATGATCAAGGTTTTCTTCCTTGGTTTTGAGACCTGACTATCATGTCATCAACATAAACCTCTATCTCATGGTGAATCATATCATGGAACAAAGCTACCATGGCTCACTGATAAGTTGCCCCAGCATTCTTCAACCCAAAAGGCATCACCTTGTAACAAAATATGCCCCACTGTGTGACTAAGGTTGTCTTTTCCATTTCTTCGGGTTCCATCTTGATCTGATTGTAGCCAGAGAAACCATCCATGAAGGAAAAGATTTTATGATGTGCGGTGTTGTCAACCAGAATATTATTGTGGGGAAGCGAGAATTCATCCTTGGGGCCTGCCCTGTTCAGATCTTTATAGTTCACACACATTCGTACTTTACAATCTTTCTTAGGTACCGGAACGACGTTAGTAACCCACTACAGATAGGAGGTAACGACTAAGAACCCAGTGTTGAACTATTTCATAACCTCTGCTTTGATCTTCTCTGAAATTTCAGGGCGCATACGGAGGACCTTTTGCTTTACCAAAGGGAAATCTTCTTTAGTCGGAAGACGATGAACCATTATATTTGTGTCTAAACCGGGAATGTCTTCATATGACTAGGAGAAGATCTCAACATAATCGTGCAACATCTGTATCAACTGCTGTTTGACACCAAGCTCCAGATTTGTGCCAATCTTGACTTCTTTTCTGTCTACCTATGTGCCCAAGTTTATTGTCTCAACTGGCTCTTCACGAGGCTGTATAGCCCTCTCTTCCTACTGTAACAGTCTAGCAAGTTCTCCAGGTACCTCACAATCTTCCTCACCTTCGTACTCGGCTTGGTTGATCAAATTTTCGAAGTTATAACTGGAAATAGCTAAACTGTTATCAATGTCCAGAGTGGATAGGCATCTGGAATTTGATATGTGAGTGTGTGTAAGAGCATAGCTGTATTGATAAAGTGAAAAGTAGAAAAGAAAAAATAGAGGGCGCAAAATTTGTATGCAAGAACGTCCAATGTTTTATTGATGACATATGATAATGACATATAATAACCCTCATAAATAAACCATTGTTCCTCGGGTAATACACAAGGCCATAGAGTTTATATTGTTTATTACAAATTCGAAAATTAAGTAAGATAATTACTGCTGAAGAAAAGTAATCGGCACAAAATCTTTGGTCGTCCAGTTACTTGGTCCACCGTTGGTAGTAGGGTAGATCTAGCTGTCAATATCAGAATCCTCATCATCGTCTTCTATAGCATTGACCCCACAATTGATGATGTGTAGGGGAGGTCCTCCAGCCCGAGCACGTCGAACAATCCTTTGAGCTCCTGAAGTAAAGCCCAAACCAAATTTTTCAGTTTTATAAGGAAAATCAGGGAGTTGTCCCCAAATCATACACCCACCTTCTTCGACTAATGCCTTGGCATCCTTGAGAGAGTCCATCTTCAAAGGAGGTTTGGTGATCTTCGACGCACTGGTGATAGTCTCGATTGATGCCATAATCTGGGGAACCTCTTCAAAAATTTGACAAGGGGTCTCTATGAACTCACCATTCATCTCCACATACTTGAAAGAGTTCAGATTGCTTACCATATTCTCCTCTTCACCATGCACGGTGATAATCTTCCCCTTCACCCGATACTTCAGCATTTGGTGTAGCGTAGAAGTAACGGCCCCAACTTCATGAATCCAAGGACGACCCAACAAACAAGAGTAAGATGCCCTGATATCCATCACGTAGAAGGTGGATTCAAAGGTCTGGGAACCCACTTTGACAGGGATGTCCACCTCCCCGTGCACCATTCTTTTTGAACCATCGAAAGCCCCCACCACAATGTTACTGGGCTTTAAGGTCAAACCTTCACAATCTAGCCTATCAAGAGCCTTCTTGGGCAGAACATTTAGTGACGATCCAGTGTCCACTAGCACATTGGCCATAGTAGTGTCCCTGCATTCGATCGAGACATGCAGAGCATCATTATGCTTTCTCCCCTTTGGTGTCAAATCAACATCTAAAAAACCCAACCCATTATCGGCAGTCAAACTGGTCACACAGTCCTTGAATTGGTCAGTGAGGGTTTCTTGCGGCACATGTTCACTCTTAAGAAATGTAATCAAAGCCTTTGCACGGGCCTCAGAACACAATAGCAATGCCAACATTGATATCTTCGAAAGGGCATGTCCCAACTGGTCGACCACATGGTAGTCACTCTTCTTGATTATTTTTAAAATCTCCTCCATTTCTTGTTTAGAGGATTCCAAAAAAACTTTTCTAGGTGCCTCCGTCCGGGCAGGCTCGCCTACAACTTCTTTGCCCCAAGTCCTAGATGACTCATCGGCAGGGGTAACAACTAGAGTAAGTATGGGAGTAGTAGCAGAAGTACTAGCAGGAACAACAGATGGAATAACAAATGGCCTAGCAACAGTCTTCGGGGAGATCTCGGGAGAGAAAACTCTTCCACTCCGAGTAATCTTGCTGGTCCCGACAATGTTACTGATATCAGGATCAGCCTCTTTAGCTTTTTTGTCTTTACTGTTTAACAAATCTTGCTTGACGCCATGGTAGTAAACGTCAGCACCATAATTCTAGGGAACATATTTCTCCGAGCAGTATGGTACAGGGCAAGGAAAAGTGATTATTACTGGAGCAATTCTTGGAGCAAGTGTAATCCTAATAGGTCTTTTAGAGGAGACCTTGGAAGGATTGGAGGAAATGGTTATGATAGCAACATCTTCATGTAAGATAGTCGGAATTAGAGTCTTTTTGAACAAAATCTCTCTGTTATCCATCAGGCCTTGGACACCTACTTTCAGCAAATAACAACCAGAAGGCAGAGATAAACACATGTGGCAACCTTCATGACAGCCCAAAAATAAACCGGCTAGCAACAAATTCTTCTTGACAGTCATGAGAGGAGTGGAAACTTCATCAACAGAAGTGACAAATAGATCAGTATTGACAGAATTAACACCACGATTGTGCTTGGGCATGGGAGAAGTTATGACATTAGGCTTATCAGGAGCATCAAACTCAATCTCCTTTGCTTCTGTCAGATCCTGTATCTTATTCCTCAGAGCCCAACAGTCATTTGTATCGTGGCATGGACTCTCAGAATGGTAAGCACACCGAGCATTTGGACTGTAAGGAGGAGATATGGTGTTGGGATTCTTGGGAGCCTCCTTTAAGGTCGCCAAGTTAGATTTTAGCAGATAGGGTAAAGCCTCAGACAACGTCATATTGATCCGGGTGAACTGCCTTTGAGGTCTTTCTACCCTTGGCTGATTGTTTCGTTGTTGAGTAGCCATATTCCTAGGTATCATCACAGTTCCTACCGTTAGACGGCGTTCGGTTCTGCTCTGACCTCTTAGATTGTAAATAGCATTGAGCTCCTTCTTACCCATGAATGGCTTCTTCACTGTACTCGAAGATGTGTCTTTTTGGATCTTGCCACTTTGAATCCCAACTTCTACCCTTTCTCCAGTCAATATCAACTCGATAAAACCATATGGGGAGCTACCAATCAAGTGATTAAAGAACGGACCAGACAACGTACCAAGAAACATGTCCACCAAATCCCTATCAGACAAAAGGGGTTGGACTCTACCTGCCAAATCTCTCTACTTCTGTGCATAGTCCTTAATACCTCCACTTGCACTCATAGACATACTCTGGATTTGAGTACGGGTAGGAGCAAGGTCAGCGTTATATTGATACTTATAAAAAGCAGCGGCTAAATCTTCCCAGTTACATACATTGATTCCCTCTTGCTGATAAAATCACTCAAGCTGAGTCCCAAACATACTGTCTTGAAAGAAATGGACCCACAAGTTCCTATCAGTAGTGTGAGGTTGAATCTTCCTCACATAAGAACAAAGATGAAGCTTGGGACAAGAAACCCCATCATACTATGCAAATACCGGAGCCTTGAACTTCGGTGGAATGACAACCCCGGATACCAAACCCAGCTCTTCAAAATCCATCCCTGGTACTCTTTGGATCTCCATTGCATTCAGACGATCCTCTAACTGCTTGTATCTATCCTCAATGGGATGATACTTTTCATCGTTGTAATCAGATTCATCCTCAAAAACCCTTGGACTAGGGTCTTCCTCCCTTGTTTCACCCTCTTGGTTCTCCCCTTCTTTGGATGTAGAGGTCAGATCAACAGGTTACTTCAATGGTCCCCTGAATCTTCTGCCTAGATTCAGGACACCAGCGGTCTTCTTTGTCTTCTTCTTTCTATCTTTCAGAATAAGGGCCTTCAGATCTTCCTCCCCTTTAGCCAAAGCTATGAACATTTTCTGAAATTAGGCATTTTGTGCCTGAAGATCCTTGATACTTTGTTCAGAAGTCATTATTGCTGAAATAAATAACGAAGAAGATGAGAAACCTGTTATGAAACCTATTTATGCAATGTCATGGATGATATGCGTATGTAATGATTTCAAGGATTCTTAAAGGCTAAAATTTTCTTAACCAAAAGAAACACACATTAATTGTATTAATAAGTTTAAATTGTTACAAATGGTGCCCTTTAGACTTACCATCAAACAAAATAAAGCTTAAAGAAAAAAGAAAATTAGGTTTCCCATGAGTGCATCCTCTTTGGTGCGATATAGGCGTTTATATTCCTCTCTTCATGAAGTAGCCTAGTGAGTTTCAGGACTTTTCTCGCTGGCGTAGAATTGAGCTTTAAACGTATCTCGTTCCTCCTTAAGTTGGACCCATGATCTTTGTAAATCCTCATGATCAGTTCGCATGTTAGGATGAAGAATAAGATAAGAAGTGTCTCCTTTAGCAACCAGTTATATAATCGTAGGTAGTATGGAGGGATAAGGCATCATAAGACTTTGAGCACGGGCTCATACACATTTGAGGTAAGGCTCAAGAGGGATTGAATTCTTGTGACCTAGTGTCTTGCTATCAACTCTATGTACCATGCCCCAAGCTCGCATGAATATTTTACAGTAACCCTGGGCATCATTCTCATAGTCGAAGGTGATTCCTTGGATAAGTGTATCATGAGGACCATCCCTTCTCGCATATCCAAATTGTCGCAGTGCCAAACAAGGATTGTAAGTGATTCATCCCCTAATTCCTAAGAGAGGGACGTTAGGGAATTCTCCTCATCGATCAATGATGGTAACATTCTCTGAGGATCGATGACACCAATGAATACCTGAATGTGAAAGAGTCATTAGAATAAGAGACCATCTCAAACCCTATTCATACTTTAAGACGGATCGGGGTAGGTGCGAAATAAATCACCTAGCCAAAAGAGGAGTGCAACACAAAAGGGTCCCTCTTTTCTTTATAGTGTGAGTATGCAGAGAATGTAGGATATATCTAAACAGAGTAGGTACCGGATTACGTGACAAGAAAACCTTAACCTCACTCACGTCAATGAGCTGGTCCAGATTAGGAAACAGTACCAACCCATAGATGAGAAGGGCTAACACCTCTTCAAAGGCTTGTAAGTCCAGGGTATCCCAAAAATGATGAGCTTTGTTAAACAATAATTTAGCCAAAAAACCCTTGACACCTTTCCTGGTTTCCCAATTTGCTACTACGTCAGACCATTGTAAGGACATAGCTTTAGCAATATCTTCAAGTTTATGGACTCTTTCCATACCATTGAAAGGTACCTTGTTAAGGATAGGCACCCCCAGTAATAGAGAAAACTCCTCCATAGTAGGCACTAACTGGTAATCCGGAAAAGTGAAGCAGTGATGTAGAGGGTCAAAGAACTGAAAGAGCAATTTTAGCATTTCTTCATCAGGGTTTGAGGTGAACAAGATGAGAAGTAGACCATGCCTTTCAGTGAAAGGAGAGATTTCAGGAACCCTTTCTACCAACTCCTTAATCTGAGGAGGTACCTTTACCAGACTAACTTGGATAGTGAACCTGCGGGCAAGGGACATGTCCTACAAAACAAGACAAAAATAAGCCCTAAGGATCCTTGAAATGGTTAGCATGATATGCTATGTTATGATGTCATAATTATGCTCAGATATAACAGATATAGCAAACACAAACAGATCACACAGAGACCTTAGGTTTAAGGCTTGCATGAATTTTAAGGTATACCCTCTTGAAGTTGGGTTGGTTCAACCTGTCCTAAATATGGTAACCGGGTTTTAAGGGATCTCAATATCACTGATCTTTCCCCCAAATTTCGTTCCAGTAGACAATTGAATTGCCACCAAACAAAAATCAAGAGTCAAACCTCAATGAGTGTAGCATCGAGTATCAATTGACTTTGGGTTTACACCAAAGACGACTATCTCAGTACGCCCTAAAAGCCAAGTTGGTCAATTAAGGTGCTAAGGTCAGTTGACACTTTATGATACCACACAGTTGCTCCGTATCACCCTTGATTACTCAAGGGCTACCGATACTGTTTCAATTGTGTTAGTATAACCCTCACAATTTCCTTACAGTTTATTGCTACTTACCTAAAAGGAATTCCTCGATCCGGGTTTAGGATCCAAACAACCCAACAAGATACCCATAAAAATAAATCCAGCAAGACAAGCCAAAGAAACAATTAAGAATGAGCTAGGTCCTAAGGTAAACCCCACTTTATTATGATCCCCAGCAGAGTCGCCAGTTCTGTGATACGGTGGCAGAACCGACTGTTTTTTGTTACTACTGGTTTTGCGTTTTTTGTTCACAAATGTATGGTAAGCAAGAGTCGCCACCGCCCCTTATTTTATCCAACAAAGGAAAAGGGAAAAAGAACAAAAAAAACCTTTTTCGAGATGTTTCTGAGTACGGGGGGTAGATTATAGAAAGGGAAGGTATTAGCACCCTCTCTATCCGTGGTTTTCCATGGGCTCTTAGGTACTTGCTCATTCTTAAATTGCTTTTGTGTGTTTGAAAAAGTTTTGAAATTGCATTAGTGCGGCGTTTCACTTTATGGTAACCCTTGTATTAGTCCTCAAGGGTGTGATAAAGTGTTTTTGAAAACTTTTGTTTGAAAAGTGTTTGAAAGTGTATAATGTGAAAATTTGTTTGAGCAAGTACTTAAGAGTTTCTACCTACTCTAAAAAGACTGTTCGTTTTCTTATTTCCTTTTGACAGCGATGTCCTACTATTAAGGAGTAGGTAGCTTTATCGTTGGAGTTTAAGGGACAATCGAAAGGGACGAGTACGATCACTAAAGAAATGGTTAGGAAACCTTAGTAGTTACCCTAGAGTCCTAAAGATCTTTCCGAGGCAACATTCGAATGGATCATTTTTGATCTTTTGGGACTAGAGGGAAACCACTAAAACTCCCTATACTTCATGACCGTTTATCGAAGGCAACTGAAGTGGGGCAAACCCTAGGAGTGAGCATGTGCAAGTGTTAGTTATTTTAGTTATTTTTCTTTGCATAATTAGGGTTTTTTTACTGTTTTAAATTATTGATCTTTTGTATACAATCCTATTATCAATCATCTAACAGTTTATAATGACGGAAAGGAAAAGTGCCAGAAATTTAAACCTAGCTATTACAAGGCTTTGGGGAGGGGGATTACATAATCAAAAACTTGGGGAAAACAGTAAATGAAAATAGTAAACCTAAGTTAAAACTATTACAAACTCGGAGCAATTACATTAATTTAAAAAAATGGATAAATAAATGCGCGCGAGAATAAATTAAACAAGGAATTAAAGCTAAATCAAAGACATTTAATTAGTGAATAAAGAAAATTTGTTTTTTTTGGATTTTTTGAGAAAAGTAATTAATTTTGCAAATTAACCTAATTTCTAATTAATTTTAATTATCAAAAAGGAATTTAAATTATCCTAATTAACCTAATTAATTAATGAAATTAAATATTTTACAAAAAAACCTAATTCTAATGTTTTTTGTGTTTTTATGATTTTAAGATTTAACTAAAAAAGTATTTTTTTAAAACAATTAAAAAAAATAAAACAATAAAAAAATTAATGAAATTAAAATAAAAATTAAATGGTCCTGATATGAGAAGTAATTATGGGGTGCAAAATTGAATTTTCCAGGCCCAGAATAGTTGGCCCATCTGTCTGCGTCTGATCTAGTGGGAAGCTTGCCAAGAGAGTCCACCATGCGCCTGCGTGCTTGAGGCGTGGTATCTAGATACAAATTGATCCAATTATGAGATGCTGAGGTGCATGGTGAGCGCGTTTGGAATGGTACTACTGGATCTGCAAAGAAATTGTGAGAAAAATATTATGTAGGAGGCAGGGATCGAACCCCTGACCTCCTACACGCGCGCGCCCTGAAATCCTTCGCTTGTACCACTAAGCCAACTTGATATTCGTTAATACAAACAAACAACAAATAATATATTTGATAATAAGTCAGTGTTATAAGAAAACGCGCGCCATTCAAATTGACCACTCAGGTGTTGACACGCCTTCATCTTCTTTGTTAGAATTGTCATTTTAGACCCAGACCTGTACCTACGGACGTGTCAATTTCTATAAACATGTGTATCTTAAAAATCATATCCAGGCAATACAAACCAAATCTAATTACACAGATCAATTAGGTTTGATCTTTGGAATGCAGTGGTATCCATCTTTGGCCCAGATTTCACCTGAAACGAAAGCCCTAAAAGGAAGCTCTAAACCCTAACAATGGCATTCCATCAAATAGGCATTGAAACACACAATTGATTATGCAACACGTTCTAAATTATTGTACAAGCATGAATATATACTTAGAAATAGTTTATCATGTGTAAATTCGATAAACTAATTTCAAGAACAAGAGTAAACTGTGATTGCTATATATGCTGTTTCTGAAGGTGTTGACGTGTGGTAATGCTCAAGATAGCTGCCAAACACGCCCAGGAATGGATTGCAAGCCTTCAAATTCCTTGAATCTCCTTGTAGGAAGAAATCCGATTCTCACTTTTTGTCCAAAATTTGAGTCTTTGTTCTTGCTCTTAGAGAGGCAGGTTGCGCATAAAACTTCTGTTCCAGGGTTTCCATGCATTGTTATATGTAATAGAATCATATTAGGGCAACATAATTGGAATGAATCAAAGATATAATTGCATGGTTTTGGAAGAAAATCAAATCTTTAAAAGTTTCCATATGTGAAGATTCTGTGTCCTATTTGGCCTTGCACGATTTCCTGGCTATTTGACAACATATAAGATCTCCCTTCAATGTAAAAATCATTCCTAAAACAAATTATATGATTTATTTGGATTTATTTGATTTTATTTGATTCTTAAATGAATAAAAATCAAAATAAATTAAATAAATGAGTGAATAAGGAATGGAGGGTCCCATAGGCCGCAGACCATGCTAGGACTGAGATTCAATCTTGAAAAGATGGGCCCATGAGGAAAAAAAATGCAATTTTGAGCATTGTTGACTTTGTGCAAACTTCCAAAAATGGCCAACTTTGACAATGCATATCTCTATCAATTTTGACCCTAAGAGGGTGTTCTTGGACTTTTTATAAATCTTAGGATTTCCCCTAATCAACATTTTTGGTTTCATCTCAATTGGATCTTCCATGTTTATGTCAGAAGCTTTGACCCAAAAGGTGTTTTTGTTGACTTTTGAAGAGGATCTATAATGTCTGAATTTATATCTTTTCATGAGTGCATTTCTTGAACTCGAGGGATGAAGATGAGTTGTAGGGAATTGGATTCTCTTCAAAATGAGCCTTGGATGAGAAATTTATCATAAAGTATGAGGAAGTTATGCCTAGTCAAAGTTTGGTTGACTTTTCCTATAGAAACCCTAATTTAGCAACTTTTGAGTTTTGATGAATTAGGGGAATTCCTTGAGGAATCATGATAAACCATTTATCAAATGATGGATATCACTTCAAAATGTTGATGTTGACCAAAAATCTTGAAGTTTGACTGTATGTGGGTCACAGTTGACTTTTGACCTAATATAGTTGATTTTTAGGCATTTGAGCAGTTGACTCAACAAACTTCTTGTGCAAGGCATGAAACTTGGCATGGATGATATTGAGAATATATTAGGGAAATGGAAACCATTTAGGACCCTCGGAAATCAAACATCTTGATGAGAAGTGAAACCCTAGTTTGAGGCTCATTGTCTTAGGAGGAGGATTTGTCTGGTCAATCCTTAGTTAACTTGAGCAATTGAGGACCTCTAGGAGTATGTTTTGTGTGAAAATGGGAGGGAAATTTTTGGGGTACAACAAACATGATAGAAGAGATCAGACCTACCGCTTCCAATGGGCATCACTTCATCCTAGTGGCCATTGATTACTTCATGAAGTGGGTTGAGACCGCCTCTTTTGCCACTGTTACCAAGAATGTTATGTCGCGGTTTATCAGGCATAACCTTATTTGTTGGTACGGTGTGCCAGAGAGAATCATCACAGACAATGGTACAAATCTCAATAATACAATGATCACCAAACTCTGTAAACAATTCAAGATCGAGCATCATAATTCTCCTCCTTACCGGCCAAAGATGAATGGCACTGTGGAGGCTGCTAATAAGAACATTAAGAAAATCATACAGAAGATGACGGTGACATACAAAGACTGGCATGATATGTTACCATTTGATCTTCATGGTTATCACACCTCAGCACGAAAATCGACATGGGAAACATCTTATTCTATGGTATATGGTATGGAGGTTGTTCTACCTATCATGGTCCAGATCCCTTTTTTGAGTATCATGAAGTATGCAGGCTTGGACAAAGACGATTGGATCCATACTCGACTTGATCAACTGATCTGATTGATGAGAAAAGACTTACTGCTATCTGTCATGGTCAAATGTATCAAAATTGGATGATTAAGGCTTTCAACAAAAAGGTCAGATGTCAATTATATCAAGTGGGTGATATAGTAATCAAGCGCATCACACTGCCGCAAGGTGATCCTAGGGGTAAATAGACTCCCATATACAAAGGGCCATTTGTGATCAAAAGCATATTTTTCGGTGGAGCCATGATTCTGACTACCATGGATGGTGACGACCTTCCTCACCCTGTTAATGCGAACATAGTAAAAAGATACTACGCGTAAATAAAGACCTGCTAGGTTGACTGGCCTAGGAAAAAATAAGGGCATCCCGACGAACCAAAAGGGTTCGGGAAAAAATTAGGGATAAATACAACAAAATCTGTACACCCGACATGTCAAAAACCTGAAAAGGTGGCTTGGGCAAAAAAGGGTATCCCGGTGGACTGAAAACCCGAAAGGGCGGTCCAGGAAAACGTTAGAGATTTGAAGCGTATCACTATGTCCCATTGGATCACCTTGTGGCCAGACTTCAGTATCAACTATCAATCTCAAAGGGTACCGATCAATCTAGTCATCTTCGGACAAGTAGCAAAGTGATGAGACGCTCAAAGGCATAAGGGAAATAGCAGAATTGAAACTCAATGGGATTGTTACACATAGCTATTTTTTTTCTCTTTGTACACTATTTTTTATAGTTTTCACTCTCACGGCGGAGTTCTCCTACTAGAACGCCAACCTCTTTGTACAAAATTCCTGTTATAGGAAAACTTCAAAAAAAATCAATACAAATCATTTCTTTGAAAATACAAGACTGTTTGTTTTTCTTTTTCTGTTTTGTTTTTAAAAAACGTCCAATGACTTATTCTTGACATATGCATTTGAATATGATTATTATTCACAAATATTTGCATAAGAAACAGAAAGATAGTTGCTCATGACTTTAAGGAATGGGACAAAGTCTAAAAAACCATTTTAGTCCCGACAGTTACTCCTTCCAGCAGGTACAGGGTCAGAGACATTTTTGAGACGAAGTCACCATTACATATGACCTTGTGACGTCTATATTCCCCACAGAGTAGAAACGACCAAAGTTTTAATATCTTCTTCCCCAAGCAGGAATTATCTCCTCCAACAAAATTCCTTCTCCAGCTGCAATATGTATTCCCCAACCGAGTTTTATAATTTCAAACAGTTATAAAATCTCCTCCCGAGTATAGTTTATTTCTCTAACTACAGAAGTTCATTCCCCGACAGAGTTTATTTCTCTACAACGGAAAAATCTTCCAATAAAGCATCTTGATCGCACTAAATCGCACTATGTTTCTGACTCAAATATCACATGTTTTCCTTAGTTTTTATTGTCATTTTCTCGTATTATGTTCCTTTTTCCTTTGTTTTCAGGATTCTTGTCATTTCAGAGCCTTCTGTGAAGAAACGAGCCAAAACGCCAAGAAATTAGGGTTTTTCAAGATATTCTGCACTTATGGCGTTGAGCGCCGCGCTGGCTACAGGGAACGTGATGACGTGGCCCACTTTCACCCAGAGATCAACTGCCACGTTCCCATGATGTGGCAGTTCCATGCACCGCGCCCGCGGCCACCCCCACCGCGCCCGCGGCCTTCACAACAAGCTTCCCTCTCAAAAGAAGTTAAGGGGCATGCTGGTCCTTACGCACCTCAAAGATCCTCTATAAATAGTTTTCGATTCTCATTCTTTAGTTTCATCCAAGCTTAGTACAATCTTAAGCCATATACTATCAGTTTCTGTAAAGTGATAATCTCTTCACATCGGGGAGTTATTACGGTGTAGATTGAGTTGTAATCGAGTCTTGGAGCACTTTGGTTGAAGTTCATCATACCGGCCTTACCTTTCCGTAGATTTGTATCAGATTCAAGTCTCCGACCGGAGCAAGGTTCTATTTTATTGCATTTCTTTATTTAATTGCTCTTACCATAGTCTACACGTTTTATAGACTTTAAATGCTCTTACCATAGTCTACACGTTTTATAGACTTTAAATGCTCTTACCATAGTCTACACGTTTTATAGACTTTAAATGCTCTTACCATAGTCTACACGTTTTATAGACTTTAAATGCTCTTACCATAGTCTACACGTTTTATAGACTTTAAATGCTCTTACCATAGTCTACACGTTTTATAGACTCGCACTTATCATGTCTGGCTAAACTATAAAGGTTAGGATGTAATGATTGTCGTCATGGTCGTGTTCCAATTATCATGCTAGTGAAAATACTCTGGGGATGTTTTGCTTCTAACTTAAGTCAATTGTGTTTAAATGTTTATTGGGTAAGATCGAAAGTCGTCCAAACTAATGATACGACTTGATTATTATTTAACCAAACAAAAAGAGCGAAAGCCGTTGATTGGTTAAATAGGAATCATTGACCTTTTTAGAAAACGGTTTTGAAACTATTTTCGGACGCGTTTGTAGGTTTGAAATCTGACTCTTGGTCAAAAGCCAAAAGTCTCTTTAAGTTAATCTTTCCAAGTAAGATCACTTTTCTGTTAAGTCAAAACTATCAATTTCTTAAAAATAGGTTTACCTCTTTAACGCGGAAGGCACCCTTTATATGTGACAATAAAGGAATTTAATTTAAAGAGTAAACTCGGTTCTTAGTAGTCAAAAGCTACAAGTTCCCGTTAAACTGATTCTTTGCTATCAATAGAAAATACTGCCCCATAAGTAGGTTCATCTACGCATGACCGGATCAATATCTGATTACATGATTTACATTCCAACCTGTCTTTTAAACTGTTATTTACTTCGTTCATTTACTTTGTGCACTGCACTCACATCAATATTCTTGTTCGCCTTAGATAAGCACCTTAGCAATAGAGTTGATAGATTGACAATTGGTCTCTGTGGTTCGATAATCTTATATATTACTTCGATAGGCTGTACACTTGCAGTACTACATTTAGGCTATACGTTACAGATTAAACCCATCAAGTTTTTGTCGCTGTTGCCGGGGACCAACTTCGTCAAATTTCGTACCCTATTGTTATCCCGTTTAGACTAAGGCTATTCTAGCCGGTAGATGCGTAGAAATCGTAGCACCGGCAACCTAATAGATCCTTTAGTAGAACCTGAACGTTACGCTCGTGCCCGTCTTTTTATTCGCAAGATAAGAAGAGCTATGGAAGAAGATCGTAACCAAAGACCGCTCAAGGAATTCGCCCAACCATCTAACGAGGAACCTAGTTCTAGTATAGTAAACCCTGCTATAACTACCAACAACTTTGAACTAAAGCCCTCGTTACTACAATTAGTACAACAAAACCAATTCGCTGGTCTCGCTACCGAGAACCCGAATCAACATTTAAAGGTATTTATCCAGTTAGCTGACACCCTTAAGGCAAATGGAGCCACACCCGAAGCTATCCGATTAAGACTATTTCCTTTTTCCCTTAGAGGTAAAGCTCACGACTGGTTAGACGCCCTTCCAACTAACTCAATAACAACTTGGGAAGACCTTAGGAGAGCTTTTCTTGCGAGGTATTTTCCACCAAGCAAGACCGCTGTTCTTAGGAACCTGATCACTTGTTTCACCCAAAACCAAGGCGAATCACTTTTTGATGCCTGGGAGAGATATAAAGAACTTTTAAGAGCTTGTCCGCACCATGGCCTGGAGCAATGGTTAATCATACATACCTTCTATAATGGACTCCATTACAACACAAAGATGTCCATAGACGCTGCCGCTGGCGGAGCGTTGATGAACAAACCTTACCCTGACGCTTGTGCCCTAATAGAGGACATGGCCCAAAACCACGCCCAATGGGGATTAGAACGAGCGACAGTAGAGAAAAAGGAGAGCCATGGAGGAAAGCATGAGGTAAGTTGCATGGACATGATTAATGCCAAGATGGACGCCCTAGCCTTGAGAGTCGAGAACATGTCTCAAAACCCAACCACAGTAGCAGCAATCCAATCAGAGTGCGAACTCTGTGGAACTCAAGGACATCAAACCGTTGACTGTAACCTTTTGAACGAATCAAGCTCAGACCAAGTTAACTATACTCAAGGGAACCCTTTCTCGAATACCTACAATCCTGGATGGAGGAACCACCCGAATTTCTCTTACAAAAACAACAACCCTATCCAAAATCCCGGACCTTCGAGACCTCAAGGATTCCAAACGCAAAAACAAAACCAACCTATGCAAATAGTACCCCCAAGACCAAACCTTAAAGAAACCATAGACACCTTTATTCAGGCTCAAACCCAGCAAAATAAGGACTTTATGAACCAACACATTCACACGAACGAACTAGTTACCCAATTAGCAACCAAGTTTGACCAGATAATAACCCACACCAAAATGCTTGAGACTCAGATTTCCCAAGTAGCCCAAAACACCTCTGTACAAGTTGCACCTGGAGGACAATTCCCTGGACAAACTCGACCAAATCCAAAAGGCCAAGCAAATTCTATCACATTAAGAAGTGGAACTGCTTATGAAGGGCCTAGAAATCCTAACTTAAGCACATCAGAAAAACCTATGGAAGATGCTACGCCCAAAGACCAGGTGGAGGAACCAGAGAAACCAGAAAAGCAATCAAAACCAGAAGTAGAAAAAAACACTCAACAACCTTATAAACCACCTATTCCATTCCCACAGAGGCTGAAAAACACCAAAGTAGAAAACCAGTACCAAAAGTTTATTAAGGTAATAGAGAAACTCCATGTTGAGATTCCTTTTACTGAAGCTATAACCCAGATACCATCATATGCTAAGTTTTTGAAAGATATTTTGACCAATAAACGGCGACTCGATGATCCCAAGCCTTTAGAATGTCATTTTATATCCCAAAATAAACTCGCCAAGAAAGATAAAGACCCTGGAAGTTTTTCTATCCCTTGCATCCTAGGTAACCATATGATAGACAAAGCATTTTTAGACCTAGGAGCAAGCGTAAGTCTGATGCCTCTGGCCGTCTGTAAGAGGTTAAAATTAGGAGAACTTCAACCTACTAAGATGTCCTTACAACTAGCTGATAGATCTGTCAAATATCCCATGGGTATTTTAGAAGACATACCTGTCAAGATTGGTCAGTTGTACATTCCGACCGACTTCGTCGTAATGGATATCAAAGAAGATGAAGACATCCCAATCCTCTTAGGAAGACCCTTCCTATCGACCGCCGGAGCTATAATAGATGTTAAGAAAGGGAAACTGACTTTCGAGGTAGGAGATGAAAAGATTGAGTTCATTTTATCAAAATTTCTAATGGCACCAGTGATAGGAGATGCGTGTTATGCCATCGACATCATTGATGAATGTGTAAATGAGCTCGAACAAAACGAATTCTTAACCAAATTACCATCAACCCCTATTTTGGAGGATGACGGATTTGAGAGTATCGAACCGTACATTGACGACAACCTTTTCGAATGCTTAGCTCTTACCCATGACCTTATGCCACGTGCTGAGAAAACCACTATAGAACTTAAGGAACTACCCAAGAATCTAAGATATGAGTTTTTGGATGAGGGGATGAATAGACCTATTATAATTAGCGCCACTCTAAACCAAATAGAAACAAATCAACTCTTAGATACCTTGCGAAAATATCCCTCAGCTTTAGGGTATAAAGTTTCAGATTTAAGAGGTATAAGCCCATCCGTATGCATGCATCGGATTATGCTAGAAGAAGATTCAAAACCCTCAAGAGAACATCAAAGAAGAATAAACCCTATCATGAGTGATGTAGTCAAGAAATAAGTTCTTAAGTTATTAGAAGCTGGTATCATATACCAAATTTCGGATAGTGAATGGGTAAGCCCAGTCCATGTAGTACCCAAGAAAGGAGGTATCACTGTTCTGAAAAATGAGAAAGGTGAGCATGTGGCAAAACGAACAGAAGGAGGATGGCGTATGTGTATAGATTACAGAAAGTTGAATAAGGCAACGAGAAAAGACCATTTCCCTCTCCCATTTATAGATCAGATGCTTGAACGTCTAGCAAGACACTCATGTTTCTGCTATCTTGATGGGTATTCGGGGTTTTTCCAAATCCCTATTCACCCAGAGGACCAAGAAAAAACCACATTTACCTGCCCTTATGGAACATTCGCTTATAGACGAATGCCCTTTGGACTCTGTAATGCACCTGCCACTTTCCAACGTTGTATGATGTCAATTTTTGCAGACTACCTAGATGGAATTATGGAAGTATTTATGGATGATTTTTCAGTGTGTGGGTTTGATTTCAAAAACTGCCTCTCGAACTTGGAGAAAATCTTAAAAAGATGTGTGGAAGTAAACATTGTGTTGAATTGGGAAAAGTGCCACTTTATGGTAAGTGAAGGGATAGTCTTGGGACACATTATTTCTGAAAGAGGTATAGAAGTCGATAAGGCCAAGATAGAAGTTATAGAAAACTTAAACCCACCTAAGACCGTTAGGGAAATAAGAAGTTTCCTAGGACATGCCGGGTTCTACCGACGTTTCATCAAGAATTTTTCCTCAATAACAAAACCTTTAACTAACTTATTGATGAAGGATGTCGAGTTTGAATTCGACCAAAAATGTCTTGAGGCCTTTGAAGTTTTAAAGCAAGCTCTTATTTCAGCACCTATCATAAGACCACCTGATTGGACACAACCCTTTGAAATCATGTGCGATGCTAGTGATTTCGCTGTAGGAGCTGTACTAGGGCAAAGAAAAGACAAGAAACTGCATGCAATTTACTACGCTAGTAGAACACTAGACGCTGCCCAGCTAAATTATACAACCACGGAAAAAGAATTGCTAGCCGTAGTTTTTGCTATTGATAAATTTCGATCTTATTTGGTGGGAGCAAAAATAATAGTATACACAGATCATGCAGCAATCCGGTACTTGTTAAGTAAGAAAGATGCTAAGCCTAGATTGCTCAGATGGGTACTTTTACTCCAAGAATTTGACTTGGATATTAAGGATAAAAAAGGAGCTGAAAACTTAGTAGCTGATCATCTCTCTAGGTTAGAACACCTTAAGCCCGAACTTATACCTATAGACGATCACTCTACTTATGAAAGATTAATAGCTGGGATAAACTCAACTGAAGAAGAGACCTATGAGGAAATCTCAACCATGAACAACATACCATGGTACGCAGATATTGTGAATTATCTAGCCGCTGATATCATACCCCCTGACTTAAGCTACCAACAGAAGAAGAAGTTTTTTAGAGATGTTAAACACTTCTTTTGGGATGAACCCCTCCTATTCAAAAGAGGAATAGATAATATATTCCGATGATGTGTGCCGGAGGAAGAAGTAGGCAACGTCATTAAACATTGTCATGCTTCACCTTACGGTGGACATGCAAGCACGTCTAAAACATGCGCCAAAATATTTCAAGCAGGTTTTTATTGGCCTACTGTATGGCGCGATGTCCACACTTACATTACAAAATGTGACCGATGCCAACGCACTGGGAACATCTCAAGACGTGATGAAATGCCTTTAAGTAACATCCAAGAAGTGGAAATATTTGATGTCTGGGGTATAGATTTCATGGGACCTTTTCCTTCCTCAATGGGTAACAAGTATATCCTAGTAGCTGTCGATTATGTCTCAAAGTGGATCGAAGCTGTTGCATCACCCACAAACGATACCAAGGTAGTTATCAAACTGTTTAAGAATATTATTTTTCCTAGGTTTGGAACACCGAGGTTAGTCATAAGTGATGGAGGATCGCATTTTATATCTAAAATATTTGACAAGCTTCTAAGCAAATACGGAGTAAAACATAGAGTAGCATCACCATATCACCCGCAAACCAGTGGCCAAGTAGAGGTATCGAATAGGGAGATTAAGCAGATCCTAGAAAAAACCGTATCACTATCCAGAAAAGACTGGTCTGGAAAACTTAAAGACGCCTTATGGGCTTATAGAACGGCTTATAAAACCCCTATTGGAACAACTCCTTATCAATTGGTTTATGGAAAGTCCTGTCATTTACCCTTCGAACTAGAACATAAAGCCTATTGGGCCATTAAATCCTTGAATCTAGATTACCTGAAAGCCGGAGAAAAACGTATCCTGGACATTCACAAGCTATAAGAGCTTCGCTTGAATGCCTATGAGAATGCCATCATATATAAGGAAAGAACCAAGATGTGGCATGATAAAAAAATCATCAAGAAAGATTTCAACATTGGTGATCCTGTTCTCCTATTTAACTCAAGGTTACGACTTTTTCCTGGTAAGCTTCGTTCAAGATGGACAGGTCCATTTGAAGTGTCAAAAGTTCTAAAGTCTGGAGCAGTAGAAATCAAAAACAATTCATGCGCTCCATTTGTGGTAAATGGACAAAGACTGAAGCTCTACAAAGGAGGCGATTTGCCTGTTGACTACTCTAGTCATATTCTTATAGACCCACCAATACCCACATAAAGTAAGATCTAATCGTCAAGCTAAACGACGTTAAACAAGCGCTGCATGGGAGGCAACCCATGGTTTATTCTTTATTTTATTTTATTTTATTTTAGTAATTTATATATTTTATCTGGACTAATTTCTTGTGTTTATATTTTCAGGATGCATTACCCCGATGGTATGGTTGTGATTTTCAGAGATGAAGCACAAAAGGCCCGATTTGCTACCTTATCTGCTAGACCTATGGTACCCACTAGGTACCCCGATCAGAGCTGCATGGAGGCACTCGGGATTGAGCCAAGTATTAGGTATCTATGCAACCAACCTAGCTGGGATTCTTATGCTGATGATGTCCACAAAACCTACAGGAACCTTACTCTGGAGTTTCTTAGCTCTATGGACTATAACCCACGAGTGGGTGAAGGAGATGAGCGAGGATGCCTAAGTTTCAGATTGTTTGGCACCGAGTATACCCTGACTACCAAAGAATTTGGGGATTTGCTTGGTTTCCAAACTGGACCGACCGCTATTACTGAGTTCCCATTGAGTTACTACATGGACAGAGACATTGATAAATTTTGGCAGGACATTACTGATAGAGCCAGTCTTGACCCCTCTACCCAGCTGTCCCGGAAGATCCATAACCCGGCCTTCCGATACTTTGAGATGATCCTGTGCCACACTTTCTTTGGGAGGAGTTACTGTGACCACTTGGTCACCGCTGAGGAGATCCTTTTTCTATACTGTGCCAGTCAGTCCAGACCTATAGCTAGTGGAGGTTTTCTGATAGAGAGCCTCGAGCAGACTGCTCGATCCGCTGTAGGGCTCATTCATTCCGGAGGGAATGTGACACAGATAGCTTCTGCTTTGGGTTTGGACAGTATGATAGCACAGCTGATCCCATACTGTGGATATACTTTTTTGGATTTAGACTTTTGCATGGATCGTGGGCTCATGAGGAGGGCCTCTTTCCACCCATATCGGTACAGATTGCTCATCAATGACCAGACTGTTTACACCTTCACAATGCCAGACCCTCAGATGACTTGTGTTTCCAACTCTGCTAATTGGAACTATTCTGTAGAAGGTTGGGGTGAGATATCAGAGTACACTCCAGAATACACTCCTGCTTCCGAAGATCTCACTCCAGAATACACCCCTGCTTCCGAAGATCCCACTCAGGACTACACTCCTGCTCCCGAGGACTCCACTCCGGATCACACATCCCGACCCGAGGTTACACACACTACTGTTCTTACTAATAACCTCAGCTTGCAGGAACCTGATATTCGCACTCTATTGACTGCTATGCGCACTGAGATAACCACTCTCCGCAATGAGGTGGCTGACCTTCATTTGCAGTTGGAAGTGAATGATGTTACCTTTGCTGGTGAGTTAGATGAATTAGCTCACGAGGTGGTAGAGATTCGACGCCAGCTGACTGAGCTGCGTGGCCCAGGCACTCCTGCAGAGCATCCTACCGGTTGGCAATAGATCTGTATTGTTCACAAGATATCTAGTTTCAGTATTATTAGTATTATGTTGATTTCCTTTTCAGACTCATTTTTATTTTGCATTATCTGTTTCCTGCGTTGTTAATATTTATTTTGGTGACCCAATGTCCGTACCTATATATATATATATATATATATATGCATATGTTTTATTTATTTACTAATGTTTTTTGTTTTTCTGGTCACCATATTTTTAATATAAAAATAAAATAAAAATACATGTGTATATGTATTCACGTACATATATGCACATTCATAGGAAAAATAGGTACACCTCCAGAAATTGAAGCTAATGGCGAGGAAGAAAAAGGCCAATGGAAAGGAAGCCAGGCCAGCCCAACTTGCCTCGACCTCACCGCGCCCGCGGTGACGCAACGGTCACCTAACGGCTAGTAGCTCGTTTTTCCCCCCATTTTACCACTTTTTCCATTTCCAATCCCATTTTCTTCCATTTTTAACCCACCATAACTTCCTTTATTACCCATACCAACCCACTACATTTATTTCCATTATTCTCATCATAAATATTTACAACCACCATTTTTTCTTCCCTTCCTATAAATACCCCCACTATTTCATTTTCTTCCTCACACCTTCATTACTTCTACATCCCATTCTTTCTCTCTATTCATCCACAAGAAAATCCTATGGAGTATCACGGTTACATTTTGCGTGGTGGCCAAGCCGGAGAAAGGCAACTAAAGCGGCTTGAAAAATTGCTGACAACACCAATACACTCTACCAGGTATATCGATGAAAACTGTCTATATTCATTAGGTATATACCATAGTGTATTCTTCCTTCTAGATAAAATAGGTATGCATGATATTTTTGCTACTCAAGCACCAACCTACCCTAGGCTGACGTTCGAATTTTTAAGTTCTTTAATTTATAACGTCTCTCCTAACACTGCTAGCACCGTAGGTGGAGTCAAATTTAGAATGTTTAATGTTGAATATGATTACTCCATTGACGATCTAGCCGCCATGTTAGGATTGCCTTATGGGGATGGTGCCATTTGTGAAGCACCTTTAGACACAGATTGGGCATTTGAAGCATTTTGGGCCAGAATTACTAAACAAAATGCAACATCTTTTGATGGCCTTCTTGCTTCTCACATCCACAATCCTGCCCTTCGTGTCTTTAGATTTCTTTTAGCATCCACCATCTTTGCTCGGGAAAACCCAAACAAGGTGAATGCTAAAGAATTAATTATCATGCAGAGCTGCCTCACAGACACCAAAGTTAATCCCGTCCCATTCATGATTTCCCACATGCACCATGTTTTAAGAAAAGGTGGGCCGATTTCCTTTGGTGGACTGATTACCACTATTGCCCGTGCCATAGGATTGGATACGGAACTTGCCACCCTCGAACCACTTCCTCCTCGGATTGCAAATCTTAAATTTTTCAGGGATATGCGTTTATGCAAGACGAGGAAGGACGGTGGTTACTTCCTCATGGTTGGAGGTGCTGCTATACCCAGTGTTGTTATGCCTTGCACCCGTCGTACTGATATTAGATTTGAGCGTAACTGGACCTACGATCTCAACGCTCCTGCTTTTATTGGTCCGTTGCCCCCAAATCTACCTTTAAATGAGGGTAACAACACTGATGATGAGTACAATTTCCAAACAGAGGAACCACCCCATTTTTCACCACCACAAACGACACCTTCTACCTCTAACCCACATGCAGGTACAACTCCTAGTTTCCATGTCACTGAGGACATGTGGCGTGAGCATATGGCCCGAGAGGCCCAGAGGGACACCCTCCTTGCTACCTTGCAGCAACAGGCGGCCGACAACATGGCCTTCATGCAAGCGTCCCAAGAACAAAATGCTAGCTCTCTGCGCACTATTATGGAAAGTCAGCTGGCTTTCCAGAGAGAACAGCACCTACACCAGACCACATACGCTCGTCACTTCCAATTGATGGAGGCAACCCAAGGCACCCTCATTGGTAGGACCCAAGAGCTACAAGCGGCAAATGCCGCCTTGTCAGAGAGACTGGAGCAGCTTGTTTTGGACCGAGATAGCCACCGTCGCAGCCGTAGCCGCCGTTCCGGTCGTACCAACCAGGATGGTGAAGGTCCTAGTGGCCCCCACTGGTGTTTTCAGGTACCTCCTCCTACCTTATTTTGGAACATTGTGGACAATGTCTGATTTAAGTGTGGGAGGAGCATTTATCGCTTTTATTTCCGCATTTATCGCTTTTATTTCCCGTTTTCGCTTTTATTTTTCGCTTTTATTTTCCGTTTTCCCTGCTTTTATTTCCCTTCCGCATTTTTCCTTTTTTATATTCGTAGTTAATAAAATGCATGTGATAGGCGAGTCTTTCTGCGTAGTGTACCCTTTCATTTCCCCCACCTTTTAGCCTTACAAAATTTTTCTTTTTCAAAGATTTATGGTTGTTTTTAAGGATTTGGGCTATGAGACAGGTCCTAGATAGGGTCTGTTTCTCGGACACTCACTTTTTGAAAAATTCGTTATCATTTTTACACCATAAGCCTTTTTGAATATTTAGATTAGATCCTTTCTCCCCAATATGCTTTGATTTTGAATAAAACTGTACAAATAGGTCTTTAAGTAGTTTATCTTAGCAGTCAGCTCCGGCCTAAGCATGCTCTAAGTGTGGGATCGATGAATATAAGTGGATGATCTCTATTTTGCCTTAAAAGTTATAAAATAAAGTATGAATACGACTACGAGTTGGGTGATCCTCACAAAGATTACTCAACTCAAGAAAGTTGTAAGCACTAACAAAAGCAAAGAAAAAAATATATATAAGGCATATCTGTTGTAGTTGGTTCAGAGGTATCTGGTGCTGAACTTGGTAGGGCGGACTACAGTCCGATCCCCCGCAACTGCAAATGGGTAAAATAAAAAGGGATTAAACCAACTCTTGTACCAGAATCCCATCACTTGAGATCAGAGTCACTAACTGGTCACTACACCATGAGTATGTACGGATAACGGGCTTAATGTGATTGCGCCTGAATGAAAAAGGACCTCGTAAAAAAAGGGAAGTCTTAGCATAGTAAGGATATTAGGATCGATCTGTATACTTATGAGGTTTATGTCTGCATTTCTGCAAGTAGTGTAATTACGATACCCTTGATTCAGATAGTTAGTGCCTGACAACACACCCTTACTCGGACTTAGAAGCCCTCTTTGCCCAAAACCTGTATACACCATAATTTTCTTTCATCTACTTCTAAGAGTTGTTGCTTGAGGACAAGCAAAGGTCTAAGCGTGGGAGGATTTGATCGCACTAAATCGCACTATGTTTCTGACTCAAATATCACATGTTTTCCTTAGTTTTTATTGTCATTTTCTCGTATTATGTTCCTTTTTCCTTTGTTTTCAGGATTCTTGTCATTTCAGAGCCTTCTGTGAAGAAACGAGCCAAAACGCCAAGAAATTAGGGTTTTTCAAGATATTCTGCACTTATGGCGTTGAGCGCCGCGCTGGCTACAAGGAACGCGATGACGTGGCCCACTTTCACCCAGAGATCAACTGCCACGTTCCCATGATGTGGCAGTTCCATGCACCGCGCCCGCGGCCACCCCCACCGCACCCGCGGCCTTCACAACAAGCTTCCCGCTCAAAAGAAGTTAAGGGGCATGCTGGTCCTTACGCACCTCAAAGATCCTCTATAAATAGTTTTCGATTCTCATTCTTTAGTTTCATCCAAGCTTAGTACAATCTTAAGCCATATACTATCAGTTTCTGTAAAGTGATAATCTCTTCACATCGGGGAGTTATTACGGTGTAGATTGAGTTGTAATCGAGTCTTGGAGCACTTTGGTTGAAGTTCATCATACCGGCCTTACCTTTCCGTAGATTTGTATCAGATTCAAGTCTCCGACCGGAGCAAGGTTCTATTTTATTGCATTTCTTTATTTAATTGCTCTTACCATAGTCTACACGTTTTATAGACTTTAAATGCTCTTACCATAGTCTACACGTTTTATAGACTTTAAATGCTCTTACCATAGTCTACACGTTTTATAGACTTTAAATGCTCTTACCATAGTCTACACGTTTTATAGACTTTAAATGCTCTTACCATAGTCTACACGTTTTATAGACTTTAAATGCTCTTACCATAGTCTACACGTTTTATAGACTCACACTTATCATGTCTGGCTAAACTATAAAGGTTAGGATGTAATGATTGTCGTCATGGTCGTGTTCCAATTATCATGCTAGTGAAAATACTCTGGGGATGTTTTGCTTCTAACTTAAGTCAATTGTGTTTAAATGTTTATTGGGTAAGATCGAAAGCCGTCCAAACTAATGATACGACTTGATTATTATTTAACCAAACAAAAAGAGCGAAAGCCGTTGATTGGTTAAATAGGAATCATTGACCATTTTAGAAAACGGTTTTGAAACTATTTTCGGACGCGTTTGTAGGTTTGAAATCTGACTCTTGGTCAAAAGCCAAAAGTCTCTTTAAGTTAATCTTTCCAAGTAAGATCACTTTTCTGTTAAGTCAAAACTATCAATTTCTTAAAAATAGGTTTACCTCTTTAACGCGGAAGGCACCCTTTATATGTGACAATAAAGGAATTTAATTTAAAGAGTAAACTCGGTTCTTAGTAGTCAAAAGCTACAAGTTCCCGTTAAACTGATTCTTTGCTATCAATAGAAAATACTGCCCCATAAGTAGGTTCATCTACGCATGACCGGATCAATATCTGATTACATGATTTACATTCCAACCTGTCTTTTAAACTGTTATTTACTTCGTTCATTTACTTTGTGCACTGCACTCACATCAATATTCTTGTTCGCCTTAGATAAGCACCTTAGCAATAGAGTTGATAGATTGACAATTGGTCTCTGTGGTTCGATAATCTTATATATTACTTCGATAGGCTGTACACTTGCAGTACTACATTTAGGCTATACGTTACAGATTAAACCCATCACATCTCCCTCCAAAGAGTTATTCTCAAGAAGAGTCAATCCCCGACAGAACATCCTCAAACAGGAAGAAGAAATCCCCCGACAGATTATATCCTTTCATCATCCCCAGCGGAAACGAAGGATTCATCCTTCTTATACACTTCAACAGCAGTCGGGATTTACTTTCCCAGACTAAGAAACATCACAATAGCATTCCATATTCATACATTATGGCATGCACATATATATCGCATACATCATACTCTCATTTATTATGAGAACATCACCACAATGCCCTTCATACATCATGACATTGCATATGACTAACTCTTTTCCTTTTTCAGGGAAAAGATCAAATAAATAAACACCGTTGGCTACCTATGCGACCTAGTAGTTTTCTCAAAAGCTACAGGCTATTTCAGCATCTTCCTTAGAACAACGTTCTCAGAAGATCTTCTCTGATTCAGTCAGATCGCCACTAAGATCTCCCTAATTCTTATTCCAGTTGAAGATATCCCAAGACTTTTGTCTGGTTTAGTTGAATCGATCCTAATATTCTTCTGATTTCCATTCCAGTCAAAGTTAATTAAAGACCTTCTCTAGTTCAGTCAGATCGCCACTAAGATCTCTTTGATTCCTATTCCACTTGAAGATTGACCCAAGACTTTTGTTTGGTTCAGTTGAATCGATCCTAAGATTCTTCTGATTGTCGTTCCAGTAAATGTTAATTAAATACCTTCTCTGGTTCAGTCAGATTGCCACTAAGATCTCCCTGATTCTTATTCCAGTTAAAGATTAACCCAAGACTTTTGTCTGGTTTAGTTGAATTGACCCTAAGACTATTCTGATATTTGTTCCAGTAAAAGTTAATTAAAGACCTTCTCTGGTTCAGTCATATCTCCACTAAGATCTCCCTGTTTCTTATTCTAGTTGGAGATATCCCAAGACTTTTGTCTGGTTCAGTTGAATCGATCCTAAGATTCTTCTAATTTTCGTTCCAGTCAAATTCAATTAAAGACCTTCTCTGGTTCAGTCAGATCGCCACTAAGATCTCTCTGATTCCTATTCCAGTTGAAGATTGACCCAAGACTTTTGTCTGGTTCAGTTGAATCGATCCTAAGACTCTTCTTATTTCCATTTAGGTCAAAGTTAATTAAAGACCTTCCCTGGTTCAGTAAGATCGCCACCAAGATCTCTATGATTCCTATTCCAGTTGAAGATGTTCCAAGACTTTTCTCTATTTTAGTTGAATCGACCCTAAGATTCTTCTGATTTCTATTCCATTTAAAGAAACTACAAAGCCTGGAGCACGATCAGATAATAGTTTAATCTCATTCCCCCAGTAAGTCGTTGCGAATACGACCAAATAATAGTCAGCCTTATTATCCTCAACAAGTCACTATGAAGCCTGGATTCTGACCAGATAGCAGTTCACTTTCGTCTCCCTAGTAGAGTAATGGACAACCGAAGCTACTAAACTCTATTTCCCAAGCGGAGACCAACATTCCTCAGCGGAGTCCTCCTCAATAACAGGCATAGGAATTCCCACAAAGGAATATCTCATGAAATCAACATTATTCCGGATGGCATCTTCAAGCCCATCTCTGACAACTCTCGGTCATATTCTCTAGATGGCATCTTTAAGCCCATCTCCGACAATTTCCCGTCACCTTCTCCGAATGGCATCTATAAGCCCATTCCCTATATTACCTACACAGTCAAGTATCGTTTCAGATGAGTGCAAATTTCTAGACACTCTAGTGTTCAATCATCTTCCACCTTCAGATCACGAAAGGCAGACCAACCAATCTACATCCTAAGGTTTAAGAAGATTGAACAGGGGCAGCTGTTTTACCCCAAAAATTTTCCTCCCATTTTCACTCAAGACATGCCTCTAGAGGTCCTCAATTGCTCAAGGATGACCAAGAATTGACCAGACAAATTCTCCTCACAAGGCAATAAACCTCAAACCAGGGTTTCAATTTCAAGCAAGATGTATGAGTTTAAAGGATCCATAATGTTCACCATTGTCTATATATTTCCTCAATATCATCCATGCCAAATTTCATTCCTTGAGCAATAAGTTTACTCAGTCAACTGCTTAAATGCTTGGAAATCAACTATACTAGGTCAAAAGTCAACTATGGCCCAATACAGTCAAACTTCAAGATTTTTGGTCAACATCAATATTTTGAAGTATTATTCATCATTTGATCAAGGGTTGATCATGATTCCTCAAGAAATGCTCCTAACTCATCAAAAGTCAAAAATGGCAAATTAGGGTTTCTATAGAAAAAGTCAACCAAACTTTGACCAGGCATAACTTTCTCATACTTTATCAGAAAGTTTTCCTCAAAGGCTCATTTTTAAAAGAATCCAATTCCCAACATATTCTATTTAGCCCTCAAGTTCAAGAAATGCCTCAATCAAAAGATACAAGCTCAGACATTATAGGTCCTTTCAAAAAGTCAACAAAAACACCTTTTGGGTCAAAGCTCCTTACATGAACATGGAAGATACAATTGAGGTTAAAACAAAAGGGATGTTTAGAGGATATCCTAAGCTCTCTAAAAAGTCCAAGAACACCCTCATAGGGTTAAAATTGAGAAAGACATGCATTGCTAAATTTGACCAATTTTATGAAAATGCACAAAAGTCAATATGAGCAAATTGGATGTTTTGGACTAATGGGCGTGGGTTTTGGATCTCAAGCATATGCATGAACTTATTTAGGATATTTAAATCCATTATTTTATTTTTATGAGAGTTGTTTTTATTTATTTGAATTTTTATTCATTTAAATCAAAATAAATCAAATAAAATAGTGAAATAATGAAATAAAATCCAAAGATTTATTTTAGGAACATATCATAGGTCTAGAATTAGATGATCAAGTCAAGATTTCGTGCAAGGGTTGTGTGATACGGTGGGAGAACTGACTTGAGGTTTTGCGTTTGTGTTCGCAAATGTTTCGTTATAGCAAGAGTCGCCACTGACTTTTTATTTTATCCTAAGGAAAGGTCAAAAAGCACAGGAAAGACCTTTGAGATGTTTTCTTGGGTTCAGGGAGTAGATTATGAAAAGGGAAGGTGCAAGCACCCTTTTCATCCATGGTTATCCATGGGCTCTTAGTTACTTGTTTAGATCACTTGCTTTTGCTTTTCAATTGTTTGAAATGGTGCTTTGTGTGTGGTTTTGAAAATGTTTGGAAAAGAGGCCATCGTTGTGGCAATCTTTGTAATGATTATTGTTTGAATGTATACAAAGATGTATGTATTTTGAAAGTTTTATTTGGGAAATATTTTAAAATTGTGTTGTAAGGTGTGTTTGAAAAATAGCAAGGATGTTTTGCAAGTTTTTGATCAAGCAACTAAGAGTTGTCTACCTTATTTTACTCAAAGATCTTTCATATATGTTTTTAACCCTTTTGACAGTGTTGTTTTACCATTGCATTTGGTAAACAACCTTGTATTAGGATGTTAAATGGGACAGGCGTGGGTCATCGTATAGACCATGATAGCAATTGTGTTAAGTATTTTTAGCAATTTTCCGAGGTACTAGATCATTTTGTTTAGGCAACCAAGATAGCGTCATAGAGGGACTATGATCTTTTGTTTTGTTTTTGTTTTGCCAAAGTACTCAAGATGCATATCATGGCCCATTTTTAAGGCAACAAGTGGATGTAACCCTAGGTGCAAGCGTGCATTGTGTTTGTCATTTTCATGCATTTAGGTCTTGTGTTAGGTCAAGCTACTTGTTGATTTTGGATTTTTGCATACAAACCCTAGTCTCTAATCATGGCATAATTGAAAGCGTAAAATGCGTAAAATAAATCTACCACTATTACAACATGATTATGTGGAGGGGGATACAATTTTTGAATCGGGATTATTTGACAAGAAATTAAAACCCTAATTTTACTATTACATCCAAATTGAATAATTGATACAAAATAAATAAATGAATAATACTTAAATAAACAAATTAAATAAGTACACAAAATATTATGAATATGCAAAAAATGTTTTGTTTAATTTAATGTATATAAAAATATTTAATGCAAAAAGAAATAAATAAATAAAAAAAGATTATTTTTTTTATTAAGGGTAAAACCCTAATTTTCTTTTAAGAATGTAAATATATTAAATATACTATTTATATACGATAAAATAAAATAATATATATACAAAAATAAAATATATTTAGAGAAAGTATTATTTAAGTATAAATAATAATAAAAATAGAAGTATAATATTTTTATGTTTTCATTCTCAAGTATTTATTAAATAAAAGTATGTGTATATATATATTAATTATATTAGTTATGTACAATAAAAATAAAATATATACAAGACAAAAATATATTTTGAACAATATTTTTTGAGTGTAAATAAAATAAAGAATAAAAATAAAAGTATAATTAAATTGTTTTTTATGTTAGAAAAAATAAAAATAAAATACAAAATAAATGTGAAATATTATAAAAATATTTTTGGGTATTTTTTATGTTTGGAAATGATAAAATAAAATCAGAAATGAAAATAAAATAACAAAACATAAAAATATGAAGAAATGGGCCATGGGGTGTATTCAACAAAAGAGGGGTGCAAATAGTGAAAGAACCAAAGCCCAGCCCAAGCCAGACTTCATCTTCAACCTTTGTTGAAAATTTTGCGCGCCCTGTACAAACACGAACGACCTGCATACGTGCTCTAATGCAAAAACACATAACATCAAAGTTGTAGAGCTTTCGAGGACAAATTCAACCATATAAAAAACTTGTCCTAACTCTCAAAGACCAGAGAGAATTTCTCTGGCCCTAAATCTTAACCAATTTTTTTCAGGATGTTCATGGACCAAATTCTCTTAGCATGCTTAACTAAAATGAAAATTGAGCATATGTACAACTTCATGGCTATGGATACTACATTTCTTATTCACAAACCTAAGCCTAATTGTTCCTAAATAGAGAGATAGGAAGTTGACAAAAACCTATTTCAGTTGACTTCGTGTCTGACAATGTGGAGCTTTTCAATGAGGCCTGAGATGTTTGGGAGCTTGCTTGAACTTCCCCTGACCTTCTCCAATGCCTAGCTTGCCTTGAATGTGCTTGAACAAGCCTACAGAACTCAACCTGCACCAGCTGAAATAAAAAATGGAAAACCTTGTAAATGGAGTTATAGTTAGTGTTTAAGGGTTGGGATAGCTTGGATAGGTTGTATGGAAGGTGTTTGAACCAATTTGAGGCAAAATGCACGAGGGATTTGAGTTGTGGAAATCAAACTGCAGGGAGTGCCCTGTTTTGCCAAATGAAGATGATTTTGTGCTATGGGAGGTTTGAGGGTTCAAAGGGTCGTGTTTTTGGTTCAAGGGGATGTGAGAAAAATGTTCCAAATGCTTGCAAAAGTTGGTTTTCCCAAATGTGTAAGTTATGTGATATTGGACATGTTTCTTGTATAGGAAGCAAAAGTGGACAAGTGATGCAAAGCAAGCCTGTACAGGCTATCCATCAGCTTGCATACTATGCTCTTGGCCCCTCAAGTTGGTGGATTTGATTTGTGTACAAGATATGGCTCAATGCTCAAGGATTCTATTTTGACATAAAGCAAAATTTAAGCATAAATGGCAATATTGCTTTTTCTATTTAAGGATTAGTCTTGTGTGCAATGCTCTAAAAACCAAAACAAAACCTTATACAAATGGATTTGCATTTAATTATTGAGTATGGAATGGTTTTGAGGCCTGTAATCTAGTGTAAAACAAGCTGATTTGAATTTGCAACTTGTATCAATATGAACATGCCATGGATGAAAAATGAGTTTTTCCCAACTTCAAGCCTTCGATTATCCCTAACCATAAATGAGTTTAGAGAGTTCTTGGAAATTTTGGAAATCTTGCAACATGCTATAAATTCCATCTTTGAAATGCAATTTGAAATTCCAAGTGGAACTATGTGAAAAATGGCCATGAAGATAGGTCAAAATCCTGCCTAAACTAGGGCAAAATTTCACTAAGTTAAAATTTTCATAGACCCTTGTTCCAAAAATCATAACTTGATATCCAAGCTTCTTTTTGGAAAACTTTGTGAATCAAAGTTGTATACTTTGTGGAGGACTACAACTTTCATGTTAGAAGTTTTGTTTGAATCCAATTGCATCATGGTGAAAATGTTGGGCAAAGTTAGAAAAAATTAAGAAAATTTCATAACTTAGAAAAATTCTAAGTTATGAAATTTTTCAACTTTAAACCCTAATTTGCAAAATTGGGTTTCTTGATGAACAAGTTTCATGTTTTGACACATCTTGATGAAAAATGACCCTTGGCACTTGATTTTGACCAAAAAGTCAAAGTTTGACTTTTCAGTGTACAGTCAAATTTTGATTAGTTGACTGAAAAATTCATCTGTCAATCCAATGCAATTGAGATCTTTTGAACTTTGTGAATAGGTAAAGATGGTGCCATTGAGTCCTTGAATCCATGATTGAACTTAATTTGCCCTTGGACAGGTCAAAAATCAGAAATTGCCCTTGTGCAGTCAAAACCCTAAAAATAACAATTTTGCCCTTTTGGTGATCTGATCAAATTTCTTGAGGATTTGTGGTCCCAACTTGATCAAATGGTTCATAGGAGCCTAGAATGTTGATGTGGATAAAATTCTATGAGGTTTGACTGTATATTGGCCATAGTTGACTTTTTCTCCAATACAGTTGATTTCTAGGTCAACTGTCTAATTGACTGGGCAAAAATTTGATTCAAGGCTTGAAACTTGGTATGGACAATCTTGTAGATCCAATATGAAGTATGAAGGTCACTTTGAGCATTAGAAGTCCAAAATTCCTTATGCAAACTCAAACCCTAATTTAGGTCAACAGTGCAAGGAGATGTCTTGAGCAGTGCAAACCCTAGCTTGGTCTTGGGTCCAAAGAGTCTTGTGAGGGGAAATCTTGATAAAATGAGAGGGAAAATTTTGGGGTACAAATGGTTGATTGGAAGAAAAAAAAAGCATGTTTTTGCCAAGTTTAGAAACAAAAAATCCAAATTGCAAATCAAATCTTCCTTTCACAAATCTTCAAGATTCTAGCCAATTTTGTTAACCTAATGCATTCTCATATATATACACATAAGAAGGAGGTTTTTCCGCATAGAATACACATAAGAAGTTCCAAGTTTTTGACAAAAAGTGACAATCCGATTGATATTTGTAGAAGGTTTCACGGAGCTTTGACGTTTGCAATCCATTCCTGAGGACGTTTTGAAGCTAACAACATCATTCTCACACATAAAAGCATCCAAAATCACCACATACATCATCACGGTTTGCACATATTTTTCTAAATTCGATTTTGATCATGCACGCATTATAAATAGGTTTTGATTATGCATTACATTTTGTATGAGCATTTAGAATGTATTTGAATACTTAATTTCCAGTTTTGATACATATATGAAAAATTGCCATTGTTAGGGTTTTAACCTTCATTTTAGGGTTGTAAGATGCATGCAAAATTGGACCTAATAATGGATACAATCATGCTAAGGGGATCAAACTCAATTGATTCATGTATTTGAATTGAATTTATATTTCTTGGTGTGAATTTTTGAAATGCGTAGGTTTTTAGTGACAAATTTAGTCTGTAGGTAAAAATTCTTAAGCTAAAACACCGAATATCTGAAGAAGATGAAGGCGTGTCATGACCTGATTTGACCATTTGAAATAGTGCGCGGTTTTTTATAAAAAAGAATTCTGGGCATTTATTTGAGTTATATTATTTTATGTTTATATCATAAGAATGAACACTTGGCTCAGACGGTAAAGGAAGCGCGCTGGAAGGGAGAGGACCTGGGTTCGAGTCCAAAGTCCAACATTTTATATTTTCTAATTTGTTGCTTGCAGATCCAGTAGGTCTCACTCCCAAGTATGCATCATGCACTCTCAGACCCAACCATCAAATCTGTTTGGTTCTGGATCTAACGCCCCTAGCTTGCAGGCACATGATGGACCACCCTTACACCACCACACCAGATCACACGCAAGGCTGTGGGCTAACCAGACTTGGGCTTTACAAAAATTCAAACAACACCCTCCAGATTGGGTTCACACCCCCTTCAGGCCCATTCTTCTTTTCTTTTATTATTCTTATTTAATTTCTTTGTCATTTTTAATTATTTCAATAATCATTTTTTTTTCTAAAAAAATCAGAAAAAAATCATAAATTAGGATTTAGAGTTTTTTAATAAAAATATTTTTTTTGCAATTTAATTAATTTAATTAAATTTTAACCTTATTTCATTAATTAAAATTAATTAGAGAATTAGGTTAAAATTCAAATATTTTTTTCATAAAATACAAAAATATTTTTAATGAGCAATTAGGTTTGTTTTCTTTAGGGTTTAGAACTTTTTTCCCGTCTTAATTTTGCACACTACTATCTTTTCCATACGATTTATTTTTTTACCACTTATGTAACTGCGCCCGATTTGTAATGGTTAACTAGGTTTTTATTTTTGAATTTTTACTTTTCAGTCTATTACTTATGTATCTACACCAAATCCCTGTAATAGCGTAGGACTTTATTTCTTGCTTTTTCGTTACATACTTGTATATGATTGTTAGAAATTTATGTGTGCATGACAATAATCAATTAATCATAGATCATTAATTACAAGTTAAACATAACTGAAAAAAGACATTGTTGCACACTTGCACCCTTAGGGTATACCTCACTTGGTTGCCTCAGAAAATAATGATCATGTCCCTCGAACATAGGGGTATCTTAGCAAAGACCCTCGGTATAAAATTCATCATAAAAGATCATGATCCCTTAACGTCCCTCGAGTTGCCTATGAGAAATGATCTTGTCCCTCGATGTTGCCTATATGATGACAGTCCCGTCGAATGCTAAGATATCCTTACAAGTTGCCTTCAATGATCATAGTGTCCCTTTCGATAGTCTTTCAACATCCGACGATAGGGCTACCTACTCACTAATAGTCGGATAGCACTGTCTAAAGGGTAGGAGGAAAAGAACACCCTTTTTCGAGTAGGTAGACTGTTCTTAAGTACTTGCTCAAACCTAATGTTTTACACTTACACACTTTCAAACTAATTTTCAAAAATGCTTTATCACACTCTTGAGGACTGATACAAGAGTTACTATAAAGCAAACAAAAATATTTCAAAACACACAAACACAAACAATTTTCAAAAAACGAGCAAGTACCTAAGAGCCCATGGAAAATTATGGATGGAAAGGGTGCTAATACCATCCCTTTCCATAATCTACCCCCTTACTCAGAAAATCTCGAAAAAGGTCTTTTTTTATTCTTTTCACCCTTTCCTTTGTTGGATAAAAGAAAAGTCGGTGGAGACTCTTGCTTACCGCGACATATGCAAACAAAAAATGCAAACCAGTATAAACAGTCGATTCTGCTACCGTATCACAATGGAGAAGCGGGAAGTCATCCTTGGGGATTTCCCTATTCAAGTCTCTGTAATCCACACACACACATGTACCTTACCACCTTTTTTAGGCACTGGAACAACATTGGCGACCCATTTTGGATAGGAGGTGACAACTAAGAATCCGGTGTTGAACTGCTTCATGACTTTAGTCTTGATTTTCTCTGACATTTCTGGCCACATGCGACAGACCTTCTTTTTCACCAGAGGGCAGTCTTCTTTTGTCGGCAGACGATGGACCATGATATCAGTGTCGAGTCCTGGCATGTCTTTGTATGACTAGGCAAAGACCTCAACATAGTCATGTAGTAATTGAGTTAAGCTCTTGACACTATGCTCTAAGTTGGCACATACCTTGACTTCTTTCTTGTCCTCTTCAGTACCTAAGTTAATTGTTTCAACTAGCTCTTCGTGGGGCTGTATGGTCCTTTCTTCCCGTTGTAATAAACTGGCCAGTTCCCCTGGAACTTCACAATCTTCCTCACCTTCGTCTTCGGCTTGGTAGATCATATTTTCTAAGTCATGATAGGCCATAGCAGAATCGTTACCCATGGGATCCTGAGTGGATGTGGATCTGCATTTCGATATGTGAGTGTGTGTAAAAGCATAACTATCTTTGATAAAATAAAAGGTAGAAAAAAGAAGAACAAAGAGCATAAAATTTGCATGCAAAAACAACCCATGATTCATTAATGACATATGAAGATGAAGTAAAAACCCTCGGAGATGGACCATTGTGCCTCAGGTAAGACACAAGGTTTTAAAGTATAAATTGTTTAAATATTAAAAGTCCAAAAAATTTAAAAGACAATTACTCTTGAATAAAAGCAATAGGAATAAAATCTTTGGCCTCCCAATTGTTGAGTCCTCCACCGATGGTTGGAAAATCCACTCGTCCATTTCAAAGCTGCTATCACTGTCTTCCAATGCATTGAGTCCATGATTACTGATACGTAAAGGTGGTCCCTCAGCGCGAGTACATCGAACAACTCTTTGGGCCTCCAAAGTAAAACCCAAACAAAATTTGTTAAATTTTTTGGGAATATCCGGAAGTTGACCCCAGATGGTACATCCACCTTCCTCAACTATAGCTCTAGCATCCTTCAGAGAGGCCATTTTCAAAGGAGGTCTGGTTACCTTCGGAGTCTTGGTGGCAGCTTTGGTCGCAGCGACCGCCTATGGAACCTCCTCAAAATTCTGACATGGGGTTTCAATGAACTCACCGTCCATTTCAACATACCTGAAAGAGTTCAGGTGGCTAACTATGTATTCCTCCTCCCCATAGACTGTGATGATCTTTCCCTTGATTGGGTACTTCAACATTTGATGTAGGGGAGAAGTGACGGCACCAGCACCATGGATCCAGGGTCGACCCAATAGACAGGAATAGGAAGGGAGAATATCCATCACATAGAAGGTTGAATCAAAAGTCTGAGTCCCAATTTTGATAGGGATGTCTACTTCTCTGTGCACTGTTCTTTTAGAACCATCGAAGGCCCTAACCACAAAGTTGTTGGGCTTTAATGTGAGTCCTTCGCAATCTAACAGGTCAAGAGTATTCTTGGGTAAGATATTCAGCGATGAACCTGTATCCACCAAAACGTGGGCTAATGTAGTGCCCCTGCACTCGATGGAGATATGCAAGGCATCATTGTGTTTCCTTCCTTTGCGAGTTAAATTAGCGTCAGAAAAACCTTGTCCATTATCAGCAGTTAGACTGGCCATACAATTCTCGAATTGATCAATGGAGGTTTTTGGGGAACGTGGGCGGTCTTCAGAAATTTTACTAAGGCCTTGGCATGGGCCCCAGAGCATTAAAGTAAAGCTAACATTGCTATTTTTGAGGGGGTCTTCCCCAACTGCTCTACAATGTTGTAGTAACTTTTCTTGATTATATTTAGTATCTCTTCCATCTTCTTGCTAGAAGCTTCAAGAATGACCTCTAGACGTGCCTTCTTTTGGACAGGCTCAATCAATACCTCTTTGCACCTTGTCTCGATAGCAGGGATAATAGTAGGACTATCAACGGGAGTATCACTGGGAATGCAGGTATGAGCAATAGCGAGAATAATTACAGGAGTAGCAATGGTCTTTGGAGAGATCTCGGGGGAAAAAACCTTCCACTTCTTGTTATCTTACTTGTCCCAATGATATTATCGACGTCAGGATTAATGTATTTAGCAATTTTATCTTTGATAGCCCAAAGATCATGCTTGACGCCATGGTAATAGTCGTCAGCCCCATAGTTCCAGGGAATAACTTTATCCAAAGAATTTCGTATTGGCCCCGGTATGGTGATGATTAGGGGAGTAGACTTTAGAACAGATGTAATCCTGACGGGTCTTTTGGTGGAGACCCTGGGAGGATTGTCAGAAGTGGTGATTATTGAAACATCTTCACATTAATTTCTAGCAAGAGGAACTTTCTCGAACATGATTTATTTGTTAACCATCAGACGCTGGATGCCCATCTTCAGTAACAAACAGCCATTCGATAGAGACATACATAAGTGACAACTTTCATCACAACCCAGAAACAGACCGACTTGCAATAGATTCCATTTAATAGTCAAAATGGAGTAGTTAAATTATCCACGGAGGAAACAAAACAACCATCATCAATAACGTTGACACATTGACCATGTTTGGGCATTAGCACCGTTATTACATTAGGTGTTTATGGGGGGTCAAACTCAATCTCTTTTGCCTCGATAAGGTCCTGTACCTTATCCTTCAAGGCCCAACTATCGTTTGTATAATTCCCTGGACTTTCAGAATGATAGGCACATCGAGCATTCAGGTTGTAGCGGGGAGAAGCAGTATTGGGGCTCTTGGGAGCTTCCTATAGAGTCACTAGATTGGACTTTAATAGATGTCGAAAAACTTGGGACAAGGTCATGTTAATCCAGGAGAGTCGTATTATGGACGCCTCTGGCATGCGTGATAGTTTCACTGTTGATTTGATACATGATTGGAAATTATAACAGCCCCTACCGTCGGGCGACGTTCAATTTTATTTTGATTCATGTGGTCATAAGCAACACTGACCTCCTTTTTTCCGGTAAAGGGTTTCATCATTGTACTTGACGATACATCCTTTTGAATTTTTCCACTCTTAATACCGACTTCTACCCGCTCACCAGTCATGATTAGTTCAGTATATCTAGCCGAAGAGCTTTCAGTCAGATGGTTGAAGAATGGATGGACTCTTCCCGCGAGATCCCTCCATTTTTTAGCATAAATTTTGAAACCTTCACCAGCCCCCATATACATGCCTTGCAATTGTGTCCGAGTTGCTAAATCAACATTATATTGGTATTTCTTGTTAAAAGCGGCAACCAAATCTTCCGAATTGCGAATATTGGTTCCTTCCAACTGATAGAACCAATCCAACTGCGTCCCTGACAAACTTTCTTGGAAGAAGTGTACCCATAGGTTCCTATCAGCAGTATGGGGCTGAATCTTCCTGATGTATGACCTTAAATGCAGCTTAGGACAAGAGACACGGTCATATTTAGCAAAAGTGGGGACCATGAATTCCTGCAGGATGATAACCCCCGAGACAAGTCCTAGCTCTTCAAAATCTAACACAGGTGCCCTCTGGATCTCCATAGCATTGAGGCGATCCTCCAACTGCTTGTATTTATCATCAGCAGGGGGATACTATTCTTCAGAGTAGTCCACTTCTTCCTCTTCTTCAGACTCTGGGTGGTCATTTCCTTCCTTGTTTTTACCTTCTTGATTATCTCCTTCACCCGACGAGGTTTCAGAATCTAGCGTTTTCCTGGCTGGCCCTTTGAACCTTCTTTCGAAATTCAAAACACCGACTGGTTTCTTCGCCTTATTCTTCTTATATTTGATCATAAGAGCCTTTAAGTCTTCTTGTCCTTTAACCAGAGCCAAGAATATTTGTTGGAATTGAACGTTATGCGCTGAAAGATCCTTTACTACCTATTCAATATCCATCTCACTGAAATAAACAGTAGAAATATAAGGAGACCTGTTGTAAGAAACCTATTTGTGTTATGATGAATGAAAATGCATATGAAAATGATTTCAAGGAAATTAGAGATTTAAATTTGTTTAGACAAAAAAGAAACGCACATTGTATTAATAAATCCAAGTTCGAGTACATCATGCCTCACCGGCGTATAATTGGGCTTCAAAGGTGTCTCACTCTTACTTTAGTTGAATCTAATCCTTTTGCAAGTCTTCAAGAGAGGTAGGCATGTTGGGATGAAGGACAGTATACGGGACATCTCCTTCAGCAATAGGCTCCATGATAACAGGGAAAATGGAGGGGTAAGGCATTACGAGACTCTGAGCACGAGATCATACCCACCTAAGGTAAGGCTCAAGGGAAATGGAATTTTTGTTCCCCAATGTCTTACTATCCACCTTGTTTACCATCCTCCAAGCTCCTATAAACCTCTAACGATAGCCTTGATTGTCGCTCTCATAGTCGAACACCACACCTTGGATGAGGGCATCATGTGGACCATCTCTTCGTGCGTATCCAAATTGTCGCAAAGCTAAGCAAGGGTTATAAGTTATACCTCCCCTAATGCCAAGCAGATGGACATTAGAGAATTCCCCATAACGGTCGATGATTGTGATGTCTTCTATGGATCGAGAACACCAGTGGATATACGAATGTCTAAGTGACATCAAACTATTGGACCATCTCAAGCCTTACTCTTTCTTCACAATGGATCGGGGTAGATGCGAAACAAATAGTTGTACCCTAATTTTGCCCATAAGATTCCCTCATCATACCATGTTGGTTCCATCACAACAAGATCACATTAGGATTCTTGGTTCCCCCCCTATATTTAGCTTTGCTCTTTGAGGAATCACCAAGCACCTTGACTTGTGTTCTTTTGTGATCATAAATATTTTTGTCTTGATTTCTTATTTTAATTAATAAAATGCAAGGTTGGTTTGTCTTGCTTGTTACTCATGTAGGTAAAGGCAATGAGATTCAGCAAGTTGCTCCATGGGTTCATGAGTTTATTTCCATGCCCTAGTCAATAAAGCTTGAGAAGTTCAAACCTCACCAATGGATTTGTTTAGGAGGAAATGGAATGGCAAGGTTATTTTTGTTCACCACATTTCAAGATTATCAAATTTGGTTCAAAAGTACAAAGGATTGATTGGAGAAGTTGTCATGCTTAGACATGGCTTTGTTCCCATTTGGTCACAAATGCATATTTCTCTCAATTCTCAAGATATGGAAGTGGCTTTGGTGATTATGATTTCTCATTTTCATCCTCAACAACTTCTATTTACAAAGAATTTATGTTGGTACAAGAAGTTTGTTCAAAATTGTCAAAGTTCCTCAAGGCATTTTTCTTGATCTAGGAGCTAGGGTTTTGAACTTCAAAGAAGTATATCTTGATCATGTTTTTGTATTTTTGAGTGATTCCAAAAAAATCCTTCTCTTCAAAGGGTTATGAACAAATGACTTCAAAAGTTCCAAGGAGTTTTCATGTGGAAGAATCTTGAAGATGAAGAAAGATTACAAGTCCTCTAGATGAACCCCCAATTTCTCATATGTGACTTCAAATGATCATAACTTGGTCAATTTTTATCACATTGAGCCCATTATTTTTCCATAATGATCTTGATTAGGTGAACTTTATGCCCTTTTTTTTATGTGCAAAGTAATAAAATGAATGGAAGAAGCCCTAAGGTTACAAAATATTATAGGTTATTTCATGATTTTTTGCCAACTTTAACAATTCATAACTCTCTCATTGTTTTGAGATTTTGAATGGTTCAAGTTTCAAAATATCATTCGAGAGGTCTATTTCATGCCATATTTTTTGGTACAGTGAAAATTCCAAGAGGAAGACCATGTTTGGATGAAAAACATTATAGGTAACTTTTGAAGAAAAACTTGAAACATTTCTAAGTATGGAAAGTCAACCTTTTTCCCCAACTTTGACTCAATGCAACTTTCAGCTCAAGCATCCATTTGATTCCATTCTTTTTCCGTTGCAAAGAATGTAACCTCATCTTTCTAATGCATCAAGAATCATGCCTTAAGACCCCTTGAGCTGAGAATGCCATTGGATTGAACTTGGTAACTTGGAATTGAAGTTTCTTTATAAGTCAGAATTTGAAATCATTGGTTTAGCTTCTAAAAACTTTGTTTCTACACGTTTTTTCCTCTAAACATGTTTAGTAAACTTCCAAAAGTGAATAGCACAACAAAACACGCATTTTGGATGAGTTTTGATCAAATTGGAAGTCACACTTTTCTTGTTTGCAACTTCACACGATTTCCCTCCATACTTCATCATTTCACATGCTTTAACATTCTATTTGATTCCCTATAAATAGAGGGTCATACCCCATTCATTTCCTCAAGCTTGGATAGCCAGAATCACCCTGCCAAACTTGTTCCATAACTCAAAATTCGGCAACTTCGAAATCTGTTTTCAAACCTTTTTAAACCCAATTTTTCTATCAATTTACCTTCCTTGATCTTCCCTGAAGCTAACCATATAATTACATTTAAGAATCGTGCCCTGTATTTCTCCATAGAAGTCCAGTTTCAGAGCTCTGCAACTCAACTTCAATAGGTAGATTTCTTCATCAATTCTTCAAAACTTTGATATCATTGTGATGCTCTCATTTCCCTGGTTCCAGTTGCAACACTTACTTTCATCTGGAAACTTGTTTTGACCATGAAATTTCAAATCTCTTTTCAAAACTTTCTTTCCAAATTGCTTGAGCTACAATTTATATAAATTTATCGCGAAGGTGTGGTTGTCTTCGTCTTGAAGACACGAAGCGAATGACATAGGTCTCGTGCTCTAATTTTACAGATTGAGCAACCTGGTTTTGGGACTGGCTGGAGGTTGAAGATGACCAACGTGTCATCCTTCAACCAATGAAAGAATGCCATTTGGATTTTTTGAATTTCTGATTTACATTTGATTCAATGCTTTATTCACTAATAACCATGATATGCACAGTGCGCCAGATCCTGTGGATTTGATTACTAACGCGTTTTGACTCTCATCCAATGGTCCACATATTTTTGACTTTGTTTTTCTTTTCTGTTTTTATATTTAATTGTTTTAAATTTCAAAAAATCATAGAAAATTCATTTTTAGTCAAAAAATATGAAAAAATTATGAAAAATATTCTTTATTTTTCTCTTTCTGATTTTTATTTTTTCACAATTTTATTGTGTTTTGATATTTTTTTTACAAATTTCCATTTTATTTGAATTGTTTTAAATGTTTAAAAATACTTTTAAGCATTTTAAAATTTTGGAAAAATTATGGAATGATCCAATGATATTGTGACATATATTGATGACCTCATTTATTTTTTATTTCTGAATTTGTTATTTTTTATCATTTTTAGTTTATTTTATTCATTTATTTTAATTTTAAAAATAGTTTCTGACTTTAAAAAATTACCAAAAATTTTATAAGATCCTTTTAGTTCATTTCTAATTTTTCTATGGTCTTACTTTTTATTTCTCGATTAATTTAAATATAGTTGATATTTTTCTCTATTATTTCTATTTTAAAACATTTTTAAAACCTTTTTTAATGTATATATTAAATGCAATATTATTTTGTGATTATTTTCAGGTTGATCTTGGATTGAATTTTTGGTCACGAACTTTGTTAACATCATTGGATTCATGGTGTTGAGTCTAACTCCACAAAAATAGATGAATGATTTTAATAATAGTTTGATTTAAATTTAATTCCAATGTGGTTTGTATATTCTCTCCCACCCCCTTTTCATGTTGCCCCTTTCTCATTGCACTAAGTGATATTGAAGCATGACCTCTATATCATGTATCAAAATGAATGGTGCATAGATTGCTATTGACCGGCCTCAAAATAGGTGCGACTTCTATATAAGTCCACTTACGATTGCTTAACATAGTGCTAAATTTTGTCCCGATTCGAATAAATGATCATTCGTGGCCCAAACCTATGTTTGCAAGCCAAAGTATGTTAATTTTATCTCTTTGATCCAATAACCTTGAGATTCATTGTGTGGAGGCTTTGGTTCTACCAATCCTCTAATGGATCTACAACACTTTTGGTCAACGTGGATCACTTAAACACCATTGATCATTAAATGGTACTTTCGAGGATTCCAAATGGATGATATAGTTAACAAAAAGCAAATGCAACTTGTTGTATAGAGGCTTTGGTTCTACCAATCCTCTAATGAGTTCCAAATGCAAGTTTCAATATGATCATCCAACTAACCACTAATCACTAATAATTGATTTTACCCTTTTGTTTTTTACTTTATGCCACTTTATTTTTTATGCTTTATGTACCATTTACTTTTAAGCATTTACATTTCATGCTATCTTCATCTTTGCTCACTTGAGCCTTTTCTTTTTTCTTCAAAGACACCTAATAATCAACATAAACCATAAAAAAAATTTAATGGTACTTGAACTATTTGGTCACTATCCTTGGCATTATGGAGTATGGGACTTCTAGGACTTAGGATTAGAAACCTTGGCCTATGTTGGAGACCTTGTGACCTTAATTGATATTTTTGTCTGGAGTTCTTGGGGTTTACCTCAAGACATTGAGTTGTTTGTTTGTTTTGTGTGCAAGTTATTGTGATTACATACTTTGTTTGTAGTCTGGAATTCACCCGTATACAACTGTTATTCTGCCCAATGTTTTTTGAAGACCTAATACACTTGAAGTTTGGTTCTCACAAGAGGTTTAATATTTTTGCTTGCTTGGTTTCAATCCAAATAATGGCAATTCTATCTTGGCTAATAATGTCAAATATTGACTTCTGTTGGTTAGATGGTTCTTATCCTTAACTTTTACCTTATGCTTTAGGATAGCCTCTTCTTGTCCTCCCATATTCTTAAATTTTAAAAAAATCTTCTCCATCCTTTTGAAAACTCTTCTTATTTCTTAAAATTAAAATATTTTCATAATAAACTTGGACTTAGGTCCATGCATTTTCAAAACATATTTCACAAATAAACTTCAATCAACTTAATAAAACCTTGACATTTTTTTGTGAGAAGACTAAAAACCAATCACATGCAAACCATTATTCCATTTTGGCTCTTATCTTTAAAACTTTTATCAAAAGATTAGACTCTTGTCAATCCTTTTAGTGATGCAAACAACTATACTTCTACGATATGTAATGAAGTGAGATATTTTCCACTTGGGTGTTGAGCGAGGCATTGTTGATTTTAAAATCCAAGCCATATCCTCCACTTTGAGATGATGCAAATTCTCCTTTCTCACTATTGTGGGTAGTAAGTATGTTTTTCACACGGACAATAACGATGATGTTTTATCTTATAAAAATTAACCAACACACTTACATTTTAAAATTTTTAAAAGAGGAACTACATGTACCCCGATCCCCTATTGCACGAAAGGTGGTACGTAGGCACTAAAGGTTCGCAACCGCGGCGGGTGCAAAAATAATAAAAAATATATTTCTTTTCTCACCTCAACCATCTATGTTACACACAACATTTTATAGCCAAAATATACATATTTTTCAAAGAGGTTTCTGTGGAGTACCGTAGATTTTTAGGATGTTAATACCTTCCCTTTGCATAACCAACCTCCTTACCTTGAATCTTTCCCCCTCTTTTTGGTTTACTCGCTCTTTTCCCATTCCTTTGGAAACAATAAAGCGCGGTGGGGATTTTTATTTTTATATGTGTAAGTCTAGTCAATCCAATGTCCTAGTCTTAAACATTTCTACCACTACATGAAAATGTCGACTTCACTGGGGAAAGATTGACCTCTTTCTGTTCCATCCCTAAGTGGGTTAAGCCTATCTTTGTTTATATCTATGTATATGCTATTGTTATTTATGTGTTATATGTTGAATATATGTTTATCTGGATTTTCCTGGTTTTCAGGGTGCTTGGTGATTACTCATAAGTCCTATACCTGGACTTGGGCAAAATTTAAGATAGGACGGGCGGTATAGTCATGTTATCTTTGAGGGAGTAATCCCAAAAAAGGAGGCATGAGATCCCCCACTTAGTGGAGGCCCCTTTGACTGTAGTGTCTTTTACCGAGTAATCGGGAAGACGTACTGCTTTCGACCTGGGAGCCTGCTGAAGTTGAGGACCGTAGAATACCAAACCCATCTTGGCCTTTTTGGTGTAGTGCGGAAGCTATGACGGATAATCCGGAAATAGCTGTCACGCGATACTATGCTCAGACGAGTTTTTCTTGAGAATATTACTAATTACCAAGTTAATCGGGAAGTTGGTAATATCCGAAGGAAGGATGTAGACTATGGGAACCTCTAGAACCTTGTTCGGCAGGTGATAACTTTTAGACCATACCTTATGGGTAGTACCTTCGACCTCATGCCTGTGACGTTGATCCTATGAACCCTATATGTGTGATCTTGTGTGTGATTTCTGCATCATGCATCCATGCACTCATAAGTATCTTTTGAAGAAATCTTATTTCAAGGGATTTAAAATTTGACCATTTGTGAATATCTCAGGTACTTTTTAACCATGGATTCTGGAAAAAGAATGTCCGGGAAGTACAGTTTCAAGGATCCCAAGATAGATGAGTTGATCAGTCTAATTCCAGAGATTGAGTGTTCTGTAGATTTTTGGAAGAAGTATGGATCCATCATTCCTCTCATGAAGCTGAAGATGAAGGAGGGTATTCTCTCGACCTTGGTTAAGTTCTATGATCCAATGTATCATTACTTTACTTTTCCCGACTATCAATTGATGTCTACACTAGAGGAGTATTCTTATCTATTGGATTTACCTGTTACCGATCATGTTCCTTTTACTGGCTTGGAGGATGAGCCAAAATCACATGAGATTGCTGCTTTGATCTATCTGGGGAAGTCTGAGGTTGAAGCCCATATGACTACTAAAGGAGGGATTAGAGGATCACCAATTCAGTTCTTATTGGAGAAAGCTCGCTACTTTTCCAGGATGAAGAGTACAGTCGCTTTTGAGGCCATCTTTGCTCTACTTGCTTACAAGTTGTTCTTATTTCCTAATGTGGACAAGTTTGTTGACATTAATGCTATCAGGATCTTCATGATCGGAAACCTAGTTCCTACATTGTTGGGTGATGCTTATTACTCTATTCATCTTTGAAATTCTTACCATGGGGGGATGATTATCTGTTGCACGCCTCTGTTGTACCTGTGGTTTATCTCTCATATGCCTCAGTCTTATGCTTTTTGGGATGTCAAGAAGGAACCCTGTTGGGCTCCTAAGATCATGGCCCTTACTCACTCGAATATTGATTGGTATCATCGAGCTTACTAGGATATAGAGATTATTGACAGTTGTGGTAGTTTCGCCAATGTACCTCTTCTTGGTACAAAGGGAGGAATTAACTATAACCATGTTCTTGCACGACGACAACTTGGTTATCCGATGAGGAATAAACCAAACAATATTCATTTGAGTAGTTTCTTTGTGAAGGAGGGAGAAGATCATAGGGAAGCTAAGGAGCAAATTGCAAAGGCCTGGCGTCACATTCATTAAAAGAGTAGGAAAGATTTTGGACCTAGGGGTGCTGTTTCTTTGGAGCCATATCTTCAGTGGGTCCAGATGAGAGCTATTCAGTTGAAGATGCTATATTCTCGGGAAACACCTATGCCTGATTTATTTGTGAAGACCACTCCTCCCTTATTAGATGATCTAGAAGAGTTTCATCTTGCTTTGGTCAGGATGCAACAGGAAAAGGACGCTTGGAAGAATAAGTGCCAAACTTTAGAGATTTCCTATAGAGCAGACTTGAAGGAGAAATACGACTTGATTGAGATCTTTGAGAGACGGGCCGTAGAGACTATGGTGAGGAAAGGGGATTTATTTTCTCCTAAGTCTCAGTTATATGCTATTTGCTCACTCCCTGATTCAGGTGATTGGAAGGAGGTTGACACCAGATATGCGGAAGAAAACCAGAGGTTGAAGGTTCAAATTACCAGGCTTACAAGGAAGCGCCAACGTATAGAGTGGTCTCCTACAAATTTACTTCTCAGGATTTTAGATTTTATTTTCATCTTGTACTTGGGATCATTAAAACTTGTAACCCATTTTGAAGTTGTTATAATACATTTTTTCAGTATTCTCAAATGTGTTATTACTTTGATATTTGCAATATGTCCATAAATTTTAAATTCCTTGAAATATTAAATAATGAAATAAAATCATGAGCGTTGCATATCATGCATCATATTCACATATTTCTTGCATTTGTTATGCATATCCATGTGTCTTACCAAGCTTCTTTACTTCATTCAGCAAGCTGACTCATCCCTACAACACTCGGGCTAATTTTAAAAAGAAGATGGACAACTTAGAATAAGAGAACCGCGAGCTGTGTGAGGAGGTTTCTTCTTTGAAGGCCGGCATGACCAATCTTACTGCTCTGATGGAATCTCTGGTGGCTGCTCATAATCAACCACCGAGTGTTCAACCTCATCCTACAAGGGTTACTACTGAAGCTCCGACTATTCCTGTATGTGCTACTCCAACTGTTGTTCAGAATTGCATGCCTCATGGTTACCCTTGGGGAATTCCAGAGAATTTTGCGCCTGAAAGTTTCAACCTTGGTCCTCAAGATACTCCAATTGTTCAGACTATTGTTACTCATGCACCTCCTGTGGTACATGCTGCTCCTGCTGCACCACCTTCGGTGAATATGGTTCTGTTTGTTAACGATGATGTGTGACGTTCTTTCCCTCCACCAAGTGAAGACTTGGGTCTTTATGATAGAATGAATGATTTTCAAGAGAAGTTTGACAAGAAGCAGAGGGAGATGAAGGCCCTCTGGGGAAAAGAGTTATTCGGGCAGAATGTGAATGAATTATGATTGGTCCCGAATGTTAAGATACCTGCTAAGTTTAAGGTCCTGGAGTTTGAGAAGTACAAGGGCAACACTTGCCCTCGTGCTCATCTGGTGATGTATGTAAGGATAATGTCTATCCATACTGATGATCAGCGCCTGCTGATTCACTTTTTTCAGGATAGTTTAACCGGTGTTGCGCTGAAGTGGTATATGAGTTTGGACAATGTCAACATCCATACTTTTAATGACTTGGAAGAAGCGTTCATCAAACAATACAAGTACAACGTGGACATGGCGCCTGACCGTGATCAACTCAGGTCCATGTTTCAGAAAGACAGGGAATCATTCAAAGAATATGCACAGAGATGGCGTGAGGTAGCCGCCCAAGTGATTCCTCCCATGGAAGAGAAGGAGATGACTAAGATTTTCTTGAAAACTCTGGGTGCTTTCTACTACGAGAGGATGGTAGCGAGTGCGTCAAGTGACTTTACTGAAATGGTAGGCATGAGTATCCGCTTAGAAGAGGCTGTAAGAGAGGGCCGTTTAACGAGAAGTGAAGGATCTGGAGGTTTGAAGAAGCCACATTATGGGTTTACCAAGAAGAAGGAAGGGGATGCAAATGCAGTCATGCAAGAGAGGAGGGTTAATACTACTAGAAGGAATTCTCAGCGTCATCAGCAAGTCACCTCAGTTACTCCAGCTGTGGGTATAGCTCCAACTACCGTTGCTTATCAGAGACCGTCCCAGCAGGGGAATCAAAGGTATAATCAGAGAAGGGAGAGTTATGACCCTATTCCTATGAGCTATACAGAGTTACTACCGACATTGATTCAGAAAAAGTTGGTTCAGACCCGACCAACTCCCGATGTACCATCACCATTGCCTTGGTATTACAAGGCACACCAAACATGTGCTTTTCATCAGGGAGCACCAGGGCATAATGTTGAGAATTGTTATCCTTTGAAGACTGAGGTGCATAAATTGGTGAAGTCTGGTATTCTATCTTTCAAGGATGTGGTCCCTAATATGAAATACAATCCTCTACCCAAGCATGGAGGAGTAAATACTGTGAATATGGTGACCGGATGTCCAGGCGACTTTTGAATTTTTGATATTAATCTGGTTAGAGGAGATTTGGTGAAAATGCATGCAGACCTCTATGAATTTAGCTATTATACGCATCACTATTCCGGTTGTGCTATTTGCAGTACACGCATACAGGGTTACGATAAGATAAAGGCTGATTTGCAGGAGATGATGGATGAGGGCCTCATCCACATAATCAGGCCTAGGGCAGAGTATGAAGAGAAGGTGAATATGGTTTCTGGATATCCTGTAGAATTCATAATTTTTGATGTGGAGTATATGAATGAGGACCTTGTGCAATTGCATGCTACTTTTTGCCACATGGCTGGTCAGGTAGAACACTAGTATGGGTCTTGCCGAATTTGCTGCCGGGACTCCCGAGGATGTTCAATCGTGAAGAAAGGTGTTTAGTTGTTGTTAGATAATGGAACTATCAATGTTACAAGTCAAAGGGGTGATTACCATGAAGTTGATATGGTTGAGGTTTGTTTGACTGAAGAAGAGTCCGATGAAGAGTACGCCTCTGTAGATGAGTATTTCTCCTTATATGAGGATTTGTTTTCCAGAGATGACTCAATAATGAATGATTATGTTGAAGAAGGGGTAAATGTCATTGTACCTTGTTTTAGGGCACCCGCCCATCTTGAAGTTGAATATTATAACAAGCCAACTGTTACCCCATTGGTGATTAGTTTGCCGGGGCTTGTTCCCTACAAGTCAGATAAGGATGTGCCTTACAAATACAATGCTACAATCTTAGAGGATGGAGTGGAAATTCCCATCCAGCCAATGCTTAATGTTGGAAATATTGCTGAGAATAGCAGGGTGACCCGCATCGGTCGTGTGTTTGCACCAGTTGTTCGAGGAGATGTTAGTGCTGGAAAGAAAATTGCTGAGAAGGTTGAACCCAAGAAGGATATGGGTGAGACTAGTGGGGCTACGTTATAGAAATAAGTGGATCATATTTTGAAGATAATCAAGATGAGCGACTACAGAATTATAGATAAGCTACTGCAGACTCCTTCAAAAATATCCAACTTAGCTTTATTGATGAACTCATCTGCTCACAGAGAATCCTTGATGAGAGTATTGGACCAAGATTTTATGGAGAGTGACATTCCAGTAGACCAATTCAGCAGCGTAATAGGGAACATTACATCATGTAATAACTTGAGTTTCCGCGATGATGAATTTCTAAATGAAGGAAGTAATCACAACCTGGCCCTCTGCATCTCCATGAATTGTAAGAATGATTCATTATCCAATGTGCTGATTGATAATGGATCCGCTTTGAATGTTATATCGAGGAGCACTCTTATGAAGTTGAAATATCAAGGAACGCCTATGCGCCTGAGTGGCATCATTGTGAAAGAGTTTGATGGATCAAGGAAATCTGTTATTGGTGAAGTGGACTTTCCTATTCATATAGGACCGCATTTGTTTCAGATAACTTTCCAGGTCATGGACATTGTTCCCGCTTATAGTTGTTTGTTGGGACGGCCATGGATTCATGAGGTAGGGGTTGTCACTTCAACTTTACACCAGAAACTGAAATTTGTACGTGAAGGGAAAGTAGTAATTGTAAGTGGGGAACCGACATTATTGATATCTCATTTGTCTTCTTTCAGCATTATGGAGGCAGATGAAGCTGCTGTTGGAACCCAGTTCCAAGCCTTATCCATTGACAACATAAGAGGAAATGAGAATTCCATGGTTTTTCTTAAGGATCGCAGCAAGTTGTGTGAAAGGGTCATAGCGAGGTATGGGGACAGATTATGGATCCACCTGTAAACAAGAATAGAGCCGGCTTGGGGTCCTCTTTGAAGAAATACAAAGGTAAGAGCATGTAGATAAAGTCTGTTGTAGGCAAGTATCAAGACATCTTCTGTAGCGGGGGTTATCTTCATCCAACTGTTTCTGAGATTAATGCCATTGCGGAAGATAAAGCAGAGCAGGAAATGCCGAATTATGTGACGCACGGAGTTAGGGTTCAGAACTGGATCATCATTGATGTTCCCTCTTGCATACATGTTTCAAAGTAATTTGTTTTGTTAATCTTTTTTAAAAGCTTTCACTCTTCCCAAGGTGGAAGTATTAATGTTGTATGGCTTATCTGTTTGCTGTGACTTTTAAAATCAATAATAAAAGTTGTCTTTGTTTCCCAAATTGTGTCTTTATTTTATGATTTTTCTTGGAAAATGGTAATAAAAAAAACCTTTCAAAATAAAACTGCAATTCAATCTGCATGATCACTTGTTATATGTGTTAGTTTCTAAAAGCAATCATAAATCACATGTGCAGATTAATTAAAAAAACCCGTTGAATACAATGACCCTGCACCCTATCCCAACTTTGAATGTCCTGTGTATGGGGCCGAAGAAGAAGACTATGATGAGATTCCAGAAGAGGTCTCATGGTTGCTTGAGCACAAGGAAAATTCCATTCAACCATATAAAGAGCCATTGGAAGTGATCAATTTGGGTTCAGAAGAAGACCCGAAAGAAGTCAAGATTGGAGCATTGTTGCATCCTGATGTGAAGAGCAGGTTGATTGAGCTGTTGAAAGAGTATATGGATATTTTTGCTTGGTCTTACCAAGATATGCCTAGTCTAGATACAGATATTGTGGAGCACCATTTACCGTTGAAACCAGAGTGTCCACCAATCAAACAGAAGTTGAGAAGAACTCACCTAGATATGGCTGTGAAGATCAAAGAGGAGGTTCTAAAGCAGATTAATGCTGGTTTTCTTGTGACGTCAGTGTATCCTCAATGGATTTCCAATATTGTCCAAGTACCGAAAAAAGACTGAAAAGCCCGCATGTGCGTAGATTACAGAGATCTAAATAAAGCTAGTCCAAAAGATGATTTCCATTTCCACACATTGATATGTTAGTGGATAGCACATCAAAATTAAAATTTTTCTCATTCATGGATGGATTTGCCGGTTATAATCAAATAAGAATGGCTCCGGAGGACATGGAAAAAACAACGTTCATCACACCCTGGGGAACATTCTTTTATAGAGTGATGCCCTTCGGGTTAAAGAACGCTTGTGCAACGTACCAGAGGGCTATGACAACCCTATTCCATGATCTGATGCACAAGGAAATCGGGTATATGTTGATGATATGATTTCTAAATCCCATACGGAAGAAGGGCATGTAGAAGATTTGTTGAAGTTGTTTCAGCATTTGAGGAAGTATCGTCTTCGCTTGAATCCAAATAAATGCACCTTCGGTGTTCAATCAAGAAAATTGTTAGGTTTCATTGTTAGCCAGAAAGGAATTGAAGTTGACCCTGATAAAGTCAAAGCAATTCAAGAGATGCCAGAGCTAATAACTGAAAAACAAGTCAGAGGGTTCCTCGGGCATTTGAATTATATTTCCATATTCATTTCCCACATGAGTGCAACATGTGAACCGATCTTTAAGTTGTTAAAGAAATATCAAGGTTGTGTATGGACGGATGACTGCCAAAGGGCATTTGAAAGTATTAAAGAATATCTGCTTGAACCTCCTATCTTGCTCCCTCCTGTCGAAGGAAGACCGTTGATTATGTATCTGACAGTGTTAGATAAATCCATGGGTTATATTCTAGGACAACGAGATAAAATAGGGAAAAAAAGAGTATGCCATTTATTACCTCAGTAAAAAGTTTACTGATTGTGAGTCGTGGTATTCCATGGTGGAAGAGACATGTTGTGCTCTAGCCTGGGTGGCAAAAATTTGCGGCAGTATATGTTGAATCACACTACTTGGTTAATCTCCAAAATGGATCCAATCAAGTACATTTTTGAAAAGCCTTCTCTTAGTGAGAGAATTTTCCGCTGGCAGATGTTGCTATCTGAATATGACATCGAATACCGCACTCAAAAAGCTATTTAAAGCAGCGTGTTGGCAGATTATCTTGCTCACCAACCAGTGGAGGATCATCAGTCCGTGGAGTATGAATTCCCCGATGAGGATGTGATGTCCTTGAAAGTGAAATATTGTGATAAACCATTGCCCGAGGAAGGTCCTGACCCTGAATCTCGTTGGAGTATGATATTTGATGGAGCTGTGAATGCTTATGGTAAAGGAATTGGTGTTGTTATTGTCACTCCACATGGATCGCACATTCCTTTTACTGCAAGGTTGGAATTTGATTGTACTAATAATATGGAAGAATATGGGGCTTGCATCATGGGTCTCGAGGAAGCTATTGATCTCAGAATTAAAATTCTAAATGTGTATGGTGATTCAGCTTTAGTAATAAATCAGATTAAAGGAGAATGGGATACTCTTCGCCCCAGCTTGATCCCTTACAAATATTATGCTAGAAGGTTGTTAGCTTTCTTTGATAAAGTTGAATTCCATCATATTCCAAGAGATGAAAATCAAATGGCGGATGCTCTGGAAACTCTGGATTCTATGTATCAAGTAAATACTTGGAATGATATACCTCAAATTATGGTTCGGCGACTGGATAGGCCCGCTCATGTGTTTACAACAGAGGAGGTAGCAGATGAGAAGCCTTGGTATTATGATATCAAGCGTTTTCTCCAGACTCAGGAATACCTGATTGGTGCTTCAAATAAAGATAGAAAGACATTGAGAAGATTGGCAGACAATTTCTTCCTGAGTGAAAATGTGTTGTATAAGAGAAATTATAACATGGTCTTTCTCAGATGCGTGGATAGACACGAAGCAGACATGTTGATGCATGAGATTCATGAAGGTTCATTTGACACTCATGCCAATGGACATTCGATCGCTAAAAAGATGCTAAGGGCAAGTTACTATTGGCTGACAATGGAATCTAATTGTTACAAGTTTGCAAAGAAGTGTCATAAATTCCATATTTATGCAGACAAGGTCCATGTGCCTCCGACACTTCTCAATGTGATTTCCTCCCCGTGGCCTTTCTCTATATGGGGTATTGACATGATTGGGATGATAGAACCCAAAGCTTCGAATGGATATCTTTTCATATTGGTAGCAATTGATTACTTCACCAAGTGGGTGGAAGCTGCTTCATATGCTAATGTCACTAAGCAGGTTATTGTACGCTTCATCAAGAATAATCTTATATGTCGGTATCGTGTGCCGAACAGAATTATCATCGATAATGGCTCAAATCTGAACAATAAAATAATGACAAAAATGTGTGAAGAATTCAAGATTGTCCATCATAATTCCTCTCCGCACAGGCCAAAGATGAATGGGGCTGTTGAAGCTGCTAATAAGAATATCAAGAAAATTATCTAGAAGATGGTTGTTACTTATAAGGATTGGCATGAAATGCCCCCTTTTGCTTTGCATGTATATTGAACATCTGTCTTCACCTCAACAGGAGCAACCCCGTTTTCCCTTGTGTATGGAATGGAAGTTGTACTCCCTGTCGAATTTGAGATCCCCTCTTTGCGTGGGATAATGGAAACCAAGTTGTCAGAGGCTTAATGGGTCCAGAACAGGTTTGACCAATTTAATTTGATCAAAGAAAAGAGAATGATAACTTTGTATCATGGACAGTTATATCAGAAGAGAATGAAGAAAGCTTTTGATAAGAAGGTCAAACCTTGTGAATTCAGAGAAGGCGACCTCGTGCTCAGGAAGATCATGTCTTTCAACGCTGATTATAGGGGCAAGTGGACTCCCAATTTCGATGGCCCATAGGTTGTCAAGAAAGCCTTCTCTGACGGTGCATTAATTCTTGAAACTATGGATGGCAAGGAGTTCTCACGTCCCATGAATGCTGATGCAGTCAAGAAATACTTCTCTTAAAGAAATAAAAGAATAGCTCGCTAAGTTGAAAACCCGAAAGGGAGGCTTAGGGAAAAAAGAGCGTCTCGATAGGCCGAAAACCCGAAAGGGCGGTCTAGGAAAAAATTGGAGACATAAATAGAATAAATTTCCCGCTAAGTTGAAAACCCACAAGTGCAGCTTAGGCAAAAGTTAGGGGCTTTCTTGAAAAGTAACTACATCAGACAAGACTTGATCGTTGGAGAAACAATCTTCTTGGATCCTCATCATACTTCAACAGAAGCTGCTGCTCAGGATTTCAAAAGTTGTTAGAGGGGATAGTGGTCATTGTATCTCAATGTATCTTTTCCATTATATATTACCATTTTCCGAACTTTGTAATCATCTATGGAGTCTCGCCATTCGTAGACTACCATTCTATTAATGAAATTTGAGCTTTTACTCAATTCTTTGTAGTTCTTATTTTATTTAGCTTGCAAAGACTCCATTTATTATTGATAATAACTTTCAAAGCAAAAAGATTAAATAAAAAAATTGATTTTCAAAAAGAATTTGCAATTTATTGTTACTTTAAAATTTGTGACGCAATAGGAAAACAAAAGTGGTGATCCTAGGAATGGACAGACTCCAGTTGTTTTGATAAGTTTTGTTTCCCGGGGAAGTTTTTCTCTGGATGTTCTCGCTGTATTAGGTTTGTGACTCCAGTGTCCCCGGTCAAGTTATGGTTCATTTCTCCTCTTTTCCATGTTTTCATGATATGAAGATTCAATCCCAGATTCCTCCAGTAAAAGTTTCCGTTTGTTTAATAGAGGTTCTTTCTTCCCAGAGAAGTTGGTACAATAATCACTCTTGAAGAACCCAGGTCTCCGGTTTCTCTAGTGAAGAATGTATATTGGTTTTCCTTTTGAGGATGTGGTGTTAACCTCCCCAGTGAAGTCAGCGCGAAATCCCCAATTAATGGCTTGATGATAGGACATTATACACCTTAACAAATTTTGTGCGTTTCCTCTTTCAAAATGGTCCTGAATTCCCCAGTGAATGTTTTGATGATTTGATGGCTGTCTGCTCCACTTGAAATTTATTTTTCAAAATCCCCAATAGAAGCGTTACTTTTGAAAATATTTGATTTCCCGTTGAAGTCTGAGTGCTACACCTGGTAAAGCCTGGAAAAGGATGTTGTATCTTTGTATCTGTACTGTTTGGTCACAATGTATTATTTACTTCCGAATTACGTTTCTCCCCAGTAAAGTTAAACCAGGCAGTAGGTTTTGTTTCCTCAACTGGCGCTTACTTTTTCTTGGATTATTCATCTTGAATGTAATTTAGCCGAGTGTTGATTGTGCCCGAGTTGGTTTTGCCTGGTTACTCCCAGTGTTGTATATCTGTTTTTTCAGCATACACACGATAACACTCACACATTCATACATACATCATGCATAGCTTAAATTGGAAAATCATTGCTCATTCACATACGTTAATATTTTGTTGACATATCACCCTGTTTTGCAGAGTTATGTTGTCCTCTCTCCAATAGAGTGTTGGCCTTAAGCAGAAAGCGTATATTCTTTCAATTTCCCCACTGAGTTATCCCTTGTGGAAGATTTTTTATTTAGCCTTCTTGAACAGCTCTTTGTTTGGATGATTTGGGTTTCCCTGTAGAGTTTATTTCTCAAAGGATGTATTATGGTCGACTGTTCCATCCCAGTTTATTTCTGGTTTGAATCTTTGATCCTTAGCAATATTATTACCGATGATATCTGCAGGCTTCGAGCCTTGGTTTGAGAATGTGCATTTATTTTGCACGAGAAGACTTTATCTCCTCAGCAGAAATATATTAGAATCTCCCCAGGAAGTCATATTTCTTTCCCCAGGAAGTCATACTGTTCTCCCAGAGAGTCATTTTTACAATCCTCCATAACAACAAGTGGAAGGTCTCTTTATTTGAGCAACCTGTACTTCCCTGTAAAAGTCGATGTAACTGTTTTTTTTTCTATCGTCTCTATGAGTAGATAGTTTGCAGACCGTTGCCCAAATTACTCCAGTGGATGGAAAGAATTTCAATATCGCAGAGACAGTTCATTATGAAATCTTTACAAGTGGTAGTCTCTTTATTTGAGACAGCTTATATATTACCCTTTCCAGGAAGAATGCTTTGGTTAAAGAAGAAGTTGAGACCCGTTCTAGGTGAAATGCCATGATTTTGGGGAAACTTATATTTTCTCTCTACCTTCAGTAAAAGTTGGTAGGTCACCTTCAGTGAAAGTTTGTGATTATTATCTTTTTGCTACCTTCAGTGAATGTTGGTAGTTCATCGTCAGTGAACGACGATTCTATGATATATTTTCTCTCTACCTTCATTGAAAGTTGGTAGGTCATCGGTAGTGAACATCGATGATTGTTATCTTTTTGCTACCCTCAGTGAACGTTGGTAGTTCATCGTCAGTGAACAGCGATTCTATGATATATTTTCTCTCTACCTTCAGTGAAAGTTGGTAGGTCACCTTCAGTGAAAGTTAGTGATTATTATCTTTTTACTACCTTCGGTGAACGTTGGTAGTTCATCGTCAGTGAATGGAGGTGCTATGATATATTTTTCTCTCTACCTTCATTAAAAGTTGGTAGGTCACCTTCAGTGAAAATTGGTGATTGTTATCTTTTGCTACCTTCAGTGAACGTTGGTAGTTCATCGTCAGTGAACGACGATGCTATCATATATTTTATATCTACCTTCACTGAAAGTTGGTAGGTCATCGCCAGTGAACGTAGATGATTGTTATCTTTTTTCTACCCTCAGTGAATGTTGGTAGTTCATCGTCAGTGAACGTCAATGCTATGATATATTTTCTCTCTACCTTCAATGAAAGTTGGTAGGTCACCTTCAGTGAAAGTTGGTGATTGTTATCTTTTTTATACCCTCATTGAACGTTGGTAGTTCATCGTCAGTGAACAGCGGTGCTATGATATATTTTTCTCTCTACCTTAAGTAAAAGTTGGTAGGTCACCTTCAGTGAACGGCGGTGCTATGATATATTTTTCTGTCTACCTTCGGTGAAAGTTGGTAGATCACCTTCGGTGAAAGTTAGTGATTGTTAACTTTTTTTACCCTCAATGAACGTTGGTAGTTCATCATCAATGAATGACGATGATATGATATTCATTTTCCTTCTACCTTCAGTGAATGTTGGTAGTTCACCGTCAGTGAACATCATTGTTGTTATTTATTTCCTCTTTCTACCTTTAGTGAACATTGGTAGTTTTGCCTTGAGTAGGAGTTGGTGTATCCTTTGACCATTTTACCATCCTCTCCGAGTCAGGTCTTTTGATCCACCAGTGATTTATTTTCCTGGTCGGGTTTCTCTTTTGTTTATGTATTTTCTTTGCTACATCCCCAGTGGTGTTTTGCGTCTCTTTGATTTTGTTCATATGCATTCATGCTCATAAACACTGCATGGCATCTTAGGGCCAAAAATAAGTTTTTTTTTAATATTTAAGCATCTTCGATCGCGTCGACATGAAGATTTTCAACCTTAGTATTTCCAGATAGAAGAAACTTAAATAAGGGAAGCTGTTGTACCCCAATGTTTTCCCCTAAGATCCCCTCATCATACCATGTTGATTCCATCACAACAAGATCACATTAGGATTCTTGGTTCCCCCCCTATATTTAGCTTTGCTCTTTGAGGAATCACCAAGAACGTTGAATTGTGTTCTTTTGTGATCATGAATATTTTTGTCTTGATTTCTTCTTTTAATTAATAAAATTCAATGTTGTTTTTTCTTTCTTGTTACTCATGTAAGTAAAGGCAATGAGATTCAACAAGTTGCTCCATGGGTTCATGAGTTTATTTCCATGCCCTAGTCAATAAAGCTTGAGAAGTTCAAACCTCACCAATGGATTTGTTTTGGAGGAAATGGAATGGCAAGGCTATTTTGGTTCACCACATTTCAATATTATCAAATTTGGTTCAAAAGTACAAGGGATTGATTGGAGAAGTTGTCATGCTTGGACAAGGCTTTGTTCCCATTGGTCACAAATGCATATTTCTCTCAATTATAAAGATATGGAAGTGGCTTTGGTGACTATGAGTTCTCATTTTCATCCTTAACAACTTCTATTTACAAAGCATTTGTGTTGGTACAAGAAGTTTGTTCAAAATTGTCAAAGTTCCTCAAGGCATTTTTCTTGATCTAGGAGCTAGGGTTTTGAACTTTAAAGAAGTATATCTTGTTCATCTTTTGGTATTTTTTAGTGATTCCAAAAACATACTTCTCTTTAAATGGTTATTAACAAATCACTTCAAAATTTGCAAGGATTTTTCATGTGGAAGAATCTTTATGATGAAGAAAGATTACAAGTCCTCTAGATGAACCCCCAATTTCTCATATGTGACTTCAAATGATCATAATTTGGTCAATTTTTATCACCTTGTGCCCATTCTTTTTCCAAAATTATCTTGAGAAGGTGAACTTTATTCCTTCTTTTATGTGATAAGTGAGAAAATGGATATAAGATGCCATAAGGATACAAAAGATTATAGGTCATTTCATGCTTTTTTGCCAACTTCAACAATTCATAACTCTCTCAATTTTTGGATATTTTGAATGGTTCTAGTTTCAAAATGTCAATTAAGAGGACTATTTCATGCCATCTTTTTTGGTTAAGAGAAAATTTCAAGAGGAAGGCCATGTTTGGATGCAAAACATTATAGGTCACTTTTGAATAAAAACTTGAAACATTTCTAAGTATGGAAAGTCAACCTTTTCCCCCCACTTTGACTCAATGCAACTTTCAGCTCAAGCATCCATTTGATTACATTCTTTTTACATTGCAAAGCTTGTAACCTCCTCTTTATAAAGCATCAAGAATCATGCCTTAAGACCCCTTGAGCTGAGAATGCCATTGGGTTGAACTTGGTAACTTGGAACTAAAGTTTCTTCATAAATCAGAATTTGAAATCATTCGTTTAGCTTCTAAACACTTTGTTTCTGCGCGTTTTTGCCTCTAAACATATTTAGTGAACTTCCAGAAGTGATTAGCACAACAAAACGTGTGTTTTGGATGAGTTTTGATCAAATTGGAAGTCACACTTTTTTATTTGCAACTTCACAGGATTTCCCTCCAAACTTCATCATTTCACACGCTTGAACATTCCATTTGATTCCCTATAAATAGAGGGTTTCCCCCCACTCATTTCCTCAAGCTTGGATAGCCAGAATCACCCTGCCAAACTTGTTCCATAACTCAAAATTCTGCAACATCGAAATCTATTTTCAAACCTTTTTCAATCCAATTTTTCTATCAATTTACCTTCCTTGGTCTTCCCTGAAGCTAACCATATAATTACATTTAAGAATCGTGCCCTATATTGCTCCATAGAAGTCCAGTTTCAGAGCTCTGCAACTCAACTTCAAAAGGTATATTTCTTCATCAATTCTTCAAAACTTTGATATCATTGTGATGCTCTCATTGCCCTAGTTCTAGTTGCAACACTTACTTTCATCTGGAAACTTGTTTTGACCATGAAATTTCAAATCCCTTTTCAAAAATTTCTTTCCAAATTGCTTGAGCTACAATTTATATAAATTTATCGCGAAGGTGTGGTTGTCTTTGTCTTGAAGAGACGAAGCGAATGGCATAGGTCTAGTGCTCTAATTTTACAGATTGTACAACCTGGTGTTGGGACTGGCTGGAGGTTGAAGATGATCAACGTGTCATCCTTCAACCAATAAAACAACGCCATTTGGATTTTTTGAATTTCTGATTTACATTTAATTCAGTGCTTTATTCACTAATGACCATGATATGTACAATGCTCCAGATCCTTTGGATTTGATTACTAACACGTTTTGACTCTCATCCAATGGTCTACATATTTTTGGCTTTAGTTTTCTTTTCTGATTTTTATATTTAATTGTTTTAAATTTCAAAAAATCATAGAAAAATTCATTTTTAGTCAAAAAAATCTGAAAAAAATTATGAAAAATATTTTTGATTTTTCTCTTTCTGATTTTTATTTTTTCACAATTTTATTTTGTGTTTTGATATTTTTTTATAAATTTCCACTTTATTTGAATTATTTTAAATGTTTAAAAATACTTTTATGCATTTTTAAAATTTTGAAAAATTATGGAATGATCCAATGATATTGTAACAAATATTGGGGACCTCATTTATTTTTTATTTCTGACTTTGTTTTTTCCCATCATTTTTGGTTTATTTTACTCATTTCTTTTAATTTTAAAAATAGTTTCTGACTTTAAAAAATTACCAAAAATTTTATAAGATCATTTTAGTTCATTTTTGATTTTTCTATGGTCTTCATTTTTATTTCTTAATTAATTTGAATATAGTTGATATTTTTCTCTATTATTTCTATTTTAAAACATTTTTAAAACCTTTTTTAATGTATATATTAAATGCAATATTATTTTGTGAATATTTTATGGTTGATCTTGGATTGAATTTTTGGTTATGAACTTTGTAAACATCATTGGATCCATGGTGTTGAGTCTAACTCCACAAAATGGATGAATGATTTTAATAATAGTTTGATTTAAATTTAATTCAAATGTGGTTTGTATATTCTCTCCCACCCCTTTTCATCTTGTCCATTTCTCATTGCACTATGTGTTATTGGAGCATGATCTCTATATCATGTCTCAAAAAAAATGGTGCATAGATTGCTATTGACCGGCCTCAAAATAGGTGCGACTTCAATATAAGTCCACTTACGATTGCTTAACATAACGCTAAATTTTGTCCCGATTCAAATAAATGATCATTCGTGGCCCAAACCTATGTCTGCAAGCCCAAGTATATTAATGTGATCTCTTTGATCCAATAAACTTGAGATTCATTGTGTGGAGGCTTTGGTTCTACCAATCCTCTAATGGATCTATAACACTTTTGGTCAACGCGAATCACTTAATCATCGTTGATCATTAAATGGTACTTTTGAGGATTCCAAATGGATGATAAACTTGACAAAAAGCAAATGCAACTTGTTATATGGATGCTTTTGTTCTACCAATCCTTTAATGAGTTCAAAATGGAAGTTTCAAGATGATCATCCAACTAACCACTAATCACTAATAATTGATTTTACCCTTTTGTTTTTTACTTTATACCCCTTTATTTTTTATGCTTCATGAACCATTTACTTTTAACCATTTACATTTCATGCTATCTTCATCTTTACTCACTTGAGCCTTTTCTTTTTTTCTTCTAAGACACCTAATAATCAACATAAACCATAGAAAGGTTTAATGGTACTTGGTCTATTTGGTTACTATCCTTGGCATTATGGAGTATGGGATTTCTTGGACTTAGGATTATAAACCTTGGCCTATGTTGGAGATCTTGTGACCTTAATTGATATTTTGTCTGGAGTTCTTGAGGTTTATCTCAAGACATTGGGTTATTTGTTTGTTTTGTGTGCAGGTTATTGTGATTACATACTTTGTTTGTAGTCTGGAACTCACCCGTATACAACCATTACTCTGTCCAATTTTTTTTGAAGACCTAATACACTTGAAGTTTGGTTCTCACAAGAGGTTTAGTATCTTTGCTTGCTTGGTTTCAATCCAAAGAATGAGAATTCTATCTTGGCTCATAATGTCAAGTATTGGCTTCTTGTTGGTTAGATAGTTCTTATCCTTAGCTTTTACCTTATGCTTTAGGATATCCTCTTCTTCTCCTCCCATCTTCTTAAATTTCAAAAAAATCTTCTCTCTCCTTTTGAAAACTCTTTGTATTTCTTAAAATTAAACTACTTTCATAATAAACTTGGACTTAGGTCCATGCATTTTCAAAACATCTTTCACAAATAAACTTAAATCAACTTAATAAAACCTTGAAATTTTTTTGTGAGAAGACTAAAAATCAATCATATCCAAACCATTTTGCCATTTTGGCTCTTATCTTTAAAACTTTTCTCAAAAGATTAGACTCTTTTCAATCCTTGTAGTGATGCAAACAACTATACCTCTATGATGTGTAGTGAAGTGAGATATTTTCCACTTGGGTGTTGAGTGAGGCATTGTTGATTTTAAAATCCAAGCCATATCCTCCACTTTGAGATGATGCAAATTCTCCTTTCTCAAGATTGTGGGTAGGAAGTATGTTTTCCACACGGACAATGACGATGATGTTTTATCTCATAAAAATTAACCAACACACTTACATTTTAAATTTTTTAAAAGAGGAACTACATGTACCCTGATCCCCTATTGCACGAAACGTGGTACGTAGGCACTAATGGTTCGCAACCGCGGCGGGTGCAAAAATCATAAAAGATATATTTCTTTTCTCACCTCCACCATCTATTTTACACACAACATTTTATAGCCAAAATATACAGATTTTTCAAAGAGATTCTTGCGGAGTACCGTAGATGTTTAGGGTGCTAATACCTTACCTTTGCATAACTAACCCCCTTACCTTAAATCTTTCCCCTTCTTTTTAGGTTACTCGCTCTTTTCCCATTCCTTTGGAAACAATAAAGCACGATGACGATTTTTATTTTGATTTGTGTAAGTCTAGTCAATCCAATGGCTTAGTCTTAAACATTTCTACCGCTACATAAACCACCTAGCCAACATAGGAATACAACACATGAGGGCTCCTCTTCTCTTCACGGTGCGAGAGTGGAGAGAACTCATGACATCTCCCAATAAAGTAGGCACTGGATTGTGAGATATGAAGATTTTGACAGCATTCACATCTATAAGCTGATCGGGATTTGGAAATAGTACCATCCCATAGATGAGAAGAGCCAAGATTTCCTCAAAAGCTTGTAAATCCAGAGTGTTCCAACAATCTTAAGCTTTTTCCAACAGGAACTTGGTTAGGAACCCTTTGACACCACTTCTTGTTTCCAAATTAGCTGTGACGTCGGATTGTTGCAAGTGTAAAGCTCGGGAAATCTCTTTAGGGTTTGGGTCTCTTTCAATACCATTGAAAGGTAATTGATTGGGAATGAGAATTCCCAAGAGTTGATAGAATTCTTCCATAGTAGGTACAAGCTGGTAATTAGGAAAGGTAAAACAATGGTGCAAAGGTTCGAAGAACTGGAAAAGCACCTTTATCATATCTTCATAAAAGCTAGAGGTAACTAAGTTGAGAAGTCGTCCATGTCTTTTGGTGAACAGAGAGTCCTCAGGGAGCCTTGATGCTAACTCTTTGAGCTGAAAAGGTACTCGTACAAGGTTGACTTGGATTGTATTCCTGCGAGTGGGAGTTAACTCCTACAAAACAGAACAAAGGTGAATCTTAAAATCCTTAAAATGGTTAGTCTAAAAGGATATGGTAAGATTCCATGATGTTATGTACAAGCATATGCACAAGTTAATCAAACAATTCCTTAGGTTTAGGCTTGCATGAGGTTGATAGGTAAGTACCCTCTTGAAGTTTAGTTGGTTCAACCCGTCCTAGAAAGTAAACGTGTTCTAGGGAATCTCAATATCATTGATCATTCTTTATCGAGCATTGTTTCAGCGCAAGCCTCTTTATTTGCGACAAAAATATCTCGAAAGTCCAATCTCAATGAGCATAGTATCGAGTATCAACCAACTTCAGACTGCACCAAAGCCGGCTACCTCACTACTTTCTAATGGCCAAGATGTTTAAGTAAAGGTTCTAAAGTCAGTTAGTGCTTCATGACACCACACAGCGGCCCCGTATTCTCTCTGACTACTCAAGGGCTACCGGTACGAACAAATGTGTCACACTAACGTAGCTATTTCTTAGACCATGTCAGTATACCCCACATAGTTTCCACAAGTTATTGCTACTTACCTAAAAAGGTGCCCCAGATCCGGGTAGAGGATCAAAACAAACCCAAACAAGGAACCATAATATAAAGCAAACAAATCAAACAATGAAAAGAAGGTAAAGGTGATCTATCCCTAAGGTAACCCCACTTTTAAGATTCCTCAACAGAGTCGCCAGTTTTGTAATACGGTGGGAGAAATGACTTGGGTGTTCTGCGTTTTATCGCAATTGTTGCGGATAGCAAGAGTCTCCACTGACTTTTCTTTTATCCAATAAGGAAAGGGTGAAAAGAACAGGAAAGACCTTTGACATTATTTTCTTGAGTTCAGGGGGTAGGTTATGAAAACGGAAGGTATTAGCACCCTTTCCATCCGTAGTTATCTACAGGCTCTTAGTTTCTTGCTAGATCGCTTGATTTTGTTTGAAAATGTGCTTGTGGTGTGGTTTTTGAAAGTATTTTGAAAAATGTCTTTGTAATGGTTCTCTTCTTTATAAGAACGCGTACATAGTGTTTTGTCTTTTGAAAATGTTTCAAAGTGAAATTGTGGGTGTATAAAATGTTTTTGTTGTGAGCAAGCGAGCAACTAGGAGCATCCTACCTACTCAAAAGGTCTTAATGTTCTTTTCCTCCTCCTTTAGATGTTGCTATCTTACTATTGATTTGGTAAGAAGCCCCATCATTGGATGTGAAGGAATGGGCTTGGGACGTTTGTATAGTCATAGAAGGTAACCTATGAGGCGTTTTAGCAATGTCGTTTAGGGACTAGATCATTTATCGAAGGCAACATTGATGGTCATCGAGGGACTATGATCTTTTATCGAGGGTCTTTTCTAAAATGCCCATTTTTCGAGGGACATGACTATTTTTCCGAGGAAACAAGTGAGATTACCCTAGGGGTGCATGTGTGTGAATAGTGTGTTTTATTGCATGCATTTTATCTTTTGAATTTTAGGTTATCTACTTGTTGTTTTCATCTTGCCATGCATCCTAATTACTAACATTTATACAAAAGCAATAAAAATGCAAAAATAAATCCTACACTATTACAACCATATTGAAGTAGCAAGAAGATATAAAAACAAAATAAAAATAAAAAGAAGAAAAATGAGCTCTTTCGATTCAGGCAGAAGCACTCTTTGATTCTGCACTTTTTAACCTCCTTCGATTTGGGCCTGGAGTCAACAAGGTTTTGTCCTTCGTCTGGGAGTTGGAAGTCAGCAAGGTTCTATCCTTCGACTGGGAGTTGGAAGTCAGCAAGGCCACCTTTCTGGTTAGTTCCTTCGTTTGAGGCCTAGAGTCAGTATGAAATGCATTCTACTGGCTACTTCCTTCGTTTGAGGCTTAGAGTCAGTGTGAGGTGCATTTAGCCAATCGAAAGGTACAATGAACCTGTCTTAAATTCTTAAAATGAAACATTCAAGTGTAACTACATGCCTTGGGTTAGCAAAAAATTATTGGGTCTCAAAATCCAAAGCCTAACTAGTCAGAGTTGAGATTTTTAGCATATGGGTAGTCAGAATCAAAAGCTAAACATAGTCAAGCTCCCAATATGAAATATCTACATTTTCTTTATTGGCATGTGCATATGATATTTAAATAAAATAGATTCAAGTTTAAATGGAAATTACCTCTTGGAGTTCTTAAATCGAAGGAAAATGCAAGCAGTCACTGAATCGAAGAAGGGTGTGTGAGTGGATCTTAGGTTCTTTTTATAACAAGTAAAGAAATGATTCTAAGGGTTACTGTATTGTAGTTGGGGAAGTGGGTCGAAGGCTAGTTAGATGGTCACTTGGGGAGAGAATCCAAGGACTCACTTAGTGTAGAAAGGGGGTTGAGTTTTTTAGAAGTGTTTGAAAAAAAAGTTGGGAAGTGTTTGAGAGTTTTGGGAATTTTCACAAGTGTTCTCTTGCAATCCTTCAGGCTCCCCTATCATGTGTGGTGGAGTCTCATATTTATAGATGGCTTGGGCTGATGTTTTAGGAGGGAAAACAAAAGGTTTAAACAAAAAAGGTATGATGTGTTTGTAGCTTTCGAGGGACAATGTTTGTATGACATTTTGGTGCAAGGAATAAGGCAGTGTTGCAGGACTGCTGTGCAACAGTTTTGGAGTTTTATGGTCAGTGTATCAGGCTTGAACTTGGCGCATGGGACTTGGTCAACAAGTACCTTTGGGCATCTCAAACTTTTGTCTTGACCCCTTAGCTCTATCCTTTGACCAGACTCTTCAGTAATCATTTCTTTTTTCAAATCGAAGTGTCCTTTTAATGTCTCATGTGGATATTCTTTGAAGGGGCCCAAATAAGTGTCTTTTGACTAGGCCCTTCATGGGTTCCTTCGAATGGTCCAAATACATGCTCCTGGGGTGGGTCAGCAGAACATGTCATTCGATTTGGATATTCAGACATGTCTGACAAGTCCTTCGAATGTGCCACCATGGTACTTATTTCACATGAGACAATGGTATAGTGTAGAATTTGTGTGTTGAAGAAAGCCATTTCCAAGAGAGATACTGCTCACTCAAACTTGCGTGCAAGGGGCCATATGGCCAAACAAAAGGGTTTATGCAGGAGGTCCCTTCCTTGTGGCCTTGTGCAAACATGCTCAAATGAAGACTTGTAAAAAAGGGAGCCACCTGCCTAAACGAAATATATGACCAAGAGCTTGTGCTGAAGGATTCACACGCCCCAAACGAAGAATGCATGCAGAGGATGAAAGGCACACTTAAAACTTGCAACACTGGGAAGGCCATATGCCCAAAACGAAGGAGATCTTCAGGAGGCAAGATGTGTAATCGAAAGATAGTAGAAGAGAGGCTATAATCTCCTGAATTGAAGGACATCATCAGGAGGCTTTTTGCCTTGTGAATTGAAGCTAATTTATGAGAAGTGTTTCCCTGTCGACGCTTGTAACAAGTTGCTTCAAAGGGTAAAACGTTCAAACGAAATATTTGAACGAAGAAAATAAAATTTTCAAACGAAGCAGGAAATGAATTTTCCCAAATGAGTCCAATGCCCCAATCTAAGTAATAAATGAACTTGCCCAAAACGAGTCCAACGCCCAAACGAAGGATGCAACCAAAGCCTACATCGAAGGAGTCAAAGTGCCCAATCGAAGGATGCAAAATCGATGAGAACTTATTTCTTCCTTTAAATTTGTCAAAAAGAGTATTTTCATTTGTTTTGTCTCTTGTAGAAATTTCCTCTTTAATCTTGATGCTAAAAAGTCCAAATGTATTTGTGTAAGCTTGAATTTTCGGGAGCCCCTTGTGAGAAATGCCTTGAGAAATGAGAGGGAAAATTTTGGGGTACAACAGAGTACAATAGAAATGGGTCGACCTTCACACTATTCTCCACCATTTTAACATCCAACGCCATTCTGATGACTCATCATAGGTGTAATATAGTGGGAGAATTGGATTTTTTGGTTTTATCCAAAATGTGCAGATAGCTAGAGTCGCCAGCGACTTTTCTTTTATCCAATAAGGAAAGGGTGAAAAGAACATGAAAGACCTTGATAGATTTTTAGTTCGGGGGGTAGGTTATGAAAAGGGAAGGTGTTAGCACCCTTTTCATCCGTAGTTATCTATGGGCTCTTAATTGCTTAACTCACTTTGAAAATTTGCTTTATGTGTGTGTTTGAAAATATTTTGAAAGTGCCAATGTAAGGCGAACTTTGTAATAACTCTTGTATCAGTCCTCAAGAGTGTATACAAAGTGTTTGTTTAAAAATATCTTCGAAAGTGTTTGTGTGAAAATGTTTTGTTTTGAAAAGATTTGTGAGCAAGCGATTAACAGTTTCTACCCACTCAAGGTCGTTCTTGTACTTTTCCTTATCCTTTAGATAGTTCTATCCATATCATTAGTTAGTAGAAAGCCCTATCAATTGGATGTGAAGGGACATGCGAAGGGTCATCGTTCAGTCATCGAAGGCAACTTGTAAGGATGCTTCAGCAGTTACATAAGGGACTAGATTACTTTTCGAAAGGCAACATCGAAGGGTCATTGAGGGACTATGATCTTTTATTCAAGGGTCTTTGTTAAATTATCCCTACTTTCGAGGGACACGACCGTTATTCCGAAGGCAACAAAGAGAGGCTACCCTAGAGGTGCAAGTGTGCAAGTGTGTTTCTTTCAGTTATTTACCTTTAGATTTAGGGTTTTCTAACGTTCATTTTTATCTTTCCATACAAACCCTAATTACTAAACAGAAGCATAGAAATATAGTAGCAGCAGATAAAGGCATAAGAATAAATCTAAACCTATTACACGACTTTGGAGCAGATACATAATAGAGGTGCACAAAAAAATCCTAAGCTATTACATCCCAGGAGGAAGGTACATAATAATGAAAGAAGAAAACGGGAAATAGAGATTATATTCGCGAAACCTGTATAACTTGATCTATGAAATTAAAATAAGAAAAAGGAAAGATGAAAAATAGCAAAAAGAATAAGGAAAAGATTTTTTGATGAAGAAAATAATTTTGGTGATAATTAACTAAATAAAACCTAAAGATCTAATTAATTTTAAAATTAAAGAGAAAAAGGTTAATTAATTAAATGAATCAAAAGGTTAATGATAAAAAACCCAAACCTAATTGTTTTTAGGGTTTACAAAAAAGTTTATTTTTAGGTTTGTAAAAAAGATAATAATGTTAAAAAGGAATTAAGTTTGCCAAAAAAGGATTAGGAAAGAAAACCATGACAAACAAGGTTAGAAAAGAATGAAAATGTAAAAAATGCCAGAGGTGGGTGTTGAACTCACGTCCTTAGCCCTTTCAACAATAGGTCTTGCCACTACGCCAGGTGCACGCTTGTGTTGGTGGGATGGAAGCAATGCAACACATATTAAAAAACCTGCAAACTATGAGAAAATATGAAAAAAAAACATCAAAAGGCAGGGATCAAACCCACACCTTCGTATACAAATGCCTTATCATGCGCGGCTTGCCACTAGGGTGGCTGTTTCATCCGGTCATCCAGTGAAATCAATTAATTATATAATAAACTTAAATCCCTGGGTCAGAGAGGTGCTGGAGCCCTAGCTCCAGTCATCTTCTCTGACGAGCTCTTTTTTATCCCTGCAAAAATAAAAAACTTTAGTGACTCATTGGTACCCTACCCCCCTAATTTGTGGCCTGCGAATTCAATGGAAGTATTAGTTTTGGCCAAATCGTGCTGTATGGTGAGATACGACGAAGATAAGTTCAAACAGTGCAAACACGGCCACCCACAATTCATTCGTTATGGGGGCCATGCGATGGTTTTATCCTGCACATTGATTTCTCAGAAACATATTAGTAAGGTTAGTATTCATCAAAACGCAAAGAAAACAAAAATTAGAATTTAGAAAATGTGTGGCAATTGGAGATGCATGGAATGCTAGTTTCGTGTGTTTTGGATCATCAAGATTGATCCATTCTTACCCTATAATGCTTCAGGGATTGATTGGAAGGGTTGGTTTGCTTTGAAAGAGGATGTCATCAGGGTTTTCGATTTGCCCTAGTTTTGATAATTTTGGAGATTTTTGAAGTAGTGATCTTGCAAGGTTTTTTGATGGTCTTGCTGTATGAAATAGTGAGAATATATAGAGAGGAAATTAGGTCAAAAGATTGGGCTTGGACTTTTGTAAGAAACCTCTTATTTTATCTAATTTATTTTAAATTTTAAATAAATAAAATCAAAGATAAATAGAATAAAAATCCTATGGGTGTATGAATAAGTTCTGAAGTTCACAATGAGTCCTATAACACACATGTACCTTGAAACATAAGCCCACTAGCCAAAAAACTCAAGTTTGGTCACTTTAGGTTTCATGCATTTTCTCAAAATTTCCCAACTTTCACCAATCATAACTATCTCAATTTTTATTATATGAAGGTGATCTTGAACTTTTTGGAAAGATCAAGATGTCGTCTTCAATCTCTATGTTGATCATTTTTCCATTTGAAGAATTCATCTTAATGTAAATTGCCTTGACAAAAGTGTCTTTTTATTGACTTCTAAAATGACCTATAATGTTTTGGCCCATATCTCTCAAATGAAGCATTTTTTGGACTTGAGCTTAGAGAGACAAAGTTATAGAGAATTGAATTTACTTAAAAATGAGATTTGGTTGAGAAAAATATGATGAAGCATGTGAAAGTTGTGCTTGGTCAAAGTTCAGTTGACTTCTCCTTAAGAAAACCCTAATTTAGCATCTTTTGACTTTTGATGAATCTTAAGTTTTCTTGATGAGTCATGATCAACCCTTTATAAAATGATGAACGTGACTTCAAATATTGATGTTGACCAAAAATATTTAGGTTTAATTGTATGTTGTCCATAATTGAATTTTTATCCAATACAGTTGATTTTCAGTCATCTGAGAAATTGACTGAGAAAACTTGTGATGCAAGGCTTGAAACTTGGCATGAGAATTCCTTGAGATATATGAGGAATCATGGAATCCACTTTAGGCTTTAGAGGCCCAATCTTTCGTGACAAAATTGAAACCCTATTTGTAGGTCAACTACTTAGGAGGACATTTTGTCTTATCCATTCTTAAGCCACCTTGAGTAATTGAAAACCCTAAGAGCATGAGGGGATATCTTGAATAAAAAAGGGAGGGAAATTTTGGGGTACAACATCTACCCCTGTTCAATCTTCTTAAACCTGAAGAGCTAGATTGGCATGTTCACCATTCGTGATCCGAAGGTAAAAGAGGATGGAACACTTAATTTCCCAGAAATTTGCACTCGCATGTGCATGCAGTAACACTGTTGGTTGATAATATTGATTGATTGGGCTTAAAGAGGCCATTCGGAGAGGTCACTAAGTATCGTCAGAGATAGGCTTATAGATGCAACCCAGAGTAACTGTTGATAAGAGTGTCAGAATGAGTCTACGATTGAATGTATCTGAAGAATGCTTTACTGAATTCTTGAAGAAAATGCTTGTCAAATTTAGTCTCTGAAGGAACTGCTTGTCAAATTTAGTCTCTGAGGGGAATGCTTTTTCAAAATGATGCTCTGAAGGAAATGCTTGTCAGATTTAGTCTCTAAGGGAAGTCATCTGATCATGTAGATAGTCGCCCCGTCTTGTTTCGAGAATTGATCTACAATCTATTTTTTGTTGGTAAACATGTCCTATTTCAGGAGTTCATACCATTGTGCCATATAGATAGTTACCCCGTCTTGTTTCGAGAATTAATCTCTGACCTTTTTTTTGTTGGTAAACCCGTCCTGTTTCTCGAATTCATACCGCCTGGTCATATAGATAGTTGCCCTGTCCTATTTCGGGAATTAATCTTTGACCTTTTTGAAAGTTACTGATGATATTTGTCTGTTTGCGGAATAACCTGAAAGAAACAAAGTTAGTCTTATGCAATGTCATGATGTATTTGATGCATTGCATAATGATGTTCTCAAAATAAATGAGAGTGCCACATGCGTTTAGTATGCACATGTTATGATGTTTTGTAAATGATGCATGGATATGAGATGTTGCTAATGACAACAGTAGCTTTGTATGACATCCTTGACTGGGGAAAATAAATCCCCGACTGTTGCTGGAGAATGAAGAAATGAATCTTCAATCTTGTTCAGAACGTCTTCGTTGGGGATTCCCACTTTTAGTTTGAGGATACTCCACTAGGGATGTCTAAACTTCTTCTTGGGGAAAGGAGAATTCCAGGAAAATTGGTCGTTCATCGTTGGATTCTTATGTACCATGACAGGGGATAACATAAATGAATAATCTCTAACATGTTGTCTGACCAAGTTTAGGATATGGATGTCAAATTTTCTGGGGAGGATAAAGTTAAATGATATCTGACCTGGGAAGAGAATCCTGCTGGGGAATTGTAATATAGGAGAAATAAACTTCGTTGGGGAAATAAATCCTGTTGAGGAAAAGAAGTCTGTAAGGGATCTTACCGTGTTGGAGAAATAAACTCCGTTGGAGAATTAAATTCCTATAAACTGTATCTAGGAAATAATTCCTGATGGGGATTGGAAATTCATGGCTATGCTGAGGAAGTTTCCACTATATGTTGGGGAAATGATCAAACTTCCTTATACGCTAGGGGACCTACTTGGGGAGATGATCATGCAAACTGTTAGAAGATTCCCCAATTTGTGTCTGAAGGCGTATTAGGCTTGGTGAGGAATATCTCTCTCTTGGGAATGAGATTTTGAAGATAGATCTATAGAGTAGTTCCGTGGAGATTGCTCTGTGGAGATTTATGGATGACTTGAACATTATCCCAACTCCTAGAAACTTTAGTAAATGCTAATCCTATTTTTATACATATATTTAATTAACAGTAATCATGTTCAAATCCATATGTTCATTCAATGTAATCATTAGACTTTTTTTTGTGAACAAAACAGAGAAAGTAAAGCAATTTTGAATTTTGAAATTGACTTGTATTGGTAATTTTCCAATAAGCAGTCGATTTTTTACAAAGAGACAGAGATTAAGAGGAAATCAACGTAAAATGAAAAGAGTACAAAGAAAAATAAGGAAAAACAACAATGTGGAAACAATCCCATTGAGTTTCAACTCTGCTATTACCCCTATGTCTTCAAGCATCTCATCCCTCAGAGTTGGAAGAAGTTGATTGTGTCGATCTGTATATTTCGAACTCGACGTTTGTAACAAAGCTTGTTGTAAGTACGTGATCCAACGAGACATATTTGTACGCTTTAATCCCTAACTTTTTCCTGGACCGCCCTTTCATGTTTTCAGTCCATAACCTTTTTTGCACAAGCCGCCTTTTCAGGTTTTCAACTTTCCGGGTGTATAAAATTTATATATATATATATATATATATATATATATATATATATATATATATATATATATATATATATATATATATATATATATATCCCTAATTGTTTCCCGAACCCTTTTGGTTCACCGGGACGCCCTTATTTTTGCCTAGGCCCATCAACCTAGCGGGTCTCTTTTATGCGTAGTATTTTTTACTATGTCTGCGTTCACAGGGTGCAGAAAATCTTCAATGTTTATGGTGGTAAGTATCATTGCACCGCCAAAAATTATCTTCTTGATCACAAATGGCCCTTCGTATGTGGGATTCCATTTGCCACTGGGATCACCTTGTAGTAGGATGATGCGCTTTATTACCAAGTCACCAACCTGATATGCCCGATGTTTGACTTTGTTGTTGAGGGTTTTGATCTTACGCTTTTGATACATCTGACCATGACAAACAGTCATAAGCCTTTTCTCGTTGATCAAATTTATCTGGTCCAGCCTAGTCTTAATCCACTCATCTTCGTCTAAGTTTGCATCTTTCATAATCCTTAAAGAAGGAATCTGGACTTTGATAGGTAGGACAACTTCCATACCATAGACTAGAGAGAATGAGATTTCCCCAATGGATGTCCATGCTGAATTGCGATATCCATGAAGAGCAAATGGTAGTATCTCATGGCAATCTTTGTATGTCAGTGTCATCTTCTGCAAGATTTTCTTTATATTCTTGTTGGTAGCTTCCACTGTGCTATTCATCTTCGGTCGATACAAAGAAGAATTGTGGTGCTTAATCTTGAACTGCATGCAGAGTTCAGTGATCATAGTATTGTTAAGATTAGTATCATTGCCCGTGATGATCCTTTCAAGGATGCCATATTGTAATACAGTGGGAGAACTGACTTGTTTTGCATTTTATCGCAAATGTTGCGGATAGCTAGAGTCACCATCGAATTTTCTTTTATATAATAAGGAAAGGGTAAAAATAACATGAAAGACCTTGATAGATGTTGAGTTTGGGGGGGAGGTTATGAAAAGAGAAGGTGTTAGCACCCTTTTCATCTATAGTTATCTACAGGCCCTTAATCACTTAGCTCACTTTTGAAAATTTGCTCTTTTCTGCGTGTGTGAAAAAATATTTTGAAATTTGCCAATGTAAGGCGAAACATTGTAATGATTCTTGTATTGTTCCTCAAGAATGCGTACAAAGTGTTTTTAAAATATCATTGAAAATGTTTGTGTGAAATGTTTTGTTTTGAAGAGTTTTATGAGAAAGCGATTAAAAGTTCTACCCACACAAGGTCGTTCTTGTACTTTTCCTCCTCCTTTAGATAACGCTATCTATTGTACTCCAAAATTTTCCCTCCCATTTTACTCAAGAAATGCTCATTGAGGTTCCCAATTGTTCAAGGATGATCAAGAATTGACCAGACAAATTCTCCTCCTAAGGTAATGAACCTCTAATTAGGGTTTTAATTTTCATCAAGATGTTTGAGCTTCAAAGGTCTCAAATGTTTTCCATGGTCCTAATATGTCTTTAAGATTATCCATGCCAAATTTCATGCCTTGCACTACAAGTTTGCTCAGTCAATTGCCCAAATGTTTGAAGATCAACTATATTAGGTCAAAAGTCAACTGTGGCCTATATACAGTCAAACTTCAAGGTTTTTGGTCAGCATCAACATAGTGATATCCATCATTTGGTCAAGGGTTGGTCATGATTCCTCAAGAAATACTCCTAATTCATCAAAAGTCAAGAATTGCTAATTAGGGTTTCTATAGGAAAAGGCAACCAAATTTTGACCAGACATAACTTTCTCATACTTCATCCTTTTTCCCAACCAGAGCTTTTTTTGAAGAGAATCCAATTCCCTACAACTTCTCTTCAACCCTCAAGTCCAAGAAATGCACCATTTGAAAGAAATAAGCTTATACATTAGAGGTCATTTTTAGAAAGTAAACAAAAGGCAATTTTTGTCAAGACCATTTACATCAAGATAAAATCTTCAAATGCAAAATTGATCAAAATGGGGATTGAAATAGACATCTTGGGATTTCTAAAAAGTCAGAGATCATTATCATGAGATAAAAATTGAGCAAGTTATGGCTTACCCAAGTTGGGAAAATTTGGGAATTTTCAAGAATTATGCATTGAGCAAACTTGAAGTTTTAGGTTGTTGTACCCCAAAATTTTCCCTCTCATTTCAATCAAAGACATGCCTCTAGAGGTCCTCAATTCCTCAAGTTGACTAAGGATTGACCAGACAAATCCTCCTACTAAGATAAGAGCCTCAAACTAGGGTTTCACTCCTCATCAAGATGTTTTATTTCCAAGGGTCCTAAGTGGTTTCCATTGCCCTAATATGTCCTCAAGATCATCCATTCCAAGTTTGATGCCTTGCACAAGAAGTTTGCCCAGTCAACTGCTCAAATGCCTGAAAATCAACTATACTAGGTCAAAAGTCAACTGTGACCCACATACAGTCAAACTTCAAGATTTTTGGTCAACATCAACATTTTTAAGTGATATCCATCATTTGATCAAGGTTTGATCATGATTCCTCAAGGAATGCTCCTAATTCATCTAAACTCAAAAGTTGCTAAATTAGGGTTCCTATATGAAAAATCAACCAAACTTTGACTAGGCATAACTTTCTCATACTTTATTAGAAATTTCTTATCCAAGGCTCATTTTGAAGAGAATAAAATTCCATACAACACATCTTCATCCCTCAAGTTCAAGAAATGCACTCATGAAAAGATATAAATTCAGACATTTCAGGTTATTTCAAAAAGTCAACAAAAACAACTTTTGGTTTAAAGATCCTTACATGAACATGGAAGATCCAATTAAGATGAAACCAAAACGGTTGTTTAGAGGACATCCTAAGCTTTCTAAAAAGTCCAAGAACACCTTCTTAGGGTTAAAAATGAGAGAGATATGCATTACTAAAGTTGACCAATTTTTGAAAATGTGCATGGAGTCAACATTGATCAAAATGACTTTTGTTTTCCAAATGGGCCCATGTTTTCTTGTTTGAAACTTGTTCCTAAGATGGCCCATGACCCCTGAGCTTATCCACCTATTATTTCATTATTTTTATTATTTATTTTGATTTTTTATTCATTTAAATCAAAATAAATCAATTTAAATAGTGGAATAATCAAATAAAATCAAAGATTTGATTTTGTGAGCACATTATGAGTCCATGAACAGCTAGCAAATCAAACAAAATTAGTGCAAGGGCTAATTGATTGGAAAATATCATGATTTGGTTGGTTTTAGAAACAAATCATACAAAGAAAAAAAATCAAATCTTTTTCAACAATTTGCAAAGATTGAATACAGTTTTGTTAACCTAATTGCTTCTATTATATATAGACAACATTTCCAAAGCATAAAAACAAGGTTTGGCCGTGTGAATTGGCAACACAAAACTCAAATTTTGAACAAGAAAGAGGCAATTGGATTTCCTTCTACAAGGAGATTCAAGGTGTTTCAAGGCCAATAATCCATTCCTGGAAGTATTTGGGAGCTATTTGGATCATCACCAAGCCTCAACACACCCAGAAATGCTCTACACGAGTACCACAACTTTCCTTCCTTCTTGAAATCGATTCTTGCAATTTACGCTTGATAAACGATTTCTAACTATATATTCATGTTTGTATCATTATTTAGAATATGTTTGCATATTGAATTGTGAGTTTTGATGCGTATTGGACAACCTGCCATTGTTAGGGTTTAGAGTTTCTTTTTAGGGCTTTACGTTTCAGGCAAAATCAGGGCCAAAGATGGAAACCACTACATTCAAGAGATCAAACCCAATTGATCTGTGTAATTAGATTTGGTTTATATTGCCCGGATTTTATTTTTGAGATGCACAGGTTATAACTATGGAAAACGTCCGTAGGTAAAAGTCTTTACCTAAGACAACAGTCTCAGCGAAGAAGATGAAGGCTTGGCAGGTCCTGAATGACCCATTTGAATTTTTGCACGTTTTTTATAAAATTGAATTTTGCATATTATATAATATATGTTATGCGTGTGTATTAACGATTGAGTAACTTGGTTCAGTGGCAAAGGAGAAGGGTTTTCAAGGCGCGTGTGTAGGAGGTCAGGGGTTCGATCCCTGCCTCTTACATGATATTTTTCTCAATATTTGTTTGCAGATTCAGTGGTTTCATCACATGTGCACACACCATACGCCTCCATATCATCCTCATTGGATTAATCTGTATCCAGATCCAACGCCACAAGCATGCAGGCGCATGGTGAACTCTCTTGGGAAGCTTCTCACTGAATCCAACGCTGGTGATGGGCCAACCTGACTGGGCTTGGAACATAATTCAACAACATCACCTCTAATTTGGGCCTACACCCCCTCAGGCCTAATTTCTAACCTTTTTTTAGTTTTTTATTTATCATCATTATTTTGTTTAATTATTTTTATTAATCAATTTTTTTATTACAAAATCATAAAATCAAAAATCACAAAAATAATACTTAGTTTTTTTTATAATAATAAATTAACTTTTGTAAATAAATTAATTTCATCAACTTTAATTTATTTTTCATTAATTAAAATCAAATAGAAATTAGGTTAAATTCAAATCTTTTTTCACAAAAAAATCCAAAAATATTTTAATGATCAAATTAGGGTTTTTAGGGTTTTAAACTTTTTCCAAGCTTTATTCTCGCGCTGAATTATTTTTGCTGTACGATAGTATTTCAATATTGATGTAACTACACCCGGTTTGTAATAGATTAATTAGAGTTTATTATTTCTGCAAATTTACTTTCAGTCAATTCTTTATGTATTTGTCCAAAAGCATTGTAATATCGTATGACTATTTTTACTTTCTCACTTTTATATCTTATGCTTGTATATAATTTTTAGCAAACTAGGCTTGTATTCTTAATCAATCAATCTTAGACCACTTAATTGCAAGATAAGATATCTAAAAACAAACACTGTTGCACACTTGCACCCTTAGGATATACCTCACTTGGTTGCCTCGGAAATAATGGTCATGTCCCTTGAACGTAAGGATATCTTAACAAAGACTCTCAATTCAAAAGTCATCGTAAAGATCATAGTCCCTTACTGTCCCTCAAGTTGCCTACGAGAAATGACCTTATGATGATAGTCCCTTCAAAATGCTAAGGTATCCTTACATGTTGTCTTCAACGACCGTAATCATCCCTTTCTATTGTCCCTTAAACTCAAACGATGGAGTTACCTACTACTTAATAGTAGGATAGTGTTGTCTAAAGGAAATAAGAAAAACGAAGAGTCTTTTTCGAGTAGGTAGAAACTCTTAAGTACTTGCTCAAAATAATGTTTTACACCATACACTTTTAAACAAACTTTTCAAACAAAGTTTTCAAAAACACTTTATGACACCCTTGAGGACTGATACAAGGGTTACCATAAAGTGAATCGCCGCACTAAGGAAATTTCAAAACTTTTAAAAGCACGCAAACACACAAAAGCAATTTAAAAATGAGCAAATACCTAAGAGCCCGTGGAAAACCACAGATAGAAAGGGTGCTAACACCTCCCATTTCTATAATCTACCCCCGTACTTAGAAACATCTCAAAAAAAGGTTTTTTCTGTTCTTTTTCCATTTTCCTTTGTTGGATAAAATAAAAGACGGTGGCGACTCTTGCTTACGTACATTTGCGAACAAAAAACGCAAAACCAATAGTAACTAAATAACAGTCAGTTTTGCCATTGTATCACATATGTCAATGGCTTAATTTCTTGGACTTCAAACATCTTCCTAAGCCTATAAAGGACCTCTAAAATTATTATTTCCATGCCTTTCATTTGCTAACTATTTTATTCATATTTATTTTAATTTATTTCAAATAAATATAAAATAATTAGAAATGGGCTTTGAGCTTTGGGTTGATGTTTTGGACAGCCTAGGCCTATAAAATTTCGTGCAAGAAATGTCCAGATTCATTCAATATTAAAAAGGACAAGATTCCATGTCTTTGGAAAAGTTACAAAACATCATTCATGGATTTAAAAGCACGTGTTTATGGTTGTTATTACCTTTGTTCTCTTGTCTCCTCCCTCCTCTCTATATAAAAGACACATTAGAAAGCTTCAAGACACACAATATACAGCCTGGAAAAGCTCTACAAATTTTGCAAAAATTATCAAAGTTGTAAAATTCGCATTTTAGGTTCCATCCTTCATCAGTCCAAACAAAAGATCCAAATACATTCCTGGAGGCTCCCTGAAGCTTTTGCAATCACTACCAAGCCCTGAAACATCACAAAACTCCTCAGTAAGCTCTATTTTTATATTTTCTAACTTGTTTCATGCAGATTTGATGCACTACATGGCTAGAAGTGTACCAAACACCATCAGATCTAGCCTTCAAATAATAAGGGGTCTAGATCTAAAGGCTTCAATTTGAGATCCACCATGCGCCCTCAAGGCCTCATATCACCTGATCCAGCGTGGCCTGGGCTTAACATTCACTTGAGCCTAGCAAAATTCAATTTCAGCACCCCCAATTTCTAATTATCCTGGCCCATTTTCGCATTGTTTTTGTCACTTTGCTTTATATATATTTTTATTTTTATTTGTTTTCTTCATTTATTTAATTAGTATAATATAATAATAAAATCACAAAAAAATATAGTTTTACTTTTTAATGAAATTAATTTTGTGAATTAGTTAATAACTATTTTAACTATTTTTCTTTAATTAAAAATAAATTAGAACTTATGACTTAATTTATGTTTAATTATTTTCTTTAAATAATAAAAAAGCTAAAAAGAAATTAGATTATTTTTCTTAAATTAATTTTATTATATAGACTTTAGGATAATTGACTATTTTTCTTAAATCAAAAACAACAAAAAAGATTTTTCTTAGACGAACTTTCAATCTTTCCCGCGTTATTTATTTTTCGCATTTTTACATTATTGTAACTGCATACTAGTATGTAATAACTAATTAGGACTTTTATCTGCTTTCTTTATTTTTATTCCACCGAACTTTTTGTACATTGTAAATCCCCTCCCCGATGCCATGTAATAGTGTAGGTTTATACTTCCGCACTTTATATTTTGTACATATTAATTGCTAGTAACTAGGCATGTATGGAAAGACTGAAATTAAAACGCTAGCAAACTTAACAAAAAGACAAAAATAACTGAACATAACACACTTGCACATATACACCTCTAGGGTACCCCACTTTGGTTGCCTTCAGAAATAAAACAGTCATGAGGCAGGAACGCTTTAGCAAAGACCCATAAATCAAAAAGATCATAGTCCCTCGATGACCCTACAGTTGCCTTCTCGGTAAATGATCTAGTCCCTAAACAAAATTGCTAAAGCGTCTCCACAAGTTGCTTTCTTGACTGTAACGTCCCATTCGAATGTCCCTAATACATCCAACGATTGGGTTACCTACTTACTAATAGTAGGATAACGCTGAAGGATAGGAGGAAAAGAACGACCGTTTTCGAGTATAAGAGTAGATAGCTGTTAGAAGTTTGCTCAAAAATATTTTTCACTTACACAAATACTACTTTTCAAAAGCAATTTTCAAAACATTTACTTTGTTAACACTCTTGAGGACTGACATAAGATTTAAACGCAAAGCAAATCTCCGCACTAAGGCATTTTCCAAACATTTTCAAAACACACAAAGCACAAAGGTATTTCAAAATGAGCAAACCTCTAAGAGCCCGTAGATAACTACAGATGGAAAGGGTTCTAACAACTTCCCTTCCCATAATCTACCCACTTACTCAGAATAATCTTGAAAATGGTCTTTTTCTATTATTTTCACCCTTTCATTAATTTGGATAAAAGAAAAGTCGGTGGCGACTCTTGCTTACCGCAACATTTACGAACACAGACGTAAAACTAGTATTAATAGTCGGTTCTGCCACCGTATCACACTATCTATATAATTAGTTAGTAAGAAGCCCCATCGTTGGATGTGAAGGGACATGCGTAGGGTCATCGTACGATCACCGAAGGAAACTTGTAAGGATGCTTTAGCAATTTTCGCAAGGCACTAGATCATTTATCGAAAGGCAACGTTGGAAGGGTCATCAAGGGACTATGATCTTTGATTCGAGGGACTTTGCTAAAGTGTCCCTACTTTCAGGAAACATGACCATTTTGTTCCGAAGGAAACGAAGAGAGATTACCCTAGAGGTGCGAGTGTGAAAATGTGTTGTAGTCAGTTATTTATCTTCATATTTAGGGTTTTACTATCGATTGGGTTTTTATATTGTCATACAACCCTAATTACTAAGCAGTAGTATAGTAAATATTAAAAAATGTAAGGTGCGGAAAGTAAAGTTCCTACACTATTACTTGGCTTTGGTGCAATTACATAATAGTAAAGTGCGGAAAATAAAAACCGTAAACTATTACATCCTAAAAGAATTAAAATAATGAAAAAGAAATCGGGAAATCTAGGCTATTACAATTGTGAAACCTATACAATTTATCTAAGAAAAATGAAATAAGAGGAAAAGGAAAGAAATGTTTTTTGCCGATTTTTTTATGAAAAAAAGATTTTTTTGATGATGATTAAAATAAACTTAAAAATATAATTAATTTTAATTAAAAAGAGTTAACTATTTTAATTAATTAAAAGGTTAATGATAAAAAACCTAAAACCTAATTTAATTAGGGTTTGTAAAAAAAGGTTTTTATTTTACGGTTAAGTGAAAATAGGGTTAAGGGGAAACAATTAGGGAAAAAAGTTGGAAGTAAAACAAAGCAAACTACCAGGGGTGGGTGTTGAACCCACACCCTTTTCTTTTTCACCCATAGGCCTTGCCATTGTGCCAGGCGTGCGCCTGTGTTAGGAGAGTGGAAACCATGTGCTACATGTTAAAACCTGCAAAATTTGGAAAATATGAAAAATAAAATGTCAAAAGGTAGGATCAAACCCACGCCCTTGTACACTAATGCCTTAACACACGCTTCCTTACCACTGGGGTGGCTGTTTCATCCAGTACCTAAGTGAAAACAAATAAAAATATAATAAACTCAAATAACTGGACCGGAGAAGCGTCTGAGCCCTAGCTTCAGTTGTCTTCTCCAGCGAGTATGTTATTCAACCTGTAAAAACAAGGAGTGTTAGTGATTCCCAGGGACCCTACCCCCCTAATTTGGGCCTTGCGAACTCAATGGTGCCATTAGTTTTGGTTGATTCATAATATATGATGAGATACGATGCAAACAATATGAAACGGTTCAAGCATGGTAGCTCGTGGTTCAGTCGTTATGGGACTCACACGATGGGTCTATCCTGCATAGTAATACCTCAGAAGCATGTTAATAGTTTTAGTATGCATTAAAACAACATGAAAACATAGATACAAATTTTCAAAAAAACAAGAGAATCGGAGGTGCATGGGTGCTGGTTTCGTGTGCTTTAGATCATCAAGACTGGTCCATTCTTACCCTATGGTGTCCCTGAAGTCGAATGGGATGACATATTTTGCTTGAAAGTGACTGCAACTAGGGTTTACAACTTGACCTAGTTTTGATAACTTTGGAGTTTTTTGTAATATGATCTTTGCAAGGTTATTTCGTCCCTATTGTTGTCTGAATGAAGAATATATAGTGATGAATTAGGTCAAACAAATGTGGACTTGGACCTTGTATGAAAGCCTTTTATTTTAGCCTTTTAATTTTGACTTTAAATTAATAAAAAAATAAATAGAATAAAAAACCAAGGTGTGTATTAATAAGTTCAGAGGTTCATATTGATGCTTATAACACACATGGACCTTGAAAGATCAACCCATTAGCCCAAAAATTCAAGTTTGATCACTTTTGGTTTCATATATTTGCTCAAAATTTCCCAACTTGTACCAATCATAACTCTCTCAATTTTTATTATTTAAAGGCGATCTCAGACTTTTTGGAAATCTCAAGATGTCCTCTACAATATCTGTTTTTATCATTTTTGCATTTGAAGAATTTATCTTGATGTTAATTGCCTTGACAAAAAAGTGTCTGTTTGTTGACTTTTGAAATGATCTATAATGTTTTGGCCCATATCTCTCAAATGAAGCATATTTTGGACTTGAGCTTAGAAATACAAATTTGTATATAATTGATTTTATTCAAAATGAGCTTCGGTTGAGAAAAATATGATGAAGCGTGTGGAAGTTATGTTTGGTCAAAGTTCAGTTGACTTCTCCTTAAGAAAACCTTAATTTAGTAACTTTTGACTTTTGATGAATTGAGAGTTTTCTTGATGAATCATGATCAAAACTTGATCAAATGAGGAATATGACTTCAAAACCTTGATGTTGACCAAAAAATCTTGAAGTTTGACTGTATGTTCACCATAATTGGCTTTTTGTCCAATATAGTTAATTTCCAATCATCTGAGCAATTGACTAAGCAAACTTGTGATGTAAGTCTTGAAAGTTGGCATGATTATGCTTAGAGACATACAAGAAACCATGAAATCCAATTGAGGCCTTATAATTCCAATATTCCCTGAGAAAAGCAAAACCCTAGTTATAGGTCAACTGCTTAGAAAGAGAGTTTATCTGATTAACCCTTGAGTAGCCTTGAGCAATTGAAGACCCTAGGAGTATGATAAGATGTCTTGAAGAAAATAGGAGGGAAAATTTTAGGGTACAACAGCTGCCCCGGTTCAATCTTCTTAAACCCGAAGAGTTAGATTGACATGTCCGCTATTTGTTATCTGAAGGTGGAAGAGGATTGAGCACTTAAGTGCCCAAAAATTTACACTTGCATGTTCATGAAGTAAAACTATTGGTCGATTGTATTGCTTGAACGAGCTTAAATATTCCATTCGAAGAGGTGATAAAGTGTCGTCAGATATGGTATTATAGATGCCATCTAAAGTAATTGTTGATAAGATTATCAGAATGAGTCTACGCTCGGCCGTATCTGAAGAATGCTTTTCATAATGATGCTCTGAGGGAAATGCTCGTCAGACTTAGTCGCTGAGGGAAATGCTTGTCAGATTTAGTCTCTGTGGGAAATGCTTGTCATGTAGATAGTCTTCCCATCCTACTTCCGGAATCGATCTACATTCTATTTTTTGTTGGTAAACCCGTCCTGTTTCAGGAATTCATACCACCCATTCATATAGATAATTGCCCCATCCGGTTTCGGGAATTAATATTTGCCTGGTGATATAGGTAAATTCGTCCTGTTTCAGGAATTAATCTTTTCTTAGTTATATAGATAGTTTCTCTGTCCTGTTTCGGGAATTAATCTTTGTCTGGTCATATAGATAGTTACATCGTCCTTTTTCAGGAATTAATCTTTTCCTGGTTATAGAGATAGTTACCTATTCTGTTTCAGGAATTAATCTTTGTCTGGTCATATAAATAGTTTCCCCGTCTGGTTTTAGGAATTAATCTGGGACCTGCTTTTTATTGGTAAACCCGTCCTATTTTAGGAATTCATACCTCCTGGTCGTATAGATAGTTGCCCTGTCCTGTTTCGCGAATTAATCTCTGACCTATTTGAAAATTGCTGATGATATTTGTCTGTTTGAAGACTTCACCTGAAAAGACAAAGTTAGTTTTATGCAATGTAATGATGCATGTAATGCATTGTGTAATGATGTTCTCAAAGTAAATGAGAGTGTCATATGTGTTTCGTATGCATATGTTATGATACTTTGTAAATGATGTATGGATGTAAGATTTCGTTGATGACAACGGTAACTTTGTGTAACATCTTCGGCTGGGGAAGATAAATCCCTGAACGTTGCTGGGGATGAAGAATATGAATATTTAATCTTGTTGAGAATGTATTCGCCGGGGATTCCTGCTTTCTGTTTGAGGATATTCCGCTGGGGACATTCGAATTGCGCTTGGGGATAGAAGAATTCCAGGAAAAATGGTCGTTAGTCGTTCTCTTGGAGGATTTAATTCCTATATACCCTAACTGGGAATAAAAGAGAGGGATAACCTTTTGAGGTGTTGTCTAACCAAGTTTCAAATATGGATGTCAACTCTTTTGGAGAGGACAAAGTTAAATGACGTCTGGCCCGGGAAGAGAATCTTGTCGGGGAATTGTGATAACCGGAGAAATAACCTCTATTTGGGAAATAAATCCTGTTGGGGAAATAAACTCTGTTGGGGAAATAAACCCTGCTGGAGAAGAGAATTCTGCTGGGAATTTCATAATATTGGAGAAATAAACTCTGTTTGGGAAATAAACCCTGCTGGGGAAATAAACCCTGCTGGATAAGAGAATTTTGTCGAGGATTTTAGTGTGTTAGAGAAATAATCTCTGCTAGAGAATTAAACCTGTAAACTCTGTTGAGGACATAATCTCTGATGGGAATTGGAATTTCATAGGTTGTGCCGAGGAAATTTACACTATATACTAGGGAAATGATAAAACTTCCTTGTCTGCTAGGGGACCTATTGGGAGAGATGATTATGTGAACTACTGGAAGATGTCCTAATTTCTATCTGAAGGCGTATTAGACTCGCTGGGGAATGTATCTTTGTCCGGGATGAGATTGTGAAGGTAGTTCTACGGGGATTTTTCCATGGAGATTGCTCTGTGGGGACTTGTGGATGACTTGAACATTATCCAAACTCCTAGAGTCTTTAGTAAATGCTAATCCTATTTTTATGCACATATTTGTTAACAATAATCATATTCAAATGCATATGTTCATTCAATTTAGTCATTGGAAGTTTTTGCATACAAAACATAGAAAGTAAAGAAATTTTAAATTTTTGAAATTGACTTGTATTGATAATTTGCCTATAAACAGGCGGTTTTGTACAAAGAGACATAGATCATAGTAAGAGGAAATTGCCGCAAAATGAAAAGAGTGCAAAGTAAAATAGAGGAAAACAACTATGTGGAAATGATCCCTTCGAGTTTAAACTCTAATATTGCCTCTATGTCTTCAAGCATCTCATCCTTTGATGTCAGAAGAAGTTGATTGAATTGATCTGTACCATTTGAACTTGACGTTGATAATAAAGCTTGTTGTGAGTAGATGACCCAACGGGACATAATCGTACGCTTTAATCCCTAACTTTTTCCTGGACCACCCTTTCGGGTTTTCAGTCCACCAGGATACCCTTTTTTGCCCAAGCCGCCTTTCCTGGTTTTCAACTTGTCGGGTGTACCATATTTATATATATCCCTAATTTTTTCCTGAAACCTTTTGGTTCGGCGGGATGCCCTTATTTTTGCCTAAGTCGGTCAACCTAGCGGGTCTCTATTATGCATAGTATTTTTTGACTATGTCCGCGTTCACAGGGTGCGGAAAATGTTCATCGTCTATGGTGGTAAGTGTGATACGGTGGCAGAATCGACTGTTAATATTGGTTTGTGTTTTATGTTCGCAAATGTGCGGTAAGAAAGAGTCGCCACTAACTTTATTTCATCCAACAAAGGAAAAGGGGAAAGAACAGAAAACAAAACCTTTTTTGAGATGTTTCTGAGTACGGGGGGTAGATTATAGAAAGGAAAGGTGTTAGCACCCTTTCTATCCGTGGTTTTCCACGGGCTCTTAGGTACTTGCTCGTTCTTAAATTGCTTTTGTGCTTTATGCTTTTGAAAAGTTTTGAAATTTTCCTTAGTGCGGCGTTTCACTTTATGGTAACCCTTGTATCAGTCCTCAAGGATATGATAAAATGTTTTGTTTGAAAATTATAGTTTCAAAAGCTTGTTTGAAAGTGTACATGTAAATATTGTTGTTTTGAGAAAGTACCTAAAAGTTTCTTCCTACTCGAAAAAGTCTGTTCATTTTCTTAGTTCCTTTAGACAGTGTTATCCTACTATTAAGGAGTAGGTAGCTCCATCGTTGGAGTTTAAGGGACAATCGAAAGGGACGAAAGGGACAAATACGATCACTAAAGGAATGGTTTGGGAACCTTAGTAATTACCTTAGAGTCCTAAAGATCTTTCCGAGGCACCATTCGAATGGGTCATTGTTGATCTTTTGGGACTAGAGGATAACCACTAAGACTCCCTATACTTCATGATCATTTACCGAAGGAAACCGAATTAGGGAAAAACCTAGGAGTGAGCATCTGCAACTGTTTATTTTTCAGTTTATTTATCTTTGCACAATTAGGGTTTTCTATGTTCAATTAATCGTTATCTTTCCATATAATCCTATTAGCCATTCATCTAAGCAGTTTATCGTGCGGAAAATAAAGTGCCGAAAGATAAAGGTTTCTAAACTATTAAAAGGCCTTGGGGAAGTTACATAATTAGATGCAGAAATTTAACCCTAATTAAATTATTACAAACCAGGAACAATTACATAAATTAGAAAAATAATAAAATAAATTTGCACGACAAAATTAAATACAAAATTAAATTCAAAGACATTTAATTAGTAAATAGAGTAAATTATTTTTTTGGATTTTTTGAGAGAAAATAATTAATTTTTCAAATCAACCTAATTTCTAATTCATTTTAATTATGAAAAAGAATTTAAGTTATCCTAATTAATCTAATTAATTAATGCAATTAAAATTTTTTATATATAAAAAAAAAACTAATTCTAATTTTTGTGACTTTTGTGATTTTTTGATTTAATTAAAAAATGATTTTTGTAAAAATAATTAAAACATATAATTAAAACATATAATTAAAACACAAAAGAAATTAAAAAAAGAATTAAATTGGGCCTGGTGAAATAGTAATCTGGGAGGTGTGAATTGGAATTTTCAGGCCTAGGATAGTTGGCCCAAGGCTGGCGTGTGATCCAGTGAGGATCCCCTCTGGAGGTATACCATGTGATGCGCTTTGCTGGACGTTTGGATCTGGGCAAGGATGATCCAATGATTATGGATCTTGAGGTGCACGGTGAGCGCTGGGTTGTGTGACACATTGGATCTACAAAGAAATACTAAGAAAAACACAAAAGCATATGCCTGGGATCGAAACCAGGACGTTTGCTTTACATCTCCCTTCCTTGACCATATGCACTAGCTACTCATTCATTGATATAATAACACAAAATAAAGATAAAGTAAATAAAGTGCTATGCCCAGATTGCCACACGCACACTCCCTGGTGGGTTCCTTCTGTTTGAATGAACCAATCCCTGAACACCACGCCATCACCTTCTTCACTGATCAATCATTTTAGGTGATGGACTTTTACCTACAGTTGTTTCTATCATTAAAGGCTATAATGACGGATTTTGTTCGTAGCTGCAAACTTGTAACATTCTAAAACACGATTCAAGCATAATAAATTCCATCTAACTACATGGATTGACTGCAAATCATCACCGAACACTAAGGGCCCCTTAATTTTATCCAATTTTGCCTCTAGCTAGGGTTCCCCAATTTGAAGCTTCGGAACCCTAACAATGACAAATGATTATACCTGCACTCAAACTTAAATTGGACTATCCAGAAACATTCATGTGATGATTATGAACACAAAAATACAGTCAAATCATATTTATAATGTATGAATGAGCAAAATTGATATTGAATAAAACATGAACAAACTGTGAGTGTCAAGGTGCGATTATGGGTGCTTTAGAACTGGGAAAAGATTGGAAAAGCCTCTGGGAATACAAAGGGATGTATTGCGACCTTAAAATACTCTTGAGGAGGGTTGTAATAGGGAATCCAAGTTGAGGTTTTTCTTGAAGTTTTGGAAGCTTGATACGAGTTCTCTTGAGGCAGGCTGTGCGTGAATGGTCTCTCTTGTGGTTCACAAAACTTTGTTATAAGTACTGAATCAAATTAGGGCAATGAATTTGGAAAGAATCAAAAGATTGATGGTCTTGAAGTTTTGATTCCAATCTTTCCAATTGGAGATTTCCTCTTGTTTTTGGCTTGGCACGATTTGCTTAAGGTTATACAGCTTGCATGATCTATAATTCAATGCAAAACAAATCTCATTCCATAAGTTTGATTTATTTTGATTTAATTTGAGTTTAAATGAATAAAAATCGAAATAAATTAAATAAACAAGAATAAAAAATAATGGAGGGTTCCATAGGTCGTGGACCATGCGAGGACTGAGATTCAATCTTGAAAAAATGGGCCCATGTGGAAAAAAATGCAATTTTGAGCATTGTTGACTTTGGGAAAATTTTCCAAAAATGGCCAACTTTGACAATGCATATCTCCTTCTATTTTGACCATAAGAAGGTCTTCTTGGACTTTTTAGGAAGCTTAGGATGTCCTCTAAACAACCCTTTTGGTTTCATCTCAATTTGGTCTTCCATGTTTATGTAAGAAGCTGTGACCTAAAATCTGTTTTTGTTGACTTTTTGAAATGACCTATAATGTCTGAATTTATATCTTTTCATGAGTGCATTTTTTGAACTTGAGGGCTGAATTTGAGTTTTAGGGAATTGAATTCTCTTCAAAGTGAGCCTTGGATGAGAAATTTCTGATAAAGTATGAGAAAGTTATGCTTGGTCAAAGTTTGGTTGACTTTTCATATAGAAACCCTAATTTAGCAACTTTTGAGTTTTGATGAATTTGGGGAATTCCTTGAGGAATCATGACCAACCCTTGATCAAATGATGAATATTAATTCAAAATGTTGACGTTGACCAAAAATATTGAAGTTTGACTGTATGAGGGTCACAGTTGACTTTTGACCTAGCACAGTCGATTTTCAGGCATTTGAGCAGTTGATTGAGCAAACTCCTTGTGCAAGGCATGAAACTTGGCATGGATGATCTTGAGAACATATTAGAGGAATGGAAATCATTTAGGAACCTTGTAACTCAAACATCTTGATGAGGAGTGAAACCCTAGTTCGAGGCTCATTGTCTTAGGAGGAGGATTTCTCTGGTCAATTCTTAGTCCACTTGAGCAATTGAGGACCTCTAGGAATATGTTTTGAGTAAAAATGGGAGGGAAAATATTGGGGTACAACAGCTACCCCTGTTCAATCTTCTTAAACTTCAGGATGTAGATTGGCTGGTCTGAATTTCGTGATCTGAAGGTGGAAGATGATTTAACACTAGAGTGCCCAGAAATTTGCACTCGCATGAAGTAATATTGATTGGTGATATCGGGAATGGGCTTACAGATGCCATTTGGAAGGAGACAGAGAATCGTTGGAGATGGTCTTAAAGATGCCATCTAGAAAAGATATTGGTTGCATAAGAGGTTCCTTTACGAGAATTCTTGTACCTGTCCTTGAGGAGGACTTCACCGGGGAATGTTGATTTATATCCTGGGAAATAGAGTCTAGGAGATTCGGTTGTCCATTACTCTAATGGGGAATTAACTCTTGATTGAGGAGGCAGAAGTGAATTGCATATCTGGTCAGGGTCCAGACTGCATATCGACTTACTGGGGAAATGTGAAATTTGCTGTATCTGGTCGGGTCCAGGTCTTACAGTGTTGTAAAATGTTGTTTGGAGATAAAAGAGAAGGAACCTGGATAGTAGGGTTACTTCGAAATGAAATCCTGAATAGTAGGGCTATGAAAAGAAACCTGGATAGTAGGGTTACTCCAAAATGAAAGCCTGGATAGTAGGGCTATGAGAAGGAACCTGGATAGTAGGGTTACTTCGAAATGAAAGCCTGGATAGTAGGGATATGAGAAGGAACCTGTATAGTAGGGTTACTTAGAAATGAAAGCTGGATAGTAGGGCTATGAGAAGGAACCTGGATAGTAGGGTTACTTCGAAATGAACGCCTGGATAGCAGGGCTATGAGAAGGAACCTGGATAGTAGGGTTACGTCAAAATGAAAGCCTTGATATTAGGGCTATGAGAAGGAACCTGGATAGTAGGGTTACTTCAAAATGAAAGCCTGGATAGTAGGGCTATGAGAAGAAACCTGGATAGTAGGGTTACTTCGAAATGAAAGCCTGGATAGTAGGGTTATGAGAAGGAACCTGGATAATAGGGTTACTTCGAGATGAAAACCTGGATAGTAGGGCTATGAGAAGGAACTTGGATAGTAGGATACTTCGAAATGAAAGCCTGGATAGTAGGGCTATGAGAAGGAACCTGGATAGTAGGGTTACTTCGAAACGAAAGCATGGATAGTAGGGTGTTGTACCCCAAAATTTTCCCTCTCATATATCAATATTTTTTCTTACAAGGTTTCTTTGACTCAAGACTGGATTAGGGTTTGGTCAGCTCAAGGCATATCTGCTTGCACTGATATCCCCAAATTAGGGTTTGAGTTTTCACAAGGATTTTTGGACCATCAATTCTTCATGTGACTTTCAAGCATAATTATGGAACCCCAAGTTTACTCATGTCAAGTTTCAAGCCTTGGATCACACTTTTGCTCAGTCAATTGGACAGTTGACCTAAAAATCATGATTTTTGATCCACATCAACATTTTGAATTTACAGGTGTCATTTGGTCAAGTTTGGATCACAACTCCTCAAGAAATTTGTTCAAATCACAAAAAGGGCAAAATGGTCAAAATTAGGGTTTTGACTGAGGAGGGGCAATTTCTGATTTTTAACCTAGCAAATGACCAATTTAGTTAAGGCATGATTTTAAGGATTCAATGGCATCATCTTGACTTAATTACATGGCTCAAAACATCTCAAATTCATTGGATTAACAGATGAAATTTGCAGTCAACTGATCAAAAGTCAATTGTACACTAAAAAGTCAAACTTTGACTTTTTGGCCAAAATCAAGTGCCAAGGGTCATAATTCATCAAGACATATCAAAATATGAAACTTGTTCATCAAGAAATCCAAATTTGAAAATTAGGGTTTGAATTTGAAAATTTTCATAACTTAGAAATTTTTTAAGTATGAAAATTTTCTTATTTTTTCTCAACTTTAGGCCACTTTTTCACCATGATGCATAATGATTCAAGGAAAGTTCCCAACATGAAAGTTGTAGATCTCCATGAAATCTACAACTATTCTGCACAAACTTTTCCTTAAATATGCTTGGATCTAAAGATATAAATTTGTGAATACATGGTCATGAACTTGTTAACTTAGTGAAATTTTACCCTAATTTAGGCAGGTTTTGGACCCAACTTCATGGCAATTTTTCACCTAGTTCCAAGAGGTATCTCAAAATTCATTTCAAATATGAATCATATAGCACATTTCAAGCTTTCCAAAATGTCCAAGAACTCCTAAAGATCATTTTTGAGTAGGGAGAATCGAAGAGATGAAGTTGGCAATTTCTCACTTTTTGTCCAAGCCATTTCATGAAGAACAAAGTTGCAAATCAATCCTATGCTGGCTAGTTCATGCTGTACAAGTCCTAAACTTGTTCCACACTCCTTAATTAAATGCTTACTCAGTTGACAAAGCTTTGATCCATGCTTTTGAACCTTTATCCAACTTGTAATTCCATTTATGGAAAAAAGGTTCCATTGCCATTTTGAAAAAGAGCAACTTTTGCAAACTTTACAATCTTGAGCATTGGACCTGTCCCCTTGATGCATACAAGTACCACAGACCAAAGGAAACTTGTAGGGAAGAAATACAAACCCTAAGAAAGCCAGTACAAGCATGTGAGCTTTGTCTTATCACTTTGCTTCAAGTACAAGAAAAGTTGCAAAAAGGCTAGGGCTTGCACAGCTGATAGAGGGTTGACACAAAACCATTTCAATACTAATATACAAAAAATATACAACACAATACACGATTGAAAAAGACCTGAAACACTCCCAACCAGCAAAAACACCAAAATGAGTCCAAAACTGCAGATTTTGCATAATCACATCCATCTTCCATTTGGCTCGTGCGTTTTGAGTTTGGACCATTCAAACACCTTACAAACTTGATACCTAGTCAATCCAGGCCTTCATCCCTGTTCTGTAATCAATCCTCCACCATCTGCCATTGTTAACTTCAGAGTTTGTAGTTGGACTTGGCCAAGGAGTTCCAGCTACTTTCAGAGCAAGGCAAGGGTTGGAATAGATTCAGGGAAGCTCAAGGAAGCTCAAGAAAGAATCAGGAATCCCTCAAACTCATCCCAGTCTCATCCACGATTCCAGCTGAAGGAGGTAAAATCTCAAACTCTATCTCTTTGTACAGTCAACCTTAGGCCACGATTTGTGAATAAAAAATGTAGTCCTCATCATAACGAAGTTGTACATACCATTATCTTGCATTGATTTTACTTGAGCTAAGTAAATTTGGAAGTTGAAATTTCTGAAAATATTAGGTTAATATTTAGGGCTTTAAAAATTCTCTTTGATCTTTGATAGTTAGATTACATAGCTTACATGGTTGGAATCGTGAGTTCAAGTACTATAATTTTCATGTTATGCATTTTCATTTTTATTGAAGTATGAGGAAGTTACAGGATGTCTGGCCAAAGCTTGAGGAAGAAGATGAAACATGGCATATGGCGCGTTTTGTAATATGTTATTTTTGTTTCACTGAAGATAATGGAAGTATAGCCACCCCAATGGCAAAGTAGCGCGCTGGTGAGACCCTTGTCCTGGGTTCGAACCTGGGCGCGCTACTTTTGTATTTTTCACTCTTTTTCTTTTCCATTTTCACATTTTTTGCAGGTTGGGCTTGGTCTTGTGGGCCTGAATTTTTTGCTAGCATGTTACCATCAGTTCTACTATATCACCCCCTTGCCAACTTTTATATTTTTTTATTTTTATTTGTTTTATTTTTATTTTTAATATCTTAAATATTTTTTTCTAATACATAAAAATCCCAAAAAATGTAAATTAATAATATTGCACTTTTATTTTATTTAATTTAGTTTATTTCTCACATAAAATATATTTTATTTTAATAGGATATCACTTATTTTCTTAATAAACTTGTAAAAATAATTAAACATATTTATTTCAATTTATTTTTCATTTCATACTTATAAATAATTATTTTTGCATATATTTAATTTTATATTTATATACAATATTATTTATTATTTTTATACAAGAAAATACACAAAATAATACCTATAAAAATTTTATTTTCTCTTAAATAATAATTAGGGTTAAACCCCTTTTAAAAATTAATTCTTTTTCTTTATAATTCTAGGTTTAGAATAAATTTTCTTTTACATAAAAACAAGACACAATAATCGTTTTTTTACATGTAGATTGCATTGCATTTTAAATATTGTATTTATTCTAAATTCGTACAAATTCGATTTGGTTGTAATAATTTATTTAGCTTTATATTCTTACAAATACCCATTCAAATTTGTATTCCCCCTCCCATAAATTATTGTAATAGCTTAGAAATATTTACATTACGCAATTTATCGCTTTGTATGCCATGATTAGTAATTAGGGTTTGTATGACAAGAACAAAACAAAGCAAAATAGAACACTCTAAATACAAGACAAAATCAAAAGCATGAAAATGATACACTTGCACATAAGAACCCTTAGGGTTTCCCCACTTGGTTGCCTAAAACAAAAAATGGCCATATTACGCATGCGAAGTATCTTGGCAAAACAAACAAATATAAGATCATAGTCCCTCAATGACGCTATTTAAAAGTTGCCTTACAAAATGATCTTGGACCCTCAAAAATTCTAAGATACTTTGCAAACATTGCTAATCATGGTTATACGATGACCCGCGCCCGTCCCGTTTACATCCCAAGATAGGGTTGCTTACCAAATCAATGGTAAGACAACAATGTCAAAGGAATAGAAAATACATAAGAAAGACATTTGAGTGGGTAGATAGCTTCTAGTTACTTGCTCTATTTCAAACAAACAATCCTTTCTATTTTCAAAAGAAACACATACACATTTCAAAAACATCTTACAAACATTGAAAACGTTTTCAAAAGACAAACATCTTTGTATAGATTCTTACGATCGAGAATCATTACAAAGATTGCCTAAACGAATGGCCTCTTTTACAAAATACTTTCAAAACCACACCAAACACAATTTCAAACAAACAAAAGCAAGTGATCTAAGCAAGTAACTAAGAGCCCATGGAAAACCATGGATGAAAAGGGTTCTCGCACCTTCCTTTTTCATAATCTACCCCCCGAACTCAAGAAAACATCTCAAAGGTCTTTCCTGTGCTTTTTCACCTTTCCATTTGGATAAAAGAAAAGTCGGTGGCGACTCTTTCTAACCGCGACATTTGCGATAAAACTCAAAACCTCAAGTCAGTTCTCCCACCGTATCACAGAACTGGCGACTCTGCTGGGGACATTATAAAAGTGGGGTTACCTTAGGGTTTACATCACATTTATTTGCTTACATTGTTTGACTTATTTGCTTTATATTATGGTTCTGTGTTTGGGTTTGAATCCTCCACCCGTATTTGGGAAACATTATAGGTAAATAGAAATACGTTGTGGAAACTGTGCGGGGTATACCGACATGGTCTAAGAAATAGCTATGTTAGTGTGACATATTTGTGGGTACCGGTAGCCTTTGAGTTAATCAAAGAGAATACGGGGCCACTTAGTGATGTCATGAAGCACTAATGAACTTCTAGAACCCTTTACTTGACCAACTTGGCCTTTAGGATGTAGTGAGATAACCGGCTTTGGTGCAGTCCGAAGTTGGTAGATACTCGATACTACACTCATTGAGGGTTGGTTTCTTGGGATATTTGGGTCTCCACTAAAGAGGCTTGAGCTAAAACAATGACCAATGGAGCTAAAACAATGACCAAGGAAACAATCCAGTGATATTGAGCTCCTTAGAACCCAGTTACTATTGTTAGGACAGGTTGAGCCAACTAAACTTCAAGAGGGTACTTACCTATAAAACCCCATGCAAGCCTAAACTAAGGACTTGTTTGCTTTGCTTGTATATGCATACTTGTACATAACATCATGGACATCATGAACATCATATGCATCCACTAACCATTTCAAGGATTTTAGAGATTCATCTTTGTTCTTGTTTTGTAGGATATGGATTCACTTCGCAGGAAAACTATCCAAATCAACCTTGTAAGAATTCCTCCACAACTCAAGGAACTAGCTTCAAGGATCCCTGATAACTCTCCATTCACCGAGAGGCATGGTCGTCTACTCAACTTGGTCACCTCTAACACAGAGGAGGATATGATGAAAGTTCTCTTCTAGTTCTTTGACCCTTTGCATCATTGCTTCACATTTCCTGACTATCAACTTGTACCTACTTTGGAAGAGTTCTCTCAACTCTTGAGGATTACTATTCTCAATCAACTACCTTTCAACGGTACGTAAAGAGATCCAAAGCCATCAGAGATTGCTCAAGCCCTGCACTTGCACTCTCTGATGTCACAACTCATTGGGAAACTAGAAGTGGTGTCAAAGGCTTCTTGGCAAAGTTTCTGTTTGAGAAAGCCCAAAGCTTTTGGAATTCCTTGGACTTGCAAGCTTTTGAGTAGATTGTGGCTCTTCTTATTTATGGGTTGGTCTTGTTCCCCAATCCTGATCAACTCATAGATGTGAGCGCTGTTAAAATCTTCATGTCACGCAATCAAGTGCCTACATTGCTTGGGGATATGTTACACTCTTTTCACACTCGTACAATGAGGAAAAGAGGTTTTCTTATGTGTTGCACTCCTCTCCTATCAAGATGGTTTATTTCTCATCTTCCCCAATCAGTCTTAAAGAATGAGCAAGGATTAAGGTGGTCACAAAGGTTAATGACGCTTAAACATTCATACATTCATTGGTGCTCTCGATCCAAAGAGAATGTTATCATTGTTGACCGTTGTAGGGAATTCCCTAATGTCCATATACTTGGCATTAGGGGAGGAATCACCTACAACCCATGTTTATCTCTAAGACAGTTTGGTTATGCCCGAAGGGATGACCCACATGATATGCTGATTCAAGGCTTGGTTTTCGACTACGACAACGATGATCAAGGACTTCCCCAGAGATTCATCCAAGCTTGGAGGATGCTAAACAAGGTGGATAACAAGACTTTGGGACACAAGAATTCCATCCCTATTGATCCCTACCTCAAGTGGGTATGAACCCGCGCTCAAAGTCTTATGATGCCTTATCCTTCCATTCTCCCAGTGATTATTGAGCCTGTTAAGGAAGGAGAAGTTTCATACACTATCCTATATCCTGACATGCCCTCATCACTCGAAGATCTACAAAGGGATTGGATACAACTCAAGGGAGAGAGAGAGATACTTTCGAAGCCCAATTCTATGCAAGCGAGAATAAGGTTTTGGAAATCACTAGGCTACTTCATGAGGAGCAGACTCTAAATACCTACATAGCACCAAAGAGGATGCACAACACTTTTTTATCTTAGAATTTTGTATTATTTTGCCCAATGGGCATTGATGTACTCAAATTCTATCTTATTAATATAACGTGTGTTTATTTTTGTTTAAAACAAATTTGAATTTTTAAGTCCTTGAAATCATTACATGTATACATATCATTCATCATGACATAAACAAGTCTTTGCAACAAGTTTCCTCATCTCTCTACTGTTTATTTCAGTAAGATGGATCTCGAATAGACGGTCAAAGATCTTCAAGCTCAAAACACACAATTTCAACAGTTACTCATGACCCTAGCCAAGGGGCAAGAGGAGCTGAAGACTCTGCTGGCAAAAGAGAAAGAGAAAAAGAAGAAAGAGAAGAAACCAACTGGTGTGGTAATCATGGGAAGAAGGTTACAAGGAAAAGCTAGAAGAACCTTGGATTTTCTGACAACATCTGATGAAGGAGAGAGAAAAGGAAAAGAAACAGCAGTTCCATCAGAGTCTGAAGAAGAGGAGGAAGAGGAAGATTACTCCGAGGAATAGTATCCTCCAGCGGATGATAAATACCGACATCTTGAAGAACGTCTAAATACTATGGAAATACAGAAAGTACCAGGTCTAGACTTTGAAGAGTTAGGGTTAGTATCGGGAATTGTGATCCCACCAAAGTTTAAAGTGCCGCTATTTGCAAAATACGATGGGGTGTCATGTCCTAAAATGCACCTCCGATCATATGTCAGAAAGATTCAGCCGCACTCAGCCGACAAAGACTTGTGGGTCCATTTTTTCTAAGACAGTTTATCCGGAACACAACTCGATTGGTTTTACCAATAGGAAAGGGCCGAAGTCCACAACTGGGAAGAACTTGCCGCAACTTTCTCTAAGAAATACCAGTATAACGCATATTTGGAGCCTACCCGTACTCAACTTCAGAGTATGGCTATGGCTTCAAATGAGGGTTTCAAAGATTACGCACAGAAATGGAGAGATCTGGATGGGAGAGTGCAACCCCCTCTGTCTGAAAGGGAGTTGGTGGATATGTTATTAGGCACCCTATCGAGCCCTTTCTTCAACCATTTGATCGGGAGCTCATTTGCTGGGTTTACTGAGTTAATATTAACCGGAGAAAGGGTGGAAGCCGGTATAAGGAGTGGAAAGATTCAGAAGGATGCGTCTGACTCTACAGCTTTAAAAAAACCTTTCACTGGGAAGAATGAGGTATATGCTGTTTATTCACAAAGGAATCATGGAAGAACTGAATGCCGACCAGTGGTAGGGGCCGTTATAATCCTAAAGCCTGCATCTGATCAACCAAGAAATAACCAACCGAGGGTGGAAAGGCCAGTCTGGCAATTCACCAGGATTAATATGACTCTAGCCCAGGTTCTACCACATCTTCTGAAATTGAATCTGGCAAATTTGAAAGAGGCCCCTAAGAACCCCAATACTGCGTCCCCTCACTATCACCCAAATTCCAGATGCGCATACCATTCTGAAAGTCCGGGTCACGACACCAACAACTATTGGGCCCTGAAAAACCAAATTCAAGACCTTATAGACGCAAAAGAAGTTGAGTTTGACGCACCTGAGAAACCAAATTCCATTTCCGCTTCGATGCCTAGGCATGGTCACAACACCAATGCTATCGAGGAAGATTTATTTATTTCTACAGTAGATGAACTCTTGACTCCGCTCCCGATCATTAAGATGAATTTGTTGAAAGCTGGTATATTCCCAGGTTGTAAGGAAGACTGCCATCATTGCTTATCCTCACCAACTGATTGCCCTTTGTTGAAGACAAGCATTCAACGCCTAATAGATAATCAAGAAATTTTGTTCGAAAATGCTCCCGTTTTACCTATTCCTGTTGAAGACATTTCAATCATAACCATATCCGCCAATCCTTCCAGGGTCCCTAAAAGACCCGTTAGGATTACATCAGTTCCAAAAACTACTCCTCTTAAGATCACAATGCCCGGGCCGGTCCCGTATGAGTCAGATAAAACAGTACCATGGAATTATGGTGGAGAAATCTACTACCATGGTATCAAACAAGATGAACTGACTGCCGAAGAAGAGAGCTTCGAAGAAGAAAACTCCGACGTTAGCAATATTACCGGAACTAGTAAGATTACCCGTAGTGGTAGAATCTTCTCTCCAGAGATTGCTCCTCCAAAGGCAGTTTTTGGACCCGTGGTCGTTCCAAAGATTACCTCTGTACCAATAATCATACCTGCAAGTGTACCTACCAACCAAGACGGCACGATCCCCGCTGTTGTCCCCACCAACACTTCTACTGCTGAAGATCGAGGAAAAAGCATTCAAGAAGAGCCTGTCCGAACGAAGGCTCAATCACTAGCTATCCCTGAAACATCCAAGAAGGAAATGGAAGAGATCCTGAGGATAATAAAGAAGAGTGACTATGACGTGGTTGAACAGTTGGGGAAAACTCCCTCCAAGATCTCCATGCTAGCGTTGTTGTTGTGCTCTGAGGCACATGCGAAAGCTTTGGTAAAATTTTTGAAGACATCCCATGTGCCACAAGAGACGTTTGTTCACCAGTTCCAAGACTGTATGGCTTGTTTGACAGTTGATAATGGCCTAGGCTTCTCTGATGCTGACTTGACACCCAGAGGGAGAAAGCACAACAAGGCATTACATGTCTCTGTGGAGTGTAGAGGAACAACTCTGGCCCATGCCTTGGTAGACACTGGCTCATCTCTGAATGTTTTACCGAAGAAAGCTCTCGATAGATTGGATTGCGAAGGACTTACATTGAAACCCAGTAACATAGTCGTGAGAACATTTGATGGATCAAAGTGGATGGTCCACGGGGAGGTGGACATCCCGATAAAGGTGGGAACTCAGACTTTCAACTCAACCTTCTATGTGATGGACATCCGTCCCTCTTACTCCTGCCTGTTAGGACGACCGTAGATCCATAATGCTGGTGCTGTCACCTCCACACTACATCAAATGCTGAAGTACCCGGTCTAAGGAAAGATCATAACTGTCCATGGGGAGGAAGGGTACATGATTAGCCATCTAAATTCTTTCCAGTATGTGGAATTGGATGGCGAGTTCATTGAAACTCCTTTTCAACATTTCGAGGAGGTTTCTCAAGAAGTAGCGGTAACCAAGGCGGTATCCTCGATTCCCAAGTTCACAAGACCTCCGCTTCGGATGTCATCTCTAAAGGACGCTGTTGTACCCCAAAATTTACCCTCTCATTTTATCAAGATTTCCCCCCACAAGACTCTTTGAACTCAAGACCAAGCTAGGGTTTGCTCTGCTCAAGACATCTCCTTGCACTAATTGACCTAAAATTAGGGTTTGAGTTTGCACAAGGAATTTACGACTTCTAATGCCCCATGTGACTTTCATACTTCATGTTGGACTTATAAGATTGCTCATACCAAGTTTCAAGCCTAGAATCAAATTTTTGCCCAGTCAATCAGACAGTTGACCTAAAAATCAGCTGTATTGGGGAAAAAGTCAATTATGGCCAATTTACAGTCAAACCTCATAATTTTTTATCCACATCAATATTATAGACTCATATGAACCATTTGATCAATTTTGGAGCATAACTCTTCAAGAAATTTGATCAGATCTTCAAAAGGGCAAAATGGTCATTTTTAGGGTTTTGACTGCAGAAGGGCAATTTCTGATTTTTCACCCAGCCAATGGAAAATTGGGTTCAAACATGTATTAAAGGACTCAATGGCATAATCTTGACCTAATCACAAGGTTCAAAAGATCTCAAATGCATTGGATTGACAAATGAATTTTCCAGTCAACTGATCAAAAATCAACTGTACATTCAAAAGTCAAACTTTGACTTTTTGGTCAAAATCAAGTTCCAAGGGTCATTTTTCATCAAGATGTGTCAAAACATGAAACTTGTTCACCAAGAAACCTAATTTTGTAAATTAGGGTTTAAGATTGAAAAATTTCATAACTTAGAAATTTTCTAAGTTATGAAATTTTCTTATTTTTTCCTAACTTTTCCAAACTTTTTCACCATGATGCAATTGGTTTCAAACAAAACATCCAACATGAAAGTTGTAGTACTCCATAAAATATACAACTTTTATTCACAAAGTTTTCCCAAAAGATGCTTGGATCTCAAGTTATGATTTTGTGAACAAAGGTCCATGAAACTTTTAGCTTAGTGAAATTTTGCCCTAGTTTAGGCAGGATTTTGACCTATCTTCATGGAAATTTTTCACATAGTTCCAAGTGGAATCTCAAAATTAATTTCAAAGATGGATTGTAGAGAATTTTACAAGCTTTCCAAAATGTCAAAGAACTCTCCAAAATCATTTGTGGTTAGGTAGAATCGAAGGTTTGAATTTGGAAAAATATCACTTTGGTCCATGTCATTTTTCATGTTGATACAAGTTGCAAATTCTGTCCAGCTTTTCTTGTACTTGTTTACAGGTCCTTAAACCCTTCCACACTAATAAATTGAATGCAAACACATTGGTTAGAGGCATTGTTCTGAGCTTTAGAAGATTACACAAAGGATTAATCCATTTTTGGCAAAAAGGAAACAATGCCATTTACATAAAGCACAACTTTTGCAATTTTGTTTCTCTTGAGCATTGCACCAAGTCTTTTGCAGCAAACAACATCCACAAATATCAGGGAAAGTACACCAACTATGTGCATGCTTGGAGCTAGCCTGTACAGGCCTGGCCTTGGTCACTTCTCACCTTTTCTTCAAAAACAAGCCAACTTGCAAAATAACCACAACTTTGTTATCTGATATAACCAAGTGTTGTACACATTTCAAACAAGTTTTGTATCTCACACTAAGCCAGAAACACGAGCTAGCAACCTCACAAACACCATTGTACACAAAAATCACATTTTCTTGCAAAACAGGGCAGGTTTTGCATTTTGATTTCCAAATCACAAACCACTCGTGTGTCTTGCTTGCAACCAGTTTCAACACACTCCATACAACCTACCTAAACTATCCCAACCATTCCCAAGTCACTGTAACTCCATTTACACACTTCACCATTTTTGAATTCTGACTTTGCAGGTTGACTTCTACAAGCATATTCAGGCAAGTTCAAAGCAAGCTAGGCATTGGGAAAGCTCAAAGGAACTTCAAGCAAGCTCACAAGCATCTCAGGCCTCACTCACAACCCCTACACTGCCATACTCGAGCTTGACTGAAACAAGTAAAGTTCAAACTTCTATCTCTCTATTTAAGAATCATTAGGCTTAGGTTTGTGAATAAAAAATGTAGTCCTCATTGCCCTTGAGCTGTACATATGCATAGAATTCATTTAAGTTAACTGGGCTGGGAGAATTTGAATGATGAACTTTCTGAAAAAACTTGGTTAGAAATTAGGGCCAGAGAAATTCTCTCTGGTCTTTGAGAGTTAGATTAAGTTGTTTACATGGTTAGAATCGTGTGGTTATGCTCTATAACTTTCATGTTGCAAGTTTTTGTTTTTAAGCACAAATGCAGGAAATACGATTTTGAACATTGGCGCGCGTATTTGCTTCTGTCTCTAGGATAGGGACGAAGGCAATGTGGGATGGGCTTGGATTCTCCTTGCTTTTGACACCCCCTGGCTTGTTGTTGACACCCCCTTGGCCCATTTGTTTATTTTTCCATTTTTTTTTCTTTTTAAGTTTCTGACTTTTATTTATTTTTTTAAAAACATTAAAAAATACCAAAAGTATTTTTCTTAAATTTTTACATTTTATTTTATTATTTTTTATTATTTTTTGGACATAGAAATAATTACTATAATAATATACTTTTATTTTCTTAAATAAAAACTTGTAAATATTATAAAAATATTTTATTTTTTAATTTTTTATTATTTATACACTTAAATAATATTTTCATACATATTTTTATTTTTCAACATTTTGTATATATTTTATTTTATTTTTTGTACATAAATGAATAAATAATATAATTAATATATATATGTTTTTTCTTAAACCAAAATTAGGGTTTTTCCCCTTTCCAAATATAATATTTTATTTTCTTATTTTTGATATATTAGATAATTTATTTTATATACATAAAAATAAATACAAAAAAACATTTTTTTGCATATTTATAATATATTGCATATTTAAATATTTGTCAATTTATTATTTGTACAATGAGTTCAATTTGGTTGTAATAGTTGACTTTGGGTTTTATTTTCTTGCAAATACCCTCCTATTCAAACTTGTATCCTCTCCCCATAGTCAATGTTGTAATAGTCGTAGATTTACCTTTACGCACTTTATTGCTTTCAAATATGCCATGATAGCAAGATTAGGGTTTGTTTGATAACCAAAAATCAAAACAAATAGCTTGACTAATACAAGACAAAAATGCATGAAAATGACAACACAATGCACACAAGCACCCCTAGGGTTTCATCCACTTGTTGCCTTAAAAATGGCCATGGTATGCATGCTAGGTGTCTTGGCAAAACAAAAACAAAACAAAAGATCATAGTCCCTCGATGATGCTATCTTGGTTGCCTATACAAAAATGATCTAGTCCTTCAAAAAACTTGCTAAGATACTTGGCACAATTGCTATCATGGTCATACGATGACCCGCGCCCGTCCCGTTTAACATCCAAACGCAAGGTTGTTTACCAAATACAATGGTAAAACAACAATGTCAAATGGTTAAAAATGTGTAGGAAAGATCTTTGAGTTAGGGTAGACAACTCCTAGTTACTTGATCAACTTGCAAAACATCCTTGCTAATTTCAAAACACACAATTTCAAAACATTTCCCAAATACAAACTTTCAAACGTTGAAACATTTTTCAAAGGACAAACACCTTTGTAAAACATTCAAACAAGAATTGTTACAAAGGTTGCCTAGACAAGGCCTCTTTTCAAAATATTTTCAAAACCACCCACAAAGCACCATTTCAAACAATTGAAAAGCAAAAGCAAGTGATCTAAACAAGTAACTAAGAGCCCATGGAAAACCATGGATGAAAAGGGTGCTAGCACCTTCCCTTTTCATAATCTACCCCCCGAACCTAAGAAAACATCTCAAAGGTCTTTCCTGTGCTATTTGACCTTTCCTTTGGATAAAATAAAAAGTCGGTGGCGACTCTTGCTAAATCGAAACATTTGCGAACATAAACGCAAAACCTCAAGTCAGTTCTCCCACCGTATCACAGAACTGGCGACTCTGCTGGGGAGAAATCTAAAAGTGGGGTTACCTTAGGGTTTAGATCACCTTTGTATGCTTATCTTGTTTGCCTTGATTGCTTTACATTTGGTTCTATTGTTTGGGTTTGAAATCCTCTACCCGGATTTGGGAAACATTCATAGGTAAATAGCAATACGTTGTGGAAACTGTGCGGGGTATATCAACATGGTTGAAGCAATAGCTATATTAGTGCGACATATTTGTGGGTACCGGTAGCCTTTGAGTCAATCAAAGAGAATACGAGGCCGCTGAGTGATGTCATGAAGCACTAATGGACTCTTAGAACCTCTACTTTACCATCTTGGCCTTATTAGGGGTAGTGAGATGACCGGCTTTGGTGCAGTACGAAGTTGGTAGATACTCGATACTACACTCATTGAGGGTTGTTTTCTTGGAATATTTCGGTCGCCAGTAAAGTGGCTAAACTGAAACAATGAACACAGAAAACAATCTAGTGATATTGAGCTCCTTAGAACCTGGTTACTATTTATAGGACAGGTTGAGCCAACTAAACTTCAAGAGGATACTTACCTATGAAACCCCATGCAAGCCTGAAACTAGGAGCTTGTGTGATTTGTTTGTATATATACTTGTGCATACATCATGAACATCATGAAGCATCATTTGCATCCATTAACTATTTCAAGGGTTTGGATCTTCATCTTTGTTCCTGTTTTGTAGGTAATGGATTCACTCCGCCGGAAAACAATTCAGGTCAACCTTGTGAGGATCCCTCCTCAACTCAAGGAGCTTGCTTCCAAGATTCCAGAGAATTCTCCATTCACTGAAAGACATGGTAGACTTCTCAACTTGGTCAACTCCAACATAGAGGAAGACATGGTGAAAGTTCTCTTCCAGTTCTTTGACCCCCTACACCACTGCTTCGCATTTCCTGACTACCAGCTAGTGCCTACTTTGGAGGAATTTTCTCAACTCCTGAGGATTCCTATTCTCCATCAACTACCCTACAACGGTACAGAAAGAGATCCAAAGCCTGAAGATGTTGCTCAAGCTCTACACTTGCAACCATCTGATGTCAAAGGTCATTGGGAAACTAGAAGTGGTGTCAAGGGTTTCTTGGAAAAGTTTCTGTTTGAGAAGGCACAAGACTGCTGGAATTCTCTAGATCTACAAGATTTTGAGGAGATTGTGGCTCTTCTCATCTATGGGTTGGTCTTGTTCCCAAACCCTGATCAGCTTATAGATGTGAATGCTGTCAAGATTTTCATATCTCGGAATCTTGTGCCTACATTGCTTGGGGACATCCTACACTCATTTCACACACGAACAATGAGGAAAAGAGGTGTTCTCATGTGTTGTACTCCTATTCTAGCAAGATGGTTTATTTCTCACCTTCCTCAACCAGTCTTGAAGAATGAGCAAGGCTTGAGGTGGTCACAATGATTGATGACTCTTACACATTCTGATATACATTGGTGTTCTCGGTCCAGAGAAAATGTCATCATCATTGATCGTTGTGGGGAATTCCCTAATGTCCCTCTACTTGGCATTAGGGGAGGCATTACCTACAACCCCTGCTTGGCTCTGAGACAATTTGGGTATGCCCGAAGGGATGGCCCACATGACATGCAGATTCAAGACTTGGTTTTTGACTTTGACAACGACGCTCAAGGACTTCGACAAAGGTTTATCCGAGCTTGGAGGATGCCCAATAAGGTAGACAATAAGACACTAGCACACAAGAATTCTATCCCCCTTGAGCCTTACCTTAAGTGGGTACGAACCCGCGCCCAGAGCCTGATGATGCCTTACCCCTACATTCTCCTTGTGATCAAAGAGTCTGTTATGGAAGGAGAGGTTCCACACACCCTCCTACATCCTGACATGCCAACATCATTGGAAGATTTGCAAAGGAGTTGGATACAGCTCAAGGGAGAACACAATACTTTTAAAGCCCAATTCTACGCTAGTGAGAAGAAGGTTTTGGAACATACTCGTTAAATCCATGAAGAGCAGACTCTCAACACCTACATTGCACCAAAAAGGATGCGCAACGTCTTTTTACATTAGAATTTTGTATTTATTTTGCCCATGGGGCATCTATGTACTAACAAATTATATCTTATTAATATGACGTATGTTTCTTTTTGTTTACAACAAATTTGAATTTCTGAATCCGTGATTGCATTACATGAATACACATCATTCATCATATGCATAAACAGATCTTCACACCAGGTTTTCTTATCTCTCTACTATTTATTTCAGCAAGATGGATATAGAGCAGATAGTCAAAGATTTGCAAGCGCAGAATTCACAGTTCCAACAACTACTCATGACCTTGTCAAAGGGTCGGGAGGATCTTAAAGATCTATTGGAGAAGGAAAAGGATAAAAAGAAAAAGAAAAGAGTTGGTGTGGCTATTTTGGGTATAAGATTTGAAGGTCAAACTAGAAGGTTCCTGGACTTCCCCTCAACATCTGATGAAGGGGTAGGAAAAGGAGCTGCAGTGCCATCTGAGTCTGAGGAAGAAGAAGAAGAAGAGGATGAAGACTATTCTGAACAGAAGTATCCTCCTGTAGACGACAAATACAAAAATCTAGAAGAGCGTCTGGCAACCATGGAGGTACAGAGGGTTCCTGGGATGGATTTCGAAGAGTTAGGGTTGGTTTCTGGGATTGTCATTCCCCCCAAGTTTAAAGTGCCTCTTTTTGCTAAGTACAATGGGGTGTCTTGCCCAAAGATGCACCTACGGTCTTACGTCAGAAAAATTCAACCTCATTCTTCTGACAAGGACCTGTGGGTCCACTTTTTTCAGGATAGTTTGTCAGGGACGCAATTGGATTGGTTCTACCAGCTAGAAAGATCTGATGTGCACAATTGGGAGGATTTGGCTGCTGCCTTCTACAGACAATGTCAATATAATGCGGACTTAGCACCAACCCGTACTCAATTATAGAGTATGGGCATGGTCTCTAATGAAGGCTTTAAGGAGTATGCCCAGAAATGGAGAGACTTGGAAGGACGAGTTCAACCACCTCTATCTGAGAGGGAGCTTGTAGATATGTTCTTGGGTACACTATCAGGGCCTTTCTTCAATCACCTGATTGGAAGTTCGTCTGCGGGGTTCACCAAGATGATTCTAACTGGTGAGATAGTTGAAGTCAGAATCAAGAGCGGTAAAATTCAAAAATATGCATCTTCTTCCGCTGCCATCAAGAAGACTTTTCCAGCAAAGAAAGAAGTCTCAGCTGTTTACTCTCAAAGAGGCCAAGGAAGAATTGAGCGCTGGCCAGCGGTAGGGGCCGTAATGATTCAGAAGTCTGCAGCTGATCAACCCAGAACCAACCAAGCAAGGGTGGAAAGGCCTGCACGACAATACACCCGGATAAACATGACTCCCGCTCAGGTTCTACCCCATCTCTTGAAGTTAAACCATGCCAGTTTGAGGGAGGCCCCTAAAAACCCTAACACTACATCTCCACATTACCATCCCAACGCCAAGTGTTCTTATCATTCGAATAGCTTGGGGCACGACACCAACAATTGTTGGGAACTCGGGAATAAGATTCAGGATTTAATAGACGCTAAGGAAGTGGAATTTGACTCCCCTGAAAAGCTGAATGTGATATCTGCTCCAATGCCAAAGCATGGCCACAATGCTCATGCTATTGAAGAGGATCTGTATGTTGCTACTGTTGATGATTTGATGAATCCGTTACCAATAATCAAGCTGAATCTGTTGAAGGCTGGGATTTTCCCAGGATGTGAAAAATATTGCTTCCTTTGTTCATCCTTACCAACCGACTGTCCGTTGTTGAAGTTAGGCATCCAACGCCTAATGGATAATCAAGAAATCCTTTTTGAAAAGACTCCTGTTACTTCGACTCCTGCCAATGATGTTTCCATAATTACCATCTCCGCCAATCTTTCCAAGGTCTCCAAAAGACCTATTAAGATTACATCTGATCCGAAGATTGCACCTCTGAAGATAACTATGCCGGGGCCTATCCCATACAAGTCCAACAAATCAATACCGTGGAACTATGGAGGAGAGATCTTCTACCACGGTATTAAGAAGATTGAATCAGTTGAAGAAAGTTCTGATGAAGAAACTTCCGACATTGGAAATATTGCTGGAACGAGTAAAATCACCCGCAACGGAAGAATTTTCTCTCCGGAGATTGCTCCTCCAAGGGCAATCTTCGGAACCTCAATTTCTCCTAAGGTTACTCCTGTGCCAGTCAACATATCTGCGAGAACTCTAGTTATTGAGGAAGTTGTGACTCCCGTGGCTGTACCCTCTGCTGTTGCTGCTGATAAAGGGAAAGGGATCCAAGAAGCGCCCGTCAGGACGAGGGCTCAGCCTTTGGCCATCCCCGAGACCACTCAAAAAGAAATGGAAGAGATTTTGAAAATAATTAAGAAAAGCGATTATAATGTTGTGGAGCAACTGGGGAAAACCACCTCAAAAATCTCTATGCTGGCCCTGTTGCTCTGTTCTGAAGCTCATGCCAAAGCTTTGATCAGATTCTTGAAGACGGCCCACGTGCCTCAGGAAACCTCTACAGACTAGTTCCAGGAATGTGTAGCTAGTATAACAGCAGACAATGGTCTTGGGTTCTCCGATGCTGATTTAACATCTAAGGGGATAAAGCATAATGACGCTCTGTATGTCTCAGTGGAATGCAGAGGGACTACTCTAGCTCACGTTTTGGTTGATACCGGGTCGTCTTTAAATGTCTTACCGAAGAAAGCATTGGACAAATTGGACTGTGAAGGTCTAACCCTGAAGGCCAGTAATATCATTGTCAAAGCCTTTAATGGTTATAAAGGGATGGTTCACGGGGAGGTGGACATCCCGAATAAAGAGGGAACTGAAACTTTCAACTCTACATTTTATGTGATGGACATCCTTCCCTCCTATTCTTGCTTGTTGGGAAGACCCTGGATCCATAATGCTGGGGCCGTCACATCTTCTTTACACCAAATGCTCAAGTACCCTGTCCAGGGGAAAATTATAACAGTTCATGGCAAAGAGGAGTACATGATAAGCCATCTAAATTCATTCCACTATGTTGAATTGGATGGGGAATTCATCGAGACCCCCTTTCAGCACTTTGAAGAGGTTTCTCCTGAAGTTGCAGCAACCAAGATGATGTCTTATGTACCCATCATTACCAAACTTGTGCCTCAGATGTCATCTCTCAAAGATGCGAAGGTTGTGATTGAAGAAGGAGGAAGCACGATGTGGGGTCAGCTACCAGATTTTCCTTTCAAAACTGATAAATTCGGATTGGGTTTCACTGCTTATGCTCAAAAGGCTGTACGCCGCTCCCGGGCTGAAGGGCCACCGTTGAAGATCACCCATCATGGAGTCAATGCTTTGGAGGATGGTGAAGAGGAGAGAAACTTTGAAGACTGGATCTTTCCAACTGTTGACGGAGGGCTGAACAATTGGGTGGCAAAAGAAATCGTTCCCATTACTTTCATAAATCAGTAATTTATCTTTCAAACATTTATGTTGGTCTATAATAATTCCTAAACAATTCGTACACTTTTTGCCCTATTCCTTACCCGAGGCACATAGGTCCATTTGTAAGGGTTTGATTTTTAATCTTCATATGCCATTTTAATAAATCATGGACGTTTTCACATATAAACTTTTGTGTTCATTTTCTTTCTTTTTACATTTTATCTGTTTAAAGGTGGCTATCCCTTACACACACCCACACTCACAAATGCAGGTACCCTTCCATTCCAGATTCCGTGGGTAACAATTCTGCTATGGCCTTCAGTGACTCTGAAGATCTGGTCAATCATGCCGAATACGAAGGTGATGAAGACTGTGAAGTGCCGGGAGAATTGGCTAGGATGCTACAACAGGAAGAAAGGGCTATTCTGCCCCATGAGGAGCTGTTAGAAACAATCAACTTGGGTACTGACGAAGACAGAAAAGAAGTCAGAGTGGGTGCCAACCTGGAGCCAAGTGTCAAAGAGCACCTAGTTTAGCTGTTGAATGAATATGTTGAGATCTTCTCCTGGTCCTACGAAGACATGTCGGGACTCGATACAGATATTGTGGTTCACCGTCTCCCTACAAGAGAAGACTGTCCACCAATTAAACAGAAGGTCCGCCGAATGAGGCCCGATATGTCTGAAAAGATCAAAGCTGAAGTGATGAAGCAGTTCAACGTTGGGTTTCTTGTTGTTACTTCCTATCCACAATGGGTTGCTAACATTGTGCCCGTGCCTAAGAAGGACAACAAAGTTAGAATGTGCGTGGATTACAGGGATTTAAACAGGGCTAGCCCTAAAGATGACTTTCCAATACTGCACATTGACATCTTGGTTGACAATACAGCTCAGCACAAGGTATTTTCTTTCATGGATGGATTTTCAGGGTACAACCAGATCAAAATGGCCCCTGAAGACATGGAGAAAACTACTTTTGTTACACAGTGGGGTACCTTCTGCTATAAAGTGATGCCATTCGGACTGAAGAATGCTGGGGCAACCTATCAGCGCGCCATGGTAGCTTTGTTTCATGATATGATACATCATAAGATTGAAGTCTATGTAGACGACATGATAGCCCGTTCACAAACAAAAGAAGAACACCTCAACCATTTGCAAAAGCTGTTTGTCAGGTTGAAAGAGTACAAGTTCAGACTGAACCCTAACAAGTGCACTTTCAGAGTCAGGTCCGGTAAACTCTTGGGTTTAATAGTCAGCAACAAAGGCATCGAGGTTGATCCTGCCAAAGTCAAAGCTATACAAGAAATGCCTGCCCCTCGCACTGAGAAGGAGGTCATAGGTTTCTTGGGACGCCTAAACTACATTGCAAGGTTCATTTCTCACCTAACATCTACCTGTGAGCCAATCTTCAAGCTGTTGAAGAAAGATCATGTGGTTAAATGGAATGACGACTGTCAAGTTGCTTTCGATAAAATCAAGGAGTATTTGCTAGAACCTCCTATCATGATGCCTCCCGTCGAAGGAAGACCGCTAATCATGTATCTGATCGTCCTAGATAATTTGATGGGGTGCGTACTGGGCCAACATGACGAGTCTGGCCGAAAAGAGCATGCCATTTATTACCTTAGCAAAAAGTTTACCGACTGTGAGACTCGCTACTCACTGCTCGAGAAAACTTGTTGCGCTTTGGTATGGGCTACTCCCCGGCTAAGGTAGTATATGTTGACTCATACCACTCTACTGATTTCTAAAATGGATCTAATCAAGTACATCTTCGAAAAGCCTGTTTATCTGGAAGAATAGCTAGATGGCAAATGATCCTGACTGAATACGATATCCAGTATACGACCCAAAAAGCCATAAAGGGGAGTGTGCTAGCTGACCATCTAGCTCATCAAGCCGTCTAAGATTACCAATCCATGAAGTTTGACTTCCCCGACGAGGATATCATGACAGTGGACAACATTGAAGAGAACAGACCATATGACAGACCTGAACATGGATCCCGATGGACCCTGTACTTTGATGGTGCCTCCAACGCACTTGGAAACGATATCGGCATGGTACTCATCTCACCACAAGGTTGCCATACACCTTTCACCGCTAGACTTTGCTTCAGCTGCACTAACAACATGGCCGAGTATGAAGCTTGTATCTTTGGTCTCAAGGTTGCAATAGACATGGGAATCAAATCTTTGGTTGTGTTTGGAGACTCAGCTTTGGTTATCAGTCAGATTAAAGGAGAGTGGGACACTAAACATCCCAACCTCATCCCTTACAAAGAACATGTCCAGACATTGTTACCTCATCTCGAGCAGATTACCTTTGAGCACTTCCCGCGAGAAGAGAATCAGCTGGCAGATGCTCTAGCTACAATGTCATCCATGTTTAAACTTAACTGGGATAATGAGGCTCCCCAAATCACCATTGAGCTGATGGACGAGCCTGCACATTGTCATGAGATTAATATCGAAGAAGTAGTGGACCGACCTTGGTTTCATGACATAAAAAGGTATCTCGAGACTCAAGAATACCCTGAAGGAGCTTTAGTCAACGATAAAAAGTTCTTAAGAAGGTTCTCGGCAAAGTTCTTCCAGAGCAATGGTATCCTATACAAGTGCAATCATGATTGCATTATGCTCTATTGTGTGGGCAAGGTTGAAGCTGAGAAGATCATGGCTGAACTGCATAATGGTACCTTTGGAACCCACTCAAGCGGGCATACGATGGCTAAGAAGATTCTACTGGAAGGCTACTACTGGTCTACCATGGAAGCTGATTGTCATCAACATTCCCGTGCTTGTCACAAATGTCAAATCTATGCAGACAAGGTACACATACCTCCAGTTCCTCTCAATGTCCTAACAGCTCCTTGGCCATTCACAATGTGGGGAATCGACATGATTGGAGAGATTAAGCCTACAACATCCAATGGACACCGCTTCATCCTGGTGGCCATTGACTACTTCACGAAGTGGGTCGAAGCAGCTTCCTTCGCCTCCGTTACAAAGAATATGGTTTCCCGCTTCATCAAGCAGAACCTCATTTGCCGGTACGGTATCCCCGATAGGATCATCACCGACAATGGTACAAACCTGAACAATACTATGATCACCGCCTTATGCGAGCAGTTCCATATTCAACATCATAATTCATCTCCCTATCGGGCAAAGATGAACGGTGATGTCGAAGATGTGAACAAAAATATCAAGAAGATCAAAAGATAACAGTCACCTACAAGGACTGGCATGAGATGTTACCGTTTGCTCTTCACGGGTACCGTACCACGGCACACACTTCAACCGGGGCCACCCCCTTTTCTTTTGTATATGGCATGGAAGTTGTTCTGCCTATCGAGGTTCAGATTCCCTCCTTGAGAATCATGAAGGATGTTGGTTTGAGTGAAGACGATTGGATTCAGACCCAGCTTGATCAACTTAATTTGATTGATGAAAAGAGACTTACTGCTGTTTGCCATGGTCAAACGTATCAAAAGCGGATGATTAAGGCATTCAACAAGAAAGTCAGACGCCAGGTATATCAAGTCGGGGATGTTGTAATCAAGCGGATCATCTTGCCGCAAAGTGATCCCAGGGGCAAATGGACTCCTACTTACGAAGGACCATTTATGATCAAAAACAACTTTTCTGGTGGGGCTATGATCTTAACCACCATGGACGGTGACGACCTGCCGCACCTTGCGAACATAGACATAGTCAAAAGATACTACACATAAACGACCCGACAAGTTGAAAAACCGAAAGGGCGACTTGGGCAAAAATGGGCATCCTGGTGAATCAAAAACCTGAAAGGGCAGTTCAGGGAAAAATTAGGGATAAACAAAAAAATATTTACACCCGGCAAGTTGAAAACCCGAAAGGGCTACTTGGGCAAAAAAGGGTTTCCCGGTGGATCGAAAACTCGAAAGGGCGGTCCAGGCAAAAGTTAGGTAATTAAAGCGTATGACTATGTCTCTTCGGATCACTTTAAGGACAATCTCTTCACAGAAAAGCTTCGGGCTTCTGACCAATCCAATCATCTACGGATGAAGCAACGAATGAACAAGATATCCAGAGTTACGAAGGCTATAGCAGAATGGGAACCCCATGGAATTTTCACACATAGCCATCTTTCTTTGTATAAATTTTTCTCATTTTTTATGACAACATTCTCTTACTAGGATATTTGTCTCCTTTGTATAAAAATACTTACACAAAGTTAATACAAAGATACTTCAAAGTGCAGAAAACTATTTTCGTTTTCTCTCTTTTTACACTTATATTTTATTTGAAAACGTCCAATGATTTATTAAATGAGCATATGCATTTGAATATAATCACTGTTTATAAACAAACGAAATGTGAAAGAATAATTACTGATAGGTTGAAAGTTTAGGAAAACGTCTTTAGGCTATTCCAAGAGAAATCCCCTGCAGTATATCATCTAGGTCCCCAGCGGAGCCAAGACCTTGAAATACATATCCCCAGTGGAGTTAAATTTCAAAATCCCCATCAGAGTTAGGTTTTCAAACTCCCAATCCGCAGCAGAGCAAAACTTTGAACTACAGATCCTCAGCGAAGATGAAACCTTCTTCCCCAACGGAGTCAAAATTTCCATGATCAAATCAGCATGTCATTTAGATCCCAAGCGGAGCTGAGACTATCAATCTACAGCGAAAACCATTCGGTTTCTCCAGACTCCTCAGCAAGTTATCTTAAACTTTGAGAATCAACCAGATAACAGTTAACTTTTGTCTTATCCCCAACCTAGGATAATTCCCCAGTAGATTGGCATGCAACCCAAACTTCTGATCTCCCCAGCGAGATAGCTACTCCCCAGCAGTAAGCTTTTTCCCCAGAGTCTTGAACTTACTCTCCAGCAGTACAACTACTCCCCACAGAGTTTTTCACTCCCCAATAGATTGAAGATTCTTATTCTTGATTCCCCAGTGAAGTTGCCAGAGCCTTCTTTACTCTCAGCATGAATTTGTCAGAATTTTTAATCCCATAGCAGATCGAAGATTCTCATTCTTAATTCCTTGTAGAAGCCATCAGAGCCTTCCTTATTCTTCAGTAGATCAAGGTTTTCCTTTGTTTGATCCCCGGTAAAGATCGCCAGAGTTTTCCCTATTCCCCAGTCGAGTAAGGATTCCCTTTGTGTAATCTCCAGCCATAGCCATCAAATTTCTTGGGATTCCCCAAGAAGGTTCCTCAAACAACACTTGGCATTTATTCTCACAACAGAATGTTTATCATACTCCAAATACTTGAAGGATCCCTACATCCCCAGGAAAGTCGTGAAGGATTCTCACATCCCCACAAAGGTTGTCAAAGTTTTTGATAATTCCCGCGAGTTGTCAAAGATTTTTCTATCCCCAGCAGTGGTCCAAGGATGTCTCATCCTCAACAATTAAAGATTTTGAATCTCCAGCAGCGGTCAAGGATTTATTTTCCCCGGCAGCAGTCAAAATTTTTATTATCTCCATGCTATCAAGGATTTATTTTCCTCAGTAAGACAGCTAATCAGCTTACATGCGTATACATTACATTCATATATCATAAACATTGATAAATTCTACCATATATTGCATCATACATTTCATGCAACATAACTTTGTGTTTCAGCTAACATTTTACCCTTTTCAGAATAAGATTAACAAGCTACAAATACAGAATTCATGAAAACAACTTAGATACGCTCCAAACATGGATGCAATTATATTGCTTATTCAAATTCAGAGTTCAGAAAACAGCATAGAGACGCTCCAGACACGGATGCAATTCTATTGCTTATTCATATGTAAAGTTCAGAAAATAGCATAGAGACGCTCCAGACACGGATGCAATTCTATTGCTTATTCAGATATAAAGCTCAGAAAACAACATAGAGATGCTCCAGACACGGATGCAATTCTATTGCTTATTCAAATGTAAGTCTCAGAAAACAGCTTAGAGACGCTCCAGACACGGATGCAATTCTATTGCTTATTCAGATTCAAAGCTCAGAAAACAGCTTAGAGATGCTCCAGACACAGATGCTATTCTATTGCTTATTCAAGTCCCCAGCTCAGAGATGCTCCAAACATGGATACAATTCTGATATTAATTCTTAGATGGAATCTTTAATCCCATCTCCAACAAGATTCACACTTCCAAATGGCATCTTTAAGCCCATTCCCTCAACTATATTTTGACGAGTGCAAATTTACGGGCACTCTAGTATCCAATCCTCTTTTACCTTTGAGTCACGAAAGGAAAACTCGCCAATCTAACTCACCAGGTTCAAGAAGATTGAACAGGGGAAACTGTTGTACCCCAAAATTTACCCTCTCATTTTATAAAGATTTCCCCTCATAAGACTCTTTGAACTCAAGACCAAGCTAGGGTTTGCTCTGCTCAAGACATCTCCTTGCACTGATTGACCTAAAATTAGCGTTTGAGTTTGCACAGGGAATTTTGGACTTCGAATGCCCCATGTGACTTTCATACTTCATGTTGGACTTATAATATTGCTCATACCAAGGTTCAAGCCTTGAATCAAATTTTTGCCCAGTAAATTGGACATTTGACCTAAAAATCAACTATATTGGTGAAAAAGTCAACTATGGCCAATTTACAGTCAAACCTCATAATTTTTTATCCACATCAACATTATAGACTCATATGAACCATTTGATCAATTTTGGACCACAACTCTTCAAGAAATTTGATCAGATCCTCAAAAGGGCAAAATGGTCATTTTTAGGGTTTTGACTGCAGAAGGGAAATTTTTGATTTTTCACCTAGCAAATGGAAAATTGCGTTCAAACATGAATTCAAGGACTCAATGGCATCATCTTGACCTAATCACAAGGTTCAAAATATCTCAAATGCATTGGATTGACAGATGATTTTTCCAGTCAATTGATTAAAAATCAACTGTACACTGAAAAGTCAAACTTTGACTTTTTGGTCAAAATATAGTGCCAAGGGTCATTTTTCATCAAGATGTGTCAAAACATAAAACTTGTTCACCAAGAAACCTAATTTTGGAAATTAGGGTTTAAGATTGAAAAATATCATAACTTAGAAATTTTCTAAGTTATGAAATTTTCTTATTTTTTCCCAACTTTTTCACCATGATGCAATTGGATTCAAACAAAATTCCAACATGAAAGTTATAGTCCTCCACAAAATCTACAACTTTTATTCATAAAGTTTTCCCACAACATGCTTGGATCTCAAGTTATGATTTTGTGAACAAAGGTCCATGAAACTTTTAACTTAGTGAAATTTTGCCCTAGTTTAGGCAGGATTTTGACTTATCTTCATGGCAATTTTTCACATAGTTCCAAGTGGAATCTCAAAATTAATTTAAAAGATGGATTGTATAGAATGTTACAATATTTCCAAAATGTCAAAGAACTCTCCAAAATCATTTGTGGTTAGGGAGAATCGAAGGTTTGAATTTGGCAAAATATCACTTTGGTCCATGTCATTTTTCATGTTGATACAAGTTGCAAATTTTGTCCAGCTTTGCTTGTACTTGTTTACAGGTCCTTAAACCCTTCCACGCTCATAAATTGAATGCAAACACATTGGTTAGAGGCATTGTTCTGAGCTTTAGAAGATTACATAAAGGATTAATCCATTTTTGGCAAAAAGGCAACAATGTCATTTACATAAAGCACAACTTTTGCAATTTTGTTTCTCTTGAGCATTGCACCAAGTATTTTGCGGCAAAAAACATCCACAAATATCAGGGAAAGTACACCAACTATGTGCATGCTTGGAGCTAGCATGTACAGGTTTGGCCTTGGTCACTTCTCACCTTTTCTTCAAAAACAAGTCAACTTGAAAAATAACCACAACTTTGTTATCTGATATAACCAAGTGTTCTAAACATTTCAAACAAGTTTTGCATCTCACACTAAGCCATAAACACGAGCTAGCAACCTATCAAACACCCTTGTACACAAAAATCACATTTTTTTGCAAAACATGGCAGGTTCTGCATTTTGATTTCCAAATCACAAACCACTCGTGCGTTTTGCTTGCAACCAGTTTCAACACACTCCATACAACCTACCTAAACTATCCCAACCATTACCAAGTTACTGTAACTCCATTTACACACTTCACCATTTTTGAATTTTGACTTTGTAGGTTGACTTCTACAAGCATATTCAGGCAAGTTCAAAGCAAGCTAGGCATTGGGAAAGCTCAAAGGAACTTCAAGCAAGCTCACAAGCATCTCAGGCCTCACTCACAACCCCTACATTGCCATACTCGAGCTTGACTGAAACAGGTAAAGTTCAAACTTCTATCTCTCTATTTAAGAATCATTAGGCTTAGGTTTGTGAATAAAAAAAGTAGTCCTCATTGCCCTTGAGTTGTACATATGCATAGAATTCATTTAAGTTACTGAGCTGGGAGAATTTGAATGATGAACTTTCTAAAAAAACTAGGTTAGAAATTAGGGCCATAGAAATTCTCTCTGGTCTTTGAGAGTTAGATTAAGTTTTTTACATGGCTATAATTGTGTGGTTATGCTCTATAACTTTCATGTTGCAAGTTTTTGTTTTTAAGCACAAATGCAGGAGATACGAGTTTGAACATTGGCGCGCGTATTTGCTTCTGTCTCAAGGACAGGGACGGAGGCAATGTGGGCTGAGCTTGGATTCTCCTTGCTTTTGACACCCCCTGGCTTGCTGGTTACACCCCCTTGACCCATTTGTTTATTTTTCCATATTTTTCTTTTCTTTTTAAGTTTCTGACTTTTATTTTTTTATTTTAAAACATTAAAAAATACCAAAAATATTTTTCTTAAATTTTCACATTTTATTTTATTATTTTTTATTATTTTTTGGACATAGAAATAATTACTATAATAATATACTTTTATTTTCTTAAATAAAAACTTGTGATATTATAAAAATATTTTATTTTTTTATTTTTTATTATTTATACACTTAAATAATATTGTCATACATATTTTAATTTTTCAACTTTTTGTATATATTTTATTTTATTTTTTGTACATAAATGAATAAATAATATAATTAATATATATATATATATATATATATATATATATATATATATATATATATATATATATATATATATATATATATATATATATATATATATATATATATATATATATATATATATATATATATATATATATATATATATATATATATATATATATATATATATATATATATATATATATATATATATATATATATATATATTTTATTTTTTTTTTTTTCTTAAACCAAAATTAGGATTTTTCCCCTTTCCAAAAATAATATTTTATTTTATTATTTTTGATATATTAGATAATTTATTTTATATACATAAAAATAAATACAATTTTTTTTGTGTGCATATTTATTAGATATTGCATATTTAAATATTTGTCAATTTATTATTTGTACAATGAGTTAAATTTGGTTGTCATAGTTCACTTATGGTTTTATTTTCTTGCAAATACCCCCCTATTCAAACTCGTATCCCCCTCCCCAAAATCAATGTTGTAATAGTCGTAGATTTACCTTTACGCACTTTATTGCTTTCAAATATGCCATGATAGCAAGATTAGGGTTTGTATGATAACCAAAAATTAAAATAAATAGCTTGACTAATACAAGACAAAAATGCATGAAAATGACAACACAATGCACACAAGCACCCCTAGGGTTTCATCCACTTGTTGCCTTAAAAATGGCCATGGTATGCATGCTATGTGTCTTGGCAAAAAAAAAAAGAAGATCATAGTCCCTCGATGACGCTATCTTGGTTTCCTATACAAAAATGATCTAGTCCCTCAAAAAACATGCTAAGATACTTGGCATAATTGCTATCATGGTCATACGATGACCCGCGCCCGTCCCGTTTAACATCCAAACGCAAGGTTGTTTACCAAATACAATGGTAAAACAACAATGTCAAAGGGTTAAAAATGTGTAGGAAAGATCTTTGAGTTAGGGTAGACAACTCCTAGTTACTTGATCAACTTGCAAAACATCCTTGCTAATTTCAAAACACACAATTTCAAAACATTTCCTAAATACAAACTTTCAAACATTGAAACATTTTTCAAAAGACAAACACCTTTGTAAAACAATCAAACAAGAATTGTTACAAAGGTTGCCTAGACAAGGCATCTTTTCAAAATATTTTCAAAACCACACACAAAGCACCATTTCAAACAATTGAAAGCAAAAGCAAGTGATCTAAACAAGTAACTAAGAGCCCATGGAAAACCATGGATGAAAAGGGTGCTAGCACCTTCCCTTTTCATAATCTACCGCCCGAACCCAAGAAAACATCTCAAAGGTCTCTCCTGTGCTTTTTGACCTTTGCTTTGGATAAAATAAAAAGTCGGTGGTGACTCTTGCTAAAGCGAAACATTTGCAAACACAAACGCAAAACCTCAAGTCAGTTCTCCCACCGTATCACAGACGCCAAGGCAGTAATAGAAAAGGGTGGATGCACCATCTGGGGGAAGCTTCCAGACATTCCGTATAAATCAGACAAGTTTGGCTTGGGGTTTACTTCAACGGCTCAGAAGGTTGTGCGATGTGCCCGTGCTGGAGGGCCACCTTTGAAGATTAGAAACCAAGAGGTCAACACAGTGGAAGACAATGAAGAAGATGGCAGCTTGGAAGATTGGATATTTCCTACTGTCAACGGAGGACTTCGGAGCTGGGAAGCCAGAGACGTTGTCCCAATAACTTTCATATCTCAGTAAATTATCTTTTACATTTCTGTTGGACTTTTAATATTCACGAACAATTCAATCTTTAAAAACCTTGTGTCTTTCCCGAGGCACAATGGTCCATTTGTAAGGGTTTTTATTTCATCTTCATATGACATTCAATGAATCATAGACGTTTTTCCACATACAAACTTTTTATGCTCATTGTCTTTCTTTTACATTTTTTAAAGATGGCTATACCCTTACACACACCCACACTCACAAATGCAGGTACCCCTCCATTCTGGATCCCATGGGTAACGATACTTCTATGGCCTTTAATGACTCTGAAGATCCAATCTATCAAGCGGAATACGAAGGTGAGGAAGATTGTGAAGTGCCAGGAGAATTGGCCAGACTACTACAACAAGAGGAAATAGCTATTCAGCCTCATGAGGAGCCATTGGATACAATTAATTTGGGTACCGAGGAAGATAAAAAGGAAATCAAAGTGGGTGCCAATTTAGATCCGAGTGTCAAGGAGCGCCTAATTCAGCTATTGCATGATTATGTTGAGATCTTTTCCTGGTCATACGAAGACATGTCAGGACTTGATACAGACATTGTGGTACATCGTCTACCCACAAGAGAAGACTGTTCACCAGTGAAACAAAAAGTTCGTCGCATGAGACCTGACATGTCGGAGAAGATCAAAGGGGAAGTTATGAAATAATTCAATGCTGGGTTCTTGGCTGTCACATCCTATCCTCAATGGGTTGCCAACATTGTTCTCGTGCCTAAAAAGGATGGTAAAGTACAGATGTGTGTGGATTATAGAGATTATAACAGGGTCAGCCCTAAAGATGATTTTCCATTTCCCCACATCGACATTCTGGTCGACAATACAACCCAGCACAAAGTATTTTCCTTCATGGATGGATTCTCAGGCTATAACCAAATCAAAATGGCACCTGAGGACATGGAGAAAACTACATTTGTCACACAGTGGGGCATATTCTGCTACAAAGTGATGCCATTCGGACTGAAGAATGCTGGGGAAACCTATCAACGCACCATGGTAGCTTTGTTTCATGATATGATACATCATGAGATAGATGTCTATGTAGATGACATGATAGCCCGATCACAAACTGAAGAGGAGCACCTTGATCACTTACAAAAGCTGTTTGTGAGATTGAAGGAGTACAAACTAAGGCTGAATCCAAACAAGTGCACATTCGGAGTCTGGTCCGGTAAACTCTTAGGTTTCATTGTCAGCAACAAAGGCATCGAGGTTGATCCTACCAAGGTTAAAGCGATACAAGAAATACCTGCTCCTCATACTGAGAAGGAAGTCATAGGATTCTTGGGACGCCTGAACTATATATCCAGATTCATTTCTCACCTAACGTCTACTTGTGAACCAATCTTCAAATTGTTGAAGAAAGATCAAGTAGTCAGATGGAATGATGAATGTCAGATTGCTTTTGACAAAATCAAAGAGTATTTACAAGATCCTCCTGTTCTGATGCCACCAGTCGAGGGAAGACCACTCATTATGTATCTGACCGTTTTAGAAAACTCAATGGGGTGTGTATTGGGGTAGCATGACGAGCCTGGCCGAAAAGAGCACACTATTTACTACCTGAGCAAAAAGTTTACCTACTGTGAGACCAGATATTCAATGCTCGAGAAAACTTGTTGCGCTCTGGTATGGGCTGCTCGCCGTCTAAGACAGTATATGTTAACTCATACCACTTTGCTGATATCTAAGATGGATCCGATAAAGTACATCTTTGAGAAGCCTGCTCTGTTTGGAAGGATAGATAAATGGAAAATGATCCTAACAAAATATGACATACAATACACTACCCAGAAAGCCATAAAGGGCAGTGTATTAGCTGACCATCTTGCTCATCAAGCTGTAGAAGATTATCAGTCCATGAAGTTTGAATTCACGGATGAAGACATCATGACATTAGACAACTGTGAAGAAATCAGACCATATGACGGACCTGAACAAGGATCCTGATGGACCCTGTTCTTTGATGGGGCATCTAATGCACTTGGTAATGGTATCGGCGCTATACTCATATATTCGGAAGGGTGCCATACTCCTTTTACTGCTAGACTTTGCTTCAACTGTACGAACAACATGGCGGAATACGAAGCATGCATCTTTGGTCTCAAGGCTGCCATAGACTTGTGAATCAAATATTTAGTTTGTTTGGAGATTCGTCTTTGGTCATCAGTCCGATCAAAGGAGAGTGGGACACCAAACATCCAAACCTTATCCCTTACAAAGAACATGTCTTGACATTGCTACCACATTTTGAGCAGATTACCTTCGAGCATTTCCCGCGAGAAGAAAATCAGCTAGCAGATGCTCTAGCCACAATGTCATCCATGTTTAAACTTAATTGGGATAACGAGGCTCCCCAAATCACCATCGAACGAATGGACGAACCAGCACACTGTCACAAGATTAATACTGAAGAAGTAGTGGACCAACCTTGGTTTCATGAAGTCAAGAGGTATCTCGAGACTCAAGAATATCCAGAAGGAGCTTCAATCAATGATAAAAAGTTCTTATGGAGATTCTCTGCTAAGTTCTTCCTAAGTAATGGCATCTTGTACAAACTCAATCATGACTCTGTTCTACTCAGTTGTGTGGATAAGATTGAGGCTGAAAAGGTCATGGCTGAATTACATGAAGTTACCTTTAGCACTCACTTCGGTGGGCATACGATGGCGAAGAAAATCCTAAGGGCAGGCTATTATTGGTCTACCATGGAAGCAGACTGCTATCAACACTCTCGGACCTGTCATAAGTGTCAAATTTATGCTGACAAGGTGCACATACCTCCAGTTCCTCTGAATGTCTTGACGGCTCCTTGGCCCTTCGCTATGTGGGGAATCGATATGATTGGGGAGATCAAGCCTACGGCCTCCAATGGACACCATTTAATTCTAGTGGCCATTGATTATTTCACAAAGTGGGTCGAAGCAGCTTCCTTCGCATCCGTTACTAAGAATGTTGTTGCCCGCTTCATCAAGCAGAACCTCATCTGCCGGTATGGTATCCCAGAAAGGATCATCACTGATAATGGTATAAATCTTAACAATAATATGATCACCTCCTTGTGCGAGCAGTTCAAAATTCAACATCACAATTCATCTCCCTATCGGCCAAAGATGAATGGTGCAGTCGAAGTTGCTAATAAAAACATTAAGAAGATCATACAGAAAATGATAGTCACCTACAAGGACTGGCATGAGATGCTACCGTTTTCTCTCCACGGGTATCGTACCACGGCTCGCACATCAACTGGGGCAACACCTTATTCTTTGGTTTATGGAATGGAAAATGTCTTTCCTATTGAGGTTCAAATCCCCTTATTGAGAATTATGAAGGATGCAGTTTTGAATGAGGACGATTGGATCCAGACTCTACTTGATCACCTAAACTTAATTGGTGAAAAGAGACTCACTGTTGTTTTCCATGGTCAGATGTATCAAAAACGGATGATCAAGGATTTCAACAAGAAAGTCAGACGCCAGATATATCAAGTTGGAGATCTAGTGATCAAGCGCATCATCTTGCCACAAAGTGATCCCAGGGGCAAATGGACTCCTACCTATGAAGGACCATTTGTAATCAAGAACATCTTCTCTGAAAGTGCATAGAAAAGAAAGTGCTTTCTTAAAAGCACTGCTATAGGGCATAGATAAGAAAGCGCTTTCTGAAAGTGCTCCTATAGGGCACAGATAAGAAAGCCTTGAAAAAATAAAAAATAATAGCGCACCATAGACAACGCTCATTTCAGGAAGCGCTGCTATAAGTTAAAAAATTAAAACTATAAACTAAATAATAAAAAGCGCTGCTAAAGGGCATAGAGAAGAAAGCTCTTTCTTGAAAGCACTGCTATTGGGCATAAATACGAAAGCGAATTTTGAAAGCGTTGCTATGGGGCATATATTAGAAATAGCTTTTGTCATTAAAAGAGCTGGTAATGCATATACTTTAGGCAGCGCTTTCTGAAAGCGCTGCCTTTTCAAAATTCTAAAATTAAAACTCTTAAACCCTAAAATAATAAAACCCTAAAATAAAAAAACTCAAAATTCTTTATGCTACTAACCAATACAACTTGGCTACCTCCCTCTTGAAACTATATCACCCTTCATCGCTCTCTCATAAAAAATGACACTCCATCGTTACTGTTCCAACCGCTCAACAATTTTCATCTCCAAGCATCTTCCGTAATCACCTTCCAAATCCCTCCGTCCAACTTCATCGTGAGTCACCACCACCCGTCACGATTCAAACTTCCTCCACCATTTCTTCAACCATCTTTCTCCAACAGTCTTTGATTCCTTCAAATCGCCGCTCACACTCCCTGTAGCATACCGCTCCGTTCTTGTTCACACTCCTTCCGACTAAAGCCAGGAATTTATATCTCGTCTTTCTTTCAAGCTTCCGCTTCCACAATCTCCTCCGCCATTATTGGTAAGTTGCAATTTCATTCTTAGTTGTGTTAAACTGTTATGTTATGGAAATGATGCTTCTGCCGATTTCAATCTTATTATTTTATGAACTGTTATGTTAAAAAATTGCATGTTGAATTCTACTCAGTTTGATGTATGGTTTAAATATATGAAAAAAATTCTGTTGATAGTATATGTTGTGTTGGTGTCGAGATATGATGTATTTCGTATCAATATCATGCTAGTGTTAAAAATAAATACTGCTTTGGTTGCATTGATACATTTATTCTGAGAATCATGTTCGTATTAAATATGAACACCACACTTTTCTTTATTCTAAGTCGATTTAGAAAGTTGGTCGAAACATAAGACGTGGCTATGCTATTTTCATTCAAATCAGTGTGATCAAGAAGTTCGAGTTTATATGCCTTGCTAATCTTTCATGATTACCTTTGTGTTGTTTAATTGTTAATTGGCTTCAAATTAGTTTGAAATTGGCATTGTATTCATGTTTAGATTGTGATCCAGTTTTGTATTTATGGCATGAGTTTAGACTTTGGTTTTTGTATGTGATGCTTGTTAATTTTGTGCTCATTTGTGTTCTTTAAACTTGTTCTAGTGGGATTGTTAGCTTTGTCAACTAATCTTCTATGATTCATTTTTGTTTGTCTCAATTTTCTTTTGACGGTTCATTTATATTTTCATGTTTTTCTCAGAATATATGTTTTGCATTTATAATGTTATTGAAGTTAAGTTAACTTGTTTTCTGATTGCAATTTTACTGTTGAAATCACCTATTGGTTCCTTTTATACCAATAATATTTTGGAAGCAGAAGGTTATAATCTTTTGAGATGCATTGCTAGTTTGGACTGTCCTGTTTGAGAATAGTTCAGGTGTGAATGAAGCATTGAATTTTCATATTAGAAATCAATATTTCAAATAATCACGGAGTTTGACGAAATTACGCTACCTTTGTGATTTTGTTGTATTAGTGTTAGTATCACACACATTCATTCTACCAAACTCATATTGAATCTAAAGTAACATCAAGTGTGCTTAATTTGTTTCATTTTCTATATGTCAGATTCCTATTTATGTTACACTTTGGATTCTATGCGCAATTTATAATATTGTAAGTCTTTGTATGTGAGACATTTTCTCAGATTGTAGGCATTGGCTTTTGGTATCTTATATATTCACTTTTGCAATACTCTCATTTGAGCTTCATTTTGTATCCAGGTTACACATTTTGGAGACAAAATTATAGTTGAAGACCTTCGATTTTGAATTAAGTTGGTTGGACAAGTCAAAATTCTTGTTTTACACTAAGGTTAGAGAACCTTCTATGTTTTATATTCCATTAGAATGTGCTCCTATGCTCCTATGATTTTCTATGAATATGCCTAATTGGTATTAAGCTTTTTAGTCTCTGTCCTTTTTTTAAGTATTGTTTTTGTTTAGATTACTTAATAGTAAGACCATGGATAAAAAATGGATGTCTTCCAATCGATTTTCCAAAGAGTACGAGAGTGGGGTATTGGAATTACTTAAGTTTGTTGTTGAGCACGCCGAAGATGCCAAACGAATGAAATGTACTTTCTTAAGTTATTGTTTTGTGGGTCGGGTTTATACAGTTGGGTTGTGTTCTACCCCAAAATTTACCCTCTCTTTTCTCAAGACATTTCACACAAGATCTTCAACGGCTCAAAATTGCACGTGTTGACTAGGTCAAACCATCTCCTAAACACTGATGCTTCAAATTAGGGTTTTGATTTTTACAAGGATAATTGGACTTATAATTCTTCAAATGACTTTCATGGATCATTTTATACCTCCAAGAATACTCATGTCAAGTTTCAAGTCCTCAATCATAATTTTGCTTAGTTAATTGACCAAATGACTGGAAATCAGCTGTATTGGGTAAAAAGTCAAATGTGGTCAACCTACAGCCAAAATTCATGATTTTTGGCCAACATCAAAATTTTAAGGTCTTATTCATAACTTGATCAACTATTGATCATAATCCCTCAACAAAAGCACTCAATTTACCAAAAGGGATAAATGGTCAAAATCAGGGTTTTGACTATAATTGACTGATCATTGACTTTTGACTTAATACATGATCCAATGGCTTGAAGCACAATATAAAGGATTCAAATGCAACATATTGACCTAATCTCATGGCTAAAATCATCTTTCAAAATGAATGGATTGATAGTTGAATTTTGGGTCAACTGATGAAAAGTCAACTGATGCACAAAAAGTCAAACTTTGACTTTTTGATCAAGATTTGATTTCAAAGATCATAATTCATCAAGAAATTCAAAAATATGAAGCTTGATCATCAAGAAATCAAGAAAGTCAAAAGTCAATTTGAAAAGTCAAACTTTTCAAGACTTAGAAATTTTTCTAAGTGTTTTTGTACATGATAATTTCACTAAATCATGTCAATTTTTCACCAAGACTCTAGATGATTCAAAGGAAACTTTCAACATGAAAGTTGTAGATCTTGATGAGATATACAACTTTGTATTAGAGGGTTCATATCCAAAAATGCTTATATTTAAGTTATAAGCCCATGAAGTCATGCACTTTTTCTTAAACACTTACTGAAATTTTGACCTAGTTTAGATAGATTTTTGACCTAACTTCTTGGCCAATTTTCACCAAGCTCCAAGATGATTTTTTCAAAATAGTCAACATGAAGGTTGTAGACAATGTTTCAAGCTTTCTAAAATAACCAATAACTTAAAGAGATCATTCTTGAGCAAGGAGAATCGAAGAGAAGAGGTTGAGGTTTCATTCTTGATTTTTTGGTCATTTTGATGATGAACATTCAACCAAATCTCAAACCTATGCTGCATAATCTCACTTTGCGGGCTTCTAACTTGTGTTTCACTCATTAATTTAATGTTTACACAACATATTGAGCCATTGTCTAAGAAATTAAGTCATTTTCCAAGCTACATTGCCATTTTGGGAAGAAAGACACCATTGCTATTCTTGAAAAGTTGCTTTAATCACAAAGTCAACTCGTCTTGAGCTTCTAACTTGTTTGTTCAGCACACACTCAACATACAAAGTTATATAAACATTTTTAAAGCTTGTAACCAGTCTAGATAGCCTTGTACTATGCATTGGGACAATGTGTATCAAGCTTGCTTCAAAAACAAGCCAAAGAGCCATAACATGTGAACTTGTACTTCTGATCACCTCAAGTTCTCAAAACCTTTTCCTATAAATTGGGACACTATTATGAAACCTAGGACACTAAATTAGAAGCCCTGAAACTCTCCCAAACTCCCTCTAACCAGAAATAGCTTAAAAAACACCATTTGTATGCAGTTCTGCCCTTGAACTTGTATCTTCCATTTCCATCGTGCATTTTCCCTCAAAACCATTTTCAAAGCTTCCTTACGTTAAATATAGTTCATCCCTGCCCTTGCTCCACAACTATAACACCATCTTCCTCATCCTCCATAACCAAAAACAGAGGTATGAAACTTGACTTCTCTAGAACATTCCAGACACTCTCAGCTCAAGATAAGCATTGCATTAGCCTCCTAGAGGTCCAAGGAAGCTAACCAGATCATTACAACACCTTGAAAGCTGCTCAAACTCAAAACACAATATCCACTTGCAAGGTGAATTTTCTGATTTTCTAACTCTTCATACATGCATCATTTGGCTTCCATTTTCAAAGACAAAATGTAGACATCTTAGCCCTGAAACTAACCATGTCCTTAGAATTCATTTATGTTGCATGAGTAGTGTGAATTTTAAGCTTGAACTTTCTAAAAAAATTAGGTCAGATTTGGTACCAAGTAAAATCCGTGCTCATCTTTGATCCATTGCTTAATTTATATACATATTTAGAATCGTCGTGAAATTTATAACAAGTTTGATGTTCATACTTTTGAGAATGGATGTGAAATGAATAAGTTGAAGAAGTTCTCGCTAGCGCGAGGAAGAAGATGAAGTTGATAACATGAACTTAGTTTATCTTAATTTTACTGCAACATGTTTCTATACCGAATGAAACAGCCACCCCAGTGGCAGGAAGCGTGCGCGTAAGGCATTCCTCTTTAAGATCCTGGGTTCGAGCCACAACGAGACCTTTTATTTTTTCAATATTTTCCTTGTTTTCCTTTTTCATTTCACAACGCGCTTGGGCCTCCATCTAATGGGCCTGCTTCATTTTTCTCATCATCATCCCCCTATTTCCTAAATAGCACGTTGGCCCATACATTTTTTTAATTTTTTCTCACTTCAAACAAAAAGACTTGGGCCTAATAAATCAAACAGTTTTTTTACTTGTTTACCCCCTAAATCATTTTCAAACCCCATGACTTGCTATTTTTGTTTTATTTTTCTCCCATAATTTTATTTTTATTATTTTTTTCTTATTAAAAATACAAAAATATTTTTTTTATTAAATATTTAGACTTAAATTTATCATTTTATTTTTACTTTATCTTTTTTCTATTAATCAAAAGACCAAAAACATTTTCTTAACAAATTTCTTTTCTTAATTAAAATTAATTTAGACTCAGTTTTATTTTAATTTTCTTAGAATTTAGTAATTTTAATTAATTAATTATTTCCTTTTAGTTTAATTAGGTTAACTTTAAAACCTTTCATAAAAAACCTTTAAAAAATACTTTCTTTTCTTTTACATTATCTTTATATTCTTGTATGTTTATTTGACATTATTCAATATGGTTGTAATGGTAATTAGGTTTTAATTTCTTTCATCCCCATTTGTAATTTGTACCCCCATTCCCTAAGTGATGTAATAGCTTAGAACTTTAAGTTTCCGCAATTTATCGCTTTCAATATTATTGCTAGTAATTAGGGTTTATATGGAAAGACTTAAAACCATACAAATAGATAATCCTAATTCAAGACAAAAATTAATGAAATCAATACACTTGGCACACTTGCACCTCTAGGGTTAACCCACACTTGTGGCCTTAAAATAAACAGTCATGTCCCTCGAACGTGGGATACTTTAGAAAAAACCCTCAAATACACGATCGTAGTCCCTCAATGAACCTTCAACGTTGCCTTCGGTAAATGATCTTAGACCCTCACAATAAATTTTTAAGGTATCCTACAATGTTTCTTTCTATGACTGTACAACGACTCACGCTTGTCCCTTCACATCCAATCATAAGGTTGCTTACTAACTAATGGTAAGACAACACTATCTAAAGGAGGAGGAAAAGAACAAAGACTTTTTGATTAGGTAGAATGTTCATAGTTTCTTTCTCACAAACAAAACCATCTCCATACCCACACTTTCAAAACATCTTTCCAAAAACAAACATCTCTTTGAACTATTTTAAAAACCAACACTTTGTATACATTATCGCCGAAACGAGAATCATTACAAAGTTTGCTGAAACAAAGGGATTTTCAAAGTATTTTCAAACTTATAAAAAACACAAAAACATTTACAGAAGAATTTGAAAGTGAGCTAGAAACTAATAGCCCGTAGATAACTACGGATGAAAAGGGTGTTAATACCTTCCCTTTTAATAACCTACCTCCCAAACTCAAGAAAATATCTCAAAAGGTCTTTCCTATTCTTTTCACCCTTTCCTTTATTGGATAAAAGAAAAGTAGGTGGCGACTCTTGCTATCCGCAACAATTGCGATCAAACGCAAAACACCCAAGTCAGTTCTCCCACCGTATTACAGAACTGGAGACTCTACTGGGGAGATACTTAAAAGTGGGGTTACCTTAGAGATTAGATCACCTTTAAATGCTTTCATTATTTGACTTGCCTGCTTTACTCATGAAAGGGTGTTTGGGTTTTGTATAGATCCTCTACCCGGATCAGGGGGCATTTTTAGGTAAGTAGCAATAGATCGTGGGGACTGTGTAGCGTAATACCGAAACGGTTGAAGCGATGGCTACGTTAGTGTGACACATTTGTTGGTACAGGTGTCCCTTGAGTCTAGTAAAGGAGAATACGGGGCCGTTGTGTAGTGTCATGAAGCACTAACTGATATTAGAACCTTTAGTTGAACAACTTGGCCATTAGGAAGTAGTGAGGTAGCCAACTTTGGTTCAGTTCAAAGTTTGTTGATACTCGATACTACGCTCATTGAGATTGGCATTTTGGGATATTTTGGTCGCTAATAAAGAAGCTTTTGCTAAAATAAAGCCCGATTAAGAAAGATCAGTGATATTGAGATTCCTTAGAACCCGATTACGTACTAGGATAGGTTGAACCAACTAAACTTTAAGAGGGTACTTACCTATTAAACCCATGCAAGCCTAAACCTAATATCATTGTATACTTTGTTTGTGATTAATTATTCAAGACATCATAAACATCATAACATCATAAGCACTCTCATTAACCATTTCAATGATTTAGGAATTTATCTTTGTTCTATTTTGTAGGACATGGCTTCCGCTCATAGAAATACCATCCGAGTCAACTTCGTAAGGGTACCTCCTCAACTCAAGGAGTTAACGTCAAGAGTTCTTGAAAATTCTCCATTCACCAAAAGATATGTCCGACTACTCAACCTGGCTACCTCAAGCTTTAATAAAGACATGTTTAAAGTGCTTTTTTAGTTCTTTGATCCTATGTATCATTGCTTCACATTTCCCGACTATCAACTAGTTCCCATCATGAAAGAATTATCTCAACTTCTAGGAGTGCCTGTGTTTGATCAAATACCATTCACCGGTTTAAAGGAAACTCCAAAGCCTGAATTTATTACCAAGGTCTTGCATTTGAAGTGTCCAGATATTGTAACCAATTGGGAGATGAGAAGTGGGGTCAAAGGCTTTTTGGATAAGTTCTTGATGGAGAAGGCTATGTTATTTTGGGAAGTCATGGATTTTCAAGCCTTTGAAGAATTTTTGGCTCTTCTAATCTACGGTTTAGTATTATTCCCTAACCTGGACCAACTCGTAGATGTGAATGCCGTCAAAATTTTCCTTACCAGCAGTCCTGTGCCTACATTTCTTGGAGACATTTTACACTCTCTTCATACTCGCACTATAAAAAAACGAGGAACTCTTATGTGCTTCTTGCCTTTATTGTCTAGGTGGTTTATTTCACACCTTCCTCGATCAATTTTGAAGAATGAGAAAGGCCTAAAGTAGTCTCAAAGGTTGATATCACTCACCCATTCCGATATCTATTGGTGCTCTCGATCTTAAGAAGACATTACTATTATTTACCGTTGTAGGGAGTTCCCTAATGTTACACTCTTGGGAATTATGGGAGGTATCACTTATAATCCTTCATTAGCTCTAGGACAGTTTGGCTATGCTCTAAGAGATGGTCCCCATGATGCACTCATTCAAGGTATTATTTTCGACTATGAGAACGATAACCAAGGTTATCATCAAAGGTTTGTGCAAGCTTAGATCATGGTAAGTAAGGTTGATAGAAAGACTCTGGGGCTTAAAAATTCCATCCGTCTTGAGCCTTACCTTAAGTGGGTACGAACTAAAGCTCAAAGCCTCGTGATGCATTACTTAGCTTTCCTACCAGTGTTTGTGGAGCCCATTGCTGAGGGAGACACCCCTTACATTCTTCTTCATCCTGACATGCCTACCGACTTCGAGGAATTGCAATGGTCGTGGATTCAACTCAAAGGGGAACGGGACACCTTTGAAGCACATTTCTACATAAGTGAGAAGAAGGTTTTGGAGCTCACGAGGATACCTCACGAAGAGCAAATCCTGAATGCTTACATTGCACCCAAGAGGATGCGCCCATGTGAAACTTGAGCCTTTTTTTGTTTTAGGAGTTTATTTTATAACCTTTGTAAGCCCAAGATGCATTTGTAATTCATGAACTTATTAATGCAATTAATGTTTGTTGTCTTCTCTTTGTCTAGCAAATATGAATTCCATGAAATCCTTGAAAACATTACATTCACATAAAATGCATCATATCATAAGTAGGTTTTCCGACACAGGTTTCCTCATCGTTTTACTGTTTATTTCAGTATAAGAATGATCTCTAGAAAACCGTCAATGACTTACAGAGTCAACACTCTCAATTCCAAGAGACTTTGCTCAACTTAGCAAAGGGGCAGGAAGAATGATGACACTTCTTGTCACAAAGAAAAAGACAAAGAAGAAAGTTGTAATCAACATGGGTAAGAGGTTCAAAGGCCCCGCCAGACAAGTCCAAGTTGAAGAGGATCCCTCCGAAGAGGATGAAAATCAAGATGAAGATTCTAGGAGCACTCGTGCTAGGGGTGTAAATAATCAAATCTCTGAAGACGAGGATTATTTTGACGAGTAATATCCACCGGCCAATGACAAGTATAAGCAATTAGAAGACAAATTCAAGGCTGTAGAAATCCAAGTTGTGCTTGTCTTGGACTTTGGTGACTTGGTTTGATTCCTAGGGTATTCATTCCCCACAAATGCAAGATTCCTATTTTTTTTTCCAAGTACGATGGTATCTCATGCCCGAAGCTTCACCTAAGATCTTACGTCTGCAAAATTCAGCCGCATACGGCTGATAAGAAACTGTGGGTGCATTTTTCTCAAGAAAGTCTAGCTGGGGATCAATTGGAGTGGTTTTATCAATTAGAAGGGAATAACATCCATACTTGGGAGGATTTGGCCACTGCCTTTTACCGCCAATATCAATATAACGCTGATCTTGCACCAACTAGGGTGCAATTGCAAGGAATGACCATGGGTACCAACGAGGGCTTTAAAGAATACGCTAAAAAATGGAGAGACCTGGATGGTAGGGTGTAGCCACCTTTAACTGATAGAGAGTTATTAGACATGTTTATGGGAACATTGAATGGATCATTTTTCAACTTAATGATTGGAAGTTCATCATCCAGATTCACTGAATTGATCTTGACTGGTGAGAGGGTTGAAAGTGCGATTAAAAGCGGGAAAATACCAAGGGCCTCCACCTCGGATGTTGTGAAAAAGCCATTTGCTGGAAAAAAAAGAGACTAATGTTGTATATGGATCAAGAAGCCGTACTACGAATGACTGTCATCATTCAGTAGGGGCAATATTGATTTCCAATCCTGCACCTACTCAATAACAACAAGGTAATAGGAGTAGAACGAATTTTCAAGAAAGACATTATACTAAGATCAATATGTCACTGTCTCAAGCTTTGCAGCACTTACTAAAAGCGGAGCTGGTTGCATTGAGGGATCCTCCCAAAACCCTGATACCTCCTCTCCTAAATACAATCCCAACACAAAATGCGCTTACCATTCAAACAGTCTCGAACATGATACCAATGAATTTTGGTCACTAAGGAACAAAATTCAAGACCTGATTGACAATAAGACTATTGAATTTGATCCTTCACCAACTCCAAATATGATCACCGCACCCATGCAAAATCATGGTAAGGGTGTCAATGTTGTTGAATATGCCTCTTTTATTTCCTCCATTAGAGATCTAACCACCCCTTTTAAGATTGTTAAAAAGAATTTGTTGAAAGGTAGGGTATTCCATGGCTGCCTTAAAGACTGTTGCTACTATGCTGTACAAATTAATGGTTATGAATGGCTTAAGAAAGGTGTCCAACACCTGATGGATAGCCATGAGATTCTATTTGAAAAATCTCCATCTATGAAAAGTTTGACCCAAAGTGTATCTCAAGAATTTGAAGACGTGTCCTTCATTACTATCTTAAACAAACCTATTAGGATCAACTCCAAAGGTCCTGTTAGGATTCCCATTGAACCAAAAATAGCTCTACTAATTATCACTACACCGGGGCTAGTCCCCTATTCTTCTGAAAATGCGATACCCTGGAATTATGGGGCGGAAGTGTATTACCACGATATCAAAAAAGATTCATGGATTGATGAAGATGAAGCTGTTGACATTACCAACATCACTGGATTAAGTAAAGTTACTAGGACATGGAGGATCTTCTCTCTAGAGATTTCACCTCCAACAATGATAACTACACCCATTTGCATTACTACTGTTAAACCTGTTGCTGATACTCGAGGAAAGGAAAAAATTACTGAGCCTGCCAGGACAGAGGCGCCCATAAAAGATATTACCATCGAGGACCCATCTACCCAAGTGATGGAAGAGATTCTAAAAATCACCATAAAAAGTGATTATAAGATAGTGGAACAGTTGGGGCAAACACCCTCGAAGATTTCTATGTTGTCTTTGTTGCTATGTTCTAAGGCGCATGTTCAAGCACTGATATAATTCTTGAAAAATGCACATGTCCCCCAAGAAACTACGGCCGACCAATTTGAAAACTGTGTAGCAAGCATGACTGTCGACAACAGTTTAGGGTTCTCTGATGCAGATTTGACCCAGATGGGGAAGAATCACAACAAAGCTCTCCACATTTCCATAGAACGCAAGGGCACCACCTTGGCACATGTATTAGTGGATACTGGATCTTCTCTCAATGTCTTACCAAAAGGAGCCCTAGATAGGTTGGATTATGAAGGTTTGGTACTAAAGCCTAGTGACATCGTGGTGGGAGCTTTTGAAGGATCAAAGAGGATGGTCCATGGAGAAGTTGATCTCCCTATCAAAGTTGGGTCTCAAGTTTTGAACTTAACATTCTACGTGATGGATATCCGTTCTGCTTATTCTTTCCTGCTTGGACACCCATGGATACATAAGGCAGGTGCGGTGACTTCCACACTACATCAAAAGTTGAAATATTCGGTCAAAGGGAAAATTGTCACTGTATACGGAGAAGAAGAGTTTATGATCATCCATCTGAATTCATTCAAGTATGTTGAAATGGATGGAGAGTTCATTGAAACTCCTTGTCAAGCCTTTGAGGTGGTCTCTACCATGGGTGTTGTTGCCAAGGCCACTCATGACAATCCCAAAACTACTAAAGATATACCAAGAATGGCTTCTCTCAAAGATGCTTGTACTGTTATTGAAGAAGAAGGTTGCACCATTTGGGGGAAAATTCCCGATTTCCCTTTCAAGTCAGACAAATTTGGATTAGGCTTCACTTCTAAAGCTCAAAAGGAGGTTCGACATGCTCGCATAGGGAAACCACCTCTCTCCATTAGTAAACATGGAATTAATGCCCTTGAAGACTCTGATGTTGATTATGACTTTGATGATTGGATCTACCCAACTGCTGATGGAGGGCTCAACAACTGGCAGACCAAGGACTTCATCCCAATCTCCTTCATCCAGGAATAATTGCCATGTACTTTTTTGATTACTTTAAGAACTTTGTCTGTAATTTCCATTAAAACAATGACTTTAAGCCATGTGCCTTTCCTGGGGCACAATGGTCCATTTGTTAAGGGTTTGTCATTTTCATATGCCATATGCTCATTTTAATGAAACACATTGGACTATTTGCATTCGAATATTATGCTCTTTTCCTTTCTTTACTTTATTGAATTTTCAAAATAGCCATGTGACCTTACATGCACACACACACATATACATTTGCAGATCTACTCCACTCTGGATCTCACTGACAACGACTCTTATTATTGCCATCTATGACTTTGAACATCCAATCTATCAAGCCGAAGAAGAAGGTGGCGAAGATTATGAAATACCTGGGGAACTCGCCAGACTTCTGATGCAAGAGGAAAAGGCCATTCAATCGCACGAAGAAGCAATTGAAGTAATCAAACTAGGTACTGAGGAAGACAAGAGGGAAGTAAAGATCAGTGCCAACTTGGAAGATGGTGTCAAGAGAAGATTGGTCCAGATGTTACATGACTATGTTGAAATATTCGCTTGGTCATATGAATATATGTCGGGGCTCGATACTGATGTCGTAGTTCATCGTCTGCCAATGAAGGAAGGTTGTCCTCCAGTCAAGCAAAAGGTTCGTCGCATGCGGCCAAATATGTATGAGAAAATAAAAGCTGAGGTGATGAAGTAATTCAATGCAGGTTTTCTGGAAGTGACTTCATATCCATAATGGGTTGCAAATGTGGTCCCGGTGCCTAAGAAAGATAGAAAAGTCCGTATGTGCGTAGACTATAGGGATTTGAATAGGGAAAGCCCCAAGGGTGATTTCCCACTACCACACATTGATGTGTTGATTGACAACAAGGCTAAACACAAAGTTTTCTCCTTCATGGATGGTTTCTCCGGTTACAATCAAATCAAAATGGCTCCCAGAGACATGGAGAATACCACTTTTGTCACACAGTGGGGCACCTTCTGTTATAAGGCCATGCCTTTCGGCTTGAAGAATGCAGGGGCAACCTATCAATGGACTATGGTAGCTCTATTTCATGATATGATCCATCATGAGATAGAAGTATATGTTGATGATAGGATTGCAAGGTCGCAAACTGAGGAATAACACCTTGATCATTTACACAAGCTATTTGAAAGGTTGAAGAATTACAAGCTGAGGTTGAATCCCAACAAATGCACTTTCGGGGTGAGGTCTGGAAAACTTCTAGGATTTGTCGTCAGTGGTAAAGGTATTGTGGTTGATATAGAAAAAGTCAAAGCCATACAAGAGATGCCAACTCCCTGTACTGAGAAGAAGGTCAGGGGTTTCTTAGGTCGAATCAACTACATCGCTTGATTCATCTTTCACCTAACTGCTACCTGTGAGCCAATCTTTAAACTGTCGAAGAAAGATCAGGTAGTCAGGTGGAATGACGACTACCAAGAAGCTTTTGACAAGATTAAAGAGTACTTGCAAGAACATCCAATCCTGATGCCTCCAGTTGAAAGAAGATCTCTGATCATGTACTTGATTGTATTAGAGGATTCAATGGGGTGTATGTTGGGTCAACATGATGAGTATGGCCGAAAAGAGCATGCAATATACTACCTTAGCAAAAATTTACCGACTGTGAAACCAGATATTCACTGCTCGAGAAAACTTCCTGCGCTTTGGTATGTGCTGCTCGCTGGCTAAGACAATATATGTTGACTCATACTACCTTATTGATTTCTAAGATGGATCCCATCAAGTATATCTTCGAGAAGCCATCTCTATCCGGACGAATAATTAGGTGGCTAATGATCTTGACTAAATATGATATCCAGTATACTACACAAAAAGAAATCAAGGGAAGTGTGCTGGCGGATCATTTGGCCCATCAAGCTGTTGATGACTACCAATCCATGAATTTTGAATTCCCGGACGAGAATATCATGCTGATAACTCTTTGTGTAAAGCCTGGGCCTTATGAAGGACCTGGACAAGGATCCCAGTGGACTATGGTTTTTGATGGAGCTTACAATGCATTGGGTAACGGAATTGATGTTGTTATCATTTCTCTCAAAGGTTGCCATACGCCATTCACTGCCAGTCTGTGCTTCGACTGTACAAACAACATGGCCGAGTACAAAGCGTGCATCTTGGGTCTTAAGGCTGCCATTAACCTAAGAATTAAATTCTTAAGGGTATACGAAGATTCGACATTAGTAATCAGTCAAATTAAACGAGAGTGGGATACTAAGCATCCAAATCTGATCCATTACAAAGAGCATGTACTAACCTTTATCCCATACTACGAGGAGGTCATATTTGAACATTTCCCGAGGGAAGAAAATCAGTTGGCAGATGCTTTAGTAACTATGTCATTTATGTTCAAGGTCAATTGGGACAACGAAGCTCCCAAAATCACTATCGAAAGATTTGACGAGTTCGCGCACTATTACGAGATCGATACAGATGAGGATAAGCCTTGGTATCATGAATTTAGGAGGTACCTTGAAGCACAAGAGTATCCTCAAGGAGCTTCAATCAACGATAAAAAATTCCTATGAAGATTCTCAGCCAAATTCTTCCTAAGCAATGGGATCCTGTACAAGCGCAACCATGATTCTACTCTTCTCCGTTGTATGGAAAAGAAGGAAGCAGAAAAGATCATAGAAGACATGCATGAAGGTATCTTTAGAACTCACTCTAGCAGGAACACTATGGCTAATAAGATTCTGAGGGCTGGTTACTATTGGTCGACTATGGAAACTGTTTGTCACCATCACTCGAGGACTTGCCATAAGTGTCAAATCTATGCCGACAAGGTTCATGTACCTCCAATTCCTTTGAATGTCATGACTTCTCCATGGCCATTTGCAATGTGGGGCATTGACATGATTGGAGAGATAAGGCCCACTGCCTCTAATGCACATCATTTCATTCTTGTTGTCATTGAATACTTCACCAAATGGGTCAAAGCCGCTTCATTTGCCTCAGTTACCAAGAGTGTTGTAGCCTGATTTATCAAGAAAAACCTCATATGCGGGTACGGCATCCCTAAAAGGACCCTCGTCGAAAACGGAACCAACCTCAATAATGCTATGATTACTGAAATTTGTACGCAGTTCAAAATCAAGCATCACAACTCTTCTCCTTACAGACTTAAGATGAATGGTGCAGTGGAAGTTGCCAATAAAAACATAAAGAAGATTGTGCAGAAGATGGTGGTGACCTACAAATATTTGCATGAGATGGTACCATTTTCTCTTCATGGCTACCGTACTTCGGCTCGAACATCAACTGAGGCAACCCCTTTCTCTTTAGTTTATGGCATGGAAGTTGTTCTGCCTGTTAAAGTTCATATTCCTTCTCTGAGAATTATGAAAGAAGCAGGCTTAGGATAAGATGAATGGATTCATAAAATATTGGATTAGTTACACTTGATTGATGAAAAGAGGTTGGCTGCTATTTTTCATGGTCAATTGTATCAAAAGCGTATGATCAAGGCATTCAACAAAAAGATCAAACCTCGAGTATACCAGGTCAACGACTTGGTAATAAAGCACATCATTTTATCACAAGACAATCCCAGAGGAAAATGGAATCCCACTTCCGAAGGGCCATTTGTTGTCAAGAAAGTATTCTCTGGCGGAGCTATGATGCTAACCACTATGGCGACGAAGATTTCCCGCATCCCGTAAACACGGACATAGTCAAAAAAATACTACACATAAAGAATGACCCACTAGGTTGACATACCTAGGAAAAATAAGGGCATCCCAACGAACCAAAAGGGTTCGGGCAAGAATTAGGGATATATATAAAAGATTGTACACCCGGAAAGTCGAAAACCTGAAAGGGCGACTTGGGAAAAATGGATATCCTGGTGGACTGAAAACCCAAAAGGGCAGTCTAGGCAAAAGTTAAGGATTAAAGCCTATGACTATGTCCTGTTGAATCACCACAACTATCTTTATTATCATGGTCAAAAGTTCAAATGGTACGAAATCAATTCAATCAACTTCTTTCGACGGTAAGGGATGATGTTCGAAGACTTATGGGCAATAACGGATTTGGAAACCAATGAGATCATTTCCACATGGCTATACAATTTATGTTTTCACTTTGTATTCTTTTAACTTTTCGACGAATTCCTCTTACTAGGATTTCTGTCTCCCTGTACAAAAACGCCTGTTTTTAGGCAAATTATCAATACAAATATACTTTTAAGTGCAAACTTTTTGTTTTTCTGTTTTGAGTGAAAAAATGTCCGACTAAAGTTAAATGAACATATGCATATGAAAATGATTAACTATTAACAAATGTATGCACAAGAATAATAATAAGCATTATCCCCACAGAGTGAATTCATACATTCTCCATCCAGAGTTTCCAATCGACGGATTCCCTAGAAATTTTCTTCCCGAGCCAAGTTTGGACTTCCAAAACTGAAAGAGGAAACCTTGCAAAAATCTTCCCCAATAAAGTCATCAGATTTCCTTCCTCAATAGGGTTTATTTCCCCAACAGACTACAACCTCTCCAACTTGAGTCTATTCCTCAGACTAGTTCGACAAAATTCCTCTTCTCCAGTAAAGTTGATACTATCCTAAGAAAGATACTAACAATCCTGGAACCCGACCAGATACTAGTTAACTCCGTCCTCCCCAAACAATCAGAGGTTTAATCATATCTTTTATCCCCAGTCAGGATACATGAGAATTAAATTCCCCAGTAGAGTAATGGACAACCAAGGTTCCTAAACTCTACTCCTTAAGAAGAAATCAACGCTCCCTGTAGAGTTTCCTCAAACATCAAACAAGAATCCCCAGTGAAAGCGCTCTAAACATAGTTGAAGATACACATACTCCTCATCTCCAGCAATAGTCTAGGATTTAACTTCCTAAAACTTCCCAGCAGTAGTCAGGGATTTATTTTCCGAGAAAAAGACACATTTCAATAACATTTCATAGCATATGCATACAAAAAACATATAGCATAATCTCATTTATTTTGAGAACATCATTAAGTAATGCATTTCATACATCATGGCATTGCATATAACTAACTCTTACTTTTTCAGGAAAAGATCAATCAACAGATGAATGTCATCAACTATCTGTAAACTTCTCTGAGACAAAATCAAGCTTGGATTCTTTCTGGTACTTATTGAAGTAGTAGTCGTCAGAGATTCCTTCATTACCTGTTGAAGTAGTAGTCATTGGAGATTCCTTCATTACCTGTTGAAGTAGTAGTCGTCAGATCCCTTCATTACCTGTTAAAGTAGTAGTAGTCAGATTCCTTCATTACATGTTGAAGTAGTAATCGTCAAAGATTCCTTCATTACCTGTTGAAGTACTAGTCGTCATAGATTCCTTCATTACATGTTGAAGTAGTAGTCGTCAGAGATTCCTTCATTACCTGTTGAAGTAGTAGTAGTCAGAGATTCCTTCATTACCTATTGAAGTAGTAGTCGTTAGAAATTCCTTCATTTCCTGTTGAAGTAGTAGTCGTCATATTCCTTTATTACCTGTTGAAGTAGTAGTCGTCAGAGATACCTTCATTACTTGTTGAAGTAGTAGTCATCGGAGATTCCTTCATTACCTTTCAAAGTAGTAGTCGCCACAAGATTCCTTCTAGTATATGTTCAAATAATAGTTACAGACAAGCTTTATACTTACCAGCAGTCACTTTGGATGACATCTATAAGCCCATCCCCGATAAATCTTTATCACCTCTCCAAATAGCATCTTTAAGCCCATTCTTGACACAATCAACCAACAACATTACTTCGTACACCAATGAGTGCAAATTTCTGGGCAATCTAGTTTTCAATCATCTTCTACCTGCAAGTCACGAATGGCTGACACGCCAGTGTTGTACCCCAAAATTTTCCCTCTCTTTTATCAAGACATTTCTCACAAAGATTTTCAAAATCTCAAGTTTGCACAAGTACAATTGGACTTTTAACTCCACATATAGTTTCCATGGATCATATTGGACTTTCAAGCATCAGGTCGAAGATGGAACTTCTGAATCTTCGAAAGGAGGAAGAGGAAACTGTCGAAAGGGAAAAGCATATAATAATAAAAAAAGGTGTGAAAATGGAGATAACCATGTCAAATTCAAAATCTGGTTCAGGCTGTTCGAACCACATGACTGATCGAAATGAGTGATTGGCAGATTTTGACAAGTTGAAGAAGAGCAATCTTTCTTTGATCCCCAAGCTTTGACTGGGCAAAGAATTCCTTCAAGCAACCTGCTTCGATCCACCTCTAAACCCTTCGACACACATAGTTTCCACACTATGGATTACAAGTCTATCTTCATGCTTGCTTCGATCCCCAAGCTTTGACTGGGCAATGGCTTCCTTCGAGTAACTTACTTCGGTCCACCTCTAAACCCTTCAACACACATAGTTTCAATTCTATGGATTACAAGTCTATCTTCATGCTTGCTTCAATCCACAAGCTTCGACTGGGCAATGGCTTCCTTCGAGAAACTTGCTTCGATCCACCTGTAAACCCTTCGAAACACATAGTTTCTACATTATGAATTACAATTTTAGTTTTGGACATTTGAACTTTCGACCACTAAATCAACTGATGGTTATTGGTAGGAAAGAAATCTAGAAATTCTTTCGATTCGACTATGCCAATGAGATCATCTTGCATTCTCAAAGTGGTACATTCAGATGAGTATGGTCCATTCGAAGAACATACAATTGGTGGAAACAAATATTTTTTCGTCTGTTGATGAGTTTGGTCGAAGGTTGTGGATTTATGTGATCAAAACGAAAGGATAAGGTAAGTGGTACACTCAGATGAATATGGTCCATTCAAAGAACATACAATTGATGGAAACAAATATTGTTCTATCTGTTGATGAGTTTGGTCGAAGGTTGTGGATCTATATGATCAAAACGAAAGGACGAAGTATTCGACATCATTAAGAGATTCAAGATGCTTGCTGAACAAAGTCTTATATACTGACAAGCCAAAGCTTTCCGTACTGTCCATATAACATCCTAAAACCATGTCAAAAAATAGTCTGCTGTACTGCTATTAAATAGCCCTGCACCAAGCTACCACAACACTTCAAAACTACTGCAAAATAGTCATGCTATGCTGCTCCTAATCCAGTCTAAGCCTGCATTATCTCAGCCCCATATTTGCACAGAATTAGCACATAAGAGCTGCATAAAAAAAGCAATGGAAGAACATACCCAAACAGTTCAAAATTTATTTGTTTTCCCAGCAAGACTCTTCTATAAATAAGTTGTTTCACAACACACAAAGGGCTGGCTTTTGGCAAGGAAAAGGATAAAGAAAAAAAGAGAGAGAAGAGAACATGAACGCTGAAGCCTTAAAACACTTTTAAACCCATAACCAAAAAAATATAACACCTCTGTTTTTATTTTCGAACTCAAGAACATTCAAGGCAGTAACTCATGTTCGAAACACAAATTCCAGCTTGAAGGTAAGTCTTCTTGACTTTAAACCTTTAATTTCAAGCATCATTGATGATTCATCTTCGAAGATAACATGTAATAACCATTGCCTTCGAATCTAACCTTTTGTTTGTCTTCTTTTCTTGTTAATTATATGTTAAGAACTAACCTGTACAGACCATAAAACAATGTTGGAGTAAAAAAAATTACATCATGATTCGACACAAAGCCTTAGGCTTCGACCCATACATGTGTTACAGGCCCAAACAGAAGGGAAAAAGGGTGTGTGATTTGACACATAACATTATGCTTCGACTCATACTGAGTTTAGTTTGGAATTACAGGGTCGAAAGAGGGATATGTTCGATGCATATAAGCATGCTTTGACACATGCTTCAACACATGATGTCGAAAGATTTGTTTTTTCTCCCTTTTGTGCTATTTTTTTTACAATTTCAAATATTTGCTTCATAGCTATTCAATAAGGTTTGTAATAGATGATTAGGCTTAATTTCTTGCAATCCCCATTTGTACATTTGTGTCCGCCATCTCCCAAATGATGTAATAGCGTAGAACATTTATTTTCCGCGATTTTATCTCTTTCATAAATGTTAGTAATTAGGTGTGTATGGAAAGGTAAAGAAATCAACCTTAGAAAATCCTAATCCATGACAAGACAATGCATGAAAAATAAACACTTGCACACTTACACCTCTAGGGTTAACTCCGCTTGTTGCCTTGAGAAAAATAGTCATGATGTGCATGTGAGCCATCTTAGAAAAAATAATCAAAACACAAGATCATAGTCCCTCGATGACGCTAAGAATGTTGCCTTACAAATGATCTTAGACCCTTAAGAGAAATGCTAAGATATCTCACAATATTGCCATTCATGACTATACGATGACCCACGTTTGTCCCTTCACATCCAACGATAGGGCTTCTTACCAAATCAATGGTAAGATAGCAACATCTAAAGGAGGAGGAAAATAACATAGACCTTTTGAGTAGGTAGGATGCTCGTAGTTGCTTTCTCACAAACTAAAACTATTTCCAAACTTACACTTTCAAAACATCTTTAAAAAAACCAAAAATCTCTTTGAAATATTTTCAAAACCAACATTTTGTATACATTCTTATAGAGACGAGAATCATTACAAAGTTTGCCGAAACAAATGCGTTTTCAAGATACTTTCAAACTTACACCCATCACAAAAAACATTTTCAAACAAAGCATTTTCAAGTGATCTAGCAAGTAACTAAGAGCATGTAGATAACTACAAATGAAAATGGTGCTAACACCTTCCCTTTTCATAACCTACCCCCCGAACTCAAGAAAATATCTCAAAGGTCTTTCCTGTTCTTTTCACCCTTTACTTATTGGATAAAAGAAAAGTCGGTGGCGACTCTTGCTATCCGTAACAATTGCGATAAAACATAAAACACCCAAGTTAGTTCTCCCACCGTATAAAAGAACTAGAAACTCAGCTGGGGAATAAAAAGTTGGGTTACCTTAGAGTTAGTTCATTTTAATTACTTTCGTTGTGTGTTTCGTATGCTTTATTTTTAACGGGTTACTTGGGTTATTGTTAAAGATCCTACACTCAGATCTGGGGCACTTTTTAGGTAAGTAGCATTAAATCATGGAGGTTATACGACGTAGACCGATATGGACAAAGTGATAGCTATGTTAGCGTGATACTCTGGCTTGTACTAATGTTCCTTGAGTCAGTCAAGGATAACATTAGGCTTCCTTATCGTGTCATTAAGCACTAACTGACCTTTAGAACCTTTAATTGACTCATCCTAAGCCATTAGAAAGTAGTGAGATGTCCGACTTTGGTTCCGACTGAAGATTGGTTGATACTCGATACTACACTCATTGAGATTGGACTTTTGGGATATTTTGGCCGCAATACTTTGGTGCTTGAGCTAAAATAATTCCTAAAAGAAAGGTCAGTGATATGAGACTCCTTAGAACCCGATTACTATTAATAGGACAGGTTGAGCCAACCGCAACTTCAAGAGGGTACTTACCTTTAAAACTCATGCAAGCCTTTAAACCTAAGGTCTTTGTGTGACTTGTTTGTGTTTGACATATCTGTGATTTTAAATCATAATAATAACATCATAAACATCATAACATGACATGTAAACTAACCATTTCAAGGGCCTGTGGATTTATCTCTTCTCTATTTTGTAGGTCATGGATTCAGCTCGCAGAAAAATCATTTGAATCAATTTTGTAGAGATCCCTCCCAAACTCAAGGAAATGGTCTAAAAAGTTCTTGAGAGCTCATCATTCAACAAGAGATATGGTCACTTGCTCAGTTTGGTTACTATAGATTTTGACGAAGGTCTGATGAGTGTCTCATTCCTGTTCTTCGATCCTAAGCACCATTGCTTCACATTTCCAGACTATCAGTTGGTTCCTACGCTGGAAGAATTCTCCATGATACTTGATTTGCCTATATTGGAGCATGTACCTTTCACTGGTTTAGAACAAGATCCAGCTTCTGAAAATGTTGCCATAACTTTGCATTTGAAGCCATATGACATTGAGTCCAATTGGGAAAGAAGAAGTGGAGTTAAGGGCCTCCTTGCAAATTTTCTAATGAAGAAAGCTCATGTATTCCTGGATGCTATGAGTTACCATGCCTTTGAAGATGTCTTAGCTCTCTTGATCTATGGGTTAGTTACATTCCCTAATTCAGACCAGTTTATAGATGTTAGTGCCATCAACATCTTCCTTGCTCACAATCCAGTGCCTAGCTCGGGGATATTCTGCATTCACTCCACACCCGTACTATGAATAAACGAGGCGCTCTTATGTGTTATACGCCTTTTCTCTATAGGTGGTTTATTTCTCACCTTTCTCTATCAGTAATGAAGAATGAGTTAGGCTTAAGGTGGAACCAAAGGTTAATGTCTCTATCTCACTCTAATATCTATTGGTGCCCTCGCTCTTAAGAAGATATCTCTTTTATTGATCGTTGCGGAGAATTTTCTAATGTGTCACTCCTTGGCATTAGAGGTGGCATCACCTACAACCCTCCTTAGCCCTACATTAGTTATGTTATGCCCGGAGGGATGGTCCTCATGATATGCTTATCCATGGTATTATGTTCGACTATTCAAATGATCTACAAGGTTATCACCAGAGGTTCATCCGTGCTTGGGGCATGGTTAAGAAGACTGATAGCAAGACCTTAGGGCGCAAGAACTCCATCCCTTTGGAGCCATACCTCAAATGGGTGCCAGCTCATGCTCAAATTCTTATGATGCCATACGCTTCTATCCTACCAGTGATTTCAGAGCCTATTGTTCAAGGGGACGAGTCTCGCATCATTTTTCATCCTGATATGTTGACAAACCTTGAAGAATTGCAAAAGTGTTGGATCCAACTCAAGGAAGAACGAAATACCTTTGAGACCCAATTATATGCCAGTGAGAAGAAAGTTCTGGAGGTCACGAGACAACTCTGTGAAGAGAAAAGTTTGAATGCCTACATTGCACCGAAGAATATGCGCTTGTGGGAAGCTTGATTTCTTTTTGTTTTAGAAATTTTATTTTGTATTATTTTTGTTTCTCCTATTTTAAGCCCAAGAGGCATGTTGTAAGAAATTAGAACTTATTAATACAATTAATTATTGTTCCCTTTTGTCTAAACAAATTTAAATCTTCTAAAGTCCTTGAGATCATTTGCATACGCTTGTTCATGCATCATAACATAAATAGATTTTCCACAACAGGTTTCCTTATCTTTATACTGTTTATTTCAATAAGATGGATATCGAACAAACAGTGAAGGATATTCAAGCATAGAATGCTCAATTCCAACAGATGTTCCTGGGTCTGGCTAAAGGACAAGAGGACCTGAAGCCTCTCATGATCAAAGACAAGAAGAAAAAGACAAAGAAACTAGTGGGTGTCCTGAATATGGGAATGAGATTCAGAGAACCAACAAAGCGAGCTATAGAATTTACCACTCCATCAAATGAGGGGGACAATCAGGAAGAGAAGACAAAAGAAGGGGACTACATTATGGGGTATGACGAAGAAGAGGCTGACTACGCTGAAGAACAATATCCTCCTACTGATGACAAATATAAACAATTGGAGGATCGTCTCAATGCCATGGAAATTCAGAGAGTACTTAGTCTAGATTTTGAAGAATTGGGTTTGGTTTCTATAGTGGTCATTCCACCGAAGTTCAAGGCTCCCGCATTTTCTAAATATGACAGAGTTTCATGTCCGAAGCTACATCTGAGGTCTTATGTCAGGAAGATCCATCCTCACACCGCTGATAGGAATTTATGGGTGCATTTCTTCCAGGAAAGTTTGTCGGGGACTCAATTGGAATTGTTCTATCAGCTGGAGAGAACCAACATTCGCAACTGGGAGGATCTGTCTGTTGCTTTCTACAGGCAGTACCAATACAAGGCTGACCTCGCTCTAACCCGTACACAACTTCAAAGCATGTCTATGGGTTCCAGTGAGGGTTTCAAAGATTATGCCCATAAATGGAGAGATCTTGCAGGAAGAGTCCATCCTCCTCTGTCTGATAGAGATCTGGTTGATATGTTCTTGGGTACTTTTTAAAGCCCATTCTTCAAACATCTGATCAGGAGATCTTCACCTGGGTTCACCGAGCTGATATTGACAAGTGAAAGAGTAAAAGATGGTATCAAGTGCAGTAAGATTCAGAGAGATGCGTCTTCAAGTACAGTAAAGAAACCATTCTCTAGGAAGAAAGAAGTAAGTGTTGCCTACGGTCAAAAGAATCAAAGCAAAGATGAACGCCGTCCAACGGTGGGAGTTGTAATGATCTCCAACCCTGTATTAACTCAACAACAAAAAAACCAGCATAGGCAGGATGTGCCTAAAAGACAGTTCACCTGACTTAACATGTCCTTATCTCAGGTTTTGTCACACTTGTTAAATTCTAATCTGGTCACTCTGAAGGAGCCTCCTCAAAATCCAAACACTACATCTCCCTGTTATAATCCAAATGCTCGTTGTGCCTACCACTCCAACAGTCAGGTGCATGATACAAATGATTGTTGGGCTCTGAAAAATAATGTTCAGAATCTTATTGAGGCAAAGGAGATTGAATTTGACCCTCCCGAGACGCATAATATGATAATTTCACCAATGCCCAAGCATGGTCCGCGTGTTAATGCCATTGATAACAACCTGTTTGTTTCTTCTGTTGATGAACTAGCTACTCCTCTACCAACTGTTAAGAAGAATATCTTACAAGCCGGTTTATTTCTGGGTTGTGGTGAAGATTGCCACCTGTGTGCGTCTCTGCCCAATGGTTGCTTGTTGTTAAAGATAGGTGTCCAACGCCTGATGAACAACAAGGAATTTATGTTTAAGAAGACTCCCTCTATAAAAAATTTATGTGAAGATGCAAGATATGTCAATTATTACCATTTTCAACAATCCTCCCAGGGTCTCCTCCAAAAGACCTGTTAGGATTACATCCACTCCCAAGGTTGATCCTTTAATTATCACCTTTCAAGGGCCAATGCCACATTCCTCCGACAAGGTTATTCCTTGGAATTATGGAGATGACGTCTACTACCATGGCATCAAGCAAGACCTATTGTTTATCAAGAATGAAGTTACTGAAGATATTGACCCTAACATCGACAAAATAGTTGGGACCAATAAAATTACCAGAAGAAGAACGATTTTCTCTCCTGAAATCTCTCCAAAGATTGTTAATACTCCTGCTAATACTCCTGCTATCACTCTTGTTATTATTCTTGCTACTGAGTCGGATAAGACTCGGGGCAAATAAGTGTTGGTTGAGCCTACCTGGACAGAGGCGCCTAAAGAATCCATTCTTGAAGCCTCCAATCGAGAAATGAAGGAAATTTTGAAAATCGTATAGAAGAGTGACTATAATGTTGTGGAACAATTGGGGAAAACCCCCTCAAAAATTTCAATGATGGCCTTATTACTATGCTCTAAAGCTCATGCCAAACCTTTGGTGAAATTCCTGAAGTCTGCTCATGTGCCGCAAGAGACTTCTGCTGACCAATTCGAGAACTGTGTTTCCGGTCTAATTACGGACAATGGGCTCGGTTTCTCTGATGTTGATTTGACGTCTAAAGGAAGAAAGCATAATGATTCCATGCATTTCTTTATTGAGTGCAGGGGCACTACCCTGGCTCATGTTCTAGTTGATACGGGTTCATCACTAAATGTTCTACCCAAGGGTGCTTTAGACAGATTGGACTGTGAAGGACTGACTTTGAAGCCCAGTAATATTGTGGTGAGTGCTTTTGATGGTTCTAAGAGAATGGTACATGGGGAGGTGGACATTCCTATTAAAGTTGATTCCCAAAATTTTGACTCGACTTTCTATGTGATGGACATTCACCCATCTTACTCTTGTTTGTTGGGACGCCCTTGGATTCATGGGGAGGGTGCTGTCACTTCCATTTTGCATCAGATGTTAAAGTATCTGGTTAATGGAAGTATTGTTACAGTACATGGCAAAGAAGAGTATATGGTAGGAAACCTGAACTCTTTCCGATATGTCGAGATGGAAGGCGAGTTTATCGAGACCCCTACCAGAATTTTATAGAGGCTCCTCAGACAATTGTTGTTACCAAAGTTGCCACTACTGTTCTAGAAATTACCAGACTTCCATTGAAGATGGCTTCTCTAAAGGATGCCAGGACTTTAATTGAAGAAGGTGGGTGCACTATTTGAGGCCAACTACCTGACATCCCCTATAAGTCTGGCAAATTTGGTTTGGGTTTCGCTTCAGGAGCTCAAAAAGAGGTTCGTCGTGTTCGCGCCAGAGGACCACCACTATGTATCAACAACCATGGAGTCAATGCAGTAGAAGACGCTGACAGTGACTAACCTAGACAGTTTCATCTTCCCTGCTACCAACGATGGAATCAACAATTGGACGGCTAGAGACTTTGTTCCCATTACTTTCATCCAGGAGTAATTGTCTTTTTGTCTTTTTTGGGATATGTAATATTTTGAACAATTTAAACTCTAAAGCCTTGTGTCTTACCCAAGGCACAATGGTTTATTTGTGAGGGTTATCATTTCACTTTCATATGTCATAAATAAATCATTGGACGTTTTGCAGAAAAATTTTGTACTCTTTGTCTTTCTTTTCTGCTTTTAGTTTATCAAAATAGATATGCTCTCTTACACACACCCACATATCAAACTGTAGATCCACATCAACTCTGAATCCCATTGATAATGTTTCTACTATTTCCAATTATGTCTTTGAAAATACGATCTACCAAGCCGAGGACGAAGGTGAGGAAGATTGTGAAGTACCAGGAGAACTTGCTAGACTGTTACAACAAGAGGAAAGAGAAATACAACCTCATGAAGAGTCGGTCGAGATGGTAAACTTGGGTACTGAAGAGGATAAAAAGGAAGTCAAGATAGGTGCCAACTTGGAGCGTAATGTCAAAGAACGGTTAATTCAGATACTACATGACTACGTTGAGATCTTTGCCTGGTCATACGTAGACATGCCTAGGCTGGACACTGATATTTTGGTTCATCGTCTACCTACGAAAGAAGACTGTTCTCCAGTGAAGCAGAGGTTCGTCGTATGCGGCCTGAAATGTCAGAAAATATCAAGGTTGGAGTTATGATACAGTTTAACACCGGGTTCTTAGCTGTTACTTCTGATCCACAAAGGGTTGCAAATGTGGTACCGGTACACAAAAAGGACTACAATGTGCGCATGTGTGTGGATTACAGAGATTTGGATAGGGCGAGCCCCAAGGATGATTTTCTGCTTCCCCATATTGATATTATGGTTGACACACCGTGCAACATAAGGTGTTCTCCTTCATGGATGGTTTCTCCGGGTATAACCAGATTAAAATGGAGGCTGAAGATATGGAGAAAACAACTTTTGTCACGTAGTGGGGCACTTTCTGTTACAAAGTTATGCCATTTGGGTTGAAAAATGCCAGGGCAACCTATCAGCGTGCTATGGTAGCCTTATTTCACGATATGATCCATCACGAGATAGAGGTCTACATCGAAGATATGATAGATAGGTCTTAGGCTGAAGAAGAGCACCCTGATCACCTGAAAAAGATGTTTGAAAGATTAAGGAAGTACAAGCTAAGACTGAATCCGAAAAAGTGCACCTTTGGAGTAAGATCTGGTAAGCTCTTAGGTTTCGTTGTCAGGGGAAAAGGTATTGAAGTAGATCTGTGAAGGTTAAAGCTATTCAAGAAATGCCAACTCCATGCACTGAGATGGAGGTTAGGGGATTCTTGGGACGTCTAAACTACATTGCCAGATTCATTTCCCACCTAACCACTACTTGTGAGCCAATCTTCAAATTACTAAAGAAAGATCAAGAAGTGAAGTGGAATGACAACTGTCAGACTTCCTTTGATAGAATCAAGGAGTATCTTCAAGAACCTCCAATTTTGATGCCGCCGGTTGAAGGAAGACCTCTAATCATGTACTTAACAATATTAGAAAACTCAATGGGATGTGTGTTGGGGCAGCATGGAGAGTTTGGTCGAAAAGAGCATGCAATATACTACCTTAGCAAAAAGTTTAACGACTGTGAAACAAGATACTCACTGCTCGAGAAAACTTGCTGAGTTTTGGCATGGGCTGCTCGCCGACTAAGACAATATATGCTGACCCACACCATTTTATTGATATCTAAAATGGATCCCATCAAATACATATTCGAGAAGCCCGCTCTCTCTAGAAGAATAGCAAGATGGAAAATGGTCCTGACCGAATATGACATTCAGTACACTACCCAAAAAGCATTAAAAGAAAGTGTACTAGCTGATCATTTGGCTCATCAGGCCGTGGACGACTATCAATCCATTAATTTTGATTTCCCGCACGAGGACATCATGTTAGTGACTGATTGTGAAGAACTTGGACCAGATGAAGGACCTAAAAAAGGTTCCCGATGGACTATGGTTTTTGATAGAGCTTCCAACGCACTTGGCAATGGCATCGGTGTTGTGATCATATCTCCCGAAGGCTGTCATACTCCTTTCACTGCCACGCTATGTTTCAACTGTACCAACAATATGGCTGAATATGAAGCATGCATTATGGGTCTCAAAGCTGCTATCGACTTGAGAATCAAATTCTTGAATGTATTTGGAGACTCGGCCTTGATAATCAGTCAAATCAAAGGAGAATGGGACACGAAGCATCCTAATCTCATCCCTTACTGAGATCATGTGTTGACACTGATTCCACACTTTGAAGAAGTTTCCTTTGAGCATTTTCCACCAGAAGAAAATCAATTAGAAGACATGCTAGATACTATGTCATCCATGTTTAAAGTAAGATGGGATAATTAAGCTCCTCAGATCACTATTGAGAGATTAGACGAACCAACATACTGTTATGAGGTGGATACTGAAGAAGTATTGAACAAACCTTGGTTCCCTGAAGTGAAAAGATACCTCAAGGCCTAAGAGTATCTTGAGGGAGATTCCGTTAATGATAAGAAGTTCCTAAGAAGGTTCTCTGCCAAGTTTTTCCTCAGTAACATAATCCTCTACAAACGCAACCACGATTCTACTTTGCTTCGGTGTGTAGACAAGAGTGAAGCAGAGAAGATTATGGAAGATATGCACGAAGGTAACTTTGGCACCCATTATAGTGGGAACACAATGGCTAAGAATATTCTAAGGGAAGAGTACTACTAGTCCACTATGGAAGCAGACTGTTATCAGCATTCCTGAACTTGTCACAAGTGTAAGATCTATGCTGATAGAGTACATGTTCCTCCGGTTCCCTTGAACGTCTTGACTACTCCCTGGACTTTCGCAATGTGGGGCATTTATATGATTGGAGATATTAGACCTACCTCTTCTAATGGGCACCGCTTCATCCTGGTTTCCATTGATTACTTCACAAAGTGGGTCGAGGAAGCCTCATTTACTTCTGTTACCAAGAATGTCGTGGCCCAGTTCATCATACATAACCTTATTTATCGGTATGGTACTCCAGAAAGAATCATCACAGATAATGGTACCAATCTCAATAATACTATGATCATTGAGCTCTGCACACAATTCAAGATTCAACATCATAATTCTTCTCCTTACCGACCGAAGATGAATGGAGTTGTGGAAGCCGCCAATAAAAACATCAAGAAGATCATATAGAAGATGACGGTGACATACAAAGACTGGTAGGAGATGCTACCATTCGCTCTTCATGGTTACCGTACCTCAGTGTGCACGTCAACAGGGGAAACTCCTTTCTCTCTGGTATATGGTATGGAAGTTGTCCTACCCATCGAAGTCCAGATCCATTCCTTAAGAATCATGAAGGATGTAGTTTTGAATGAAGACGATTGGATTCAAACTCGACTTGACTAATTGAACCTGATTGACGAGAAAAGGCTCATGGCTGCCTGTCATGGTCAGATGTACCAGAACCATATGAATAAAGCTTTTAACAAAAAGGTCATACGTCGGGAATATCAAGTTGGTGACCTAGTAATCAAGCGCATTATCCTTCCATAAAGTGATCCCAGGGGAAAATGGACTCCCACATACAAAAGACCATTTATGATCAAGAACATATTTTCTGGTGGAGCCATGATATTAACCACTATGGACGGTGATCATCTTCCACATCCTGTAAACACGAATATAGTTAAAAGATATTATGCATAAACAGAGACCCTCTATGTTGACTGGCCTAGGAAAAAATAAGGGCGTCCAGCCAAACCAAAAATATTCGGGAAGAAGTTAGGGATATATACATATAAAAAGAATTTGTACACCCGGCAAGTCGAAAACCTGAAAAGGCGACTTGGGCAAAAAAGGGTATCCTGGTGGACTAAAAACCCGAAAGGGTGGTCCAGGAAAAAGTTAGGGATTAAAGCGTACAACTATGTCCCGATGGATCACCCCGCAGACAGACTTCAGTATCAAGTATCAAATTTAAATGGTACTAATCAATCCAGTCAGCTTCGGTCAAGCAGCAAAGTGATGAGACGCTCAAAGATATAAAGGCAATAGCAGAATAGGAATCCAATAGGATCATTTCACATAGCTGTTTTTTTCTTTGTATATTGCTTTGTATAGTTTTTATTTTTACGACGACATTCTCTTACTAGGATGTCTGTCTCCTTGTACAAAAACGCCTGTTATAGACAGACTTCTTCAGATTAATACAAAAATTACATCTTTGAAAGTGCATAAACTATTTGTTTTATTTTCCTATTTTGTTTTGCAAAAAAACGTCCAGTGATTATTTTTAACATATGCATTTGAATATAATCACCGTTTATGAATACACGCATAAAAAATAGAAAGATATCTACTAATGGCTTTAAGAAACGGGACAATGTCTAAAAAGCCATCTGCAAATCTCCGCAGATACATCCATCAATAGATACAGAGATAGAAACGTCCTCCTGCAAAGTCACTTCCATCTCCAACAACAATTAAACTTAAACAAATAATGAAGAATCACATTCTTCATCCCCAACAGTAGTTAGGGATTTATTTTCCCTCAATTCAACAATGCTACAAAGAACAACTGATCGGTTCATATATTGCACCCATACATTATTTTACAAACCTCGTAGCATGTGCATACAAAATACATATAACACAATCTCATTTATTTTGAGAACATCATGCATCATGACATTACATACAGCTAAAATCTTTACCTTTTCAGGAAAGATCAATAAAAAAATATCATCATCAATTTTCAACAAGTTCTAGATTAATACCTGAAGCAAGACAAGACAACTATCTGTGAATAACTGATTATAGATTAATACCTGAAATAAGACAGGACAACTATCTACATGAGCAGATTGAAGATTCACTCTCGAAACAGGACGGGGAAACTGTCTTTCTTTATCTAAAGTTCTAGATTAATACCTGAAAAAATACCAGACAACTATATGTGAACAATTGATTGTATATTAATACCTGAAACAAGATAGGACAACTATCTACATGAGCTAATTGAATATTAACTCCCAAAACAGGACGGGGAAACTATCTTTCTTTCTTTTTTGGTTAGGTAAAGATCAATTCCTGAAACAGGACGGGGTGACTATTTTTATCACCAATGGTATTAACTCCCTAAACAGATTGAGTTTACCAACAAATTAATTGTAGATTAATTCTTGAAACAAGACGGGGAGACTATCTACATGACAAACACTTCTTTCAAGACATCTATTGTTTCAGTATAAATCGACCAAAGATTTATTCTGATACTTCTTCCAATTTCTACCAACAGTCACTCTGGATGGCATCTTTAAGCCCATCTCCGACAGACTCTCTATCACCTCCCTAAATGGCATATTTAAGCCCATTCCAGACACAATCAGCCACCACATCATCGAGTGAAAATTTTTGGGCACTCTAGTGTTCAATCATCTTCCACCTTCAAGTCACGAATGGCGAACTCGCCAATCTAACTCTTGAAGTTTAAGAAGATTGAACAGGGGCAGCTGTTGCACCCCAAATTTTTCCCTCTCTTTTCTCAAGACATTTCTCATAAAGATTTTAAAAAGCTCAAATTTTCACAAGTACAATTGGACTTTTAATGCCCCATATAGTTTCCATGGATCATATTGGACTTTCAAGCATCAAGTCGAAGATGGAACTTCTGAATCTTCGAAAGGGAAAAGTAGATAATAACAAAAAAAGGTGTGCAATTGCAGATAACCATGTCAAATTCAAAATCTGGTTCAGGATGTTTGAACCAGATGACTGATCGAAATGAGTGATTGGCATATTTTGACAAGTCGAAGAAGAGAAAGCTTTCTTCAATCCCCAAGCTTCGACTGGGCAATGGCTTTTTTCGAGCAACCTGCTTCGATCCACCTCTAAACCCTTCGATACACATAGTTTCAACAATATGGATTACAAGTCTATCTTCATGCTTGCTTCGATCCCCAAGCTTCGACTGGGCAATGGCTTCCTTCGAGCAACCTTCTTCGATCCACCTCAAAACCCTTCGACACGCATAGTTTTGACGTTATAGATTACAAGTCTATCTTCATACTTGCTTCAATCCACAAGGTTCGACTGGGAAATGGCTTCCTTCGAACAACTTTCTTTGATCCACTTCTAAACCCTTCGACATACATAGTTTCTACACTATGAATTACAATTTGTGGTTTGGACATTTGAACTTTCAACCACTAAATCAACTGATGGTTACTGGTAGGAATGTAATCTAAAAATTCTTTCATTTCGACTATGCCAATGAGATCATCTTGCATACTCAAAGTGGTACATTCAAATGAATGTGGTCCATTCGAAGAACATACAATTGGTGGAAACAAATATTGTTTCGTCTATTGATGAGTTTGGTCGAAGGTTGTGGATCTATGTGATCAAAACAAAAGGACGAAGTAAGTGGTACATTCAGATGAATGTGGTCCATTCGAAGAACATACAATTGGTGGAAACAAATATTGTTTTGTCTGTTGATGAGTTTGGTCTAAGGTTGTGGGTCTATCTGATCAAAACGAAAGAACAAAGTATTCAACATCTTTAAGAGATTCAAGATGCTTGCTGAACAAAGTCCTATATACTGCCAAGCCCAAGCTTGCTGTAATGTCCACATAACATCCTAAAACTATGTCAAAGAACTGCTATGAAACAGCCCTGCACAAAGCTTCCATAACACTCCAAAACTGCTGCAAAACAGTCCTGCTATGCTGCTCCTAATCCAGTCCAAGCCTGCATTATCTCAACCCCCATATTTGCACAGAATTAGCACATAAGAGCTGCTTAAAAAAGCAATGGAAGAACATACCCAAATAGTTCAAATTTTATTTGTTTTCCCCCCTAAAAACCCCAGCAAGACTCTTCTATAAATAAGTTATTTCACAACACACAAAGGGCTGGCTTTTGGCAAGGAAAAGGAGAAATAAAAAAAAGAGAGAGGAGAGAACACGAACGCTGAAGCCTTAAAACACTTTTAAACCCAGATAAAAAAAACACCTCTATTTTTCTTTTTGAACTCAAGAATATTCAAGGCAGCAACTCAAGTTCGAAACTCAAATTCCAACTTCAAGGTAAGTCTTCTTAACCTTAAACCTTTCATTTCAAGCACCATTGATGATTCATCTTTGAAGATAACATATAATAACCATTGCCTTTGAAGATAACCTTTTCTTTGTCTTCCTTTCTTGTAAATTATAAGTTAAGAACTAACCTGCACAGACCATAAAACAATGTTGGAGTGAAAAAATTACAGCATGTTTCGACACAAAGCCTTAGGATTCGACCCATACTGCTTTACAGGCCCAAACAGAAGGGAAAAAATGGTGTGTGATTCGACACATAACATTATGCTTCGACTCATACTGAGTTCAATTTGGAATTACAGTGTCGAAAGAGGGATATGTTCGATGCATATAAGCTTGTGTGATACGGTGGCCGAACCGATTGTTTAATACTGGTTTGCATTTTATTTCCCGCAAATGTCACGGTAAGCAAGAGTCACCACCAACTTTTCTTTTATCCAACAAAGGAAAGGGTGAAAGGAACAAAAAAAGACCTTTTTCGAGATTTTCTGAGTAAAGGGGGTATATTATGGAAAGGGAAGGTGTTAGTATCCTTTCCATCCGTAGTTTTCTACGGCCTCTTAGATGCTTAGCTCATGTTTTGAAAATTGCTTGTGATTTGTGTGTTTTGAAAGATTGTGTTTGATTTTATGATAACCCTTGTATCTGTCCTCAAGAGTGTTGTCAAAGCAAATGTTTTTGAAAGTGTTTTTGAAAATATTTTTGTGTAGGTGCAAAAAGTTATTTTGAGCAAACATCTAAGAACTTATCTACTTATACTCGAAAAGGTCGTTCTTTTCCTCCTAACCTTTAGACAGTGTTATCCTACTATTAGTGAGTAGGTAGTCCTATTGTTGGATGTATGAGGGAGAAGCGCGGGTCATCGTTATGGTCATAGAAGGCAACATATATGGATACCTTAGCAGTTAGAAGGGGCTGTCATCATATATTCATAGGCAACATTAAGGGACAAAATCATTTCTCGTAGGCAATTCGAGGGACATTGAGGGACTATGATCTTTATGATGAATTTAACAGAGGGTCTTTGCTAAGGGTATCCCTATGTTCGAGGGACATGACCATTATTTTTCCGAGGCAACCAAGTGAGGAGTACCCTAAGGGTGTAAGTGTGCAATAGTGCTTTTTTCAGATATTTGTCTTGAGATAAAAACCCTAATTTAACTATTACAAACCGGCCAGAGTTACATAAATGATAAAAAATAATCGTATGGAAAAAGTAATGACGTGCAAAAATTAAGACGGGAAAAAGTTTTAAACCCTAAAAAAAATAATTGCTAATTAAACATATTTATTTGTATTTTATGAAAAATATTAGAAGTTTAACCTAATTTCTAACTAAATCTAAATTAAAGAAAGAGGTTAAAATTTAATCAAATTAATTTTCAAAAAATTAGTTTAATAAAAAAAAATCTAAGTCCTAAAATTTTTATGATTTTTGATTTTTATGATTTTATGATTTTTAAATAAAGTGAACAAATAAAAAATAAACTAATTTAAAAAAATAGAATAAGGAGGTCAGAAAAAATGGGCTTGAGGGAGGTGAGAACCCAATTGAGGGGTATGGATGGAATTTGTGCTATGGGCCCAAATCTTGTTGGCCCAGACCCATGCGCCTGATTCAATGATGTGGCTTACTGGGATGTCCACCATGAGGAAGCGTTTTTGGGCGCTGGATCAGGAGGATGAGTGATCCAAGGGTGATGATGATAGAGCGCATGATGCACATGAGTGTCCTGGCCACACTGCATCTGCAAGAATCTCATTAGAAAAATAAACCTCAAGACCTATGAATCGAACCCAGGTCTCTCCTTTTAGCACACATTCTTCTTATCACTCAGCCAACCTGTTAATTCATTCATATAATGACATAAAAATATTGTAATGATAAAATCAGTCAATTGGTCAATTTGTCAAACGCGCCAAATAAGATCTCGCTTGAGCCAATGAACACACGCCACTTCAGCCACCGGAGTATGAACTGGTCAATGGTGCCGGAGCCCAGCTCCGGTCACCTTCTCCGGTTGGCTCAAATTCCAAACCTTCCAAAACATTATGAATAAAGACATAAATGATACCCTAACCCCCTATTTTGAGGGCTGCGATCATGCTGGTGGCCTTCTTTTTGGCTAAATCGGCCTGTAAACAAAGATGCGAAGAAAAAGAAAACCCGTGCCCTAACAATGACACTTCTTTATTCTGGCGTGCAAGCTTGCATGTAATGGTTCAAAACACATGCAAACATGATATTAAATTTAAATATATGCAAATATGTTTTTTATATGCCCTGAATTGAAATTTTGGAGTTTGAGAATTTTGCAAACCGTGAGTTATTGTAGAGGGTGGGTCTGGATCCTTTGGCCTTCAAAGAAAGGTTGGTTCTACCCATGGGATCCTTAGAAGGATGATGGCTCGCCTGGTTCTGATTGAGATTGGATGGAATGTGAGCTTTTGAATTGCACCACACTTGAATATTTTTGCAAATTTTTTCTTGGTTTGGAGCCAACTTTGACGTGGTTTTTTACCTATTTTTATTGTGCTTATGTAGTGTATCTCATTAGGGTTGCAATTGTGGAAAGAATCCAATGCTTTCATCATATAATATTTGTTTTGGGAACAATATGAAATCTTTCCAAATTTGGCCAAATCTTGCACAAATGATTCCCACGCGTTTTCTTTGATTTGCCAACATGTTTTACTCTTCATTTGATGAGAAAAAGATTCTCAAATCATATCTCACATATTTTCTATTATTTCTTTATTTAATTTTACTTTTGATGAATAAAAAATAAAAATAAATAATAAAAATAATGAAATAAAGTATGATTTAGCTCAGGGGTCATAGGCCATGTTAAGAACAAGTTTTAATCATGAAAACATGGGCCCATTTGGAAAAAATTCAAGTTTGGTCAAAATTGGCTTTGTGCATTTTCCCAAAAATTGGTCAACTTTAGAAATGCATATCTTTCTCAATTTTAACCCTAAAAGAGTGTTCTTGAACTTTTTAGAGAGCTTATGATGTCCTCTATACAACCCATTTGGTTTCATCTCAATTGGATCTTTTGTGTTCATGTAAGGATCTTTGACCCAAAAGGTATTTTTGTTGACTTTTTTAAAGGACCTATAATGTATGAACTTGTATCTTTTATTGAGGCATTTCTTGAACTTGAGGGCTGAAGAGAAGTTGTAGGGAATTGGGTTCTATTAAAAATGAGCCTTTGTGGAAAAATTTCTGTTAAAGTATGAGAAATTTATGTTTGGTCAAAGTTTGGTTGACTTTTCCTATAGAAACCCTAATTTGCCATTTTTGACTTTTGATGAGTTAGGAGCTTTTCTTGAGGAATCATGATCAACCCTTGATCAAATGATGGATATCACTTCAGAATGTTGATGTTGACCAAAAATATTGAAGTTTGACTGTATTTGAACCACATTTGACTTTTGACCTAATATAGTTAATTTCCAAGCATTTGAGTAGTTGACTGAGCAAACTTGTTGTTCAGGGCATGAAATTTGACATGGATGATATTGAGGGCATATTAAGACAATGGAGAACATTTGGGATCCTTGGGAATCACACATCTTGCTTAAAATTGAAACCCTAGTTGAGGTTTATTGCCTTAGGAGGAGAATTTGTCTGGTCAATTCTTAGTCATCCTAGGGAAATTGAGGACCTCTAGAAGCATATCTTGAGTGAAAATGGGAGGAAAAATTTTGGGGTACAACAGCTGCCCCGTTCAATCTTCTTAAACTCGAGGATGTAGATTGGCTAGTCTGCCTTTCGTGATCTGAAGGTGGAAGATGATTGAACACTAGAGGTCCCAGAAATTTGCACTCGTCTGAAATGAAACTTGAATGTGTAGATAATATCGGGAATGGGTTTATAGATGCCATTTGGAGAATATGACGGAGAGTAGTCGGAGATGGGCTTAAAGATGCCATCTGGAACAATGTTGATTTCATGAGATATTCCTTTACGGGAACTCCTATTCCTGTTGTTAAGGAGGACTCTACTGAGGAATGTTGGTTTCTGTTTTGGGGAATAGAGTTTAGGAGCTTCGGTTGTCCATTACTCTACTGGGGAATCATCTCTTGATTGAAGAGAGGAAAATGAAATGCTATCTAGTCAAGATACAGGATTCACAGTGACTTGCTAAGGATAACAAGGTTGAATGCTATTTGGTCGTATTCTAGGTTTCACAGCAAATTACTGGGGAAATGAGATTAAACTGTCATCTGATAGTACTCCAGGTTTTGCAGTTTTGTAAACTGGAATAGAAATCAGAAAAATCTTAGTGTCGATTTAACTAAACCAGAGAAAGGTCTTTAATTAACTTTGACTGTAATGGAAATCATAAGGATCTTAGTATCGATTCAATTGAACCAGACAAAAGTCTTAGAATATCTTCAACTGGAATAGAAATCATAGAGATCTTAGTGTCGATCTAACTGAACCAGAGAAGGTCTTGGATTAACTTTGACTGGAATGGAAATCAGAAGAATATTAGTATCGATCCAACTGAACCAGATAAAAGTCTTGGGATATCTTCAACTGGAATAAAAATCAGAGAGATCTTAGTGTCGGTCTAACTGAGCCAGAGAAGGTCTTGGATTAACTTTGACTGGAATGGAAATTAGAAGAATCTTAGTATCGATTAAAATGAACCATACAAAAGTCTTGGAATATCTTCAACTGGAATAGAAATCAGAGAGATCTTAGTATCGATCTAACTGAACCAGAGAAGGTCTTGGATTAAATTTGACTGGAATGGAAATCAGAAGAATCTTAGTATCAATTCAACTGAACTAGAAAAAAGTCTTGGAATATCTTCAATTGGAATAGAAATCAGAGATCTTAGTACCGATCTAATTGAACCAAAGAAGGTATTGAGAACATCTTTCTAAGGAAAATGCTGAAACAGCCCTTCGTTAGACGTAGCTTTTGAGAAGACTATCAGGTCACGTAAGTAGACATCGGTGTTTGTTGATTTGATCTTTTCCATGAAAAAGGCAAAGAGTTAGTTGTATGTAATGTCATGATGTATGAAATGTATTGTGATGATGTTCTCAAAATAAATGAGATTATGATGTATGCGATGTGTATGCTCATGCCATGATGTATGCATATGGGATTCTATTGCGATATTCTTTAGTATGGGAAAGTAAATCCCAGACTGTTGCTGAAGAGTATTGGGAAGACGAATCCTCCATTTCCGCTGGGGATGATGAACGGATATGATTTTAGAGGGGTTTCCTCTTTCTGTTTGAGGATATTCTGCCGGGGATTGACTCTGCTTGAGAATAACTCTATGGAGGGAGGATGATTTGTTGGAAGATTTTGGCGATGTAAAGAAATAAACTTTGTTAGGGACTGAGCTTTCGCAGTTTGAGAAATAAACTCTACCCGGGAGGAGGTTTTATAAACTGTTTGCAATCATAAAACTCAGCTTGGGGAATACAGATTTCAGTTCATTGAAGGAACGTTGCTGGAGGAAGTAATTCTTGCTTTGGGAAGAAGAGATCAAAACTTTGGTTATTACTACTCTGTGGGGAACATAGACGTCACAAGGTCGTATGTAATGGTGACTTTGTCTCAAACTGTCTCTGCCCCTGTACCATACTGGAAAGAGTAACTGTCGGAATGTCAAAATGCTTTTTTAGACTTTGCCCCATTTCTTAAAGTCATTAGCAACTATCTTTCATTTTTTGATGAAAGAATTTGTGAACAATAATCATACTTAAATGCATATGTAAAAAATAATCATTGGACGTTTTTGCAAAACAAAACAGAAAAAGAAAAACAAATAGTTTTGTACTTTCAAAGAAATGATTTGTATTGATTTCTGAAGTTCACCTATAATAGGCATTCTCTACAAAGAGGCTGATGTTCTAGTAGGAGAACACAGTCGTGAAAAATGAAAACTAATAAAAAATGATATTCAAAGAGAAAACAACTATGTGTAATGGTCCCATTGAGTTTCAATTCTTCTATTTCCCCTATGTCCTTGAGCGTCTCATTGCTTTGCTAACTTGTCTGAAGCTGACTGGATTGATCTGTAACGTTTGAGCTTGATAGTTGATATTGATGTCTGGTCGCAAGGTGATCCAATAGGACATAGTTGTACGCTTCAAATCCGTAACTTTTTCCTGGACCGCCCTTTCGGGTTTTCAGTCCACTGGGATACCCTTTTTTTCCCAAGCCGCCCTCTCACATTTTTGACTTGCCGAGTATATAGATTTTTTTGTTTTTATCCCTAACTTTTTCCTGAACCCTTTTGGTTCGCTGGGATGCCCTTATTTTTGCCTAGGCCAATCAACCTAGCGGGTCTTTATTCATGTGTAGTATTTTTTCACAATGTCCGCATTAACAGGGTGAGGAAGGTCGTCACCATCCATGGTGGTCAAAATCACGGCTCCACTGGAAAATATGCTTTTGATCACAAATGTCCCTTCATACGTGGGAGTCCATTTTCCCCTGGGATCACCTTGTGGTAGTATGATGCACTTGATTACTAGATCACCCACTTGATATAACTGACGTATGACTTTTTTGTTGAAATCCTTAATCATTCATTTTTGATACACTTGACCATGTCAGACAACAGTAATCCTTTTCTCATCAATCAGATTCAACTGATCAAGTCGAGTCTGGATCCAATTGTCTTCGTTCAAACCCGCATCCTTCATGATCCTTAAAGAAGGAATTTGGACCTCAATAGGTAGGACAACCTCCATACCATACACCAGAGAATAAGGTGTTGCCCCTATTGACGTACGTGCTGAGGTGCGGTAACCATGAGGAGCAAATGGTAACATCTCGTGCCAGTATTTGTATGTCACCTTCATCTTTTGTATGATTTTCTTAATGTTCTTGTTATCAGCCTCCACAACGCCATTCATCTTCGGCCGGTAAGGGGAAGAATTATGATGTTGGATCTTGAACTGTTTACAGAGTTCGGTGATCATTGTATTGTTGAGATTCGTACCATTGTCTATGATTATTCTTTCGGGCACACCATACCAAAAAATCAGGTTATGCTTGATAAACCGCGTCATAACATTCTTGGTAACAGTAGCAAAAGAGGCAGCCTCAACCCACTTCGTGAAGTAATCAATGGCCACTAGGATGAAGCGATGCCCATTGGAAGCGTTAGGCCTAATCTCTCCGATCATGTCAATGCCCCATATTGAAAAGGGACAGGGAGCCGTCAAGACATTCAAGGGAACCAGAGGTGCATGTACTTTATCAGCATAGATCTGACATTTGTGAAAAGTTCGGGAATGCTGATAACAATCTGCTTCCATAGTGGACCAATAGTATCCTCCCCGTAGGATCTTATTAGCCATGGTGTGTCCACTAGAGTGGGTTCCAAAGGTACATTAGTGTAAATCTGTCATTATCCTCTCTTCTTCGATCTTGTCTACATACCAAAGTAAAGTAGAGTCATGGTTGTGCTTGTAGAGGATTCCATTACTAAGGAAGAATTTTACGGAGAACCTTCTCAGAAACTTCTTATCATTGACAGACGCCCCTCGGGATATTCTTGAGCCTCGAGATACCACATCACTTCATGAAACCAAGGTTTGTCTGATACTTCTTTAGTGTCAATCTCATAGAAATATGATGGTTCATCCAACCTCTCAATGGTGATCCGAGGATCCTCGTTGTCCCACTTGACCTTGAACAAAGATGACATAGTAGCTAGCGCGTTCGCTAACTGATTCTCTTCTCGTGGAAAATGTTCAAAGGTGACCTCTTCAAAGTGTGGAAGTAATGTCAGCACATGTTCTTTGTAAGGGATGAGATTATGGTGCTTTTTGTCCCACTCTCCTTTTATTTGACTTATTACCAAGGCTAAATCCCCGAAAATGCTGAAGAACTTGATCCTTAGGTTAATAGCAGCTTTGAGACCCATGATGCATGCTTCATACTCTGCCATATTGTTGGTATAGTTGAAACATAATCTGTCTGTGAAAGGAGTATGACAGCCTTCGGGAGATATGATTACAACACCGATGCCATTGTCGAGTGCGTTGGAAGCTCCATCAAAAACCATAGTCCATCAGGATCCTTCCTCAGGTCCTTCATCCGGTCTAGGTTCTTCACAGTCAGTCACTAACATAATATTCTCGTCTGAGAACTCAAAATTCATGGAATGGTAGTCATCCATGGCCTGATGAGCCAAATGATTAGATAATACACTTTCCTTGATTGCTTTCTGGGTCATGTATTGGATATCGTATTCAGTCAAGATCATTTTCCATATTTCTATTCTTCCGGAGAGAGCGGGCTTCTCGAAGATGTATTTGATCGAATCCATCTTAGATATCAACAAAGTAGTGTGGGTCAACATATACTGTCTCAGTCGGCGAGCAGCCCATGCCAAAGCACAGCAAGTTTTCTCGAGCAGTGAGTATCTTGTTTCACAGTCGGTAAACTTTTTTCTAAGGTAGTATATTGCATGCTCTTTTCGACCGGACTTTTCATGCTGCCCCAGCACACACCCCATTGAATTATCTAACACTATTAGGTACATTATCAAAGGTCTTCCTTCAATCGGAGGCATCAGAATAGGAGGCTCTTGAAGGTACTCCTTGATTCTTTCGAAGGAAGTCTGGCACTCGTCATTCCACTTTACCACTTGATCTTTCTTCAGGAGTTTGAAGATTTTCTCACAAGTAGCAGTTAAATGGGAAATGAACATGGAAATGTAGTTTAGGCGTCCTAAGAAGCCTCTGACATCCTTCTCAATGCGAGGAGCCAACATCTCTTGTATGGCCTTCATCTTTGAAGGGTCTACCTGAATACCCTTGTCACTGACAATGAAACCTACGAGTTTACCAGACCTTACCGCGAAGGTGCACTTGTTTGGGTTTAACCTTAGCTTGTACGTCTTCAACCTATCAAACACATTTTGTAGATGATCAAGATGCTCTTCCTCAGTTTGAGACCTGACTATCATGTCATCAACATAAAACTCTATCTCGTGGTGAATCATGTCATGGAACAAAGCCACCATGGCTTGCTGATAGGTTTCCCCAGCATTCTTCAACCCAAACGACATTACTTTGTAGCAGAAAGTGCGCCATTACGTGATAAAGGTTGTCTTCTCCATGTCTTCGGGTTCCATCTTGATCTGATTGTAACTAGATAAATCGTCAATGAAGGAAAAGATCTTGTGTTGTGCAGTGTTATCAACCAGAATATTAAAGTGTGGGAGTGGGAAGTCATCCTTGGGGCTTTCCCTGTTCAAATATCTTTAGTCTACACACATCCGCACCTTGCCGTCCTTTTTAGGCACCGGGACTACGTTAGAAACCCATTAGGGGTAAGAAGTGACGGCTAAGAACCAAGCGTTGAACTGCTTCATAACCTCTGCTTTGATCTTCTCTGACATTTCAGGGCGCATACGGTGGACCTTCTACTTTACCGGAGGGCAATCTTCTTTAGTTGGAAGATGGTGAACCACAATATCCGTATCCATTCTTGGCATGTCTTGATACGACCAAGCAAAGATATCGACATAGTCATTCAACATTCGTATCAACCGCTGTTTGACCCTGAGCTCTAAATTTGTACCTATCTTGACTTCTTTTCTATCCTCTTCTGTGCCCAAGTTTATTGTCTCAAATGGCTCTTCATGAGGCTGTATGGCCCTTTCTTCCTGCAGTAACAGCCTAGCAAGTTCTCCGGGTACCTCACAATCTTCCTCACCTTCATCCTCGGCTTGGTTGATCGTATTTATAAAGTCATAACCGACAATAGTAGAACTGTTATGAATGGGATCCATAGTGGATATGGATCTGCAGTTTGATACGTGAGCGTGTGTAAGAGCATAGCTGTATAGACAAAGTAAAAGGAAGAAAAGAAAAACAGAGAGCACAAAATTTGTATGCATAAACTTCCAATGCTTTATTAATTTCATATGAAAATTGAAACATGATAACCCTCACAAATAAACCATTGTGCCCCGGGTAAGGCACATGGCTATAGAGTTTATATTGTTTAATATATATCCAAAAAACAAGAAATACAATTACTTCTGAATAAAATTAGTTGGTACAAAGTCTTTTGTCGTCCAGTTATTGAGTCCACCATTGGTATTAGGGAAGATCCAGATATCCATGTCATCGTCACCATCACTGCCCCCTAGAGCGTTGACCCCATGATTGCTGATGCGTAGGGGAGGTCTTCCAGCACAAGCACGTCAAACAACCCTCTGAGCCCCTGAAGAGAAACCCAAACCAAACTTATCAGATTTGTACGTAATATCAGGGAGTTGGCCCCAGATGGTACACCCACCTTCTTCAATAACCGCTTTTGCATCCTTGAGAGAAGCCATCTTCAAGGGAGGTCTGGTGATCTTTGGCAGATTGGTGACAGTTTCAGTTGCAGCCATAGTCTGAGGCACCTCTTCGAAGTTCTGACATGGACTCTCGATGAACTCACCATCCATTTTCAAATACCTGAAGGAGTTCAGGTGACTGACCATGTATTCTTCTTCACCGTGTATCATAAAAATATTTCCTTTTACTGGGTATTTCATCATCTAATGCAGAGTAGATGTGATAACTCATGCCCCATGGATCCAAGGGCGACCCAACAAACAAGAATACGATGGTCTAATTTCCATCACATAGAAGATGGAGTAAAAGGTCTGAGAACCAACTTTAATGGGGATGTCCATGTCCCCGTGCACCATTCTCTTTGAACCATCAAAAGCCCTCACTACTATCTTGCTAGGCTTCAAGGTCAAACCTTCACAATCCAATTTGTCCAGAGCTTTCTTAGGCAGCACGTTCAATGATGAGCCAGTATCTACTAAAACATGGGCCAAATTAGTGCTCCTGCACTCGACGGAAACATGCAGCGCATCATTGTGTTTCCACCCTCTGGGTGTTAGATCAGCATCAAAAAAACCCAAAAAGTTATCAACTGTCAAACTGGCCACACAATCTTCAAATTGGTCAGCGGATGTTTCTTGTGGCACATGGGCAGTTTTAAGGAACTTCACCAAAGCCTTCGCATGAGCTTCAGAGCACAACGGTAAGGCTAGCATAGAAATTTTTGAAGGGGTCTGCCCCAGCTTCTCGACCACGTTGTAGTCACTCTTCTTCATAATCTTCAAAATTTCTTCCATTTCCTTCTTGGAAGCCTCTAGGATAAATTCTGAATACGCCTTCTTCTGGGCAGGCTCAATCAGTATGTCTTTTCCCCGAGTCTCGGCCGACTCAGTGATAGGGGCGTCAACAGGGGTAATCACAGGAATTACAGTAGTAGTATCAGCAGGAACAAAAGTAGGAATGATCACAAGACTAGTAACAACTTTTGGAGGAGAAATCTCAGGGGAGAACACTCTTCCACTTCTTGTTATTTGTTGGTTCTAATAATGTTGTCAATGTCGGGATCAGCATTTTCAGAAACCTGGTCTTCATCAGCCAGCAGGTCTTGCTTGACGCTGTGGTAGTAGACGTCACCCCCATAGTTCCAGGGAACTGTTTTTGTCTGAGGAGTATGGGATTGGCCCTGGCATAATGATAATTAGTGGAGCCAACTTCGGAGCAGACGTAATCCTGACGGGTCTTTTGGTGGAGACCCTGGGAGGATTGGATAAAATGGTTATGATTGAAATATCTTTACAAAGAACAGTCGGAACAAGAGTCTTCTCAAATAAAACCTCTCTATCATCCATCAGGCGCTGAAAAACTGCCTTCAACAAATGACAACTAGTCGGTAGAGACAAACATGAGTGGCAACCTTTGCCACAGCCCAAAAATAAACCGACTTTAAACAAGTTCCACTTAATGGTCATGAGGGGAGTAACAAGTTCCTCAATAGAAGTAACGAACATATCATCTTCAACAGTGTTAACACCCCGGCCGTGTTTAGGCATAGGAGCAGTTATAACATTGGGAATCTCAAGGGCGTCAAATTCAATTTCCTTCGCCTGGAGAATGTCTTGCACCTTGTTTTTCAAAGCCCAACAGTCGTTGGTATCATGGCCTGGACTTTCTGAATGGTAAGCACAACGAGCATTAGGATTGTAACGAGGAGAGACGGTGTTGGGATTCTTCGAAGCTTCCTGCAAGGTCACCAGATTAGATTTCAGCAAATATGGTAAGACTTGAGACATATTAATATTTATTTGGGTAACCTGTCTTACTAGCCTTTCTTCTCTAGGTTGATTATTACTTTGTTGAGTATGTGCAGGTTTAGAGATTATAACAGCCCCTACCTCTAGACGATGTTCAGTTATGTCCCGATTCCTTTGATTGTACATAACACTAACCTCTTTCTTCCTAGAAAATGGCTTCCTTACTGCACCGGAGGATGCATCCTTCTGGATCTTACCACTCCTAATTCCATCTTCCACTCTTTCTCCCGTCAAGATCAATTCAGTGAAACCGACTGAGGAACTTCCAATCAGATGATTGAAAAACGTACCAGATAAGGTACCCAAAAGCATATACACTAGCTCCCTATCAAACAGGGGGGTTGGACTCTTCCTGCTAAGTCTCTCCACTTCTGAGCATAGTCTTTAAAGCCCTCGCTCGAACCCATAGACATACTTCGGAGTTATGTACGGGTGGGATCAAGGTCTGCATTATACTGATACTACTTGTAGAAAGCAGTAGCCAGGTCTTCCCAATTATGACTGTTGGTCCTTTTCAACTGGTAGAACCATTCTAGTTGAGTTCCGGACAGACAATCTTGAAAGAAGTGGACCCATAAGTCCTTGTCAGCAGTGTGAGGCTGGATCTTCCTCACATAAGATTGAAGGTGCATCTTGGGACATGAAACCCCATCATATTTGGCGAACATTGACACTTGAAATTTTGCGGGATGATAACCCCAGGGACCAAACCCAGCTCCTCAAAATCCAGCCCAGGCACCTTTTGGATTTCCATTGCACTCAGACGTTCTTCCAGCTGTTTGTATTTTTCATCGGCCGGAAGGTACTGCTCTTCATTATAGTCAGTCTCATTATCAGATTCCCTTGGACTAGGGCCTTCCTCTATTGTCTCCCCTTTTTGATTATCTCCTTCTTTTGATGAAGATGTCATCTCAACCACTTGCCTTAGCGGTCCTTTGAACCTCCTTCCCAGATTCACCACACCAATTGTCTTCCTTGGCTTCTTAGTATTTTATTTGACAATCAGGTCTTTCAGTTACTCTCTCCCCTTGGCTAGAGCCATGATCATCTGTTGAAACTGAGCATTCTGAGTCTGTAGATCCTTCATTATTTTTTCTAGAGCCATTGCTGGCAAAGAAGATGAGAAACCTGTTATGAAACCTGTTTATGCAATGATATGTATGATATATGTAATGTTTTCAAGGATTTCTAAGACTCAAATTTTCTTAAACAGAAAGAGAACAAATGTTAATCGTATTAAGATGTTTTATTGATCACAATAATGCCTCTTGGGCTCACAAGGGAACAAAGCAAAAATAAAACTCTCCAAGCAAAAGAAGACTCAAGCTTCCCATAGGCGCATCCTCTTTGGTGCAATGTAAGCGTTTATACTCTTCTCCTCGTGAAGTAACATGCTGAGCTCTAAAACCTTCTTCTCGCTGGCATAGAATTGAGTTTCAAAGGTATCATGTTCTTCTATGAGTTGGATCCAGGATTTCTACAGCTCCTCAAAATCAATTGGAACGTCCGGATGAAGAACAACGTAAGGAGTGTCTCCCTTAGCAATTGGCTCCATAATCACATGTAAGATGGTGGGGTAAGGCATCATAAGACATTGAGCACGCCCTCACACCCATTTTAGGAAAGGCTCAAGAGGGATATAATTCTTGTGCCCCAGTGTCTTGCTATCAACTCTGTTTATCATTCCCCAAGCTCGAATGAACCTCTTACGATAACCCTGAACATCATTCTCATAGTCAAATGTGATTCCTTGGACGAGTGTGTCGTGAGGACCATCCCTTCTAGCATAACCAAACAGTCGCAACGCCAAACAAGGATTATAAGTGATTCCTCCCCTAATGCCTAAGAGAGGTACATTAGGGAAATCCCCACAGCAATCAATGATGGTGACACTCTCCAAGGACCGAGAACACCAATGAATATCCGAATGTGTAAGGGACATTAGCCTACAAGACCATCTCATACCCTGCTCATTCTTTAAAATAGACCGAGGTAGGTGCGAAATAAACCACCTAGCCAATAGAGGAGTGCAACACAGAAGGGTCCCTCTTCTCTTTAGAGTGCGAGTATGCAGAGAGTGTAGAATATCCCCAAGTACAGTAGGCACCAGATTATACGACAGAAAAATCTTAACCGCATTCACATCTATGAGTTGGTCCGTGTTAGGGAATAGTAGAATCCCATAGATGAGAAGGGCCAACACTTCCTAAAAAGCATGTAAATCTAGGATATCCCAAAAATAGTGAGCTTTCTCAAATAGAAACTTAGCTGGAAATCCTTGGACACCTCCTCTGGTTTCCCAATTTGCCACTACATCAGACCGTTGTAAAGACAGAGCTTGAGCAATCTCTCCAGGCTTTGGGTTTCTTACCATACCATTGAATGGTAGCTAATTAAGGATAGGTACCCCCAATAACTGAGAAAAATCCTCCATAGTAGGCACTAACTAGTAATCAGGAAAAGTGAAGCAGTGGTGCAACGGGTCCAAGAGCTGAAAGAGCACCTTTAACATTTCTTCGTCAGGGTTTGAAGTGACCAAGTTGAGAAGTCGACCATGTTTTTCAGTGAAGGGAGAGCTTTCAGGAATCCTTGATGCTAAGTCCTTGAGTTGAGGATGTACTTTCACAAGGTTGACTTGGATAGTTTTCCTGCGAGCAGATGTCATGTCCTACAAAACAAGACAAAGATAAGCCCTAGAAAATCCTTGAAACAGTTAGTATGATATTCCATGTTATGATGTCATGATTATGCTAAGAAATCACACATATACAACAAGCACAAGCAAATCACGCAAAGGCCTTATGTTTAAGGCTTTCGTGCGTTTTAAGGTAATACCCTCTTGAAGTTTGGATTGGTTCAACCTGTCCTATAAACAGTAATTGGGTTCTAAGGGATCTCAATATCACTGATCTTTCCCACAAGTCTTGTTCCGATAGGCGACTGACTCGCAACCAAACAAAACTCGGGAGTCAAATCTCAATGAGTGTAGCATCGAGTATTTGCCGACTTTTGGAATACACCAAAGACGACCATCTCACTATATCCTAATGGCCAAGTTGTTCATTTAATGGTTCTAAGGTCAGTTGACGCTTCATGACACCACGCAGGAGCCCCATATTCTCCTTGATTAACTCAAGGGCTACCAGTGCCAACCAATGTGTCGCATTAACGTAGCCATCACTTCAACCGTGTCGGTATACCCGACACAGTTTCCATGATCTATTGCTAATTACCTAAAAGGTTTCCCCAGATCCGGGTGTAGGATCTATAATAACCCAAACAGTACCCTTAAAAATAAAGCAATCAAACAGACAAAGAAAACAATTTATAAATGATCTAGACCCTAAGGTAAACCCCACTTTTTTAAATCCGCAGCAGAGTCGCCAGTTCTGTGATACGGTGGAAGAACCGACTGTTTAATACTGGTTTGCGTTTTTTACTTGCAAATATCGCGGTAAGCAAGAGTCGGCACTGACTTTTCTTTTATCCAACAAAGGAAAGGGTGAAAAGAACATAAAAATACCTTTTTCGAGAGTTTCTGAGTAAGGGGTGTAGATTATGGAAATGGAAGGTGTTAGCACCCTTTCCATCCATAGTTTTCTACGGGCTCTTATATGCTTAGTTCATGTTTTAAAATTTGCTTGTGCTTTGTGTGTTTTGAAAGATTTTATTTGCTTTATGATAACCCTTGTATCAGTCCTCAAGAGTGTTGACAAAGCAAATGTTTTTGAAAGTGTTTTTGAAGATATTTTTGTGTAGGTGCAAAAAGTTGTTTTGAGCAAGCATCTATGAACTTATCTAATTATACTCGAAAAGGTCGTTCTTTTCCTCCTAACATTTAGACAGTGATATCCTACTATTAGTGAGTAGGTAGCCCTATCGTTGGATGTATGAGGGACAAGCACGAGTCATCGTTATGATCATAGAAGGCAACATATAGGGATACCTTAGCAGTTCGAAGGGACTGTCATCATATATTCGTAGGCAACATCAAGGGACAAGATCATTTCTCATAGGCAACTCGAGGGACATTGAGGGACTATGATCTTTACGATGACTTTAACCAAGGGTATTTGCTAAGGGTATCCCTACTTTCGATGGACATAACCATTATTATTCTGAGGTAACCAAGTGAGGAGTACCCTAAGAGTGCAAGTGTGCAATAGTACTTTTTTCAGATATTTGTCTTGAGATTAATGATTTAATGGTTAATTGATTAATCTTGTCATGCACGCCTAAGTTACTAACAATTATATACAAGCATATAAGAAAACATAAAGCGAGAAATAAAAGTTGATACGCTATTACAGGGCTTTGGTGTAGATACATAAATAAAGGACGAAAGGTAAAGTGTGGAAGAAAAACCCTAATTTAACTATTACATGCCCGACGCATTTACATAAATGATAACAAATAATCATATGAAAAAAAGTAATGACGCGCAAAAATTACGACGAGAAAAAGTTTTAAACCCTAAAAAAAACTAATTGCTCATTAAAAATATATTTTTTGTATTTTATGAAAAAGATTAGAAGTTTAACCTAATTTCTAACTAATTTTAAATTAAAGAAAGAAGTTAAAATGTAATCAAATTAATTTGCAAAAAATTAGTTTTATAAAAAAAAACTCTAAGTTCTAAAATTTTTATGATTTTTGATTTTTATGATTTTATGACTTTTAAAAAAAGTGAACAAATAAAAAATAAACTAATTAAAAAAATAGAATAAGGTGGTTAGAAAAAATTTGCCCGAGGGGGGTGAGAACCCAATTGAGGGGTATGGCTGGAATTTGTGTTATGGGCCCAAATCTTGTTGGCCCAGACCCTTGCGCCTGATTTAGTGATGTGGCTTGCTGGGATATCCACCATGAGGAAGCATTTATGGGCGCTGGATCAGGAGGATGAGTGATCCAAGGGTGATGATGATAGAGCTCATGATGCACGTGAGTGTCCTGGCCACACTGGATTTGCAAGAATCTCATTAGAAAAATAAACCTCAAGACCTGGGAATCGAACCCAGGTCTCTCTTTTTAGCACACGTTCTTCTTACCACTCAGCCAGCATGTTAATTCATTCATATAATGACATAAAAAATATTATAATGATAAAATAAGTCAATTGGTCAATTTGTCAAACGCGCCAAGTCAGATCTCGCTTGAGCCAATGAACACACGCCATTTCAGCCACCGGAGTCTGGACTGGTTAACAGTGTCGGAGCCCAGCTCCGGTCACCTTCTTCGGTTGGCTCAAATTCTAAACCTTCCAAAACATTATGAATAAAGACATAAATGATACCCTACTCCCCTATTTTGAGGGTTGCGATCACGCTGGTGGCCTTCTTTTTGGCTAAATCGGCCTGTAAACGAAGATGCGAAGAAAAAGAAAACTCGTGCCCTAACAATGACACTTATTTATTATGGCGTGCAAGATTGCATGTAATGGTTTAAAACAGATGCAAACATGATATTAAACTTAAATATATGCAAAGATGTTATTTATATGCCCTGAATTGAAAGTTTGGAGTTTGAGAATTTTGCAAACCGTGAATTATTATAGAGGGTGGTTCTGGATTCTTTGGCCTTCAAAGAAAGGTTGGTTCTACCCATGGGATCCTCAGAAGGATGATGGAACGCCTGGTTCTAATTGAGATTGGATGGAATGTGAGCTTTTGAATTGCACCACACTTGTATATTTTTGCAAATTTGTTCTTGGTTTGGAGCCAACTTTCACGTGTTTTTTTACCTAGGGTTATTGTGCTTGTGTAGTGTATCTCATTAGGGTTGCAATTATGGAAAGAATCCAATTCTTTCATCACATAATATTTGTTTTGGGAACAATATGAAATCTTTCCAAATTTGGCCAAATCTTGCAGAAATGATTCCCACGCATTTTCTTTGATTTGCCAGCATGTTTTACTCTTCATTTGATGAGAAAAAGATTCTCAAATCATATCTCACATATTTTCTATTATTTCTTTATTTAATTTTTACTTTTAATGAATAAAAAATCAAAATAAATAATAAAAATAATGAAATAAAGTATGAGTTAGCTCAGGGGTCATGGGCCATGTTAAGAACAAGTTTTAATCATGAAAACATGGGCCCATTTGGAAAAAATTCAAGTTTGGTCAAAATTGGCTTTGTGCATTTACCCAAAAATTTGTCAACTTTAGAAATGCATATCTTTCTCAATTTTAACCCTAAAAGAGTGTTCTTGGACTTTTTAGTGAGCTTATGATGTCCTATAAACAACCCATTTGGTTTCATCTCAATTGGATCTTTCGTGTTCATGTAAGGGGAGCTTTGACCCAAAAGGTATTTTTGTTGACTTTTTTAAAGGACCTATAATGTATGAACTTGTATCTTTTATTGATGCATTTCTTGAACTTGAGGACTGAAGAGAAGTTATAGGGAATTGGATTCTATTAAAAATGAGCCTTTGTGGAAAAATTTATGATATAGTATGAGAAAGTTATGCTTGGTCAAAGTTTGGTTGAGTTTTCCTATAGAAACCCTAATTTGCCATTTTTGACTTTTGATGAGTTATGAGCTTTTCTTGAGGAATCATGATCAACCCTTGATCAAATTATGGTTATCTCTTTAAAATTTTGTGTTGACCAAAAATCTTGAAGTTCGATTCTATTTGGGCCACAATTGACTTTTGACCTAGTATAGTTGATTTCCAGGAATTTGAGTAGTTGACTGAGTAAACTTGTTGTTCAAGGCATGAAATTTGACATGGATGATATTGATGGCATATTAGGACAATAGATAACATTTAAGATCCTTGGGACTCACACATCTTGCTTAAAATTGAAACCCTAGTTGAGGTTTATTGCCTTAGGAGGAGAATTTGTCTGGTCAAATCTTTGTCATCCTAGGGCAATTGAAGACCTCTAGAAGCATATCTTGAGTGAAAATGGGAGGAAAACTTTTGGGGTGCAACAACGTGCTTCGACACATAATGTTGAAAGATTTGTTTTTTCTCTCTTTTACGCCTTTTTTTTATTTACATATTTCATATATTTTCTTCATAGTTATTCAATATGGTTTGTAATAGATAATTAGGTTTAATTTCTTGCAATCCCCATTTGTACATTTGTATCCCCCATCCCCCAAATGATGTAATAGCGTAGAACATTTATTTTCTGCAATTTTATCGCTTTCATAAATGTAAGTAATTAGGGTGTGTATGGAAAGATAAAAAAATCAACCTTAGAAAATCCTAATCCAAGACAAGACAATGCATGAAAAATAAACACTTGCACACTTACACCTCTAGGGTTAACTCCACTTGTTGCCTTGAGAAAAATAGTCATGATGTGCGTGTGAGCCATCTTATCAAAAATAAACAAAATACAAGATCATAGTCCCTCAATGAAGCTACAAATGTTTCCTTACAAACGATCTCAGTCCCTCAATAGAAATTCTAAGATATCTTACAATATTGTCATTCATGACTATACGATAACACACGCATGTCCCTTCACATCCAACGATTGGGATTCTTACCAAATCAATGGTAAGATAGAAATATCTAAAGGAGGAGGAAAAGAACATAGACATTTTGAGTAGGTAGGACACTCGTAGTTTCTTTGTCACAAACTAAAACTATTTCCACAGGTACACTTTCAAAACATGTTAAGAAAAACAAACATTTCTTTGAACTATTTTCAAAACCAACACTTTGTATACATTCTTATAGAGACGAGAATCATTACAAAGTTTTCGGAAACAAAGGCGTTTTCAAAATACTTTCAAACTTACACCCACCACAAAACAAATTTTCAAACAAAGCATTTTCAAGTGATCTAGCAAGCAACTAAGAGCCCGTAGATAACTACGAATGAAAAGGGTGCTATCATCTTCCCTTTTCATAACCTACCCCCCGATCTCAAGAAAATATCTCAAAGGTCTTTCTAGTTGTTTTCACCCTTTCCTTATTGGCTAAAAGAAAAGTCGGTGGTAACTTTTGCTATCCGCAACATTTGAGATAAAATGTGAAACACCCAAGTCATTTCTCCCACCATATAACAGAACTGGCGACTCTGTTGGGGAATAGAAAATGGGTTTACCTTAGATTCAGTTCATTTTAATTTCTTTCATTGTGTGTTTTTTATGCTTTATTTTTAACGGGTTGCTTTGGTTATTGTTAAAGATCCTACACCGGGATCTAGGGCACCTTTTTAGGTAAGTAACAATAAATCATGGAGGCTGTATGATGTAGATTGATATGGACAAAGTGATAGCTATGTTAGCGTGATACTCTGGCTTGTACTATTGTTCCTTGAGTCAGTCAAGGATAACATTAGGCTTCCTTATAGTGTCATTAAGCGTTAGCTGACCTTTAGAACCTTTAATTGACTCATCCTAAGCCATTAGAAAGTAGTGAGATTGTCGACTTTGGTTTCGACTGAAGATTGGTTGATACTCGATACTACACTCATTGAGATTGGAATTTTGGGATATTTTGGCCGCAATACTTCGATGCTTGATCTAAAAAAATTCCTAAAAGAAAGGTCAGTGATATGAGACTCCTTAGAACCCAGTTACTATTAATAGGACAAGTTGAGCCAACCGAAACTTCAAGAGGGTACTTACCTTTAAAACTCATGCAAGCCTTTAAACCTAAGGTCTTTGTGCAACTTGTTTGTGTTTGACATATCTGTGATTTTAAAGCATAATCATAACATCATAAACATCACAACATGACATGTACACTAACCATTTCAAGGGCATGTGGATTTATCGCTTCTCTATTTTGTAGATCATGGATTCAGCTCGCAGAAAAACCATTCGAATAAATTTTGTAGAGATCCCTCCCAAACTCAAGGAAATGGTCTTAAAAGTTCCTGAGAGCTCATCATTCAACAAGAGATATGGTCAGTTGCCCAGTTTGATTATTATCGGTTTTGACGAAGGTCTGATGAGTGTCATATTCCAGTTCTTTGATCCCAAGCACCATTTCTTCACATTTCCAGACTATCAGTAGGTGCCTACGCTGGAAGAATTCTCCAAAATACTTGGTTTTCCTATATTGGAGCAGGTATCTTTCACTGGCTTAGAATAAGATCCATCTTCTGAAAATTTTATCGTAGCTTTGCATTTGAAGCCATCTGACATTGAGTCCAATTGGGAAAGAATAAGTGTAGTTAAGGGCCTCCTTTCAAATTTTCTAATGAAGAAAGCTCAGGTATTCCTGGATGCTATGAATTATCATTCATTTGAAGATGTCTTAGATCTCTTGATCTATGGGTTGGTTTTGTTCCCCAATTCACACCAGTTTATAGATGTCAGTGCCATCAACATCTTCCTTTCTCACAATCTAGTGCCTACATTGCTCGGGGATATTCTGCATTCACTCCACACCCGTACTATGAAGAAACTAGGAACTCTTATGTATTGTATGCCTTTGTTCTATAGGTGGTTTATTTCACACCTTTCTCTTATTAAAAATACAAAAAAAAAATTTATTAAATATTTAGACTAAAATTTATCATTTTATTTTTACTTTATCTTATTTCTATTAATCAAAAGACCAAAAACATTTTCTTAACAAATTTATTTTCTTAATTAAAATTAATTTAGACTTATTTTCATTTTAATTTTATTAGAATTTAGGAATTTTAATTAATTAATTAATTATTTCCTTTTAGTTTAATTAGGTTAACTTTAAAACCTTTCATAAAAAACCCTAAAAAACAACTTTCTTTTTCTTTTACATTATCTTTATATTCTTGTACGTTTATTTGACATTATTCAATATGGTTGTAATAGTAATTAGGTTTTAATTACTTTCATCCCCATTTGTAATTTTTACCCCCATTCTCTAAGTATGTAATTGCGTAGAACTTTAAGTTTCTGCAATTTATCTCTTTCAATATTATTGCTAGTAATTAGGGTTTGTATGGAAAGACTCAAAACCAAACAAATAGATAACCCTAATTCAAGACAAGAATGCATGAAATAATACACTTGGAACACTTGCACCTTTAGGGTTAACCCACACTTGTGGCCTTAGAATTAAAAGCATGTCCCTTGAATGTGGGATACTTTAGCAAAAACCCTTAAATACAAGATCGTAGTCCCTCGATGACCCTTCAATGTTGCCTTTGGTAAACGATCTTAGACCCTCACAACAAATTGCTAAGGTATCCTACAATGTTTCCTTCTATGATTGTACAATGACCCACGCATGTCCCTTCACATCCAATGATAAGGTTGCTTACTAACTAATGGTAAGACAACATTATCTAAAGAAGGAGGAAAAGAACAAAGACTTTTTGAGTAGGTATAACGTTCATAGTTGCTTGCTCACAAAAAAAACCATCTCCACACTCACACTTTCAAAACATCTTTCCAAAAACAAACATCTCTTTGAACTATTTTTCAAAACCAAAACTTTGTATACATTCTCGCTGAAACGAGAATCATTACAAAGTTTTCCGAAACAAAGGAGTTTTCAAAATATTTTCAAACTTACACAAAACACAAAAACATTTACAAAATCGTTTCAAAGTGAGCTAGAAACTAAGAGCTTGTATATAAATACGGATGAAAAGGGTGATAATAACTTCCATTTTCATAACCTACCCCCCGAACTCAACAAAATATCTCAAAAGGTATTTCCTATTCTTTTTACCCTTTCCTTGATTGGATAAGGAAAATTAGGTGGCGACTCTTGCAATCCACAACAGTTGCGATCAAACGTAAAACACCCAAGTCAGTTCTCCCACCGTATTATAGGTTCTAATCTCATTTATTGAGGCTTGGAATTGATCGAAGTTACACATGTTGGATATTCCATGGTGAGAAAAGTAACGAGAATGTTGAACTGGGGGATAATACGACATATGCTTCAGACGATAATGGCACAGATATATACGATTATGATCGAGACGAAGAGATTGCAGAAGCACTTAAAGAAGATCTTCAGGTTTGTCCAAAAATGTTTGAGAGGTTGGTAAGCGATGCAGAGAAACTGTTGTATAAAGGTGGCACTAAATTCACAAGACTGTCTACGGTATTAAAGTTGTACAACTTAAAGGCGGGTAATGGATGGTCGGATAAAAGTTTCACAAAGTTATTAGCCATTACGAGAGATATGCTTATGGAGGATAATGTTCTTCCTAAACGAACTTATGAGGCCAAAAAAATGTTGTGCTCTATTGGCATGAGTTATGATAAGATACATGCTTGTCCAAATGATTGCATTTTGTTTCGAAAAGAATATGCATCATTAAATGAGTGCCCTAAATGCGGTTTATCTCGATATAATAAAAAATTGTCTCCAACAAAAGTCTTATGGTATTTTCCTATAATTATGAGATTTAGACGCATGTTTCATAGTGAAATCGACGAATGTTTTTATTTAAGGTTTCTGTATGACAAAGTGATACGCCCACGTGGGTTGGAAGAAAGATTTGCTTTCTTAGCTCCCATCACCGCCAATGCAGGGTTAATCGTAACAAAACCAGGTGATGTCATATCGTATGTACTCAGTTTATTAGTGGCCAACAAAGATACAAAAAAGTTGTTCTTTGTACCATATAATACTGACAATGGGTTAGATTTTCATCCTAACTTCATCTATTATAATTTTTCGTTTTTGAAGTTGTGTAGAAACTTTTCATCTAACATTTGTTTAATTTTACAGTGGAAATTGGTTGTTGCTTGCGATTAATCCTGTAAGAGAAATTGTATACTATCTGGATTCGTTATACAATGATTGGACAACATACCCATATTTGAAGAAGATGATTGATACGTAAGTGATATTATTATAAATATTCATGTATATATTTATATATCTATGTGAGATTGTTCTAAATAGTCGCTTATATTTTATTATAGCATTCTACAAGCTTTTCAATCACAAAGAGGTATTCAAGTAGCAAAGAGTAAAGCCAACAACATTACGTGGATCAGATTGCAGGTATATTTTCACAATTTTGATTATATTAGTGATGATACTTGATAAAAACAAGTTAAGGGGTATATCTTGATATATATATATATATATATATATATATATATATATCTTTATTTTTTCCATGTGTAGTGTCCTCGTCAATGTAATGGTATAGATTACGGTTATTTCATCTTGAGGTTTATGAAAGAAACGCTTCTTTTGGACCGAATAGTGATTCCATCCACTGTATGAATTTCTAACTTAAGAATTATTTTAATATTTCTCATAAAGTGGCATAGTGTTTTAACTAAATCATATATTATGTTATATTACTATGTAGTACTTTGACGAATTCAATTGTGCTCATTACTCAAAAGATCAATTGGATGAACTTATGGAGGAATGGTGTCAATTTATTATGGAGTTGAGAATTTTATAAGGTATATTATATTTCTTTCATTGATGAGAATTTTGAGTATAACTTTCGAGTTTTGAGTATAAATTCAAATAAAGTTTTGTTTTATCATGGTATGAATTTCGATCTTTTGGTGTTGTTTCAGGTTATAGGTGCAGATGTAGAAGATAGAACTAACAAGTTCATTGTTATTGTGTTTTAGAAATTCTATAAAGATAGTAATATGTATATTAAACATCAATTTAGAATTTTAGAATTTTCAAGTTGTATCATCAATTTTCAAGTTGTTGTTGTATATATCATCAATTATATATATGTAGATTTTTTGTATATGCAAATTTGATGCATATTTATTGGATTGAAGCAACCAAATTTGGTGCAAAATATGGTGAAAATCTGGTGAAAATTTATTGTAGATATTGGACAACGCTTTCTATAAGTGAACATAAGTATAATATTTAAAAAAAATTTATGAACATTAGACAGTGTTTAATGAGAAAAGCGTTGTCTAAAGTGCGGAAAAAGTGCTACCTAAAGTGGGGAAAAGCGCTGCCTAAAATGGGAAAGTGCTTCCTAAAGTGGGGAACAGACAACACCTTTAAAGAAAAGGGTTGTCTAAAGCGATGCCTAAAAGATAACCAAAAACGTTGTCTAAAGAGAAAGTGCTGCTAAAAGGGTACTTACCAAAGCGCTCTCTAAAGAGGAAGCGCTGCTAAAGGGGTGCATAAGAAAGCACTTTTAAAGTAAAAGCGCTGCCTAAAGGGGACATATAGCAGCGCTTTTACATTAATCCAAAGCGTTGCATTTACTTATAGCAACACTGGTTTAGGTAGCACTTTAAAGCGCTATCTATGGCCAAAAAAGCGTTGTCTATGTGCTTGTTTGCCATAGTGACTCCTCCTTCAGATAGTTCTATCCATACCATTAGTTAGTAGGGAGCTCTATCATTGGATGTGAAAGGACAAGCGTAGGGTCATCGTACGATCATCGTAGGCAACTTGTAAAGACGCTTTAGCAATTCTCGTAAGGGACTAGATCATTTATTGAAAGGCAACATCAGAAGGGTCATCGAGGGACTATGATCTTTGATTATAGGGACTTTGCTAAAGCATCCCTACTTTCGAGGGACATGACAGTTTTGTTCCAAAGACAACAAAGAGAGGTTACCCTAGAGGTGCGAGTGTGCAAATGTGTTGTACTCAGTTATTTATATTCAGATTTAGGGTTTTGATATGGATTGGGTTTTCATCTTATCATACTACCCTAATTACTAAGCAGTAGTATAGTAAATATAATAAAGGTAAGGTGCGGAAAGTAAAGTTCCTACGTTATTACATGGATTTAGTGCAGTTACATAATAGTAAAGTGCGGAAAATAAAAACCCTAAACTATTACATCCCGAAATAGTTACAATAATGAAAAAGAAAACAATAAATCTAGGTTATTACAATTGCGAAACCTATACAATTTATCTAAGAAAAATTAAATAAGAGAAAAAGGAAAGAAATGTTTTTTTGGAGATTTTTATGAAAAAAAAGGTTTTTTTGATGATGATTAAGTTAAACCTAAAAATCTAATTAATTTTAATTAAAAATAGTTAACTAATTAAATTAATTAAAAGGTTAATGATAAAAAAAACCTAAAATATAATTTAATTAAGGTTTGTAAAGAAAAGATTTTGATTTTATGGTTAAGTGAAAATAGGGTTAAGGGGAAAATTTTTGAGAGAAAAAACAAGTTGGAAGTAAAACAAAGCAAACTGCCAGGGGTGGGTGTTGAACCCACACCCTTTACCTTTTCACCCATATGCCTTTCCACTACGTCAGGCGCGCGCTTGTGTTAGGAGAGTGGAAACCATGCACTACATGTTAAAACCTGCAAGATTTGGAAAATATGAAAAATAAAATGCAAAAGGTAGGATCAAACCCACGCCCTTGTGCACTAATGCCTTATTGTGCACTTCCATGCCACTGGGGTGGCTGTTTCATTTGGTACCTACGTGAAAACAAATCAAAATATAATAAACTCAAATAACAGGACCGGAGAAGCACCAGAGCCCTAGCTCCCGTCGTATTCTCCGATGAGTATGTTTTTCAACTTGCAAAAACAAGGAGTGTTAGTGATTCCCAGGGACCCTACCCCCTAATTTAGTCCTTGCGAACTCAATGATGCCATTAGTTTTGGCTGATTCATACTGTATTGTGAGATGCGATGCAAACAATATGAAATGGTTCAAGCATGGTAGCTCGTGGTTCAGTCTTTATAGGACTCACACGATGGGTCTATCCTGCATAGTAATACCTCATAAGCATGTTAATAGTGTTAGTATGCATTAAAACAACATGAAAACATATATACGAATTTGCAAAAAAAAAACAAGAGAATCGGAAGTGCATGCATGTTGGTTTCGTGTGCTTTGGATCATCAAGACTGATCCACTCATACCCTATGGTGTCCCTGAAGTCGAATGGGATGATAGGTTTTGCTTGAAAGGGGCTGCAACTAGGGTTTACAACTCTCTCTAGTTTTAAGAATTTTGGAGTTTTTTGGAATATGATCTTTGCAAGGTTTTTTTGTCCCTATTGTTGTCTGAATGAAGAATATATAGTGATGAATTAGGTCAAACAAATGTGGGCTTGGACCTTGTATGAAAGCCTTTTATTTTATCCTTTTAATTTTGACTTTAAATTAATAAAAAAATATAATTAAAAATGAAGGGGTTTATGAATAATTTCAGAGGTTCATATTGAGGCTTATAACAAGCATGGACCTTGAAAGATCAGCCTAGTAGCCCAAAAATTCAAGTTTGTTCACTTTTAGTTCATGCATTTGCTTAAAATTTCCAAATTTAAACCAATCATAACTCTCTCAATGTTTATCATTTGAAGGTGATTTTTGACTTTTTAGAAAGCTAAAGATGTCCTCTACAATATCTATTTTGATAGTTTTTGCATTTGAAGAATTTATCTTGATGTTAATTTCCATGACAAAAAGGTGTCTTTTTGTTGACTTTTAAAATGACCTATAATTTTTTGGCCCATATCTCTCAAATGAAGCGTATTTTGGACTTGAGCTTAGAGAGACAAAGTTGTAGAGAATTGAATTTTCTTCAAAATGATCTTTGGTTAAGAAAAATATGATGAATCATGTGGAAGTTATGCTTAGTCAAAGTTCATTTGACTTCTACTTAAGAAAGCCCTAATTTAGTAACTTTTGAATTTTGAAGAATTGAAAGTTTTCTTAATAAATCATTATCAACCCTTGCTAAAATGATGAATATGCCTTAAAAACCTTGATGTTGACCAAAAAATCTTGAAGCTTGACTGTATGTTGACCATAATTGACTTTTTGTCTAATGTAGTTGATTTCCAGTCATCTGAGCAATTGACTGAGCAAACTTATGATGCAATGCTTGAAACTTGACATGAACATTCTTGGAGACATACAAGAAACTATGAAATCCACTTTAGGCCTTAGAAGTCTAATCTTCCCTGAGAAAATCAAAACCCTAGTTATAGGTCAACTACTTAGGAGGAGAGTTTGTCTGATCAACCCTTGAGTAGCCTTGAGCAATTGAAGACCCTAGGAGTATGAGAAGATATCTTGAAGAAAATGGGAGGGAAAAATTTGAGGTACAACACATACCTACAGATAAGGTTGTATTTAATGAACTGAGCCACAACATTCTTGGTAACAGAAGCAAATGAGGCTGCTTCAAACCACTTCATGAAGTACTCAATAGCGACCAGGATGAAACAATGCCCATTGGAAGCAGTAGGATTAATATCTCCAATCATATAAATGTCCCACATTGAAAATGGACAAGGCGCATTCAAGACATTCAAAGGAACCAGAGGCACATGTACTTTGTCAGCATAAATCTGGCATTTGTGGCAAGTTCTGGAATGATGATGACAATCAGTTTCCGCAGTAGACCAATAATAACCCACTCTCAGAATCTTCTTAGCCATTGTATGCCCACTGAGGATAGGACTTAAAAGCTAATAAACCTACATTGAACTGCTTCATAACCTCAACTTTGATCTTTTTAGACATCTTGGGACGTATACGACGAACCTTCTATTTTATAGGAGGACAACCTTTCTTCATTGATAGACGGTGAACCACAATCTCAGTATAAAGCCTTGGCATGTCTTCGTACAACCAAGAAAAGATCTCAACATAGTCACACAACATCTGAATTAATATCTTTTTGACACTGTCTTCTAGGTTGGCACCTATCTTGACTTCTTTCTTGTCCTCTTCAGTACCCAATTTCACAACCTCTACTGGATCTTTCTGCAGTTGTATGGCTCTTTCTTCCTGCATTAAGAGCCTAGCAATCTCTCCAGTTACTTCACAATATTCTTCATCTTCGTCCTCGACTTGGTAGATTGGATTTTTGAAGTCATAAGTGGAAATAGCATAATTTTTATCAATGGGATCCAGGGTGGATATGAATATGCAATTTGTTGTATGGGTATGTGTAAGAACACATAGCTATTTCAAAAGTGTAATAAAGTAAAAGAAAGACCAAGAGAGAAAAATTTGAATGCAAAACGTCCAATAATTTATTGAATGAAAATATGTTAATGAAATGACAACCCTAACAAATGGACCATTGTGCCCCGGGTAAGGCACAAGGGTTAAAGTTATTGTTTTGAAAATTACATAACCAAAACTTGAAAAGCAAGAAAACAAGAAAATAGAATTTAATCCTGACTAAAGGAGATTTGTATAAAGTCTTCATCCTTCCAATTGTTGATCCCATTGTCGATGGTAGGGAAAATCCAACTGTCTATGTCCCTGTCGCTATCAGTGTCTTCCACAATGTTGACTTGATTTTTATGCACTCCATTATTGTTGATGCGGAATGGCGGTCTCCCAGAATTGGCACGAGCACGACAAACATCCCTCTGAGCCTCTGAGGTGAAACCCAAACCAAATTTATCGGACTTGGAAGGGATGTTGGGAAGCTGACCCCAAACAGTGCTACCACCTTCTTCTACCATAGCCTTGGCGTCTTTTAGAGAAGCCATTCTTGGTGGAATTCTGGTAACCTTAGGAACGGTAGGAGTAAATTTTTCAACAAGGGTTGTCTGAGGAATAACTTCAAAGGTCTGTCAAGGAGTCTCAAAGAATTCTCCATCCATCTCAACATACTTGAAGAAATTCAAATGGCTCACCATGTATTCTTCTTCACCACAAACTGTAACAACCTTTCCTTTCATGGGATATTTCAGCTTTTGATTTAAAGTAGAAGTAATGGCGCCTTCCCATGAATCCAAGGGCGTCCAAGTAAGCAGGAATAGGCTGGATGAATGTCCATCACATAGAAGGTAGAGTCGAATACCTACAAACCTACTTTGATCGGAAGATCCACCTCTCCGTGCACCACCCTCTTTGAAATGTCAAAGGCTCTAACCATAATATAACTAGGTTTTAGCATAACCCCTTCACAATCAATCCTGTCTAGAGCACCCTTCGGTTTAACATTTAATGAGGAACTCGTCTCGACGAACACATCATCTAAGGTAGTGCCTTTGCATTGAATATAGACATGCAAGGAATTGTTATCGTTTCTTCCTTAAGGATTCAAATTGGTATCAGAAAACCCCAACCCATTATCAGTCGCCAGGCTAGCAATATATTTTCAAATTGATCAGTAGAGATAACTTGCGGTACATGGGTGAATTTCAAGAACTTCACTAAAGCCCGAGCATGGGCTTCTGAACACAACAACAGGGATAACATGGAGATCTTGGAGGGATAACAAAAGTGACTACAAGATTGTTGAACAACTTTGTTTTACCGCAAAATTTTCCCTCCCATTTTTCAATCAAGACATTCTCCTAAGGTTTTCATTTGCTCAAGGTTGTATAAGAATTGATCAGACAAATTCTCCTCCTAATCAATGGAATTACAACTAGGGTTTCATTTTTCACAAGGGAGTTTGGGTTTTAAAGTCTTCATATGGTTTCCATGGTTCCTCACATATCTTCAAGAATGCTCATATCAATTTTCATGCCTTGTATCAAAAGTTTTCTCAATCAATTGCTCAGATGACTGAAAATCAACTGTATTGGACAAAAGGTCAACTTTGGTCAAAATAGAGTAAATCATTAAGATTTTTGGTCAACATCAAGGTTTTAAAGTCATATTCATCATTTGATCAAGGGTTGGTCATGGTTCCTCAAGAAAAGTCCTTAAATCATCAAAAGTCAAAAGTTGCCAAATTAGGGTTGCCTTAGAAGAAGTCAACCGAACTTTGACCAAGCATAACTTTCACATGCTTCATCACCTTTTCCCCAACCAAAACCCATTTTGAAGGAAATTCAATTATCTACAACTTTGTATCTCTAAGCTCAAGTCCAAAAATGCTTCATTTGAGAGATATTAGCCAATACATTACAGGTCATTTTAAAAGTCACAAAAAGACACTTTTTGTCAAGGCAACATACATCAAGATAAATTCTCCAAATGAAAAAATGATCAAATACAGGATTATAGAGAACATTTTGAGATGTCCAAAAAGTCTAAGATCACCTTCAAAAGATAAAATTTGACAGAGTTATGATTAGTACAAGTTGGAAAATTTTGAGTAAATACATGAGTTCAAATTGAGCAAACTTGATATTTTGGGCTATTAGGCCATGGTTTAAGAGTCCAAATGTGTATTACACCTCTTATACACCTCACATATTTCTCATTCACCCCTTGACCTCTTTATATATTTTTATTTTTATTTTTATTAATTTAAGTCAAAATCAAATGAAATAATACAAGCCCTTTTACCCAAGGTCCAAGTCCATATATCTTTGCCCTAATTTCAACCTATATATTCCCATTAATTCTCATACAAAGGGACACATGAAACCCTTGCCTTAAAACTTGTCAAAAATCTCACAAATTTTCAAAGAATCCTAAAAGCTTGAAATCCTTATCACAGTGCCTTTCCCCACAAACTAATCATCCTATTCGTTCCCAAGAAGGCTAGAGTGTAAAAGGAGATCAATTGCAGCGATCTAAAGGGATCGAAACACCCCTACATGCAACACCACCTTACCATTATTTCAATGTATTCTTAATTTTGTTTTCATATTGTTTTGATTAAATCTAACATTACTAACTTGTTCCTGAGATTCATTAGTACAGGTTTGGACCATCGTAGAGGTCCCATGCAATTCGAATCTTGAATCACCATCTTTGCACCGATCTGCATTGTTTTCACCATAGCTCCTAAACCAGGACGTTTTAGTTCAAAATAATTATCCCATTGAACTCGCAGCCCTCGATGTAGGGGGTAGGGTGTTTTTGATGTGCTAACGTCCTTGATTTTTGCAGGTATTTTTGAATATTCTAGCCTTTCGCCACTTATTTTTCTAACGTTTCCATATTTTGCAGGGTTAATTACAAAACGCGCTAGAGTTGTATCCTAACACCAAGACGTGCTTGGCTTGATGGTGAATATGTTGCGTGAAGCTGCTGCGGGCGTGGGTTCAACACCCACCCCTACCCCTTTGGTTATTGTTTACAAATTCTCTATTCTTCTAACTCTTTATTCCTTATTTTTTTCATAAACCTTTTTTTACAAAAACCTTTTTTTTCAAAACCTTGATTTTTTACCAACCCTTATTTAGTTTTAGGTGTTTTAATTTAATCAACCCTAATTTATATTTTTAGGTTTTCTTTCACTAATTTATTTTTTTATTAAATTAAAATCAACTTAGATTTTTAGGGTTTTGTTTAATTTAATTAAATAATTATTTTTTAATTAATTAAAATTAATTAGTTTTTTTAGGTCAATCATTCTCTTTCTATCAAAAAATCACAAAAGAAATTTTCTTTCCCTTTTTCTTTTTACCGCTTCGCGTATTTCATTATTTTTTGATTATGTATTTGCTTACAGTTTGTAATAGTTTAATTAGGGTTTTATTACATTCCCCCGTTTTACTATTTGTACCCCCATCCCCGAAGCCGTGTAATAGGGTAGAATTTTATTTCCCGCACTTTATTGCTTTTCATTATTGCTATATCATTACTGCTAGTAACTAGGGTTTGTATGGAAATATTAAAAACAATAATAGAAAACCCTAATTTCAAGATAAATTAACTGAACATGAAACACTCTTCACACTTGCACCTCTAGGGTAACCTCACTTGTCACCTCGAAAAAACAATCATGTCCCTCGAACGTGGGGACACTTTAGCACTGTCCCTTGAATTAAAGATCGTAGTCCCTCGATGACCCTTCAAATGCTTCCTCTTTAAACGATCTAGTCCCTTACAATATAACTGCTAAAGTACCCTTACGAGTTGCCTTTATGACTGTATGATGACCCGCGCATGTCCTTTCACATCCAATGATATGGTTTCCTACTAACTAAAGGTAGGATAACACTATCTAAAGAAGCAGAAAAATAACACGAAAGACCATGACTAAGGGTAGATAGCTCGTAATAACTTGTTCACAAAAAACAAGAAAACATATTTTTCACACAAAAAACATTTTCTGAAATATTTTCAAAAACAAACACTTTGCACGCATTCTTAACTGATACAAGAATCATTACAAAGTTTTCGTACTTAGGCATTTTCAAAATATTTTCAAACACAAACACACAAAGCATTTTCAAAACAAGATGAGCTAGCAATTAAGATCCCGTAGATAAATACGGATGAAAAGGGTTCTAACACCTTCCCTTTTCATAACCTACCCCCCTGAGCTCAGAAAATTCTCAAAGTTCTTTCCTGTTCTTTTCACCCTTTCCTTATTGGATTAAAGAAAATTTGGTGGAGACTCTTGCTATCCGCAACATTTCCGATAAATCGCAAACACCAAAAGTCAGTTCTCCCACCGTATTACAGAACTGGGACTCCCAGCTGTTCAACAATCTTGTAGTCACTTTTTCGGATGATCTTTAGTACTTCCTCCATTTCTTTTCGGGAGGTATCTTTAGTGGTAACTTCTTTAGGTTCCCCAGTCTGGGCGGGCTCAGTGATCTGTTCTTTGCCCCGAGTCTCAGTATTTGACTCAGTAGCAGTAACACAGACTGGTGTAGCAACAGTCTTCAGAGAGATTTCTGGAGAGAAAACCCTTAAACTTTTAGTAACTTTACTGGTCCCAACAATATTTTCAATTTTGGAATCAGTAACTTAAATACCTTTATTTTCAATAATCAATGGTAGTAGACGTCGTCCCCGAAGATGAAGACTATTCTAATGAACATTATCCTCCCGTTGATGATAGATACAAATAGTTGGAAAATCGCCTCAAGGCCATGGAAATCCAGAAAGTGCCTGGGTTGGATTTCAAATAACTGGGTCTTATTCCGGGAGTGGTCATCCATCCTAAGTTCAAGGTTTCCGCTTTTGCCAAATATGATGGCGTGTCTTGTTTGAAACTTCATCAAAGATCTTATGTTCGGAAGATCTAACTCCATATTGCTGACCTAAAGTTATGGGTTCACTTCTTTCAGGAAAGTTTGTCTGGTACACAACTCGAGTGGTTCTATCAGTTGGAAGGAACCAACATTCGTACTTGGGAGGACTTGGCCACTGCATTTTACAAGCAGTATTAATATAATGCTGACCTTGCACTGACTCATGTGCAATTACAAAACATGACTATGGGCTCGAATGAAGGGTTCAAAGAGTATACCCAGAAGTCGAGAGATTTGGCTAGAAGGGTGCAACCTCCCTTTTCTGACCGAGAGCTAGTTGATATGTTCATGTGATGCATTATTTAATCATCTAATTGGGAGCTCCTCATCTGGTTTTACTTAACTGATTCTAACTGGGGAACAAGTTGAAAGTGGTATCAAGAGTGGAAAGATTCCAGTGGCTGCATCTTCAAGTGTTGTAAAGAAGACGTTCGATAATAAGAAGGAGACCAATGTTGTTTATGGCCAGAAGGGACATATTAAAAGTAACCGCAATCAATCTGTGGGAAAGGTATTAATTTCTAATCTTGGGCCTGTTCAACAGCAACAAAAGTGAAATCATCATAGGTCAGACGCTCCGATGAGGCAGTTTACTAAGATCAGTATGCCATTGTCTTAGGCATTACAACACTTATTAAAAGCGGAGTTGATAACATTAAGGGAGCCTCTTCAGAAACCCAACATCTCTTCTCCTCACTAAAATCCGAATGTGAAGTGTGTCTATCATTCCAACAATCCTGGGCATGACACCAACAATTGTTTGGCCCTTAAAAAGAAAATTTAGGATATGAATGACAACAAGGAAATTGAGTTCGACCCTCCGCTAAAAAAGAGGCTGATGGTGACTATAACCTAGGAAGCTGGATCTTTCCTACTACTAGAAACGAGCATAACAACTGGAAGGTGGAAGACATTATCTCTATCTCCTTTAGTCGGGAGTAATAGCTACATTTTTGTTTTATTGTTTTAAATTTTTTTGGTTATGTAACGTTTAAACAATGACTTTAAACCATGTGTCTTACCCGGGGCATAATGGTCAATTTGTTAAGGGTTGTCATTTCATAAGAATATTTTCATTTAATAAAAGCATTGGACGTTTTGCATTCAAATTTTACGCTCTTTGTCTTTCTTTTACTTTATTGCACTTTCAAAATAGCTATGTGTTCTTGCACACACCCACACAATAAATTTCAGATCCACATCCACTCTAGATCCCTTTGATAATGATTCTGCTATTGCCACTTATGGCTTTTAAAATATGATCTACCAAGCCGAGGACGAAGGTGAGGAAGATTGTGAAAAACCTGGAAAACTAGCCAAACTCTTAATCCAAGAAGAAAAGGCCATACAACCGCATGAAGAGCCGGTCGAGGTTGTAAACTTGGGCTCTGAGACAAACAAGAAAGAAGTCAAGATAGGTGCCAACCTAGAAGGAAATGTCAAGAATAGGTTGATTCAGATGTTGCATGAATATGTTAAGATATTTGCTTGGTCATACAAAGACATGCTAGGGCTCGATACTGATATTGTGGTTTATCGAGTTTCGATGAAAGAAGGTTGTTCTCCAATTAAGTAGAAGGTTCGTCGCATGTGTCCCGAGATGTCAGAGAAGATCAAAGCTGAGGTTATGAAACAATTCAATGCAAGCTTCTTAGCAGTAACGTCATATCCTTAATGGGTTTCTAATGTTGTTCCAGTACCAAAGAAATGTGGCAAAGTGAGTATGTGTGTAGACTACGAGGACCTGAACAGGGCGAGCCCCCAAGATGACTTCCACTTCCACATATTGATGTTTTAGTGGACAACACCGCTCATCACAAGGTATTCTCTTTCATGGATGGTTTCTTAGGGTATAATCAGATCAAGATGGAGCCTGAAGACATGGAGAAAACTTCCTTCGTCACACTGTGGGGCACTTTCTGCTACATGGTTATGCCTTTTGGATTGAAGAACGCTATCGCAACTTATCAGCGTGCCATGGTAGATTTATTTCATGACATGATTCGTCAAGAGATAGAGGTTTACGATGATGACATGATAGCCAGATCTCAGTCTGAAGACAAACATCTTGGTCATGTACACAAGCTGTTTGAAAGACTGAAGAAGTACAAGCTGAGGTTGAATCCGAACAAATGCACCTTCGGGGTGAGATCTGGAAAAGTCATAGGTTTCATCATCAGCGGTAAAGGTATTGAAGTTGATCCCGAAAAAGTCAAAGTCATTCAAGAAATTTCGGCTCCCCGTACTAATAAGGGAGTCATATGTTTCTTAGGACGACTGAATTACATTTCCCGATACATTTCTCATTTAACCGCTACTTGTGATCCGATCTTCAAGTTACTGAAGAAAGATCAAGTAGTGAAGTGGAACGATGATTTCCAAATAGCCTTTGACAAAATCAAGGAGTACCTCTAAGAACCTTCGATTATGATGCCACCAGTTGAAAGAAGACCTTTGATCAAGTTCCTGACAGTGTTAGATAATTCAATGGGGTGTGTACTGGGCCAACATAACGAGTCTAGTCAAAAAGAGCATGCAATATACTACATTATCAAAAATTTTACCTACTATGAAACAAGATACTCACTGCTCGGGAAAACATGTTGCGCTTTGGCATGGGCTACTCGCCGACTACAAAAGTATATGTTGACTCATACTACCTTGTTGATCTCTAAAATGGATCCTATAAAGTATATATTCGAGAAGTCCGCTTTCTCCAGAAGAATAGCTAGATGGTAAACTGTCTTGACAAAATACGACATTCAGTACACTACTCAGAAAGCAATTAAAGGAAGTGTACTGGCAGATCATTTGGCTCGTCAAGTCGTAGATAACTATCAGTCTATGAATTTTGAGTTCCCGGATGAGAATAACATGCTAGTTACAGATTGTGAAGAACCTGGACCGTATGAAGGACTTGATCCAGTATCCCGATGGACTATTGTTTTCGATGGAGCTTCTAACGCATTTGGCAACATAATCAGTGTTGTGATTATCTCTCCCAAGGTTATCCATACACCCTTCACCTCCAGATTATGCTTTAACTGTTCCTACAACATGGCTGAATATGAAGCGTGCATCATGGGTATTAGAGCTGTTATTGACTTTAGAATCAAGTTCTTGAGCGTATACGGAGACTCAGTTCTGGTGATCAGTCATATTAAGGGAGAATGGGATACGAGGCACTCAAATCTCATTCCTTATCAAGAACATATGTGTGATACGGTGGGAGAACTGACTTGGGTGTTTTGCGTTTTATCGCAAATATTACGGATAGCAAGAGTCGCCACCGACTTTTCTTTTATCCATAAAGGAAAGGGTGAAAAGAACAGGAAAGACCTTTTGAGATACTTTATTGAGTACGGGGGGTAGGTTATGAAAAGGGAAGGTGTTATCACCCTTTCCATCTGTAGTTATCTATGGGCTCTTAACTGCTAGCTCACTTTGAAATGCTTTAGTGTAAGTTTGAAAATATTTTGAAAACGCCTAAGTTTGGAAAACTTTGTAATGATTCTCGTATCGTTGAGAATGTATACAAAGTGTTAGTTTTGAAAATATTTGTTGAAAGGGAATGTTTGGAAAGATGTTTGAAAATGCCATTGTAGGGCAATTTTGTAATGATTCTCGTATCGTTGAGAATGTATACAAAATGTTTGTTTTGAAGAATGTTTTGAAAGTGTGAGGTGTGGAATGGTTTTAGTTTGTGAGCAAGCAATTACGAGTAATCTACCTACTCAAAAAGTCTTTGTTCTTTTCTCTATCCTTTAGATATTGCTTACCTATTATTGGTTAGTAGAGAGCCATATCATTGGATGTGAGGGACATGCATGGGTCATCGTACATTCATAAAAGGAAACTTGTAAGATGTTTTAGAAATTGTCGTAAGGGAATAAGATCGTTTACCAAAGGTAACATTGAAGGGTCATCGAGGGACTACGATCTTTTAATCGAGGGTCTTTTTCTAAAACATTTCACGTTCGAGGGACATGACTGTTTATATATGAGGCAACAAGTGTGGGTTACCCTAGAGGTGCATGTGTGCAAAGTGTTTTGTTTTCAAGTATTTTATCTTAAATTAGGGTTTTTCTAGGTTTGGTTTTAAGTCTTATCATGCAAACCCTAATTACTAACAATAATAAGGAAAGCGGTAAATTATTGAATTTAAATGTCCTACACTATTACAATGCTTTGGGGATGGGGGGTACAATTTTGTGAATAAGGGGGAAACCAATAAAGTCTAATTGTCTATTACAAACCATTGAACAATAAGTAATAAAATGCACAAAATGTAAAGATGAATGAGAAATTGTTTTTGTGGTTTTTTGATGAAAAAGGTTTAAAGATTAACCTAATTAAACTAATTAATTTGAATTAAATGAGAGATTAATTATTTTTTAACAAAGCCTAAAATCTAAGTTAATTGAAATTAAGAAGAAAATAAACCTAAGTCTAAGTAATTTGTTTAGAAAATAATTTGAATGTCAATACTAATTTGTAAAAGAAAATAATAAAATCTAATTTAATAAAATAAAATAAAATACCTAAATTAAAACATTTTAAAGTTAATTAAGAATATATATATATATATATATATATATATATATATATATATATATATATATATATATATATATATATATATATATATATATATATATATATATATATATATTGTATTTTTTGGTTAAAATAAAAAATAAGTAAAGAATGGGTGTTAAATAGTAGAATGGGGGTTAAGTTTTAGCAAAAAGGGTTAGGCCCAAGATGTCAGTTTTTGTTTGATGCCGAAAACAATAAAAAAAAATATGTTAGGCCCGCCCTGAAAAGCAAAATGGGGGTGTGAGCTCAAAAATAACTCAGGCCCAAAAAACAAATGTCCAACGCCTGTTTTGATTCCATGTGGCTGACTTTTAAAGTTGCATCATGGTCCTAATCATGTAGAGCGTTGGATCCAGATTGCTGAATATCCAATGGCATTGATGTGAAGCTCATGATAGGCACGCATAGATTGCTTGCATGGAATGTGAAATAAGAAAATATGAAAAAACAAAAGGGTACCACTAGGGCTCAAACTCAGGTCCCTATAGGGTAATGCCTTATACGTGCACACTCTGCCACTAGGGTGGTTGTTACATCCGGTAGTAATACAACTTTCACTAAATATAAAATAAACTCATTTATGAGTTTTGAACTTCATATTCTTCCTTCTTCGTGCGCGCAGAACAACACTACCATTTTTTATTTTTGGAACTTCCTGATTTCTCAACCAAATAAGAAAATGCAAACATGAAACTTGTTTGAAATTTCACCACGAATCCAACCATATAAGTAACTAAAACTAATTCTCAAAGATAAACATGAATTTATGTTGGTACCAAATAAAACCTAATTTTTTCAGAAATTTCAACTTCAAAATTCGCATCACTCAGGCAAGATAAATGAAAACTAAAGATATGGTTAGCTTCGGGGCTATGATGTCTACATTTTTCATTCACAAATTAACCATTAATGATGCTTGTAGAGAGAGTTCAAAGTTGAGAAAACTTACCTCAAAACTGGAAATCGTGTATTGAGTTTGAGTACTCTTGGAGGTGTGGTGATGATCAGGATAGCTTCATTGGACTCCTAGGAAGATAATGCAACTCTTAATTTATGCTGAAAGTGCCTGAATCTTCCTGGAGAAGTCAAGTTGCAGAGGTGTAAAGTGAGGTTTAGAAAATGACGGTGGAGGTGTTACAGTGGTGAAACAGGGATGGGAATGAGTTGTATATGATGTATGGAAGCTTTGTGATTTATTTAGAGAGGTAATGCACGAGTGGATTGTGAGTTTAAAGTTCAAGCTCAGAATGTGAAACAATGGAGGGTTAAAATACAAATTATGATTTTAAAGTGTTTGAGGGCTTATAAAATCGTGTTTGGCTTGCAAAATAGTCTCTCTATTTATAGGGAAAGGTTGGAGGGAAGGAGAACATCAGGTTTATAAGTTACAAAGTTATGGCTAGGTGACTTAGTTTTGAAGAAACATTGAGATAAACTTGTTCCAATGAAATGGTACAAGAGCTTGTAGGGTGGCTAGAGACTTTAAACATGTTGCTTATGAGCATACATGTTGAGTGTGATCATAACAAACAAGTTAGAGGCTCAATACAAGTTGACATTGTGATAAAACTTGCTTTTCAAGAATGGAAATGGTGCCTTTCTTCCAAAAATGGAAAATTGCCTTGGACAATGGCTTATTCACTTGGATCATACCTCAACCAATTGTGTAAACAATTAATTATGGAGTAATTTATAAGTTAGAAGCCTGCAAAGCAAGATTATGCAGCATAGGTTTGATATTTGATCAAGTGTTCTTCATGAAAATGCCTTGTAATTCAAGAATGGATGCTTAACTTCTTCTCTTAGATTCTCCTAGCTCAAGTATTATATTCAAGTTCTTTGAAATTTTGAAAAGCTTGAAACATTTTTCTACAACCTTCATGTTGAACACATTGGCTAAATCAATTTGGAACTTGGTGAAAAATTGCCAAGAAGTTGGGACAAAAAATCTTCCTAACTTGATGAAAATTTCACTAAGTGTTTTAGTAAAAGTGTCATGACTTCATGAGCCTATATCTTCAAATCTAAGCTTTTTTTGAACATCCAACCTAAAGGAAAAAATTTTATAATTCATCAAGATATACAACTTTGATGTTGAAATTTTTCCTTGAGTCATCTTGCATCATGGTGAAAATTTGTCATGAAGTAGTGAAATTATCAAGGTTAAAAAACACTTAGAATTTTTCTAAGTATTGAAAACTTTGACTTTTTGTGGAATTTATTGACTTTATTGATTCTTGATAATAAATTTTGATATTTTTGAATCTTGATCTTTGCAATTCAATGTTGACCAAAAAGTCAAAGTTTGACTTTTGTTGTGTCAGTTGACTTTTCATCAATTGATCCAAATTTCAATTATCAATCCATTGATCTTGAGAAATGATTTGAGCCATAAAATTTGGTCAAGATATTGTGTTTGAGTCTTTGAGATCATGCTTCAAGCCATTAGGTCATGTACTAGATCAAAAGTCACTGATCAGTCATTCTCAGTTAAAACCCTAATTTTGACAATTTTGCCCTTTTGATGATTTGAGTGCTTTTCTTGAGGAATTGTGATCAACCCTTGATAAATTTATAAATATGACTTAAAAATGTTGATGTTGGCCAAAAAGCATGAAGTTTGATTATATGTTGACCATAATTGACTTTTTACCCAATACATTTGATTTTCAGTCATCTGAGCAAATGACTGAGCAAATTTGTGGTGTAATACTTGAAACTTGGTATGAGAAATATTGGAGACCTACAATTAACCATGAAAGTCATTTGAATCATCAAAGTACAATTATCCTTGATAAAACCAAAACCCCAATTTGGAGGCTCAATGCTTAGGAGGTGAGCTTGTTTGATCAAACTCTTGAGAACCCTTGAGCATCTGAGATCTTAGGTGAGAAATGTCTTGATAAATGAGAGGGAAAATTTTGGGGTATAATAATGTGCTTACCTTAATCCCATACTTAGAGGAGATCACTTTTGAGCATGTCCCAAGAGAAGAGAACCAGTTGGCAGACGCATTGGCCACAATGTCATCTATGTTCAAGGTCAGATGGGACAATGAGGCTCCCAGAATTACCATAAAAAGATTAGAGGAACCGACACACTATTACGAAGTGGACACTAACAAAGTAGAAGAGAAGCCTTGGTTTCATGAAGTGAAAAGGTACCTCGAGGCTCAAGAGTACTCTGAGGGGGCATCTATCAATGACAAGAAATTCCTACGGAGGTTCTCTGCTAAATTCTTCCTGAGCAACGGAATTTTGTACAAGCGCACTCACGATTCAACTATATCTTGTTGTATGGACAAGAAAGATGTGGAAAATATTATGGAATATATGCACCAAGGTATCTTTGGTACTCATTCCAGCGGACATATGATGGCTAAGAAGAGTCTTAGAGCAGGTTACTATTGGTCGACTATGGAAATTGATTTCCATCACCACTCAAGAACTTGTCACAAGTGCCAGATCTATGATGATAAAGTACATGTGCCTCAGGTTCCTCTGAATGTCTTGACTGCTTCATGGTCGTTCGCAATGTGAGAAATTGATATGATTGGAGAAATTAATCCTACTGCTTCTAACAAACATCACTTCATCCTCGTCGTCATTGATTACTTCACATAGTCGGTTGAAGCAACATCATTTTCCTCTGTTACCAAGAATGTTGTCACCCAATTCATTAACTATAACCTTATTTGTCGGTATGGCATCCCTGAAAGGATCATCATGGATAATGGTACCAATCTCAACAACATTATGATCACGGAACTCTGCATGCAGTTCAAGATCAAGCACCACAACTCTTCTTTGTATCGAACGAAGATGAATGGCACAGTGGAAGCCCCCAACAAGAATATTAAGAAGATTATACAGAAGATGACGATGACGTATAAAGATTGGAACGAGATGTTACCATTTGATCTCCATGGATATCAAACTTTTGCGTGAACATCAACTGGGGAAACCCCATTTTCTTTAGTCTACAGTATGGAAGTTATTCTACTTATCAAAGTTAAGATTCCTTCTATGAGAATTATAAAAGATCAGGATTTAGGCGAAGACGAATGGATTTAGACTAGGTCGGACCAGTTAAATATAATTGACGAGAAAAGGCTCGTGGTTGTTTGTTATGGTTAGATGTATCAGAAGCATATGATCAAAGCCTTCAATAAGAAAGTCAAGCATATGGAATATCAGGCTGGTGATTTGGTAATAAAGCACATCATCCTACCGCAAGGTGATCCCAAGGGAAAATGGACTCCCACCTATGAAGGGACATTTGTAATCAAGAAAATATTTTCTGGCGGTGCTATGATACTTCCCACCATGGACGATGAAGATTTTCCGCACCCTGTGAATGTGAACATAGTTAAAAGATACTACGCATGAAAGAGACCTGCTAGGTTGACTAGCCTAGGAAAAAATAAGGGCATCCCAATGAACCAAAAGGGTTTGAGCAATATTAGGGATATATATATAAAAAATACTATACACTCGGCAAATCGAAAACCTCAAAAGGCAACTTGGGCAAAAAAAGGTATCCTGGTGGACTGAAAACCCGAAAGGGCAGTCTAGGAACAAGTTAGGGATTAAAGTGTATGACTATGTCCCGTTGGATCACTTTCAACCAGCTTTATTACCACCATCAAGTTCGAATGGTGCAGATCAATCTAGTCAACTTCTTATGATAGCAAGGGATGAGATGCTCGAAGACATAGGGGCAATAACAAAGTTGAAACTTGACGAGATTGTTTACACATAGCTATATGTTTTCTGTCACCTTGTGCCCTTTTCATTTCATGACTATTTCCTCTTACTAGGATTTATATATATTTGTACAACAATCGCCTGTTTATAGGCAAACTATCAATATAAATACAATTTCAAAACTCAAATTCTATTTTAATTTTTCTAATTTGTTTGCAAAAATGTACAATGACTAAAATGAATGAACATATGCATATGAATATGATTACTGTAAACAAATATATGCATAAAAACAGGAACAAGCAGTTACTCAAGACTCTAGGAGACGGGATAACGTTCAAGTCATCCATAAATCCTCACAGAACAGCCTCTATGGATTATCCCCGCAGAGTCATCTTCACAAACTCATCTTCAGCAAAGATACATCCCCCCAGAAGTCCAATATGCTTTCAGGACAAAAACTAGGGCATTTTCCAACAATTAACCTAATCATACTCACCAGTTGATCCCTCTAGCGGATAAAGGAGCATGATTTGTTCCCCGACAATGTTTCCAAGCTACAAAGTCTTAATTCTCATAAAAAATTATGTCATCAGCACAGTTCATAGAAATTCTCTTCCCCATCTGAGCTTATTTCTCTGACACTGTAAAATCCCCTGCAAAATATTCCCTAGCAGAGCATTTCTGCAGCTAATTATTTCTCCAACGGGGTTTATTTCCCAAACATGGTTTATTTCTCCAACAGGGTTTATTTCCCCAGTAGGGTTCATTTCCCCAACAGAATCCAGTCTCCCTAGCTTGAGTCTATTTCTCCGACTACTATGGATCACCAGCAAAATTTCTCTCTCCAGCAAAGGGCAATCCAGGCTGCTATCCCCAGAGAGTTGCTACGGAATCTGAAATCAGCCCAGATATCATTTAAACTTATCCTCCCCAGACGAGTTGGCATCCATGTGGGAAACTAGATCAGGCAGCACCTCGAAAGGTTACTCATCTCTTTTATCCCCAGTCAGGGTATATAAGAATTAAATTCCCCAGTAGAGCGGTGAACGACCAATGTTCTTGAACTCTTCTTCCCAAGCAGAAATCAAATTCCCCAGCGGAGTTTCCTCAAACAGAAAGCAGGAATTCCCAGTGGAAACATTCTAAACAAAGGTTCAAGATTTCATATATTCTTCATCCCCAACAATAGTCAGGGATTTATTTTCCCCAATCAGAGATGTCATACAAAGCTACCAATATGTTTCAATGATATTTCACATTCATACATAGTTTACAAATATCATAGCATATGCATACAAAACGCATATAGCACACTCTCATTTACTTTGAGAACATCATTACGCAATGCATTTCATACATCATGAAATTGCATACAGCTAACTATTTATCTTTTTAGGTAAAGTCTATAGATAGACCAATATCATTAACAATTTTCAAACAGGTCACAAATTAATTCCTAAAACAAGACAGGGAAACTATTTGTATGACCTGACACAAATTAATTCCTTAAACAAGACAGGGAAACTATCTGTGAAAAAAATTATAGATCAATTCCCGAAACGAGACGGGGCGACTATCTACATAAACAGGTCGTAGATTAATTCTTGAAACAAGACAGGGTAACTATCTGTATGACCAGACACAAATTAATTCCTGAAACAAGACAGGGCAACTATTTGTGAAAACAAATTGTAGATCAATTCTCAAAATAGGACGGGGCGACTATCTATATAAACAGGTTAAAGATTAACTCCTGAAACATGACGTATAAACTATCTATACAACCAAGCAAAGATTAACTCCCGAAACAGGATGGCGAAACTATCTTTCTATCTTTATGGCTAGATGAAGATCAATTCCTGAAACAGGACAGGGAGACTATATTTATCACCAAGTGGTATGAACTTCTGAAACAGGACGAGTTTACCAATAAAAGAAGATTGTAGATCAATTCCCAAAACAATACGGGATGACTATCTACATGATAAACACTTCCGTTTAGAGAATGTATTCTGAAAAGCATTTCCTTCAGAGTATCATTCTAAAAAGAACTTCCTTCAGAGATTTATTCTAAAAAGCATTTCCTTCATGTAGGATTGGATAGATTCATTCTGAAAAGAATTCCTCAGATACAGTCAAGCGTAGACTCATTTTGATACTTCTCTCAATGGTTACTTTGGATGGAATCTATAAGCCCATCTCCGACGACTCTCTGTCACTTCTCTGAATGGCATCTTTAAGCCCTTTCAAGCAATATTATCAACCAACAGTGTTACTGCCTGCACATGTGAGTGCAAATTTCTGGGCACTTAAGTGTTCAATCATCTCCTACCTTCAAGTCACGAATGGCGGATATGCCAATCTAACTCTTCAGGTTTAAGAAGATTGATCAGAGGCAGTTGTTGTTCCCTAAAATTTTCTCTCCCTTTTCTTCAAGACATTCTCCCATGGTTCTCATTTGCTCAAGGTTGCCCAAGAATTGATCAGACAAATTCTCCTCCTAAGCAATGGACTTACAACTAGGGTTTTGTATTTCTCAAGGAAGATTGTGTTTCCAAGGTCTCAAGTGGTTTTCATGGTTCTTCATATTTCCTTAAGAATTCTCATATCAAGTTCCATGCCTTTCTTCAAAAGTTTGCTCAGTTAATTGCTCAGATGACTGGAAATCAACTATATTGGGTAAAAAGTCAATTGTGGTCAACATATAGTCAAACTTAAATATTTTTTGTCAACATCAACATTTTGAAGTCACATTCATCATTTGATCAAGGATTGATCATGATTCCTCAAGAAAAGCCCTTAAATCATCAAAAGTCAAAAGCTGCCAAATTAGGGTTTCCTTAAGAGAAGTCAACTGAACTTTAACCAAGCATAACTTTCACATGCTTCATCATATTTTGCTCAACTAAAGCTCATTTTGAAGGAAATCCAATTCTCTATAACTTTTTCTCTCTAATATCAAGTCTAAGGAATGCTTCATTTGAGAGATATGAGCCAATACATTATAGGTCATTTTAAAAGTCAACAAAAAGATACTTTTTATTAAGGCAACTTACATCAAGATAAATCACCAAATGAAAAAATGATCAAAAGAGAGATTGTAGAAGACATCTTGAGATTTCCAAAAAGTCTAAGATCACCTTAAAAAGATGAAAATTGAGAGAGTTATGACCAGTGCAAGTTGGGAATTTTTGAGAAAATGCATGAAACCCAAATTGAGCAAAATTAAATTTTTGGACTAATGGGTCTATCTTTTAGGGTCCAAACGTTTCCATGACATGTTTAAGGATCCATAAGTCCATTCATGCATTATCTTTTATTTTTATTTAATTTATTTTGATTTTTATTCAATTAAACTCAAAATAAATTAAATAAAATATAAAATTAATGGACTAAAGCACAAGGCTTTTGATTTCCGTCATGTTTGAGGCCCAAAATCATATATTTGAGCTGGAAAAAGCGTGTGGAGCTTTTGTGAATAAAATCTTGGCCAAAATGAAAAGTTTCACATAATTCTAAATCAAATCTATTTCTCATAATCATACAAGATTTCCTTTAGTTTTTGTTGACCTAAATCCTCCACTATATAAACCCAACCCATTCATGCACAAAGGACACACATACTGCCTCCTCACAAACCCTAAAAAATCACGAAAAATTCAAAGCTACAGAAAACACAAAACTCTATTTGCAGCTTCCTTCAATCAGTCAAAAGCATTCCATCATATTCTTCAGACTGCCAGGAAGCCATTCCAACCCTTCTTGAAGCTTGAAGCATCCCAGAATGTGCCATCAAGGTTACACCGGTTGGGTAATGTTCTTTGAATTCAAAATTTTAAGTCATATGATTTAAATGAATTCGATGCATACACTCATGTTCATATTAATGTTTGGAATTATTTTGACGTATTAATTGTGAGGTTTAATGCATGAATTATGCTCTACCATTACTAGGGCAGTGGGAGGTTTTTTTTATTCGTATCTCACTATACAAGAATATTCAGGCCAAACGACCACCACCATTGGATTCAGAAGGCTTGATTTATGGGGATATAGACCTCTTTATTCGATAATGTTCACTATTTTCGCAGGTACAAGAATCGTCTTACCGGAGAAGACGATCGGAGCTAGGGCTCCGACACCTCTCCGGTCCAGCCAGTTCCGTTTATTTTATATTTAATTATTTCAGTTATAATACCAGATGTAAAGTCGCCCCAGCAGTAGAAGCGCGCGTGATAAGGACTTAGGGTACCAGGGCACGGGTTCGATCCATGCCTCTGGTATTTTTTGTTTTCACATTTTTATGTTTTTGCAGATTGCATGCAAGCCAACACAACACATCAATCATGCGCCTTCCATTCCCAGCCACTAGATCTCGTCATCATCCAATCCACCGCTTCTAATGGTCTCCCCACGGTGAACCTCCTGGAACCATCCCCATTGAATCTCATACAGGAATAATGGGTTTGTTGTGTTGGGCCTAGCGAATTGCTTTTCTCACATCCCCCGATTTACTTCCATAACAGGCCCAAATCTCATTTTTTAACCTTTTTTAACATAATTAGTTTAACCTTTTTTTAATTAAAATTAATTTATCCCTTAGGTTTTTTTTAAAAAAATTAACATAACTAATTTTTTTTAATCAAATTAATGTAAATTTTTTCATTTAAATTAATTAACTTAGTTTTTTTTAGGTTTTCCACTAAACTTTCTTTTAATCAAAATTAATTTAGGGTTTGCTTAATTAATCAATTCTATTTCTTAATTAATAAAAATTAACTAGGTTTTAGGTTAATCATCAAATCATTTTTTTCTATCAAAATCAAAAAACAAATTTCTTTTTTCCCTTTTTTTTAAAATCTTCGGGTACTTTATTATTTTCACGTTATTTTTCCGATTATGTAAATGCTACGGTTTGTAATAGTTTATATTAGGGTTTTACTTTCTATTCCCCCCGTTTTTTACTATTTTGTACCCCCACTCCCGAAGCCTTGTAATAGCGTAGAATTTTATTTTCCGCAATTTACTGCTTTATTATTGCTATTACTGTTTAGTTAATAGATTTTATGGCAAGATTTAAAAACAATCGTAGAAAACACTAAATGCAAGATAAATAAACAATTGAATACACTCACACACACGCACCTATAGGGTAACCTCCGTTGTTGCCTTCGAAAAAACAATTGTCATGTCCCTCGAACATAACGACACCCTTAGCAAATACCCTCGGTTAAAATCATCATAAAGATCATATTCCCGTGATGTCCCTCGAGTTGCCTACGAGAAATGATATTTTCCCTCAATGTTTCCTACGAATATATGATGACAATACCTTTGAATTACTAAGGTATCCCTATATGTTTCCTTTTATGACCATGACGACGACCCGCACTTGTCCCTCACACATCCAACGATAGGGCTTCTTACTAACTAATGGTAGGATAACACTATCTAAATCGGGAGTAAAATAACATGAAAGGCTTTTGAGTAGGCCGATCGTTCGTAATAGCTTGCTCACAAAAATAAAAAAAACATCTTTTTTGCACAAACATTTTTTGAAATAATTTCAAATAACAAACACTTTGTACGCATTCTTAACTGATACCAGAATCATTACAAAGTTGCCATACTTAGGCATTTTTCAAAATATTTTCACATACACAAAGCATTTCAAAATAAAGTGAGCTAGCGATTAAGAGCCCGTAGATAACTATGGATGAAAAGGTTCTAACACCTTCCCTTTTCATAACCTACCCCTCGAACTCAGAAAATTCTCAAAGGCCTTTCCTGTTCTTTTCACCATTTACTTATTGGATAAAAGAAAAGTCGATGACGACTCTTGCTATCTGCAACATTTGCAATAAAATGCAAAACCAAAAGTCAGTTCTCCCACCGTATTACACTATCCCATATTCTTCAGATAAAGTTATTCCATGGAACTATGGTTCCAACATCTATTACCACAATGTCAAGAAAGAATTACCGATTATTGAAGACGAAGTCATTGAAGTTACTGATTCGAGCATCGACAATATTGCTGGGACCGGTAAGGTTACTAGAAGCGAAAGTGTTTTCTCCTTAAAAATCTCTCTAGAAACTACTGCTACACCTGTTCGTGTTACTGCTACCGAGTCAACTGCTAAGACTCGGGGAAAAGATCCCAGAAGGAGGCGCCTAGAGAAGTTACAGCTAAAGACACATTTAGGTAAGAGTTGGAGGAGGTATTGAAGACCATCCACATGGGCTATTACAAGATTGTTAAACAACTGGGGTAGAACCCATCTAAAATCTCCATGTTATCCCTGCTACTGTGTTCTGAAGCCCATTCACAATCTTTAGTGAAGTTCTTAAAGACAACTCATGTACCATGAGATATTTCTGCCGATCAATTTGGAAGTTATGTTGCTAGCTTGACGAATGACAATGGGTTAGGTTTTTACGATGCTGACCTAACTCCTGAAGGAAGAAACCACAATAAAGCCCTATATGTCTCTATTGAATGCAGGGGTACTACTTTGGCCCATGTATTGGTTGATATTGGTTCTTCGTTTAATGTCCTACCTAAGTGTGCTCTTGACATACTTAATTGCGAAGGGGTTGTACTGAAACCTAGTGATATTATAGTGAGGGCCTTTGACGGTTCGAAGATGATGGTACACGGAGAAGTGGATCTTTCGATCAAGGTAGGTTCGCAGGTCTTCAAATATACTTTTTATATAATGGATATTTGGCCATCTTATTCTTACTTACTGAGACGCCCCTGGATCCATGAGGCAGGCGCTGTTACCTCAACCCTACACCTGAAGTTAAAATATCCCGTGAACGGAAATCTTGTTACTGTCTACGGTGAAAAGGAGTATATAGTTAGCCATTTGAACTCGTTCAGATGTGTAGATATGGACGACGAATTCATTGAGACTCACTGTCTGACTTTCGAAGTGATTCCCCCTACCTCAACTAAAGACGTCCCTTCCATTCCTAAAGTTACTTGGGTTCCACCCAGAATGGCTTCTCTAAAGGATGCTAAAGTTGCTATGGAAGAAGGTGGTTCTACAACTTGGGGTCAGCTTCCTAACATTCCATATAAATCTGACAAATTTGGTTTGGGTTTTACTATAGAGGGTCAGAGGGTTGTTCATCGCACTCGTGCTGGAAGACCACCATTCCGTGTCAGCAATAACGGAGTCAACGCTATAGAAGATGCTGACAGTGATTATGACCTTGACAACTGGATCTTCCCTACTGTCGGCAACCGACCCAGCAAATGGTAGACTCAAGACATTATCTATATCTCCTTTAGTCAGGAGTAATAGCTACATTTCTATTTTTATTTCTTTCAAGTTTTGGTTATGTAACTTTTAAATAATGACTTTAAGCCCAGTGTCTTTCCCAGGGAACAATGGTCCATTTGTTAAGGGTTGTCATTTCATAATCACATTTTCATTTAATAAAGCATTATACATTTTGCATTCAAATTTTGTGCTCTTTGTCTTTATTTCATTTTATCACTTTCAAATAGTTATGTGTTCTTACACACACCTACACAACAAATTCCTGATCCACATCCACCCTGGATCCCGTTGATAACAATTCTGCTATTGCCAATTATGACTTCAAAAATCCGATCTACCAAGCCAAGGACGAAGATGACGAAGATCGTGAAGTACCTAGAGAGATTTCCAGGCTACTAATACAAGAAGAAAGATCCATACAACCATATGAAGAGCTGGTCAAGGTTGTGAACTTGGGTACTGAAGACAAGAAAGAAATCAAGATAGGTTCCGACCTAGAAGACACTATCAAAAATAGATTAATCCAGATGTTGCATGATTATGTTGAGATCTTTCCTTGGTCGTACGAAGACATGCCAAGGCTTGACACTAATATTGTGGTTTACCATATACCAATGAAAAAAGATCCCTTATCATGTACTTAACAGGGTTAGAAAGCTCAACAGGGTGTGTACTTGGCCAACATGACAAGTCTGGTCGAAAAGAACACACAATAAACTACCTTAGCAAAAAGTTTACCGACTGTGAAACAAAATACTCACTTCTCAAGAAAACTACCCACACTTTGTCATGGGCTGCTATCCGACTAAGACAGTCTATGTTGACTTATACTACCTTGTTAAATTCCAAGATGGGTCCTATAAAATACATATACAAAAAATGATTGTGGGGATGAGAAAAGAAATATTTTTTACAATTTTTTCACCTTCCTCGGTTGTGAATCTTTAGTTCCTACATACCACCTTCCGTGCAATAGGGGATCAGGGTACTCGTAGTTCACCTAAAAAAATTTAAAACACAAGTGTGTTGGTTAATTTTAAGAGACGAGACATCATCGTGATATTCGAGTGGAAAACATACTTAGTACCCACGATTATGAGAAAGGAGAATTTGAATCATCTCAAAGTGGAGGATATGGCTTGGATTTTAAAATCAACAAAGCCTCTCTCAACACCAAAGTGGAAAATATCTCACTTCACTACATATCATAGAAGTATAGTAGCTCGCATCATTACAAGGATTGACAAGAGTCTAATATTTTGATAAAGTTTTAAGGTAAAAAGACAAAGTGGCAAAATGATTTGAATGAGGTTGATTTACTTTTAGTCTTCTCACAAAAATGTCAGGGTATCATTAAGTTGATTAAAGTTTGATTAAGAAAATATTTTTTTGAAAATACATGGACCTAAGTCCAAGTTTATTGTGAAAGTGGTTCGAGTTTAGAAAAAAAGAATAATTTTAAAAAGGAGGGAGAATATTTTTGAAATTAAAAAAGATATGAGAATATGAAGGGACTATCCTAAAGCATAAGGTATAAGCTAGGGAAAAGAACCGTTTAACCAACAAGAAGCTAACACTTAACACAATGAGTCATTGTAGAATTCCCATCCTTTGGATTTGAAACCAAACAAGCAAATATAATAAACCTCTTAAGAAAACCAAGCTTCAAATGCATTAAGTCTTCTAAAAAACTTGGTAGAGTAACGGCTGTATATAGATGAATACCCAATCACAGATAAAGCATATAATTAGAATAACCTGCACACAAAGCAAACAAACAACCCAATGCCTCAGGATAAACCCCAAGAACTCGAGAAAAAATAACAATAGAAGTCATAAGGTCTCAAGGTAATCAAGGTCTCTAATCCTAAGTCCAAGGAGCCTATAACTCCTAAGTGCCAAGGATAGTAACCAAATAGTCCAAGTAACATTAAAGCTTTTTATTGTTTAAGTTGATTATTAGGTATCTTCAAAAAGAAAATGAAAAGCTCAAATGAGCAAAATAAAAAAACATAAAGTTAAATGCTCAAGTGAGCAATGATGAAAATAATAAGTTTCATTTTATTTTTGTCAAGTATATCATTCATTTCAAATTCTCAAGGAAACAACAAATGATCAACGGTGTTTAAATGATTCACTTAGACCAAATTTTATGAAATTCCATTAGAGGATTGATAAGACCAAAGCCTCCTAACAATGAACCTCAAGATTATTGGATCAAATGTTTCAAATTAAACATACTTGGGCTTGCATACATAGGTTTGGGCCACGAATGATCATTTCTTTAATCGGGACAAAATTTAGCGATACGTTAAGTAATCGTAAATGGACTTATATAGAAATCACACCTATTTTGAGGCCGGTCAATAGAAATCTATGTGCCATATGTTTGGAGAGATGACATGTATATCATTCTCTAACAACATGTGGCACAATGAGAAAGGGGTAAGATGAAGAGAGAGGGGATGTATTTGAATCAAATATTTTGATCAAACTATCAGTAAAATCATCCATCCATTTTGGTGGAGTTAAACTCAATACCCATGATCCAATGATGTTAATGAAGTTCATGATCAACCATCACATAGTCAGAATATAAATAAATAAATAAATTGCATTTAATGGACAAAATAAAAAGAAGAAAAATGATTTCTAAATTATTTTTTAATGGAAATAAAAGGCAAAATAGAAAACTATATTCAAAGTGTCAAAGAAAAATTAGAAGAAACCATAGAAAAGTCAGAAATGGTCTCAAGCATTTTTATAAAAATTTTGGTAATTTTTTAAAATAGAAAAGTATTTTTAAACTAATTAAAATCACTCAAATACGTGAAAAAAGATCAAAAATAGTAGAAGTCAAAACAAAATTCTAGAAAATATTTAGAAAATTCAAAAATAGAAAATATGATCTTGATAAAAAAATTTAGAATTTAAAAAATGCCAAGAATTATTTTTAAAATAATTAAAATAATGATAACAAAACAAAAAATATGAAAAATATCAAACATTAAAATAAAAATATGAAAAAATATTCACAAAATAAGAAATAATTCAAAGTATTTTTATATATTTTTCATAATTTTTGGATAAAAAATAAAAGAATTATGAATTTTTAAATATAAAAGAAATTTAAAAATAATTTTGTAAAATTAAAACAAACCAGAAAAACCACGCGCGTTGGATCTCTCTCACTTTTACATGCTGGCAGATCTAATGTATCTGAGGTGAGGGAGTATCATGGACCCAAGCCAAGGAACACACATGTAACACAAGAAAGTCCAACCAATCAAAATAAAATAATTGGCTAAGTGTCATTGGTTGAAGAACGACATGTTGGTAATCTTCAACCTCTAACCTCCTGCAAGTAGGGCAAATTCAAGATCCTTGAATTTGTCAATTTACGCGTTCATAGTGGTATGATTATATGCGTCTACTTGAGACGATCACAACCATATGCTCGCGGAAAATTTATATAAAGCACATCGTAGTCGATTTGGAAAAAACCATAAATGTTTGAAAATGTTAAAATAAAAAATCAGAAGCATCAAATGCATTGTTTAACCAAAATTGAGTTAAGAGCAAGCATTAGTGAACATCATAGACCATTCCAGTAATTTGAGTTAGTGGATTTGATGCCTTAAACTACCTGAACAAAGTCAGATGAACTTGCTCTGTAAATGGACTTGATTAGCACGATTCAGGGAACCTTAAGGCTTGATCCTTATTCTATTAGCTTCAGTGAAGTTCAAGGATTAAGGATCAATGAAGAAATTGGATTGAAAAGTGGAGAAAAGAGGAATTCGAAATATCAGAAAAGTGAGCTATGAAGGGAGTTTGACAAAGTGATTTTGGCTATTAATTCTTGAGAAAATGTGAGGATTGAGGTCCTCTATTTATAGGGAAGCGAATGGTGCAAAGAATTCAGAGGAAATTTGAAGTTTAGAGGGAAATTAGATCAAGCTCGAAAATGAGAAAAGTGTGACCCCATGTGCATCAAAACTCAATCAATTCCTGCGGTTTAATACTAAATTAAACTTTGGGAACTTTGTTAAACATGTTTAAATAAAAAACGCATGCTAAATTGGTGATTAGAAGCCATATTATGAATTTCAAATTCTGACTTTGGAAAAAACTTCAGTTTCAAGGTACCATCTTTGAATCCATTGTGCTCACAGCTCAAGGAACCTTAGGGCATGATTCTTGAATCATTTGAAATATAATGTCACAAACTTTACAATGTTTAAATAGTGAGATCAATTGGATGATTGAGCTAAAAGTTGCGATGAGTCAAAGTTGAGAAAAAGATGCTGACTTTTTGTACTTAGAAAAATTCTAAGTTTTTCTTCAAAAGTGACATATAATGTTATGAGTTCAAACAAGGAATTCCTCAAAAATTGAGCTTTTATCATTGACTCTAGCTTAAAGTAGACATCCCAAAGATCATTGTGAAACTTGAATCAATCAAAAATACCAAGTATTGAAAAAGTTATGGCCTTGTGAAATTGGTGAAAATTCATGAGGTGACCTATAATATTTAAGTTCTTGAAGCATCTTCCACTTATTTTAAAGCATTTCACATGAAAAAATAGTTAAAGCTCACTTCCTTAAGATCATTATGGAAAAAGAATGGGCTCGAGGAGATAAAAATTGACCAAGTTATGATCTTTTGAAGTCACATAAGGGAATTTGATAGCCTATCTAGAGGACATGTAATCTTTCTTCATCATTAGGAATTTTCCACACAAACTTTGTTTGAAACCTTTGAATTTATTGGTTGATAACCCTTTCAATAGAAGCATATATTTGGAATCACTAAAAAATCTCAAAAGATGAGCAAGATATAGCCCTTAGAAGTCCAAAACCCTGGCTCTTAAAGCACCAAAATGACTTGGAAACCCTTTTCAATTTTGAAAAAGTTTCTTGCACAATTACTTTTTCCATGTTAATAGAAGTTGTTAAGGATGATAATAAGAAACGATAGCACCCAAACCACTTCCAAATATTAATAATTGAGAGAGTTAAGCACTTGTGATCAAGAAGTCAAGAACTTGTCCAATTAGGTCAAACTTCTTCAATCAACCCTTGCTTCTTTTGACTTTATTTGACAAATTGAGGCATGATAAATCATAGTAGACCTTGTCATGATATTAATTTAAAGTATCTTCAATAATTAAGCTTGAATCTCAATAAAGCTTTGTTGAAGAAGGCATGGAAATAAACTCATGAACCTATGAATTCACCTAATGAAATGTGTTGTGCCCCCACCTATAATATCATCATTTAGAACAAACATTCATTGTATTTGTTAGTTAAAAGTTAATCAATACAAAATATATATATACACAATATAAAAATCAAGGTTCTTGGTGATTCCTCATGAGCCAACCTAAAGATAAGGAGAAGAGCCAAACCCTAGTGTGGTCTTGTTGTGATTGAGTTTATATGAGGTGATAGAATAATCTTAGGGTGAAAAATTGGGGTGCAACAGTTGCCCTTATTTAAGTGTCTTATATCCAAAGATATGAAGGTTAAAATCTTCGTGAAGACGCGATTGAAGATACTTAAATATAAGACAAGCCCTATTTTTAGCCCTAAGATGCCATGCAATGCATATGATTGTGCATGCAAACAAATAAATCCAAAGGTGACAGAAGACACCACTGGGGGAGCAGAAAATAAAGGATCAAAAGAAAGTTCAACTATGAAAATAAATCACTGGTGAACAAAAGACTCGACTCTATTAGGGTAAAGCCCAAGGAGGAGATAAATCAACATCAACTCAAATAACGAGGATAGAAAGTAAAGGATAATGATGATCGACAGACAACTGGAAACTATCCACTCATTGAGAAGATAGAAAAAAAGGTAACATCCACCCACATGGGGGAAGAAATGGTAGGATAATACCTAGCAAATACCAATATTAGGGTAGGAAACAAATAATCAGCATCAGTACTTCTGACTGGAAACTAAATGAATTCTTCAGAGCAAAATGAATCTCAACGACGAACTATCTCCCATAATGACGAGACTACCATCCATTAGAGTAACAAAATCTTAACGACGAACTATCTCCCATAATGAAGAGACTACCATTCATCGGAGTAACAAAATCTCAACAATGAACTATCTCCCGTAATGACGAGACTACCATCCATTGGAGTAACAAAATCTCAACAACGAACTATCTCTTGTAATTACGAGACTACCATTCATCGGAGTACAAATCTTAACAACGAACTATTTCCCATAATGACGAGACTACCATACATTAGAGTAAAACCTCGACAACAAACTATCTCCCATAATGACGAGACTACCATTCATCAGAGTAACAAAATCTTAACAATAAACTATCTCCCATAATGATGAGACAGCCATTCATCGGAGTACAAATCTCAACAACGAACTATCTCCCATAATGAAAAGACTACCATCCATTGGAGTAAAACCTCAACAATAAAATATCTCCCATAATGACAAGACTACCATTCATCGGAGTAAAAAAATCTCAACAATGAACTATCTCCCATAATGAAGAGACTACCATTCATCGGAGTACAAATGTCAACAATGAACTATCTCCCATAATGACGAGACTACCATCCATTGGAGTAAAACCTCAACAAAGAACTATCTCCCATAATGACGAGACTACCATTCATCGAAGTAACAAAATCTCAATAATGAAATATGTCCCATAATGATGAGACTACCATCCATTGGAGTAACAAAATCTCAACAACGAACTATCTCCCATAATGACGAGACTACCATCCATTGGACTAAAACCTTAATAACGAACTATCTCCCATAATGATGAGACTACCATCCACTGGATTAACAAATGAATCTTTCCTGGGAGCTAACAGACCTATTGGGGAAGAACGGGTTGCTCAAATAAAGAGACATGTCACTTGTTGTTATGAGGAAGAAGTGCAACAATGCTGCTGGGAAATGAATCTTGACCTCTCTGGGGAAATTCCAATATATTCTGGATGAGGAGATAAAATCTTCTTGTGACAAAATAAATTCATATTCTCAAATTTGGGCTTAAAGCCTCCAAAAATCATAATGATAATGTTGTCGGGGACTACAGATTCAAACCAGAAATAAATTGGAGCGAAACAGTCAGCCAAGATAGAACCTGATGAGAAATAAACTCAAAAAGGGATCATATTCCATCCAGATGATAAGCTGAATAAGAAGGCTAAAGAAAAATTCTTCCACGAGAGATAACTCAGTGGGGAAATTGAAAGGATATACACTTTCTACTTAAGGTCGACACTCTATTGGAGAGAGAGAGAGAGAGAGAGAGAGAGAGAGTAACATAACTCTGCAAAATAGGGTAATATGCCAACAAAATATTAATGAATGCAGATGAGCAATGAATTTTAAATTCAGCTATGCATGATGTATGTATGAATGTTATCATGTATATGCTGATAAAATAGACATACCACACTTGGGAATAACCAGACTAAACCAGCTTAGGTAAAGTCACTACTCGGCTAAATCACATCCAAGAGGATAATTTTATAAGAAAGTAAGCACCAACTGAGGAAATAAATTCCTATTTCATGGCTTAACTCTTTTGGGAAGAAATATAATCTGAAAGTAATCAAGTTAAAACAGTGAATCAAAACAGATACAGGGATATAACATCCTCCTTCAGGCTTCACCAAGGAATGTCACACAGACTTCAATGGGGAAAACAATATTTCAACGTCTAGATTTTCACTGGAGATTTCAATATGGACTTCACTAGGGAGAATGAAAACCACATCGTCGAGACTTCAAACTAAGATCTCGTGCTAATTTCATTGGGGAGGATAATACCACATCATCGAGAGGAGCCCAAAATACATTCTTCAATACCAAGTGTGATGATTACCCCAACTTCTCTGGGGAGAAATCATGAAACCACATAGGGATAACAACTTTCAGAGATAAACATTATCTTAGCTTTACTTGGGGATTTAAGAAGTCAAATAATACAGCAAGAAACCAAAATTATGGGGATTTTAAATCAAACCCAGCGCTTGGTGGGAGAAAATCCAAAAAGTTGACCCCTGTTTCAACACTTCTTATAAAATATATTGCCCTTGTCTGGTTGCCAAACAACAACAATAATGCTGACACTGTGACATGGCAGTGTTTTACCAATGATTCCACCTCATCACACAAAAGGAGAAGGAACTTCCATCATATGAGTGAAGACCTCACTAGGGAATCTGGGATAGAGGTTTGAAACCATTCAAACTTGAAACCAAATTATCAACTTGGAGGAAAAACTGAACCAAGACCTGACTGGGGAAAACGGGATCACAAATCCAACACCGCACCATACATCAATTGGTATCATCTATAACTTTTTTTATAAATGAAAATAAGATCATATGTATATCAGCGAAAGTGACCTGAAAGAACTTTCCTGGGGAATACCTACTTCCAAAAAAACAGACTTCGTCCACCCTCAGAATCACTATTTTTGTTTTTCTTGAATCACAAAATCTAAAGTAAAAAGGTAATTTGTAAATTCTTTTCAAAAACAATTTTATTATTAAATCTCTTTGTTTTGAAAATTATTATCAATAATAAATGAAGTCTTTGTAAGCAGAATAAAATTGGAATTGCAAAGAATTGGATAAAATCTCAAACTTTATTAATATAATGGTAGTCTGCGAATGGCGAGACCCCATAGGTGATTATAAAGTTTGGAAAATGGTATTACATTGGAAAAGATATATTGAAACACAATGACCACTATTCTCCCTAACAACTTTGAATTCCTAAGCAGCGGCTTCTGTTGAAGTATGGTGAGGATCCAAGAAGATTGTTGATTTAATGATCAAGTCCTGTTTGACGTAGTTACTTGCCAAGAAATCCCTAACTTTTGCCTAGATTGCCCTTGCGGGTTTTCAACCTAGCGGGAACATTTATTCTGTTTGTGTTTCTTACTTTTGCCTAGACCGTTATTTCGGGTTTTTAGCCTATTGAGACGCTCTTTTTTGCTTAATCCGCCCTTTCGGGTTTTCGACTTAGTCAGTTGTTCTTTTATTTCTTTAGGCGAAGTATTTTTTGACTACATCAATATTCATAGGATGTGGGAACTCCTCACCGTTCATAGTTTCAAGAATCAATGCACTCCCAAAGAAGGATTTCTTGACAACATATGGGCCTTCAAAATTGGGAGTCAACTTGCCCCTAGAATCAGCGTTAAAAGACATGATCTTCCTGAGCACGAGGTCGCCTTCTCTGAATTCACAAGGCTTGACCTTCTTATCAAAAGATTTCTTCATTCTCTTCAGGTATAACAGGACATGATAGAAGGTTGTCATTCTCTTTTATTCAATCAAATTCAATTGGTCAAACCTGTTCTGGACCCATTCAGCCTTTGACAATTTGATTTCCATTATCACACATAAAGATGGAATCTCAACCTCAACAGGGAGCACTACTTCGATTTCATACACAAGAGAGAACGGAGTTGCCCCTATTGAAGTGTGGATGGATGTACGATATCCATGCAAAGCAAAAGGGATAATCTCATGCCAATCTTTAAAGGTAATAACCATCTTCTGGATGATCTTCTTAATGTTTTTATTGGCAGCTTCAACAACCCCATTCATCTTTGGAATGTAAGGAGATGAATTGTGATGGACAATCTTGAATTCTTCACAAAGTTTTGTCATCATCTTGTTATTCAAATTCGAGCCATTGTTAGTGATAATCCTGCTTGGCTCACCATACTGACATATAAGATTGTTCTTGATAAAGCGTACTACCACCTGCTTAGTAACATTAGCATAGGAAGCTGCTTCCACCCATTTGGTGAAGTAGTCAATTGCCACCAAGATAAAACGATGTCCGTTTGATGCCTTGGGTTCAATAATTCCAATCATGTCAATAACCCACATAGAGAAAGGCCACGGGGAAGAAGTAACATTGAGAAGCATCGAAGGCACATGAATTTTGTCAAAGCAAATCTGGCACTTATGGCACTTCTTTGCAAATCTGTAACAGTCAGATTCCATTGTAAGCCAATAGTAACCTACCCTAAGCATCTTCTTTGCCATCGAATGTCCATTGGCATGAGTGCTAAAGGAACCTTCATGGATTTCATGCATCAACATGTTTGCTTCGTGTCTATCCACGCATATGAGCAAGATCATGTTATAATTTATTTTGTATAGCATATCTTCATTGAGGAAAAAGCTATCTTCCAACCTTCTCAATGTCTTTCTATCCTTGTTTGACGCACTAGCCTGGTATTCCTGAGTCTGGAGAAAATGCCTTATATCATAATACCAAGGTTTTTAGTTTGAAGTTTCCTCTGCTCCAAGTATTTACTTGATACATAGAAGCCAAAGTGGCTAAAGCATCTGTCATCTTATTTCCACCTCTCGGAATATGATGGAATTTAACTTTGTTAAAGAAAGGTAATAATATTCTAGCATATTATTTGTAGGGAATCAAGACAGGGTGGCGAGTATCCCATTCTCCTTTAATCTGATTTATTACCAAAGCTGAATCGCCATATACATCTAGAATTTTGATTTTGAGATCAATAGCCTCCTCGAGACCCATGATATAAGCTTCATACACTACCATGCTATTAGTGAAATTAAATGCTAGCCTTTCAGTAAAAGGGATATGCGATCCATGAGGAGTGATAATCACAACACAAATTCATTTCCCATAAGCATTCACAGCTCCATCAAACACCATGCCCCACCGGGATTCAGGATCAGGACCTTCCCTAGGAAAAGGTTTATCACAATCTTTTACTTTCAAAAAATAATATCCTCATCAGGGAAATCATATTTAACATACTGATAATCATCAATCGGTTGGTGAGCAAGATAATATGCCAACGCACTTCTTTTTATAGCCTTCTGAGTACGATATTCAATATCATATTCAAACAACAACATCTTCCAACGGGAAATTCTCCCAGTAAGAGTAGGCTTTTCAAAAATATACTTAATTGGATCCATTTTTGAAATCAACCAAGTAGTATGATTAAACATATATTTCCACAACCATTTTTCCGCCCAGGCTATAGCAAAACAGATTCTTTCCAGCATAGAATATTGTGACTCACAGTCAGTGAACTTCTTGCTGAGATAATAAATGGCATATTCTTTTCTCCCAGTTTCATCTTGTTGTCTCAAAATACATCTCATAGAATTATCTAACACTGTCAGATACATAATCAATGGTCTTCCTTCAATAGGAGGGAGCAAGATAGGAGGTTCAAGAAGATACTCTTTAATTCTTTCAAATTACCTTTGGCAATCATTTGTCCACACACAACCTTGATCTTTCTTTAACAACTTGAAGATCGGCTCACACGTTACAGTCATAGGGAAATAAATCTAGAAATGTAATTTAAACGCTCAAGGAAGCCTCTAACTTTCTTTTCAGTTCTTGGCGCTGGCATTTCTTTAATTGCCTTAAATTTACCAGGATCAACTTCAATTCCTTTTGGCTGACAATGAAACCTAATAATTTTCCTGATCGAACACCAAAGGTGCATTTATTTGGATTCAAGAGGAGATGATACTTCCTTAAATCCTGAAACAATTTCAACAAATCCTCTATATGCCCTTCTTCAGTCTGGGATTTGGAAATCATATCATCAATATATACCTCAATTTCCTTGTGCATCAAATCATGGATTAGGGTTGTTATAGCCCTCTATTACGTTGTACCAGCATTCTTTAACCCGAAGGGCATCACTATGTCACAGAATATTCCCTAGGGTGTGGTTAACGTTGTTTTTCCATGTCCTCAAGAGCCATTTTGATTTGATTATATTCGGAAAATTTGTCCATGAACGAAAATTCTTTGAATTTTGGTGTACTGTCAACCAACATATCAATATGTGGCAATGGAAAGTCATCTTTTGGACTAACTTTGTTTAAATCTCTATAATCTACGCACATATGAACTTTTCCGTCTTTCATTGGTACTGGGACAATATTGGCAATCCATTGAGGGTACACTGTTGTCACAAGAAAACTGACATTAATCTGCTTTAAAACTTCTTCTTTAATATTCACCTCCATATCAGGGTGAGTTCTTTGTAATTTTTGCTTGATTGGCGGGCATTCTGGATTTAGCGGCAAATAATGTTCCACAATATCAATATCCAACCCCGGAATGTCTTGGTATAACCAAGAAAATATGTCCATGTACTCTTTCAACAATCCAATCAACCTATGCTTCAAGTTAGGATGAAGCAATGCTCCAATCTTGACTTCTTTAGGATCTTCCTCTGAACCCAAATTAATTGTCTCTAACGACTCTTTATATGGAAGAATGGTACTTTTCTCGCGCTCAAGAAACCGTGAAACCTCTTATGGGATTTCATCATATTCTTCTTCTTCCGCCACATATGTAGGATATTCAAAGTTGGGCGAGGGTGTAGGGTCATTGTATTTAATGGGTTTTTTTAATTAATCTGCACATATAATTTATGATTGCTTTTAGAAACTGAAATATATAGAAAGTGATTATGCAAATTTAATTACGGTTATTATTTATTTTGAAAGGATTATTCTTATTACCATTTTATAAGAAAAAGCAGAAAATAAAGACATAATTTGGGAATCAAAGACAACTTTTATTATTGATTTTAAAGATCAAAGCGACAAATATGCCCATACAATATCAATACTTTCACCTTGGGCAAAGTGAAATATTTTTGAAAAGATTAACAAAAAAAAATTTTAATTTGAGATATGAATGCAAGAGGGAACATCAATAGTGACCAAGTTTTGGACTCTGACTCCATGCGTCACATAGTTCGGTATCTCTTACTCTGATTCACCATCAAGAATAGCATTGATCCTAGGAACAGTTGGATGAATGTAACCTCTACAGTGAAAGATTTTTTGATATTTGCCCAAAGAAGACTTCAGCTTCATACTCTCACCTTTACTATTCTTCACAGAGAATCCCAAACTAGCTCTATTTTTATTCACAAGTGGATCAACAATCTTCCCCTATACCTTACTAGGGCCATTATACACTACATGTTGAGCATCCTTAAATGAAGCTATAGAATTCGAATTTTCCCTTACATTATCAATGGATAAAGCTTGGAACTGAGTTCCAACAACAGCTTCATCCGCTTCCACAATACTAAAAGAGGATAAATGAGATACTGCCAAGGCATGTTCTCCATTTATGATGACCACCTTTCCTTCATAAACAAACTTTAGTTTTTGGTGCAAAGTTGAAGTAACAGCCACTGCCTTGTGAATCTACGGTCGTCCCGGTAAACAACTGTAAGCGAGAATAATATCCATAACCTGGAAAGAAATCTGAAATTGGTGCGGGCCTATGTGAATAGGAAATTCTACTTCCCTGATGACAAACTTCCTCGATCCATTAAAAGCTTTCACAATTATGCCACTCGGGCGCATGGGAGTTCCTTGGTACTTCAACTTCATGAGTGTGCTCCTCAGTATGACATTTAAAGAGGACCCATTGTCAATCATCACATTGGACAATGAATCATTATTATAGTACATGGAGATATGAAGAGCCAGATTATGATTCCTTGCTTCATCGGGTAATTCGTCATCACAGAAACTCAGGTTATTACAGGATGTAATATTCCCTACAACACTGTTGTATTTGTCCAAAGGCATATCACTTTCCATGAAAGCTTGATCCAATACTCTCATCAAATTTTCCCTGTGGGCAGAAGAGTTCATTAGCAAGGCTAGAATAGATATATTTGATGGAGTCTTCAACAATTAATCTATGATCCTATAGTCATTCATCTTGATAATCTTCAATATATCATCCATATCTTTTTCCAGAGTAGTACCACTAGATTCCCCCATTGTTTTCTTAGGTTCAGTACTTTCTGAAGATGTGAGAAACATAAGAAGGGGGGTTGAATTGAAAACTTGGATCTAAAACAGCTTAATTACACAGTATTTTTATCCTGGTTCGTTTGATCTCAAACTACTCTAGTCCACCCGTCAAGGTGATTTCTCCTCTCTCCAATGAAGTCTTAATCCACTAATCTCAACAAGATTACAAAGGCTACTTTAACAACTGTTAAAGTCTTCTTGAGTACAACCACAATCCGGTTAATCTCAAGGAAGTCTTTTACAATATGATTTAAACAAAATGTGTTGTTGTTTTCTAACAAAAACAGTTTCTCACAACTGTGATAAATTACACAGGTTTAACTTAGAATAAAGAATGAATTTTCTAGAGCTTGAGTATGCGTGGTTGGTGATCTTAGCAAATTGTTGTGTGTACGTACGTGCTTCTTTTTGCAAGCTGACTTGTTTATATAGGCAATGTAATGATGTTGTCCATAAAGAAAGTTTAATGTTATTAACACGCTTTCCTTTTGGAGAAGATCTTGTTTGAAGAAAGCCATTAGAATTAATTCTGTCTTGAATGTTCAGTAACGCTTCAGAGTCTTTTCCCTTAACTGCTGACGACGCTTCAGAATATTGATGACTTGGTTGATATGTCTTTGTTCATAATCAGAGTTTATTGTAATTAAGCGTAGGTTCTGGTCACCAATCTTCAGCGTATAATCTGATTTCTTCAGCGTGTAATACTTTATGGCTTATCTTCTGATGCTGATCTGATCAGAACTTCTACATACATATAACATATTTTTAAGGTGCATATTTGTTCTTTGTATTTATTTATTCTTTGTATTTATTATCATCAAAACTCTAACCAAGGGTTGTAGGATCAAACTATGTTCTAACAATCTCCCCCTTTTTGATGATGACAAAAACCAGATTTTTCAATTAAAAAATAAAGAATAAAAAGTTTAGAATAAAGAAGAAAAACTCCCCCTGAGTTGATTACTTACCTTAAGTTCCTTGAGTCTTTGAGCATCAGAGTTTGACTGCGTCTTTTATCAGAGTTTTGTACCTGTTCAAGCTTTTTAGAAGATAGAGGTTAAGTGGTTCAGAATGTTTGAGACTTCTGTCTCAGTAAACCGTTATTGAAAATATCTTACTTTCTCCCCCTTTTTGTCAGTTATCAAAAAAGATAATATAATCAGAGCTAAAAAGTTGATCTATATTTAAAAAAAGAAGCAATGATAAGTAGTTCAGAACAGAAGCAATGTAAAATAGGCATTACAGATAAACATATTTAAAACAGAAGAGAATCTAAGAGGGAGGAGGAAGGCGTGTGAACAAAGCTTCCAGCAAGCCCTTGATCTGGGTGTTAGTTTCCTCTTGTTTGCTCAAGATGCTCTTGATTTCTTTGTTTGTATCCTCCTACTTATCCGACCTTTCCTGGATAACAACATTTTCTCTCTTCAATTCTTCCAGAGTTTGCCTTTCATAGGAAGGAGCTGGATATTCTTCAGTATCAGGACGCTTCTCATAGCATTCTGTAGCTTGATCACATTGAACCATTTCCTCTGCTGAGATCATCTCTTCTTGAGCAGCAGTCAGAGTGAGACCTTCTGATTCTAGTTGAACTTCATCTGAGAGATGATGTTCTGACCAGGGAGCATTATCCAGAGGGATAATCTCCTTCTTGAGCAGATGGCTCAGAACTTAGTATTTAAAGGCCTTTAGCATATCACTGAAATTTTGTTGAACCTGTTCATAGCTCTGTTCTTTTAGCTTCAATGTTTCAGAACTTAGCCAGTTTCTGAAACTTGTCCAAAGATAATCAGAAGCAGCAGGATTAGTCATCTGTAGACTAGCTTGCTTCAAGGAGGTTATCCATTTCTACATTCCTGTTTCAAACATCAATAAACTTGTACCAACATCTGGTGAGGGTTCAGTTGGTTTTGGTTTAGGAATGGCAGTTTTGTGAGATATAGCAGCTAATCGTTCAAATGCAGTTAGATCAATGACAAGTTTTGAGTTGTCAATTGGATTGCTCTTGGGTGAGGGAGAGGGAGAATCGGGTATGATAATTGGACTAGTTGGGGAATTTGGTGGTGTGGATTCCAGAGAAGAAGGAATTTGTGGAATGTCCAGGATGGTGAGAGGCATGCCAATGGAAAGAGGTTCAGTGATTCCTGGGATTGGGATTGTATCTGAATCTGAAGTAGGTTCTTCAGATTGGTTGGTTGAAATATTGTGAGGTTCTGGTTCATAGGTCTCAGATGGTTGGTTCTCAGAAGTTTGAGCTTCTGGTTGTGATTATTCAGGTTGAGGAGATGGTGGATGAGGAATATCTGGTTGTGGAGAGAGAGGTAGTGTAATATCTGGTTGTGGAACATCTGTTGTAGTTTCGGAGTTTGGATTATCAGGGATTAGAGGATTTGGATTTTATGGTGTGAGAGCTAAAATATCTTGGTCAAAAGAGTCAATATCGGATAGAACTTTGGCAAGTTCTGGTTGAGTTGATTCAGGATTTGGATTGATAGGAAGGAAGTGAGTTTCTCTTAGACTTAGAGTTTCTGATGGATCAAACCCTATGTCAAAGTCATCAAAAGTTTGTGGGGTATGAATTTCTGATTGGGTAGTTATGGGTTCAGATGTTGATATAGTTATTGATTCTAAAACAGTAACAGAAGAAGGATTACCTTTCTTTTTAGCAGCTTTGGGAGTCCTTTGTGATGATCCTTCTGCTGTTGCCTTTCTTTTCTTGGTCTTCTTCAAAACAACTTCTGGTGCCGCCTGATGCAAGTCTTGGATATTTAACCCTGGTGCAGTGCCATCTGCCTTACACGCATCCATATATCTGACAATTATCTCAGGCTTGGAGTCAGTCTCATAGAAAAGAGGAAAATCATCCAGAGGAATTCTTCTGGAAGTGATGGTTGCAAAAGAAGTAACATTGGGTTCCTTCTTGATGTTCTCAATAATTTTCATCTTTTTCAGATTCTTTGCATTCAGAGGCTTCCCAACAGTTGCTTCTAGTGAGCTAATTTCCCGTGCTTTAGTCAGATGCTCTATCAGCCTATTCTTTGTCAGAATATCTGATATGAGTCTTCCTAGGGGTATCCAATCCCTTTTGGTATGCTCATCTTCTCTTGTCTCTTTTACACTGGTCCTCGGATGATTAAAAAGCAAGTGAGGGAGATTTACCTTAGTATTCTTGGAGATAAAGTAGATCAGAAACTGCTGATCAATGTTTATGTAATCAGGAGAGCTGGTTGGCTTCCTGTGGTTGATGCATCCCAGAATTATCTTAGCCCAGATTCTGTGATGATCCTTCAGATCCCTAATCTTGCTGGAGGGTAGACCCAGAGTGAATATTTCCCTTGCAATTGTAGCAACATCAGAACATCTTTCAGCCATGTCTATACACCTGAAACCTCCACCATTGTAACTGATGAGTCTTGAAATTAGGTCTTCAGTAATGACAATCTTCTTCCCCATGACATACGAAGTAACTTGGTGGTTTGAGGAGGAAGCATGAATCCATAATTCTTTTACAAGAATTGGAAACGTTGGCCCTAGAAGACGGTCAAAATATTTGTTCCATCCTTGAGCATTGACCTCTTCAGAGAGATTGAAGCCATTTTCTTGAAGACTTTCAAAATCAACAATCAGTTCTGAAAGAAATTCCAGGTTATCAATGGGCGTGAGTAGAGTTCTATATGGTTCTTCGTATTGTTCCATAGAATCAGTTCCCTGAGTGCTGGTGTTTTGGACGCTTGAAGAAGCCATGTTCACACAATAGATTTGAGAGAGATGAAAGGGTTTTTGAAAGTACGAACTGAAAACAATTAGAATGTATTGAGAGAGTAAAAGTGAAAGAATGTAAAGAGTGAAACTTGAGTTTAAATAGATTTTTGAAATCACAAACTGTAAGAGAGAGAAACAATTAGTCATGATTATAAGCATTAATGACAGTTGATTTTAGGGGATTCAGAAAGATATTGGAACGGTTACCCATGATGTGTGTCTCAATGCACCCAATCAGCGCTTTTGACCTTTCAGAAAAGTGAACGCGTGTTCAGCCTTAGAAGGTAGCTGATGAATGGATGACAACTGTTTGCTTATGTGAACAACACACTTATATCCTTGAAACGAAACGCTCAGATATTTATGGATAGATTCTGATACAATCTGTACTTCTAAAATTCTGAAGGAAGGTTGATCAGTAGTTCACAGAAAATAACTAAAATCTGAAGGTTAAGATATATAAATAAAACAATTTATTCTAGGCAAAGCTTCATGCTGAGATGTTTCAGAATGAAGTTAAACCTATCTTCAGAAAGAGGTTTTGTAAAGACATCAGCCCATTGATGGTTTGTGTCAATGAATTTTAAGTTAAGAATCCCTTTCTGAATATAGTCCCTAATAAAATGATATTTTATTTCTATATGCTTATCCCTAGAATGCAAAATAGGATTTTTACTGAAACAAATAGCAGAAGTATTGTCACAGAGGATAGGGATGTTACTCTCAAATATATTGAAGTCCTCAAGTTGACTTTTCATCCAGAGCATTTGTGTACTACATCCAGCTGCTGCTATGTATTCAGCTTCTGCTGTTGATAGTGCTATTGTGGATTGTCCTTTGTTGGACCATGAGATCAGATTTTCTCCCAAAAACGGGCATCTTCCAGAAGTGCTTTTACGTTCTACTCTGTCTCCAGCAAAGTCAGTATCACAATATCCTACTAAGCTGTAATCACTTGATTTTCTATAAAACAAACCCAGATTAGCAGTACCTTTCAGATACTTGAAAATTCGCTTAACTGTTGTTAAGTGAGATTCTCTAGGATCTTATTGGAATCTAGCACAAATGAAAACATTGAATAGAATGTCAAGCCTTAAATCCATCAGATAGAGAAGAGAACCATTCATACCTCTGTAGACCTTCTGTTCTACCTTTTTACTTACCTCTTCTTTTTCTAGAATGCACGTGGGATGCATTGGAATCCTTGAGGGCTTACATTCTGAGAGATCAAAGTTCTTCAGAAGTTCTCTGACATATTTGCTCTGATGAATGTAATTTCCTTCTGGAGTTTGATTTATCTGAATGCCGAGAAAGAATTTGAGTTCCCCCATTAGGCTCATCTCAAACTCTTCCTGCATACATTTAGCAAACTCTCTTCCCAGAGAGGGTTTAGTAGATCCAAATATGATGTCATCAACATAAATTTGAAAAACTAACATGTCATTCTTAACTGTCTTACAGAACAAGGTTGTGTCCAATTTCCCTCTGGTGAATTCCTTTTCTAACAGGAAATTACTTAGTCTTTCATACCAAGCTCTAGGAGCTTGTTTCAGACCATAGAGTGACTTCTTTAGTTTGAAAACATATTCTGGATTTTTAGAACTCTCAAAACTAGGGGGTTGGTGCACATATACCTCTTCATCTATATAGCCATTTAAGAATGCACTTTTGACATCCATGTGATACAGAGTGATGCCTTTATTAACAGCAAATGAAATTAAGAGTTTGATAGATTCTAACCAGGCAACTGGAGAAAAGGTTTCTGTATAGTCTATCCCCTCTTGCTGACTATAACCTTGTGCTACCAGTCGTGCTTTGTTTCTGATGACTTCACCTTGCTCGTTCAGTTTGTTTCTGAACACCCATTTTGTACCAATGACGTTGAACCCTTTTGGTTTTGGAACCATATCCCATACGTCATTTCTGGTGAATTGATTTAGTTCCTCTTGCATTGCCAAAATCTAGTCATTGTCCAGAAGTGATTCATCAATTTTTGTTGGTTTAATCAGAGATACCAGTCCCATGAGGGATTCTTTAGAGTTTCTGAATGTTGATCTTGTTCTGATTGGATTTTCCTTCCTTCCCAAAATTGTATCTTCTGGGTGATCAATGCTGCTTCTGGATAGTCTTTTCTTGAGTTGATCAACAGGAGGTGCTGGGTTTCTTGTAGTAACTCTTCCTGCTGTTAAGGGAGTGTCTCTGTTGAGAGCCTCTGATGAGTTGTCTTCAGTACCTGTGAGTTCAACTTTCATACCTGCAAGGAATTCATTCTGCTTTGATTTTTGAGAGTCAAGCTTATCATCAACCCTAACACTGATTGACTCTTCAACAATCTGTGTTTCTGTATTGTATACTCTGTACCCTCTCGAGCGTTCAGAGTATCCTAATAATACACTTTTGTGCTTTAGAGTCAAACTTGTTCAAATAATTTTTTGTATTCAGAATAAAACATGTGCATCCAAATGGGTGAAAATAAGAAATGTTGGGCTTCTTGTTCTTCCACAATTCATATGGAGTCTTTTCCAGAATAGGTCTTATGGAGATTCTATTCTGAATGTAACACGCCGTGTTTATTGCCTCTGCCTAGAAGATCTTAGCAACGTTAGTCTCGTTGATCATGGTTCTGGCCATTTCTTTCAATATTCTATTCTTTCGTTCTACAACTCCATTTTGCTGGGGAGCTCTAGGACAAGATAAATCATGCATAATTCCTTTTTCATTAAAGAATAATTCAAAATCTTTATTTTCAAATTCTCCACCATGATCACTTCTGACTTTGACAATTCTAAGATCCTCTTCATTCTGAAATTGGTTGCAGAAGGTAACAAACACAGAATGTGACTCGTCCTTGTGTATTAAGAACTTTACCCATGTCCATCTGCTATAGTCATCTACGATTACTAACCCATACTTCTTTCCACTGACTAAAGCAGTTTTAAATGGTCCAAATAAGTCAATGTGCCGAAGTTCTAATGGCTTAGAGATGGAAACAACATTTTTGGATTTGAAAGCAGGTTTTGCAAACTTGCCTTTCTGACATGCTTCAGACAGAGCATCTGAATTGAACTTCAAGTTAGGAAGTCCTCTGACCAGATTGAGTTTGTTAATCTGAGATATTCTTCTCATACTACCATGTCCCAATCTTCTGTGCCAGATCCATTGCTCGTTGTTAATAGACAGTAGACATTTTACATTCTGACTCTTTAGTTCAGAAAGTTTTATTTTATAAATGTTGTTTTTCCTCTTTCCATTAAATAGGATAATCCCATCTTTCTGACTAACAACTTTGCATGAATTTTGATTGAAGATTATATCATAACCATTATCACTTAATTGACTTATGGATAATAGGTTATTCATTAATCCATCAACTAATAAAACATTACTTATAGAGGGAAGATTTCCATTACCTACTGTTCCAGAGCCAATGATCTTTCCTCTCTGATTGCCTCCAAAGCCCACGTGGCCTCCAGGCTTAAGTTCCAGGATTTGGAACATATGCCTTCTTCCCGTCATGTGTTGTGAGAAGCCAGAGTCCAGGTACCATGATTGGTGTCTTGGCCTTGCTGCTAAAGATATCTGCCACATGTATGATTTTATCCTTAGGTACCCACATTTTCTTGGGTCCTGATTTGTTAGTTTTACCAAAATTCTATTTGAATTTGGGTTTGATAGAATAATCACTACTTGTGTATTTTATGTCATGTGTGTGCCCATATATAAAATGTGAATTAAGTGGTGTGCGTTTTATAACTAAGACCATGGAATTTTTTGGTGTAGGTACCTTACCTTGATATCCTATTCCCTTTCTGCCATTTATGATAACTCCATAGATCATTGAAGCCATCTTGCTTCTGTCTATGTTTTTAGCTAGAAACTTCTGAAAGTTGTGATCATACTCTTTGATGATCTCATCAGCATTGCTGGGAGTTTCAGAGATTGTTTCCTTTTGAGAGTTTTGCAACTGATTTTCTAATTTTGAAACTTTTTCTCTTAACTCAAAATTCTCCAATCTGAGACTCTCAGTATTATTAGAGTCAGAAGCAAGATTCCTTTTCAGGTTTCTGAATTTGACTCTGATCTGCTGATACCTTTCCAGAATTTTATTTAGGCTTTCAACAAGTTCAGCCTTAGTAAAGTTTATGGTAAAGTCAGGGAATACCTCTTCAATGTCTGATTCTGAGTCTGAACTAGAGCCTTCACTGTCTTCTGATACGTTTGCCATGAGAGCTATGTTTGCTCTTTCATCATCTGATTTTGAGTCAGCTTCAAATGTGTCAGAATTATCCCATGTAGCCATGAGGCTTTTCTTCTTTTCCTTGAGAAAATTCTTTTTGGGCTTTTCCTTCTGAAGCTTTGGGCAGTCACTTTTGTAGTGCCCTTGCTCGTTACATTCATAGTAGATGATGTTTTTGTTGTTTGGCTTTCTGTATCCTGAAGAACCTTCAGATCTTCTGTGTCCAGAGGAGGATTCTAACCTTCTGTATCTAGAGGAGGATTCATTCTAATTTTCTGATCTTCTGGGATTTCTGAACTTCCTTTGTCTCTGCTTCCATATTTGGTTCACCCTTCTGGAGAGGAGAGACAGTTCATCTTCTTCTGATGAGGATCCATCAGAGGTTTCCTCCACAGCCTACAAAACTTTAGTCAGATTTTCTGTTAGATTTTAAAGCTAATGGCTTACCTTAATTTTGAGGTTCATCTTCTTCTTGCTCTATCTCGTGACTTCTGAGGGAGCTAACAAGTTCCTCCAGAGAGATTTTGTTGAGATCTTTGGCTAGCTTAAGTGCTGTGACCATTGGACTCCATTGTTTTGGTAAGCTTCTGATGATCTTCTTAACGTGATCAGCAGTAGAATACCCTTTGTCAATAACTTTTAGTCCAACAACAAGAATTTGAAATCTTGAAAACATAGTTTCTATTGATTCACTATCTTCCATCTAGAATGCCTCATACTTCTGAATGAGCGCAAGGTCCTTGGTTTCTTTGACTTGATGTTGCCTTCATGTGTCATTCTCAGAGAGTCAAACATATTCTTTGCAGTTTCTCTATTTGATATTTTCTCATATTCTGAATATGAGATGGCGCTGAGGAGAATAGTTCTGGCCTTGTGGTGGTTTCTGAATTCACGCTTTTGCTTATCAGACATCATTTTCATGTCTATCTTCTGACCACGTCCATCCATTGGATGCGTGTATCCATCAGTCACCATGTCCTACAAATTAACATCATATGCCAGAAATAAACTCTCAATTTTGTATTTCCAGTAGTCAATGTTTTCTCCATCAAAGACTGGAGGTTTACCATTGAATCTGTCCATGTCTTCATTGTTGTCATTGCTGATGTTTTGGCTTGGTCCCACCATAGTGTTTTTCTGATGCTTGGATCTTGTACTGACACGGTTAAATGTTTAAGCTCAGAACCAGGCGCTCTGATGCCAATTGAAGATGTGAAAAACACAAGAAGGGAGGGGGGGGGGGGAGTTAAATTGAAAACTTCGATCTAAAACAGCTTAATGACACAATATTTTTATCCTGGTTCGTTTGATCTCAAACTACTCCATTCCACCCGTCAAGGTGATTTCGCCTCTCTCCAACGAGGTCTTAATCCACTAATCTCAACAAGATTACAAAGGCTACTTTAATAATTGTTAAAGTCTTCTTGAGTACAACCACAATCCGGTTAATCTCATGGAAATCTTTTACAATATGATTTAAACAAAATGTGTTGTTGTTTTCTAACAAAAACAGTTTATCACAACTGTGATAAATTACACAGGTTTAGCTTAGAATAAAGAATGAATTTGCTAGAGCTTGAGTATGCGTGGTTGGTGATATTAGCAAATTGTTGTGTGTACGTACGTGCTTATTTTTGCAAGCTGACTTGTTTATATAGGCAATGTAATGACGTTGTCCATAAAGCAAGTTTAATGTTATTAACACTCTTTCCTTTTGGAGAAGATCTTTTCTGAAGAAAGTCGTTAGAATTAATTCTGTCTTGAATGTTCAGTAACGCTTCAAAGTCTTTTCCCTTAACTGCCGATGACGCTTCAGAATATTGATGACTTGGTTGATATGTATTTGTTTACAATCAGAGTTTATTGTAATTAAGCGCAAGTTCTGGTCACCAATCTTCAGCGTATAATTTGATTGCTTTAGCGTGTAATACTTTATGGCTTATCTTCTGATGCTGATCTGATCAGAACTTCTGCATACATAGAACATATTTTTAAGGTGCATATTTTTTATTTGTATTTATTTATTCTTTGTATTTGTTATCATCAGAACTCTAACCAAGGGTTGTAGGATCAAACTATGTTCTAACACTTTCGACAACCTTTTTTTAGCATTACCATTCCCTTGAATGACAGGTGCAAAAACACGGCAAGTGTGGGTCACTCGGCTGGCTTCAAAATTATTCTTGACAGGATACAAAGGTGAGATGGGAACTTCCACACCATCCTCTAGGATTTTAGAGTTGTATTTATATGGCACGACTTTTTCAAATTCGTAAGGAACAGGACCCGACAAGCAAATCACCACTGGAGCGACAACTGGCTTGCTATGGTACTTAATCTCTATAGGGAAGGGAACACAAAAACAAGGCACAATAACATTCACCCCTTCTTCAGAATACTTAGACATCATAAAATCATTGATGGAGAACACATCTTCATCTGAGGAAAAGAATTCATCTGTAGAAGCATACTCATCATCTGACATAGTCTCGGCCGAGCAATCTTCCATCACGTTAATCCCATTGTAATCATCTTTATCGCCTGAGACTTTGATAGTACCATTATACAATAATAATTGAACACCCCTATTCACAATGGAACAACCACGAGAGTCTCTGCAGCAAATCTGGAAAGACCCATAATGGTGTTCTTCTTGACCATCCATGTGATAGAAGGTAGCGTGCAACTGCACCAAATCATCATTCATATGATTTAAGTCAAAAATATGGAATTCACCAGGACATCCATAGACCATATTCACATCTTCTTCGTACTCTACCTTTGGCCTAATTATATGAATGAGGCCTTCGTCCATCATTTCCTAAAGATCAACTTTTATCGTATCACATCCCTGGATATCTGTACTGCAAATACTACAACCAACATGTTCGTGCATATAATAACTAAATTCGTAGAGATCAGCATGCATCTTCACCAGATCTCCTCTAACCAAGTTAATATCAAAAATACAGAAGTCCCCCAGACAACCAGCAACCATGTTTACATCATTTTCTCCTCCATGTTTTGGCAAATGATTATCTTTCGTGTTATGGCCAACATCCTTAAAGGATAGGAGGCGAGGTCCCACCATCTTTTGTACTTCAAATTTCAAAGGATAACAGTTCCCAATACTGTGCCCTGATGCTCCCTGATGAAAGCACATGTTTGGTCAGCCTTATAATACTAGGGTAAAGGAAAAGGTATAGCAGGGGCAGCCTGGTCTGAACCAACTTCTTCTGAATCAAAGCCGTGAATAACTCTGCATAGCTCACTGGAATAGAGTTAAAATAATCTCTCTTATGACTTTGCCCTTGACTCCCCTGAGGAGATGGTCTCTAATAAGCTACAGTGGTTAGAGATACATTAATGACTGGAGTCATAGAAGCAACCTATTGCTGGTACTGATGATATCTTCTAGGTGGCCTAATCTTCCTTTCCCCAATAACAGCATTCGTTTCACTTTCTTTCTTTCGAGAGAACCAATATGTTGACTTCTTTATCCCTTAATCTTTTGTCAAGCGCCCTTCTCTGATAGCCTCTTCCAAATGAAAACTCATGCTTACCATTTTGGTGAAATTACTCGGTGCACTGGCGACCATCCTTTCACAATAAAATGATCCAAGGGTTTTCAGGAAGACCTTGGTCATTTCTTGTTCTCCCATAGGTGGCACTACCTGGGCAGCTATCTCGCGCCAACGCTGCACATATTCTTTAAATGACTCATTGTCTCTCCGAGCCATTGCCCTTAACTGGTCATGGTCAGGTGCCATGAACATATTTTACTTATACTGTTTGATGAAGGCTTCCCCTAGATCATTGAAGGTGCAGATACTGCTACTGTCTAAACTCATATACCACTTCAGAGAGGCACCAGTCAAAATATCTTGGATAAAATTAATAAGCAAACTCTAATCATTAGTATGGGTGGAAATTTTACTGATATACATTATGAGGTGGTCACGAGGACAAGAGTTGCCCTTGTACCTCTCAAATTCCGGAACTTTAAACTTTGCTGGGACCTATAAATTGGGAACTAGGCAGAGTTCACTGACATTATGTCCAAACAATTCTTTTCCTCGAAGGGCCTTCATTTCCTTCTGCATCTCATTGAACTGGTATTTAAAGTCATCCAATCGGTCATAGAAACCCACACTTTCATTTGGTGGAGGAACAGGACGATAAACTTCATCATTAACGAACGACGCAACATTCACCGAAGGAAACGCAGTATAATGAATCTCATTTCTAGCCATATGAGTAACATGCACCACAGGAGGTGTAAGAGTAGCAGAAACTTGAACAACTGGAGCAACTGGAGCATCAAGATTATAACCTTCTGGCATGAAATTTATAGGCATCCCCCACGGGTAACCCTGAGGCATACAATTCTGAGAAACAATAAATGGGGTAATAGAAATGGGAACTGATGGACCTTTAGAAGAAAACGTTGTTTGTTGTGGCTGAGCATAAGGAAGAACAAGTGGTGGCTGATTCTAAGCATCCACCAATGATTCCATCAAAGCAGGCATATTAGCCATACCGGCCTTCAAAGCAGTAACCTCTTCATGCAGCTCGCGATTCTCTTGTTCAAGATTCTCCATTTTCTTCCTATAATTAGCCCGAGTATTGTACCGATGAGACAACTTGCTGAACAAAGTAGCAAAATACAGTAAGACACCTGGGTATGAATAGAAATGCAAGAAATATGTACAAGATGATTCATGATATACAATGCACACGATTTATTTATTATTATTAATATTTCAAGGGACTCAAAGAATTATAGACAATTTTGCAAATACTAAAATACTAACACATTTGAAATACTGAAAAATCTCATTATAATAACTTCAAAATGGATTAAAACTTTTAGTACAAGTTTCAACAATCCTAATTACAAGAGAAGATAGAATCTAAAACCCTAAGAAAGCAAAGTTGATGAAGATCTCTCCACACACTGACGCTTTCCCGTGAGTCTTGTAATTTGAGCCTTCAACTGCTTGTTCTCTTCTACATATCTGTCAGTGACCTCTTTCAAATTGCCAAAGTTGGGAAGTGAATGACTAAGTCCTGATCGATCTCTAGAGGAAAATACATCCCATTGCTTCTCCATCATCTCTACAATACGACTCTCAATAATCTCAATTAGGTCGTCCTTCTCTTTCAAGTCTACTCGGTAGGACATCTCTAAAGACTGACACATATTCTTTCAGGCTCCCTTCTCTTGCTGCATCTTGACTAGGGAAAGCTGAAGCTCTTCCACATCATCTAAAAGGGGAGAAGTGGTCTTCACAAGCATATCAGGTAAAGGTTCCTCATAGGAATATGGCATCTTCAACTGAATTTCCCTTGCCTTTACCCACCGGAGGTAAGGCTCCAAAGAAACAGCTACTCTAGGTCCCAAGTCCTTTATACTCTTCCTTTGAATATGGAGTCAAACCTTTGCAATTTCCTCCTTAGCTTTATTATGATCCTCTCTCTCTTTCAGAAATAAACCACTCAGATGAATACTATTTGGCTTATCTCTCATCAGATATTAAAGCTGTCATCAGGCAAGAACGGGATTGTAGTTAATTCCTCCCTTTGTGCCAAGAAGAGGTACATTGGGGAAACTACAACAACTATCGACAATCTCCACATCATAATGCGCCTGATAATACCAAACAAAGTCGGAATGGGTGAGGGCCATAATCTTTGGAGCCCAACGAGGTTCCTTCTTAACATCCCAAAAAGCATCGGGCCGAGGTAAGTGAGAAATAAACCACTGATACAACAAAGGCGTGCAACAAATGATCATACATCCAAGATAATAATCCTAAAGATGAATGGAGTAATAAATATCTAATAATATAGGGACTGGATTCCCAATCAAAAAGATCCTGATGGAATTAATATCCACAAAAATAGCTAGCTTTCTCCAATAAAAACTGAGCGGGTAATCCTCTAATTCCTCCTTTGGTAGTTGTTGTACCCCAAAATTTTCCCTCCCATATTTCTCAAAATATTTCAAGAAAGATCCTCAAGTTGCTCAAGGTAGTCCAAGGTTTGGCCAGACAAGCTCTCTCCTAAGGCAGTCTACCTCAAATTAGGGTTTCATGTTGCATCAAGATGCTTGAGTCCAAGGAACTCAAAATGCTCAACATTGTCCTAATATGTTCTCAAGATCATCTATGTCAAGTTTCAAGCCCTACAGAGGAAATTTGCTCAGTCAATTGCTCAAAGGCCTGAAAATCGACTGTGCTAGGGCAAAAGTCAACTGTGGCCCACATACAGTCAAACTTCAATATTTTTGGTCAACATCCTCATTTTTAAATATATTTCATCATTTGATCAAGGGTTGATCATGATTCATTAAGGATTGCTCATAATTCATCAAGAACTAAAAGTTGCTAAATTAGGGTTTTGTAGGAAAAGTCAACTCAACTTTGACCAAGCATAACTTTCTCATAATTTATGAGAAATGACCCATCAAAATCTCATTTTGAAGAGGATGAAATTCCCTACAATCTATCTTCATCTCCCAAGTTCAAAATATGCACTCACAAGAAGTTATGAATTTGGAGATTATAGGTCATTTTGAAAAGTCAACAAAAATAGCCTTTTTGTCAAAGCTTCATACATGAGCATGGAATATCAAATTGATATGAGACAAAAAGGGTTGATTAGAGGACATCTCAAGCTTTCTAAAAAGTCCAAGAACACCCTCATAAGGTTAAAATTGAGAGAGATATGCATTGTCAAAGTTGGACAATTTTTGAAAAAATGCATGAAGCAAATATTGACCAAACTTGGATTTTTTCCAAATGGGCCTATCTTTCCAAGTTTTAAACTCATTCCTAACATGGTCCACAACCTCTAAGACCACCCATACATTTTTCTACTATTTATGCTATTTATTTTGATATTTTATTCATTAAAATTAAGAATTAAATAAATAAATAATAGAAATAATGTAAATTTTGATGTGAATCCATTTTGGGAAAGTTTTATGCTGGTTTATGTCAATTGATTTCGTGAAATAACTTTTCAAATATGTCCAAGTTCATCCACATGTGAAAATGGCATAAAATCATCAAATGTGGCATTTTTTTCAAATCTTGATCATGGTCTTAAAATACAACATTATGAGGGAGATTCTTTCCATGATTTCTTGTCTCCTCATTCTCCTCTATAAATATACAGCCATACAAGCTTGAAAGAGACGAAAATCCTCTCTAAAAAGCTTTCAAAAAGCTCTTCAAAAAGCTCTCTAAAATCTCTTCAAAAAGCTCTCCAGAAATCAAAGAATTGGTGCAAGTCATATCTCGAGGTTCCGGTCTCTCTCAATTGACATCAAGCCTCAAACCATCCACTTGAAGTCCTCAAGGGTCTTACAAGGCCCAAGAGCAATCCATCACACGCCTAGCATGCCCCCCATTTGACAACACCGGTTTGGTAAAATTTTAAACTTTGAATCTCTAATTTTAATCACATTTTATGGTATGCTAACGTTTGTTTGAATTTATATAGAACAGTTATGGATGGTTGAATCATAGGTTTCACTCAATAATCAAAAAACACCATAGTTAGAGCATGAAGCTTTCGAAGATTTGGGCCTAGGGATTTCTGATGATTGCACCCCCTGTTTACTTTTTTCTACTAGGCCCATCTTTATTTTCATGTTTTATTCGTTTTGTTTATTTCTTTTAATACCTTTTATTTTTTTATCAATAAAAAAATATAAAAATCACATAAAAATAGATTTAGGATTTTTTCTTAATTAAATTTTAATTTTAGGTAAAACTTTAATTTCTTTTTGTAAATAACTTAAAAATAATTAGAATAAATAGGTTTTATTACTAACTTATTTATATTTTTATTTTTTACTAAAATAACCAAAGAAACCAAAATAGGTCATGTAATTATTTTTATTAATTAATATAATTAACTAATTAATTGTATATTAATTTAGAAAACTTATTTCTTTTATTAAAAACAACAAAAAAAACAATTTTTCTTTTAATTAGGTTAGAAGGGTCAAAACCTTAAATTCTCGTCGATCTTAATTCTTCTCGCGCGCTTTATTTTTATTATTTACCATAATGATGTAACTCCCTACAGTTTGTAATAGTTTAATTAGGACATTTATTTACATTTATCACTTTATTTTCAAAGGGTTTGTTTTTGTCTATGTAAATACCCGAAGCCTTGTAATAGCGTAGTTTAAATTCTGCATTTTAAATTCCGAAAATTATTAACTGTTAGATGTATGATAATAGGATGCATGACAAGAATGTATAATTAATTTTAAAACAGTTAGATCACCCTAAATATGCAAAGATAAATAAACTGAAATTGAATCATTCGCACATGTGCACTCCTAGGGTACACTCCCACTTGGTTGCCTTCGGTAAACGGTCATTGAGTATAGGATGCTTTAGTGGTCGTCCTTTTGTCTAAATAAAGATCAAAGTCCCGAATTGGAAAAGTTGCCTCGGAATTGTTGCCTCGGAATTGTTGCCTCGAATAATTTATCTAAGACATTAGGGTAATTACTAAGACTTCCTAATATTGCTTTAGTGACCGTAAGTCCCTTTCGAATTGACCCTCAAAACTCCAATGACGGTGCTACCTACTCACTAATAGTGGGATAGCATTGTCTAAAGGAAACGAACATAGAACAATTCTTTTTTCGAGTAGGTAGATTAGTTCTTAAGTCCTTGCTCATTCCAAACAAAATTTTCACATTTACACTCCTTTAAAAACGAAGTTTTCAAAACCCTTCATTACACTCTTAAAGACTGAAGCAAGAGTTAAATCGAAGTCAAGACAAAAACTTTTCAAAGCACACAAACACAAAGAAAACAATTTTGAAAATGATAAGCAAGTAGCTAAGAGCCCGTAGATAACTACGGATAGAAAGGGTGCTAATACCTTCCCTTTCTATAATCTACCCCCCGTACTCAGAAATATCTCGAATAAGGAATTTTTTGGTGCTTTTTTCCTTTCCTTGTTGGATAAAATAAAAGGCGGCGACGACTCTTGCTTACCGTGACATTTTACGAACACAAACGCAAACCAGCAAATTTCCTTAAAAAAGGGAAACACGTCCCGGTTCTGGCCACCGTATCACAGAACTGACGACTCTGCTGGGGATTTAATAAGTGGGGTGTACCTTAGGAATAGTTCATTATATTATTTTCAATTGTTTGATCTGTTTGCTTTATCTTTGTGGGTTTCGCATGGGAGTTACTATAGATCCTAACCCGCATCTGGGAACACCTTTTAGGTAAGTAGCAATAGATTGTGAGGGAACTGTACGGCGTAGACCGATACAGTTGAAGCAGTAGCTATGTTGGTGTGACGCATTAGTTGGTACCGATATCCCTTATGGAGGAACAAGGAGAGTATGGGGCTTATAATGGGTCATTAAGCATAAAATGACCTTAGAACCTATAATTGACCAACTTGGTCATAGAAAAGTAGAATTATGCTATACTCATTGAGACCATACTCTCGCGATGATTCCGGCTGCAAGAAAAGGTTGCTAAACTGGAATTATGACCGATCGAGGATGGTCAGTGATATTGAGAACCTCTAGAACCCGATTACTATTACTAGGACAGGTTGAACCAACTAAACTGAAAGAGGGTAATACCTAAACTCTATGCCAGACTGAAATTTAAGGACTATTGTGTGACTTGTGTGCTTTCAAACTTAAACTACTTGTACATTCTTATTATCTGACAACATGAGTTCCTTACAGGTTTTGTTTACAGTCCTTATCCAATAATTTGGATTTATTGCAGGGTTTACTTACATTACCTCGTACTTTTGCTTAAACGCATAACATACACATCATAACATCATGCCTTAACATTTCCTTAACCATTTCAAAGATCTCAAAGGTTTATGATGCAGGTTATGGTAAATCAAACTTCTATCAAGGGGCAAAGGGGATTTATTTTCCTCTAGCCAATGTCATATAGAGATCAAAACACGATAATTTGAGTCGGTGGCTATGACCCACTCGATATGGTGAGCTTGACTCTTGAAGAAGGACTCTCAACAAACGTGAAGTTTCTTCAATCAAATTCTAATAGTTTCTTGTTTACCCCGTGAGATCCTTGAAAACATTGCATACATATCATACATATCATTGCATAACAGGTCTTCCAGTATAGGTCTCTCATGTTCTCACTGTTTATTTCAGCAATGGCTCTAAAACAAGACAACAGAGATCTTCAAACCTAAGAAGCTCAGTTCAGGGAAATATTCCTAAACCTATCCAAGGGGCAGAAAAAAGTTGAAAACACTCCTCGTTTGGAATTTGGTCAATAAAAGTCCTGAAGACAATAAGGACAAACGGTTGAAACATCTGTAAGCTGAGGTAGATGCAATGAGAACCCAGATGCTGGGGCAGATGGCTCTAATCCAAGGCCTAGCCCGAGAACAAGAAGAGTTGAGATCCATTATCAACCAGCTTCATCAAGACAGATACAACAGTATGAAGCAAACAGTCGGGGCCGGGGGCCAAGTCACTGATCAACTTTCAAGAAAACCAGGGTTAGGTTTGGTGAAGAATGGACCTCTCTAAGTTGCTACTACCTCACAGGTCCAACAATAACCTCGCTAAAAACAACGGGTTAATCAGAGTAAGCAGGATACACCCAAGAGGCAGTTTACCAAGCTCAACATGCCGTTGTCTCAAGCTTTACAACACCTGTTGAGGATGAATCTGGTGACATTGAGAGGACCTCATCCGAATCCCAAGACTTCTTCACCTAACTACCATCCCGATGCAAGGTGTGCATATCACTCCAACTGCCCGGGGCACGATACTAACAGCTGTTGGGCGCTGAGAAACAAAATTCAAGACCTGATTGATGAAGGAGCATTGGAACTCACACAAGACGGTCAGATTGAGTTCTTATGCCATCCCTCCAAGGCTCACCATTTGAAGTGACAAGTTCTGACAAGAGAAGACTTTTTGTTCATTAGAATTTTCAATTTGTAATTTTCTTTTGATGGTTCAAACATTTAATCATGTCAAACTTTGTTACTTTATCAATGTATTGCATATGTCTGTTTTGAATCAATCCATTCGTATTCACTATTTGTGTTCTTATTTCCTTTTGTGATGTTCAACTCTCTATTAAAAAACTCTAAGCCTTAGAGGGAGGATGACGAAAATGATATCGAAATCTCTACAGTATGCTTTTGAACAGACCCCGCTGATGAGGTACAGGCATTGTTTCAAATCCTAAACAGTTGAGTTATAAGGAAGATAATCCATAGTCAACCCTTTTGAGCCAAAGAAGTTGGAGTTTTTTTTCTTCTTTTCACACAAATTAAAACCCTTAATCACAACCTGGGGCAGGGTAGTTTTCTCAGTTAATCTAGGTGCACAATGAATGGCATCAAAGAAGTCCTTCCGGAACAAAAGACGGTGATGGTTCCCTATAATCGTCAAGACAGGAAGTCATTATCTCTCAAAAATCAAAGCCCATTAAGTCAAAACCTATGAAGGAGACTTAAGAAAAAAACGGGGGCATCCCGCTGACTGTAATCACAAAAAGAAACAGTTCAGGCAAAAGACAGGGATAATGAAATCAAAAAGAAAGAGGTCATACAAACTCTCAACAAAAATGACTGCCTGTTCAAAATAAACTGTCAGTATCCGAACCATCACTGGAATATCAGAGCAAAGACTCAAATAGGATTTAAATACACAATTGGTTAAGTTTAGGATCGAAGAACATCACGAAGAATGGGTGGGTACAAATGAAATTTGAGCCTTTATCCTTTGTTTCTTGAATCGTGAACCAGGCCACGTTATAACCCTTAAAAGTCCTAGCTGAAGCATGGGTTAGTTCGAAAGCATACTGTTACAAAAGGTATCCTTACTCCTGTAGGACTTGCTGTAAATCCTGAGTTGACATCACATTTTACAAAATTTTCCTGTCTTACTGAAAAATGCATTTTCAAAAATTTTAAGACAGACATAAGCTTTACATTCTTAAAATAACATTGTTTGCATATGACTATTTGTTCAACAACAGAGAAATTCGCACGACGAATATCTAGTGAACAAGAATATTCTCAATAAAAAGGATCACCTCAAGTGGAAAAAACACTTCCAACCAAGGGGATCGGCATGAGAATTGTCTATCATATGGGGAAATCAAGTCAAGATTCAAGGAGTCTCTCAAAGATGCCAAATAGACAGGGACAGATCTCAATCTGAATCACTTGGGGCATTGGACATGAATTCCAGCAACGAATCTTATATGATCAAACGAACATCTTCTGGTAGCATGGAAACACAACACTACCGACAATGACAACTCCCTACACCCTGAGAGCGTGGACATAGTCAAAAAATACTACGCATGAACAAAGACCCGCTAGGTTGACAGGCCTAGGCAAAAATAAGGGCATCCCGAAGAACCAAAAGGGTTCGGGAAAAAATTAGGGATAAAAACAAAAAAAAGATTTGTACACCCGGTAAGTCGAAAACCTGAAAAGGCGGCTTGGGCAAGAAAGGGTATCCCGGTGGACTGAAAATCTGAAAAGACACTCAAGGAAAAAGTTAGGGATTAAAGCGTACGACTATGTCTCGTCATCTCGTCACTTGCCTACCAGAAGAAGATTTGTCATTTCAATCGGCAATTACCAAGCACCTCATAGGTTGGAATAATACTCGATCCACAAGGCCTCCACATGCACCTTCTCCCGCAAATACAAGGGCAGAAAAATCTCGATGCAAAGTCATTATCTCAGCCCGCGTCCCAGTAACATCTATACTCCCCGTAGAGTAAGAAAAGGACAGTCGTGTTAATTCTCCCCAGCTGAGGCTCGCAAGCACGAATGGGTCAGTAAGATTCTCCCCAAGCAGAGTTTATCTATCACCAGCACTGGAAGATTATCCCCAGTGGAGTCTGGAAGATTATCTCCAGTAGAGTCTAAAAGATTATCCCCAATGAAGTCGCCATTGGAAAATTATCCCCAGCGAAGTTCATTCCTTTCACAGACAGAAATTCAATCACCAACAGGGTTCACTGTCACCAGCAACAGTAATTCATCCCCAGCTGAGTTTTATTTCTCCAAATCAGCAGATCTTCTAGCAGAGTATATACTCCCCACAAAGTCATTTCCTCGTCAACCCATTCCCCAGTGGAGTTATTCTCTACTGCAGGATTATTCTCCCAATCATCTTCGGTCGTTATCTCCAGCGAGCGAAACTCTTTATTCTCCAACAACAGTCATGGATTTATTTTCCCAAACTCGGACGTACCATAATAGCATTTCATGTTCATATATCATGAGGGGCGCATACATATTGCATACAACATAATTTCATTTATTTTGAGAACATCATCATATAATGCATGTCATGCATCATATACGATTAATCATGTACCTTTTCAGGAAATATGGTTATCATCAACAACTTCCAGCAAGTTCAAGATTAACTCCGGAAACTAAACAGAGTAATTATCTGCACGATCAAATGCAGCTTTACACGGGTTCGTCACGAAGAAATCTTACATGGGTTTCTCTTAAATGCAGCTTCACATGGGTTTATCCTGAAAAATCTTACACGGGTCCTTTCTCATATATTTCTGAATAATGTTTTACACGAACTTATCACAAAGTAACCTTACTCAGGTTCCTCCTGAAGTTTTACACGAACTTATCACAAAGTAACCTTACCCAGGTTCCTCCTGAAGTTTTACACAAACTTATCACAAAATAACCTTACCCCGGTTCATTTTTAAGTTTTACACGAACTTATCACAAAGTAACCTTACCCAGGTTCCTCTTGAAGTTTTACACATAATTATCTCAAAGTAACCTTACCCAGGTTCATTTTGAAGTTTTACACGAACTTATCACAAAGTAACCTTACCCAGGTTCCTCTTGATGTTTTACATAGACTTAGCCCAAAGTAACCTTACCCAGGTTCCTGCCGAAGTTTTACACAAACTTATCCCGAAGTAACCTTATCGAGGTTCCTCCTTACAATTTCCCGATGTAGTTTCACCCAGACTCATCCTGAAGCAACCTTACCCAGGTTCCTCCTTACAATTTCCCGATGTAGTTTCACCCAGACTCATCCTGAAGCAACCTTACCCAGGTTCCTCCTTACAATTTCCCGATGTAGTTTCACCCAGACTCATCCTGAAGCAACCTTACCCAGCTTCCTCCTTACAATTTCCCGATGTAGTTTCACCCAGACTCATCCTGAAGCAACCTTACCCAGGTTCCTCCTTACAATTTCCCGATGTAGTTTTACCCAGACTCATCCTGAAGCAACCTTACCCAGGTTCCTCTTTACAATTTCCCGATGTAGTTTTACCCAAACTCCTCGCAAAGCAACCTTACCTAGGTTTCTTCCCGGTTCAGATGCAGTTTTACCTAAACTCCTCATGAAGCAGCCTTACCTAGGTTTCTTCCCGGTTCAGATGCAGTTTTACCTAAACCCATCATGGAGCAACCTTACCTAGGTTCCTTCTCAGTTCAGATGTAGTTTTACCTAAACCCATCATGGAGCAACCTTACCTAGGTTCCTTCTCATTTCAGATGTAGTTTCACCTAAACCCATCATGGAGCAACCTTACCTAGGTTCCTTCTCTTTCCCGATGTAGTTTCACCTAGACTCATCCTGAAGCAACCTTACATAGGTTCCTCCTCAGTCCCGATGCAGTTCTACCCAAAATCTTCACAAAGCAACCTTACCCAGGTTCCTTCTCGGTTCAGACGCAGTATTACCCAAACTCCTCACAAAGGTTCCTTCTCGGTTCAGACGCAGTTTTACCCAAAATCCTCACAAAGCAACCTTACCCAGGTTCCTTCTCGGTTCAGATGTAGTGTTATCCAAACTCCACACGAAGCAACCTTACCTAGGTTCTTTCTCATAACCCTACTATCCAGGTTTCTTTTCTCTTATCTCCAGACAGCAGTCCACAACACTGTAAGACCCAGACCTATCAAACACAATCGGTTTCACCTTTCTCTAGTAGGTCGCGGTGCATCCTGTACACAACTAGATACACAGTTCACTTCCGCTTCCTCAAGCCGGAATTAATTCCTCAGTTGAACAACGGATGACTGAAGTTCCTAAAATTCAACAGAGATGTTTCCTCATTGGAATACAGACGACCGAAGCTCCTAAAATTCTACTTCTCTCAACAAAGATCAACCCTCCCCAGCGAATTCTTCCTCAACAATAGGTATACAAGCTCTCGCTAAGGAATCATAGGTTCCACGCAAGAATAAAAAAACACCATAGTTAGAGCATGAAGCTTTCGAAGATACGGGCCTAGAGATTTCTGATGATTGCACCCCCTGTTTACTTTTGCTACTAGGCCCATCTTTATTTTCATGTTTTATTCATTTTGTTTATTTCTTTTAATCCCTTTTATTTTTTTATCAATAAACAAATATAAAAATCACATAAAAATAGATTTAGGATTTTTTCTTAATTAAATTTTAATTTTAGGTAAAACTTTAATTTCTTTTTGTAAATAACTTAAAAATAATTAGAATAAATAGGTTTTATTACTAACTTAATTATATTTTTATTTTTTCTAAAATAACCAAAGAAACCAAAGTAGGTCATGTAATTATTTTTATTAATTAATATAATTAACTAATTAATTGTATATTTAATTTAGAAAACTTATTTCTTTTATTAAAAACAAAAAAAAAACAATTTTTCTTTTAATTAGGTTAGAAGGGTCAAAACATTAAATTCTCGTCGATCTTAATTCTTTTCGCGCGCTTTATTTTTATTATTTACCATATTGATGTAACTGCCTACAGTTTGTAATAGTTTAATTAGGACGTTTATTTACATTTATCGCTTTATTTTCAAAGGGTTTGTTTTTGGCTATGTAAATACCTGAAGCCTTGTAATAGCGTAGTTTAAATTCTGCATTTTAAATTCCGCAAATTATTAACTGTTAGATGTATGATAATAGGATGCATGACAAGAATGTATGATTAATTTTAAAATAGTTACATCACCCTAAATGTGCAAAGATAAATAAACTGAAATTGAATCATTCACACATGTGCACTCCTAGGATACACTCCCACTTGGTTGCCTTCGGTAAATGGTCATTGAGTATAGGATGCTTTAGTGGTCGTCCTTTTGTCTAAATAAAGATCAAAGTCCCGATTCAGAAAAGTTGCCTCGGAATGGTTGCCTCGGAATTGTTGCCTCGAATAATTGATCTAAGACATTAGGGTAATTACTAAGACGTCCTAACATTGCTTTAGTGACCATACCCCCCTTTCGAATTGACCCTCAAAACTCCAATGACGGTGCTACCTACTCACTAATAGTGGGATAGAATTGTCTAAAGGAAACGAACATAGAACGATTCTTTTTTCGAGTAGGTAGATTAGTTCTTAAGTACTTGCTCATTCTAAACAAATTTTTCACATTTACACTCCTTTACAAACAAAGTTTTCAAAACCCTTCATTACAATCTTGAAGACAGAAGCAAGAGTTAAATCGAAGTCAAAACAAAAACTTTTCAAAGCACACAAACACAAAGAAAACAATTTTGAAAATGATGAGCAAGTACCTAAGAGCCTGTAGATAACTACGAATAGAAAGGGTGCTAATACCTTCCCTTTCTATAATCTACCCCCCGTACTCAGAAATATCTCAAAAAAGGAATTTTTCTGTGCTTTTTTCCTTTCCTTGTTGGATAAAATAAAAGACGGTGGCGACTCTTGCTTATCGCGACATTTTGCAAACACAAACGCAAAATGCAAACCAGCAAATTTCCTTAAAAAAGGGAAACACGTCCCGATTCTGGCCACCGTATCACAGTAGTCATGTGGGCCTCAATCTCAGACTTCCCCAAATGAACCATAGCAGCTATCGCATGGGACTTGGGATCTCCCTCTAAACTGGTGAAAGGAACACGATCAGTGATAGGTAAACCCAATAGGTAAGAATACTCCTCCAATGTAGGAATCAACTGATAATCAGGGAAAGTAAAACATCGATACACCGGGACATAAAACTAGAACAAAGTTGAGAGAATACCCTCCTCCATCCTGAGCTTCATAAGAGGCACGATGGATCTACACTTCTTCTGAAAATCTGTAGAGCTCTCGATCTTGGGAATCAGACTCATCAATTCATCTATCATAGGATCCTTGAAACAATACTTCTGAGTCTTTCTTTTTCCAGAATCCATGGTCAAAAGTACCTGAGATATTCACAAAAGGTCAACTTTAAGTCCCTTGAATTTTTTTTAAAGGATGCTCATGGGTTCATGAATGCATGATGCAACAATCACACACAAGATCACAAACTTGGGGGGTTCATAGGTTTGACATCACGAGAATGAAGTCAATGGTACTACCCACAAGGTATGGTCTAATAGTTTGTCACCAGCCAAACAAGGTTCTAAAAGGTTCCCATAGTCTACATCCTTCCTTCGGATATTTCCAACATCCTGATTGACTCGGTAATTAGTAATATTCTCAAGAAAAACTCATTTGAGTGTAGTATTGCATGAGAACCATTTCTGGATTACTCCTTCATAGTTTCCGCACTACACCTAAAAGCCCAAGATGGGTTAAAGGTTCTATGGTCCTCAGTTTCAACAGGCTCCCAGGTCGAAAGCAGCACATCTTCTTGATTACTCGGTAAACGACACTATAATCAAAGGGCCCTCCACTGAGTGGAGGATCTCATGCCTCCTCTTTTGGGATTACTCCCTTAAAGTTAACATGACTATATCGTCCGTCCTATCTTAAGTTTTCCCAAGTCCGAGTAGAGGACTTATGTGAAATCACCCTGAAAACTAGGAAAATCCAGATAAACATATATACAACATATAATATAAAACAAACAAAAGCACATACACAGATAAACAAAGATAGGGTCAACCCACTTAGGGATGGACCATCATTTGGTCAATCTTTCCCCAGTGAAGTCGCCATATTTTCTGTAGTGGTAGAAATGTTGAAACTAAGCCAATGGATTGACTTGAGTCGCACAGATCAAATAAAAATCGCCATTGTGATTTATTGTTTCCAAGGGAATGGGAAAAGAGCGAATAACCCAAAAAGAGGGGGAGAGAATCTAAGTTTTGGGATTGGTTATGCAAAGTGAATGTATTAGCACCCTAAACATCTATGGTACTCCGCAGGAACCTCTTTGAAAATTTGTGTATTTTGGCTATAAATGGTGTATACAAAAATAGATTATGGGGGTGAGAAAAGAAGTATTTTTTACAATTTTTGCATCCACCGCGGTTACGAACCTTTAGTGCCTACGCACAACCTTCTGTGCAATAGGGGATTAGGGTACTCAATGTTCACCTAAAAAAATTAAAAACACAAGTGTGTTGGTTAATTTTAAGAGACGAGACATCATTGTCATATCCGATTCGAAAACCTGCTTACTACCCACGATTATGAGAAAGGAGAATTTGCATCATCTCAAAGTGGAGGATATGGGTTGGATTTTAAAATCAACAAAGCCTCACTCAATACCCAAGTGGAAAATATCTCACTTCACTACATATCGTAGAAGTATAGTAGCTCGCATCACTACAAGGATTGACAAGAGTCTAATCTTTTGAGAAAGTTTTAAGGTAAAAAGCAAAAGTGGAAAAATGATTTGAATGAGGTTGATTGAATTTTAGTCTTCTCACAAAAATGTCAGGGTATTATTAAGTTGATTAAAGTTTGATTAAGAAAATATTTTTTTGAAAATACATGGACCTAAGTCCAAATTTATTGTGAAAGCGGTTCGAGTTTAGAAAACAAGAATAGTTTTGAAAATTAGGGATAAGATTTTTGAAATTAAAGAAGATGGGGGGAGATGAAGGGACTATCCTAAAGCATAAGGTAAAAGCTAGGGAAAAGAACCGTCTAACCAACAAGAAGATAACACTTGAAACAATGAGTCAATGTAGAATTCTCATCCTTTGGATTTGAAACCAAACAAGCAAATATAGTAAACATCTTAAGAAAACCAAGCTTCAAATGCATTAAGTCTTCTCAAAAATTGGGCTGAGTAACGACTGTATATAGATGAATTCCTGATCACAGTCAAAACATAAAATCAGAATAACCTACATACAAAGCAAACAAATAACCCAATGTCTCGGTATAAACCCCAAGAACTCCAGACAAAATAACAATAGAATTCACAAGGTCTCAAGGTAATCAAGGTCTCTAATCATAAGTCCAAGAAGCCCATAACTCTAAAATGCCAAGGATTGTAACCAAATAGTCCAAGTAACATTAAAGCTTTTTATTGTTCAAGTTGATTATTAGGTATCTTCAAAAAGAAAATGAAAAGCTCAAATGAGCAAAATAAAAAGACATAAAGATAAATGCTCAAGTGAGCAAAGATGAAAATAGCATGAAATGTTAATGCTAAAATAAATGGTGCTTAAAGCAAAAGCATAAAGTAAAAGCATAAAAATAAAAATCAATTGTTAATGAGCTAGAAATTAGAGATTAGTTGAATGACCATCTTGAAACTTGCATTTGAAAACTCATTAGAAGATTGATAAAATCAAATCCTCTCAACAATAAGTTTCATTTGGTTTTTGTCAAGTATATCATTCATTTCAAATTGTCAAGGCAACAACAAACGATCAACGATGTTTAAATGATTCACTTAGACCAAATTTTATGAAAGTCCATTAGAGGATTGATAAGATCAAAGCTTCCTAACAATGAACCTCAAGGTTATTGGATCAAAGGATTCAAATTAAACATATGTGAGCTTGCAAACATAGGTTTGGGCCACGAATGATCATTTCTCGAATCAGAACAAAATTTAACGCTATGTTAAGCAATCGTAAGTGGACTTATATAGAAATTGTACCTATTTTGAGGCCGATCAATAGTAATCTATATGCCATATGTTTGGAGAGATGATATATAAATCATCCTCTAACAACATGTATCACAATGAGAAAGGGGTAAGATGAAGAGGGAGGGGATGTATTTGAATCAAATATTTTGATCAAACTATTATTAAAATCATCCATCCATTTTGGTGGAGTTAAACTCAACACCCAAGATCCAATGATGTTAATGAAGTTCATGATATAGTCATAATATAAAAAAAAATATTGCATTTAATGGACAAAATAAAAAGAAGAAAAATAATTTTTAAACTGCTTTTTAATGGAAATAAAAGGCAAAATAGAAAACTATATTTAAAGTGTCAAAGAAAAATTAGAAGAAACCATAGAAAAGTCAGAAATGATCTCAAATATTTTTATAAAATTTTTGGTAATCTTTTAAAACAGAAAAATATTTTTAAACTAATTAAAATCAATCAAATAAGTGAAAAAAGATTTAAAATAGTAGAAGTCAAAATAAAATACTAGAAAAATTTCCGAAAAGTCAGAAATAGCAAATATGATCTTGATAAAAAATTTTAGAATTTAAAAATGCCAAGAATTATTTTTAAAATAATTAAAATAAGACACACAAATCAAAAATTATGAAAAATATCAAAGATTAAAATAAAAATATAAAAAAAATATTCACAAAATCAGAAATAATTCAATGTATTTTTTATATATTTTTCATAATTTTTGGATAAAAATAAAAGAATTATGAATTTTTAAAGTTAAAAGAAATTTAAAAATAATTTTGTAAAATAAAAAGAAATCAGAAAAACCTCGCGGGATGGATCTCTCTCACTTATACATACTGGCAGATCTGATGGATCTGAGGTGGGGGGTATCATGAACCCAGGCTAAGGCGCACGCATGTAACACAAGAAAGTCCAACCAATCAAAATAAAACACTTGGCTGAGTGGCATTGGTTGAATAACGACACGTAGGTCATCTTCAACTTCCATCCTCCTGCAAGTAGGGCAAATCCAAGATCCTTGAATCTATAAATTTGCGCGTTCATAGTGGCACCACTAGATGCGTCTACTTGAGACGATCACAACCATATGCTCGCGGAAAATTTATATAAAGCACAACGTAGTTGATTTAAAAAAAACTAAAAATGTTTGAAAATGTTAAAATAAAAAATCAGAAGCATCAAATGCATTGTTTCACCAAAATTGAGTTAAGAGCAAGCATCAGTGAACATTATAGACCATTCTAGTTATTTGAGTTAGAGGATTTGATGCCTTAAACTACCTGAACAAAGTCATATGAACTTTCTTTGTAAATGGACTTAGTTAGCATGACTCAAGGAACCTCAAGGGTTGATTCTTCTTCTATTAGATTCAGTGAAGTTCAAGGATGAAGGATCAATGAAGAAATTGGATTAAAAAGTGGAGAAAAGAGGAATTCAAAATCTCAGAAAAGTTAGTTGTTGAGGAAGTTTGACAGAGTGATTTTGGTTGTTCAAGCTTGAGAAAATGAGAGGAGTGAGGTCCTATATTTATAGGGAAGTGAATGGTGCAAAGAATTCAGAGGAAATTTGAAGTTTGGAGGGAAATTGGATCAAGCTCGAAAGTGTAAAAAATGTGACTCCATGTGCATCAAAACTCAATCAATTCCTGCGTTTTAATACTTAATTCAACTTTGGGAACTTTGTTAAACATGTTTAAATCAAAAACGCATGCTAAATTGGTGATTATAAGCCATATTATGAATTTCAAATTCTGACTTAAGAGAAAATATCAGTTTCTAGGTACCATCTTTGAATCCATGGTGCTCACAGCTCAAGGAACCTTAGGGCTTGATTCTTGAAGCATTTGAAAGATAATGTCACAAACTTTACAATGTGCAAAGAGTGATATCAATTGGATGCTTGAGATAAAAGTTGTGATGAGTCAAAGTAGAGAAAAAGATGCTGACTTTTTGTACTTCAAAAAATTCTAAGTTTTTCTTCAAAAGTGACCTATAATGTTTTGAGTTAAAACAAGGAGTTCCTCCAAAATTGAGATTTGATCATTGATTCTAGCTTGAAGTGGACATCGAAAAGAGCATTGTGAAACTTGAATCACTAAAAAATACCAAGTATTGAAAAAGTTAGGGCCTTGTGAAATTGGTGAAAATTCATGAGGTGACCTATAATCTTTTGAGTTCTTAAGGCATCTTCAACTTATTTAAAGATTTTCACATAAAATAAGAGTTGAATTTCACTTCCTTAAAATCATTGTGGAAAAAGAATGGGCTCAATGAGATAAAAATTGGCCAAGTTATGATATTTTGAAGTCACATAAAGGAATTTGATAGCCTATCTGGAGGACATGTAATCTTTCTTTGAAGTGATTGGTTGATAACCCTTTAAAGAGAAGCATACCTTTGGAATCACTCAAAAATATCAAAATATGAGCAATATATAGCCCTTAGAAGTCCAAAACCCTAGCTCCTAAAGCACCAAAATAACTTGGAAAACCTTTTCAATTTTGACAAACTTTCTTGCACAATTACTTTTTCCATGTGAATAGAAGTTGTTGAGGATGATAATAAGAAACTATATCACCAAATACCACTTCCAATTAGGTCAAACTTCTTCTATCAACCCTTGCCTCTTTTGACTTTCTTTGAAAAGTTGCGGCATGATGAATTATAGTAGAATTTTTCATGATGTTACTTTAAAGTATCTTCAATAATTAAGCTTGAATATCAATAAATCTTTGTTGAAGAAGGCATGGAAATAAACTCATGAACCTATAAACTCACCAGATGAAATGTGTTGTGCCCTCACCTATAGCATCATCATTTAGAGAAAACATTCATAGTATTTGTTAGTTAAAAGTTAATAAATACAAAACATATATCATCACAATATATAAATCAAGGTGCTTGGTGATTCCTCATGAGAAAACCTAAAGATAGGGAGAAAAGCCAAGCCCTAGTATGATATTGTTGTGATTGAGTTGATATGAAATGATAGAAGAATCTTAGGGGGGGAAATTAGGGTACAACACACGCCAATCTAACTCTTCAAGTTTATGAAGATTGAAAAAGGGCATTTGTTTTACCCCAAAATTTTCCCTCCCATTTTTCATTCAAGACATTCTCCTAAGGTCTTCATTTGCTCAAGGTTGTCCAAGAATTGATTAGATAAATTCTCCTCCTAAGCAATGGACTTACAACTAGGGTTTCACTTTTCACAAGAGAGTTTGGGTTTCAAAGGATTCAGATGGTTTCCATGGTTCCTCACATATCTTCAAGAATGCTCATATCATGTTTCATGCCTTTCATCACAAGTTTGCTCAGTCAATTGCTCAGATGACTGAAAATCAACTAAATTGGACAAAAAGTTAACTTTAGTCAACATATAGTCAAACTTCAAGATTTTTGGTCAACATAAATGTATTAAAGTCATATTCATCATTTTATCAAGGGTTTATCATGATTCCTCAAGAAAAGCCCTCAAATCATCAAAAGTCAAAAGTTGCCAAATTAGGGTTGCCTTAGAAGAAGTCAACTGAAATTTGACCAAGCATAACTTTCACATGCTTCATCAACTTTTCCCCAACCAAATCCCATTTTGAAGGAAATTCAATTCTCTATAACTTTATCCATTTAAGCTCAAGTCCAAAAAATGCTTCATTTGAGAGATATAAGCCAATACATTACAGGTTATTTCAAAAGTCAACAAAAAGACACTTTTGTCAAGGCAACTTACATCAAAATAAAGTCTTTAAATGCAAAAATGATAAAAAGAGAGATTGTAGAGGACATCTTGAGATTTCCAAAAACTCCATGATCACCTTCAAAATATAAAAGTTGAGAGAGTTAAGACTAGTACAAATTGGGAAATATTGAGCAAATACATGAAGTTTAAATTGAGCAAACTTTATATTTTGGGATATTGGGCCATGGTTTAAGAGTCCAAACATGTATTGCACCTCTTATACACATCACATCTTACTCATGAACCCTTTGATCTCTTTATTTTATTTATTTTTTATTTTTATTAATTTAAGTAAAAATTAAATGAAATAATACAAGCCCTTTTACCCAAGGTCCAAGTCCACATATATTTGCCCTAATTTCAACCTATATATTCCCATTCATTCTCATACAAAGGGACACACGAAACCCTTTCCTCAAATTTTGTCAAAAATCTCACAAAATTTCAAAGAATACTAAAAGCTTGAAATCCTTATCACGATTCCTTTCCCCACAAACTAATCATCCTATTCATTCCCAGGAAGGCTAGAGGGTAAGAGGAGATCAATTGCAGTGATCTAAAGGGCTCGAAACACCCCTGCATTCAGCACCACCTTATCATTGTTTCATGGATTCATACTTTCATTTTCATATTGTTTTGATTAAATATAACATTACTGACGTGTTCCTGAGATTCATTATTATAGGTTTGGACCATCATAGAGGTCTCATGCAATCGGAATCTTGAATCACCATCTTTGCACTGACCTACATCGTTTTCCCCATAGCTCATAAACCAGGCCATTTTAACTCCAAATAATTGTCCCGTTGAACCCGCAACCCTCGATTTAGGGAGGTAAGGTGTTTTTATATGCTAACATCCTTGATTCTTGCAAGTTTGGGAAAAAAAAGGCACCCAGAGAAGAGGACCGGTGCTTGGGCTTTAGTGACTCTTTGGTTCAGGCGCCATTCTTATATTATATATTTATTGGTTGATTTATATAAACGGATGTATTACCGCCCCAGCGACTGAAGCACGCGCATTAAGTCATTTGTGTCAGAGGGCATGGGTTCAATCCTGCCTTTCGCCACTTATTTTTCTAACGTTTCCATATTTTGCAGGGATAACTACAAAACACGTTGGAGTTGTATCCTAACACCAAGGCGTGCTTGTCCTGATGGTGAATGTGTTGCATGAAGCTGCTGAGGGCGTGGGTTCAACACCCACCCCTACCCCTTTGGTTATTTTTTACAAATTCTCTATTCTTATAACTCTTTATTCCTTATTTTTTTCATAAACCTTTTTTTTAAAACCTTTTTTTTTCAAAACCTTGATTTTTTATGAACCCTAATTTACTTTTAGGTTTTTAATTTAATCAATCCTAATTTATTTTTATAGGTTTTCTTTCACTAATTTATTTTTTATTAAATTAAAATCAACTTAGATTTTTAGGGTTTTGTTTAATTTAATTAACTATTTTTTTTAATTAATTAAAATTAATTAGTTTTTTTAGGTTAATCATTCTCTTTCTATCAAAAAATCACAAAAGTAATTTTCTTTCCCTTTTCCTTTTTACCGCTTCGCGTATTTCATTATTTTTCCGATCATGTATCTGCTTACAGTTTGTAATAGTTTAATTAGGGTTTTACTACTTTCCCCCTGTTTTACTATTTGTACCCCCATTCCCAAAGCTTTGTAATAGCGTAGAATTTTATTTCCCGCGCTTTACTGCTTTTCATTATTGCTATATCATTACTGCTAGTAACTAGGTTTTGTATGGAAAGATTAAAAACAATCGTAGAAAACCCTAATTTCAAGATAAATTAACTTAACATGAAACACTCTTCACACTTGCACCTCTAGGGTAACATGACTTGTCGCCTCAGAAAAACAGTCATGTCCCTCGAACGCGGGGACACTTTAGCACTGTACCTCGAATTAAAGATTTTAGTCCCTTGATGACCCTTTGAATGCTGCCTCGGTAAACGATCTAGTCCCTTACGATAAAACTTCTAAAGCGCCCCTACGAGTTGCCTTTATGACTATACGATGACCCGCGCCTGTCCATTCACGTCCAATGATAGGTCTTCCTACTAACTAATGGTAGGATAGCACTATCTAAAGAAGGAGGAAAATAACACGAAAGACCATGAGTAAGGGTAGATAGCTCGTAATCGCTTGCTCATAAAAAAACAATAAAACACCTTCCCTTTTCATAAACTACCCCCCGAACTCAGAAAATTCTCAAAGGTCTTACCTGTTCTTTTCACCCTTTCATTATTGGATAAAAGAAAAGTCGATGGCGACTCTTGCTATACGCAACATTTGCCATAAAATGGAAACACCAAAAGTAATTTCTCCCACCGTATTACAAGTTGGAACTCCTAGCTGTTCAAGAATATTGAAGTCACTTTTTCGTATGATCTTTAGTACTTCCTCTATTTCTTTCCAGGAGGTATTTTCAGTGGTAACTTCTTTAGGTGCCCCAGTCTCAGCGGGCTCAGTGATCTGTTCTTTTTCCCGAGTCTCAGTATTTCACTCAGCAGCAGTAACACAAACTAGTGTAGCAACAATCTTCGGAGAGATTTCTGGAGAGAAAACCCTTCCACTTTTAGTAACTTTACTGGTCCCAACAGAGATCGAAATATGGACTTTTGGCCATATGTCAATGTTGGAATCAGTAACTTCAATACCTTCATTTTCAATAATCAATGGTACTTGCTTGACGCCATGGTAGTAGACGTTGGCCCCATAATTCCAATGGATAGCTTTGTCAGAGTAATATAGGATTGGTCCGAGTGTAGTGATTATCAGAGGAGAAAATCTAGGTTCAGCTATAATCTTCATAGGGCCTTTAGCAGTGATCCTGATAGGAGTTCCAGAAATTAAAGATACCTCTTCAAGCTCCAAGTCTTGAAACAAATTCTTAATAGAAGGAATCTTCTCAACTAGAATTATATGGTTGTCCTTCAGATGCTGAACACCTTCTTTCAGTAACTTGCAGCCATTAGGTTGGGCTGCGCAGCAGTAGCACATTTCAATGCATCCCAGAAATAAACCGACCCGCAACATATTCTTCTTGATAATTAGGAGTGGAGTAGTCAATTCACTTACAGCAGAAACATATGAAATATCATCAATAGCACTAATGCATTTGTCGTGCTTCGGCATAGGTGTAGTAATCACATTGGGGGTCTCGAGAGGATCAAATTCAATCTCTTTAGAGTCAATCTTATCTTGAATTTTATTTTTCAACGCCTAACAACTATTTGTGTCATGTCTGGGACTACTGGAATGATAAGCACGTCTTGCATTAGGATTTTACCGAGGAGAGGAGGTGTTGGGATTCTGAGGAGGATCTCTTAATGTTATTAAATCCGCCTTCAATAGATGTTGCAATGCCTGAGACAATGGCATGTTGATCTTAGTAAACTATCTTTGGGGTGCGTCTGACCTAGACTGATTTCCTTGTTCATGTTGTTGCAGTGGTGCAAGATTAGAAATTAGCACAACTCCTACAGATTGGTTGCGATCACCTCTAGCACGACCCTTTTGGCCATACACATCATTAGTTTCTTTCATACTGTTAAACGTCTTCTTCACAGTACTTGAAGACGTAGCCACCTGGATCTTTCCACTTCTGATTCCACCTTCAACATGTTCCCTAGTTAATATCAACTCGGTGATCCCCAATGAAGTGCTTCCAATCAGATGATTAAAGAAAGGACCTGTCAAAGTTTCCATAAACATGTCAACCAGCTCCTATCAGATAACGGAGGCTGAACCCTTCCTATAGGATCTCTCCATTTCTGGGCATACTCTTCAAAGCCTTCACTAGAGCCCATGGTCATACTCTGTAATAGCACACGGGTTGGTGCAAGGTCAGCATTGTATTAGTATTGTTTGTAGAAGTCAGCAGCCAAGTCTTCTCAAGTACGGATGTTGGTCCCTTCCAGTTGATAGAACCATTCTAATTGTGTTTCCCGACAAGATCTCTTGAAAGAACTGCACCCATAACTTCATGTCAGTAGTGTGGGGTTAGATCTTCCATACATAAGACCTCAAATGAAGCTTTGGACAAGACACACCATCATACTTTGCAAAAGTAGGGACCTTGAATTTGTGAGGGATGACAACTCCCGAGACTAAACCTAACTCCTCGAAATCCAAACCAGGAACTCTCTGGATCTCCATAGCATTGAGACGATCTTCCACCTGTTTGTACTTTTCATCATCAAGAGGATACTATTCATCTGAATAGTCCTCTTCCTCTTCATCAGGAATATTGTTAGAACCAAGGTTTCTCCCCCTTTCAGCTTTGATACTCTTACCATCTTCCTCTTGATTGTCATCTTCATCTGATGGAATGTCAAAAGCTTGAACCTGTTTGGTTGGACCTTTGAATCTTCTTCCCATGTTAAAGATGCCGACTGGCTTCTTTATCTTCTCCTTCTCTTTGGTGATGAGCGCATTCAGTTCTTCTTTCCCCTTGGCTAAGTTCAGGAACATTTCTTGGAACTCGGCATTCTGAGCCTGGAGATATTTGATTGTCAGTTCAAGAGCCATCTTTTCTACTGAAATAAACAGCAAGAAGATGAGAAAACATGTCTTGGAAACATGTTATGTAATGATATGTATGGTATGTAGATGCATATACAATGTTTTCAAGGATCTCGCAGGATTAAAAGTTTTGAAATATGAATCTGGTTGCAGCTTTGTATGAAGAACTTTGCGTCTTCATCTTTGAATGTCCTTCTATAAGAATCTAGCTTACCATATCAAGTGGGTCTTAGTTTGACTCAAGGGATTGTACTTCTATCTTTGATGGCGTCTGGTTAGAGGAAAATAAATCCTCTTGCCCCTTTGCTAGCAGTTCAGCTTATGATAACCCTGCATCAAAGATCCATAAGATCCTTGAAATGGTTAGTAAAATTAGATGTCATAATGATATGATGTCGTGATGTTATGTTTAAATAAATAGCAAACACAACCAAATCACACGAGAGCCTTAGGTTTAAAGGCTTGCGTGAGGTCCATAGGTAAGTACCCTTTTCTATTAAGGTTAAGTTGGCTCAACCTGTCCTAAGAATAGTAACCGGGTTCTAGGAATCTCATATCACCGATCTTTTTCACAGATTTTATTTTAGCACGGCAACTGACTTGCCACCAAAATATCCCAAAAGTCGAATCTCAACGAGCATAGCATTGAGTATCAACCAACCTTGGACTGCACCAAAGCCGGCTATCTCGCTACCTTATAATGGCCAAGATGGGTCAATTAAGGTTCTAAAAGTCAGTTAGTGCTTATGACACCATGCAACAGCCCAATGTTATCCTCGACTGACTCAAGGAACATCGGTATAAACTAAATTGTCACACTAACGTAGCCATCACTTCAACCATATCGGTCTACGCCGTACAATTTCCATGATCTATGGTATCCCTAGATCCAGATGTAGGATCTTTGCAAGAAAATAAACCCAGGCAACCCTGAAAGATAAAGTAAGCAAGACAAACAAATAAAGCAAGTAAAAAGTTATCTAAGATTGTAAGGTAACCCCTCTTTGTAAGATCCCCAACAGAGTCTCCAGTTCTGTAATACGTTGGGAGAACTGACTTTTTTGGTTTATCCAAAATAGGTGGATAGCTAGAGTCGCCACCGACTTTTGTAATAACTTTTGTATCAGTCCTCAAGAGTGTATACAAAGTGTTTATTTGAAAATATCTTCGAAAGTGTTTGTGTGAAAATATTTTATTTTGAAAAGAATTGTGAGCAAGTGATTAGCAGTTTCTACCCACTCAAGGTTGTTCTTATACTTTTCCTTCTCCTTTATATTATTCTATTCGTACCATTACTTAGTAGGAAGCCCTATCCGTTGGATGTGAAGGGACATGCGAAGGGTCATCGTTCGATTATCGAAGGCAACTTGTAAGGATGATTCAGCGGTTTCGTAAGGGACTAGATCATTTTTCGAAATGCAACGTCGAAGGTTCATCGAGGGACTATGATCTTTTATTCGAGGGTCTTTGCTAAAGTATTCCTACTTTCTAGGGACACGACCGTTATTCTGAAGGCAACGAAGAGAGGCAACCTTAGAGGTGCAGGTGTGCAAGTGTGTTGTTTTCAGTTATTTACCTTTAGACTTAGGGTTTTCTAACGTTCATTTTTATCTTTCCATGCAAACTCTAATTACTAAGCAGAAGCATAAAAATATAGTACCAGAAGATAAAGGCATAAAAATAAATCTAAACCTATTACACGACTTTTGGGCACATACATAATAGAGGTGCAGAAAATAAATCCTAAGTTATTACATCCCGGGAGGCAGGTACATAATAATGAAAGAAGCAAACGGGAAATAAAGATTACATTTGTGAAACCTATACAACTTGATGTATGAAATTAAAATAAGAAAAAGGAAAGATGAAAAATAGCCAAAAGAATAAGGAAAATATTTTTTGATGAAGAAAATATTTTAGGTGATAATTAACTAAATAAAACCTAAATATCTAATTAATTTTAAAATTAAAGAGAAAAGGGTTAATTAATTAATTTAATCAAATGGTTAACGATAAAAAAACCTAAACCTAATTGATTTTAGGGTTTACAAAAAAAATTATTTTTAGGTTTGTAAAAAAGATAATTAAGGTTAAAAAGGAATTAAGTTTGCTCAAAAATGATTAGGGAAGAAAACCATGACAAACAAGGTTAGAAAATAATGAAAATCTAAAAAATGCCAGGGGTGGGTGTTGAACCCACGCCCTTAGCCATTTCAACAATAGGTCTAGCCACTACGCCTGGAACACGCTTGTGTTGGTGGGATGGAAGCAACACAACACATATTAAAACCTGCAAAATATGAAAAAATATGAAAAAACGCAAAAGGCAGGGATCGAACCCACACCTACGTATACAAATTCCTTATCATGCGCGCGCTTCCCACTGGGGTGGCTGTTTCATCCAGACATTCAGTGAAAGTAATTAATTATATAATAAACTTAAATCGCTGGGCCGGAGAGGCGTTGGAGCCCTAGCTCCGGTCATTTTCTCCAGTGAGCTCTTTTTTATCCCTGTAAAAATAACAAACTTTAGTGACTCAGTGGTACCCTACCCCCCCTAATTTGGTCCATGTGAATTCCATGGAAGCATTATTTTTGGCCAAATCGTGTTGTATGGTGAGATACGATGAAGATAAGGTTAAACGGTGCAAACACGGGCACCCACGATTCAATCATTATGGGGGCCATGCGATGGTTTTATCTTGCACATTGATATCTCAGAAACATATTAGTAAGGTTAGTATGCTTCAAAACCAAAGAAAACAAAAATACGAATTTAAAAAATATATGGAAATCAGAGATGCATGGAATACTGGTATCGTGTGTTTTGGATCATCAAGATTGATCCATTCTTAACCTACAATGCTTCAGGGATCAACTGGAAGGGCTGGTTTTCTTTGAAAGAGGTTGTCACCAGGGTTTCCGATTTACCCTAGTTTTGATTATTTTGGAGTTTTTTGGACTAATGATCTTGCAAGGTTTTTTCGTGGTCTTTCTGTCTGAAATAGTAAGAATATATAGAGAAGAAATTAGGTCAAATTATTAGGCTTGGACTTTTTTAAGAAATACTCTTATTTTATCTAACTTATTTTGAATTTTAAATAAATAAAATCAAAGATAAATAGAATAAAAATCCAAGGGGTGTATGAATAAGTTATGAAGTTCACAATGAGGCATGTAATACGCATGGACCTTGAAACATAAGCCCACTAGCCCAAAAATTCAAGTTTGGTCATTTTAGGTTTGATGCATTTTCTCAAAGTTTCCCAATTTGCACCAATCATAACTCTCTCAATTTTTATCATATGAAGGTGATATTGAACTTTTTGGAAAGCTAAAGATGTCCTCTACAATCTCTAAGTTGATCATTTATCCATTTGAATAATTCATATTAATGTAATTTTCCTTGACAAAAAGTGTCTTCTGTTGACTTCTGAAATGACCTATAATGTTTTGGCCCATATCTCTCAAATGAAGCATTTTTTGGGCTTGAGCTTAGAGAGAAAAAGTTGTAGAGAATTTAATTTCCTTCAAAATTAGCTTTGGTTGATAAAAACCCGATGAAGCATGTGAAAGTTTTGCTTGGTCAAAGTTCAGTTGACTTCTCCTTAAGAAAACCCTAATTTATCAACTTTTGACTTTTGATGAATCTTGAGTTTTATTGATGAGTCATGATCAACCCTTGATCAAATGATGAATGTTACTTCAAAATGTTGATGTTGACCAAAAATCTCTAGGTTTAACTGTATGTTGACCATAATTAACTTTTTGTCCAATACAATTGATTTTCAGTCATCTGAACAATTGATTGAGAAAACTTGTGATGCAAGGCATGAAACTTGGTGTTGTACCTTAAAATTTACCCTCTCAGTTATCAATTATTTTCTTACAAAAGATCTCTCTTGGTTCAAGACTACACTAGGGTTGATCAGCTCAAGACACCTCTTTAAGCACTGATGACTGAAATTAGGGTTTGAGATGGCACAAGGGTAATTGAACTTTCAATGCCTCATATGACTTTCATGGATCATTATGGACCCCCAAGATCACTCATGTCAAGTTCCAAGCCTTGAATCACATTTTTGCTCAGTCAATTGAATAATTAACCTAAAAATCAGTTGTATTGGGAAAAAGTCATCTATGTCCAATTTACAGTCAAAATTCATTATTTTTTATCCACATCAACATTATAAACTCATATGTATCATTTGATCAAGTTTGGACCATAATTCCTCAAGAAATATGATCAAATCATCAAAAGGGAAAAATGGTCAAAATTAGGGTTTTGACTGAGGAAAGGCAATTTCTGATTTTTGACCTAGCAAATGGTTAATTGGTTTGAAGCATGATCTCAAGAGTTAAATTGCGTAATTTTTACCTAATGGCATGACCCAAAACATTGCTCAAGATCAATTGGAATGATAGTGAATTTTCAATCAATTGATCAAAAAGAAAGGGGTTGGATGCTGATGATGTATGGTGGACTCATGGGGTACCTGCACGCCTGATTATGCAAAGAAAAACAATATAAGGCAAATATTGGGACCTGGGGTTCGAACCCAGGCCCTTACGCGTTCTCACACCGCATGCTGACCAACTTAGTTGGCTTGGTTATTTGTACAAGTAATAACAAACAAGCATTATATGGTAAAAACAAAATAATAATTATGGAGCGCCACGTCATCATCTTCCTCGTTGCCTCCGTTGTTTTAGACAAAAGACATTAACCTACGGACATAAGGCTTAGGTATAATCCTGTGCATCTCTAAAATCCTGTGAAAGAATGATAAATCACAACCAATGGTACCAATCAACTCGTTGCAACATCACGAGCATCATGGTACCATTATCCATGCCTAATTGTTCCTGTACACAAAACCCCTAAAAACTAAACTAGAACCCTAGCCATGGCAACTTGTTGTATGGTCAATAAAAATACAATTCGATATAACCATTAGCTTGCAAACATCTCAAGGATTAAGAATGTATCAATGAATCATGCTAAATGTGCCAGAATTGAGATATTCGAATTCAAGAAAAGGGATGAACTGTATGAAACTTACAGCAAGATTCTGGGTGTGAGGAAGCTTGCTAGTGGTTGAATCTTGATCCTTGGATGTCCAACAAGCGATTGGTGTGATTGGAATGGCTTGAGAGGGCCTGAAACCTAAAAATCAGTTTACACTTTTTCTTGAATTTTTTGCAACTTGCTCTCTCTCTTGCACGCCTCCAACCCCTTTCTTTTTTATCAGCACTCGTCCCGTATGTTTCCAAGAATGAATTAGGGTTGGCATTTGTTTCAAATCTTCTCCAATTATGAATATTGATTCATGATTTAATCTTTGTACAAAATATTTCCAAACCAAGAAAAATGCAATCTTTTTGTGTCCATATGAGTCTTGCACGATTTGATTTTGCTTCCAGCTGTGTAATGATCCTAAACATGCACAAAATCTCAAGATTTGATTAGCCATTGATATTTTTACTATTTTATTTTGATTGTATTTGATTTAAATGAAATAAAAATCAAAATAAATGACAAAAATAAAAAAATGACAAGTGGAAGGGCTCATGGGTCGTGGGTCACATTACAAACTCAATGCAAGCATAAAAAGTTGGGCCCATTTGACAAAAAATGCAATTTAGGACATTTTTGACTTTTGGCAATTTTGCAAAAAAGGTAAACTTTTCCAATGCATAACTCTTTCAATTTTGACCTTAGAGAGGTGTTCTTTGACTTTTTAGAAAGCTTAAGATGTCCTCTAAGCAACCCTTTTGGTCTCATCTCAATTGAGTCTTCCATGTTCATATATGGAGCTTTGATATAAAAGGTGTTTTTGTTGACTTTCCAAAATGACCTATAATGTCCATATTCATATCTTCTTGTGAGTGCATATTTTGAACTTGGGAGATGAAGATGGATTGTAGGGAATTGCATCCTCTTCAAAATGAGCTTTGGATTGTAGGGAATTGCATCCTGCAAAACCCTAATTTAGCAACCTTTGGTTTTTGATGAATTGTGAGCAATCCTTGAGGAATCATGATCAACCCTTGATCAAATGATGAATAATACTTCAAAATGAGAACGTTGACCAAAAAATCTTGAAGTTTGACTGTATGTGGGCCATAGTTGACTTTTGCCCTAGCACAATCGATTATCAGGCCTTTGAGTAATTGACTGAGCAAACTTCCTCTGCAAGGCTTGAAACTTGAATTGGATGATCTTGAGAACATATTAGGACAATGGTGAGCATTTGGGATCCTTTGGACTCAAACATCTTGATTCAAAATGAAACCCTAATTTGGGGTAGACTGCATTAGAAGAGAGTTTGTATGGTCAACTCTTGGACTTCCTTGAGCAATTTGAGGACCTCACTTGAAATGTATTGAGAAATATAGGAGGGCAAATTTTGGGGTACAACAGCTGCCCCGTTCAATCTTCTTAAACCTGAGGATGTAGATTGGCTCGTCTGCCTTATGTGATCTGAGGGTGGAAGATGATTGAACACTAGAGTGCCCATAAATTTGCACTCGCATGAAGTGGTACTTGTCTTGCGATATCGGGAATGGGCTTATAGATGCCATTTGGAAGTCAATGACGGAACATGGGCTTAATAATTCCATCAGAAGAAGTGTCGATTGCATAAGAGATTCCTTTGTGAGAGCCCGTACACCTGTTATTAAGGAGGATTACGCTAGGGAATGATGGTCTTTGTATTGGGGGAAGTAGAATTTTAGGAGCTTCAGTTGTCCGTTACTCTACTGGGGAATCATCTCTTAGTCGAGGAGGTGAAAATGAACTTCTATATGGTCGTTCTCCAGGCTTTACAATGATTTGCTGAGGAAAATAAGACTGACTGTTATCTGGTCGTGCTCCAGGCTTTACAGTGACTTACTGGGGAGATGAGATTAGGCTTGCTATCTGGTCGTGTTCCAGGCTTTGCAATTTCTCAATTCTTATCTGGTCGTGCTCCAGGCTTCAGAAGGAATTAAGTGGTTATCCGGTCGCATTCGGGTTTCAATCTTGAATTTAAGGCATACTAATATCCGGTCGATTTCCGGGCTTCATAGTAATTGGCCGAGTAAACTGCTATTTGGTCGAAATCCAAGCTTCGCAGTACCTTATACTGTTATATGGTCGTGTCCCAAGCTTCAGTGTCCTTTGCTTCTATCTGGTCGTGATCCAGTCTTCACAACGTCTTATACCATTATCTGGTCGATTCCAGGCTTCATGGTATCTTGTATTGCTATCTGGTAGATTTCCAGGATTCACAATAACTTGCTGAGGGTTAAGCTGTTTTCCGGTCGATTTTCGGGCTTCCTAGCTTTTATTTAAGATATACCACTATCTGGTCGATTTCCGGGCTTCGTAGTATTCTGCAGAAATCTTAGTATCGATTTGACTAAACCAGGGAAATATTGTCAGAACTTGATTGCATCTTTCCCTGAAAGGTAAAGAGTTAGTCGTATGTAATGTCATGGTGTATGAAATGTATTGAGTAATGATGTTCTCAAAAATAAATGAGATTGTGTTGTATGATGCATATGCTTATGTCATATTGTATGGATATGCAATGTTCTCGTGATATTCTCCGGCTAGGGAGAATAAATCCCGGACTGTTGTTGGAGAGTATAAGGAGTTGAGTTCTTCGTTCTCGCAAGGGATAGTGATCGAAGATGATTAGCTGGAGACTTGCGTCTGTTCTGCTTGAGAACATTCCTCTGGGAGAAACTCTACTGGAGAATAACCTTGTGGGAGACTGACTCTGTGGGGAAGAGAGATAATTTGTTGAACGATCTGCCGATCTGGAGAAACCACTCTGTTGGGGATGAATTACCGTTGCTGGTGATAATGAACTCTGTCGGGGATTGAATTTCTACCTGTGGGAGAAATAAACTCAGTAGATGGTAATCTTCTATTGTTGGTGATAGATAAACTATACTTGGGGAGAATTTTGCTGACTCATTCGCGATTGTGAACCTCGGCTAGAGAGAGCTAACACCACTGTCTTTGGATACTTCCTACTCTGTGGGGAGTGTATGTACCTTTAGTCATATTCTAAAGCTGGATCCATCCCTATACATGGTGGGTAGAGAAACTATAAGGTTTGGACATTTCTTGTTTGCCCCTGTTCCTAGAATTACGAGTAATCGTCTTTTGTTTCTGATGTAAACATTTATGAGCAGCAATTATTTTCAAATGCATATATCAAAAATGAATCATTGGACGTTCTTGCAAAACAAAACAGAAAAAGAAAAACAATTTTAAATTTCTTGTGGAAACGAGTTGTATTGATTTTTGAAGTTGGCCTGTAATAGGAATTTTATACAAAGAGGCTGACGTCCTAGTAAGAGAACGCCGCCGAAGAATAGGAATTATACAATTTGTGTAAAAGAAAGAAAAACAGCTATGTGAAACAATCCCATCGGGTTCCAACTCTGCTATTGCCTTTATATCTTCAAGCGTCTCATCACTTTTCTACTTGATCAAAGGTAGATCAGATTGATTGGCGTTGTCCGAGCTTGATAGTCGATACCGAAGTCTGGTTGCAAGATGATCCAATGATACATAGTGTTACGCTTCAATCCCTAATTTTTTCTTGGACCTCCGTTTTGGGTTTTCAGTCCACCGGGATACCCTTTTGTGCCCAAGCTGCCTTTTCAGGTTTTCGACTTGCCGGGTGTACCGTTTTTTTCATTTTCATTCCTTACTTTTGCCCGAACCCTTTTGGTTCGCTGGGAAGCCCTTATTTTTGCCTAGGCCAGTCAACCTAACGGGTCTTTGATTATGCGTAGTATCTTTTCAATATGTCTACATTGACGGGGTGATGAAGGTCGTCACCATCCATGGTGGTTAGAATCATAGCTCCTCCCGAAAAAATGTTCTTAACCACAAATGGCCCTTCGTATGTGGGGGTCAATTTTCCCCTGGGATCACCTTGCGGCAAAATGATGTGTTTGATCACTAGATCCCCGACTTAATATGCTTGATGTCTTACTTTCTTGTTAAAGGCTTTGATCATTCACTTTTGATACGTCTGATCATGACAGATAGCAGTAAGTCTCTTTTCATCAATTAAATTTAGCTGATCAAGCCGGGTCTGGATCCAGTCGTCCTCGTTCAAACCCGCATCCTTCATGATCCTGAGAGAGGGTATCTGGACTTTAATGGGTAGGACTGCCTCCATGCCATACATCAGAGAGTAGGGTGTTTCCCCTGTCGACGTCCTTGCTGAGGTGAGGTACCCATGAAGAGCGAATGGTAACATCTCATGCCAGTCTTTGTACGTCACCGTCATCTTCTGCACAATCTTCTTGATGTTCTTGTTAGTTGCTTCAACAACCCCATTCATCTTCGGCCGATAGGGACAAGAGTTATGATGTTGTATCTTAAACTGTTTGCAGAGCTCGGTGATCATTGTATTATTGAGATTTGTACCATTTTCCATGATGATCCTCTATGGTACACCGTATCGAAAGATCAGATTGTGTCAGATAAACCGCGCCACGACATTCTTGGTTACTGTAGCAAAGGAAGCTGCCTCAACCCACTTCGTAAAATAATCAATAGCTACCAGAATGAAACGATGCCCGTTAGACGCAGTATGTCTGATCTCACCTATCATATCGATGCCCCACATTACAAAAGGCCAAGGAGTTGTCAAAACATTCAGAGGAACTAGAGGTACATGCACTTTATCAGCATACACTTGGAACTTATGATAGGTCTGGGAGTGCTGATAACAATCGGCTTCCATAGTGGACCAATAATATCCTGTCCATAGGATTTTCTTTTCCATGGTATGTCCACTGGAATGAGTTCCGAAGGTATCTTCATGTAACTCTGCCATGATCCTTTCTGCCTCACTTTTTCCCACACATCGTAGTAAGGTCGAATCATGGTTACGCTTATAAAGAATACCATTATTGATGAAGAACTTCGCAGTGAACCTTCTCAAGAACTTTTTATCATTAACAGATGCGCCCTCGGGGTACTCTTGAGCCTCAAGATACTTCTTTACCTCGTGGAACCAGGGTTTATCTGCTACCTCTTCATTCTCAATATCACAACAATGTGCGGGTTCGTCCAACCTCTCAATGGTAATCTGGGGAGCTTCATTGTCCCACCTGACTTTGAACATAGAAGACATGGTAGCTAACGCATCCGCCAGCTGGTTCTCCTCTCTCGGGAAATGTTCAAAGGTTATCTCCTCAAAGTGTGGAAGCAATGTCAGTACATATTCTTTGTAAGGAATACGATTTGGGTGCTTCGTATCCCACTCGCCTTTGATCCGACTGATCACTAGAGCTGAATCTTGGAATACACTCAAGAACTTAATCCTCAGGTCAATAGCAGCTCGAAGACCCATGATACACGCTTCATACTCCGCCATATTGTTGGTGCAGTTAAAACATAATCGGGCGGTGAACAGAGTATAACAGCCCTCAAGAGATATGATCACAGCGCCAATGCCATTACCCAATGCATTTGATGCTCCATCAAAATACATAGACCATCGGGATCCTTCCTCAGGTCCTTCATCTGGTCCAGGTTCTTCACAGTCGGTCACCAACATGATGTTCTCATCAGGGAACTCGAAATTCATGGACTGGTAGTCATCCACGGCCTGATGCTCCAAATGATCTGCCAATACACTCCCCTTGATTGCTTTTTGGGTTATGTATTGGATGTCATACTCGATTAAGATCATCTTCCATCTTTCTATTATTCCGGATAAGGAAGGCCTTTCGAAGATATACTTGGTTGGATCCATCTTTGTTATCAATAAGGTTGTGTGAGTCAGCATATACTATCTCAGCCGGCGAGCAGCCCATGCCAAAGCACAACAAGTTTTCTCGAGCAATGAGTATTAGGTCTTACAGTCGGTAAACTTTTTGCTAAGGTAGTAAATAGCATGCTCTTTTCGGCCAAACTCGTCATGCTGCCCCAACACGCACCCCATTGAATTATCCAGTACTGTCAAGTATAAGATCAAAGGTCTTCCTTCAACTGGAGGCATCAGAATATGTAGCTCTTGGAGGTATTCCTTGATTCTTTCGAAAGCGGTCTGGCACTCGTCATTCCATTTTACTACTTGATCTTTCTTCAGCAGCTTGAAGATTGGCTCACAAGTAGCAGTCAGGTGTGAAATGAATCGGGCGATGTAGTTCAGACGTCCCAAAAATCCTCTAACTTCCTTTTCTGTGCATGGAGTCGGCATCTCCTGTATGGCTTTTACCTTGGCAGGGTCCACCTGAATACCCTTATCACTGACGACGAAACCCAGCAGCCTGCCAGACCTTACTCCAAAGGTGCACTTGTTCGGGTTCAACCTCAGCTTGTACGTCTTCAACCTGTCGAATAGTTTCTGGAGATGGTCAAGGTGCTCTTCCTCAGTCTTGGACCTGGCTATCACGTCATCAACATAAACTTTGATCTCATGGTGAATCATGTCGTGGAACAAAGAGACCATGGCGCACTGATAAGTTTCCCCAGCATTCTTCAACCCTAAAGGCATTACCTTGTAACAGAAGGTGCCCCACTATGTAACGAAGGTTGTCTTCTCCATGTCCTCGGGATCCATCTTGATCTAATTGTAGCCAGAAAAACCATACATGAAGGAGAAGATCTTATGCTGTGCGGTGTTGTCGACCAGAACATCGATGTGAGGAAGTGGCAAGTCATCTTTGGGGCTCGCCCTGTTCAGATCTCTATAGTCTACACACATCCGTACCTTACCATCTTTGTTAGGCCCTGGAACAACGTTGGCAACCCACTGCGGATAAGAAGTGACAGCTAAGAATCCTGCGTGAAACTGCTTTATGACTTCAGCTTTGATTTTCTCAGACATCTTAGGGCGCATACGAAGAACCTTCTGTTTTACCGGAGGACAGTCTTCTTTAGTTGGCAGGCGGTATACCATAATATCGGTGTCAAAACCAGACATATCTTTGTAGGACCAAGCGAAGATCTCAACATAGTCGTGTAGCATTTGTATCAACCACTGCTTGACACTAGGCTCCAGATTCACACCTATCTTGACCTCTTTCATGTCTTCCTCTATACCCAAATTTACTGATTCAACTAGCTCTTCATGAGGATGTATGGCCCTTTCTTCCTGCGGTAACAGTCTAGCAAGCTCTCCAGGCACCTCACAATCATCCTCACCTTCGTCCTTGGCTTGGTTGATCAGATTTTTGAAGTCATAACTGGCAGTAGCAGAGTTGTTATCAATGGGATCCAGAGTGGATATGGATCTGCATTAGGATACGTGAGTGTGTGTAAGAGAATAGCTGTTTTAATAGAGTGAGAGACCGAAAAGAAAAACAAGGAGCGCAAAATTTGTAATGCAAGAAACGTCTAATGCTTTATTAATGATATATGAAAATGAAAAATAATAAGCCCTCACAAGCAAGGCGAAAGTTCCTCGGGCAAGGCACCCGGCCGTAAAGTTTCAAATTGTTTATTACAACTCTTAAAACAAAAGTCAATTACTGTGGAATAAAAGAAATAGGTATGAAGTCCTTCGTTGTCCAGTTGTTCAATCCACCATTGGTTGTAGGGTAGATCCAACTGTCGGTATCTGGGTTCTCATCATCAGTATCTTTTGTGGCAGAGACAACCTCAATAGCATTGATTCCCGAGCCATGCTTGGGCATGGGTGCAGTTATGACTTGGGCTTCTCCGGAGCATCAAACTCAATCTCTTTGGTTTCGATCAAGTCTTGCACCTTGTTTTTCAAGGCCCAACAGTTGTTTGTATCATGGCCTGGGCTTTCGGAGTGATAGACGCATCATGCATTCGGGTTATAGTAGGGAGAAATGGTGTTGGGGTTCTTTGGGGCTTCCCTCAGAGTTACCAGATTGGTCTTCAATAATTATGGTAGAATTTGAGTCAGCGTCATATTAAGCTGAGTGTATTGCCTCTGTGGTATTTCCACCCTTTATTGATTGTTGCATTATGGAGCAACTATGGGTCTTGATATCACTACTGCATTTACTGCTTGACGGTGTTCAGGTCTGCTTTGGCCCCTCGGGCCGTAGACTGCACTAGCTTCTTTCTTACCGGTGAAAGGCTTCTTCACTGCACTTGATGAAGTATCCTTCTGTATCTTACCACTTCGAATACCAGCTTCTACTCTTTCTCCAGTCAAGATCAACTCAGTAAACCCAGATGACGAACTGCCGATCAAATGATTGAAAAATGGACCAGATAGCGTCCCCGGAAACATATCAACCAACTCCCTATCAGACAAATGGGGTTGGACTCTTCCATCCAAGTCTCTCCACTTTTGAGCATAGTCCTTAAATCCTTCACTTGCACCTATTGACATACCCTGAATCTAAGTACGAGTGGGAGCAAGGTCGGTATTATACTGATACTGTCTGTAAAAAGCAGCAACAAGGTCTTCCCAGTTTCGGACATTGGCTCCTTCCAATTGATAAAACCATTCAAGATGAGTCCCTTACAGACTATCTTGAAAGAAATGCACCCACAAATTTCTATCAGCAGTGTGGGGTTGGATTTTCCTGACATACGAGTGGAGATGGAGTTTTGGACAGGATACTCCATTGTACTTGGCAAAAAATGGAGCTTTGAACTTATGAGGGATCACCACTCCCGATACCAATCCCAGTTCTCCGAAATCCAAACTAGGGATTTTCTGAATCTCCATAGCACTCAGTCGGTCTTCTAGTTGCTTGTATTTATCCTCAGCAGGACGATACTACTCATCATTAAAATCAGTATCATCATCAGAGATTGTAGGACTGGGGCCCTTTTCTTCTTCTTGGTTCTCCCCTTCCTTGGATGAAGAGAACATATCAGCTTGTTGTTTCAAACTATTCCCAAATCTTTTTCCCATACTCAGAAGAACGACCTTCTTCTTCTTCTTCTCCTTCAAAATGAGAGTCTTCAAATCGTCCTGCCCTTTAGCCAAGCTCAAGAACATCTCTTGGAATTGGGCATTCTGTGCCTGAAGATCTTTGATGGCTTGATCAGAAGACATTTCTGCTGAAATACACAACGAAGGAGATGAGAAACCCGTAATGGTACCTGTAATGATGTGCATGATAATGGGATGTGTATGTAATGATTTCAAAGACTTTGGGAGATTTAAATTTGCAAACCAAAAGTGAACAAACTTTATTAGATTAACTTGTAAAAGGTTCAACAATGCCTTTGAGGCGTTACAAAGAAGTAAATGAAAAACAAATCTAAAACTAGAAAAGCAAAAATCAAAAATCCCATGGACACTTCCTCTTTGTGCTGACATAGTCATTGATCACTCTTTCTTCCTCGAGCTGCCTGGTGAGCTTCAAAATCTTCCTTTCTTGCTCATGGTACTTCTCCCGGTAAGTATCCCTTTCCTCTTTCAGCTGAATCCAAGACCTTTGTAATCCCCCAGGATCAGTGGGCATGTAAGGATAAAGAACCGTGTAAGGAACGCCTTCTTCATTAGTGGGCTCCACAATCACAGGTAATACGGCTTCATAAGGCATCCCAAGCTTCTGGGCACGAGCTCGGACCCATTGGAGGTAAGGCTGCATAGGAAGGGAAGTCATTGGTCCCAACTCTTGCGGGTCAGATCTGTTCACCATGCCCCAAGCTCGTATAAACCTCTGACGGTGCTCGTCAACATCTTCCTTGTAGTCAAATGCAGTATTCTCAAGAAGTAGCTCATGGGGACCGTCTCTCCGAGCACGACCAAATTGTCGCAAAGCTAGACAAAGATTGTAGGTTATACCCCCTCTGATTCCAAGCAAAGGGACATTAGGGTATCCCCCATAACGATCAATGACAGCAGTGTCTTCCATAGCCCGAGAACACCAAAGAATGTTTGTATGGGCAAGTGACATTATTTTGTAGGACCATCCCAAACCTTCTTCGTTCTTCAGCACGAACTTAGGGAGGTGCGAAATAAACCACCTCGACAACAACGGTATGCAACACATAAGAGTCCCTCTTCTTCGCACAGTACGAGTGTAGAGGGCATGCAAGATATCACCCAGTAGAGTAGGCACAGGATTGTGAGAAAGGAAAATCTTGACAGCATTGACATCCACAAAGGAATCTGGATTCGGGAATAGAGCCAAACCATAGATAAGGAGAGCTAAGATGTCTTCGAAAGCCTGAAAGTCCAAATTATCCCAGAATAGCTGAGCCTGATCTATCAGAAATTTGGCGAGAAAACCTTCGACCCCGCTTCGTGTTTCCCAATTAGATACTACATCAGCCCGTTTCAGATGCAAAGCTGAGGCAATGTCTTCTGGTCTAGGAACCTCTTCCATACCTGTGAAGGGTACCTGCTCAAGGATGGATATGCCCAATAAATGAGAGAACTCTTCTAAATTAGGAACCAGCTGTTAATCTGGGAAGGTGAAGCAATGATGCACATGATCGAAGAACTGGAAAAGTACACTCATCATCTGCTCATCAAACTTTGAGGTGACCAGGCTAAGAAGCTGACCATGCCTCTTAATGAACATAGAAGTCTCAGAAACCCTTGAGGCTAACTCTTTAAGTTGAGCAGGTATTTTCACAAAGTTAACTCGGATGGTATTTCTGCACACGGAAGCCATAATCTGCAAAACAGAAGAAAGATAAATTCCCTTTGTATTTTAAATGGTTAGTGTAAATGAAGTATGCATGCTATGTTATGATGCATGATGTCATGATAAAAACAACAGGTATAGCAGATAACATGCATGGCAAAGGAAAACAAGTCACACAAAAGCCCTTAAGTTTAAGGCTTGCATGAGGTCAAAGGTACTACCCTCTTGAAGTTCAGTTGGTTTCAACCTGTCCTAGCAAAAGTAATCGGGTTCTAGAGGTTCTCAATATCACTGACCATCCTCCATCGGTCATGGTTTCAGCTCACACAATCTTTCCTTGTGGCTAGAACTATCTCGAGAGTATGGTCTCAATGAGTGTAGCATCGAGTATCAACCAGTTCTCAACTTTATACCAAGGCCGGCTATCTCACTACTTTCTAATGGCAAAGTTGGTCAATTAAAGGTTCTAAGGTCAGTTGATGCTTAATGACACACATAGCAGCCCCATATTCTCCTCGTTTCTCCACAAGGGATACCGGTACCAACCAATGTGCCACATCAACGTAGCTACTGCTTCAACCATATCGGTCTATGACGTATAGTTCCCTCACAGTTTATTGCTACTCACCTAAAAGGTGTCCCCAGATCCGGGTTAGGATCTATAGTAACTCCCAAACAAAACCCTTAAAAGTAAAGCAACCAAAATAAACAAGAGAAGCAAGTATGATGAACTACATCCTAAGGTATACCCCTTTTATTTATTCCCCAACAAAGTCGGCAGTTCTGTGATACGGTGGCAGAACCGACTGTTTTGAAAAATGCTGGTTTACATTTTGCGTTTTTATTCGCAAAATGTCGCGGTAAGCAAGAGTCGCCACCTACTTTTATTTTATCCAACTGGAAAGGAAAAAACACAAAAAAAAAATTCCTTTTTCGAGATTTTCTGAATACGAGGGGTAGATTATAGAAAGGGAAGGTGTTAGCACCCTTTCTATCCATGGTTTTCCATGGGCTCTTAGGTACTTGCTCATCTTTAAAATTTCTTGTGTCTGTTTGTTTTGAAAAGTTTTATTTTACTTTGTTTTAGCCCTTGCTTCTGTCTTCAAGAGTGTTACGAAGTGTTTTTGAAAACTTTGTTTGAAAAGTGTTTGGTGTGAAAAAGTTTGATTTGAGCAAGTATCTACAAGCATCTACCTACTCGAAAAAGGATTGTTTCTATTCTTGTTTCCTTTAGACAGCTTTATCCCACTATTGAGAAATAGGTAGCACCATCGTTGGAATTGTAAGGGTCGATTCATAAGGGACGTACGATCACTAAAGAAATGTTAGGACGTCTTAGTAATAACCCTAGAGTCTTAAGATCATATTCGAGGCAACATTTCTGAGGCAACCTTTCGGAACGGGACATTTGATCTTTGTTTAGACAGAAGGGCCACCACTAAGACACCCCATACTTAATGATCATTTACCGAAAGCAACCGAAGTGAAAGTATACCCTAGGAGTGCGCATGTGCGAGTGATTTGATTTCAAGTTATTATCTTTGCACATTAGGGTTTGCTAGCTATTTTAAATTAACATGCAATCTTGTCATACAATCCTATTAACATACATCTAACAGTTAATATTTGCGAGAATTAAAATGCGAGAAATAAAAACTACGCTATTACAAGGCTTCAGGTAGGGATTAATTACATAGCCAAAAAAACCCGTGAAAACAATAAATAAAGAAAATCCTAATTAAGCTATTATATACCGAAAGCAGTTACATTAATATTGCAAAAACAGAAAACGCGCGCGATGAATCGAGAACAAGAAATTTAGGGTTTTGACCCCAACTACCTAATTGTTATTTAAAAGGAAAAATCATTTTTTTGTCGTTTTTGGGCTATTTTAAGAAAATAAGGTTTAATTGAATAAATCAAAACCTAATTACTAATTAATTTAAATTAAGAAAAATAATTAAATTAACCTATTTTTGTATTTTTTATTTTATGAAAGAAATAAAAAATTAAGTCAAAAGCAAACCCTAATTTTTCTAATTGATTTTAATTATTTACAAAAATTTAGAATTACCCTAAATTAAATATTAAGTTAATTTGATAAAGTAAAAAAATCTAATTCCAAATTTTATGAAAATTGGTTTTATGATTTTTGTGAAAAAAAGAAATTAATTTTGTTAGAAAATAATTTAAACAAATTAAATTAAATAAAAGAAAAATTTGAAAAGAAAATGAATGGCCTGAGGTAAATAGCAAAAGGGAGGGGTGTTGTTGGCAACTTTCTGGGCCCAGATGCTGATGGCCCTTTTGACTTTTTCAATCCCATGCATGCGCTTGACTCATGCCCATGGTGGACCTTCATAGGGAAGGCCATAGATCTGGCTCGTTAGTGATTTGATGATTGGATGTTGAGGATGTATGATGGACTCATGGGGTACCTGCACGCCTGATTATGTAAAGAAAAACAATATAAGGCAAATATTGGGACCTGGGGATCGAACCCAGGCCCTTAGGCGTTCTCACACTGCATGCTGACCAACTGAGCTGGCTTGGTTATTTGTAAAAGTAATAACAAACAATCATTATATGGTAAAAAAAAATAATTCTTAAAGGCGCGAAATTTGAATTGGCTAGTCATGAAGCGCCACGCCATCATCTTCCTCGTTGCCTCCGTCGTTTTAGACAAAAGACATTTACCTATGGACATCAGGTGTAGGTATAACCCTGTGCATCTCCAAAATCATGTGCAAGCATGATAAATCACAACTAATGATACCAATCAACTCGTTGCAACCTCACGAGCATCATGGTACCATTATCCATGCCTAATTGTTCATGTATACAAAACCCCTAAAAACGAAACTAGAACCCTAGCCATGGAAACTTATTGTATGGTCAATAAAAATACAATTGGATATAACCATTTGCTTGCAAACATCTCAAGGATTAAGAATGTACCAATGAATCATGCTAAATGTGCCAGAATTGAGATATTCGAATTCAAGAAAAGGGATGAACCGTATGAAACTTACAGCAAGATTCTGGGTGTGAGGAAGCTTGCTAGTGGTTGAATCTTGATCCTTGGATGTCCAGCAAGCGACTGGTGTGATTGGAATGGCTTGAAAGGGCCTGGAACCTTAAAATAAATTTACACTTTTTCTTGAATCTTTTGCAACTTGCTCTCTCTCTCTTGCACGCCTCCAACCCCTTTCTTTTTTATCTACACTCGTCCCTTATGTATCCAAGAATGAATTAGGGTTGGCATTTGTTTCAAATCTTCTCCAATTATGAATATTGATTCATGATTTTATCTTTGTACAAAATCTTTCCAAATCAAGCAAAATGAAATATTTTTGTGTCCATATGAGTCTTGCACGATTTGATTTTGCTTCCAGCTGTGTTGTGATCCTAAACATGCACAAAATCTCAAGATTTGATTAGCCTTTGATATTTTTACTATTTTATTTTGATTTTATTTGATTTAAATGAAATAAAATCAAAATAAATGACAAAAATAAAATAATGACAAGTGGAAGGGCTCATGGGTAGTGGGTCACATTACAAACTCAATGCAAGCATAAAAAGTTGGGTCCATTTGACAAAAAATGCAATTTAGGACATTTTTTACTTTTGGCAATTTTGCAAAAAGGGTCAACTTTTCCAATGCATAACTCTTTCAATTTTGACCTTAGATAGGTGTTATTGGACTTTTTAGAAATCTTAAGATGTCCTCTAAGCAACCCTTTTGGTCTCATCTCAATTGAGTCTTCCATGTTCATGTATGAAGCTTTGACATAAAAGGTGTTTTTGTTGACTTTTCAAAATGACCTATAATGTCCAAATTCATATCTTCTTGTGAGTGCATATTTTGAACTTTGGAGATGAAGATGGATTGTAGGGAATTGCATCCTATCCAAAATGAGCTTTGGATGGGTCATTTTTTATAATGTATGAGAAAGTTATGCTTGGTCAAAGTTGAGTTGACTTTTCCTACAAAACCCTAATTTAACAACCTTTGGGTTTTGATGAATTGTGAGCAATCCTTGAGGAATCATGATCAACCCTTGATCAAATGATGAATAAAACTTCAAAATGTGAATGTTAACCAAAAAATCTTGAAGTTTGACTGTATGTGGGACACAATTGACTTTTGCCCTAGCATAGTCGATTTTCAGGCCTTTGAGCAATTGACTGAGCAAACTTCCTCTGCAAGGCTTGAAACTTGATATGGATGATCTTGAGAACATATTAGGACAATGGTGAGAATTTGGGATCCTTTGGACTCAAACATCTTGATGTAAAATGAAACCCTAATTTGGGGTAGACTGCCTTAGAAGAGAGTTTGTCTGGTCAACTCTTGGACTTCCTTGAGCAATTTGAGGACCTCACTTGAAATGTATTGAGAAATATGGGAGGGATAATTTTGGGCCTTTATCAAAGTTACATTTCCATTTATGGCGCAAAGTAACCATTCCATTCTTGTAAAGAATCTTTAATCACAAAGTCAATGCATAGAGCTTTGCACTTGTTCCTTCTGATCACAAGCAATGTCAAAGGCAAAAGAAACATTTCTAGAGCCTCCCATAAACTCATGCCATGCTTTTAATATTCCTTGAAAAACCATGTTGTCACTTTTCTTAAAAATCAGGTAACATAGCCATAAATCTACATCTTGTGCTTCTGACCTCCTCAAGTACTATAACATTTTCCTTACTTATACACAAGTTGTTTGCAAGAGAACAAATGATTGGAAGCCCCCCAAGAACTCTCCCAAAGACCCTTGTTGCACAGAACTATCCCACTTAACAGTTTTGAGCCAAAACTCTCCATCTCCATTTCCACTCGTGCGTTTTGATTCTTAACCATCCAGACACCTTACTTACATCATATACAAGTGATCCAAGCCCATGTTTCAAGACTATAACTCCTCCATTACTATCCACCATTTCCAAAACTGAAGCTTGCAACTTGACTTGAGTTGGAAGTTTCAGCCATTCTTAAAAGAAAAGTAGGAGTTGGAACACACTCAAGGAGGTCTAGGCAAGCTACAAAAATCATCAGGACATATCAAAGGTTGCTCAAACTCCATACACGACTCCAGCTGCAAGAGGTAAGTTTTCAAACTTCTATCTCTTCATACAAGCATCATTTGATTCTGATTTGTGAAGATAAAATGTAGATACCATTGCCACGATGTTGTACATATCCATAGTTTGCATTTATATGGCCTGGGCTTAGAGAATTTTAGAATTGAAGTTTCTGAAATTTTTAGGTTTTAAATTAGGGCCAGAAAAATTCTCACTCATCTTGGACTTATAACTTTAGTTATTCATATGGTTGGATTCGTGGGAAGAAATGCCACAACTTTCATGTTTGTACTTTCCATTTTTGTTGAGAGATGAAGAAGTTACAGGTACTTTGGCTGGCTGAAGGTTGAAGACGAAGTACAGGCCTTGGAAACATATTACGTTATGTATTTATCATTTCATTATAATAAACAGGTGTATAGCCACCCCCAATGGTAAGACAGCGGCACTGATAACCAAGAGAGCATGGGTTTAACACCCAGCGTGCTACCTTTTCTCATTTCTCACAGTTTTTTCACTTTTTTTTTATTCCCAAACAACACGTTTGGGCTTCCAACTTGGGCTTGATTATTATTTTTCTTTTACTAACCCCTGACTTACATCAGCACCCCCTGGTCAAATTTCTTTTATTATTTTCTTTTTCTTATTTTTTTGTTTTATTTCTTTTCTTCTTTAATATTTTTATTACCATTAATATTTTTATGATCATTATTATTATTATTTTTTTATTAATGAAAAAAATCCAAAAAATATTTTATTTATTATTTATACTTATTTATTTTATTTTCTTATAAAAAACAAAAGTACAAAATCATTTTCTTTAATAAATTAATTTCTTTTTTAATTAATAAATATTTAGACTTAGGTTTATTTATTATATTATTTTCTTTTAAAATCAATTTAGAACTTAGATTTCTTTTAATTAATATCCATATTATTTTCTTACTAATTTAAAAACCTTTTTATAAATAAAAAACCCTAAAAAACATTCTTTCCTTAAATTAATTTATTCTACTAACTTAATCTTAATTTTCTTATTTTTAGTTTATTATGTTATTTTAGTTAATTGGGTTAAAAAAACCCTTTTCATAAAAAAACACAAAAATCATATTTCTTTACATTTATATTCTTGCATTTTTATCTTTATTTTGTACATTTATTCAATTTCAATATGGTTGTAATATTTATTTAGATTTAAATTCTTGCAATATTGCCCTTTTGTATATTTTGTATACCCCCTCCCCTAAATGATGTAATAGCATAGTAATTTTAAATTCCGCAATTTATCGCTTTATATACAAATGCTAGTAATTTGGGTTTTGTATGGAAAGACCAAAACCAACAAAATAGCAAACCCCAATCAAGACAAAAAGAAAGCATGAAAATCAATACACTTGCACACAAGCACTCCTAGGGTAAATCAACTTGGTTGCCTTACAAAAATGACCATATTACGCATGTGAGGCATCTTAGCAAAGAAAAGTAAAATACAAGATCATAGTCCCTCGATGATGCTATCAAAAGTTGCCTTTCAAAATGATCTTAGTCCCTAAAGAAAAATGCTAAGATACCTTGCAATATTTCTAATCATGGTTATACGATGATCCACGCCCGTCCCTTTTACATCCAAAGATAGGGTTACTTACCAAATCAATGGTAAGATAACAATGTCAAAGGAAAGAGGAAATGACATAAAAGACTTTTGAGTAGGTAGAATGTTCCTCGTTACTTGCTCAATTTCAAAACAAAAACATCCTTTCTATTTTCAAAACAAACACCAACACTTTCAAAACATCTTTCAAAACTTGAAAACATTTTCAAAAGATCAAACACTTTGTATACATTCTTACGAACGAGAATCATTACAAAGTTTACCTAAACAATGGCCTCTTTTCAAAAATACTTTCAAAACCACACAAAGCATAATTTCAAACAAAAGTAAGTGATCTAGCAAGTAACTAAGAGCCCATGGAAAACCATGGATGAAAAAGGTGCTAATACCTTCCCTTTTTCATAATCTACCCCCCGAACTCTAGAAACAATCTCAAAGGTCTTTCATGTGCTTTTTCACCTTTCCTTTTGGATAAAAGAAAAGTCTGTGGCGACTCTTGCTAACCGCAACATTTGCGATCAAATGCAAAATACCCAAGTTAGCTCTCCCACCGTATCATAGAACTGGCGACTCTACTGGGGAAAATTCTAAAAGTGGGGTCACCTTAGGGTTCGATCACATTTACTTGCTTTCTTTGTTTGATTTATATGCTTTACATTATGTTTCTTTGTTTGGGCTTGAATCCTCTACCCGGATTTGGGATACCTTATAGGTAAGTAGCAATATGTTGTGGAAACTGTGCGGGGTATATCGACATGGTCTAAGCAATAGCTACGTTAGTGCAACATATTTGCGGGAACCAGTAGCCCTTGAGTAGTCAAGAAGAATACGGGGCCGCTGAGTGATGTCATGAAGCACTAATGAACTTTTAGAACCTTTACTTGACCAACTTGGCCTTTAGGACGTAGTGAGATGTCCGACTTTGTGCAGTCCGAAGTTGGTAGATACTCGAAACTATACTCATTGAGGTTTGGTTTTTTGGGATATTTCGGTAGGCATTAAAGAGGCTTGTGCTGAAACAATGCCCAAAGAAACAAACTGGTGATATTGAGCTCCTTAGAACCTGGTTACTATTATTAGGAAAGGTTTGATCCAACTAAACTTCAAGAGGGTACTTACCTATGAGACTCCATACAAGCCTAAACCTAAGGATTTGTTTGATTTGTTTATACTTGTACATAACGTCATAAACATCATAACATCATACTCATACTCCCTAACCATTTCAAGGATATTGGGATTTATCTTTGTTCTGTTTTGTAGGACATGGATTCTATTCACAGAAAAACTATTCAAGTCAATCTTGTAAGGATCCTTCCTCAACTTAAAGAGTTAGCATCAAGGATTCCTGAAAATTCTCCATTTACCAAAAGACATGGTCGCCTACTAAACTTGGTCACCTCCAACACTGATGAAGACATGATGAAGGTGCTCTTTCAGTTCTTTGATCCTTTACACCATTGCTTCACATTTCCTGATTATCAACTTGTGCCAGCTTTGGAAGTATTCTCTCAACTCTTGAGGATTCCCATTCTCAATCAACTACCTTTCAACGGTATGGAAAGAGATCCAAAGCCAGAAGAGATTGCTCAAGCTCTACACTTGCAACCATCTGATATCACAACTAATTGGGAAACAAGGAGTGGTGTCAAAGGTTTCCTAGCAAAGTTCTCGTTTGAGAAAGCCCAAAACTATTGGAACTCTTTTCATTTGCAAGCTTTTGAGGAAATTGTGGCTCTCCTCATCTATGGGATAATTTTGTTTCCAAATCTTGACCAACTCATAGATGTGAACACCGTCAAAATCTTCATGTCTCATAACCCGATGCATACTTTGCTAGGAGACATCCTACATTCCTTTCACACTCGCACTATAAGGAAAAAAGGTATCCTTATGTGTTGTACTCCTCTTTTGGCAAGATGGTTTATTTCGCATCTTCCCCAATCTGTATTGAAGAACGAGCAAGGTTCAAGGTGGTCACAAAGGTTGATGACACTTAAATATTCAGACATTCATTGGTGTTCCTGATTGTGATACGGTGGCAGAACCGACTGTTATACTGATTTGTGTTGTGTTTTTTGTTTTCAAAATGTCGCGGTAAGCAAGAGTCGCCATCGACTTTTATTTCATCCAATCAAGGAAAAGGTAAAAGAACATAAAAAACCTTTTTTTGAGATATTCTAAGTATGAGGGGTAGATTATAGAAAGGGAAGGTGTTAGCACCCTTTCTATCCATGGTTTTCCATGGGCTCTTAGGTACTTGCTCATCTTTTTTAAAATTGCTTGTGTGTGCTTGTTTTGAAAAGTTTTACTTCGTGATAACCCTTGTATCAGTCCTCAAGGGCGTGACGAAGTTGTTTTTGAAAGATGTTTTGAAAGGTGTTAGTGTGAAAAAATTTGTTGAGCAAGTACCTAAGATTCTACCTACTCGAAAAAAGATTGTTCGTTCTCGTTTCCTTTAGACAATGCTATTCTACTATTAAAGAGTAGGTATCCCCGTCGTTGGATTTTTTAAGGGACAAGTACAGTCACCAAAGCAATGGGTTGGAAACTTTATTAGTAACCCTAGATCTTAAGATCTTTCCGAGGCAACATTTCCGAGGCAACATTCGAATGGGACATTTTGATCTTTTAGACTGGAGGGGAACCAATAAAATCTCCTATGCTTAATGACTATTTACCGAAGGCAACCGAAGTGAGGCAAACCCTAGGAGTGAATATGTGCATGTGAATTTTTTAGTTATTTAGTCTTTGCACATTAGGTTATCTACTGTTTTAATTTTCAGATATTCTTGTCATACAATCCTATTAACCATGCATCTAACAGTTAAAGATTTGCAGGAATTTAAAGTGAGAGAAAATAAACCTAGCTATTACAAGGCTTTGGCAGTTACATAATTATCTTGACTGAAAATAAAATGCGGCAATTAAAACCCTAATTAAAATCTATTACAACCTCGAAACAGTTACATAGATAATAATCGGAATAGTAATTAAAACGTGCGGCAGATTAAATGCGAAGAATTAATTAAGAGGCCTAAAATCTAATTAAAAAGTTATTTGGTTATTTTTTGGAGAAAAATTAATTATTTACAACCCTAATTTCTAATTAGTTTTAATTATAAAAAGAAATTGAAATTAACCTAATTTAAACTAAATTAATTAATTAAAGAAAATAAAATATTTTATAAAAACAAATTTTTTATGTTTTTTTGTGATTTTGATTTTAGAAAACAATTTAATTACAAATTTAAAACCTAATTTCTAATTAGTTTTATTTACAAAAAAATAATTAAATTAACCAATTTCTAATTAAATTAATTAAAGAAAAAATATTTTTTATGAAAAAAATATTTTTGGTGTTTTCATGATTTTTTTTATTAAATAAAAAATGATTTTTTTGATGTGAATTAAAATAATTAAAGAAATAATTAAAAGAATTAAAAATAAAAAGAATAGAAAAAAGAGAAGAATTGGGCCTGTGTTATGCTGAAATGGGGGGGGGGGGGGTGTCTGTTGGAATTCTACAGGCCCATTAGCCATCTAAGCCCAGTCAGTGCTTGATTGCATATGGCATTGACCTGAGGGTATACCACGGTCCTTCACATGTGGGACGTTGGATTGAATGGATGATGAATCCATTGGATGGAGATTAGTAGTGCACGGTAGGACGTTTGGACTAGGGATGCATTGAATCTGCAAGTGGAAAATAAGAAAATAAACGTTGCTGGGACCTAGGATCGAACCCAGGTCCTCGCTTACCAATACACTCCCTTTCCAGCTGTGCTATTGTTGTTAGTTGTTACCTTAATAAAGCCATAATATAATATATGAAAACAAGGTAAAGTGGATCAAAAGCGCGCGAAGTTTAAATGGTCCAATGGTTGTTGAACACCTCATCACCTTCTTCATCCTCCGTCGTATTAGGTCCTTGCACTTTTACCTACGGACAATGTTTGTAGCTACAACCCTGTACAACTCAAAAACTCACAAAACGCAAGATAAATGAAATTGAAGACCAGGGTTCAACTGGTCATGATGTCACGATCATCATGGTACTTTATTCAAGGCCTAATTTTAAAAGCTATTTCTAAGCGTGAAAGGACTTGTGATTGATTGGAATAGCTTCCTGAGACGTCCAACAATCGATTGGCAATGCTAGGATGGCTTGAGATGGCCTGTATGATTGAAACCGATTCACCACTTTTGTCCAATTTTGAGCTTTTTGTTCTCTGACTTTCACGCCTGCAAAACCTTGTTTTATGCTTCGTTCTTGTTCACTATATATGCTAGAACGAATTAGGGTTCTTAAAACCATATGTATCTTTGCAATTATGGAAAACTTGATTTGATTTCCATGCCATATGCAAACTTGCTATATTGAGCCAAATTATCCCTTTCGTGTACCAATCATGCTTGATTCGATTTGACCTTGATATTTCAGCATATTTTGATTGCAACCTTGTCAAAAAATCATATCAAAACAGATCTTTGATATTATTTACCAATTATTTGATTTAATTCAATTTTAATTAATAAAAAATCAAAATAAATTGGAAAATGAAGCAAATAACATGTTGATAAGTAATTGGGTCGTGGACCATGTTATAAGTGAGGTGCAATCATGAAAAGTTAGGCCCATTTGGAAAAAGATGCAATTTTGAGCCCATTTGACTTTTGGCAATTTTGCAAAAAATGTCAACTTTGACAAGGCATATGTCCTCCAATTTTAACCCTAGAGATGTGTTATTGGACTTTCTAGAAATCTTAGGATGTCCTCTAATCAACCCTTTTCGTCTCATTTCAATTGGGTCTTCCATGTTCATGTAAGAAGCTTTAATTCAAAAGGTGTTTTTGTTGACTTTTCAAAAGGACCTATAATGTAGAAATTCATATCTTTTTAATAGTGCACATTTTGAACTTGGGGGATGAAGATGAGTTGTAGGGAATTGCATCCTCTTCAAAATGATCCTTGGATGGAAAATTTCTGATTAAGTATGTGGAAGTTATGATTGGTCAAAGTTTGGTTGACTTTTCCTAAGAAACCCTAATTTAGCAACTTTTGGGTTTTGATGAATTTGGAGCATTCCCTGAAGAATCATGATCAAACCTTGATCAAATGATGGATATCACTTCAAGATTATGAGGTTGACCAAAAATCTTGAGATTTGATTGTATATGGGCCATAGTTTACTTTTGACCTAATACAGTCGATTCTCAAGTATCTGAGCAGTTGACTCAGAAAACTTCTTATGCAAGGCTTCAAAATTGACATGGAGAATCTTGGGAACATATTAGTAACTTGGAAAGCATTTGGGGCCTTTGTGATCCATACATATTGATGAAAGTGGAAACCCTAATTTGAGACACACTGCCTTAGGAGAGAGTTTGTCTGGTTAACTCTTGGGAAAACTTGAGCAAATTGAGGGTCTCTAGGAGTATGTATTGAGTAAAATGAGAGGGAAAATTTTAAGGTACAACAGCTGCCCCTGTTCAATCTTCTAAAACCTGAGGATGTAGATTGGATCGTCTGCCTTTCGTGATCTGAAGGTGGGAGATGATTGAACACTAGAGTGCCCAGAAATTTGCACTCGCATGAAGGGATACTGGATTTGTGATATCGGGAACGGGCTTATGGATGCGAGTTGGAAGTTGCTAGAGAATTATCGGAGATGGGCTTAAAGATGCCATCCAAGATGTGACGGAGTACCGTCGCAGATGGGCTTAAAGATGCCATCTAGAGGATGTTGATTTCCTAAGACATTCCTTCGATGAGAGTCCCTGCTCTTATCGTTGAGGAGGAATCTGTTGAGGAATGCTGGTATCTGTCTTGGGAAAAATAAAATTTTAGGAGCTTCAGTTTTCTGTTACTCTACTGGGGAAATGCGAAACTAATCGTGTTTGATCAGGTCTAAGTCTTACAGTGTTGTGGACTGCTATCTGGAGGTAAGAGAAAAGAAACCTAGAAGGAACCTGGATAGTATGGTTACTTCGAAATGAAAACCTGGATAGTAGGGCTGTGAGAAGGAACTTGGATAGTAGGGTTACCTCGATATGAAAGCCTGGATAGTAGGGTTGTGGGAAGGAACCTAGATAGTAGGGTTACTTCGATATGAAAGCCTGGATAGTAGGGATATGGGAAGGAACCCGGGTCGTAGGGTTTCTTCGAAATGAAATCCTGGATAGTAGGGCTATGAGAAGGAACCTGGATAGTAGGGTTACTTCGAAATGAAAGCCTGGATAGTAGGGCTGTGAGAAGGAACCTGGATAGTAGGGTTACTTTGAAATGAAAGCATGGATAGTAGGGCTGTGAGAAGGAACCTGGATAGTAGGGTTGTGAGAAGGAACCTGGGTCATAGGGTTTCTTTGTTATGAAATCCTGGATAGTAGGGCTGTGAGAAGGAACCTGGGTCGTAGGGTTTCTTCGATATGAAAGCCCGGATAGTAGGGCTGTGAGAAGGAACCTGGGTAGTAGGGTTACTTCGATATGAAAGCCTGGATAGTAGGGATGTGAGAAGGAACCTGGATAGTAGGGTTACCTCCATATGAAAGCCTGGATAGTAGGGATGTAAGAAGGAACCTGGGTCGTAGGGTTTCTTCGATATGAAATCCTGGATAGTAAGGCTTTGATAAGGAATCTGGATAGTAACATTACTTCGATATGAAAGCCTGGATAGTAGGGCTGTGAGAAGGAACCTGGATAGTAGGGTTACTTCGATATGAAAGCCTGGATAGTAGGGTTTCTTTGATATGAAAGCCTGGATAGTAGGGTTGTGGGAAGGAACCTGGGTCGTAGGGTTACTTCGAAGCGATAGTGTAGATTAGTTGACCCGTTTGGTTTCAGGAACTGAGTTTTGGTTAGTCGTCTGCAGATGTGATTTGCATAACTGCTAAATTTGTTGAAGTTAATCCTCTTTTCCTGGAAAGATATCATGATTAGTTATATACGATGCATGAAATGCATGGTGAGACGATGTTCTCAAAATAAATGAGATTATGCTGTATATGATATGTATGCGTATGTCATGATGTATGTTCATGAAATTCTATCGGGGTATGCTCGCGTCTGGGAAAATAAATCCCTGACAGTTGCTGGGGATTTGTAAATATTCTGTTGGGAAGAGATCTTGCTTGAGAATAACATATGCGGGGAATGAACTTAGAAAATGTATTTTTGTAGCTGAAGTGATGAACTCTGTCAGGGATTGAGCCTCTGTATCTGGAGAAATAAACTCTACTTGGGGGATGAAATTTACTAACTCGCCCGCGATTATGTACCTAAGCTGGAGTGGTTACGTCCTGTTTCGGGAAAGCTGACATCAATGCTTTTGAATACTTTTACTCTGTGGGGAGTGTATGTACCAGTGATTGTGTTCTAAATATGACTCTATCCCGATACCTGCTGGACGGAGTAACCGCCGGGTTTGGCACTTCTTGTTTTTTTCCTATTTTTGGAATTACGAGTAATTGTCTTTTGTTTCTTATGTAAATATTTATGAGCAGCAATCATTTTCAAATGCATATGTCAAAAATAATTCATTGGACGTTCTTGCAAAACAAAATAGAAAACAAAAACAAACTTGAAGTGAAAATAATTTTGTATTGATTTTTTAAAGTTGGCCTGTAATAGGCGTTTTGTACAAAGAGGCTGACGCTCTAGTAAGAGAACACCGCCGTAAAAATAGAAGTTACACAAATTTATGTAAAAGGAAAAAAATATAGCTATGTGAAACAACCCCATTGGGTTCCAACTCTGCTATTGCCTTTATATCTTCAAGCGTCTCATCACTTTGCTACTTGGCCGAAGGTTGATCAAATTGGTTGGCGCCGTCCGAGCTTGATAGTCGATACTGAAGTCTGGTCGCAAGATGATCCAATGAGACATAGTGGTACGATTTATATCCCTAACTTTTGCCTAGACTGCCCTTTCTGGTTTTCAGTCCACCAAGATACCCTTTTTTCCCAAGCCTCCCTTTCGGGTTTTCGACTTGCCGGGTGTACATATTTTTTTCATTTTCATCCCTTACTTTTTCCCGGACCCTTTTGGTTCGCCGGGAAGCCCTTATTTTTTCCTAGGCCGGTCAACCTAGCGGTCTTTAATTACGTGTAGTATCTTTTCACTATGTCTGCATTGATAGGGTGAGGAAGTTTGTCACCATCCATGATGGTTAATATCATAGCTCCGCCCGAGAAAATGTTCTTAACCATAAATGGACCTTCGTACGTGGGAGTCCATTTGCCCATGGGATCACCTTGCGGCAGTATGATTCGTTTGATCACTAGATTCCCGGCTTGATATTCTTGACGCCTGACTTTCTTATTAAAAGCCTTGATCATTCGCTTTTGATACGTCTGACCATGGAAGATAGCAGTAAGTCTCTTTTCATCAATTAGATTAAACTGATCAAGTCGTGTTTGGATCCAGTCGTCTTTAATCAAACCCGCATCCTTCATAATCCTGAGAGAAGGTATTTAGACTTCAATGGGTAGGACTGCCTCCATGCCATATACCTGAGAGTAGGGTGTTGTCCATGTCGACGTCTGTGCTAAGGTACGGTACCCATGAAGAGAAAATGGTAACATCTCATGCTAGTCTTTATAAGTCACCGTCATCTTCTGTACAATCTTCTTGATGTTCTTGTTAGCTGCTTCGACATCGCCATTCATCTTCGGCCGGTAGGGGGAATAATTATGATGCTGTATCTTGAACTATTTATAGAGCTCATTGATCAATGTGTTGTTGAGATTCATACCATTATCAGTAATAATTCTCTCTGGCACACCATATCGACCGATGAGATTGGGTCGGATAAACCGCGCCATGATGTTCTTGGTTATTGTAGCAAAGGAAGCTGCCTCAACCCACTTCGTGAAGTAATCAATGGCTACTAGGATGAAGCGATGTCCATTGGAAGCGGTGGGCCTGATTTCTCTGATCATGTCGATGCCCTACATTGCAAAGGGCCATAGAGCTATCAAGATGTTTAAGGGGACCAGAGGCACATGCACCTTATCAGCATAGATTTGGAACTTATGACAGGTTCGAGAATGCTGATAATAGTCAGCTTCCATAGTGGACCAGTAGTATTCTGCCCGTAGGATCTTCTTAGCCATGGTATGTCCACTGGAATGGGTTCCGAAAGTGCCTTCATGTAGATCTGTCATGATCCTCTCTGCTTCACTTTTGTCTACACACCGTAATAGTGTGGAGTCATGGTTGCGTTTATAGAGGATTCCATTAATGAGGAAGAACTTTGCAGCAAACCTTCTCAGAAACTTCTTATCATTGACAGATGCCCCTTCGGGATATTCTTGAGCCTCAAGATACCTTTTTACCTCATGAAACCAGGGTTTGTTTTCCACTTCTTCGGTATCGATTTCACAGCAGTGTGCTGGTTCATCCAACCTCTCAATGGTGATTTGGGGAGCTTCATTGTCCCACCTAACTTTGAACATAAAATACATGGTAGCTAGCGCGTCCGCTAACTGGTTCTCCTCTCATGGGAAATTTTCGAAGGTTACCTCCTCAAAGTGTGGGAGCAATGTCAGTACATATTCTTTGTAAGGAATGAGATTCAGGTGCTTCGTATCCCACTCGCCTTTGATCTAACTTATCACTAAAGCGAAATCCCCAAATACACTCAAGAACTTGATCCTTAGGTCAATAGCAGCTCGAAGGCCCATGAGGCACGCTTCATACTCCGCCATGTTGTTGGTGCAATTTAAACATAATCGGGCAGTGAATGGAGTATGACAGCCCTCAGGAGATATGATTACAGAGCCAATGTTGTTACCTAGTATGTTTGAGTCTCCATAGAAATACATATACCATCGGGATCCCTCCTCAGGTCCTTCATCCGATTCAGGTTCTTCGTAGTCAGTCACCAACATAATATTCTCATCCGAGAACTCAAAATTCATGGACTGGTAGTCATCCACGGCCTGATGAGACAAATGATCAGCCAATACACTCCCCTTTATTGCTTTTTGGGTTGTATATTATATGTCGTATTCAGTTAAGATCATTTGCCACCTTGCTATCCTTTCAGAGAGAGCGGGCTTCTAAAAAATGTACTTGATCAGATCCATCTTTGATATCAACAAGGTAGTGTGAGTCAGCATATACTGTCTCAGTCGGCGAGCAGCCCATGCCAAAGCGCAGCAAGTTTTCTCAAGCAATGAGTATCGTGTCTCACAGTCGGTAAACTTTTTGCTAAGGTAGTATACTGCATGCTCTTTTCGACCAGACTCGTCATGCTGCCCCAACACACACCCCATTGAATTGTCTAGAACTGTCAAGTACAATATCAAAGGTCTTCCTTCAACTGGAGGCATCAGAGTTGTTGGTTCTTGAAGGTATTCCTTGATTATTTCGAAAGAGGTCTGGCATTCATCATTCCACTTTACCACTTGATCTTTCTTCAGAAGCTTGAAGATTGGCTCACAAGTAGCAGTCATATGTGAAATAAACCTGGCCATATAATTCAAGTGACCCAAGAAACCTCTAACTTCCTTCCCTGTACGGGGAGATGGCATCTCTAGTATGGCTTTTACCTTCATAGGGTCTACCTGAATACCTTTTTCGCTGACAATGAATCCCAAAAGCTTACCAGACCTCACCCCAAAGGTTCACTTGTTCTAATTCAATCCCAACTTGTATGTTTTCAACCTGTCGAACAACTTTTGGAGATGATCAAGGTGCTCATCCTCAGTCTGAGACCTGGCTATCATATCATCAACATAGACTTCAATCTCGTGGTGAATCATATCATGGAACAAAGCAACCATGGTGCACTGATAAGTTGCCCCAGCATTCTTCAACCCAAAAGGCATCACCTTGTAGAAGAAGGTGCCCCACTGTGTAACGAAGGTTGTCTTCTCCTTGTCTTCAGGATCCATCTTGATCTGGTTGTAGCCAGAGAAACCATCCATGAAGGAGAAGATTTTATGTTGCGCAGTGTTTTCGACCAGAACATCAATGTGAGGAAGTGGGAAGTCATCCTTGGGGCTTGCCCTGTTCATATCTCTATAATCCATACACATCCGTACCTCACCATCTTTCTTAGGTACCAGAACGACGTTGGTAACCCACTATGGATAGGAAGTGACCGCTAAGAATCCAGTATCGAATTGTTTCATGACCTCTGCCTTGATCTTCTCTGACATTTCAGGGCACATACGACAGAGCTTCTGTTTAACCAGAGGATAGTCCTTTTTAGTCGGCAGGCAGTGTACCACAATATCAGTGTCCAATCCAGACATGTCTTTATAGGACCAGGCGAAGATCTCAACATAGTTGTGCAACATCTGTATCAAACCTCTGTTTGACGCTAAGCTCCAGATCTGCACCTATTTTAACCTCTTTTATGTCTTTTTCAGTACCCAAGTTCACTATCTCAACCGGCTCTTCATGAGGCTGTATGGCCCTCTCTTCCTACTGTAATAGTCTAGAAAGTTCTCCAGGCACCTCACAATCATCCTCACCTTCGTCCTCGGCTTGGTTGATCGGATTTTTGAAGTCATAATTGGCAATAGCAGAGTTGTTATCAATGGGATCCATAGTGGATATGGATATGCATTATGATACGTGAGTGTGTGTAAAAGAATAACTGTTTTGATAAAGTGAAAACAGAAAAGAAAAACATAGAGCGCAAAATTTGTAAGCAAGAAACGTCCAATGCTTTATTAATGATATATGAAATGACAAATAATAACCCTCACAAGTAAAGCTAATGTGCCCCGGGAAAGGCACAGGGCCGTAAAGTTTTAAATTGTTTATTACAAATCTCAAAACAAGTAAGTCAATTACTGCGGAATAAAAGAAACTGGTATAAAGTCCTTAGCCGTCCAGTTACTCGGTCCACCATTGGTAGTTGGGTAGATCCAACTGTCAATGTCTGAGTCCTCATTACTGTCTTCAATGGCATTAATTCCCCGATTACTGATGTGTAGGGGAGGTCTTCCAGCCCGAGCGCGTCGAACAGCCCTTTGAGCCCCTGTAGTAAAACCCAAACCAAATTTGTCAGTTTTGTGAGTGAAATCAGGGAGCTGACCCCAATTGGCACACCCACCTTCTTCAACCACGGCCCTGGCGTCCTTGAGGGAAGCCATCTTCAGAGGAGGTTTGCTGCTGGTAGTAGTTTCAATTAATGCCAAGATCTGAGGGACCTCTTCGAAGTTCTAACAAGGAGTTTCTATGAATTCCCCGTCCATCTCTATGTACCGGAAGGAATTGAGGTGGCTCACCATATACTCCTCTTCACCCCGCACAGTGACAATTTTCCCTTTCACCGGATACTTCATCATTTGGTGTAGTGTGGAAGTAACTGCCCCAGCCTCGTGGATCCAAGGATGACCCAGCAAACAAGAATAGGACGGCCTGATGTACATCACATAGAAGGTGGACCCAAAAGTCTGATAACCTACTTTGATATGGATGTCCACCTCCCCGTGCACCATTCTCATTGATCCGTCAAAAGCCCTTACCACAATGTTACTAGGCTTTAACGTCAAACCCTCGCAAGTCCAACTGGTCCAATGCCTTCTTAGGCAAGACATTCAACGAAGACCCAGTATCTACCAGCACATGATCCATAGTGGTGCCCCTACATTAGGTCGAGACATGCAGAGAATCATTATGCTTCCTTCCCTTTGGTGTCAAGTCCGCATCTGAAAAACCTAGCCCATTATCAGCAGTCAGGCTGGATACGCAATCTTTGAATTGATCAGCTGAAGTTTCCTGTGGCACATGCGCAGTCTTGAGGAATGCAATCAAAGACTTCACATGGGCTTCGAAACACAACAATATAGACAACATGGATATCTTTGATGGGGTCTGCCCCAGCTGCTCGACCACATTGTAGTCGCTCTTCTGAATTATTTTCAGTATTTCCTCTATCTCTTGCTTAGAGGCATCCACAACAATTTTTCTAGGCGCCTCTGTCTGGGCAGGCTCACCTATAATTTCTTTGCCGCGGGTATCAGATGATTCATCGATAGAGGTAGTAACTAGGGTAAGAATAGGAGAAGTAGTTAATGTACTAGCAAGAACAACAGATGGAATGACAATAGGCTTATTGACAGTCTTAGGGGAAATCTCGGGAGAGAAGACCCTTCCACTTCGGGTAACTTTGCTGGTTCCGACAATGTTACCAATATCAGGATCAACCTCTTCATCTTTCAAATCTTGTTTGATTCCATGATAGTACACATCGACACCATAATTCCAGGGGGCAGCTTTGTCCGAGACATACGGGATAGGACCAGGAATAGTGATTATCAAGGGAGCAATTCTTGGAGCGGATGTAATCCTAACAGGTCTTCTCAAGGAGACCTTGGAAGGATTTTAGGAAATGGTTATAATGGTAATGTCTTTAGGTGGAACAACGAGAACCAGAGTTTTCTCGAACAAAATTTCTTTGCTTTCCATCAAGCGTTGAATACCTGACTTCAGCAAACGGCAACCAGAAGGTAGAAACAAACACATGTGGAAACCTTCACCACAACCCAGAAATAAACCGGCCAATAAAAAATTCTTCTTCACAGTCATGAGATGAGTAGAAACTTCATCCACCAGGGTCACAAACAAGTCGGTATCAATAGCATTAAATCCACGACCGTGCTTGGGCATGGGAGCAGTTATGATATTGGGCTTCTCTGGAGCATCAAACTTTATTTCCTTGGCTTTAATCAAGTCTTGTACTTTATTTCTCAGAGCCCATCAGTCATTTGTATCGTGGCAAGGACTCTCAGAATGATAGGCACACCGAGCATTTGGATTATATCGGGGAGATGTAGTATTTGGATTCTTGGGAGCCTCTTTCAAGGTTACCAAGTTGGATCTTAGCAGATGAGTAGCACTTCAGCCAATGTCATGTTGATTCGGGTAAACTTCCATTGTGGTCTTTCCACTCTTTATTGATTGTTGCATTGTGGAGCAACTGCAAGCCTAGGTATCATTACGGCACTTACTATCTGACAATGTTCAGCCCTGTTTTGGCCCCTCCGGCTATAGATGACACTCTCTTCCTTCTTACAAGCAAAAGGCTTCTTTACCGAACTCGAAGAGGCATCCTTCTGTATCTTGCCGCTCTGAATCCTAGCTTCTACTCGTTCTCCAGTTAGAATCAGCTCGGTGAAACCAGCTGACGAGCTGCCGATCAAATGATTGAAAAATGGACCAGATAACGTCCCCAGAAACATATCAACCAACTCCCTATCAAACAACGAGGGTTGAACTATTCCAGCCAAGTCTCTCCATTTCTGTGCATAGTCTTTAAAGCCTTCACTTACACCCATGGACATACTCTGGAGTTTAGTACGAGTAGGAGCAAGGTCGGAGTTATATTGATACAGCTTGTAGAAAGCAGTAGCCAGGTCTTCCCAATTTCGGAAATTGGCTTCCTCCAGCTGGTAGAACCATTCAAGCTGAGTCCCTAACAGAGTATCTTGAAAGAAATGAACCCACGGATTTCTATCAGCAGTGTGGGGCTGGATCTTTCGGACATAAGAGCGGATATGGATTTTTGGGCAGGACACCCCATCATACTTAGTAAAAACTGGAGCTTTGAACTTCTGCGGGATGACCACTCCCGACACCAATCCCAATTCTTCAAAATCCAATCCAGGTATCCTCTGAACTTCCATGGCACTCAAACTCCAACTGCTTGTATCTATCCTCAGTAGGAGGATACTACTCATCATTGTAATCGGTATCATTGTCAGAAACTGCAGGACTGTGATCCTTCTCTTCTTCTTGATTCTCACCTTCCTTGGATGAAGAGGTCAGATAGACTTGTCACTTCAACCTCTCTTCAAACCTTATTCCCATATTCAGAATATCGGCAGCCTTCTTCTTTTTCTTTTTCTCTTTCAGGATAAGGGATTTCTGATCCTCCTGCCCTTTTTCCAGACTTATGAACATTTGTTGGAACTGGGCATTTCGTGCCTGAAGGTCTTGAAGCTTTGTTCAGAAGACATTTCTGCTGAAATAAACAGTGAAGAAGATGAGAAACCTGTAATAGTACATGTACATGCAATGTTATGAATGGGATGCGTATGCAATGATTTCAAAGACTTTGGGAAATTTAAATTTCAAACTAAAATAAACAAAAAATTTATTAGCTAAATTTAATGTTCAAATTCCTTTTAGGCGTTACAATTAAAAATAAATCTAAAACTAGAAAAAGGTCAAAATTCCCATGGATGCTTCCTCTTCGTGCCGAGATAAGCATTGAGTCCTCTTTCCTCATGGAGCTACTTTGTGAGCTCTAAAACCTTCCTCTTCTTAGCATGGAACTGATCCCTGTAAGTATCCCGCTCCTCTTTCAATTGAATCCAAGACCTCTGTAACTCTCTAAGAATAGTGGGCATATAAGGATAGAGAACCGTGTAAGGAATACCTCCTTCAGTAGTGGGTTCCATAATCACTGGTAAAACAGCCACATAGGGCATCATAAGCTTCTAGGCGCGAGCTCGTACCCATTGGAGGTAAGGTTCCATAAGAATGGAAGCCTTTGGCCCCAAAGCCTTGGTTCCAGATCTGTTTACCATGCCACAAGCTCGTATGAACCTTCAGCGATACTCTTGAACATCATCCTCATAGTTGAATACAATGCCCTCGATAAGTAACTCATGGGGACCATCTCTTCGAGCGTAACCAAATTTTTGCAGAGCTAAACAAGGATTGTAGGTTATACCCTCTCTGATACCAAGTAATGGGACATTAGGATATTTCCCGTAGCGGTCAATAATAGCAATGCTTTCCATAGCTCGAGAACACCAGAGAATATCCATGTGAGGGAGTGACATTATCCTTTGTGACCAACCCAAACCTTCTTCATTCTTCAGTATGGACTTAGAGAGGTGAGAAATAAACTACCTCGACAGCAATGGCACGCAACACATAAGAACCCCTCTTCTCTTCATTGTACGAGTATGGAGAGTGTGCAGAATATCTCCGAGAAAGGTAGGCACAAGGTTGCGAGAGAAGAAGATCTTGATAGCATTCACATCTATGAATGAGTCCAGATTAGGGAATAGGACTAACCCATAGATTAGAAGAGCCAAAACCTCCTCAAAATCTTGAAAATCCATATCATCCCAAAACAGCTGGGCCTTATCTATCAGAAACTTAGCTAGAAAACCCTTAACTCCGCTTCTTGTTTCCCAATTGGATACCATGTCAGCCCATTTCAGATGCAAAGCTGAGGCAATGACTTATGGTTTAGGAACTTCTTCTAGACCTGTGAAGGGAAACTGTTCAAGAATGGGTATATCCAACAGCTGAGAGAATTCTTCCAAGGTAGGCACCAACTGATAGTCTGGAAAGGTTAAGCAGTGGTGCTTGAGATCAAAGAACTTAAAGAGTACACTCAACATCATTTCATCAAAGTTTGAGGTACCCAGGTTGAGAAGTCAACCATGTCTCTTAGTGAATGCAAATTTTTTAGAAACCCTTGATACTTGCTCTTTGAGTTGAGAAGGTATCTTCACAAACCTGATTCAGATAGTGTTTCCACGAATGGAAACCATGATCTGCAAAATAGAACAAAGATAATTTCCCTTGGTCTTTGAAATGGTTAGTGCAATAAGAATGGATTATATGTTATGATGCATGATGTAATGATAAACCACAGGTATAGCAAACACAATCAAATCATACCAAGTCTTTAGGTTTAAGGCCTAAATGAGGTTAAAGGTCATACCCTCTTGAAGTTTAGTTGGTTTCAAAATTGTCTTAAAAAGTAACCAGGTTCTAAGGGATCTCAATATCACCGACCATCCTTTATCGGGCATTGTCTCAGCTCAAGCAATCTTTTCTTGCGGCCGAAATATCCCGAAAGTATGATCTCAATGAGGCCGGCTATCTCACTACTTTCTAATGGCCAAGTTTGTTCAACTAAAGTTCTAAGGTCCGTTAGTGCTTCACGACACCATGCGACGGCCCTGTATTCTCCTTGTTTCCCCATGAAGGATACTGGTACCAACCAAAGTGCCACACCAACACAGCCATCGCTTAAATCATATCGGTCTATGCCGTACAGTCTCCACGATCTATTACTGTTTACCTAAAAAGTGCCCCCAGATCCGGGTGTAGGATCTATAGTAACCCAAGCAAAAAACCCTTTAAGAATAAAGCAAACAAACAAGCAAGCAATTTGAAATGACCTAGATCCTAAGGTATACCCCACTTTATATTTTGTTCCCCAGCAGAGTCGCCAGTTCTGTGATACGGTGGCAGAACCGACTGTTATACTGGTTTCTATTTTGCGTTTTTTGTTCGCAAAATGTCGCGGTAAGCAAGAGTCACCACCGACTTTTATTTCATCCAATCAAGGAAAAGGAAAAAGAACAGAAAAAACTGTTTTTCGAGATATTATGAGTACGAGGGGGGGGGGGGGGGTAGATTATAGAAAGGGAAAGTGTTAGCACCCTTTCTATCCATGGTTTTCCATGGGCTCTTAGGTACTTGCTCATCTTTTTTAAAATTGCTTATGTGTGCTTGTTTTGAAAAGTTTTACTTCGTGATAACCCTTGTATTAGTCCTCAAGGGTGTGACGAAGTTGTTTTTGAAAGATGTTTTGAAAGGTGTTGATGTGAAAAGTTTTATTGAGCAAGTACCTAAGATTCTACGTACTCGAGAAAAGATTGTTCGTTCTCGTTTCCTTTAGATAATGCTATCCTACTATTAAAGAGTAGGTAGCCCAGTTGTTAGAGTTTTTAAGGGACGTTCGAAAGGGACAAGTACAGTCACCAAAGCAATGGGTTGGAAACTTTAGTAGTAACCCTAGAGTCTTAAGATCTTTCCGAGGCAACATTCGAATGGGACATTTTGATCTTTTAGACTGGAGGGCAACCAATAAAATCTCCTATTCTTAATGACTGTTTACCGAAGGCAACCGAAGTGAGGCAAATGCTAGGAGTGAATATGTGCATGTGAATTTTTTAGTTATTTAGTCTTTGCACATTAGGTTATCTACCATTTTAATTTTCAGATATTCTTGTCATACAATCCTATTAACCATGCATCTAACAGTTAAAGATTTGCAGGAATTTAAAGTGCGAGAAAATAAACCTAGCTATTACAAGGCTTTGGCAGTTACATAATTATCTTGACTAAAAATAAAATATGGCAATTAAAACCCTAATCAAAATCTATTACAACCTCGAAACAGTTACATAGATAATAATCGGAATAGTAATTAAAACGCGCGACGAATTAAATGTGAAGAATTGATTAAGAGACCTAAAATCTAATTAAAAAATTATTTGGTTATTTTTTGGAGAAAAATTAATTATTTACAACCCTAATTTCTAATTAGTTTTAATTATAAAAAGAAATTGAAATTAACCTAATTTAAACTAAATTAATTAATTAAATATAATAAAATATTTTATAAAAAAATATTTTTTATGTTTTTTTGTGATTTTTATTTGAGAAAAAAATTTAATTACAAATTTAAAACCTAATTTCTAATTAGTTTTATTTACAAAAAAAGAATTAAATTAACCTAGTTTCTAATTAAATTAATTAAAGAAAAAAATATTTTTTCTGAAAAAAAATATTTTTGGTGTTTTCATGATTTTTTGATTAAATAAAAAAATGATTTTTTTGATGTTAATTAAAATAATTAAAGAAATAATTAAAAGAATTAAAAATAAAAAGAATAGAAAAAAGAGAAGAATTGGGCGTGTGTTATGCTGAAATTGGGGGTGTCTGTTGGAATTCTCCAGGCCCATTAGCCATCCAAGCCCACTCAGCGCTTGATTCCATGTGGCATTGACCTGAGGATACACCATGGTCCTTAACATGTGGGATGTTGGATTGAATGGATGATGAATCCATTGGCTGGAGATTGGTAGCGCACAGTAGGACGTTTGGACTAGGGATGCATTGAATCTGCAAGTGGAAAATAATAAAATAAATGTTGTTGGGACCTGGGATCGAGCCCAGGTCCTCTCGCTTACCAATACACTCCCTTGCCAACTGCGTTATTGTTGTTAGTTATTAACATAATAAAGCCAGAATATAATATATGAAAACAAGGTAAACTGGATCAAAAGCGCGCAAAGTTTGAATGGTCCAATGGTTGTTGAACACCTCATCACCTTCTTCATCCTCTGTCATATTAGGTCCATGCACTTTTACCAACGGACAACGTTTGTAGCTACAACCCTGTACAACTCAAAAACTCACAAAACGCAAGATAAATGAAATTGAAGACCAGGGATCAACTTGTCATAATGTCATGATCATCATGGTACTTTATTTGAGGCCTAATTTTACAAGCTATTCCTGAGCGTGAAAGGACTTGTGATTGATTGGAATAGCTTCCTGATACGTCCAACAGTCGATTGGCAACGCTAGGATGGCTTGAGATGGCCTGTATGATTGAAACCGATTCACCACTTTTGTCCAATTTTGAGCTTTTTGTTCTCTGACTTTCACGCCTGCAAAACCTTGTTTTATGCTTGGTTCTTGTTCACTATATATGCTAGAACGAATTAGGGTTCTAAAAACCATATGTATCTTTCTAATTATGGAAGATTTGATTTTATTTCCATGCCATATGCAAACTTGCTATATTGAGCCAAATTATCCCTTTCTTGTACCAATCATGCTTGATTCGATTTGGCCTTGATATTTCAGCATATTTTGATCGCAAACCTGTCAAAAAATCATATCAAAACAGATCTTTGATATTATTTACCAATTATTTGATTTAATTCAGTTTTTAATTAATAAAAAATCAAAATAAATTGGAAAATGAAGCAAATAACATGTGGATAAAGTAATTGGGTCGTGGACCATGTTATAAGTGAGGTGAAATCATGAAAAGTTAGGCCCATTTGGCAAAAAAAAGGCAATTTTGAGCCCATTTGACTTTTAGCAATTTTGCAAAAAAGGTCAACTTTGACAAGGCATATCTGCTCCAATTTGAACCCTAGAGAGGTGTTCTTGGACTTTTTAGAAATCTTAGGATGTCCTCTAAGCAACCCTTTTGATCTCATTTCAATTGGGTCTTCCATGTTCATGTAAGAAGCTTTGACCCAAATGGTGTTTTTGTTGACTTTTCAAAAGGACCTATAATGTAGAAATTCATATCTTTTTATGAGTTCATATTTTGAACTTGGGGGTTGAAGATGACTTGTAGGGAATTTCATCCTCTTCAAAATGAGCCTTGGATGGAAAATTTCTGATAAAATATGTGGAAGTTATGTTTGGTCAAAGTTTGGTTGACTTTTCTTGATAAACCCTAATTTAGCAACTTTTGGGTTTTGATGAATTTGGAGCATTCTTTGAAGAATAATGATCAACCCTTTATCAAATTATGGATATCACTTCAAAATGTTGAGGTTGACCAAAACTCTTGAGATTTGACTGTATGTGGGCCACAATTGACTTTTGACCCAATATAGTCGATTCCCAAGTATCTGAGCAGTTGACAGAGCAAACTTCTTGTGCAAGGCTTGAAAATTGATATGGAGAATGTTGGGAAATATTAGGACCTTGGAAAGAAATTAGGGATTTGTGATCCACACATCTTGATGAAAGTGGAAACCCTAATTTGAGACACACTGCCTTAGGAGAGAGTTTGTCTGGTCAACTCTTGGGCAAACTTGCGGAAATTGAGGATCTCTTGGAGTATGTATTGAGTAAAATGAAAGGGAAAATTTTGGGGTAAAACACCTATCTATTGAGAATATTACTATTGTCGACCGTTATATAGAATTCCCTAATGTCCCTGTTTAGCTTTAAGACAATTTGGTTATGCCCGAACGGATGGCCCACATGAGATGCTCATCCAAGGTTTAGTATTTGACTACGAGAACGATGATCAAGGTCATCGCCAGAGATTTATCTAAGCTTGGAGGATGTTGAACAAGGTATATAGCAAGACATTGGGGCCTAAGAATCCATCCCTCTTGAGTCTTACCTCAAATGGGTATGAGCTCGTGCTCAAAGTCTTATGATGCCTTACCCCTCCATTCTCCCGATAATCATAGAGCCTGTTGTGGAAGGAGATGTTCCATACACTGTCCTACATCCTGACATGCCCACCTCTTCAGAAGACTTACAAAGGGATTTGATACAGCTTAAGGGGGAGCGAGACACTTTCGAGGCCCAATTCTACGCAAGCGAGAAGAAGGTTTTGGAAATCACTAAGCAACTTCACGAGGAGCGGAGCCTGAATGCGTACATCGCACCGAAGAGGATGCGTACAACTTTTTTATCTTAGAGTTTTTGTACTTCTTTGTAAGCCCAAAAGAGGTCTGATGTGCTCAAGCTTTGATTTATTAATATAATGTGTGTTCCTTTTTGGTCTAAAGAAATTTTAAATCTCTAATTTACTTGAAATCATTGCATATGCATTTACCATTCATCATAACATAAGCAAGTTTCTTACGACAAGTATCCTCATCTTTCTACTGTTTATTTCAGTAAGATGGATCTCGAGCAGACGGTAAAAGACCTCCAAGCACAGAATGCTCAGTTTCAGCAGTTGTTCTTGACTCTAGCCAAAGGACAAGAAGATCTGAAAACCTTGTTGATTGAAGAAAAGAAGAAGAAGGAAAAGAAAGTAACCAGAGTTCTGAATATGGGAAGAAGGTTCCAAGGACATGTCAGACGAACCCTAGACTTTGCAACGTCATCTGGTGAAAAAGATAATCAAGATGGGAAAGGCAAGGAAGCGGTTATCCAGCAAGAATATAAAGAGGAAGAAGAGGAGGATTACTCTGAAGAGAAGTATCCCCCGGCCGACGCAAAATACAAGCATCTGGAAGAACGACTAAGCGCAATGGAAATCAAGAAAGTGCCCGGGCTAGACTTTGAGGAGCTAGGTATGGTGTCTGGGATTGTCATTCCACCAAAATTCAGAGCACCAATATTTTATAAATACGGCGGAGTTTCGTGTTCCAAAATGCATCTCCGATCCTATGTGAGGAAGATACAGCCTCACACTACTGAACGAGATTTATGGGTCTAATTCTTTCAAGACAGTCTATCTAGAACTTAACTTGATTGGTTCTATCAACTGGAAAGGGCCAATATCCATTATTGGGAAGACCTTACCGCTGCTTTCTATAAACAATATTAGTACAACGCAGATCTTTCTTCAACCCGTACTCAACTCCAGAGTATGGCTATGGTTTCAAGTGAAGGTTTCAAAGACTACACTCAGAAATGGAGGGACTTAGCAGGAAGAGTCAAGCCTCCCCTTTCTGAAAGAGAGTTAGTAGACATGTTTCTGAGTACCTTGTCTGGTCGTTTCCTTAATCATTTAATTGGAAGCTCCTCAACAGGCTTCACTGAACTAATCTTGACCAGAGAAAGCGTGGAAGCTGGGATTAAGAGTGGGAAGATCCAGAAAGATGTATCCTCCACCGTTGTAAGAAAACCATTTATTTGGAAGAAAGAAGTTGGTTTTGTGTATCCTCAAAGGAATCAAGATAGAACTGAATGTCGTCCAATGGTGGGGGTTGTCATGATCCCTAAGCCTATACCTACTCAACAAAGGAACGACCAACCTAGAACAGAAAGACCAGTAAGACAATTTACAAGGATTAATATGACATTATCTCAAGTCCTGCCACATTTGTTGAGATCTAATCTGGTAACTTTGAAAGAAGCTCCGAAGAATCCTAACACAACCTCTCCTCATTACCATCCTAATGCTCGTTGTGCATACAATTCAGAAAGTCCAGGCCATGGTACCAACAACTGTTGGGATTTGAAAAATAAGGTGCAAGACCTTCTTTAAGCAAAATAAATTGAGTTTGATGCTCCTGAGATCCCAAATGTTATCACCGCCCCTATGCCTAAACATGGTCGTGGTGTTAACGATGTTGAAGATATGTGTGTTACTGCTGTAGATGAACTTGTTACTCCACTCCTGACCATCAAGAAGAACCTATTGAAAGCCGATTTATTTCTGGGCTATGATGATGGCTGCCACTTCTATTTATCCCAACCAACTAGTTATCATTTATTGAAAGCAAGTGTTCAACGCTTGATGGATGACAAAGAGATTTTGTTTGAAAAGACTCATGTTCCAACTGTTTCTTACAAAGATGTTTCAATAGTAACCATTTCCGCCAATCCTTCCAGGGTATCCACCAAAAGACCCGTTAGGATTACATCTGTTCCTAAAGTAGCTCCACTGATAATTATTATGCCAGGTCCAGTCCCGTACTCATCAGATAAAACTGTCCCATGGAACTATAGGGGCGACGTCTACTATCACAGTGTCAAAAGATTGGCTGGCTGATGAAGACTCAATTCTTGAGAAGGCTGACCCCGACATCAGCAATATTGCGGGAACCATCAAGATAACTCGAAGTGGAAGAATTTTTCTCCAGAGATTTCTCCTCTGAAGACTGTTACCGGCCCTATAATCATCCTTGTTTCTGTTCCTATTGACACTACTACTACAATTCCTATAGTTACACATGCTGACACTCCTATCGCCGAGTCGACCGAGACTCGGGGCAAAGGTATTATGGTCGAGCCTGTTCAGATGAAGACACAAATAGTATCTATCCCTGAGGCCACCTGAAAAGAGATGGAAGAAATTCTGAAAATTATAAAGAGAAGCGATTACAACGTAGTCGAACAGCTAGGGCAGACTCCGTCAAAGATTTCCATGCTGGCTTTATTGTTGTGCTCTGAGGCTCATGCAAAGGCCTTGGTGAAATTCCTTAAAACTGCCCATATACCACAAGAAACCTCTGATGATCAGTTCCAAGACTGTGTGGCCAGTTTAACCGCTAACAATGGCTTAGGCTTTTCTGATGCTGACTTGACACCTGGAGGAAGGAAGAACAACGAGGCATTGCATATCTCTGTCGAATGTCGGGGCACGACTTTGGCCCATGTCTTGGTGGATACCGGTTCGTGTTTGAATTTGCTGCCTAAGAAGGCTCTTGATAGACTTGATTGTGAAGGTTTGACCTTAAAACCCAGTAATATAATGGTAAGGGACTTCGACGGTTCAAAGAGAATGGTGCATGGGGAGGTGGACATCCCCATAAAAGTTGGAATCCAAACCATTGATTCAACTTTGTACATGATGGACATTCGCCCTTCCTACTCCTGCTTATTGGGCCGACCATGGATTCACAATGCTGGCGCTGTCACCTCTATGTTACATCAAATGCTGAAATACCCAACCAAGGGAAAGATCATTATTGTCCATGGAGAAGAGGAATATATGGTCAGTCACCTAAACTCCTTCAGATACGTGGAATTCGATGGAGAATTCATTGAAACTTCGTTTCAGCATTTTGAGGAAGTCCTACCAACCGTGGCAGTAACCAAAGCTGTTTCCCAAATCCCAAAGATTACAAGACCTCCGCTAAAGATGTCTCCTCCGAAAGATGCCAAGGCAGTGATAGAAGAAGATGTGTGCACTATTTGGGGCCAACTACTAGATATCCCATAAAAATCTGACAAATTTCGTTTGGGTTTCACTTCTGGAGCCCAGAACGCTATACACCATGCTCGCACCAGGGGACCCCCTTTGAAGATCAGCAACCATAGAGTCAATGCAGTGGAAGATGATGAGGACAACTACGACCTGGAGGAATGGATTTTCCCAACTGTCAACGGAGGAGTCAGTAACTTGGAAGCTAAAGATTTTGTCTCAATTACTCTTATCCAACAGTAACTGTCTTTAAATTTTGTTGGATCTGTAATAATTAAACAATTCAGACTTTTAAAGCCTTGTGTCTTACCCGAGGCACAACGGTCCATTTGTAAGGGTTGTTACCTCATTTTCATATATCATCAATGAATCATGGACGTTTTTGCATACAAACTTTGTGTTCTTTGTCTTTCTTTTTTACATTTTTTATTATCTTTCAAAGATATATATACTCTTACACACACTCACAATGCAGGTCTACATCCACTCAGGATCCCATAAGTAACTATTATGCTATAGCCTATTGTGACTCTGAAAATCTATTCTACCAAGCCCAAGACGAAGGTGAGGAAGATTTTGAAGTTCCATGGGAACTAGCCAGGTTACTACAACAAGAAGAGAGGACCATTCAGCCCCACCAAGAACCAGTGGACACAATTAACCTAGGTACAGAAGAGGACAAGAAAGAATTCAGGGTGGGTGCCAATCTGGAACCCAGTGTCAAGAAGCATCTGATTAAGTTGCTACATGATTATGTTGAGGTCTTTTCCTGGTCGTATGAAGACATGCCAGGACTTGATGCGGATATCGTGGTACATCGTCTACCAACAAAAGAAGACTACCCTCCAGTAAAACAAAAGGTCTGTCCCATGTGACCCGACATGTCAGAGAAGATCAAAGCGGAAGTCATGAAACAATTCAACATCAGATTCTTGGTCGTCACCTCATATCCACAATGGGTCGCCAATGTTGTTCCCGTGCCTAAAAAGGACGGCAAGGTACGAATGTGCATGGACTACAGAGATTTGAATAGGGCAAGCCCTAAGGACGATTTCCCACTTCCCCACATCGATATTTTGGTTGACAATACAACACAACATAAAGTGTTTTCCTTCATGGATGATTTCTCAGGCTACAATCTAATCAAAATGGCGCCTAAGGACATGGAGAAAACGACATTTGTCACACAGTGGGGAACTTTCTGTTACAAGGTTATGCCATTCGGGTTGAAGAATGTTGTGGCAACCTATCAGCGTGTCATAGTAGCTCTATTTCACGACATGATACATCACAAAATAGAGTTCCATGTGGACGACATGATAGCCAGATCTTAACCTGAAGGGGAACATCTTGATCATTTGCAGAAACTGTTTGAGAGACTAAAGAAATACAAGTTGAGGTTGAACCCAAATAAATGCACATTTGGGGCGAGGTCCGGTAAACTCCTAGGCTTTGTCGTCAGCGGTAAAGGTATCGAAGTGGATCCTGCCAAGGTGAAAGAAATGCAAGAAATGCATGCTCTTCGCACTGAGAAGGAAGTCAGAGGATTCTTAGGACAACTAAACTACATTTCCTGATTCATTTCTCCCTTAACAGCTACTTGTGAACCAATCTTCAAATTGCTGAAGAAAGATCAAGTAGTCAAATGGAATGATGAATGCCAAACTGCCTTCAACAAGATCAAAGAGTACCTACAAGAGCCTCCTGTTTTGATGCCAACAGTCGAGGGAAGACCATTGATCATATATCTAACTGTTTTGGAAAATTCAATGGGGTGTGTGTTGGGGAAGCATGACGAGTCTGGCCGAAAAGAGCATGCTATTTATTACCTGAGAAAAAAGTTTACCGACTGTGAAACAAGATATTCACTGCTCGAGAAAACTTGATGTGCTCTGGCATGGGCTGCTCGCGGCTAAGACAGTATATGCTGACCCATACTACCTTATTGATATCCAAGATGGATACAATAAAATACATGTTCAAGAAGCCCGCCCTCTCTGGGAGAATAGCGAGATGGCATTTGATCCTGACGGAATATTACATTCAGTATACTACCCAGAAAGCAATAAAGGGCAATGTACTAGCCAATCACCTTTCTCATCAAGCTGTGGATGACTACCAGTCCATGAAGTTCGAATTCCCAGATGAAGACATCATGATCATAAACAACTGCGAAGAATTCAGACCATATGACAGACCTGAACAAGGATCCCGATGGACCCTGGTTTTTGATGGGGCGTCCAATGCACTCGGCAATGGTATAGGTGTTGTACTCATATCTCCTGAAGGATTTCACACTCCCTTCACGGTAGGACTCTACTTCAACTGTACAAATAACATGGCAGAATACGAAGCTTGCATTTTTGGTCTCAAAGCTGCCATAGATTTGGGGAACAAGTCCTTAAGTTTATTCGGAGATTCAGCTTTGGTCATCATCCAGATCAAAGGAGAATGGGATTCCAAACACCCTAACCTTATCCCCTACAAAGAACATGTGTTGGCATTAAGCCCACACTTTGAGAAGATTACCTTCGAGCATTTCTTGCGAGAAGAAAATCAACCAGCGGATGCGCTAGCCACGATGTCATCCATGTTTAAACTTAAATGGGATAACGAGGCTCCCCATATCACCATTGAACAAACGGATGAACCAGCTCACTGTCACGAGATCAATACTGAAGAAGTAGTGGACCAACCTTAGTTCCATGAAGTCAAAAGGTATCTCGAGGCTCAAGAATATCTGGAAGGAGATTTAGTCAATGACATGAAGTTCTTAAGGAGATTCTCTGCTAAGTTCTTCCTTAGTAATGGCATTCTCTACAAGTACAACCATGACTCTGTTTTTCTCTGTTGCATAGACAAGGTTGAGGCAGAGAAGATCATGGCTGATCTACATGAAGGCACTTTTGGCACCCATTCCAGTGGGCATATGATGGCAAAGAAAATCCTACGGGCAGGTTATTACTGGTATACCATGGAAGCAGATTGCTATCAGCACTCTCGAACCTGCCACAAGTGTCAGATCTATGCTGACAAGGTTCACGTGCCCTCCAGTTCCTTTGAACGTCTTGACGGCTCCTTAGACCTTTGCTATGTGGGGCATCGACATGATTGGGGAAATCAAGCCAAAAACCTATAATGGAAAACGTTTTATCTTAGTGGCCATTGACTATTTCACGAAGTGGGTTGAGGCGGCTTCTTTCACTTCTGTTACCAAGAATGTTGTCGCCCGGTTCATCAAACAAAATCTCATCTATCGGTACGGTATCCCAGAGAGGATCATCAATGACAATGGTACGAATCTCAACAATACTATGATCACCACATTGTGCACACAATTTAAGATCCAACATCATAATTCTTCTCCTTACCGGCCAAAGATGAATGGTGATGTTGAAGCCGCAAATAAGAACATCAAGAAGATCATACAGAAAATGACAGTCACATAAAAATATTGGCATGAGATGCTACCATTCGCCCTCCACGGTTATCGTACCATGACACACACATAAATCGGGGAAACATCTTACTCTCTGGTATACGGTATGGAAGTTGTCTTGCCTATTGAAGTCTAGATCCCTTCTCTGAGAATCATGAAGGACGCAGGGTTGAATGAAGAAGATTGGATCCAAACTTGACTCGATCAACTGAACTTGATTGATGAGAAAAGGCTTACTGTTGTCTATCATGGTCAAATGTATCAAAAACGGATGATCAAGGCTTCCAACAAAAAGGTCAGACACCAAGTGTATCAAGTCGAGGATTTGGTGATCAAGCGCATCATACTGCCGCAGGGTGATCCCAGGGGAAAATGGACTCCTACATACGAAGTATCATTTATGATCAAAAGCATATTCTATGGTGGAGCAATTATCTTGACCACTATGGATGGCGATGACCTGCCTCACCCTATGAACGCGGACATAGTCAAAAGATACTACACATAAGAGACCCGCTTGTTTGACACACCTAGGCAAAAAAAGGGCATCCTGGTGAACCAAAAAGGTTCGGGAAAAATTAGGGATAAAAACAAAAAAAAATCTCTACACCCGAAAAGTTGAAAACCCGAAAGGGCGACTTGGGCAAAGAAGGGTATCCCGGTGGGCTAAAAACCCGGGAAGGGTGGTCCAGGAAAAAGTTAGGGAATTAAAGCCTACGACTATGTCCCGTTGGGTCACCTTTACAGACAACCTTTGGCTTCGACTGACAAAATCAGCGATTCTGATCAATCCAATCAACTTCGGACAAGGCAGCAAGTGGACAAGACATTCAGAGACAAGAAAGCTATAACAGAATAGGAACCCCATGGGATTATTGCACATAGTTATCTTTTCTTTGTACCAAATTTTCATTTTTTACGACGACATTCTCTTACTAGGATGTTCTTCTCATTGTACAAAATACTTATTCAAGTTAATACAAAGATACTCCTTTGAAAGTACAAAACTATCTGTTTTTATTTAATTTCTGTGTTTTGTTTACAAAAACGTCCAATAATTTATTTTTGAGCATATGCATTTGAACATAACTACTGTTTACAAATGAGCAAAAAATAGAAGACAATCACTAATGGATTTAAGAAATAGGATAATATCTTTAGACTATTCCATAAAATTCCTCACAGTGTGCATCTTAATCCCCAGCGGAACAAAACCTCTAGTTTATCACTCCCCAGTAAAGGTCGTCCAATTTCTCAAGATTCCCCAAAAAATTTCACAAATTCATACACGGTGTTTCCCTTTCAACAGATTTTATTTCTATAACAAATAGGAGCTCATCAGCACTTCAAAACATGAAGACTTACACTCCACGTCCCCAACAGCAGTCAGGGATTTATTTTCCCTAATCCAACAATGTTACAGCAACATAGCTTATATGCCTATACATCGCATTCATAAGTCATGACATTGAAAATACGAACGCATACAACATAATCTCATTCATTTTATTGAGAACATCATTATGCAATGCATTTCATACATCATGACATTGCATACAACTAATCTTTCATCTCTTTAGGAAAGATCAGTCAGCAGATGGCTATCATCAACAATTTACAAAGGTCAAAGATTGATACATGAGACAAGCCAAGACAATTATCTACATGACCGGCTTAAGCAATCCAGCACGGGTTCTTATCATTCAGCTTTCAGATACAATTCAGATACGCTCCAGAAATGGATGCCATTCTGATACTCATTCAGTTTCAGCCCTCAGATACAGTTCAAATGCGCTCCAGACACGGATGCCATTCTGATACTCATTCAGTTTCAGCCCTCAGATACAGTTCATATACGCTCAAGACACGGATGCCATTCTAATACTCATTCAGATTCAACTCTCAGATACAGTTCAGATACGCTCCAGACACGGACGCCATTCTAATACTACTTTAGATTCAATTCTCAGATACAGTTCAGATATGCTCCAGACATGGATGCCATTCTAGTACTCATTCATATTCTCTTTCAGATACAGTTCAGATACGCTCTAGACACGGACACCATCCTGATGCTCATTTAGATTCAGCTTTCAGATACAATTTAGATACGCTCCAGACACGGACACCATTCTGATACTCATTCAGTTTCAGCTTGCAGATACGGTCCAACAATCATTTTTGGATGGCATCTACAAGCCCATCTCCAACAACTTTCCATCACCTCTCCAAATGGCATCTTTAAGCCCATTCCCTATACCATCAACCATCACATCCTCGAGTGCAAATTTCTGGGCACTCTAGTGTCCAATCATCTTCCACCTTCAAGTCACGAATGGAAAATCCGCCAATCTAACTCTTCAGGTTTAATAAGATTGAAGAAGGGAAGTTGTTGTACCCCAAAATTTTCCCTATCACTTATCAATTATTTTCTCACAAAAGATCTCTCTTGGTTCAAGACTGCACTAGGGTTGATCAACTCAAGACACCTCTTTAAACACTGATGACTGAAATTAGGGTTTAAGATGGCACAAGGATAAATGAGCTTTCAATGCCTCATTTGACTTTAATGGATCATTATGGACCCCCAAGATCACTCATGTCGAGTTCCAAGCCTTGAATAACATTTTTGCTCAGTCAATTGAACAGTTGACCTAAAAATCAGTTGTATTGGGAAAAAGTAAACTATGGCCAATTTACAGTCAAACTTAATAATTATTTATCCATATCAACATTATAAATTCATATCTATCATTTGATCAAGTTTGGACCATAATTCCTCAAGAAATTTGATCAAATCATCAAAAGGGCAAAATGGTCAAAATTAGGGTTTTGACTAAGGAAAGGCAATTTCTGATTTTTGACCTAGAAAATGGTCAATTGGTTTGAAGCATGATCTCAAGAGTTCAATTGCATCATTTTTACCTAATGGCATGACCCAAAACATTTCTCAAGATCAATTGGATTGATAGTGAATTTTCAGTCAACTGATCAAAAGTCAATTGTACACTGAAAAGTCAAACTTTGACTTTTTGGTCAAAATCCAATGTCAAAGATCACAATTCATCAAAACATATCAAAATATGAAACTTATTCATCAAGAAATAAAAAATTCAAGATTTCATTTTGAAAAGTCAAAGTTTTCTAACTTAGAAATTTTTCTAAGTGTTTAAAACTTCGTGTTTTTTCACAACTTTGAGCCGATTTTTCACCATGATGCAAGATGATTCAAAAGAAACTTTTAAAATGAAAGTTGTAGATCTCCATGATATATACAACATTGATTTACAAAACTTCTTCTAAAATGCTTAGATCTGAAGTTATTAATTCATAAAGTCATGGTCTTGAAATTAAACACTTAGTGAAATTTTCCCCTAGTTTAGGCAGGATTTTGACCTAACTTCATGGAACTTTTTCATATAGTTCCAAGGGGAATTTTCAAAAGTGTTTCAAATAGTGGTTGTAGATAACATTACAAGATTTAAAAAATGTCTAAGAACTCCTTGATATCGTATGTGAGCAAGGAGAATCAAAGAGATGAAGTTAGGGTTTTCAAACTTAAATTACAAGCCATTTCGTATTGAACAAAAATTCAAATCTAACCCTAGGCTGCTTAATATTTACTTTGCTGGCTTCAAACTTGTTTGTCACTTTATAATTAAATGTTTACACAGTTGTTAGAGCTTTAATCCAAGCACTTGAGCCTTTATCCAAATTACATTTCCATTTATGGCACAAAGTAACCATTCCATTCTTGTAAAAAAACTTTAATCACAAAGTCAATGCATAGAGCTTTGCACTTGTTCCTTCTGATCACAAGCAATATAAAGGAAAAAGCAACATGCCTAGAGCCTCCCATAAACTCAGGACATGCTTGTACTATGCCTTGAAACCATGTTGTCACTTTTCTTCAAAATCAAGTAACATAGCCATAACTATACATATTTTGCTTATGACCTCCTCAAGTACTCTAACTGTTTCCTTACTTATACACAAGTTGTTTGAAAGAGAATAGACGATTGGAAGCCCCCCAAGAACTCTCCCAAAGACCCTTACTGCACAGAACTGTCCCACTTGACAGTTTTGAGCCAAAACTCTCCATCTCCATTTCCACTCGTGCATTTTGATTCTTAACCATCTAGAAACCTTACTTACATCATATACAAGTGATCCAAGCCCCTGTTTCAAGACTGTAACTCCTCCATTACTATCACCCATTTCCAAAACTGAAGCTTGCAACTTGACTTGAGTTAGGAGTTTCAGCCATCCTCAAAGCAAAGCAGTAGTTGGAACACACTCAAGGAGGTCCAGGAAAGCTACAGAAATCATCAGGCCATCTCAAAGGTTGCTCAAACTCCATACACGACTCCAGCTGCAAGAGGTAAGTTGTCAAACTTCTATCTCTTCATACAAGCATTATTTGATTCTGATTTGTGAAGATAAAATGTAGATACCATTGCCACGAAGCTGTACATATCCATAGTTTGCATTTATATGGCCCGAGCTTAGAGAATTTTAGAGTTGATGTTTCTGAAATTTTTAGGTTTTAAATTAGGGCCATAAAAATTCTCACTCATCTTGGACTTATAGCTTTAGTTATTTATATGGTAGGATTTGTGGGAAGAAATGCCACAACTTTCATGTTTGTACTTTCCATATTTTTTTGAGAGATGAAGAAGTTACAGGTACTCCACCTGGCTGAAGGTTGAAGACGAAGTACAGGCCTTGGAAGCATATTACGTTATGTGTTTATCATTTCATTTTAATAAACGGGTGTATAGCCACCCCAGTGGTAAGGCAATGCGCTGGTAACCAAGAGGGTGTGGGTTCAACACCTAGCGCACTACCTTTTCTCATTTCTCACAGTTTTTTCACTTTTTTTTATTTCCAAACAACACGCCTGGGCTTTTAACTTGGGCCTGATTATTTTTTTTCTTTTACTAACCCCTGACTAACTTCAGCACCCCCTGGCCCAATTTCTTTTATTATTTTATTTTTCTTATTTTTTTGCTTTATTTTATTTTCTTATTTAATATTTTTATTACCATTAATATTTTTATCACCATTATTATTATTTTTTTTTATTAATGAAAAAAATCCAAAAAATATTTTATTTATTATTTATACTTTTTTATTTTATTTTCTTATAAAATACAAAAGAACAAAATCATTTTCTTTAATAAATTAATTTCTTTTTTAATTAATAAATATTTAGAATTAGGTTTATTTATTATATTATTCTCTTTTAAAATCAATTTAGAACTTAGATTTCTTTTAATTAATATCCATATTATTTTCTTACTAATTTAAAAACCTTTTCATAAATAAAAAACCCTAAAAAACTTGTTTTCCTTAAATTAATTTATTCTACTAACTTAATCTTTTTTTTTTAATTTTTAGTTAATTATGTTATTTTAGTTAATTAGGTTAAAAAACCCTTTTCATAAAAAAACAACAAAAATCATATTTCTTTACATTTATATTCTTGCATTTTTATCTTTATTTTGTACATTTATTCAATTTCAATATGGTTGTAATATTTATTTAGATTTAAATTCTTGCAATATTCCCCATTTGTAAATTTTGTATACCCCCTAAATGATGTAATAGCATAGTAATTTTAAATTCCGCAATTTATCGCTTTATATACAAATGCTAGTAATTAGGGTTTTGTATGGAAAGACCAAAACCAACAAAATAGCAAACCCTAATCAAGACAAAAAAAAGCATGAAAATCAATACACTTGCACACAAGCACCCCTAGGGTAAATCCACTTGGTTGCCTTACAAAAATTACCATATTACGCATGTGAGGTATCTTAGAAAAGACAAGCAAAATACAAGATCACAGTCCCTCGATGATGCTATCAAAAGTTGCCTTTCAAAATGATCTTAGTCCCTAAAGAAAAATGCTAAGATACCTTACAACATTTCTAATCAAGGTTATACGATGACCACGTCCGTCCCTTTTACATCCAATGATAGGGTTACTTACCAAATCAATGGTAAGATAACAATGTCAAAGGAAAGAGGAAATGAACATAAAATACTTTTGAGTAGGTAGAATGTTCCTAGTTACTTGCTTATTTTCAAAACAAAAACATCCATGCTATTTTCAAAACAAACACCAACACTTTCAAAACATCTTTCAAAACTTGAAAACATTTTCAAAAGATCAAACACTTTGTATACATTCTTACGAACGAGAATCATTACAAAGTTTGCCTAAAAAATGGCCTCTTTTCAAAAATACTTTCAAAACCACACAAAGCACAATTTCAAACAAAAGCAAGTGATCTAGAAAGTAACTAAGAGCCCATGGAAAACCATGGATGAAAATGGTGTAATACCTTCCCTTTTCATAATCTACCCCCCGAACTCAAGAAACAATCTCAAACCGCAACATTTGTGACTCTTGCTAACCGCAACATTTGCGATCAAACGCAAAACACCCAAGTAAGTTATCCCACCGTATCACACTTGGCATGAGCAATCCTTGAGACATATGAGGAATCATGGAATCCACTTGAGGCTTTAGAGGCCCAATTTTCCTTGAAAAAAGTGAAACCCTAGTTATAGGTCAACTGCTTAGGAGGAGAATTTATCCGATTCATTCTTGAGCCACCTTGAGCAATTGAAAGCCATAAGATAATTAGGGGATATCTTGAAGAAAAAGGGTGGGAAAATTTTTGGTTACAACCAAGGTTACTTCCTCTCTCAGCCTTCACACTCTTACCATCTTCACCCTGATTGTCGTCTTCGTTAGAGGGAATATCATAATCTTGAGCTTGTTTGGGAGGACCTCTGAACTTTCCTCCCATGTTAATAATGGCGACAGGTTTTCTGTTCTTCTTCTTCCTCTCTTTGGTGATGAGGGTCTTCAGCTCTTCCTGCCCCTTGGCTAATCCAGGAGTATATGTTGAAATTGGGCATTCTGAGCTTGAATACTTTTCATGGTTTGTTCGAGAGCCATCTTTTACTGAAATAAACAACAAGAAGATGAGAAAACTTGTCTTGGGAAATACGTGTTATGATATGATGCATATGGTATATGGATGTATATGCAATATTTTCAAGGATCCCACAGGATAAACAAAGGGGAAATGTCAGAAATTGAGTCTGGCTGCAGCTTTCACTGAAGAACTTTGCATCTTTGAACGTACTTCTATGAGAATCAAACTCACCATGTCGAGTGGGTCCTAGATTTTGAGTCAAGATAATGTACTTTGGTATTTTATGGCATCTAGTTAGAAGAAAATAATTCCTATTGCCCCTCGCTAGAAGTCTGGTTCATGATAAACCTGCACCAGAGGTTCCTAGATCCATGGGATGGTTAGTGAAAATGATATGATATGATGTCATGGTGTCGTGATGTTATGCTTAAACTGAGAGAAAACATAAAAAAATCACACAAGAGCCTTAGTTTTAAAGGCTTGCATGAGGTTCGTAGGTAAGTACCCGTTTGAATTTAAGTTGGCTCAACCTGTCCTAAGAATAGTAACCAGGTTCTAGGAATCTCATATCACCGATATTTCTCATAGGTTTTATTTTAACACATCAACTGACTTTCCACCAAAATATCCTGAGAGTCGAATCTCAATGAGCGTAGCTTCGAGTATCAACAAACTCTGGACTGCATCAAAGCCGACTATCTCACTACCTTATAATGGCCAAGATGGGTCAATTAAGGTTCTAAAGGTCAGTTAGTGCTTATGACACCACACAACAGCCTAATGTTATCCTCGACTGACTCAAGGAACATTAGTACAAACCAAAGTATCACACTAACGTAGCCATCACTTCATCCATATCGGTCTATACCGTACAGTTTCCATGATCTATTGCTACTTACCTAAGGTCTCCCTAGATCCGAGTGTAGGATCATTGCAAGAATTTAAACCCAAGCAACCCTTAAAAATAAAGCAGACAATGCAAATAATTTAAAGCAAGTAAAGTGATCTAAGAATCTAAGGTAACCCCTCTTTAAGATGATTCCCCAATAGAGTCGTCAATTTTGTAATACAGTGGGAGAAATGACTTGTTTTTGTGTTTGATCGCAAACATTGCGGATAGAAAGAGTCTCCACCGACTTTTCTTTTATCCAATATGGAAAGGATGAAAAGAACAGGAAAAACCTTTTGAAATATTTTAAGTTCGGAGGTAGCTTATGAAAAGGGAAGGTGTTAGCACCCTTTTCATCCGTAGTTATCTACGGGCTCTTAATCGCTTAGCTTACTTTGAAAATTTGCTTCTTGTGTGTGTGTGAAAAATATTTTTAAGTTTTACAATGTAAGGCGGAACTTTGTAATGATTCTTGTATAAGTCCTCAAGAATGTGTACAAAGTGTTTTGAAAATATCTTTGACAGTGTTTATGCGAAAATATTTTGTTTTGAAAGGTTTGTGAGCAAGCGATTAACAGTTCTACCCACTCAAGGTCATTCTTGTACTTTTCCTTCTCCTTTAGATAGTGTTATCCGTACCATTAGTTAGTAAGAAGCCCCATTCGTTGGATGTGAAGGGACAAGCGATGGGTCATCATACGATCACCGAAGGAAACTTGTAAGGATGCTTTTTAAATTTGCTAAGGGACTAGATCATTTATCGAAAGGCAACGTCAAATGGTCATTGAGGGACTGTGATCTTTGATACAAGGGTCTTTGCTAAAGCGTCACCACTTTCTAGGGACATGACCATTTTATTCTAAAGGCAACAAGAGAGGCTACCCTAGAGGTGCAAGTGTGTGAATGCGTTTATTTTATTTATTTATCTTGAGATTTAGGGTTTTCTATCGTTCGTTTTTATCTTTCAATACAAACCCTAGTTACTAATCAGAAATAGCAAGTATAAAAAACAGTAAAGTGCGGAAAGTAAAGTTCATACACTATTACATGGATTTGGGGCAGTTACATAATAGAGGTGTGGAAAATAAAAAACCTATAACTATTACATCCGAGAACAGTTACATAATAGGAAATGTGGAAAAAATGAAAGCTACGCTATTACAATTGAATGCGCCCTATACATTTTATCTATAAAATATAAAAATAAGAGGAAAATAGGAAAGAAAATATTTTTGGTGACTTTTATGAAAAGAATGATAATTAATAACTAATTAAATAAACCTAAAATATAATTATTTTAATTAATAAAAAAAGGCTAATTAAAAACAGATAATTAAAAAACCTAATTAATTAGGGTTTACAAAAAAAAGGTCTTTGATGATGATTAAAATAAACCTATAAAAAGGCTAATCAATTTTAATTAATAAAAGAGTTAATTAATTTAATTAATTAAAAAAACCTAAAACCTAAATAATTAGGTTTAAAAAGATTAGGATTAACAAAAACTAGGGTTAGGGAAGAAATTAAGGAAGAAAAACAAGTTAGAAGCAAAACAAAGCAAAATGTCAGTGGTGGGTGTTGAACCCACGTCCTTAGCCCTTTCCACTGCATGCCTTGCCACTACGCCAGGCGCGCTCTTGGGTTGGTAGGATGCATGCTACACAACATGTATCAAACCTGTAAGAATTGGAAAGCTATGAAAAATAAAATGCCAAAAGGCAGGATCGAACCCACGCCCTGGTACACGAATGCCTTATCATGCGCGCGCTTGCCACTGGGGTGGCTTTTCATCCGGTATATCACTGAAACTAATCAAATTTAAAACAAACATTATTGAATGGATCGGAGAGGCGCCGGAGCCCTAGCTCCGGTCATCTTCTCCGATGATTTCATTCTTTGTTCCTGCAAAATAAAAGAAATCAGTGATTCAGTGGTACCATACCCCCTAATTTTGGCCTTGCGATTTCAATGGAACCCTTAGTTTTGGATAATTCCTGCCGTATTGTGAGATACGAAGAAAATAATGTCACACGGAACAAATATGGCCAGGTGTAATTCGATCGTCATGGGGGCCATGCGATGGGTCTATCATGCATTGTTATAGCTCAAAAACATGTTAGTGGTGTTAGTATGCATTAAAACAACATGAAAACAAAAATATAAATTTGCAAAAAAAAAAAAGAACCGGAGGTGCATGCTTGTTGGTTTCGTTTGCTTTGGATCATCAAGATTGATCCCTTCTTACCATATGGTGTCTCTGAAGTCGAATGGGATGGTAGGCTTGCTTTGAAAGTGGCTGCAAATAGGGTTTGTAACTTGCTCTAGTTTTGAATAATATTGGAGTTTTTTGTCCTCCCTTTTTTGAAATAATGAGAATATATAGAGCTTGAATTAGGTCAAAAGGAATTGGGCTTGGACCTTTTTAAGAAAGGCCTTGACTTTATTTTATTTATTTTTGACTTTTAAATAAATAAAATCAAAGATAAATAGAATAAAAATCTAAGAGGTGTATGAATAAGTTCATAGGTTCATATTGAAGCCTTATGCACGTTTGGACCTTAAAACATCAGCCCATTAGCCCAAAATTTAAAGTTTGCTCGCTTTGGGTTTCATGCATTTTCTTAAAATTACCCAACTTGCACCAATCATAACTCTCTCAATTTTTATCATATGAAGGTGATCTTGGACGTTTTGGAAAGCCCAAGATGTCCTCTAGTGTCTTTATGGTGGTCATTTTTCCATTTGAAGAATTTATAATGATATAATTTTCCATGACAAAAGGTGTCTTTTTGTTGACTTTTGAAATTAACTATAATGTTTTGGCCCATATCTCTCAAATGAAGCATTTTTTGGACTTGAGCTTAGAGAGACAAAGTTGTAGAGAACTGAATTTTATTCAAGATGAGCTTTGGTTGAGAGAAATATGATGAATCATGTGAAAGTTGTGCTTGGTCAAAGTTCAGTTGACTTCTTTTTAAGAAAACCCTAATTTAGTAACTTTTGACTTTTGATGAATCTTGAGTTTTCTTGATGAATCATGATTAACCCTTGATCAAATGATGAATATAACTTCAAAATATTTATGTTGACCAAAAATCTTGAGGTTTGACTGTATGTTTACCACATTTTATTTTTTATCCAATACAATTGATTTTCAATCATTTGAGCAATTGATTGAGAAAACTTGTGATGCAAGGCTTGAAACTTGGTAAGGGAATTCTTAGATACATATGAGAAACCATGGAATCCACTTGAGGCATTATAAGCTCAATTTTCCTTGAGAAAATCAAAACCGTAGTTATAGGTCAACTGCTTAGGAGGATAATTTGTCTGATCAATTCTTGAGTAACCTTGAGCAGCTGAGAACCCTAGGAGCATGAGGAGGCATCTTGAAGAAAATGGGATGGAAAATTTTAGGGTACAAATATATCATAAATTATAAAATCAATTTACCATCAAAACATCCATAAATTAAGTCAACATCAGAAAAAAATTATAACATTTGAATAATATAGCGTTCCCAACCCGAAGTTACATATCAGAGAAAGAAACCTCTAGTTAACAGAAAGAAATAACACACTCTGAAGCTATCCTCAAAGCTTCTACAGTCTACTCTCGGTCACTTGCGTGTAATCCACGTGGAGGCAACATTCAAACAAAAAGTGTGAGTAATCACAGTTTATTATAAAAGACATAAGGAAAATATTAGTAGTCATCACAACATCATCACATAACAACGTGTACTATTCATAAATACTTCATACCAACATAATACATCACAATATCACTTATAATTCTTCCATCATAAAAACATCATATAATCATACAATTCATAATTTTCATCATATCACAACTCATCAACAAAATTTATGCAATGTCGCATAAGATATTATTGCAACACAACTTACTCAAATGCACGTGGTACCAATATTTATGAATAACTAATTCATTAACCTCCAAAGATCTCCATCATAGGATTAATTCCCACTTAGAACCGGAGCACATCATAAATGCATACAATCCCCATAATGGTATTGAGGCTCGTCATAAGCGGACCATCGTCCAAAATATTATGAATGCATGATGCACAACAACGTCATATAAAATTCGACCATGACTAGTCAAGTGCATCATCATTCATATAATCATCACATAACCATCTTCGTAATACTTCGTAGTAACGTCATATTCATCATTAAAATAAATCATCATAGCATAACAACACATGATAAATCAATCTCATAAACACATAGGTATGGAAATCATACATCAAACAACTCATATAGTTTATTCGTATAATAGTTAAGCACATCAACTTCTCAATGCTTTGAACAATACGTCAAACAGATTCCTGAAACTCAAGTTACGATATTTTGAACATTGTTGCCAAACTGCATTGCCACCTCCTCGCCATAAACACATAGGTATGGAAATCATACATCAAACAACTCATATAGTTTATTCGTATAATAGTTAAGCACATCAACTTCTCAATGCTTTGAACAATACGTCAAACAGATTCCTGAAACTCAAGTTACGATATTTTGAACATTGTTGCCAAACTGCATCGCCACCTCCTCGCCTGACACCACTGCTTGCACCTTGATCGCAATCTCGTCTCCCAAAGATGTCCTTGTGATATGTCTTACTCCATACATTTTCCAGGAGCTCATCTTTTCCACCTCCTCTCTCGCCACTAAGCTCGTCTGATGATGCTCAGGCGACATGTTCGCCCCAAGCTCGCCCGACGGTGCTGACGAAACTGCAAATTTCTATTGCGATTTCGCTACTGATACCAACCATTCCAATTGCGATTACAAATACCATATTAATTACATAATGCATCATTGACATCATATATCACATATTAACATCAAAACATTTCTCAACACATATTGGAATTAAACCATGTCCTTCATATAACATTATTGTTGTACCCTAAAATTTTCCCTCTCATTTCTCAAGAAATCTCTCATAAGATCTCCATTTGATTCAAGACTACACAAGGTTTGATCAGCTCAAGACACCTCCTCAAGCACTGATAACTCAAAATTAGGGTTTGAGTTTGTACAAAGATAATTGAACTTCTAATGCGTTATATGAATTTCATGGATCATTTTGGATCCCCAAGATTGCTCATGTCAAGATTCAAGCCTTGGATCACATTTTTGCTCAGTCAATTGATCAGTTGACCTAAAATCAATTGTATTAGGGAAAAGTCAAATATGATCAATTTACAATCAAACTTCAAATTTTTTTTATCCATATCAACATTATGAACTCATATATTTCAATTGATCAAGTTTGGATCATAATTCCTCAAAGAAATTTGATCAGAACACCAAAAGGGAAAAATGGTCAAAATTAGGGTTTTGACTGAAAAGGCTCAATTTTTTACTTTTGACCTAATACATGACTTATTGGTTTGATAGATGGTATCAAGGATTCATATACATAATTTTGACCTAATGGCATGGATCAAAACATTTCTCAAGATCAATTGATTGATAATTGAAATTTGGTCAACTGATGGAAAAGTCAACTATACACTGAAAGGTCAAACTTTGACTTTTTGATCAAAGTCAAGATTCAAAAACCACATTTTTAATAAGACATGTAAAAATATGAAGATTGTTCAACAAGAAATCAAGAAAGTCAAAATTCATTTTGAAAAGTCAAACTTTTCAAGACTTAAAATTTTTTCTAAGTGTCTTTTATACATGATAATTCCATTACTTCATGCCAATATTTCACCAAGAAGCAAGATGATTCAAGGAAAACTTCCAACTTGAAAGTTGTAGATCTCAATGAGATATAAAACAATGTAGAGCAGGACTTTTCTAGAAATGCTTGGATTTTAAGTTATAAATTCATGAAGTCATTGCATTTTTGAATAAACACTTAGAGAAATCTTTAGCAGTTTTGGTCAGGTTTTTATCCCAACTTCTTGGTCAATTTTCATCAAGTTCCAGTTTGATTTAACAAAAGTGGTCAACATGAAAGTTGTAGAGGGTGTTTCAAGCTTTCCAAAACATACAATAGAATTAATTTATAATATTTGAGCTAGGAGATTCAAGGGCCTGAAGTTAGGCATTCATTCTTGAATTGCAAGCCATTTTTGTTGAAGAACACATAATCCAATTGGCATGATTTGCTGCATAATATTATTTTGAAGGACTCCTTGCTTTCAAATCCATCATAATTTAATTCTTACACCCACTCTTGAGCTATTACCCAAGTGTTTAAGCCATTGTCCAAAAGATCTTTTCATTTATTGCATAAAGGCACCATTGCTATTCTTGAAAAGCAAGCTTTTTGTACAAAACTTGTCTTGAACCCATACCTTGTTTGTTTCTGATTTTACTCCACCATAAATCATGGAAATCATCCCCTCTAAACCATCAACTTTGGTAATTCATCTTGGGACCATGACATAACTTGATATTTGCAATCCAACCAAGCCATAACTCCATAGTTTGTAAACCAAATCATTTTGTTCACAAATATCTTGCCTATAAATAGAAGAAGCATTTGCAAGAGAAAGAGGCCAGAAAAATAGAAGGAGAAACTAACACTCAAAATCATTTTTGCTGTCAAAAACCAGATTTGTCCATAAAACCTCCATTTTTGAGCTTTGAAGCCTAAATCTTTGAATCTCATACCTTGCAAGTTTTCTTCAAACAAACCATCCAAACACTTCAGATACACCATATAGAAGTTGTTCAAACATAAGAATAACTTCTGTAACAACACTATCATCATCTTCCAAACTTAAAAAAACATACATTGCAACTTGACTTAGTTGGAGCAGTTCAACCATTTTCAGCATAAAAGGAAGGTTGAAGCTACTTCAAGAAGGTTCAAAGGAGGTCGATCAATCACCACTTTGAACCTGAAAACATCCGTACATGTTCTAAAGCTTCCTATTTGAGAGGTAAACTTTCTCAAACTGTGATATCATTGTTCAAACATCATTTTCTGTTGCGCTCAAAAAATTATAACAAGACAGATTAAAGAGAAAAAAACTAGCAAAAAAAGCTAGACCAGAGGCTGACACGGGTGCCCGTGTCACACGACACGACCCATGTCAGCTTAGTCGAATTAAAAACATAATAAAATGCAGGGACAGGATATGACACGGGTGCCTGTGTCAAATGAAATGGCACGTGTCAGTCTTACTGGTTCAGACACGAGCAGAAAAAAGATGGACAGGGGCTGACACAGGTGCCCGTGTCACACGATACGGCCATGTCAGATTGGCTGGAACAAAGAGTGCAGAGAAGTCATGAACAAATCCTGAAACGGGTGCTTGTGTCCACTGTCACGGCCCGTGTCAGCTCAGGCACCAAATTTATTGATTTTTGAGATTTTTTTAGTTTATTTTGGACATATTGCATTGTTTGGAAATGACCTAACACTTAAAACCTTTTCTAAAAAACCCTAAAAATGTTTTCTTGACTAATTTTATTTCTTTTAAACTAGAGTTTAATTTTACTTATTTTAATTAATTATTTTCTTTTAGATAATTAGGTTAAAACCAAGGCTCTTTCTTAACAAAATCCAAACAAAAATCCATTTCTTTTCCATTTCTTATCCTTGTACATTATATCCCTTTCATTTCTTGTACATTATTCAAGTTTCAATATGGTTGTAATAGATAATTATGTTTAATTTCTTGCAATCTCCGTTTGTAAATTTGTATACCTCATCCCCAAATGATGTAATAGCGTAGTAAATTTACTTTCCGCAATTTATCGCTTTCATATAAATGCTAGTAATTAGGTTTTGTGTGAAAAGATAAAATCAATGCTTAGAGAACCCTAATTCAAGATAAACCAAGCATGAAAAAGTAAACACTTGCGCACTTACACCCCTAAGGTTAACTCCACTTGTTGCCTAAAAAATGGTCATGTTATGCATGTGAGATGTCTTAGCAAAAACAAATGAAATATAAGATCATAGTCCCTCGATAATGCTACAAGTGTTGTCATTCAAATGATCTTAGTCCCTCAAAGAGAAATGCTAAGATATCTCACAACATTGCTATCATGATTATACGATGACCCATGCCCGTCCCTTTACATCCAAAGATAAGGCTTCTTACCAATCAATGGTGAGATAACAATATCAAAGGAAAAGAGATAATGAACACAAGACTTTTGAGTAGGTAGAAACGTTCTTAGTTGCTTTCTCACTTTCAAAACAAACATCCTTGTACACTTTCAAAACAAACACCAAACACTTTCAAAACATGAAATATTTTCAAAAGTCCAACACTTTGTATACGTTCTTACGAAACGAGAACCATTACAAAGTTTGCCTAAACGAAGGCGCCTTTTCAAAAATACTTTTAAAAACCACCACAAAGCACATTTTCAAACAAAGCAAGTGATCTAGCAAGCAACTAAGAGCCCATAGATAACTATGGATGAAAAGGGTTCTAACACCTTCCCTTTTCATAATGTACCCCCCAAACTCAAGAAATAATTTCAAAGGTCTTTCCTGTTCTTTTCCACCTTTCCTTTTGGATAAAAGAAAAGTCGATGGCGACTCTTGCTAACCACAACAATTGCGATCAAACGCAAAACATACCAAGTCAGTTCTCCCACCGTATTATAGAATTGGTGACTCTGTTGGGGATTAACCTAAAAGTGGGGTTACCTTAGGGTTAGATCACCTTTATTTTCTTTCATTGTTTGACTTACTTTGTTTACATTTTGGTTCCTTGTTTGGGATTGTTTTGATCCTCTACCTGGATCTGGGATACCTTATAGGTAAGTAGCTGTACATTGTGGAAACTGTATGAGGTATACCGACATGATCTAAGAAATAGCTACGTTAGTGTGAAACATTTGTGGGTATCGGTAGCCCTTGAGTAGTCAAGGAGAATACGGGGCCGTTGTGTGGTGTCATGAAGCACTAACTGACTTTAGAACCTTTACTTTACCAACTTGTCCATTAGGAAGTAGTGAGATAGCCAGCTTTGGTGCAGTCTGAATTTTGTTGATACTCGATACTACGCTTATTGAGATCAGACTTCTCTGGATATTTTGGTCGCCATTAAAGAGGCTTACGCTGAAACAATGCCCGATAAGAAAGATCAGTGATATTGAGATCCCTTAGAACCCAGTTACTATTACTAGGAGAGGTTGATCCAACTAAACTTCAAGAGGGTACTTACCTATAAGACTCCATGCAAGCCTAAACCCAAGGAGTTGGTTTCTTTGTGTGTATATGCTTACTTGTACATAACACCATAAACATCATAACATTATAAGCATTTTCACTAACCATTTCAAGGATTATTGGGATTTGTCTTTGTTCTGTTTTGTAGGACATGGCTTCCATACGAAGGAATAATATCCAAGTCAATCTCGTAAGAATTCCTTCTCAAATCAAAGAATTAGCATCAAGGGTCCATGAGAATTCTTCATTCACCAAAAGACATGGTCGCGTCTTAAACTTGGTTACCTCGATCACTGATGAAGATATGATGAAGGTGCTTTTCCAGTTCTTCGAACCTTTGCACCATTACTTCACCTTTTCCGATTACCAGCTCGTACCTACTATGGATGAATTCACTTAACTCTTGAGGATTCATATTCTCAATCAACTATCTTTCAACGGTAGAAAGAGATCCAAGCCCTGAAGAGATTTCCTGAGCGCTACACTTGCAACAATCCGATGTCACGACTAGTTAGGAAACAAGGAGTGGTGTCAAAGGGTTCCTAGCCAAGTTCTTGTTTGAAAAAGCCCAAGATTGTTGGAATTATCTGGATTTACAAGATTTTGAAGAAATATTGGCCCTTTTCATCTATGGGATGGTTTATTTCCAAACCCTGACCAACTTATAAATGTGAATGTTGTCAAAATCGTCATGTCTCGCAATCCGGTGACTACTTTATTGGGAGATATCCTACATTCTCTCCACTCTCGCACTATGAGGAAAATATGGATCATCATGTGTTGCACACCTCTATTGGCTAGATGGTTTATTTCGCATCTTCCCCGGTCTGTGTTGAAGAACGAGCAAGGTTTGAGATGGTCACAAAGGTTGATGTCACTCAGACATTCAGATATTCATTGGTGTTCTCGGTCTTTAGAGAACATTACCATCATCAATCATTGTGGGGAATTCCCTAATGTCCCTTTTCTTGGCATTAGAGGAGGTATCACTTACAACCCTTGCGACAATTTGGGTATGCCCGAAGAGATTGTCCGTATGATATGCTCATCCAAGGAGTGGTATTCAACAACGAGAGCGACGATCAAAGCTACCGTTAGAGGTTTGTACGAGCTTGGAGGATGGTAAGAAAAGTGGATAATAAGACGCTGGGACACAATAATTATATTCCCTTTTAGCCTTACCTTAGGTGGGTACGAGCTCGTGCTAAGAAGGTTGTGATGCCTTATCCCTCCATCCTACTAGTTATCACGAAACCTGTGGTTGAAGAAGATGTCCCGTACACTGTCATCCATCCCGACATGCCTACTTCTATTGAAGACTTGCAAAAAGGTTGGATTCAGCTAAAGGAAGAACGAGATACCTTTGAAGCTCAATTCTACGCTAGTGAGAAAAGGGTTCTGGAACTTACAAAGCAACTCCATGAAGAAAAATGCTTGAACGCCTGCCTTGCACCGAAGAGGATGCGTTCGACATGTTTATCTTAGAGATTTATTTTGTAAGCCCAAGAGGCATGTTGTAGTCATTTGAACTAATTAATGAAATTTGACGTTTGTTAATTCTTTGTCTATACAAATTTAAATTTCATAAATCCTTGAAATCATTTGCATGCACATCTTCCATGCATCATAACATAACAAGTTTCCTTATCTTTATGTTGTTTATTTCAGCAAGATGGATATCGAGAAAACAGTGAAGAACCTACAAGCACAAAACTCCCAGTTTCAAGAGACTCTACTGACCCTGGCCAAGGGACAAGAAGATTTGATGGCGTTGCTAGCAGCCAAAAAGAAACCAAAGAGGAAAGCTTTAGTCAACATGGGTAGAAGATTAAGAGAGTCGGTCCGTCAAATACCAGTAGTGGAAGATTCGTCTGAGGAAGATGAGAATCAAATTGGAGAAGCAAGGAGTACCCAAGCTGGGTGTATCAATGATCAAGTTTCTAATGATGAATCTTATTTTGACGAGCAGTATCCTCCTGTCGATGTTAAGTACAAGCAGTTAGACGACAGGTTGAAGGCCGTTGAGATTCAAGCCATCCCCGATTTAGATTTTGATGATTTGGGTTTAATATTTGGGGTTGTCATTACCCACAAATTCAAGATACCATTATTTTCTAAATACAATGGGGTTTTTTACTTGAAGTCTTATGTGCGCAAAATTCAACCGCACACCGCTGACAAGAAACTCTGGGTTCCCTTCTTTCAAGAAAGCTTGGCTGGGACACAACTAGAGTGGTTTTACCAATTGGAGGGTTCCCATATCCATACACGGGAAGACTTAGCCACCGCTTTCTACCACCAATACCAGTACAATGCCGACCTGGTGCCGACAAGAGTTCAACTGCAAGACATGACAATGGGTAAGAATGAAAGGGTTTAAAGAGTACGCCCAAAAGTGGAGGGACCTTGCCAGTAGGGTTCAACCGCCATTAACTCATAGGGAGCATATTGATATGTTTATGGGCACTTTATCTGGTCCATTTTTCAACTTATTGGTTGGCTTTTCTTCTTCCGGTTTCACAGAGCTGATCTTAACAGGTGAAAGAGTTGAAAGCGGTATCAAAAGCGGGAAGATTCCCATATCATCTGCTTCCACCTCCAATCTTGTAAAGAAACCTTTTACCGGGAAGAAATAAATCAGTGTTGTGTATGGGGAAAGGGCCCGTACCAAGAAGGATAATCGTATATCTGTTAATGATGTCCGGATTTCCAATCCAACTCCTGCTCAAAGACCATCTGCCAATCATCAACGATTTTAGGCTCCACAAAGACAATTCACAAGGATAGGCATGTCGCTATACCAAGCCTTATGACACATGTTAAAGGCTAATTTGGTGACACTGCGTGATCCTCCGGCCAATCCAGATAACTCTTCACCTAAATACAATCTGAATGCTAAGTGTGCATATCATTCAAATAGTCTCGGGCATGAGACAAACCAATGTTGGGCACTGAAGAATAAAATTTAAGACTTAATAGATAACAAGACCATTAAATTTGATCCTCCTCCAACTCCGAATGTAATCACCTCGCCTATGCCAAATCATGGCAAGGGTGTCAATGCTTTTGAAGACACCATTTTTGTTTCCTCCGTCGAAGACTTGACTACTTCGTTAAACATTATCAAAAAGAATCTGCTGAAAGACGGGATTTTTCCTGGCTGTTTGAAGGACTATGATTTATGTGCCAAACAACTCAATGGATGCAAAGGGCTGAAGGAAGGCATTCAACACCTGATGAATAGCCATGGGATCCTATTTGAGAAGACTTCGTCTGCCAAAAGTTTGACCAATAAGATTGAAGACCTCTCCATCATAACGATCTCAAACAAGCCTCTTAGGATCCCCTCCAAGGGTCCTATCAGGATTTTAAATGAACCAACTGTTGCTCCTCTGATAATTACCGCCCCCAGGCCAATTCCGTACTCTTCCAACAAAGAAGTGCCATGGAACTATGGTTCTGAGGTGTTTTACCATGGAATAAAGCAAGACACTTGGATTGAAGAAAGAAAAGATGATGACATTGGTAACATTACTGGCTCTAGTAAGGTGACCAGAACTGGGAGAATCTTTTCACCCAATATCACACCACCGACTTTTGCAAAGGCACCTGTCCGCAACACCGCTGCTAAGCCTAATGCTGACACAAGGGGAAAAGAGAAAGTTATTGAGCATTTCGAGACATAAATACCCGCAAAAGGAATTGCTGTTGAGGAACCTTTCGCTCGAGAAAAGGATGAGTTCTTGAAAATTATAAAAAGGAGTGACTCCAAGATAGTGGAGCAGTTGGGGCAAACCCCTTCCAAGATTTCCATGTTATCTTTTCTACTTTGTTCCGATGCTCATGCTCGGGCGTTAATAAAATTCTTGAAGAAGGCTAATGTCCCTCATGAGACCACGACAAACCAGTTTGAAAATTGTGTGGCAAGCTTGACGGTCGATAATGGTTTGGGGTTCTCGGATGCTGATCTGACATCATTAGGAAAGAACCATAATAAAGCTCTGCATGTTTCTGTAGAATGTACGGGGACTACCCTAGCACATGTTATGGTTAACACTGGCTCTTCTTTAAATGTGCTACCCAAGGGGGCTTTAGACCATTTAGACTGTGAAGGACTAGTATTGAAACCAAGTGATATTATTGTGAGGGCTTTCAATGGGTCCAAAAGGACAATTCATGGAGAAGTGGATCTCCCGATCAAGGTGGGCTCACATATTTTCAACTCTACTTTCTACATCATGGATATTCGTTCTGCTTACTCCTGTTTGCTGGGTCGCCCTTGGATCCACGGGGCAGGGGCAGTAACGTTAACTCTTCATCAAAAGCTCAACTATTCAGTCAAAGGAAGGATTGTCACTGTTTGTGGTGAGGAGGAGTTCATGGTAAGCCACCTCAACTCTTTCAAATATGTGGATATGGATGGAGAATTTATAGAAACCCCATGTCAGGCTTTTGAAGTTATGCCACCAATGATTGCTACTGCCAAATTTTCCTCTGATGTGTCCAAAGCTATTAAGGTCGTGCCAAAAATGGTTTCATTCAAATATGCTTGTGCTGCAGTCGAAGAAGGAAGCTATGATACTTGGGGGAAACTCCCCGAGATCCCGTTTAAAGCAGACAAATGTGGTTTGGGTTTCACTATCAAGGCTCAGAAAGAAGTGAGACGCGTTCGTGCAGGGAAGCACCCTCTCTGTATTGGAATTCATGAAGTTAATGTTGTAGGTGACTCTGCTGATGAATGTGCATTTGAAGATTGGGTATACCCTACTACAACAGAGCTTAACAATTGGCATGCAAAGGACTTCGTTACCATATCCTTCGTTGAGGAGTAATTACTTGTTTATTGCTTTCTATTAATTCAAGAACATTTTATCTGTAATATTAATCAATGACTTTTAAGCCATGTGCCTGGCCCGAGGCACTATGGTCCATTTGTCAAGGGTTTTATTTATGTTCATCTTACCATATGATCATTCAATACAAATCATTGGACTTTTACATTCAAATCTTTGTTCTCATTGCCTTTCTTTTTCTTTTAATACATTTTTCAAAATAGCCATGTATCTTACATGCACACACGCACACTTTTGCAGGTCCTCATCCACTCTAGATCTCATTTCCAATGACTCTACTATTGCCGACTATGACTTTGAACATCCAATTAACCAAGACGAAGATGAAGGCGAGGAAGATTGTGAAATACCAGGAGAACTAGCCAGACTTCTATTACAAGAGGAAAAAGTTATTCAGCCGCACAAAGAGTTAGTTAAAGTCATCAATCTAGGTACCGAGGCAGACAAGAAAGAGGTCAAGATCGGTGTTAACCTGGAAAGCAATGTCAAAAGCAGATTGGTTCAGATATTGCATGACTATGTGGAAGTGTTTGCTTGGTTGTATGAAGATATGCCAGGGTTGGATACCGATATTGTAGTTCATCGTCTGTCGACAGAGGAAGATTGTCCTCCTGTCAAACAAAAAGTTCGTCGCATGAGGCCTGACATGTCTAAAAAGATAAAAGCTAAAGTGATGAAATAATTTGACGCATGATTCCTAGCTGTGAAATCTTATCCCTAATGGGTTGTAAACATGGTGCCAGTGCTGAAGAAATACAGAAAAGTTCGTATGTGTGTAGATTATAGGGATCTGAATAGGGCAAGCCCCAAGGATGACCTCCCTCTACCTCATATTGATGTCTTGGCTGATAACACTACTCATCATAAAGTCTTCTCTTTCATGGATGGTTTCTCCGGCTATAATCAAATTAGGATGGCTCCCGAAGACATGGAGAAGACCACTTTCGTTACGCAATGGGGCACCTTTTGCTACAAGGTCATGCCGTTCGGATTAAAGAATGCAGGGGAAACATATAAAAGGGCTATGGTATCTTTGTTTCATGACATGATCCATCACGACATAAAGGTATATGTGGATGATATGATTGCAAGATCACAAACCGAAGAGGAACATCTTGATCACCTATACAAGCTATTCGAGAGGTTGAAAAAGTACAAGTTAAGGTTGAACCCTAATAAGTGCACATTTGGAGTACGATCTGGAAAGCTTCTAGGTTTTGTTGTCAGTGGTAAAGGCCATCCAAGAAATGGAAGTCCCCCACTCTAAAAAGGAAGTTAGAGGATTCTTGGGTCGTCTTAACTATATCGTCCGCTTCATATCTCACTTAACTGCTACTTGTGAGCCAATCTTCAAACTCTTGAAGAAAGATCAAGTAGTCAGATGGAATGATGAATGCTAAGCTGCCTTCGACAAAATAAAAGAATATTTGCAAGAACCTCCTATTCTCATGCCTCCAGTTGAAGGAAGACCCTTGATCATGTACTTGACAGTACTAGAGAATTCTAAGGGCTGTGTTTTGGGCCAACATGACGAGTCTGGCAGAAAAGAGCATGCTATTTACTACCTGAGCAAAAATTTTACCGACTGTGAAACCAGATATTCACTGCTCGAGAAAACTTGTTGCGCTCTGCCATGGGCTGCTCGCTGGCTAAGACAGTATATGTTGACTCATACCACTTTCTTGATTTCTAAGATAGTCCCAATCAAGTACATCTTCCAGAAACCTGCTTTTTCCGGACGGATAGCTACATGGCAAATGATCTTGACTGAATACGATATTCAATACACAATGCAAAAGGCCATCAAAGAAAGTTTATTGGAAGATCATTTATCCCATCAAGTTGTTGATGATTATCAGTCTATGAACTTTGACTTCCCATATGAGAACATCAGACTAGTGACCGACTGCGTGAAACCTGGGCCGTATGACGGACCTGAACAGGGATCCCGATGTACTATAGTCTTTTTTGTACCTCAAAATTTTCCCTCCCATATTTCTCAAAACATTGCAAGAAAAATATCCAAGTTGCTCAAGGTAGTCCAAGAGTTGGTCAGACAAGCTCTCTCTTAAGGCAGTCTACCCCAAATTAGGGTTTTGTGTTGCATCAAGATCCTTGAGTTCAAATGACCCCAAGTGCTCACAAATTTCCTAATATATTCTCAATATCATCCATGTCAAATTTCAAGCCTTGCAGAGGAAGTTTGCTCAGTCAATTGCTCAAAGGTCCAAAAATCGACTATGCTAGGGCAAAAGTCAACTGTGACCTATATACAGTCAAACTTCAAGGTTTTTTGTCAAAATTCTCATTTTGAAGTATATTTCATCATTTGATCAAGGGTTGATCATGATTAATCAAGGATTGCTCAAAATTCATCAAAATTCAAAAGTTGCTAAATTAGGGTTTTATAGGAAAAGTCAACTCAACTTTGACCAAGCATAACTTTCTCATAGTTTATGAGAAATGACCCATCCAAAGCTCATTTTGAAGAGGATGCAATTCCATACAATCCATATTCATACCCCAAGATCAAAATATGCACTCACAAGAAATTATGAATTTTGACATTATAGGTCATTTTTGAAAGTCAACAAAAACACCTTTTTTGTCAAAGCTTCTAAGCTGAGCAAGGAATATCAAAATGAGATGATACCAAAAGGTTTGATTATAGGACATCTCAATATTTCTAAAAGGTCCAAGAAAACCTCCAAAAGTTCAAAATTGAAGAAGTTATGCATTGTTGAAGTTGGACTTTTTTGCAAAATTGCCAAAAGTCAACTATCCCCAAAACTTCAAATTTTGCCAAATGGGCCCATTATTTTTCACTTGTTTTGAGTTTGCATTATTACCCACGTGCTCCAGCTTTGGCCATATGTCCATATCTTATTTTTATTATTTAATTTGATTTTTATTTGAATTATGTCATTTTAAATCAAATAAAATCACATAAAATCAAGAAAATTGAAAGCTAAAGATCTTGTGATCATTTCAGGCTCCAATTACAGCTAGCTTTGCAATTAAATTCGTATCAAGGTCATTATGCACAAGAAGATGTGATTTGGATCAAAATTGGAAAGCTTTAATGGAGAATCAAATCAAATATCAAAGTGATTCAAGGAGGAAGATTTGGACAGAAGTTTGTACCCTAATACAATGTGCAATACATAAGCCAGTGAAATACACAAGAATCAAAGTTAGAGAGCAATTGTGGAGGCAGAACGAAAGTTGCAAAAATCAAGAAAAAGTTTGAGATCGAAATCAACCTTAGAGGCATTTTCAGGGCTTGATATTGGTCTCAATCGTTTCCTGGCCATCACCACAAGCGAAACCAATCACAACCACGCATTTTCTGGCCTCCCAGAACACTGTAAGTCTCACGCGAGGTAGCCCTGTTCTTGATTTTGTATCTCAGAAATTAGGCATTGTTATAATGAAATAATTGCATATTTGTAATCACCATACCATTTGCAAGCTTTTGACATTAACCAATTTCATTTATCTAACCTATATTGTGATTCACCATAGCTAGGGTTTCAAGGTTTGGTTTAGGGGTTTTCGTTGCATGAAAAATCAGCCTTAATAATGGCTATAGTTATGACCAGAAGAGGAAGACGAGTCTAACCATGGTGTTAGAATTCATTTCCATGGCCTGTAGAGGATTTTGGAAGGAGAGAAGATTGTAGCGACGGACCTCCGTCCGTAGGTATAACTATTGGAATTTTTAGCAACGGATGGAGGACAGGGACAATGCGTGTCATGTCCCCATTGCCCCATTTAAATCTGGCGTGCTTTTTTTTATTTTTACCCCATGAAATTTGTTTTCTTATATTATTATTTGTGTCATACTAACAATTGAAGCAACATGGCGTCGTGGCAAGCATATAGTGTATTTCCCTTAAGGACCTGGGTTCGAATCCCAGGTCCCCCATTTTCTCAATATTATTTGTTTTCAGATAATCCATTGCGCATTCAAGCTTGAGACCTATCATTGATGCTCACCAATCAACGTGCCAGATGGCCAGATGGCCAGATCTGGTGGTCAGCATCAAGTAGTACACCATGGACTCAGTCAACGCTCATGCATTGAATCCCAAAAAGTCACGTGGATCAGCTTAATGGGCCAGCAAAAATGCTTTCAGCACCTCCAAAAAAGGCCCAATTCTTTCTTTCTCTTATATTTTCTTTTTATTAATTTAGTTATTTTATTTTATTTTAATTAATTTACTAACCAATCATTAATTTTCTTTTTATCAAAAAAATCACAAAAAAATATTTTCATCCAATAAAAATTCAGAATCTTATTTTTTATTAATAAATACTAACTAATTAATTAGGTTTAATTCTAGAATAACTTTAATTTATTTTTGTAAATATTTAAAATTAATTAGAAATCATTAGGTTTTAATTCATTTAATTATTTTTATTTTCTTTCTTAAAATATCAAAAACTCCAAAAATATGTCATTTATTATTTTTCACCAATTAATTAATTTAGTATTTAATTTTAGGATTAATTTCTTTTCTTAAATTAAAAAAAAACATTTTCTTTTAAAAAAAGGGTTAAAACCCTAATTTTGCATCCGATTTAATTTCGCGTCGCGCGTTATTTTTATCCATATTGATATATCTGTTTCTGGTATGTAATAGATAATTAGGACCTTTTATTTATTTTACCAATTTATTTTATTTTCAAAGGGTTGCTTTTGGGGATGTAAATACCCGACGCCTTGTAATTTAATTTCCGCACCTTTAATTTCTGCAAACTACACAACTGTTAGATGTTTGATAATAGGGTTTGCATGACAAGACTGAATGTTTAATCTTAAAATCAAATTAGATCACCCCTAACATGTGCAAAGATAAAAATAACTGAAAACAACACACTCGCACATGCGCACTCTTAGGGTACACCCCACTTGGTTGCCTTCATACACGGTCATTGAGTATAGGTCGTTTTAGTGGTCGCCCTCTTGTCTAAAAAATCATAGTCGCCTCGAAATGGTTTCCCCGGATATTGTTGCCTCAAACAAATGATCTAAGACATTAGGGTTACCGCTAAAGCGTCCTAACATTGCTTTAGTGACCGTATGTCCCTATTTGAATTGACCCTCAAACTCCAACGACGGTGCTACCTACTCACTATTAGTGGGATAGCATTTTCTAAAGGAAATTAGCATAGAACAATTCCTTTTTTCAAGTAGGTAGATATTTCTTAGATACTTGCTCTTTCAAAACAAAACTTTTCACACTTACACTCCTTTTCGAACAAAGTTTTCAAAACACTTCATTACACTCTTGAGGACAGAAGCAAGAGTTATATCGAAGTTTCAAACAAAACTTTTTCAAACCCACAAGCACCAAGAAATTTTTTTTGAAAACAATTGAGCAAGTACCTAAGAGCCTGTAGATAACTACGGATAGAAAGGGTGCTAATACCTTCCCTTTCTATAATCTACCCCCCAAACCCGAGAAATATCTCAAAAAAGGAATTTTTCTGTGCTTTTTTCCTTTCCTTGATGGATAAAATAAAATTCGGTGGCGACTCTTGCTTACCGCGACATTTTGCAAAAAAAAAACACAAAACGCAAACCAGCATTCCAAAAACAGTCAGTTCTTCCACCGTAACACAGAACTGGCGACTCTGCTGGGGATTTAATAAGTGGGGTGTACCTTAGGATTAGTTCATCATAATGTTTTCAATTGCTTGATTTGTATGATTTATCTTTGTGGGCTTGTATCGGAGTTACTATATATCCTAACCCGGATCTGGGGATACCTTTTAGGTAAGTAGCAATAGACTGTGAGGGAACTGTACGGTGTAGACCGATACGGTTGAAGCAGTAGCTATGTTGGTGTGGCACTTTAGTTTGTACCGATATTCCTTATGGTGGAACAAGGATAATATGGGTCTTCTAAGGGGTCATTAAGCACCAACTGACCTTACAACCTATAATTGACCAAATTGGCCATAGAACAGTAGCAGTATGCTACACTCATTCAGACCAAACTCTCGCGATGATTCCGGCTGCAAGAAAAGGTTGCCAAACTGGAATTATGACCGATCGAGGGTGGTCAATGATATTGAGATCCTCTAGAACCCGATTACTATTTCTAGGACAGGTTTGAACCAACTAAACTGAAAGAGGGTAATACCTAAACTCCTTGCCAGCCTGAAATCTAAGGGCTATCTGTGTGACTTATTTGCCCTTACCATGTTTGTTATCTGTGAATACTTGTGATGTGTTTCTATCATGACATCATGCATCATAACATTGCATGCATATTGCATTGGACTAACCATTTCAAAGACCAATGGGATTCATCTTTGTTCTATTTTGTAGGTCATGGCACCTATGCGTAGAAACACTATTCAGATCAGTTTTGTTCAGATTCCTACTCAGCTTAGAGATTTGGTTGCAAAGGCCCCTGACACTTCCTCCTTTATCAGAAGACATGGTCACCTCCTTGGTTTGGTCACTTCCAGATTGGATGAACAGATGATGAGTGTTTTGTGCCAGTTCTTTGATCCACTATACTACTGCTTCACTTTCCCAGATTATCAGTTAGTCCCTACTCTGGAGGAGTTCTCTGATCTACTTGGTATTTTTATTCTAGAGCAGACGCCATTTACAGGTTGGGAGAAAGTCCTTAGTTCGGAAGAGATTGCTTCAGCCCTCCATCTGACAAAGGCTGAGGTAATGTCTAATTGGGAAACTCGGAGTGGGACAAAAGGCTTTTTGACTAAGTTCTTGGTTGGTCGGGCTAACCAGTTCTGGGACAGTTTAGACTTTCAGGCGTTCGAGGACATCCTGGCTCTTCTCATTTATGGTCTGGTTCTGTTTCCAAACTCAGATTCCTTTGTTGACGTGAATGCGGTGAAGATCTTCATATCCCGTAATCCAGTGCCCACTCTCTTGGGTGATATTCTGCATACCCTATATGCCCGTACTGCTCGGAAATGGGGAACCCTTATGTGTTGTACACCATTGCTGGTGAGGTGGTTTATTTCTCACCTCCCAAAATAAGTTTTGAAGAACAAGGAAGGCATGGGTTGGGCTTACAAGATTATGTCCCTTGCTCACAAGGATATCAGTTGGACTACCAAAGACATAGAAGAACTGGCTGTTATTGATCGCTGTGGGGAATACCCCAATGTTCCACTACTTGTAGTTCGAGGAGGAATCACCTATAATTCTTGTCTGGCCTTACGACAGTTCAGGAGAGCTAGGAGGGAAGGACCTCATGAGTTGATGATGTCAAGCATTGTCTTTGACTTCGAAGGGGATAGTGATGAGCATCGCCACAGGTTCATACGAGCTTGGGAGAGGGTGCACCGGTCTGATCCGCACGAGTTACGGACGAAGACCTCTCTTCCGATGGAACCATATCTCTGATGGGTTCAAATTCGTGCCTAAAAGCTAGGGATGCCCTATGAAGCTATCTTACCGGTAATTGTTGAGAGTGCTGATGAAGAATGGGTTCCTCCTACTATCCTACATCCGTACATGCCAACTGACATTGGGGCATTAAAGAGGTCTTGGATGCAGTTGAGAGAAGAACGAGATACTTACGGAGAAAAGTGTCACGAGCAGGAGCGAAATATTCTAAAGCTTACAAGACAGGTGGAGAATGAGAAGGTCCTCAACGACTATGTCAGCACCAACGGGAAACGACCATGTTTTGTTATTGCTTTTAGTTTTAATTTACTTTTCAGTATCTTTTTTGTAACGCCTTAAAGGCATTTGTCAAACATTGTTTCAAGTTTTTAATCTAATAAAGTGTGTTTCATTTTGGTTTATGAATTTGAATCCCTAAATTCTTTGAAATCATATCATACACATATCATTCCCATGCACCTCATAACAGGTACCCTTACAAGTTTTCTCATCTTCTTCACTGTTTATTTCAGCACATCATGTCTGCTGAAACATCAACTGATCAAGCCATCAAGGCTCTGCAAGCTCAGAACGCCCAGTCTCAGGAAATGTTCATGAATTTGGCCAAGGGTCAGCAAGATCTGAAGACTCTTATCTTGAAGGATAAGAAGAAGAAGAAGAAGAAGACAGTCTTCGTGAATATGGGTCACAAATTCGGGAACAATTTGCAGGATGTTGACTTATCTCACTCATTTGGAGGGGGAGAAAACCAAGAAGAAAGGAGGGTTCCTCGCCCTGTGGTATCTGATCATGAGACTGATTTTGACGAAGACCAGTATCCTCCGGCTGAAGATAGGTATAAACAACTTGAAGACCGGTTAAGTGCGATGGAGATCCAGAAAGTCCCTGGTCTGGACTTCAGAGATTTGGGTTTATCATCTGGGGTGGTGATCCCCCACAAATTTAAAGCACCAGCATTTTCTAAATACGATGGAGTCTCCTGCCCAAAGCTACACCTTCGTTCGTATGTTAGAAATATCCAGCCATACACTGCTGATAAGAACCTCTGGATCCACTTCTTTCAAGATAGTCTCTCAGGTACTCAACTTGAGTGGTTTTACCAGCTGGAAGGAGCTAGTATCCGTAATTGGGAAGACCTTGCTGCTATTTTTACGAGCAGTACCAATACAATGTCGACCTCGCTCCCACGCGTACCCAACTTCAGGATATGTCTATGGGTGCGAGCGAAGGTTTCAAAGACTACGCTCAGAAATGGAGGGACCTTGTTGGAAGAGTACAACCCCCGCTGGCTGGCAGGGAGTTAGTGGATATGTTTCTGGGGACCTTGTCTGGTCCGTATTTCAACCATCTGATTGGAAGTTCATCGTCAGGTTTCACTGAGTTAATAATGATTGGGGAAAGAGTTGAAGCCAGTATTAAGAGCGGCAAGATACAGTAGGGCGCTTCGTCTAGTTCCGAGAAGAAGCCTTTTAAGAAGGAGTCCAGTGCAGTTTACAATTCAAAGAGCCATAATAGACCTGAGCGCCGCCAAGCAATCAATGCGGTTGTTATATCAAGACCTGTTGTTGCCTCACAACGCTAGAATCATCCAAGAGCCGAGAGGCCGCGAAGACAATTCACTCAGCTCCATATGACCCTGTCTCAGATTCTGTCGCAGTTGCTAAAGACCAACTTGGTGATTCCGAAGGAAGCCCCGAAGAATCCCAATACAACATCACCGTTGTACAATCCGAACACCCGATGTGCTTTTCACTCCGATAGCCCGGGGCATGATACCAATTACTGCTGGGTCCTGAAGAATAAAGTACAAGATCTGATTGATGCTAAGGAGATCGAGTTCAGAGCACCGGAAAAACCTAATGTCATAACGGCACTTATGTCCAAACATGATGCGGGAGTGAATGCTATCGGGGATGATGATGATGAAGAGTTTGACATTGACAATTGGATTTACCCGACTGCTGACGGTGGACTAAACAATTGGATAACAAAGGACTTCGTGCCAATTTCGTTTATTACCCAGTAATGAGACTTTTGTTTTATGTTTGTAACAGACAATTTTTTAAACTTTATGGCCCGGTGTCTTACCCGAGGCACCATGGTTTTGTTTGTGAGGGATTTATTGTGTGTCATTTTCATATATCATTAATAAAATCATTGGACGTTTCTTGCATTTCAAATTTTGCGCTCCTTGTTTTTCTTTTATTATATATTGCAAAACAGCTATTTTACACACACTCACATATACAGGTCTACATCCACTCTGGATCCCACTAATAACGACTCTGCTACTGCCGGTTATGACTTCGAAAGTCCGATCAACTTAGCCGAAGACGAAGGTGAATATGATTGTGAAGTGCCTTGTGAGCTTGCTAGACTGTTACTTCAGGAAGAGAGGGTTATTCAACCGCATGAAGAGCCAGTGGAAACAGTGAATCTGGGTACAGAGGTAGAAAAGAAAGAGGTCAAGATTGGTGCGAATCTGGAGCCTGATGTTAAGCAACGGTTGATTCAGATGCTGCATGACTACATTGAGATCTTTTCCTGGTCTTACGAAGATATGCCTGGGTTGGATACCGATATTGTGGTTCACCGATTTCCTACCAAGGAAGAATGTCCTCTAGTGAAACAGAAAGTTCGCTGAATACGCCCGGAGATGTCTGAGAAAATCAAGGCTGAAGTTATGAAACAGTTTGATGCCGGTTTTCTAGCAGTTACTTCTTACCCACAGTGGGTGGCCAACGTGGTTCCAATGCCGAAGAAGGATGGTAAGGTACGAATGTGTGTTGACTATAGGGATCTGAATAGGGCAAGCCCCAAGGATGATTTCCCTTTGCCTCATATCGACGTTCTGGTTGACAACACCACACAACATAAGGTCTTCTCCTTTATGGATGGTTTCTCCGGTTATAATCAGATTAAGATGGTTCCCGAGGATATGGAGAAGACAACCTTTATTACTCAATGGGGTACCTATTGCTACAAGGTCATGCCTTTTGGATTGAAGAATGCTGGGGCAACGTATCAGCGCGCCATGGTCGCTTTGTTCCATGACATGATTCATCATGAGATTGAGGTATACATTGATGACATGATTGCCAGGTCCCAAACTGAGGAAGAACTTCTGGACCATCTTCAGAAGTTACTTGACAGGTTGAAGTTGTACAAGCTGAGGTTAAACCCGAACAAGTGCACCTTCGGGGTGAGATCTGGTAAGCTGCTGGGTTTTGTCGTAAGTGATAAAGGTATTCAAGTGGATCCTTCAAAGGTGAACGCTATACAGGAAATGCCAGCTCCCCAAATAGTAAAAGAAGTCAGAGGCTTTTTAGGATGATTGAACTATATTATCCGATTCATCTCACACCTGACTACTACTTGTGAGCCGATCTTCAAGTTACTGAAGAAAGATAAAGTGGTAAGATGGAATGATGAATTCTAGGCCGCTTTTGAAAGGATCAAAGAGTATCTCCAAAAGCCACCTATTCTGATGCCTCAAGTTGAAGGGAGACCTTTGATCTTATACTTGACAGTACTCGACAACTCAATGGGGTGTATGTTGGGGCAGCATAACGAGTCTGGCCGAAAAGAGCAAGCTATTTATTACCTTAGCAAAAAGTTTACCGACTGCGAGACCCGATACTCATTACTTGAGAAAACTTGTTGCGCTTTGGCATGGGCTGCTCACCGGATGAGACAGTATATGCTGACTTACACTACTCTATTGATATCAAAGATGGATCCAATCAAGTATATCTTCGAGAAGCCTGCCTTGTCCGGAAGAATAGCAAGATGGCAGATGATCTTGACTGAATATGACATCCAGTACATGACCCAAAAGGCAATTAAGGGAAGTGTGTTGGCAGATCATTTGGCACATCAGGCAGTGGACGATTACTAGTCTATGAACTTTGAATTCCCGGATGAGAGCATCATGATAGTAACTTACTGTGAAACACCTGGACCGGATGAAGGATCCCGATGGTCTATGTACTTTCATGGAGCTTCAAACGCTTTGGGAAATGGCATTGGTGCCGTGATCATATCTCCTAAAGGATCTCATACTATGTTCACCGCCCGACTATGTTTCAAATGTACCAACAACATGGCGGAGTATGAAGCGTGCATCATGGGTCTTCGAGCAGCAATTGACCTAAGGATTAAGTTTCTAAGTGTCTTCGGAGACTCCGCTCTCGTGATTACTCAGACCAAAGGCGAGTGGGATACGAAACACCCTAATCTTATTCCTTACAAGGAATATATGTTGACATTGCTTTCACATTTCGAAGAGATAACCTTTGAACACTTCCCTAGAGAGGAGAATCAGTTAGTGGACACGCTAGCTACGATGTCTTCTATGTTCAAAGTCAATTGGGACAACGAAGCTCCCCGGATTACCATTGAAAGGTTGGATGAACCTGCACATTACTGTTATATTGAGACTGAAGAGGCAACGGATAAACCCTGGTTTCATGAGGTGAAAAGGTATCTTGAGGCTCAAGAATACCCCGAGGGTGCATCTGTTAATGATAAGAAGTTTTTGAGGAAGTTTGCGGCAAAGTTCTTCATCAACAATGGCATCCTTTACAAGCGTAACCATGATTTGACCTTACTGCGTTGTGTGGATAAGGATGAAGCAGAAAGAATCATGGCAGAGTTACATGAAGGTGCTTTCAGAAATCATTCCAGTGGACACGCCATGGCAAAGAGAATCCTACGGGCAGGATACTATTGGTCCATAATGGAAGCCGACTGTTATCAGCATTCTCGGACCTGTCACAAGTGCCAAGTCTATGCTGATAAAGTGCACATACCTCCAGTTCCTCTGAACATTCTGACAGCTCCTTGACCTTTTGCAATGTGGGGCATCGACATGATCGGCGAGATCAGACCTACTGCGTCCAATGGGCATCGTTTCGTCCTGGTAGCTATTGATTACTTTACGAAGTGGGTTGAAGCAGCTTCCTTTTCTACAGTGACCAAGAACGTCGTGGCATGGTTCATTCAGCACAACCTGATCTATCGATATGGTGTACCAGAAAGGATTATTACAGACAATGGTACAAATATCAACAATAAGATGATCACCGAGCTCTGCAAGAATTTCAAAATACAGCATCACAACTCTTCTCCCTACCGGCCGAAGATGAATGGGGTTGTTGAAGCGGTTACTAAGAACATTAAGAAGATTGTGCAGAAGATGACGGTGACATACAAAGATTGGCACGAGATGTTACCATTTGCTCTTCATGGGTACCGCACCTCAGCGCGGACGTCAACAGGGGCAACACCCTATTCCCTTGTATATGGCATGGAGGCCGTATTACCCATTGAAGTTCAGATACCCTCTCTTCGGATTATGAAGGATGTAGGTTTGAGCGAAGATGACTGGATTCAGACCCGGCTTGATCAACTGAACTTAATCGACGAAAAGAGACTTACTGCTATTTGTCATGGTCAGACGTATCAAAAGCGGATGATCAAGGCATTTAACAAGAAAGTTAGACGACAAGAGTACCATGTTGGTGATCTGGTAATCAAGCGCATTATCTTACCTCAAGGTGATCCCAGGGGAAAATGGACCCCTACCTACGAAGGGCCATTTATGGTTAAGAATATTTTCTCAGGAGGAGCTATGATTCTAACCACCATGGATGGTGACAATCTTCCTCACCCCGTCAATGCAAACATAGATAAAAAATACTACGCATAATCAAAGACCCTCTAGGTCGACTGGCCTAGGAAAAAATAAGGGCTTCCCGGCGAACCAAAAGGGTTCGGGAAAAAATAAGGGATGAAAATGAAAAAACTATACACCCGGCAAGTCAAAAACCTGAAAAGGCGGCTTGGGAAAAAAAGGGTATCCCGGTGGACTGAAAACCCAAAAGGGAGGTCCAGGCAAAAATTAGGGATCAAGGCGTAACACTATGTCTCATTGGATCACCTTGCAACCAGACTTCGGTATCAACTATCAAGCTCGGACGACACTAATCAATCTGATCTACCTTCAACCAAGTAGCAAAGTGATGATATGCTCGAGGACATAAGGGCAATAGCAGAGTTGGAACCCATTGGGATTATTCACATAGATGTTTTTCTTTGTTTATTACAAATTGTTAGGCGGCGTTCTCTTACTAGGACGTCAGCCTCTTGTACAAAAATGCCTATTTACAGGCCAAACTTCAAAATCAATACAATTCATCTTCAAAATAAATTTCAAACTATTTTTCTTTTTCTATTTTGTTTTGCAAAGAACGTCCAATGTTCATTTTTGATATATGCATTTGAAATTAATTGTTGCTCATAAGTATTTACATGCGAGACAAAAGATGATTACTCGTAATATCAGAAACAGGGGAAATAAGAATTGTCCAAGCTTTACAGTTTCTCTGCCCACCAGGTACAAGGTAAATTTAGCTGAAGAATATGGCTAAGGTGCATTCACTCCCCGCAGAGTAAGAAAAAGGACAATAATGTTAAATCTCCCCAGCTGAGACTTGCAACTGTGAATGAATCAGTAATATTCTCCCCAAGCAGAGTTTATCTATCATCAACACTGAAAAGTCTTATTATCCCCAGCAGAGTATAAAATATCCCCAGTGGAGTTTGAAAATTCTCCCCTGCACAGTCTGAAAAAGCTTCCCCAGTGGAGTGTGGAGAATCATCCCCAGTAGACTTTGGAAGGTTATCCCCAGTAGAGCCTAAAAGGTTATCCCCAGTGAAGTCTCAACTGAAGATCATCCCCAGTGGAGTTCATGCCTTTCACAAACAGGAATTCAATCCCCAACAGGATTCAGTATCACCGGCAACGGTAATTCATCCCTAGCGGAATTTATCAGCGGAATCCTCTACAGAGCATCTCTTCCCCACAGAGTAATCTCCTCATCAGTTTATTCCCCAGTGGAGTTATCCACTCTTGCAAGTTTATTCTCACAATCATCTTCGGTCGCCATCCCCAGCGAAAACGAAGAATTCAACTCTTTTCTCCAGCAACTAACATGGATTTATTTTCCCCAGCTAAAAACATTACATTTCCATACATCATGACGCATGCATATACGCGTCATACAATACAATCTCATTTATTTTGAGAACATCATTGCCTGATAGATATCATGCATTACATACAACTAATATTTACCTTTCAGGAAGGATGCGGTTAAATTCTCACAAAATTCAAAGCTATGAAGCTTTTACCTCAGTTGAATTACAGACAAGTTCTTAAATCTCAGCAGAGATGTTTTCTCAGTTAAAGTACAGGCGAGTTCCTAAATCTCAACACCTCCGTTGAATTAAAGACGAGTTCCTAAATCTCAGCAGAGAAGTTTTCTCAGTTGAATTACGGGCGAGTTCTTAAATCTCGACGAAGATGTTTCCTCAGTCGAATTACTGACAAGTTCCTAAATCTCGACAAAGTATTCCTCCATTGAATTACAGGCGAGTTCCTAAATCTCAGCAGAGAAGTTTTCTCAGTTGAATTACAGGCGAGTTCTTAAATCTCGATGAAGATGTTTCCCCAAGTCGAATTACTGACAAGTTCTTAAATCTTAATAGAGTTTTTCTCAGTTGAATTACAGACAATGTCTTAAATCTCAACAAAGTATTCCTCCGTTGAATTACAGACAGTTCCTAAATCTCAGCAGAGAAGTTTTCTCAGTTGAATTATGGGCGAGTTCTTAAATCTCGATGAAGATGTTTCCCCAAGTCGAATTACTGACAAGTTCTTAAATCTCAACACAGTTTTTCTCAGTTGAATTACAGACAAGGTCCTAAATCTCGACAAAATATTACTCCGTTGAATTACATTCAAGTTCCTAAATCTCAGCAGAGAAGTTTTCTCAGTTGAATTACGAGTGAGTTCTTAAATCTCGATGAAGATGTTTCCCTTCAGTCGAATTACTGACAAGTTCTTAAATCTCAACAAAGTTTTTCTCAGTTAAATTACAGACAAGGTCCTAAATTTCGACAAAGTATTCCTCTGTTGAATTACAGACAGTTCCTAAATCTCAGCAGAGAAGCTTTCTCAGTTTAATTACGGGTGAGTTCTTAAATCTCGACGAAGATGTTTCCCCAAGTCGAATTACTGACAAGTTCTTAAATCTCAACAGAGCTTTCTCAGTTGAATTACAGACAAGGTCATAAATATCAACGAAGTTCCTTCATTGAATTACAGACAAGGTCCTAAATATCAACGAAGTTCCTTCATTGAATTACAGACAATTCCTAAATCTCAGCAGAGAAGTTTTCTCAGTTGAATTACGGGCGAGTTCTTAAATCTCGACGAAGATGTTTCCCCTCAGTTGAATTATGAGCAAGTTCTTAAATCTCAACAGAGTTTTCTCAGTTGAATTACAGATAAGTTCCTAAATCTCGATGAAGTTCCTCCGTTGAATTACAGACAGTTCCTAAATCTCAGTAGAGAAGTTTTCTCAGTTGAATTACGGGCGAGTTCTTAAATCTTGACGAAGATGTTTTCCCTCAGTTGAGTTACAGGCAAGTTCCTAAATCTCGACATTTCAGTTGAATTATGGGCAAGTTCCTAAATCTCAACAGAGATCAGACTTCCCTAGCGGAATCTTCCATCACAACAGGCATACAAGCTCTCGCTAAGGAATCTCTAATGCGATCGACACTCCTTCGGATGTCATCTTTAAGCCCATCTCCCCTCGTCAGCAATCTCCAAATGGCATCTGTAAGCCCATTCCCGACATCACAAGGATGATACCACTTCATGTGAGTGCAAATTTCTGGGCACTTTAGTGTTCAATCATCTTTCAACTTCGGATCACGAAAGGCACCAAAGCCAATCTACATCCTCAGGTTTAAGAAGATTGAACAGGGGCAGCTGTTGTACCCCAAAATTTGCCCTCCCATATTTCTCAAAACATTGCAAGAAAAATATCCAAGTTGCTCAAGGTAGTCCAAGAGTTGGTCAGACAAGCTCTCTCCTAAGGTAGTCTACCCCAAATTAGGGTTTTGTGTTGCATCAAGATCCTTAAGTCCAAATGACCCCAAGTCCTAACCAAGGTCCTAATATATTCTCAAGATCATCCATGTCAAATTTCAAGCCTTGCAGAGGAAGTTTGCTTAGTCAATTGCTCAAAGGTCCAAAAATCGACTATGCTAGGGCAAAAGTCAACTGTGACCTATATACAGTCAAACTTAAAGATTTTTTGTCAACATTCTCATTTTTAAGGATATTTCATCATTTTATCAAGGGTTGATCATGATTCATCAAGGATTGCTCAAATTTCATCAAGATTCAAAAGTTGCTAAATTAGGGTTTTGTAGGAAAAGTCAACTCAACTTTGACCAAGCATAACTTTCTCATACTTTATGAGAAATGACCCATCTAAAGCTCATTTTTAAGAGGATGAAATTCCATACAATCCACATTCATACCACAAGATCAAAATATGCACTGACAAGAAGTTATGAGTTTTGACATTATAGGTCATTTTTGAAAGTCAACAAAAACACCTATTTTGTCAAAGCTTATAACTTGAGCATGGAATATCAAAATGATATGAGACTAATAGGGTTGATTATAGGATAACTCAAGCTTTCTAAAAAGTCCAAGAACACCTCCAAAAGTTCAAATTTGAAGAAGTTATGCATTGTTGAAGTTGGACTTTTTTGCAAAATTGCCAAAAGTCAACAATCCCCAAAACTTCAAATTTTGCCAAATGGGCCCATTCTTTTTCACTTGTTTTGAGTTTGCATTATTTCCCACGTGCTCCAGCTTTGGCCATATGTCCATATCTTATTTTTATTATTTAATTTAATTTTTATTTGAATTAATTCATTTTAAATCAAATAAAATCACATAAAATCAAAAAAATTGAAAGTTAAAGATCTTGTGATCATTTTAGGCTCCAATTACAGCTAGCTTTCCAAACAAATTCGTATCAAGGTCATTATGCACAAGAAGATGTGATTTGGATCAAAATTGGAAAGCTTTAATGGAGAATCAAATCAAATATCAAAGTGATTCAAGGAGGAAGATTTGTATAGAAGTTTGTACCCTAATACAATGTGCAATACATAAGAAAGCGAAAGACACAAGAATCAGAGTTAGAGAGCAATTGTGGAGGCAGAACGAAAGTTGCAAAAATCAAGAAAAAGCTTGAGATCGAAATCAACCTTAGAGGCATTTTCAGGGCTTGATATTGGTCTCAATCGTTTCCTGGCCGTCACCACAAGCAAAACCAATCACGACCACGCGTTTTACGGCCTCCTAGAACACTGTAAGTCTCACGCGAGGTAGCCCTATTCTTGATTTCGTATCTCAGAAATTAGGCATTGTTATAATGAAATAATTGCATATTTGTAATCACCATGACATTTGCAAGCTTTTGACATTAACCAATTTCATTTATCTAACCTATATTGTGATTCACCATAGCTAGGGTTCCAAGGTTTGGTTTAGGGGTTTTCGTTGCAGGAAAAATCAGCCTTAGTAATGGCTATAGTTATGACCAAAAGAGGAAGGAGAGTCTAACCATGGTGTCAGAAGGCATTTCCATGGTCTGTAGAGGATTTTGGAAGTAGACAAACTTGTAGCGACGGACCTCCATCCGTAGGTATAACTATTGGAATTTTTAGCAACGGATGGAGGACAGGGACAATGCGTGTCACGTCCCCATTAGCCCATTCAAATCTGGTGCGCTTTTTTTTTAATTTTTACCCCATGAAATTTGTTTTCTTATATTATTATTTATTTGTGCCATACTAACAATTGAAGCAACATGGCGTGGTGGCAAGCATAGCGTGTATTTCCCTTCAGGACCTGGGTTCGAATCCCAGGTCCCCCATTTTCTCAATATTATTTGTTTTCAGATAATCTAGTGCACATTCTAGCTTGAGACCTATCATGGATGCTCACCAATCAACGTGTCAGATGGCCAGATGGCCAAATCTGGTGGTCAGCATCAAGTAGTACACCATGGACTCAGTCAACGCTCATGCATTGGATCCCAAAAAGTCACGTGGATCAGCTTAATGGGCCAGCAAAAATGCTTTCAGCACCTCCAAAAAAGGCCCAATTCTTTCTTTCTCTTATATTTTCTTTTTATTAATTTAGTTATTTTATTTTATTTTAATTAATTTACTAACCAATCATTAATTTTCTTTTTATCAAAAAAATCACAAAAAAATATTTGTATCCAATAAAAATTCAGAATCCTATTTTTTATTAATAAATACTAACTAATTAATTAGGTTTAATTCTAGAATAACTTTAATTTATTTTTGTAAATATTTAAAATTAATTAGAAATAATTAGGTTTTAATTCATTTAATTATTTTTATTTTCTTTCTTAAAATATCAAAAACTCCAAAAATATGTCATTTATTATTTTTCACCAATTAATTAATTTAGTATTTAATTTTAGGATTAATTTCTTTTCTTAAATAAAAACCGAAAAAAAACATTTTCTTTTAAAAAAAGGGTCAAAACCCTAATTTTGCATCCGATTTAATTTTGCATCGCGCGTTATTTTTATCCATATTGATGTATCTGCTTCTGGTATGTAATAGATAATTAGGACCTTTTATTTATTTTAACGCTTTATTTTATTTTCAAAGGGTTGCTTTTGGCGATGTAAATACCTGACGCCTTGTAATTTAATTTCCGCACCTTTAATTTCAGCAAACTATACAACTGTTAGATGTTTGATAATAGGGTTTGCATGACAAGACTGAATGTTTAATCTTAATATCAAATTAGATCACCCCTAACATGTGCAAAGATAAAAATAACTGAAAACGACACACTCGCACATGCGCACTCTTAGGGTACACCCCACTTGGTAGCCTTCATACACGGTCATTGAGTATAGGTCATTTTAGAGGTTGCCCTCTTGTCTAAAAGATCATAGTCGCCTCGAAATGGTTGCCTCAGATATTGTTGCCTCAAACAAATGATCTAAGACATTAGGGTTACCGCTAAAGCGTCCTAACATTGCTTTAGTGACCGTATTTCCATATTCGAATTGACCCTTAAACTCCAACGACGATGCTACCTACTCACTAATAGTGGGATAGCATTGTCTAAAGGAAATTATCATAGAACGGTTCCTTTTTTCGAGTAGGTAGATAGTTTTTAGATACTTGCTCTTTCAAAATAAAACTTTTCACACTTACACTCCTTTTCGAATAAACTTTTCAAAACACTTCATTACACTCTTGAGGACAGAAGAAAGAGTTATATCGAAGTTTCAAACAAAAACTTTTTCAAACCCACAAGCACCAAGAAAACAATTTTGAAAACAATTGAGCAAGTACCTAAGAGCCCGTAGATAACTACAGATAGAAAGGGTGCTAATACCTTCCCTTTCTATAATCTACCCCCCAAACCCGAGAAATATCTCAAAAAAGGAATTTTTCTGTGCTTTTTTCTTTCCTTGTTGGATAAAATAAAAGTCAGTGGCGACTCTTGCTTACCGCGACATTTTGCAAAAAAAAAAACGCAAAACACAAACCAGCATTCCAAAAACAGTCAGTTCTTCCACTGTAACACAGTCTTCGATGGGGCTTCCAATGCTTTGGGTAACATAATTGGTGTTGTGATAATCTCCCCTGATGGTTACCACACTCCTTTAATTGCCAGACTATGCTTCAACTGAACGAACAACATGGCTGAGTACGAAGCATGCATTTTAGGTCTGAAGGCTGCCATTGATTTGAGGATCAAGCATTTGAATGAGTTTGGGGATACTTCTCTAGTGATTATCCAAGTAAAAGGAGATTGGGACACTAAGCACCCTAATATCATCCCTTACAAGGAGCTCGTGCTATCTCTAATTCCTTACTTCGAAGAAGTCACATTTGAACACTTCCCTAGGGAAGAAAATCAGCTAGCAAACGCCTTGGCAACAATGTCTTCTATGTTCAAGGTCAAATGGGACAACGAAGCTCCTATGATTACAATTGAAATATTTGACGAACCTGCGCAATGCTATGAGCTCGACACTGACACAGAAAATACATGGTACCATGAGGTGAAGAGATACCTTGAAGCACAATAGTACCCTGAAGGAGCATCCATCAATGACAGAAAGTTATTACAAATATTTTCAGCCAAATTCTTCCTAAGTAATGGAATCTTATACAAACGCAACCATAACTCTACTCTACTCCGATGTGTGGAAAAGAAGGAGGAAGAGGAAATTATGTAAGACATGCATGATGGTCTCTTTGGGACTCATTCTAACGGACATACTATGGCCAAGAAAATCTTGAGACCTGGTTACTATTGGTCAACAATGGAGACTGATTTCCATCACCACTCAAGAACTTGCCACAAATGCCAAATCTATGTTGACAAGGTCCAAGTGCCTCCTATACCTCTGAACGTCATGACTGCTCTGTGGCAATTTGCAATGTGGGGCATTGACATGATTGGAGAGATCAAACCCACTGCTTCTAATGGACATCGCTTCATTCTTTTCGCTATCGATTATTTCACCAAATGGGTCGAAGCCGCCTTATTTGGCTCAGTCACAAAGATCGTGGTAGCAAGGTTCTTCAAAAACAACCTCATCTGCCACTATGGTATCCCCGAAAGGATCATTACCGACAATGAGACTAACATCAACAATGCTATGATTATAGAAATTTGCGCTCAATTCAAAATCAAGCATCACAATTCTTCTCCTTATAGACCTAAAATGAATGGCGCAGTGGAAGCGGCCAACAAAAACTTTAAGAAGATTGTGCAGAAGATGGTAGTGACCTATAAGGACTGGCATGAGATGTTACCATTTTCTCTTCATGGCTAGCGTACTTCATCTCAGACATCAACTAGGGAAACTCCCTTTTCTTTGGTATATGGCATGGAAGTTGTTCTGCTAGTGGAAGTTCAGATTCCCTCATTAAGGATTATGAATGAGGCAGGCCTAGGCGAAGACGAAGACGAACGGATTCAGACAAGATTGGATTAGTTGAACTTGATTGATGAAAAGCGAATGGATGTTGTTTGTCATGGTCAGATGTACCAAAAACGTATGATTAAGGCTTTCAACAAAAAGATCATGCCTCAAGTATATCAAGCTGATGACTTGGTGATAAAATGCATCATTCTTCCACAAGGCGACCCCAGGGGCAAATGGACTCCCACCTATGAAGGGCCATTTTTTGTCAAGAGAGTGTTCTCTAGTGGTGCCATGATGCTGACTACCATGGACGGTGAAGACTTCCCACATCCTGTGAACACGGACATAGTTAAAAAATACTATGCATAAGAGACCCGCTAGGTTGACACACCTAGACAAGATAAGGGCATCCCGGAAAACCAAAAGGTTTGGGAAAAAATTAGGGATATATACAAAAGATTGTACACCCGACAAATTGAAAACCCGAAAGGGCGACTTGGAAAAAATGGGTATCATGGTGGGCTGAAAACCCGAAAGGGCAGTCCAGGAAAAAATTAAGGATTAAAAGTGTATGACTATGTCCCGTGGGATCAGCACAATCAACTTTATTACCAAGGTCCGAGTTCAAACCATCCAAGATCAATCCAATAAACTTCTGTCAATGACAAGGGGCATTTGAAGACATTGGGGCGATAGTAGAGTTGTAATGCATTGAGATCATTTCCACATGGCTATATCTTTGTTTTCAATTTTGTTTTACTTTCGATGATTTCCTCTTACTAGGATCTTCGTCTCTTTGTACAAAAACGCCTATTCATGGGCAAAATATCAATACAAATATACTTTGAAGTGCAAACTTTCAATTTTTGTTTTGAATTCAAAAATGTCCAATGACTAAAATTGAACGAACATATGCATGTGAACATGATTAAAACTATCTGGAACATGTGTCCTGCTAAGCAGCAACAAGCATCTCTTTAATGTATATGGAATATCCTCAGAGTTATTTCATTAGCATTATCCCCACAAGGACGACTACAATAAACCTTTCCCCTATAGAGTTGCCCACGAAGTCTCTTTGCAAAGGTTGATCTCCAGCCAGAGTCTCAATCTCTTGACAACTCTCTCCCCATCTAAGTTGGTCTTAAAAGAAGAAGCCTTATGGATCTCTTCCTAAAATAACTCACCTCGTCAGCAGTTCGTCAAGTTTTTTTCCCCAGCGGGGTTTATTTCCCCGACAAACAACAAACAATGAACAACAAAATTCCTCGACTTAGTCTATCCTCTCCAGCTTGAGTTTGCCTTTCAGACTGTTACAAATCAGAGGGCCACAACCCCTAATCCCCAGTGAAGGCGCCAACAAAGTCATTGCTATCTCCAAAAGTTGCTATGAAGCCTGGAATCCAACCAGATAACCGTTTTAACTTCAGTAAGTTGTTGTGAAGCCTGGATCCGACCAGATAACAGTCAACTTCATTTGTTCAAAATACTATGAAGCCTGGACCCGACCAGATAATAATGTAACTTTTCAAATACTATGAAGCCTGGACCCGACCAGATAATAGTATAACTTTCAGTCACTATGAAGCCTGGACCAGACGAGATAATAGTGTAACTTTTCAAATACTATGAAGCCTGGACACGACCAGATAATAGTACAACTTTCAGTCACTATGAAGCCTAGACCTGACCAGATAATAGTTAACTTTTCAAGGCACTATGAAGCTTGGACCTGACCAGATAATAGTTTAACTCTTCGAGATATTGAAGAAGCTGGACTCAACCAGACAAGGATTTAACTTCTTTTCCCCAGTAGAGTTTTCCTCTACCCCAACAAGTTACTGTGAGGCCTGGACCCGACCAGATATCAGTTCAACTTTATCTTCCCCAACAAGTTATTATGAAGCCTAGATCCGACTAGATAGCAATTAACTTTATTCCCTCAGAAATTCGTTATGAAGTCTGGAATCCGACGATATAACAACTAGTTTCAAGCAAGTTACTATGAAGCCTGGATCCGACCAGATATCAGTTCAACTTCATCTTTTCAGACAAGTTATTGTGAACCCTGGACCCTACTAGATAGAAATTAACTTCATCCAACTCAAAAATCTGCGAAGCTTGGAATCCGACCAGATAGTAGTTTAACATCAATAAGTTACCGTGAAACATGGATCCGACCAGATAACAGTTCAAGTTCAAGAAATTTTATGCGAAGCCTAGATCTGTCCAGATAACAGTTCAACTTCAAGAAATTTTTTGAGAATCCTGGAATCCGACCAGATAACAGTTAATTTATTCTTCCTCAGTAAGATACTGTGAAACCTGGAATCTGACCAGATAGCAGTTGACTTCCTCATCCTCAGCAAGTTGTTGTGAAGCCTGGACCCGACCAGATAACAACTAACATCCAAGAGATAATCCCCTATGAAAGCATTCTTTTAAAAAAATTTGAAGATATGTATATTCTTCATCCCCAACAGTAATCCGTGATTCAACTTCCCAGAGCTCCTCAACAGTAGTCAGGGATTTATTTTCCCGGACAAATATGTATCCCACATTCATACATCATAGCATATGCACACGAAATGCATTTAGCACAATCTCATTCATCTTGAGAATGCCATGCATACATCTGCATTTAACTAACCCTTTTTCCCACAAGAAAAACATCAAGTTTTAGTAAATCGACCAAACATTTGTGTTGATACTTCTTCCAGTATTTACCATTATTCCTCCAAGTGGCATCTATAATCCCATTCCCAATACATATTCGAGAGCAAATTTCTGGCCACTTTAGTGTTCAATCATCTTTCACCTTCAAGTCACGAATGGCAAATCTGCAAATCTAACTCTTCAGGTTTAATAAGATTGAACAGGGGCAGTTGTTGTACCCCAAAATTTTCCCTCTCATTTCTCAAGAAATCTCTCATAAGATCTCCATTTGATTCAAGACTACACAAGGTTTGATCAGCTCAAGACACCTCCTCAAACACTGACAACTCAAAATTAGGGTTTGAGTTTTACAAAGATAATTGAACTTATAATTCCTTATGACTTTCATGGATCATTTTGGATCCCCAAGATTGCTCATGTCAAGATTCAAGCCTTGGATCACATTTTTTCTCAGTCAATTGATCAGTTGACCTAAAATCAAATGTATTAGGGAAAAGTCAACTGTGATCAATTTACAGTCAAACTTCATAATTTTTTATCCATATCAACATTATGAACTCATATATGTCAATTTATGAAGTTTGGATCACAATTCCTCAAAGAAATTTGATCAGAACACCAAAAGGGCAAAATGGTCAAAATTGGGGTTTTAATTGAAAAGGCTCAATTTTTGACTTTTGACCTAATACATGACTTTTTGGTTTGAGACATGGTATCAAAGATTAAAATACATCATTTTTACCTAATGGCATGGCTCAAAACATTTCTCAAGATCAATCGATTGATAATTGAAATTTGGTCAACTGATGGAAAAGTCAACTGTACACTAAAAGGTCAAACTTTAACTTTTTGATCAAAGTCAAGATTCAAAAATCAAATTTTTAACAAGACATGTCAAAATATGAAGATTTTTCATCAAGAAATTAATAAATTCAAAATTCATTTTGAAAAGTCAAACTTTTCAAGAATTAGAAATTTTTCTAAGTATCTTTTATACATGATAATTTCATTACTTCATGCCATTCTTTCACCAAGATGCAAGATGATTCAAGGAAAACTTCCAACTTGAAAGTTGTAGATATCAATGAGATCTAAACAATGTAGAGTAGGACTTTTCTAGAAATGCTTGGATTTTAAGTTATAAATTCATGAAGTCATGGTATTTTTGAATAAACACTTAGAGAAATCTTCAACAGTTTTCGTAAGGTTTTTATCCCAACTTCTTGGCCAATTTTCATCAAGTTCTAGTTTGATTTAAAAAAAGTGGTCAACATGAAAGTTATAGAGGGTGTATCAAGATTTCCAAAACATCCAAGAGCATGAATTTATCATATTTGAGATAGGAGAATCAAGGGCCTGAAGTTGGACATTCATTCTTGAATTGCAAGCCATTTTTGTTGAAGAACACATAATCCAATTGGCAGGATTTGCTGCTTAATCTTATGTTGCAGGCCTCCTTGCTTGAAAATATCATCATAATTTAATGCTTACACCCACTCTTGAGCTATTACCTAAGTGTTTAAGCCATTGTCCAAAAGATCTTTCCATTTATGGCATAAAGGCACCATTGTTATTCTTGAAAAGCAAGCTTTTTGTACAAAACTTGTCTTGAACCCATACCTTGTTTGTTTCTGATTTTACTCCACCATAAATCATGGAAATCAGAACCCTCTAAACCAGCAACTTTGGTACTTTATCTTGGGACCATGACATAATTTGATATTTGCAATCCAACCTAGCCATAACTCCATAGTTTGTAAACCAAATCATTTTGTTAACAAACCTCTTGCCTATAAATAGAAGAAGCATTTGCAAGAGAAAGAGGCCAGAAAAATAGAAGGAGAAACTAACACTCAAAATCATTTTTGTTGTCAAAAACCGGATTTGTCCATAAAACCTCCATTTTTGAGATTTGAAGCCCAAATCTTTGAATCTCATACCTTGTAAGTTTTCTTCAAACAAACCATCCAAACACTTCAGATACACCATATTGAAGTTATTCAAACATAAGAATAACTTATGTAACATCACTATCACCATCTTCCAAACTCAAAAAAACATACATTGCAACTTGACTTGGTTGGAGCCGTTCAACCATTTTCAGCACAAAAGGAAGGTTGGAGCTACTTCAAGAAGGTTCAAAGGAGCTCGATCAATCACCACTTTACACCCGAAAACATTCGTACGTGTTCTAAAGCTTCCTCTTCGAGAGGTAAAGTTTCTCAAATTGTGATATCATTGTTCATACATCATTTTCTTTTGCGCTCAAAAGATATAACAAGACAAATCAAAGAGAAAAAACTAGCAAAAAAAGCCAGACCAGAGGCTGACACGGGTGCCCGTGTCACACGACACGACCTGTGTCAGCTTAGTTGGGTTAAAAACATAATAAAATGCAGAGACAGGGGATGAAATGGGTGTCCGTGTCAAATGACACGGCCCGTGTCAGTGTTACTGGTTCAGACACGAGCAGAAAAAAGATGGACAGGGGCTGACACAGATGCCTGTGTCACACGACACGGCCGTGTCAGATTGGCTGGAACAAAAATTGCATAGAAGTCATGGACAGATCCTGACACAGGTGCATGTGTCCACTGACATGGCCCGTGTCAGCTCAGGCACCAAATTTCTTGATTTTTGAGATTTTTTTAGTTTATTTTGGACATAATGCATTGCTTGGAAATTACCTAACACTTAAAACCTTTTCTAAAAAACCCTACAAATTATTTCTTGACTAATTTTATTTCTTTTAAACTAGATTTTAATTTTACTTATTTTAATTAATTGTTTTCTTTTAGATAATTAGCTTAAAACCAAGGCTCTTTCTTAACAAAATCCAAACAAAAATCCATTCCTTTTCCAATTCTTATCCTTGTACATTATATCCCTTTCATTTCTTGTACATAATTCAAGGTTCAATATGGTTGTAATAGATAATTAGGTTTAATTTCTTGCAACCCCCATTTGTAAATTTGTATACCCCATCCCCAAATGATGTAATAGTGTAGTAAATTTACTTTACGCAATTTATGGCTTTCATATAAATGCTATTAATTAGGTTTTGTATGAAAAGATAAAATCAATTCTTAGAGAACCCTAATTCAAGATAAACCGAGCATGAAAAAGTAAACACTTGCACACTTACACCCCTAAGGTTAACTCCACTTGTAGCCTAAAAAATGGTCATGTTATGCATGTGGGTTGTTTTAGCAAAAACAATCGAAATATAAGATCATAGTCCCTAGATGACGCTACAAGTGTTGCCTTTAAAATGATATTAGTCCCTCAAAGAGAAATGCTAATATATCTCTCAACATTTCTATCATGATTATAGGATGACCCATGCCCGTCACTTTACATCCAAAGATAAGGCTTCTTACCAATCAATGGTGAGATAGCAATATCAAAGGAAAGGAGATAATGAAAAAAAGACTTTTGAGTAGGTAGATACGTTCTTAGTTGCTTGATCACTTTCAAAACAAATATCCTTGCACACTTTCAAAACAAACACCAAACACTTTCACAACATGAAATATTTTCAAAAGTCCAACACTTTGTATACGTTCTTACGAAATGAGAACCATTACAAAGTTTGCCTAAAAGAAGGCTCCTTTTCAAAAATACTTTCAAAAACCACCACAAAGCACATTTTCAAACAAAACAAGTGATCTAGAAAGCAACTAAGAGCCCATAGATAACTATGGATGAAAAGGATGCTAACACCTTCCCTTTTCATAATCTACCCCCCGAACTCAAGAAATAATCTCAAAGGTCTTTCCTGTTCTTTTCCACCTTTCCTTTTGGATAAAAGAAAAGTTGGTGGCGGCTCTTCCTAACCGCAACAATTGCGATCAAACACAAAATATACCAAGTTAGTTCTCCCACCGTATTACAATTATCATCAACAATTTCATCATATTTAATCAAATGTTATCATTCAATCACATGTCTTATCAAATCAATCACACAACAAAACCCTACATTACCTTAAGCCCTTATCAATCATAATAAACTAAGATTAAACCTCTTACCTTAATTCGTAGTGATCGATATTCTCCCTTCGCGTTCTACAGAATCCTCTTATGAGCCCTAGCCTCTTCTTCGCGTTCTCCCAAACTACGATCTCACAGAATGATCTCTATTCTTATGTTCTCTCTTTTTACCCCTTGGACTCTTTCTATGATATACCCCTTATAACCTCACTTATGATCACATATTACCACCATGCCCTTATTCTCCCTTTTCACCTTAATATACCATTTAATCTAAATGACATAATTAAATTATTTTATTCTATGTTATCCTAATTAGCACCTTAATCTTTAACTAGCCCACAACATACCACACATGCATCACATAAATTCACCAAAAATTACATAATTCACAAATAATAAATTAAATAATTAAATAAAAAATATGGGGTGTTACAACTCTCCCCCACTTAAAGAATTTTCGTCCTCGAAAAATACCTGAGGAAAATATAGTCGGATACTACTCTCTCATCTGACCCTCACGCTCCTAAGTAAAACTTCCACCAGCTGGTCAACCCCATAATACCTTCACCAGGGAAATCTATTTACCTCAAAATTTCTTCACTTCCCGATCTTATATTTGCACGGGTGATTCTACAATTGTCAAGTTATCTCTCACCTGTACATCATCCATTTGGATTACATGCGAAGGGTCTGGAATGTATTTGAGATACATGGAACACATCATGAAGATTTGCAAGTGACAATGATAAAGTAATATGATAGGCCACCTCACATACCTTCTCAGCAATTTGATATAGACCAACAAAACACGGTGTAAGCTTTCGCGACTTCAGAGCTTTACCAACACCAGTTACCAGAGTAACTCTCCAGAATATATGATCTCCCTATTGGAACTCAAGTGCCTTTCTCCATTTATCATGATAACTCTTCTAACAAATCTGTGAATCTTTCATCCTCTCTTGGTTCATATTTATCTTCTTAGTCATCTCTTTCATAATCTCAGGTCAAATAACAACACTCTTGCCTGACTCATACCAACACAATAAAGTCCTACACCTCCTACCATACAACGCTTCATATGGCACCATTCCAATACTTGCATGGAAATTGTTGTTGTATGTAAACTCAATTAACGACAAGTGGCTATTACAAGCTCATCCATGTTCTATCACACAAGCCCTCAACAAATCGTGCAAAGATTGGATAGTCTTGTCCATTCGACGGATCGTCTGCGGATGGTATGCAAAACTGAACCATAATTTAGTACCAAATGCTTTCTGCAAACCTTCCTAGAACTCTGATGTAAAGCTCAGATCTCTATTTGACACAATACTCGAAGGTATACCATGCAATCTCACAATCTCTTTGATATACATCTCATCTAACTTTTGCATGGAATGATTGATCTTCATCAATAAGAAATGAGCCTATTTAGTCATTATATCCCTTATCACACAAATCAAATCATTTCCCTTAGCAGTCTTTAGCAAATCTAACACAAAATCCATGAAAATGTTGTCTCATTTACACTTTGGAATGTTCAACGTCTGCATTAGACCCAAAGGCTTCTAATGCTCAATCTTCGACTTCTGATAAGTTAAATAAGCATAAACAAATTCAACAACTTTATTTTTCATTCCGGGTCATCAAAACAATTTCTTCAAGTCTTGATACATCTTCGTGGCACTGGGATGAATACTTAGACCACTTTGATGTCTGTCCTCAAGAATACTCTTCTTAAATTCAGGCACATCTGGGACACAACTCTATTTCCAGACCTCATCGCACCATTTTCATCAACTCGAAATTCACCTCCATTACCTTAGTTAATCAATTTCAGTTGATCAACCAACCTCAAATCTGACTTTTGACCTTCTCTAATCGCGTCAAGGATACCGCTAGTCATTTTCAACATCCCCAACTTCACACTGTTAGGTGTTTATTCGAACACTAAGCTCATATATCTGAATTTTTTGATCAATTCTAACTCGTGCACCATAAGCATCGATATATGCAAGGACTTCCTACTCAAAGAATCTACCATAACATTTTCTTTACCGGGATGGTAGCTCAAATCAAAATCATAATCCTCCAATAACTCAAGCCATCTTCTCTGCCTCATATTCAATTCCTTCTGATCAAACACGTACTTCAAATTCTTGTGATCATTAAACACTTCAAATTTTGATCTGAACAGATAAAGTCTCCAAATTTTCAACACATACACCATAACTTCTAACTCCAAGCCATGCATAGGATAATTCCTTTCATGAAATTTTAGTTTGTCTAGATGTATAAGCATTAACTTGACCATTATGCTTCAACACACCACCAAGACCCATCTTCAACGCATCATGTTGCAGCGGTAAATTGTCAAGTAAAAAGTAAGTTATTAATTTACCGATTGATATTTAGGTTATATCGTATCGTGTCCCCAGAGATTGGTGAATTGAAATTTCATTCGACAAATCTTTCGTTAATGAGTTTTAGGATAAATGGATTGAAAGGAAAAGTATCAATAGAAAATAAATGTATAAAAAGGAAAAAGGAATAACTTATCAACCATGCATATATACTACTTCTCACAGACTTAAAGCTATCGACTTGTTACACTAAACCTACAATATTCATTAATGGAATCACGTGTCACTCACAACCTAAGTCATTTCTAACAAAAATTGAGAGGTCGACTGCATCACCTCGGTAGCAATCTCTCAACCACCTCAACAACACAGAAGTCAAGTGTGCTCGCTTGCATCGAAGATCTCTCAGAGCGACACAACCAACACAGAGGCGTTAATCACATACACCCTAAGTAAATAATAACGCTAAATCTATCTATAGAATTCATACACTATTAGATAATCATTCTAGATAAGAATTCAAGCAATATACGACTATAACAACTCAAATCCCTAGCACCTAGCAAAAATCAAGGATAACAATCGACAAATATTTGTAAAGTAAGTTTTATACAACTCCAAGGGCAACAAATATACATGAGTTCAAAGAAAATACATATACAAACCCAACCCATAGAGAATACACAAAGAAAATGAGAAATGAACCACAGATCTACCAATTTTTCAATGTCGATCGAAGAGTAATCCACCCTGGATCATCCGTATGCAAGATCTATAGTTGTTATCTAAGCTAATCTTAACAAAATTGGAGGTTGATGGAGTTGGGAGAAAAAATTTCCCAAAAACCATAACCTAAAAATGAACTAAATTTGTTTTTGTAAAACTCAACTCAGTAAACCGCGCTAAGGAGGCCTGGAGCGCTAAGCGCGAATTCTTTATTTTACACACTAAACGGCCCTAAATCACGCTAAGTGCGATATCCACGCTAAGCGGGATTCACAACAATGCGTCTGCTAAAATTTTAAAACACAAGCATCACGCTACAACATTCACTGAGCACACTCGCGCTCAGCGGCCTTCTGTGTGCTAAGCGGGCTCTTCTGGACATAACTTCCCAAAACTAGTCTTTTATTCCGAAAATGCACATTCGGAACCGTGCCTTCGACGCCTTATTCCTTGATGCTCCAAAATGTAACAAATACTAACAAAATGAATGGAAAAACATCAAACGATACACTATGTACACAAAAACACAAACAAATACAAACTAAACGTATTTACACAAAAGTCGAGTTTATTCAACCGATATTAACAACAAAAAAGTCTATAAGTGCAACAAAAAGTATATACAAAAATAACTACAATTTTCACTTATCAAACTCTCCCTAACTTGAACTTGTTTGTCCTCAAACAAGACCAAACAACTCAAAGAACCAAATGTAATAAACCAAAATATAATGAATCAACAAGTTTTAAAACGAAAAACAAATGTATGGTTCAAATAAAAACGCACACACAATGTAAATACTTACCACAATCCTACAACGACAATACGTAAACAAAACGAATCCTAAGTACAAAAATCATACTAAACATTCTAAAACAAAACAATCTCAATCATGAATCACACATATTAAAAATTCATCGGTAGATGAAGAACACACAAAGGTGAGGGACAAAAAACACTTATCCACAATCTTGTAAACAATAGACTAAATTATGCACTCATCCAAAAACTCATATTAAAGATACAAAAGCAAGAATCATAAGGGATTTTTAAGGTTGTAATGTGGCTTGGTTAATGATGTACCCCAAAATTTTCCCTCCCATTTTCAAGACAAATTAATTCAAAACATTTCCTCATGCTCATAGAAGTTTCAATTGCTCAAGGGTACTCAAGGAATTGATCAAACAAGTCCTCCTCTTAAGAAATTCACCTACAACTAGGGTTTTGCTTTTCTCAAGGGAAATTGAGCTTCTAATGCCTCAATTAGGTTTCATGGTTTCTCATATGCTTCAAAGAATCCTCATGTCAGGTTTCCGGCCATGCCTCACAAATTTGCTCATTCAATTGCTCATATGAGTGAAAATCAATTGTATTGGGAAAAAAGTCAACATTGATCAATCAATAGTCAAACTTCAAAATTTTTGGTCAACATCAATATTTTAAAGTCATGTTCGTCATTTGATCAAAGGGTTGATCGTGATTCATCAAGAAAACTCAAGATTCATGAAAAGTCAAAAGTTACTAAATTAGGGTTTTCTTAAGAAGAAGTCAACTGAACTTTGACCAAGCACAACTTTCAAATGCTTCATCATATTTTTCTCAACCAAATCTCATCTTGAAGAAAATTCAATTCTCTACAACTTTGTCTCTCTAAGCTCAAGTCCAGAAAATGCTTCATTTGAGAGATATGGGTCAAAATATTATAGGTAATTTCAAAAGTCAATAAAAAGACACTTTTTGTCAAGGCAATTTACATCAATTTAAGTACTTCAAATGAAAAAGTAATCAAAATGAAAGTAGTAGGCGACATGTTGATGTTTCCAAAAAGTCCCAGATCACCTTTATATGACAAAAATTGTTAGAGTTATGATTGGTGCAAGTTGAGTAAATTAGGAGAAATGCATGAAACTTTCATTAAACAATTTTGATGTTTTGGACTAATGGGCCAAACTTTTGAGGTCTAAACATGTTCATGACACCTTAGAGGACCTATAAGTCCATTCATGCAACATTTTAATTTTTACTTCATTTATTTTGATTGTAATTCACTTAAATTCAAAATTAAATCAAATAAATGTTAAATAAATGTATAAGGCATAAAAGACTTGTGATCTGAATCTTTTGGAGGCCTAGGTCATGCTACAAACCATGTAGGCCTATTTGTGAATCAAATATTTATTGTTTTGGAAGATCTCAACTTATTTTCAAACAAAATCAAAGATATGATTTCATCAGGTATCCAAGCCCACCATTTAACCTAATCTTCTCTTCTATATATGCTCATTGCATTCAGACCAAAAGGAGGACGAATAGAAACTTGTGGAGCCAACCCTAATTCTTTAAAATTTTCAAAGAAACTAGGGCACAAGCAAACTATTTCTCCAGCAAGTTTCAATCAACCTTGAGCATCCCATCACCTTCTTGAGACCTCTAGGAGTCGTTCCCAATCACTACTTAAGCCTACCACATCTCAGAACTCTCCAACTAAACATCCCTAGTTTATTCATGTTTCGTGATTTCAAACTATTTATTCATGCAATATAAATGAATTTTATGCATATATTCATGCTCATTTTGATGATTGGAATTGTCTTGAACCATTATTTCTGAGTTTGAATGCAGGTATCACAATTCACCATTGCTAGGGATCGAAACTCTCAATGCTTCGAAACCCTGGCTACAAGCCTTTTTAGTCAAAAATAACACCACCATTGAATTCATGAGGTCTCAATTAGTGGATTGGGATATTTTTCTTTGTCGTTTTACTTCAATTTTGCAGGTTTGGCATTTGGTCTCACCGAAGAAAAAGGTGGCGCCACCGTTGGTGGTGGCGCTGACCTGGGTCAAAGGGCATGCATGGCTCTCTCCCTCTCTATGATTGGTCCATTCAAAAACAACTGACCCCACCACTAGCGTGCGTTTTAAATTCTTTTTTATTTCTGATTTTTAGAGTTTAACTTGTTTTATATATATTGTGTGTTATTAAATTAATGTGAAACAACTATGGCCAGGTGGAAAGTGAGTTGCTTGTCGAAAGAGACGGCGTGGGTTCGATTCTCCCTTTTGTCAAAATCTTTTCTTTGTTTTTCAGGTTAACACAAGTTCATTATATGTTGATTGGTACTCATTCTCAATCATAAACAAACATATTGCCTGGTGGATGAAGCTATCACATTTGAGCCAAAGCGGGTGTGTTCGATCCCCACCCCATGCATCTTATTTTCTCAGTTTTTCTAACCCTTATTTTTTTTCATTCCATTTAATTATCTATTTTTCTAATTAACCAATTAACCAAAAACCATAAAATACCTTTTCAAAAAATATATATAGTTTTAGGTTTATTTCTTAACCAATTAATTTCCTTTAATTAATTAGACTTTAGGTATTTATTAATTAAAATGAATTAGAAATTAGGATTTTTTAGTTACTTTTAACACTTAAATTATTTTCTAAAAAATACAAAAAAACATTAAAACATTTTTTCTAACATCTTTTCTTATTTATTATTGTTATTTAAATTCCGAGACAATTGTATAGGTTACAACTATCGATGTAATAGCTTAGATTTATCTTTTCGCATTTTTTCCTATTATGTAACTGCTCACAAGATGTAAATAGCTTAGGTTTAATTTTCCACACTTTACACTCCACACATTATATTTTTAACTGTTAGTAATTAAGGTTTACATGGAAAGACTAACAATTGGACATAGAAAACCCAATTCTCAAGACTAAATAACTTAATTAACACATAGCCACACTTGTACCATTAGGGTAACCTCTCTTGTTTCCTTATGAATATTGGTCATGTCTCTCAAATGTAGGGATACTTTAGAAAAAGACCCTCGATACAATCATCATAGTTCCTATGCTACAAAAGATCATAGTCCCTCGATGTCCTTCAAGTTGCCTACGAAAATATAATCTAGTCCCTTGATGATCCTACAAGCAAAATGATGATAGTCCCTTCGATACAATTTCTAAAGTATCCTTACATGTTGCCTTCTATGATCATACGATGACCCTACGCATGTCCTTTCACATCCAGTAGATAAGATTACCTACCAACTAATGGTACGGATATAATATTCCAAAGGAAAAGGAAAAGAGTAGAAAAGACAAAAACCTAGTGGGTAGGACTCTGGAATGATTGCTCACAAACAAAACATTCTCTCACATCACACATTCAAAATAATAAATATTTTATGAAACATTTTGTATACATTCTAGAGCATTGATACAAGAATTATTACAAAGTCTGCCTTACATTGGAATTTCAAAATATTTTCAAATAATTCACACAAAAAAGCAAGTTAAAAGTGAGCTAAGAAATTAAGAGCACATAGATAACTACGGATGTAAATGGTGCTAACACCTTCCCTTTACATAATTTACCCCCTGAACTCAAAATCTTTTCAAAGGTCTTTCATGTTCTTTTCACCTTTCCTAAGTATTGGATAAAAGAAAAGTCGGTGGCGACTGTAATACGGTGGGAGAACTGACTTGTTTTTATGTTTGGTCACAAATATAGAGGATAACAAGAGTTGCCATCGACTTTTCTTTTATCCAGTAAGGAAAGGGTGAGAAGAGCAGGAAAGACCTTGATAGATTTTGAGTTCGGGGGGTAGGTTATGAAAATGGAAGGTGTTAGTACCCATTTCATTTGTAGTTATGTACGGGCTCTTAATCACTTAGCTCACTTTAAAAATTTTCTTTTTATGTGTCTGTGTTTTGAAATTATTATGAAATTTGCCAATGAAAGGCGAACTTTGTAATAACTCTTTTATTGGTCCTCAAGAATGTATACAAAGCATTTTGAAAATATTTATTGAAAGTGTCGTGTGAGAAATGTTTTGTTTTTTGAAATATTTGTAAGCAAACGATTAACAGTATTCTACCCACTCAAGGTAGTTCTTGTACTTTTCCTTCTCCTTTAGAGATAGTGCTATCTGTACCATTAGTTAATAGGAAGCCCTATCTATTGGATATGAAGGGACAGGTAAAGGGTCGTCGTGTGATCATCGAAGGCAACTTGTAAGGATGTTTTAGCAATTTCATAATGGACTAGATCATTTTTCATAGGCAACATCGAAAGGTCATCGAGGGACTGTGATATTTTATATCGAGGGTCTTTTGCTAAAGCATCCCCACTTTCGAGGGACATATTGTTATTCCAAAAGGAAACAAAGAGATATTACCCTAGAGGTGCAAGTGTGCAAGTGTGTGTTCAATCCAGTTATATTTTGGTATTAGAGTTTTCTAAGTTCAATTATTAGTCTTACCATACAAACCCTAGTTACTAGCAGTTAAATATGTACAAAAAAATAAAGTGTGGAATGTAAAGTCCTAAGCTATTACATGGCTTTGGGAGAGGTACAAAAGTAGGAAACTACAGGAATGTAAACCCTAAAACCATTATATCCTGGGAGCAGATACATAATAGAGAAAACTGCGAGAAAATAAATCTAAGCTATTACAATTAAAGAGTGCAACCTATACATTTTTATAAGAAAAAAATAGCAAAAATAAATAAGAAAATGTTTAGAAAAATGTTTGAATGTTATAAAACCTAGGTTTGTATTTTTGTATTTTTATAGAAAATAATTTAAATGATAATAGTAATTAAAGCATACATTCAATTGATTTTAAGAAAATATTAATTAGCCAAATTAATTAGTAAATAAAAAATACATAAAAAATTGATTATTGATTAAAATAAACCTAATTCTAATTAATTTTAATATTAAGAAAAATTTTAATCAATTTAATATATCATGAAAATTAAATATTAGTTAAAAAAAAACCAATCCTAATTTATTATTGAATAATTTAGGTTAGTTTAATAATTGGTTAATTAAAAAAATAGGGTTAAAAAAGAGAAAAACGAAAGAAATTAGGTTAAGACAAAAATAGGAAAAAAAACAGCATGGGGATGGGTGTTGAACCCACACCCTCCTGGCTTTTTACTGCATCGCTTGCCACTAAGTCAGACGCTCGTTGGTGTTTGAGAATAGGCGCTGCATAATATATGTGAAACCTGCATTAATTCATCTTAGGAACACATTAGAATTGTTAGTTTCACTCAAAGCATCATGAATATTAAAATATGAATTTCACAAAAAAACTTGAAACCGGTGATGCATGGAAGTGGTTGTTTTGAACGTCGAATTGCTTAGAAAATAACTTGGATCAACTCCTTTGATCCTAGGGAAGCGATTGCTGGATTTGGTTAGGATTGAAACTGCTTAGAATTTGGAATTCGATTGCACACTTTTTCTTGAATTTTTGTGATTTCTTGAGACTTTCTTTGGAGGAAATTTCGTGTTCTTTGATGGTATGAATGTTTCTCTATTTATAGGCCATGAATTAGGTCAACAAACATGAATCAAATCTTTGTATTTCATGACAAAATATTTGATTTGATTTTTTTGCATGGAAATATATCTTTTTGAGCTCAATCTTATGCCATATTCAATCTTCATGATTCCTCGCGATTTTTCAGAATGATTATGTGACATTAGACTCATGATTTGATTCAAAATAGATCCCCGCGCCTTGTGTCATTTATTTGATATTTTATTTGATATTTTATTTGATTTATTTTTCTTTTAAATGAATAAAAATCAAAATAAAAAGAAATAAAAACCATAAAAATATATGAACGGATTTAGGAATCTATTATGAGGTCAGGAACACGTTTGGACCTTAAAAGATAGGCCCATTAGCCCAAAAACTCAAATTTGCTCAAATTGAGCTTCATGCATTTTTTCAAAATTGCCCAACTTGCATAAGTCATATGTCACTCAATTTTTATCATATGAAGGCGATCTTTGACTTTTTGGAAACCTCAAGATATACCCTACAATATATATGTTGATCATTTTTTCATTTGAAAATTTTTATCTTGATGTAAATTACTCTAACAAAAGTGTCTTTTTGTTGACTTTTGAAATGACCTATAATGTATTGGCCCATATCTCTCAAATGAAGCCTTTTTTGGACATGAGCTTAGAAATGCAAAATTGTAGAGAATTTAATTTTCTTCAAAATGAGCTTTGGTTGATAATTTTCAGATGAAGTATGTGAAATTTATGCTTGGTCAAAGTTTAGTTGACTTCTCCTTAAGAAAACCCTAATTTTGTAACTTTTTACTTTTGATGAATTGAGAGTTCTATTGATGAATCATGATCAACCCTTGATCAAATGATGAATGTGACTTCAAAATCTTGATGTTGATAAAAAAATCTTGAATTTTGACTGTATGTTGACCACAATTGACTTTTTGTCCAATACAATTGATTTTTAGTCATCTGAGCAATTGGCTGAACAAACTTGTGATGCAAGGCTTGAAATTTGACATGAACTTTATTAGGGACATATGAGAAACCATGAAATACACTTGAGGCATTATAAGCTTAATTTTTCTTGAGAAAAGTGAAACCCTGGTTGTAGATCAACTACTTAGAATGAGGGTTTGTCTAGTCCAACCTTGAGTTGCCTTGAGCAATTGAAAACTGTAGGAGCCTGAGGAGATATGTCTTGAAGAAAATGGGAGGGAACACTTTGGGGTACAAAAGCTTCCCTTATTCAATCTTCTAAAACCTGAAGAGTTAGATTGGCATCCTCACCATTCATAATCTGAAGATAGAAGAGGGGTGAAAAAATGCCATCCAGAGAGGTGAAAAAATGCCATTCAGAGAGGTGAAAAAATGTCGTCGGAGATGGGCTTATAGATGGCATCCAAAGTAAATGTTGATAAGAGTATCAGAATGAGTCTACGCTCAATTGTATCAGAAGAATGCTTTTCAGAATGAATCTACCCGATCCTATCTGAGTGAAATGCTTTTCAGAATAAATCTCTGAGGAAAGTGTATTTTTAGAATGATGCTCTAAGGGAGCTGCTTGTCAGATTTAGTCTCTGAGGGAAATGCTTTTCAGAATGATGCTCTTAAGGATTTGCTTGTCAGATTTAGTCTCTGAGGAAATCATCTAGTCATGTAGGTAGTCGCCCCATCCTGCTTCGGGAATTGATCTACAATCTATTTTTTGTAGGTAAACTCGTCCTGTTTCGGGAATTCATACCGCCTGGTGATATAGATAGTTGCCACGTCCTGTTTCGGGAATTAATCTTTGACCTATTTTTGTTGGTAAACCCATCCTGTTTCGGGAATTCATATCGTCTGGTCATATAGATAGTTGCCCTGTCCTATTTCGGGAATTAATATTTGACCTATTTTTTGTTGGTAAACCCGTCCTATTTCGGGAATACATACCGCCTAGTCGTATAGATAGTTTCTCCGTCCTTTTTTCGGGAATTAATCTTTGACCTATTTTTTGTTGGTAAACCCGTCCTGTTTTGGGAATTCATACCAATTGGTCATATAGATAGTTGCCCCGTCCTGTTTCGAGAATTAATCTTTGACCTATTTTTTGTTGGTAAACCCGTCTTATTTCGGGAATTCATACCTCCTAGTCATATAGATAGTTGCCCCGTCTTGTTTCAGGAATTAATCTTTGACCTATTTGAAAATTGATGATGGTATTCGTCTGTTTACAGACTGTGATCAGTGGATCTGGAACTGACTGTTTAACGCTGGTTTCGCGAAATGTCGCGGAAGCAAGAGTCGTCACCGTTTTTTATTTTCTCCAATATGGACAGGACAAAAGCACAGCAAAATTCCTTATGAGATTATCTCTCGGTTCGGGAGGTAGATTTATAGAAAGGGAAGGTGTTAGCACCCTTTCTATCCATGGTTATCCATGGGCTCTTAGATACTTGCTCGTTGTGTTTTCAAAATGTTTGTTTTTCAAAGTGAGTGGGTTTGAAAAAGTTTCGTTTAAAGTTTCAGAATGACTCTTGTATCAGTCCTCAAGAGTGTTTGAAAAATTGTTTTGAAAGCTTTTTGAAAAGTGTCGGTGTGAAAAGAGTTTTTGATTATTTTTGAATTAGATCAAGTATCTATGAGTTATCTACCTACCCTAAGGAATTAGGCTGTGTAAATGTCCTTAAGATGGTGCCATCCCACCATTGAGAGGTAGGTAGCACCACCGTTGGAGGTGTTCAGGTCAATTCGTTTTTAGGGATAGTGTGGTTACCAGAGCAACAGTAGGACACCTTAGAAGCTACCCTTATGCCATTGATCCTTTTTTAATTCGAGGCAACTTTTCCGAGGCAACTTGTTTTGAGGCATATGGATCAACAGACATAAGGACTTACTAAAACGTCCTATACTCGACGACCGCGTTTGTAGGGATAGTGTGGTCACCAGAGCATCAATAGGATACCTTAGAAGCTACCCTTATGCCATGTGTCATGGACATAAGGACTTACTAAAACGTCCTGTACTCGACGACCACGTTTCGGGGGCAAGGCAACAGTGAGGCGTACCCTAGAAGTGGTGTGTGCATTGTGTGTTGTTTTCAGTTTATGTTATCTTTGATCAGGCATTGAGGTGAGCTACGAGTTATTTTTAATTGTCATGCATTCTTTCATACAAGTTAACAGTTAAAGGGGGTGCGGAAAATAAATTGCGGAAACGTAAATCCTACGCTATTACAAGGCGCGGGTCTATACATCGCCAAATCTTTACAAAGACCCGTTTTAAGTAAATAAGTGCGGAAAATAAAAAAACAGTAAAAGGTCCTATTTACTATTACATATCCGGAGCAATTACATAATAATCGAACAAATTAAATACGCGCGAATAAAGAAAAGGGAATTAATTTTTTGTCTTTTTTGGTAATTAAATGAAATTGAAAGCTAATTAATTATTTTAATTACAAGAAAATATTTTTTTATCTTTTATATTTTTTATGAAATAAAATAGAAATAAAAAGAAACAAAGTTAAAGATTTTCCTAAACCTAAATCTATTTTAATTATTAAAATGTTTAAATGGCCTAATTAAAAACTAGTTCAATTATGATTTATTTACAAAATAAAAATAATAATAAAAATGTTAATTATATTTTTTTTGTTTTTTATGAAAATGATTAATTAAATTAATTACTAATAACAAATAAAATAAAAAGGGGTTACAAATTAAATTAAGGAAATAAAATGAAAAGAAAGAAAAATGAACCCAAATGGAGGGGGTGCTGGGCCAACATGGGGGTGAAAAGCTGAATCTGGGCCTATTAAGACAAAGGCCACGTTGACTTTTTTGATCATGTGCTTTCTTGCTGACTAGGGTGCATCGTGTACTGCATGTTCTGGCCTTCAGATTGGTCTTGAAGCCACTTGTCAAGCCTAAGCGTTGGGATGCATGGTGAGCCCTGGAACGTGCACTGCATGGAAACATGTGAAACAAAATGATAGAAATTATTTGGGGGACCTGGGATTCGAACCCAGGTCCCAGCATTTACCAAGCCACCTGCCTACCAACTGATCCATTGCACGCGTTTGTAAGTAACATAGAAATGAAATAATATATAGAATAAAAACATTATATGCCAAAAAACAAAAAAAATGCGCGCGTGGATTTGAACCCTCCACTCAGGTCTTGCCACGCCAACCTTCTTCTCCTTTTGCCCCTGTAACAAAAAGAGATAGCGGGGGTTTTAAACCCCCCCAAAACACAGACCTGTAGATAATAGCGATTAGGCCATGCTTGACCATAAATTGAGTGTGAGGTTATGAAACGATTCGTTTGGATATCACGAATTCAACCATGGCAGTTTGATGTCCCAATTTTACAGTATGTGCAAATGCCTAATTTCAAACTTCTGAAACCCTAATGTCCATCAATGGCAACTTTTGATATGGGATGCTATTGCTCAATTAAGTAATACCAAAAGCTTCAGGATGTTAATATGAGTGTAAATCAATTCAAAAAAATGTCAAAAAACGCATGAGTGATCACATAGAATTCAAGAAAAAAAGCAAACCGTTTGGGCCTGAGTGCTGAGATTCTGGGCACGTTTGGATTGATTTTTGATTGCAAAAGTTTCCTTGAGATGCCAGGAATGTGTTTGGATGGGAATGGGGACTTAAAACGTGCTGTAAGGAGGTTTACAGTTTTGCTCTTTTGCTTGAAATTTTTGAAATGTGTTTTTCAGTTTGGGAGCCTCTTAGGTCGTGAAATCCAATTGTGTTAGCTTGCACATGTATTATGTAATGAGTTTTGATCAGAATTAAAGCCAATAATGCAATGCATTCATGCTTGGGATTTTCCATAAACTCCATTGAAGCACTTTCCATTTTTGAGCCAAAATTTGAATTATTGCTTCATTTAGGCCCTTGCACGAAATTGGAATGGTCATGATGGTGATTCAAAGTTATTCAACACAAAATATTCCCTTTTATTAATTTTCTTGATTTTTATTTGATTTTAAAAGATTTAAAATGAATTAAATCAAATAAAATCAAATAAAAATGGAAAAATTAATTTTAAATCTTGAAATAATTTGTGGGACACGTGGGAAGCATGGCCAAGCTGAATCAAGTGGAAAAAGTGGGCCCCTTTTGTCAAAAATGAAGTTTCAAGGATAATTGATTTTGGCCATTTCACAAAAATTTCCCAACTTCTCCAATACATATCTTGCTCAATTTTGATGTTATGAACATGTTCTTGGACATTTTGGAAAGGTCTTGAAGTCCTCTAACCAATTTCTTTGGTCCCATGTCGTTTTGATTTACCAATCTCAAGTTATGGTCTTTGACTTAAAGTCCCTTTTTGTTGACTTTCGAAAATGACCTATAATGTTGAAATTGATAACTTTTTGTGAGAGCATTTCTTGGATTTGGAATGTGAAGATGAGTTGTAGGAAATGTCATCCCCTTCAAGATGAGCATTGGATGGGATTTTTCTGATGAACCATGAAAAAGTTATGCCTTGGTCAAGTTACAGTTGACTTTTTCAGCTGTCCAAAAATAGAAACTTTTGCATCTTGATGATTTTTGAGCCATCCTTGTGGAATCATGGTCAAGACTTGACCAAATGATGATTGTGGCTTCAAAATAAGATGTTGACCAAAAATTTTGACTTTTGACTGCCAAATGACCATTTTGCCCCAGTAGTTGACTGTAGAGCAATTAGGGTTTTTGACTGTGCAACTTGACCTTGTGAGCCTTGAAACTTGACATATAAGTGCTTGACAATGTTTATGAGCATATGGGACTTGATTGAGCCCTTGAAAAACCTCAACTTCCTTGCAAGAACCAAAACCCTAATTTGACTGGCTTAGGAGGATGGTTGACTGTGTAGCCTTTGAGTAGACCTTGAACCATTTGAGGTGATGCTTGGCAAAACTTTGAAGATTATGGGAGGGCAAATTTTGGGGTAAAACACAGACTTTACCTGAAAATAAAGTAAAGTTAGTTTTTATGCAATGTCATGATGTATGTAATGCATTGCATAATGATGCTCTCAAAATAAATGAGAATACTGTTTGCGTTTCATATGCATATGCTATGCTATTTTGTAAATGATGTATGGATGTAAGATGTCAATAACGGTTGCTTCATATGACATCTTTGGCTGAGGGAAAATAAATCCCTGACTGTTGCTGGAGGATGAAGAATATGAATCTTCAATTTTGTTTAGAATGTCTTCGCTGGGGATTCCTGCTTTCCGTTTGAGGATATTCTGCTTGGAACGTTGAGCTTCTGCTTGGGGATAGAAGAATTCAGGAACATTGGTCGTTCATCATTCTGTCGAAGGATTTGATTCTTATGTACCCTGACTGGGGATAAAAGAGATGGATAATCCTCTGATGTGTTGTCTGAATGATCTTCAGATATGATTTTCGACTCTTCTGGGGAGGAAAAAGTTGAATGACATCTGACCCAAGAAGAGAATCCTGTCGAGGAATTGCGATAATCGGAGAAATAAATTCTATTGGGGAAATAAACCCTACTGGAGAAGAGAATTATCTTGGGCATTTTACGGTGTTGGAGAAATAAACTCCGCTGGAGAATTAAATTCCTATAAGCTGTGTTGAGGAAATAATCTCTTATGGGGATTGGAATTTCTTAGACTGTGTTGAGGAAGTTTCCACCATATACTGGGGAAATGATCAAGCTTTCTTATCAAGCTTTCTTATACTGGGGAAATTTCCACTAACATCATCATGAATTTGGGGTTCATTTTTTTCATGTTGATAATTATGGTCGAGACGAAACAGCCAATATCATCATGAGTTTGGGGTTTATTTTCTCATGTTGATGGTTATGGTTGAGACGACACGACCAACATCATCATGAATTTGGGGTTCATTTTCTTCATGTTGATAATTATGGTTGAGACGACACGACCAATATCATCATGAGTTTGGTTTTATTTTCTTCATGTTGATGGTTATGGTTGAGACAACGCGACCAACATTATCATGAATTTGGGGTTCAATTTTTTCATGTTGATAATTATGGTCGAGACGACACGACCAATATCATCATGAGTTTGGGGTTTATTTTCTTCATATTGATGGTTATGGTTGAGACGACATGACCAACAACATCATGAATTTGGGGTTCATTTTATTCATGTTGATAATTATGGTTGAGACGACACGACCAATATCATCATGAGTTTGGGGTATTTTCTTCATGTTGATGGTTATGGTTGAGACGACACGGCAAACATCATCATGAGTTTGGGGTATTTTCTTCATGTTTGATAATTATGGTTGAGACGACATGACCAACATCATCGTGAGTTTGGGTTATTTTCTTCATGTTGATAATTATGGTTGAGACAACACGACCAACATCATCATGATTTTTGGGTTTATTTTTCTTCACGTTAATGGTTATGGTTGAGATGATACAACCAACTTCATCGTGAGTTTGGGTTATTTTCTTCACGTTGATGGTTATGGTTGAGACGACACGGCCAACATCATCGTGAGTTTTGGGTTTTTCTTCCTGTTGATAGTCATAGTTAAAGACGACACAACTGACACCATCAAGAAAATTTGGGTTCCATCGCTTCAAATCTAGCATATTGTGTTTGGTTATCTAATCTTGGTTGAGGACTGACACGTCCAACATCGTCGTTCCAAGTTCCAAATATTTGGTGTCAATATATTTCAATTATCTATCCCCTAGATTGCGATAGATATGAGAATCTTCAAGGTTATATTATTCATCCCCTAGGATGTGATGGATAACGTAAGCCTACCCTTGTTGTCTTTTATCCCCTAGGTTGTGATAAATGCATATGTTAATCCTCGGACTTTTCACCCCCTAGGTTGTAGTAAACATAAAGAAATTTGTGTAATCCATTGCATTAGTCTTCATGCAATAATGTGTTCCAAAACCTTGTTTTATTCGTCCCGTAGGTTGCGATGAATATACGAAATTTGCGTCACAAACTTACTATATTAGTTCCTAGCATTAGTAGGCCATCTTTTCAAAACTTGTATCATTTACCTCCTAGGTAACGGTAAATAATCAAAGTCTTACAATCTCTCAAATACCGACGAGTTATCCGCATCTTCAAGTATTAATCAACTTTGGTTCAAACACTGGTAAGATGATATATCATCATCCATGCCTATTCTTCACACTCATGGAAATGTTGTACAACATGTCCTTATAATCTTTCGGGAAAATTTTGGAGTTTTCCAATATTTAATAAAATTTCGATCAGAGCGTGCGAGACATGTTCAATCGAAAGATGATTAAATAGGGGCAGTTGTCATACACCAAATTTTCCCTACCCTTATATTATATTTGGGGTTTTAATTCAATAAATTGTACTATTTAAGTCTTTATTTCTATGGGGTGCAAAACATGGAAGAAGGGTATGATTAACCCAAAATAGACCATCAATATATGATGGCCCATTAGGTTTTAAAATGGGAGTTCATTTCTTAATGAGGGGTGTATTTATTTTAAACAAGGTGTCAACAAAATATTAATAATGCCCATTTAAATTCCATTCTTTATGAGGTGTATGAAACATTTCTTTATTGTTAAGGTCCAATACAAATGGGAGAGGGTCCATATGGTTTTTGTCCAATTTTTTTATATTGAAGAAGGGAGGTGTAGAAATTTTCTTTTTTTATTTGTTAAAGCCCAAAGCAGTCTAGCCCATTTCAGAAAGTTCTTTTGAAATACTTTATAATTATTATTAAACTCTTGATATTATTATGAAAAAACACACTTCATCAAAGTTGTTGTATTGTTTTACTTAGTAAAAAGAAATGCTTGATTAAAAGCCAAGAGTGGGTTTTTTCTTTACGGACCAACTCTTTATGTGTTTAAGGCCCAAAGTCTGATTCGGTCAAAATATGGCCCAGATCTAAGGAAAAGAAAATACTGTGCAAATTAATTAAGGAATAATATTTGCTTTTACAACAATAATCAGCTCATATATAATTAAGCTCCATCTCTCTCGCAAACCAACATCACTCTCTCTTTCTTTCAAAAAAAAAACCCGCCAAGATATTATAGAAACATTCCTCATAGCCTTAATACCGAATCAACAGATTTAGAAACAAATTAAAATTTTTACATAAATTTACAGACAAAAGTTATCGTTTCTTTCCTAAAATTCCAACCCAAATTAACAAATTACGAACGACTTAATTTCTTTCCTAAATAGCCTAATTCTTAAAACATTATAAGATCTGCAACGAAGAAAAAAAGAAAGGAGAGGGGGGGGAGTGGATACTACAAATAGAAAAAAATTGTTACAGTACATAGAGGGAAAAAAACAGTAAGACTCTTCACCTCCCTCTAAAACCTCACTATGCCAAACAAGCACATAGACAACACTTTTTTTGGCCATAGACAGCGCTTTAAAGTGCTGCCTAAACCAGCACTGCTATAAGTAAATGCAGTGTTTTAGATTAATGTAAAAGCAATGCTCTATGTCCCCTTTAGGAAACGCTTTTACTTTAAAAGCGTTTTCTTATGCACTCCTTTAGTAGCGCTTTCTTATGTACCCCTTTAGCAGCGCTTTCTCTTTAGACAGCGCTTTTGGTTATCTTTTATGCATCGTTTTAGACAATGTTTTTCTTTAAAAGCGTTGTCTTTTCCCCACTTTAGACAGCGCTTTCCCATTTTAGACAATGCTTTTCCCCACTTTATGCAATGCTTTTTCCTCACTTTGGACAACGCTTTCACATTAAGCGCTATCTAATGTCCATAAATTTTTTTAAATATTAGACTTATTTTCACTTACAGAAAGCGCTGTCTAATATCTACAATAAATTTTCACCATATTTTGCACCAGATTTTCACCACATTCTGCACCAGATTTGGTAGCTTCAATCCAATATATATACACCAAATTTACATATACAAAAAATCTACATATATATAATTGATGATATATACAACAACAACTTAATTGATGATACAAATTGAAAATTCTAAAATTCTAAATTGACGTTTAATCTACATATTACTATCTTCGAGAATTTCTAAAAAACAACAACAATGAACTTGTTAGCTCTATCTTCTACATCTGCACCTATAACCTGAAACAAAACCAAAAGATCAAAATTCATACAATGATAAAACAAAACTTTATTCAAATTTATACTCAAAACTCGAAAGTTATACTCAAAATTCTCATCAATGAAAGAAAGATAATATACCTTATAAAATTCTTAACTCCATAATGAATTGACATCATTCCTCCATAAGTTCATCCAATTTATCTTTTGAATAATGAGCACAATTAATTTCGTCAAAGTACTACATAATAATATAACATAGTATGTGATTTAGTTAAAACACTATGCCATTTTATGAGAAATATTAATATAATTCCTAAGTTAGAAATCCATACCGTGGATGGAATCTCTATTCGGCCCAAAAGAAGCATTTCTTTCATAAACCTCAATATGAAATAACCATAATCTATACCATTATGTTGACGAGGACGCTACACATGGAAATAAAATACAGATATATATCAGGATATACCCCTTAACTTGTTTTATCAAGTATCATCACTAATATAATCAAAATTGTGAAAATATACATGCACTCTAATCCACGTAATGTTGTTGGCTCTACTCTTTGGTACTTGAATACCTCTTTGTGACCGAAAATCTTGTAGAATGCTATAATAAAATATAAATGACTATTTAGAACAATCTCACATAGATAAATAAATATACACACGAATATTTAGAACAATCTCACTTACGTATCAATCATCTTTTTCAAATATGGGAATGTTGTCCAATCATTGTATAACGAATCTAGATAGTATACATTTTCTGCTACATGATTAATCACAAGCAACAACCAACGTCCACTGTAAGATTAAACAAATGTTAGATGGAAAGTTTCTACACAACGTTAAAAAACGAAAAATTATAATAGATGAAGTTAGGATGAAAATCTAACTCGTGGCCAGTATTATATGGTAAAAAGAACAAATTTTATGTATCTTTGCTTGCCACAAATAAACCGAGTACATACGATATGACATCATCTGGTTTTGTTAGGATTAACCCTGCATTGACTGTGTTGGGAGCTAAGAAAGTGAATCTTTCTTCCAATCCACGCGGGCGCATCACTTTGTCATACATAAACCTTAAATAAAAAAATCATTAAAATTATACTATATTCGTTGAAATGAGTAAATAAATTGTTCATTTAATTAAACAAAGTTGATCAGAGTATACCTAATGTATGTATCGATAATACTGAGGCCTAAAGTCAAATGTTGAAAAACTTGGTCCATATCTTCTCTACCAATTGCTTCCATGTATTCATAACCAAAAATGCCTTCCGGTATAGGTATAAGACGTGTACCACCAATTGGAATATATATTATTCCTATATATGTCTGAAGGCACGACCTATACTGAGAAGTAGGTTTTTTGCTAGTCGCAGTCTTCTTACCCCTACTGACTTGTTCAATCTCTTTAGCATGCATCTAAATATCATATAATTAGTTAGGTGAATTATAAGATCATTCTATGCATAAATATCATATAATTGTGTTATACCTCTTTTTTTGATGCAACTGATTTGGTTTGCCGTATCATCCCTTTACCTTTTGATTTGGGTTTTGTAGGAGTCTAACATTATCATGTAAAAAATGTAAGTAAAATAGTTGTAAAAACTTTGAATACTCAAAGGTTCATAATGGTTTTAAGAATACCTCATCATCTACGTGAATGAGGCTTAACGACCATGTAACATACACACCTACTGCCTCTCCCACCAATGTTGCATCTGAAACATCGTCTGGTATTGGCAATATCAATTGATACCTTCAAATATCCAGCAAAGAGTGGTTTATGGTAAAGTACTTCTCCCAAAGTATTATGCATTTTCCCCTTGCCAACCATCCGATAAGTCGGTGACGATAGATAGAGTTGACAAGGTGAAATGCCCTAAAACCAATAATAAATATGACATTGTTAATGTGTGTATATATATATATATATATATATATATATATATATATATATATATATATGTCAATTAAATAAATTACACTAATTTAATTTCATAATGATATATATAATTACCTCGGGAATATTTGGTTTAACATTACAATTGACACTAGATTTGTCACTAGTATCTTTAAAACTTGAAGCTTCCCTTTCTGATTGATCTCTTTCTCTTTCTTTTTTCAATTCACGAACTTCAGCTTCTAATGCTAGCTACTTTGCCCGCCGTTCTTTATTGCTAGGTGATTTTGTCTTTGGATTTTTATTTTTCAAGGATGTTGGAGTGACCACATGTCCCATACCCCTCACTCGACCGTAATACTCACGAATATCTAATGCTCGACTGAGTATGCTCCTGCAATCATTATAGTCATATGGAGATATAGATTGAGATAGATTCTCTTGAAATTCATATGTATATCAAAAAATCATGAATATTATATGTTAATAAACTTTTGATTTAATTAAATAATTAATGTTATACTTACACATTTCTCAAAAATTTGTTGAACATCTTCTTTAACAACTTCATCCTTACCCACACGGGCGGCCTTCTACAAAACATGTTTCGGAACAGATGTTTCAGAACTATTCTCCTCTTTTAACTACACATTTAGACAAAATATGAGATCAATTATAACTCATGATGAACAAGTATATCATTGCAATTTATAGATACTTAATATATTTTGTTGTAAGCGTGCATATCCCGTACGCCCTTTTCTGTATGGATACGCGGGACCTGATGATCATTGGCGATTTACGACCCTCGTATTCAGAAAATTTTGATTCTTCGTTTGTATTTAAAAGTGTCCCATTCTTTCAGTGAAATCAAGTCTGCATATATACTTGGACGCTCGAAATCAATAAATTTTTTTTCGGTATCTAGATATTTGTTTGATAAAAAAGATCTAAACCCTCTATGTCTTTTTCCAGCCAATTAAAGACAATAAGCTCTTCTAGTATCATCAATGTTGAAAGACCTCTACGAAAAACATACAAAGAGTGTGTTAGTATATGTAATTTAAAGACATAATCGTAATAAAAAACAAATATCATCACATATGGTACCTATATCTCACTCCATATTTTGTCTTTAGCGGTATCCAACTGCTCGTTTCTCCAATTATCACAAGTAATTGGAACTTCTCTCCTTACAAGTGAACCAATGTAACTTGTCAATTTAGAATCGTTAGGTTCAATTAGTTGCTCATTTGAATTCCAGTGCACATCATATTTTATTCCTCTATTTCTATCATGAATGAGTTTCTACATTATAGTTATTCCTCTTTTAATTTCCCTTTCCTCTGCATTAACGAATTTCTTTCCATCATTAATAGAATCATCATGTGGGTGATCCTCGTTACTAGCCATCTAACCTATAATAAATAAAAACATAAGTATCTAATGATAAATACATAATTACAAATATATAATTCCATAATCAATTGAGTATATAAAATGACAAATATATAAGTTTATTGAATGACAGAATATATAACATTTTACTATATTACCTCTTTCTCTAACATCTCTTTCTTTTCTTGGTTGGATTGTGAATTATTTGTCTCTTAAGAAAGAGGACAAATGGATTGATCCAAATTCCCTCATTATGATCCTTTTTGATATATGATTCATCCGTTATAATATTCTCATCTCAATCGTTTCTAATATACGACTCATTCTCAATATCAATATCACCTTGATCTACACTTTTATAATCAATCACTTTGTTAGATAAAAGTACTATAAACCATTTCATACTCTTCGGGTCAGTGACGTAGAACACTTATTTATCTTGAGAGGCTAGAATAAAAGGCTCATCTTTGTACCCCATCCTATTAAGATCCACTTGCAAAAATCCTGACTTATCCATTCATATGCCACTATTATGTACCCGCTAGATACCAAAGATAGGAATCTGAAACTTCACATAATTAAACACCCAAATGCGATCAATAACCCCAAAATATGAAAGATTTTCATATTTGGGGTTTAAGTCCTTCATACTTGAAATGTGCATTGCTTCAGCTACCACGGTGACACCACTATTTTGCATAATACTTTTATCATCTTGTTCTTTGGTATAAAATGTGTATCTATTAATTGTGTATGCACTATGAGAAAACACGTGCAAACTTGGACCATATGCCAAACATCTTAACCTTTCTGTTATTGAAGCGGGATCTGAATAAAACTTTGAATAAATATGATCCTTAAACCATTGTATAAAACTTTGATTGTGCTCTCGTACTATCCAATTTTTATTTCTATTCTGATTCTCTCCTCGGAGTACATCCTTGTGCATTTTAACATACGGCTCAACCTCATTGTCATTGTGCAGAACATACAAATGCACTTGATCCCGTTCATCCCTAGATACTGTCACAATTTTATTTCCAATTAATTTTTTACCTTCTTTTTTTCCCGAAAATATGAGATTTGGGGAGTCCAATGGATTTCACATTGGACAAATATTTAGTAGAAAACTCAATTGCTTCTTCAACAATGTATCGTTCAACAATACAACCCTCTGGACGAATTTGATTTTTCACGTACCCTTTTAATATTTTCATATAATGTTCAGTAGGGTACATCCATCTCATATAAGCTGGTCCACACAACTGTGTCTCTTTTACAAGATGAAAAACTAGATGTACCATTATGTCAAAAAATGAGGGATGAAAAAACATTTCAAGATCACACAAAGTAATAACTATTTCTTTTTGTAATGTCGGTAATATCTCAGGATCGATCACCTTACTACAAATTGACCTGAAGAAAAAACACAATTTAGTTATTGCGCTTCTTACTTTTTCTGGCAAAATAGAACGTATACGTATTGGTAGAAACTGTTCCATTATGACATGGCAATCAAGTGTATTTAAACTCTTTAACTTGAAGTCTTTCATAGACACAAGTCTTCTGATATATGAAGAGTATCCTTCAGGAACTTTAACTTCACTTAGAAACTTACACAATAGTTTTTTCTCCTTTATAAATAGAGTATGAGCAGCAGGTGATAGATATGTTCATCTTCCTTTCTTCAGGGGTTCTAATTCAGTTATTATTCCCATCTTTACCATGTCCTCCCTTTCTTTATAGCCATTATTTGACTTTCCTTTTATATTGAGTAACGTACCAATAACACTTTCAAATACATTTTTTTCAATATGCATAACATCGAGAAAATGTCTCACATACAAAGACTTCCAATATGGAAATTAAAAAAAATCGACCTCTTCTTCCACCCACCTTTGACAACTGTATATGCAAAAGGCTTGCCAAACTGAGTACACACATCTTTCACCTTTTCAAAAATTTGGTCACCTGACAATGCAGGTGGAGCTTTACGTTGTTCGGTGTCTCCATTGAATGCTTTTCTCCACCAATGGTAGTGATGTTTAGAATTTAAGAATCTACGATGACCGAGAAATACATTCTTCTGACAAAGGTCCAATTGCGTCGTATCAGTTTCATCTTCACAAATAGGACACACTTTTTGACCTTTAATGTTATACCCTGGTAGATTCCTGTATGCTGGAAAATCATTAATTGTGCCAAACAACATCGCCCTCAAATTGAAACTTTGTTTCCTATATCCATCATAAACCTCCACATCGTTCTTCCACAAAATCTTTAAATCTTCGATCAAAGGTGTCAAATATACGTCTATGTCATTCCCTAGTTGTTTAGACCCAGAAACTAACATAAATAATATCATGTACTTACACTTCATACATAGCCATGGAGGTAGGTTATAAATCATAATAATCACATTCCATGTGGTATGTGAGATACTTTGAAGACCATGTGGGTTCATTCTATCCGTAGATAATGCCAAGCAAAAGTTTCTTGATTCTTCCCCAAAACCAGGAAAATAATTATCAATTTTCGACCACTGTGGTGAATCTGTCTGATGTCGATACTTTCCATCAATAATTCTTTCATTTGTATGCCAATTCAAGTGTCTTGCATCGGTTTCACTATGAAACACGCGTCTAAATCTCAGAATTATAGGAAACTACCATAAGACTTTTGCTGGAGACAATTTTTTCTTATATCGAGATAAACCGCATTTAGGGCACTCATTTAACGATGCATGTTCATTTCGAAACAAAATGCAATCATTTGGACAAGCATGTATCTTATCATAGCTCATGCCAATAGAGCACAACATTTTTTGCCTCATAGGTTTAAATAGGAAGAACATTATCCTCCGGAAGCATATCTCTCATAATGGCTAATAACTCTGTGAAACTTTTATCCGACCATGCATTGCCCGTCTTTAAGTTGTACAACTTTAATACCGCAGACAGTCTTGTGAATTTAGTGTAACCTTTATACAACGGTTTCTCTGCATCGCTTACCAACCTCTCAAACATTTTGGGACAATCCTGAAGATCTTCTACAAGTGCTTTTGCAATCTCTTTGACTCGATCACAATTGTATGTATCTGTGCCATTGTCGTCTGAAGCATATGTCGTACTATCCCGCAGTTCAACATTCTCGTTACTTTTCTCACCATGGAATATCCAACATATGTAACTTCAATTAATTCCATGCCTCAATAAATGCGATTGCAACCCAACTACGTCAACCCGACCCACAAAACAACAACTTAAACAAGGACATTTCATTCGATTGGCGTCTTCTGCGTGTTCAACAGCAAACTTAACGAATTCCAATAGCCCATTCTCGTACTCTTTGGACAATAGATTGAAAGACATCCATTTTTTATCCATGGTCTTACTATTAAGTAAGCTAAACAAAAACAATACTAAAAAAAGGACAGAGACTAAAAAGCTTAATACCAATTAGGAATATTCATAGAAAATCATAGGAAACGCTTAATACCTGTAGAGAAGTCTGCAACTTCTGAAACTACACAGTGTAATATTCTTGGAAACGCTCAGAAACTCCACTCTTCACAAGTAACTTATATAAATGATCAATTAATTTCATTATAATAAAAAAAATCTATAGAATAAGAATTACATTAGAATATAAATGCTATAACTACCCTTTTTAATATATAATAATGATAATAATATAATAATAATAATAATAATAATAATAATAATAATAATAATAATAATATAATAATATTATATTATTATTAATTATTTCAAAAAAATCAAATTTTATTTTTCTAAGAATGTATATTAATTATTTAGCAATTAATATTTAGAACTAACTCTAAAATTTATCAGATTTTTTAAAACTATTTAAAAAAAAGTGAAATCATAAAGTAATAAAAAAAATATTAAACTAATAAAACAACATTAAATAGTCACTAATAATTATACACCATACATCAAGAATATTTATATTATTGATGGCCGCCAAAAATCATATATATATATATATATATATATATATATATATATATATATATATATATATATATATATATATATATATATATATATATATATTCACCATCAAGAATATATATTATCGTTTCTATTCTATATTATCACTAATATTTATATTATCGTTTCAACTTTATATTATCATCATATAATCACTTATATAATCAACTTTACACCATCAATTATATGAGTTCTTTCAATTTCAATTTCAACTCTATGTGAAGTGCTTTCAATTTCAACACTATAAGTGTTATTACGACAACCTCACAAACCAAAATGTATAGCTCGATTAATTGTATAGGAACATATTTTCTCTCAATGAATACATGCAATACTCATTGTGACATTTACACAAACACCTTACATGCAAAACTCATTGTGACATTTTCACAAATCCCTTACATGCAAAAACCACATGCCACACAAAAAACAACATAATGAAACATTATCAACATAATTAACACTATCAAATAAACCAAATGCAACATTATATATCAACATTATCAAATATATCAAAAATCACACCTAGAGGAGAAGAGAACCTTGGTTGTGAATGGGAGAAAGGATGAAACGGTCTTGAATGGAAGAAGGATGAGAACCTTGAATAATATGGAACAAATAAAATCGATTTTCTTTTAGAATCAAATGAAAAAAACGGAACCTAAGCGCTACGTGAGAGGGTTCGTTCTATGTTAGGCATGAGAACAGGGTTCGTGAGAATAGGGTTATGGAAATAATAATGTTTATGTGTGTTGGGCATGTTTAATTTTTTTTATAACAGGACTTTAGACAATACTTTTTAAAAGCACTGCATAAGCCCAACCTTATCCAGCACTTCTAGTAGAAAGCGCTGTGTAATCCCCCCTTTAGGCAGCACTTCTATAAAGTGTTGTGTAAGCCCACCCATTTGGGAAGAGCTTTTAAAAAGCGCTTTGTAAGCCCACCCTTTAGGGAGCGCTTTTCCAAAGCGCTATAGTACATATCCCATTTAGCAGCATTTATTTAAAACGCTTTCTAAAACCCCCTTTAGCAACGCTTTATCAAACCACTTTCACCCCCTTAGGCAGCGCTTTTTTAGAAAGCATTGTCTAAGGTATGCGACCAAATTCCGGTGTTTTTAAAATGGACTTTTAGCAGCGCTTTTGATAAGAAGCGCTGCCTAAGGTGTGCTTTCTAATCTTATTTTTGGCGTAGCGCCTCCACTGTAACACCATCCTTTAACCGAAACAACAACATCTGGTACCCACCCCTCGAACTTCTTCCAACCGCCGCTCAGTCCGATTCCGGCAACCCTTCCTATTGTTCAATCATTAACACCATCGCTAGCTATCCTCCCAACTGCACCTTACACTTTGATGTTCTTATATTTGGTTTAAAGGTTGCGGGTTTGGGTTTGAAACGGCGCCGGAGAGAAGAGATAGGAGCGCCGCCGCGCTTGGATGTAAGGTTTGTTGTAAAGAGGATGAGAGGACAAAATTAGTACACGGAGATGAGAGACAGGGAGGACGGCTGAATGCCGCCACGGTGAAAGACGCAAGGGTTTTGTTGTTTTTCTCTCTCTTTTTTCGTTGAGAGAAGAGGGATGGTGCTGAAGGAGAGAGAGAAAAGTGTAAAGTTAAAGAAGTTTTGTTTTATTAAAAAACCAAAAATATATTATGCTGAATAATTTGATGTATAATGCATATAGTAATTATCCTGTACTTTCAACCGTACCCGTATGATTACTATCTGACGGTTTAAAAATGCATGTCCTCGATAACACCCTGCAACTGCACACAGGGAGTCCAAGCGGAATCCCAACCCCTTTTTGGGCCTAGCCCGCTACAAATCACACCCCTGCCTTTTTTATTTTTTCTATTATGAAGGAAAGATACACCCCCTGCATCCCTGGGCCTAGATCTAATATCTGGATCTTGAGCCCAACGTTGACCACACCACCCCCTTCTTTTGCTAATTTGATATAATTTGCACCCCCAACTAATTTATTTTTATTTATTATTTTCTTTTATAAATACACTTATATATTTATTTATTTATTTTTTGTTCTATATTTATATATTTATATTTATATTTATTATTTAACAATTTTAATATTATGTATTATTTATTGCTATAAATAATTTAGTATTCTAAAACTCATTTAAAATACAATATTTATTTATATTAAATCATATCTTTTAACCACATATCTTAAAAACATTTCTCAACATATAATTTAATATAATATTTTATATCAAAATATTAAAATCCACGTGATTTACCAAATTACTACATTCGCGAGCGACACGTTCCCAATACATGGCCTCGTGATGAGGAGGCTATATCAGACTACTTTGCTCTGCGTATAAAAAAATGCTCAAGCGAACACCAAATTATTTTTTGTAATAAATTAATTCGAACTATTAATTCTTCAAAAAGGAATACAAATATATTTAAATTAACTGCATATTTGGTCTAACCTACTCCACTATTCATACTCTTAGGTCACGTACGCGGGAAATTTAAAATATATTTCGCAATCCATAAAAAATACAAACAACACCGTGAACTATGAAATGGAACTATGATTCCTCCTAGGAGGATACGTAGGCATACGATTAAAATCGTGGCGAGTCCCCCTAACAAAAATTCAAACCCTTTTCCCAAATAAGTAATTAAAACCCTATTTCCTAAATATCGTGCTTCTAAACCTAGTATCCTTGCGAACAAGGTAGATAAGGGGTGCCTAACACCTTCCCCTCGTCTAGAACTGAGTCCAAACCTAGAATCTATGAATTTCTTTTAGGGTTATTCCTTTATACTCTCTTCCTTTAGGATAAAAATTTAGGGTGGTGACTTTGATTAAAAAACCAGTTGTAACAGTGTGTTAATAAAGGAAGGTATTCAACATTTGATGGATGACCGTGTAATTCTATTTGAGAAGACTCCTTCTACAAAGAGCTTATATGAAAGTGTGTCTCAAGGACTGAAGCTTGAAGATGTGTCTGTGATTACAATTTCCAGTACTCCTGTAAAGATCACTTCTAAGGGTCCTGTGAAGATTACTGTCGGGCTTAAGGTTGCTCCTCTGATCATTATCTCACCTGGGCCAATTCCATATTCCTCCGATAAGGCTATCCCTTGGAATTATGGAGCTGATGTCTACTACCATGGCATCAAGCAAGAACCATTGGCTATTGAAAGTGAAAATACTGAAGTTATTGATCCTAATGTTAGCAATATTGTTGGGACTAGTAAGGTTACCAGAAGTGGAAGGGTTTTCTCTCCAGAGATCTCTCCGAAGGCTATTACTACACTAGTTTTTATCACTACTACTAAGTCAACTACTAAGACTCGAGGCAAAGAACATATGACAGAGTCTTCCCAGACTGAGGCACCAAAAGAGGTTACTGCTGAAGATACCTCAAAGCAAGAGATGGAGGAAGTACTAAAAATTATTCGAAAGAGTGACTATAAGATTGTTGAACAGTTGGGGAAGACTCCCTCTAAAATATCTATGTTATCTCTGTTGTTGTGCTCAGAAGCCCATGCTTAGGCTTTGGTAAAGTTTTTGAAATTTGCTCATGTACCACTGGAAATCTCTGTTGATCAGTTCAAAAATTGTGTTGCTAGCCTAACAATTGATAATGGGCTAGGATTTTTTGATGTTGATCTGACTCCCGTAGGAAGGAACCATAATAAGGCCCTGCATGTCTCTATTGAATGTAGGGGAACTACCTTATCTCATGTGTTGGTGGACACAGGTTCCTCATTGAATGTATTGCCAAAATTTGTTCTAGACAAACTTGACTATGAAGGGGTTGTGCTAAAACCCAGTGATGTTGTGGTAAGAGCTTTTGATGGTTCAAAGAGAATGGTTCATGGAGAGGTTGATCTTCCAATCAAAGTGGGTTCCCAGGTCTTCGACTCTACTTTCTATGTGATGGACATTCGTCCAACCTGTTCCTGTTTGCTTGGACGCTTTTGGATTCATGAGGCAAGCATTGTTACTTCCACTTTACACCAAAAGTTGAAGTATCCAGTGAAAGGAAAAGTCATTATAGTTTATGGCGAAGAAGAATACATGGTGAGCCACTTGAACTCCTTCAAGCATGTTGAGATGGATGGTGAATTCCTCGAGACTCCTTTCCAGACCTTTGAAGTTATTCCTTAGACAACTTTTGTTGCTAAAGCTACTCCTACTGTTCCTAAGGTTACCGGGATTCCACTAAGAATGGATTCTCTGAAAGACGCTGGGGTTGTGGTAGAAAAAGGTGGTTGCACTATTTGGGGTCAGCTTCCCGACATTCCTTATAAATCTGATAAGCTTTTTTTGGGTTTCACCTAAGAGGATTGGAGGGTTGTTCGTCATGCTCATACTAATTCCAGGAGACCATTGTTCCGCATCAATAATTATGGAGTTCACAAAAATCAAGTCAATGTTGTAGAAAATGCTGATAGCGACTGTAACCTAGACAGTTGGATTTTTTATACCACCGACAGTGGGCTCAACAATTGGGAGGCTGAAGAATTTATACCAATATCCTTTAGTTAGGAGTAAATGCTATTTCCTGTTTTCAAGTTTTTGGTTATGTAATTTGGACAATAAACCTTGTGCCTTACCCAGGGCTCAATGGTTCATTTGTTAGGGTTGTCATATTTCATTCACATATTTTAATTCAATAAATCATTAGACATTTGTATTCAAATTTTGCGCTCTTTGTATTTATTTTACTTTATTGCTTTCAAAATAGCTATGTGTTCTCACACACACCCACATAACAAATTAGGGATCCACATCCACTATGGATCCCATTGATAACAATTCTACCATTGCCAATTATGACTTTGAAAATCCGATCTCCCAAGCCGAGGACGGAGGTGAGGAAGATCGTGAAGTGCTTGGAGAGCTTGCTAGACTGTTAGAGAAAGAAGAAATAGCCATACAACCGCATAAAGAGCCAGTCAAGGTTGTGAACTTGGGTACTGAAGACGTCAGGAAAGAAATAAAGATAGGTGCCGACCTAGAAGATAGTATCAAAAAGAGGTTAATCCATATGTTACGTGACTATGTTGAGATCTTTTCTTAGTCCTATGAAGACATGCCAGGGCTTGATACTGACATTGTGGTTCACCATTTATCGATGAAGGAAGGTTGTCCTCCTATTAAGAAGAAGGTTCGTCGTATGTGTCCTGAGATGTTTGAAAAGATCAAAGCTGAGGTTAGGAAGCAGTTCAATGCAGGTTTCTTAGTTTCTACGTCCTATCCTCAGTGGGTTGCAAATGTGGTGTTAGTACCCAAGAAGGACGATAAGGTTCGTATGTGTATAGACTACAGGGATCTGAATAGGGCAAGCCCCAAATATGACTTTCCGCTTCCACATATTGGTTCTGGTTGACAATACCGCTCAGCACAAAGTATTTTCTTTCATGGATGGTTTGTCTGGTTATAATCAAATCAAGATGGCACCTGAAGACATGGAGAAGACTACTTTCGCCATACAGTGGGGCACTTTTTGTTTCAAAGTTATGCCTATTGGTTTGAAGAATGCTGGTGCAACATATCAAAGTTCTATGGTAGCTTTGTTCCATGATATAATCCATCACGAGATAGAGGCTTACGTTGATGACATGATAGCCAGGTCTCAGACTGAAGAAGAACATCTCGACCACCTGCACAAGCTGTTTGAGAGGTTGAAGAAGTTCAAGTTGAGGGTGAATCCAAATAAGTTCACCTTTGGAGTAAGATCCGATAAACTCATAGGTTTCATCGTCAGTGGTAAAGGTATTGAAGTTTATCCTGCCAAGGTGAAATCCATTCAAGAAATGCCAGCTCCCTGTACTGATAAAGAAGTAAGAGGTTTCTTGGATGATTGAACTACATTGCCAGATTTATTTCCCATTTGACGGATACTTGTGATCCAATCTTCAAGTTACTCAAGAAAGATCAAGTAGTGAAGTGGAATCATGAGTCTCAGATAGATTTTGACAAAATCAAGGAGTACCTCCAAGAACCTCTAATTCAAATTCCTTAAGTTGAAGGAAGACCCCTTATCATGTACTTAACAGTGTTAGAGAACTCAATGGGGTGTGTATTAGGGGCAACATGATGAGTCTGGTCGAAAAGAGAATGCAATATACTCCTTAGCAAAAAGTTTACCGACTGTGAATCAAGATACTCACTACTCGAGAAAATTGTTTGCGCTTTGGCATGGGCTACTCGCCGACTGAGACAGTATATGATGACTCATACTACTTTGTTGATCTCTAAGATGGATCCAATAAAATACATATTCGAGAAGCCCACTATCTCCGGAAGAATATCAAGATGGCAGATGGTCTTGACAGAATACGACATTTAGCATACTACTCAAAAAGCAATCAAATACAATGTATTGGAAGATAATTTGGCTCATCAAGCTGTAGATGACTATCAGTCTATGAATTTTGAGTTCTCAGATGAGAATATCATGCTAGTTACTAATTATGAAAAACCTGGAATGTATGAAGGACCTGAACCAGGATCCAATGGACTATGGTTTTTGATAGAGCTTCCAACATGCTTGGTAATGGAATTTGTGTTGTGATTGTCTCTCCCAAAGGTTGCCATACACCATTTATCGCTAGACTTTTCTTTGGTTGTACCAACAATATGGTCGAGTACGAAGCATGCATCATGGGTGTCAAAGATACCATTGATATGAGAATCATCTTCTTGGATGTGAATGGGTACTTATCCCTGGTGATCAGTCAGATTAAGGGAGAATGAGACATGGAGAATTTAAATCTCAAATCCTTATCGAGAGCATGTGTTGAAGTTAATTCCATGCTTCGAAGAAATCACTTTTGAACATATTCCACGAGAAGAGAATCAATTGGAAGACGCACTAGATACCATGTCATCTATGTTCAAAGTCAGATGGGATAATGAAGCTCCTCGAATTACTATTGAAAGGCTAGATGAACTGGCACATTGCTACAAAGTTGATACTGACGGGGTAGAAGAAAAGCCTTGGTTTCATGAGGTGAAAAGATACCTCGAGGCTCAAATGTAACCCGAGTGGGCGTCTATCAATGATAATAAGTTTCTAAGGAGGTTCTCCACCAAGTTCTTTTTTAGTAACATAATCTTATACAAGCGCAACCACGATTCAACTTTGCTTCGTTGTGTAGACAAGAAGGAAGATGACAAAATTATGGACGATATGCACAAAGGTGTCTTTGGTACTCACTCCAGTGGGAATACAATGGCTAAGAAGAATCTGAGAGCAGGTTATTATTGGTCTACCATAGAAATCGACTACCATCATCATTCCAGAACTTGCCAGAAATGCCAGATTTATGTTAACAAAGTACATGTGCTTTCGGTTCCTTTAAATGTCTTGACTTCTCCTTGGCCGTTTGCAATGTGGGGAATTGATATGATTGGAGAGATTAAGCATACCGCTTCTAATGGACATCGTTTTATCCTTATCATTATTGATTACTTCACGAAGTGGGTAGAGACAACTTCGTTTGCTTCTGTTACCAAGACTGTTGTAGCTCAGTTCATTAAGCATAATCTTATCTGTCGGTATGGAATCCTTGAAAGGATAATTACATACAATGGTACTAATCTTAATAATACTATGATCACGGAACTCTGCATGCAGTTCAAGATTAAACACCATAACTCTTCTCCGTACCGACCAAAGATGAATAACGCAGTGGTGGCAACCAACAAGAATATTAAAAATATTATACAGAAGATGATAGTGACGTATAAGGATTGGCATGAGATGTTATCATTTGCTCTTCATGGTTACCTCACTTCAATACACATATCAACTTGAACAACCCCGTTATATCTAGTCTATGGTATGGAGGTTGTCTTACCTGTTAAAGTCTGGATTCCTTCCCTAAGGATTATGAAAGACGTAGGTTTAGATGAAGACGAATGGATTTAAACTCGACTTGACCAGATAAATTTGATTGATGAAAAAAGGCTTGCGGCTGTTTGTCATGGTCAAATGTATCAGAAACGCATGATCAAGGACTTTAACAAGAAAGTCAAACATTGGGTGTACCAGGCTGGTGATTTGGTAATAAAGCGTATCATCCTACCATAAGGTGATCCCAGGGCTATGATACTTACAACCATAGACGGTGAAGATTTTCCGCACCTTGTGAACACAGACATAGTAAAAAAATACTACGCGTAAAAGAGACCTGCTAGGTTGACACGCCTAGGAAATAATAAGGGCATCCTAGTGAACCAAAAGGGTTTGGGCAAAAATTAGGGACATGTAAATAAAAAATTGTACACCCGGTAAGTCGAAAACCTGAAAGGCAGCTTTGGCAAAAAAGGGTATCCCGATGGACTGAAAACCCGAAAGGGCGGTCTGGGCAAAAGTTAGGGATTAACGTGTATAACTATGTCGCGTTGGATCATCTACTTATAGCCAGCGCTATTACCAATGATAAGTTCAGACAGTACGGATCAATCCAGTCATCTTCTGACGTAAAATGATGAGTTGCTTGAAAACATAAGGGCAATAGCAGAGTTGAAACTCGATGGGATCATTTCCACATAACTATTTTTCTTTGTTTATTACTTTGTACTTTTCAGATTTTACGATGATTTTTTTTACAAGAATGTCTGTCTCTTTGTATAAAACCAACTGTTTATAGGAAAACTTTCTAAATCAATACAAGTCCTTTTCAAATTTCAAAACTGTTTTACTTCCTCTGTTTTTTTTGCAAATACGTCAAACGATTACTTTGAATGAACATATGCATTTGAACATGATTACTGGTTATAAATATTTGCATAAAAACATGAGTAGAAATTACTAAATACCCTAGGAAGTTGGATAAAGTTTCAGCTATTCTCAAATCCCCATAAAGCAATCCTCATGAAGTTACCCCCAATAAAGGTACACTTCCCAGCAAGTTTAATATGCCCTCGAGCAGAAATTGGGGCATTCTCCAACAGTTCATCTCTATATCCCCAAAGGATAACTTGACATGATATGATCATTTACCCCAGTAGATTGCCTGATAGACAGGAATGTGATCATTTCCTGAGCATCTTATAGAAACTTCCTCAGTGCAGTCTATGGAGTTTTGTTACCCATCAAGCTTTATTTCCTCAACGCAGTTTACAAGAATTTAATTCTCCAACGGAGTTTATTTCTCCAACACCATAAAATTTCCCGACAGAATTCTCTTCACCATCAAGGTTTATTCAAGGTGTCTATCCCCAGAAGAGTCGACACCCATATCTGAAACCTGGCCAGATAATGCATCGGAGAATTGACCCTTACAAATTCCAACGAAGGTGCTACCTATTTCTCAATAGTAGCATAGCGCTGTCTAAATGAAACAAGAATAGAAACGATCTTTTTTCGAGTGGGTAGATGTTAGTAGGTACTTGCTCAAATCATAACTTTTCAACTTTACACTTTTCAAACAAATGTTCAAAACAACTTCATCACACCCTTGAGGACTGATATAAGGGTTATCACGAAGTTAAACTTTTCAAGACAAGCACACACACAAGCAATTTTAAAAATGAGCAAGTACCTAAGAGCCCATGGAAAACCATGGATAGAAAGGGTGCTAACACCTTCCCTTTCTATAATCTACCCCCCGTACTCATAATATCTCTAAAAACGGTTTTTCTGTTCTTTTTCCTTTTCATTGATTGGATGAAATAAAAGTCGGTGGCGACTATTGCTTACCGCGATATTTTGCGAACAAATAACGCAAACTAGTAAAACAGTCGGTTCTGCCACCGTATCATAGAACTCGCGACTCTATTGGGGACTTTATAAGTGGGGTATACCTTAGGATCTAGGTCATTAAAATTGTTTCTCTTGATTGCTTTGTTTTCCTTATTTTTGAGGGTTTTGTTTGGGGGTTACTATAGATCCTATACTCAAATCTGGGGGCACTCATTTGGTAAGTAGCAATAGACTGTGAGGGAACTGTACGCCATAGACCGATACGGTTGAAGCAGTAGCTACGTTAGTGTGGCACTTTGGTTGGTACCGGTATCCCTTGTGGTGAAACGAGGAGAATACGGGGCTGCTGCATGGTGTCGTGAAGCACTAACGAACCTTAGAACCTTAGTTGAACAACTTGGCCATTAGAAAGTAGCGAGATATCCGGCCTCGGTGTAGAGCTGAGGATTGGTTGATACTCGATGCTACACTCATTGAGATCATACTTTCGGAATATTTCAGCCGCAAGAAAATATTGCGTGAGTTGAAACCATGACCGATAAAGGATGGTCAGTGATATTGAGATCCTCTAGAACCCGGTTACTTTTTTAGGACAGGTTTGAAACCAACTTAACTTCAAGAGGGTATTACCTTTGACCTCATGCAAGCCTTAAACCTAAGGGCTTTGTTTGATTTGACTGTGTTTGCAATACATGTGTTTGTTATACCTATGGTTTATCATGACATCATGCATCATAACATGGAATTCATGCTTCATTACACTAACCATTTCAAAGACCAAGGGAATTTATCTTTGATTTGTTTTGTAGATTATGGCTTCAGTGTGTAGAAATACTATCTGAATCAACTTTGTGAAGATACCTTCCCAACTCAAAGAGCTAGTATCAAGAGTTTCTGAAACTTCTACTTTCATTAAGAGACGCGGTCAACTTCTCAGCCTGGTTACTTCAAACTTTGATGAACAGATGATGAGCGTACTTTTTCAGTTCTTCGATCCCAAGCATCACTGCATCACCTTTCCAGATTATCAGTTGGTACCCACCTTGGAAGAATTCTCTCAGCTATTGGGCATACCCATTCTTGAATAGGTACCCTTCACAGGTATAAAAGAAGTTCCTAAGCCAGAAGTCATTGCCTCAGCTTTGCATTTGAAACGGGCTGACGTGGTATCCAATTGGGAAACTCGAAGAGGAATCGAGGGTTTTCTAGCCAAATTTATGAAAGACAAGGCTCATCTATTTTGGGATGATATGGATTTTCAGGCTTTTGAGGAGGTCTTGGCTCTTCTTATCTATGGTTTAGTTCTCTTCCCTAATCCGGACTCCTTCGTAGATGTGAATGCTATCAAGATTTTCCTTTCTCGCAACCCTGTGCCTACCTTGCTTGGAGATATTTTGCACACTCTCCATACTCGTACCATGAAGAGAAGAGGGACTCTTATGTGCTACATATTGTTGCTGTCGAGGTGGTTTATTTCTCACCTCCCTAAGTCTGTACCGAAGAACGAAGAAGGTTTGGGTTGGTCGCAAAGGATAATGTCACTCGCTCATACGGATATTCTTTGGTGTTCCCGAGCTATGGAAGACATTGCTATTATTGAACGATGTGGGGAGTACCCTAATGTCCCATTAATTGGTATCAGAGGGGGTATAACTTACAATCCTTGTCTAGCTTTGTGACAATTTGGTCATGCTCGAAGGGATGGTCCCCATGAGTTACTAATTGAGGGCATTGTATTCAACTATGAGGATGATGTTAATGAGTATCGTCGGAGGTTCATACGAGCTTGGGGAATGGTAAACAGATCTGACACCAAAGATTTGGGACCAAAGACTTCCATTCCTATGGAGCCTTACCTCCAATGGGTACGAGCTCGTGCCCAGAAGCTTATGATGCCTTATGTGGCCGTATTACCAGTGATTATGGAGCCCACTACTGAAGAAGGAATTCCTTACACTGTTCTCTATCCTTACATGCCCACTGATCTTGGGAAGTTACAAAGGTCTTAGATTCAGCTGAAGAATGAGAGGGATACTTACAGGAAACAGTTCCATGAGGAAGAGATGAAGGTTTTAAAGCTCACCAGGAAGCTCCAGGAAGAAAGAGTGCTCAATGATTATATCGGCACAAAGAGAAAGCGTCCATGGGACTTTTTATTTTTCTTTTCTAGTTTTAGATTTGTTTTATTTACTTATTTGTAACGCCTTAAAGGCATTTTGAACCTTCAAATTTAAGCTAATAAAGTTTTTGTTTATTTTGGTTTGCAAATTTAAATTTCCCGAAGTCTTTGAAATCATTACATGCGCATCCCATTATCATACACATCATTACAGGTACCACTATAGGTTTCTCATCTTCTTCGCTGTTTATTTCAGCAGAAATATCTTTCGATCAAGCCATCAAAGATCTTCAGGCATAAAACGCCCAGTTCCAACAAATGTTCACCTGTATGGAAAACTGGCAAGAGGATCTGAAAGCCCTCATTCTGAAAGAGAATAAGAAGAAGGCTGTCGATATTCTGAATACGGGCAGAAGGTTTGGAGAGAGGTTGAAGCAACAAACTGATCTGACCTCTTCATCCAAGGAATGGGAGAACCAAGAAGGGGAGAAGGATCTTAGTCCTACAATCTCTGACAATGACACTGATTATAATGATGAGCAATATCCTCCTGCTGAGGACAGATACAAGCAGTTAGAAGACCGTATGAGTGCCATGGAAGTTCAGAGGATACCTGGACTGGATTTCAGAGAATTGGGACTGGTATCGGGAGTGGTCATCCCTCAAAAGTTCAAAGCTCCGGTTTTTGCCAAGTATGATGGAGTGTCCTGCCAAAAACTCCATCTCTGTTCTTATGTCATGAAGATCCATCCCCATACAGCTGATAGAAATCTGTGGGTGCACTTCTTTTAAGATAGTCTGTCAGGGACTCAACTTGAATGGTTCTACCAGTTGGAGGGAGCTAGTGTCCAAAACTGGGAAGATCTTGTTGTTGCTTTCTACAAGCAGTATCAGTACAATGCCGACCTTGCTCCCACTCGTATCAAACTCCAGAGTATGTCCATGGGTGAAGGTGAAGGTTTTAAAGATTATGCTCAAAAATGGAGAGACTTGGCTGGGAGAGTTCAACCCCCTTTGTCTGATAGGGAGTTTGTTGATATGTTTCTCAGAACGCTATCAGGTCCATTTTTCAATCACTTAATTGATAGCTCATCACCTGGTTTCACCGAGCTGATTCTAACTGGAGAAAGAGTAGAAGCTGGAATTCAGAGTGGTAAAATACAGAAGGATGCCTCCTCGAGTTTAGAAAAGAAGCCTTTCGCTGGTAAGAAGGAAGCCAGTACGGTCTATAGCCCAAGGGGCCAAAGTAGATTTGAACACCATCAAACAATAAATGTTGTAGTGATACCAAGACCCGCTGTTTCTCCATAATGCAATAATCAACAAAGGGTGGAAAGACCACAACGGAAGTTTACCCGCATCAACATGACTTTGGCTGAAGTTTTACCTCATTTATTAAAATCCAACTTGGCAACCTTGAGAGAGGCTCCCAAGAATCCAAACACTACCTCTCCCAGATACAATCCCAACGCGCAGTGCGCCTACCATTATGAGAGTCCTGGACATGTTACAAATGATTGTTGGGCTCTGAGAAACAAAGTACAAGACTTACTTGAAGCCAAGAAGATAGAGTTCGATGCTCCAGAAAAGACGAATGTTATAATTGCTCCCATGCCCAAACATGGTCGTGGAGTTAATGATGTTGACACTGATTTTTTTGTGACCTCTATTGAAGAAATTTCTACTCCTCTTATGACTATTAAGAAGAATTTGATGTTGGTCGGTTTATTTTCGGGTTGTGGTGTAGGCTACCACATGTGTTCAATTCTACCTTCTGGTTGCCGTTTGTTGAATTCAGGTGTTCAGCGCCTGATGGATAATAAAGAAATTTTGTTCGAGAACACTGTGATCCATGTTGTTCCCATTGAAGACGTCGATATTATAACCATTTCCGCTAATCCTTCCAAGTTTTCCTCGAGAAGACCTGTTAGGATTACACCTATTCAAAGAATTGTTCCGCTGATAATCACTGTTCCTGGTCCCATCCCGTACACCTCAGACAAGGTTGTCCCATGGCATTATGGTATTAATGTGTACTATCATGGAATTAAGCAAGATCTGAAGAATGAAGAAGCTGATACTAATATCAGTAATATTGTCGGAACTAGTAAGGTTACCCGAAGTGGAAGGGTTTTCTCTCTTGAGATTGCTCCAGAGATCATCAAGCCTACTGTTATTCCAACTGCTGCTCCGACCAGCACTCCTGATATTTATCCTGTTCCTACTCAAGTTATTACCCCTGCTGTTGAGCCATCTGGGACTCAGGGCAAGGAAATTATAGGTGAGCCTGCCCGGACGGAGGCACCTAAGAAAATCGTTGTGGAAGCCTCTAAACAAGAAATAGAGGAAATACTGAAAATTATTAAGAAGAGCGACTACAATATGGTCGAGCAGCTAGGGCAGACCCCATCAAAGATATCTATGTTGTCTCTATTGTTGTGTTCTGAAGCCCATGCGAAGGCTTTGATTTCATTTCTCAAGACTGCGCATGTGCCGCAGGAAACTTCGGCAGATCAGTTCAAAGATTGTGTGGCCAGCCTGACTGCTGACAATGGGCTGGGTTTTTCAGATGCAAATCTGACACCGAAAGGAAGGAAGCATAATTATGCTCTGCATGTCTTGATTGAGTGCAGGGGTACCACTATGGCTCATGTGTTGGTAGATATCGTGTCTTCACTGAATGTTCTGCCGAAGAAAGCGTTGGACCGTTTGGATTGTGAGGGTTTGACTCTAAAGCCTAGTAACATTGTGGTAAGGGCTTTTGACGAATCAAAGAGAATGGTGCACGGGGAGGTGGACATCCCTGTCAAAGTGGGTTCTCATACTTTTGGGTCCACCTTCTACGTAATGGATATCAGGCCGTCGTATTATTGCTTGTTGGGTCGTCCTTGGATCTATGAGGCTGGGGTAGTTACTTCCACACTCCATCAAATGTTGAAGTATCTGGTGAAGGGAAAGATTGTCACAGTGCGAGGTGAAGAAGAATATATGATGAGTCACCTCAATTCCTTCTGCTACATAGAGATGGACGGGGAATTCATGGAAACTCCATGTCAGAATTTCGAAGAGGTCCCTTAGATTTTGGCATCAACTGAAGTTACTTCCAACAAACCTTCGTTGAAGATGGCTTCTATCAAGGACGCTAGGGCTGTGGTTGAAGAAGGTGGGTGTACCAATTGGGGTCAGCTCCCTGATTTCACTCACAAAACTGACAAATTTGGTTTGGGCTTTACTACAGGGGCTCAAAGGGCTGCTAGGCACGCTTGGGCTGGAAGACCTCCTCTACACATCAGCAATCAGGGAATTAATGCAATTGAAGATAGTGAAGAGGATTCAGACATCGACAGCTGGATCTATCCAACAACCAACGGTGGACCGAATAACTGGACGGCTAGGTACTTCATACCTATTTCTTTTATTCCGCAGTAATTGACTCATTTGTTTTTAAGATTTGTAATAAATAATTTGAAACTTTACAGCCCGGTGCCTTGCCCGAGGCACCTTGGCTTTGCTTGTGAGGGCTATTATTTGTCATTTCATATATCATTAATAAAGCATTCGACGTTTCTTACATACAAATTTTGCGCTCCTTGTTTTGTTTTCAGTCTCTCACTTTATCAAAACAACTATTCTATTACACACACTACGTATCATACTGCAGATCCATATCCACTCTATATCCCATTGATAACAACTCTGCTACTGCCAGTTATGACTTCAAAAATCCGATCAACCAAGCCGATGATGAAGGTGAGGATGATTGTGAGGTTCCTAGAGAACTTTCTAGACTATTAGAGAAGGAAGAAAGGGCTATACAGCCTCATGAAGAGCCAGTTGAGTCAGTGAATTTGGGTACAGAGGAAGACAGGAAAGAGGTTAAAATAGGTGCGAATCTGGAGCCTAGTGTCAAACAACGGTTAATACAGATGCTACACAAATATGTTGAGATCATCGCCTGGTCCTATGAAGACATGCCTGGTTTGGACACTGATATTATGGTACATCGCCTGCCGACTAAAGAAGACTACCCTCTGGTAAAGCAGAAGGTCTGCCGTATGCGCCCTGAAATGTCAAAGAAAATCAAGGCAGAGGTCATGAAATAGTTTGACGCAGGATTCTTAGCTGTCACTTCTTATCCACAATGGGTTGTCAACATCGTTCCGATACCTAAGAAGGACGGTAAGGTACGGATGTGTGTGAACTACAGAGATCTGAACAGGGCAAGCCCCAAGGATGACTTCCCACTTCCTCACATTGATGTTATAGTCGACAACACCGCACAACGCAAGATATTCTCCTTAATGGATGGTTTTTCTAGCTACAACCAGATCAAGATGTCTCCTGATGACATGGAGAAGACAACCTTCATTACACAGTGGGGCACCTTCTGTTACAAGGTAATGCGTTTTGGGTTGAAGAATGTTGGGGCAACTTATCAGCGTTCCATGGTCGCTTTGTTCCACGATATGATTCACCACGAGATCGAGGTTTATGTTGATGACATGATAACCAGGTCCTAGACTGAGGAAGAGCACCTTGATCATCTCCAGAAATTGTTGGACAGGTTGAAGACGTACAAGCTGAGGTTGAATCCGAACAAGTGCACCTTCGGGGTAAGATCTGGTAAGCTTCTGGGTTTCGTCGTCAGTGATAAGGGTATTTAGGTGGACCCTGCAAAGGTAAAGGCCATACAAGATATGCCGGTCCCCTGCACAAAGAAGGAAGTTAGAGGTTTCTTGGGACGTATGAATTACATCGCCAGGTTCATTTCACATCTAACTGCTACTTGTGAGCCAATCTTCAAGCTGCTGAAGAAAGATCAAGTGGTAAAGTGGAATGATGAATGCCAAACCACTTTCGAAAGAATCAAGGAATACCTTCAAGAACCACCAATTTTGATGCCTCCAGTTGAAGGAAGACCTTTGATATTATACCTGACAGTGCTAGACAGTTCAATGGGGTGTGTGCTGGGGCAGTATGACGAGTCTGGTCGAAAAGAGAATGCAGTTTACTACCTTAGCAAAAAGTTTACCGACTGTGAGACCCGATAATCATTGCTCGAGAAAACTTGTTGCGCTTTGGCATGGGCTGCTCGCCAACTGAGACATTATATGCTGACTCACACTACCTTGTTGATATCAAAGATGGATCTGATCAAATATATTTTCGAGAAGCCCGCCTTATCTGGAAGAATAGCAAGATGGCAGATGATCTTAACTGAGTACGACATCCAATACACAACCAAAAAAGCAATCAAGGGGTGTGTCTTGGCGGATCATTTGGCGCATCAGGCCGTGGATGACTACCAGTCCATGAATTTCGAGTTCCCATATGAGAATATCATGTTGGTAACCGACTGCGAAGAACCTAGACCTGATGAAGGACCCGACGAGGGATCCCGATGATATAGGTATTTTGATGGAGCCTCGAACACATTGGGTAATGGCATTGGCGCTGTAATTATATCTCCTGAGGGTTGTCATACTCTGTTCACCGTCTGATTATGTTTTAACTGCACCAACAATATGGAGGAGTATGAAGCGTGTATCATGGGTCTTCGAGCTTCTATTGACCTTAGGATTAAGTTCTTGAGTGTATTCGGAGATTTCGCTCTGGTAATAAGTCAGATCAAAGGCGAGTGGGATACGAAGCACCCGAATCTTATTCCTTACAAAGAGTATGTACTGAAATTGCTCCCACACTTTGAGGAGGTAAACTTTGAACATTTCCCAAGAGAGGAGAATCAGTTAGCCGACGCGCTAGCTACTATGTCTTCTATGTTCAAAGTCAGGTGGGACAATGAAACTCCCCAAATTAACATTGAGAGGTTGGATGAACCAGCACACTGCTGTGAGATCGACACCAAAGAAGTGGCAAACAAACCCTGGTTTAACGAAGTCAAAAGGTATCTCGAGGTTCAAGAGTATCCCGAAGGGGCATCTGTCAATGATAAGAAGTTTCTAAGAAGGTTCGCTGCAAAGTTCTTCATCAGTAATAGAATCCTCTATAAACACAACCATGTCTCCACACTACTACAGTGTGTAGACAACAGCGAAGCAGAGAGGATCATGACAAATCTACATGAAGGCACCTTCGGAACCCGTTCCAGTGGACATACTATGGCTAAGAAGATACTGCGGGCAGGATATTACTGGTCCACCATGGAAGCCGATTGCTATCAGCACTCTCGAACTTGTCATAAATGCCAAATAAATGCTGATAAGGTGCATGTGCCTCCAGTTCCTCTGAACGTCTTGACAACTCCTTGGCCCTTTGCGATGTGGGGCATCGACATGATCGGCGAGATCAGACCTACCGCGTCTAATGGGCATCGTTTATCTTAGTAGCCATTGATTACTTCACGAAGTGGGTTGAGGCAGCTTCCTTCGCTATAGTAACCAAGAATGTTGTGGCGCGGTTTATCTGACACAATCTGATCTATCGATATGGTGTACCAGAGAGGATTATTACTGACAATGGTACAAATCTCAATAACACAATGATCACCGAGCTCTGCAAACAGTTCAAGATTTAGCATCATAACTCTTCTCCCTACCGGTCGAAGATGAATGGGGCTGTTGAAGCAGCTAACAAGAACATCAAAAAAATTATGCAGAAGATGATGGTGACATACAAAGACTGGCATGAGATGTTACCATTCGCTCTTCATGGGTACCGTACCTCAGCACTGATGTCGACAGGGGCAACACCCTACTCTTTGGTGTATGGCATGGAGGCAGTCCTACCTATCGAAGTCCAGATACCCTCTCTCAAGATTATGAAGGATGTGTGTTTGAACAAAGACGACTGGATCCAAACCCGACATGATCAGCTGAATCTAATCGATGAAAAGAGACTTACTGCTATCTGTCATGGTCAGACGTATCAAAAGCGAATGATCAAGGCTTTTAACAAGAAAGTCATACGTCAAGAATATCAAGTCGGGGATCTAGTGATCAAACGCATCATACTACCACAAGGTGATCCCAGGGGAAAATGGACCCCCACATACGAAGGGCCATTTGTGGTTAAGAACATTTTCTTGGGAGGAGCAATGATTCTAACCACCATGGATGGTGACGACCTTCCTCACCCCGTCAATGCAGACATAGTGAAAAGATACTACGCATAATCAAAGACCCGCTAGGTTGACTGGCCTAGGTAAAAATAAGGGCTTCCCAGCGAACCAAAAGGGTTCAGGCAAAAGTAAGGGATGAAAATGAAAAACTGTACACCCGGCAGGTCAAAAACCTGAAAAGGAGACTTGGGCAAAAAGGGTATCCCGGTGGACTGAAAACCCGAAAGGGCGGTCCAGGAAAAAATTAGGGATCAAAGCGTAACACTATGTCTCATTGGATGATATCGCAACCAGACTTCGATATCAACTATCAAGCTCGGACAGTGCCAATCAATCTGATTCACCTTCGACTAAGCGGCAAAGTGATGAGACGCTTGAAGATATAAAGGCAATAACAGAGTTGAAACACGATGGGGTCGTTCCACATAGTTGTTTTTATTTCTTTAACACAAATTGTAATTTCTATCTTTCGAAGACGTTCTCTTACTAGGACGTCAGCCTCCTTGTACAAAAGTGCCTATTAAGGGCCAATTGCAAAAAATCAATACAATTCATTTTCACAAAGAAATTTCAATTTGTTTTTCTTTTTCTGTTTTGTTTTACAAGAACGTCCAATGATTCATTTTTGATATATGCATTTGAAAATAATGGCTGCTCATAAATATTTACACAAGAAACAAAAGAAGATTACTCGTAATCCCAAAAACAGAGAAAACAAGAAGTGCCCAAACCTTACAGTTACTATGCGCATCAGGTACCGGGATAGAGCCAACTTGAGAACATGAGTAGTGGTACATACACTCCCCACAATGTAAAATGTATCCAAAGACAGTGATGTTAGCTTTCCCGAACAAAACATAACTCTCCCCAGCTGAGGTTCACAATCGCGAGTGAGTCAGTAAATTTTTCCCCAAGCAGAGTTTATTTCTCTCACAAGCAGAAATTCAATCTCCAACAGAATTCATTATCACCAACAACGAAAATTCATCCCCGGCTGAGTTTATTTCTCCAAATTAGCAGATATATCAACAAAGTATCTCCTCTCCAACAAAGTTATTCCCCACAGAGTTATCCTAAGACAGGGTCTCCTCCAGCAGAATATTCACCAGCCGAATGGATGTGAATCCCCAGCTAGTCATCTTTGTTCACCATCCCCAACATAAGTAGATGAACTATGGTTTTTTACAGCAATCAAGAATACCATTTCTCATACTCTCCAAACAGCAGTCAGGGATTTATTTTCCCGGACTCAGATTATTACGTCAGTATTTCATGTTCATACATCATGACATGTGCATACATTACATATAACATAATCTCAGTTGTTTTGAGAACCTCATCACAATGCATCTCATGCATTACACATAACTAACCATGTATTTCTTTCAGGAAAGATAGTTATTATCAACAATTTCCAGCAGGTCCATGATCAACACTCGAAGCTAAATAGAGTAATCATTGGTGCAACAAATACAACCTTACGCAGGTTCCTCACAGGAGTCCTACACAAACCTAGAACAATGCAAGCCCTACTATCCAAGCTTTCATCTCTAAGTAACCCTACGACCCAAGTTACTTCTCATAGCCTTACTATCCAGGCTTTTCATCTCAAGGTAACCCTATGACCCAAGTTCCTTCTCAAGCCCTACTATCCAGGCTTTCATGTCGAAGTAACCCTACTATCCAGGTTCCTTCTCACAGCCCTACTATCCAGGCTTTCATGTCGAAGTAACCCTACTATCCAGGTTCCTTCCCAAACCCTACTATCCAGTTTCCTTCTCACAACCTTACTATCCAGTATTTTCATCTCAAGGTAACCCTACTATCCAGGTTCCTTCTCACAGCCCTACTATCCAGGCTTTCATGTCGAAGTAACCCTACTATCCAAGTTCCTTCTCACAGCCCTACTATCCAGGATTTCATGTCGAAGTAACCCTACTATCCAGGTTCATTCTCACAGCCTTACTATCCAAGATTTTCATCTTAAGGTAACCCTACGATCTAGGTTCCTTCTCACAGCCCTACTATCCAGGCTTTCATGTCGAAGTAACCCTACTATCCAAGTTCCTTCTCACAACCCTACTATCCAGGCTTTCATGTCGAAGTAACCCTACAATCCAGGTTCCTTCTCACAGCCCTACTATCCAGGATTTCATGTCGAAGTAACCCTACTATCAAGGTTCCTTCTCACAACCCTACTATCCAAGCTTTCATGTCGAAGTAACCCTACTATCTAGGTTCCTTCTCATAACCTTACTATCCGGGTTCTTCCTCTTTTATCCCCAGACAACAGTCCACAACACTGTAAGACCGGGACCCGATCAAACACGATTGGTTTCGCATCTCTCCAGTAAGTCGCGGTGCAACATATACCCCAACCAGATACGCGGTTCACTTCCGCTTCCCCAAACTGGAGTTATTCCCCAATAGAGTAACGGACAACTAAAGCTCCTAAAACTCTATTTCTCCCAAGACAGAGACCAGCATTCCCCAGCGAAGTCCTCCTCAACAACAGGTATACGGGTTCTCGCAAAGGAATCTCTTATGAGATCGACACCTCTTCATATGGCATCTTTAAGCACAATCTCGATAGCTCCCATCAGTACCACTTCATGCGAGTGCAAATTTCCTGGCATTCTAGTGTTCAATCATCTTCCACCTTCAGATCACGAAAGGCAGACGAGCCAATCTACATCTTCAGGTTTAATAAGATTGAACAGGGGCAGCTGTTGTACCCCAAAATTTTCCCTCCCATATTCCTCAACACATGGCAAGTGAGGTCCCCAAATTGCTCAAGGAAGTTTAAGAATTGACCAGACAAACTCTCTCCTAAGGCAGTATACCTCAAATTAGGGTTTCAATCTTCATCAAGATGTGTGAACCACAAAGGACTCAAATTCTCACCATTGTCCTAATATGTTCTCAAGATCATCCATTTCAAGTTTCAAGCCTTGCATAAGAAGTTTGCTCAATAAATTGCTCAAATGCCTGAAAATCAACTATACTAGGTCAAAAGTCAACTATGGCCCACATATAGTCAAACTTCAAGATTTTTTGTCAACATCCTCATTTTGAAGAATTATCCATCATTTGATCAAGGGTTGATCATTATTCCTCAAGGATTTCTCACAATTCATCAAAACCCAAAAAATGTTAAATTAGGGTTTTATAGGAAAAGTCAACTCAACTTTGACCAAGCATAACTTTCTCATACTTAATGAGAAATGACCCATCCAAAGCTCATTTTGAAGAGGATGAAATTCCCAACAATTCATCTTAATCTCCCAAGTCTAGAATATGCACTCACAAAAAGATATGAATTTTGACATTATAGGTCCTTTTGAAAAGTCAACAAAAATGCTTTTTGGGTCAAAGCTTCATACATGAACATGGAAGACTAAATTTAGATGAGACCAAAAGGGTTGTCTAGAGAATATCCTAAGATTTCTAAAAAGTCAAAGAACACCTCTCTAGGGTCAAAATTGAGAGAGTTATGCATTGGCCAAGTTGACCATTTTTGCAAAATTGCCAAAAGTCAAATATGCTCAAATTTGCATTTTTTGCTAAATGGGCCTAACTTTTTATGCTTGCACCTCAATTATAATGTGGTCCACGACTCAAATGTTCACTCACCCATTATGTGCTTCATTTTTCAATTTATTTTGATTTTTCATTAATTAAAAAGTGAATTAAATCAAATAAATGATGAAAATTAACAAAGATATGGTTTGATTTGTTTTTTTGACAGATTGGCAATCAAGATATGCTAAGTTAACAAGATCAAATCGAATCAAGGTCAATTGGTACAAGAAAGGAATGATTTGGCTCAAAATAGCAATATATCATATAGCTTGCAAATCAAATCAAATCTTGGATAAATGTAAAGATTTAGTCCAAGTTTGTTAACCTAATTCACTCTAGGTTATATAGTGAACAATTCCAGATCAAAGACAGGGGTGAGAGTCATGAAAAAAGGCAGAGCAATGTCACAAAATTCAAAGAAAAGTGTGAATTGGTTTTCACTCCACAGGCCATCTCAAGCCATCCTAGATATCCCAATCCATCGATGGACGACCCAGGAAGCTGTCCCAATCGTTTGCAATGCCTGAAACACCCAGAAACGCATGCTACACCTCATACGGTTTGACATAATTTTCCAATTCGATTATCATAATTCTTGCATCATTAGCACTTTTGATTGTTATATTCGTGTTTGTCATCATGTTTGCAAGCTAACCATGCCATTTAATTGCGTTTTTGAAGCCTGTACATGATGTTGCCATTGCTAGGGTTTTTGTGTTATCTTTAGGGTCTTTTTGTACAGGAACAATTGGGCCTTAAATCAGGTACCATGATGCTCGTGAGGATGAAACGAGTTGATTGGTACCATTACCTTTCATTTATCTTGCGTGTACAACATTTTTTAAATATGCAGGGTTATACCTACAGTGGATGTTTGTAGGTAAAAGTCCCTTCGTCTAAAACGACGGAGAAGGGAAGAAGAAGATGCGTGTCAGCTAGCCATTCGTCCGTTTGAATCTCGCGTGCTTTGGAATCAGCTCTTTTGTTTTTTCTTATATTCTGTTTTATTATTATTGTAATTACAACTAACAATCATAGCTCAGATGGCAGCGTGGCATTGGATTTAAGTTTGAGGACCTGGGTTCGATCCCAGGTCCTAGCGCTTTCTTTATTTTCCTTTCTATCAGCAGATCCAGTGCCTCACAATCTCAAGCGCCTTCCATACAACCTCAACATCCAGCCGTTTGATGCGCTCTTACCCAGATCTGACGCTTCTAGCCTGAAGGACCATGATGCACCTCAGGTCAATACTGCACAGGATCAAGCGTTGTCAACCTGGGCTTAGCTTGTTGGGCCAGAAAATTCAAATGCTCACCCCCTCTTTCAGCAAGACAACAGGCCCATTTCTCAAATTTTTTCTCTTCTTATTATTTTATTTTTGCTTTATTCTTAATTCTTTATTTATTTTATTTTTAAAATCAGTTTTAATTAAATCATAAAAATAAAATAAAAAAGTCAAAAAAAATTAGATTTAGTTATTTTCTTATTAAATTTAATTTTGTTAATTAATTAGATTAATATTTATATTAGGGTAACTTTAATTTGTTTTTCACAATTAAAATTAAATTAGAAAATTAGGTTAACTCTTGATTTAATTTTTCTCTTTTTTCTCAAATAAAACAAAAATACAAAAATAGGTTGTTTAGAATTAATTAATTTATTTTCAAAAATTATATAAATTAGGACTAGGATTTTCTTTTAATTTAATTCTCCATTATATTCTCAATAACAAAACATGAAAAAAAACATTTTTTCTTTAATCAATCGCAAGATGGATTAGTCAAAGGGTCAAAACCCTAATCGCCTCGCATTTAACTTACCGCGCGCATTTAATCCTTTTATTATTGTAACTGTTTTGAGGATGTAATAGTTTTAATTAGTATTTTTAAATTTCCGCAACTTTATTTACTGTCAACAACAATTATGTAACTGTCAAAGGCATGTAATAAGCATAGGTTATTTTTTCCGCTTTTACTTTCCGCAAAACTCTTAATTGTTAGATGTATGTTTAGGATTGTATGGCAAGAATGCATGGCAAAATTAAAATGGTTAGAAAGCCCTAATGTGCAAAGATAATAAACTGAAAATAAATCACTCGCACATATTCACTCTTAGGGTATACTCTCACTTCGTTGCCTTAGGTAAACGATCATTAAGAATAGGGTGTCTTAGTGGTTGCCCTCCCGTCTAAAGAGATCAAGTTGTCCCATTCGAATGTTGCCTCAGAAATGTTGCCTCGAAAGTGTTGCCTCGAAAAGATCTTAAGACTCTAGGTTTACTACTAAGGTGTCCTAATATTGCTTTAGTAACGATGTGTCCCTTTCGAATTGACCCTTACAAATTCCAACAACGGTGCTACCTATTTCTCAATAGTAGGATAGCGTTGTCTAAAGGAAACAAGAATTGAAACGATCTTTTTTCGAGTGGGTAGATGTTAGTAGGAACTTGCTTAAATCAAAACTTTTCACATTTAAACTTTTCAAACAAATGTTTAAAACAACTTCATGACACCCTTGAGGACTGATACAAGTGTTATCACAAAGTTAAACTTTTCAAGACAAGCACACATACAAGCAATTTTAAAAATGACGAAGTACCTAAGAGCTCATGGAAAACCATGGATAGAAAGGGTGCTAACACCTTCCCTTTCTATAATCTAACCCCCGTACTCAAAATCTCAAAAAAAGGATTTTTTTTTCTGTACTTTTTTCCTTTCCGGTTGGATGAAATAAAAGTCGGTGGCGACTCTTGCTTACCGCGACATTTTGCAAACAAAAAACACAAAATGAAAATTAGTAAAAACAGTCAGTTCTGCCACCGTATCACACTCCCTAACTTGAATTCAACTATATCATAATTTGAATACTCCCTACTTTCTAAGGCAAGGTAAAAAATTCAAACTACAAATCATAGTTGAGGGTTCAAGAAAACCAAAAATCAATATCCATACAAAAAGATGAACCAAACACTCATAGGAAAGCATTAAGTAAAAACAACATAGATATCAACAAAAAGGGTCAAAAGGGGATACTAATGATCACACACTCACAAGGTGAATTGACTATTTGGCCAAGGTAGTTGTGCTCAGAATGAAATAAAAAATGCATGGATCATGTTCATGCTTTCATACAATCAATACAAACAAAAGATTAAGAATAATAAAATCCATTTAAAACAAGAATTGTGGCCTCCAGCATATAATAACAATGGAAAGCTTCCTCACATTTATGGGTAAAAAGGGAACTAAAGTGATTCAATCAAAAGCCAGTAATGCAAAAAGAATAAATAGTATGTGATAAGTGCAAAAGTCTAGTTATTTTGATATGCTTTTTCTTGCACTTATCGATTCTTTATTGTTAATATCATTGAATAATTCCCCACTTTTTGTATCATCATGTATAAATTGTATTTAATTATGTTTTGTGTATATAGTGTATTATTTGATAGTTTTGTATTCATTTTGTAGGAATTGAGCATTGTTAGAGAAAGAGGAATAAAAGCTCTGAAATGCATTTTTGATCAATGAAGAATAAGACAAAAGATGAAGCCAATCCAAGTTATGCACTGAAAGAAACAAAAGTTGTTGAACTGTCTTGTGTCGCGGGGCAAAATTTCTATCGTCGAGCGACAGTGGGCGGGAAGAGCCATTTTTGTTTTTGCCTCCTGCCTTGCTTCTCTACTGCGTCTCCAGGCGAGGAATAAAGACTGTCATCGGGCGAAGCATTATGTTGTCGGGCGATGTTCGATGTTTGTTTTAGTTGAGGATGTGGCTTATCCTGGGCCAAGTGAATAAGAGACGTCGTCAGGCAACGCTTTATGTCGCCGCACGATTCTCGCGGATCACATTTTCTTTATACTTTCACTTTGTTTCATTTTGGGTGGATGGTTTTTGGGGTATTTGTTCCCAAATTCCATCACCTTCATTTTTGGTAGTTAGAGCTTAGACAACAACATTTGTGGCTTGCAAATGGATGATCCGGGGTCGTGACCTTGATGGGTCGTGTTTGACACCGTAAGAAATCTAGTTTCTTCTCCTCTTCCTATCTTTGTAACCATTATTTATTGGATTTTGTATGTAACTTTACCTTGATTATATGTATATTTATTGCTCATGGTGTTGTATGAAACTTTGTTTACAAATCTTTATTGATTTTTATCCTTATTAGCTTGCTAAGTGTCTGGGTTTGAGTCATTGCAAAGATGGACAAATTGAATCCGGATTTAGGATGAATATTTATTGGGCTTAGATTCTAGAGATATATTTAGGCTTAGTAATCACTTAGGTGTCGACACTTAATGCCTCCGTGTTGTTTTATGTTATGATGAGAGATCATCAACATGGAACAACACGGTTGATATCTCGCTCTGCATTAGAAATGACCTCCGTGTGAGAGATACATGATGATATTGACGAGTAGTTAAGGTTAAGTACAATTGGGTAGTAAGTTTAAGTATTTGATGAGGTAGAAGAAATACACACTCAAGAGTTCTATCCTATTTGAATGATGAAATTCTTCTTGTGTATAACTTTTGATTTCAACACCTTAGATACAAAAACATTCTAACCCAAACTCATTAATGAGAGAATTATCGAATGGAAATTCAATAACCAATCTTTGTGGGCATGATACGATATAACCTAAATATCACCTGGTAAAATTAATACTTTACTTTTTGCTTGCCACTACACTGCTCCAGCAGTATGGTAATTATACAAATGATAAATTTCCTAAACATGTTATGCTATAGAAAGAGATAAATGAGTACCTGACGAGTACCAACTTCAAAAACTATCATTACCATACATCCGCAAGTTGAAACACTCAAAATTGGAAAATCATCAAATGTGACTTCAAGCTATCTAGCCAAAATTTGAGTCCAAACAACAAAAGAAAGAATTAAAATTATTGCTATTAATTACTATACTGAAAATCCTTGGGTGAAGTGGGAAAAAGGAGAGCCAAGAAATAAATTAAAAATAATTCACTGGCTCTATACAGCAGGGCGTGCTGAGCAACACATGGCGTACTAAGCGCGCTACACCAGTTGCAGAAAAATAGGACAACAACAGCAATGCAACAACACCCTCCATAATCACCTACACAATCTCAACTACACACAATATTTACAACATACAAACTTCCTCAAGCTAAACACGACAAGATTGCGAAAAAACACAAATTGACACATAACAAAACTAACAGGTTAAAGTGATTTAAACAAGTTGAGAAGTGGAAATTTGAGAATTTAAAACAAGTCCAATTTCAACTTGTTAAAACACAAGTCAACATATACATAAATGAAAACAAACAAAACGTGCTTGTTTTACATCATAAGCTCAACGCCTTTATTGTGTGAGCTAGTAACCTCATCTCGTCATGCCATGGTATTATCACACCGGGAAAACCTAAAGAAAGTGTCTTAAAAACCACACAATAAACATTACGAAAATGAGACAATTCACAACAATACGTGAAAACAAAGAAAAACACATATATGCACAAGTATGGAAAGTAAACACAAAACATGTACAAGTAAAAATGGACAAGTTTATGTACACATTCTATACAACATATACATTAATTAAAAAACTCAAAAACAAAGAAACTATCACAATGCGAAACAATAAACATTAATCCCTAGCGACGACGCCATTTTGTTGGAAGCAGTAAAGCGGCAAGCAAAAAGTAAGTTATTAATTTACCAGGTGATATTTAGGTTATATCGTATCGTGTCCATAGATATTGGTGAATTGAAATTCCGTTCAAAAAATCTCTCATTAATAAGTTTGGGGATAAACGGGTTGAAAGGAAAAGTATCAACAGAAAATAAATGTATAAAATGGAAAAAGGAATAACTTATCAAGCATGCATATATACTAATTATCACAGACTTAAACCTATCGATTTGTTATACTAAACCTACAATATTCATCAATGTCATCATGTGTCACTCACAACCTAAGTCATTTCTAACCCAAATTGAGAGATCGACTGCATCACCTCGATCGCGATCTCTCAACCACCTCAATAACACATAAGTAAAGCATGCTCGTTGGCATCGATGATCTCTCAGAGCGACACAAACAACACAGAGACATTAATCACAGACACCATAAGTGAAAAACAAGGCTAAATCTATCTCTAGAATTCATACACTATTAGATAATCATACTATATAAGAATTCAAGCAGTATATATTCATAATAACTCAAATCCCTAGCACAAAGCAAAAATAAAGGATAACAATCGATAAAGATTTGTAAATCCAGTTTTATACAACGCCAATGGCGACAAATATACATGAGTTCAAAGAAAGTACATATACAAACCCAACCAAAAGAGAATACACAAATAAAAATATAAATGAACCACAAATCTACCAGCTTGTCAACGTTGTTCGAAGAGCAATCCACCTGGATCATCCGTACGCAAGCTCCATAGTTGTTATCTAAGCTAATCCTAACAAAATTGGAGGTTGATGGAGTTGGGAGCAAAAACTTCCCCAAAACTATAACCTAAAAATGAATTAAATCTAGTTTTATAAAACTTAAGTTAGTAGACCGCACTAAGCGAGTCTGGCGCGTTAAGCATGACTTCTTTATTTTACACATCAAACTTCCCTAAACCATGATAAGCGCGATATCCCGTGCTAAGAGGGATTCAAAACAATGATTCTTCCAAAATGTCAAAATGCAAGCAGGACGCTACAAAATGCACTGAGCGCGCTCGCGCTAAGAGACCTTCTGCGGCTAAGTGGGCTCTCATGGACAAAACTTCACAAAACTGGTCTTTTATTCCAAAAACGCGCATCTAGAGTCGTGCCTTCAACACCTTATTCCTTGATGCTCCAAAATGCAACAATTACCTACAAAATGAATGGAAAAACATTAAACGGTACACAAAAACATAAATAAACACAAACTAAATGTATTTACACAAAATTTGGGTTTATTCAATTGATATTAACAACAAAAAGTCGATAAGTGCAACAAAAAGTATATACAAAATAGCTACAATTTGCACTTATCACATCACAATACACAACAAAGGATTTACTTGGATTAGGTAAAACCAATACTGGAGCAATCATCAACTTCTTCTTTAGTTATACAAAGCTTTCTTCAAATGCAACATCCCGCATATAAGCCTGTCCTTTTCGAGTTAACTGAGTCAAAGGCAATGCCAACTTAGAAAAGACTTCAATAAATCCGCAATAATAACCATCCAAACCAAGAAAACTTTGAATCTCAGTAGCCGACTTTAGAGTTTCCCACTGCAACACATCATCAACCTTAGAAGGATCAACAATAATTCCAACACTAGAAATTACATGTGTCAGGAAACTCACTTCCTTTAACTAAAACTCACACTTCGACAACTTTGCATAGAACTTCTTTTATTTTAGCACTTGAAACATAGTTTGCAATTGCTCAGCGTGATCTTCTTCTGATTTAGAATAAATCAAAATATCATCAATAAAGACCACCACATGTGTGATACGGTGGGAGAACTGACTTGAGGTTTTGCGTTTGTGTTCACAAATGTTTCGGTTTAGCAAGAGTCGCCACCGAATTTTATTTTATCCAAAAGGAAAGGTCAAAAAGCACAGGAAAGACCTTTGAGATGTTTTCTTGAGTTTGGAGGGTAGATTATGAAAAGGGAAGGTGCTAGCATCCTTTTCATCCATGGTTATCCATGAGCTCTAAGTTACTTGTTTTAGATCACTTGCTTTTCTTTTCCAATTGTTTTAAATGGTGCTTTGTGTGGTTTTCGAAAGTATTTTGAAAAGAGGCCATCATTTTGGAAATCTTTGTAATGATTCTCGTTCGTAAGAATGTATACAAAGATGTTTGTCTTTTGAAAAATGTTTCAATGTTTGAAAGTTGTTTGAAAATGTTTTGAAATTGTGTGTTTGTTTGAAAATAGCAAGGATGGTTTGCAAAGTGATCAAGTAACAAGAAGCTTATCTACCTACTCAAAAGTCTTTCCTACACATTTTTATTCCTTTGAAATTGTTGTTTTACCATTGCATTTGGTAAACAACCCTATCTTTGGATGTTAAATGAGACGGGCGTGGGTCATTGTATGACCATGATAACAATAGTGCCAAGTATCTTAGCAAGTTTTAGGGACCAAGATCATTTTTGTTTAGGCAACCAAGATAGCGTCATCGAGGGACTATGATCTTTTTGTTTTGTTTGATTTTGCCAAGATACCTAGCATGCATACCATGGCCATGTTTTAAGGCAACCAAGTGGGTGAAACCCTAGAGGTGCTCGTGTGCAATGTGTTGTCATTTTTCATGCATTTTGGTCTTGCATTAGGTCAAAATATTGGTTTTGATTTTTTGTCTTTGCATACAAAACCCTAGTTTACTATCATGGTATATGAAAGCAATAAATTGCGTAAAGTAAATCTAAACTATTACAACAATATTATGGGGAGGGGGATACAAGTTTTGAATCGGGGGATATTGCTCAAAATAAAACCCTAAAACTATTACAACCAAATTGAATTTATTGTACAAATAAATAAATAAGCAAATATTTAAATATGCAATAAAATGTATGGATGCAAAATGTTTTTTTTTTATATTTATTTTATGTACGAGAAAATAAATTTATTTATGTCTTAAAAATAAGAAAATAAAATGATTATTTTTGAAAGGGTGGAAACCCTAATTTTTGTTTAATAGAAAATATATTCTAATATTATTCCTTTCATTCATTTTTTGTTCAAGAAAAAATAATAATAATATATACAAAATGTTAAAAAATTGAAATATGTATTAAAATATTATTTTAAGTGTATAATAATAAAAATAAAAATGTATGATATTTTTATATTATTTTCAAGTTTTATTTAAGAAAATAAAGTATAAAATCCTAACAAACTAATTATTATGCAAAAAATAAAATAAGAAAATATGATAAAATAAAAAAAATAAAGAAAATATTTTTGGATTTTTTTAATGTTCAGAAAAAAATAATAAAGTCAAAAATATAAAATATGCAAGAAAATATGAAAAATATCAAAAAAAAAAATACAAAGGGGGGTGCAAATAGAAACAGGGTGTGTGTGAAAAGTGAAACAGAAGGCCCAAACGCGCGCCAGGCCCAAGACTTCGTCCCTGACCTCCAACTTCGTCCCAAACGCGCGCGTCCTACCTTCAAATCTTGTTCTTGCTATTCTTTGCATAAAATCAAAAACTTATAACATGAAAAATGTAGCTCATGAACTCACGATTCCAATGATATAAAGAACATGACCTAACTCTAAAAGATCAAGGAGAATTTTAATGGCTCTAAATTCTGACCTAGTTTTTTCAGCATGTTCAACATTCAAATACTCTTAGCTCAGTTAACATAAATGGAAACTAAGCATATGTACAGCTCAAGCATGTTACAGACTACATTTTTCCTTCACAAACCTAAGCCTATGGATGTCTAAATAGAGAGATAGAAACTTGACAAATACCTTGTTCAGTTGAGTTTGGATATGGTAATGTAGCAACTTTGAGTGAGGCTTGAAGTTCTTGTGAGCTTGCTTGAAGTTCCCTCAAGCTTTCTCAATGCTCAACTTGCCTTGAAGTTGCTTGAATCTCCTTGTAGAAGTCAACCTGCAAACTCAAAAAGTGAAAATGGTGAAGCTTGAAACAGGGGTTACAGTTGTTGAACAAAGGCATGGATAGTTTAGGTAGGATGTATGGAATGTGTTTGAAGCCTTGAAACAAAAAATGCACGAGCAAAATATGTTTTGGCTAGTGATTTACAGAGGTTGCCCTGTTTTGGGAAGAAATGGTGTTTTTTGTATTAGAGGGTGTTTGAGAGGTTAGCAATTTGTGCTTTTGGCTTGCAATAATGTTCTAAACTTGGTTCAAATGATGCTTAGGCTTGGCTTTATCAAATGGATCAGTTATCTTGACTTTTGCCAGCTTACTTGCTTTTGAAGAAAACTTGAGATGACAATGCCCAAGGCCTGTACAAGCTAGCTTATGGAATGCATAGGGTTGGTACAAGTTTCATGATGTTTGTGGATATTGTTGGAAACAAGAGATCAGGTCCATGGCTCAAGATTTGCAAAGTTACATAAAGCATGCTTTATCAAAGTAACAATGTGAACTTTATGCCATAAATGGAATAATTCAATGTACAATGCTCCAAAGATAAAAAATAAAGCCATTATACACTGAATTAGAATTCAATTTTGGAGTGTAAAAAGGATTAGGACCTGTAATGCAAGTACAAGCATGTTTGAAACTGATTTGCAAGTTATAACATTGTGCAAAATGCCTTGGGCAAAAGTGATAATTTGCCATTTTCATTTCTTCGATTCTCCCTAACCATAAATGATCTTGGAGAGTTCTTTGACATTTTGGAAATCTTGTAACATTATATACAATCCATATTTGAATTGCATTTTGATATTCCTCTTGGAACTAGGTGAAAAGTTGCCATGAAGTTAGGTAAAAAATCTGCCTAAACTAGGGCAAAATTTCACTAAGTTAAAAGTTTATGGACCCTTATTCACAAAATCATAACTTGAGATCCAAGCATCTTTTGGGAAAAATTTGTGAACCAAAGTTGTATATTTTGTGGAGGACTACAACTTTCATGTTGGAAGGTTTCTTTGAATCCAATTGAATCATGGTGAAAAAGTTGGGAAAAGTTTGGAAAAAATAAGAAATTTTCATAACTTAGAAAATTTCTAAGTTATGAAAAATTTCAAACTTAAACCCTAATTTCCAAATTTAAGTTTCTTGATGAAAAAGTTTCATGTTTTGACACATCTTGATGAAATATGACCCTTGGCACTTGATTTTGACCAAAAAGTCAAAGTTTGACTTTTCAGTGTACAGTTGATTTTTGATCAGTTGACTAGAAAATTCATATGTCAATCCAATGCATTTGAGTTCTTTTGAGCCTTCTGATTAGGTCAAGATGATGCCATTGAGTCCTTGAAACCATGTTTGAACCCAATTTGCCATTGGCTAGGTGAAAAATCAGAAATTGCCCTTCTACAATCAAAACCTAAATTTTGACCATTTTGCCCTTTTGATGATCTGATCAAATTTCTTGAGGAGTTGTGGTAAAAACTTGATCAAATGGTTCATAGGAGCCTAGAATGTTGTTGTGGATCAAAATTTATTAGGTTTGACTGTAAATTGGCCACATTTGACTTTTTCCCCAATACAACTGATTTTTAGGTCAACTGTCCAATTGACTGGGCAAAAAAAGTGACTCGAGGCTTGAAACTTGGTATGAGCAATCTTAGAGGTCCAACATGAAGTATGAAAGTCATATGATACATTGATGGTCCAAAAATCCCCATGCAAACTCAAACCCTAATTTCAGGTCATCAGTGCAAGATGAGGTCTTGAGCTTAGCAAATCCTAATCTGGTCTTGAGTCCAAGAAGTCTTGTGAGGAGAATCTTGATAAAATGAGAGGGCAAATTGTGGGGTACAACAACAGTCTTATACAGATATGAATGGAAATTTTGATTCATATACTCCATGAGAACACCTGGCGCATTAGATACACCAAATGGCATTACAATGTATGTATAGTGACCATATCTCGTTCTAAAGGCCGTCTTCAGAATATCAGCTTGTCTAACATGAATCTGATGATAACCAGACCTCAAATTAATCTTGCTAAACATATAAGAACCTACTAATTGATCCATCAAATTTTCTATTCTCGGAAGTGGATACTTATTCTTAATAGTTACCTTATTCAACTTCCTGTAGTCCATACACAGCCTCATACTACCATATTTCTTCTTAACCAACAACACATGCGCACCCCACAGAGAAACACTCGGTCGAACAAACTTCTTCTCAAGAAATTCTTATAATTGTTTCTTCAACTCACTTAACTCTGAAGTTGACATCCTAAAAGGAGCCATCGACACTGGACTTGTACCTGGTACCAATTCTATAGAATATTCTACCTCACGCTCTGGAGGAAAATTAGTGATATCATATGGAAACACCTCTATAAATTCACATACAACAGGTACTTCAACCCTCGCAGATTCACGATCAACTTGTAATGATTCAAACATTGCAAACATCAAAGATTCATCTTCTAAAAGTCCTTCTACTTGCTTACCAGACAAAAACATCATCTATCTATTATCACTGAACTTAGGAAAGCTCATCGTCTTACTATAACAATTGATATGAACATATTTGAACTACAACCAGTTCATTCCAAGGATAACATCAATTTAGTGCAAGGGTAGACACACCAAATCCATCATAAAACTCTTACCAAATATAGTTAACGGAAAACTCGAATAGACATAAGTAGTAGTAACATAACCTTTGCCAGGAGTGTCTATCACCATACTATCATTCATAAAATACAATTTTAATCCCAACACTGTAGCACATTCAAGCGAAATAAACGAATGAGTAGAACCACTATCAATAATAGTAATCAACTCAACATTGTTAATAGGACAAGTACCTAAAATTAGGTTATCCTTCTTGTGGACGTCTGAACCGCTCAAAGAAAAAACTCATCCATTAATATGAGTAGTAGCAACATTATTTTACAACTTCTGACATTGTGTATTGATGTGACCCTGTTCACCACAACAAGTCAGACCATCATTCTTGCAATTAGAAGCATGATGACCTGTCTTACCATATTTGTAACATCTCAGTACCTTATTGTTACAACTATCAGCACGGTGGCCTTGCTCGCCACACTTAAAGCACTTCACAGAAGCGGGAGCTCCTCCCCCACTTGACATCTTCTTATCAGAAACTTTGTGCTTCCCTTTGTCAGCAGGAGCACTATACAGCTTACCCCAATACTGGTTCTTCCCTTTCTTCTCATTATAAGTCTTATAAAAAGAAGATTTAGCTCTAATATCATGATCATAGATCCTGCACTTATTCACTAGCATGGGAAACTGGCGAATCTCCTGATATCCAATTCCCTGCTTAATATCAGGGCGCACCCCATTCTCAAATTTGATACACTTAGACACCTCAGTTTCCATATTATTATAATGCAGACAAAAATTCACCAACTCTTCAAATCTGGTAGTATACTCATCAATAGTCGAATTCCATTACTCTAGCTTAAGAAATTCAATCTCCTTCTTGCCACGTACATCTTCAGGAAAGTACTTCTCTAAGAATGCAGCTCTGAAAACTCCCCAAGTGATCTTTGTACCCAAAATCACCATCCTTTGACGTGTGTTATCCCACCAGTCTTCAGCCTCTACTTCCAACATGTGGGTACCAAACTGCACCTTCTTCTCCTCTGAGCAAACCATCACCTTGAAGATCTTATCGATCTTTCTCAGCCACACTTGTGTAACATCAGGATCATGTGTGCCATCAAAGATCGACAGATAGTTTCGCTCAAACCTTTCCAAAGCACGAAACTCACCATTCCCTCCAGCATTTTGGGGATTCTCCTGATTTTGGACCATTGCCTGAGCCAATGATTTTAAAGCCTCAGCAATCACATCATCGTTTCTTCCTCCAGCCGTCTCTTTTTTCATATAGGAAAACATCATTAGAGGAACGAAACATCGATTGTATTTACACATAAATCGATCACCAAGGTATAAACATCGTATAAAACTTGTCCGAACAGAACGAACTGCTCTTATACCACTAATATAACACCCTTATAATACCACAATATTATTCATATAATTTACGAATTAAATCAAATAAGAATCACAACTCAAGGTGTCACACTTCATAGAAAACATGAATTTAACATTCCTGCTCCGTACCACAGGTTACATCAATTTAAAACACACATTTGTTTATAATTCGTCACATCATTTAAAAACATCGCATTGGAATTCATCATCATAATGTAATAATTAAATTTTCAAAATTCATACTTTTGTGTCATCAATTATTAAATCAATTTAACCATAAAACATCCATAAATTAAGTCAACATAAGAAAGAAAAATAAAATTTGCATAATATAGCGTTCCCAACCCGATGTTACATATCAGAACAAGACACCTTTAATTAACGAAAATGAATAACACACTCTGAATTAATCCTCCAAGCTTCTATGGACTACTCCTAGTCACCTACACGTTACCGACGTGGAGGCAACATTCAAACAGAAAGGTGAGTAATCACAATTTATTATAAAAGACATAAGGAAAAGATGAGTAGTCATCACAATATCATCACATAACAACATGTATTATTCATCAATACTTCATAGCAACATAATACATCACAATATCACTTTTACTTCTTCCATCATCAAAACTTCATATAATCACGCAATTCTAAATTTTCATCATATCACAACTCATCAACAAAATTTATGCAATGTCACATAAGATGTTAATTCAACACAACTGACTCAAAAGCGTGTGGTACTAATATTTATGAACACATGGTTCATTACCACCCAAAGATCCCCATCATAGGATTGATTCCCTCCTGGAACCGGAGCATATCATAAACGCACACAATCCGCATAATAGGATTGCGGTTCATCATAAGCGGACCACCATCCAAAATGTTATTGTTGTACCCCAAAATTTGCCCTCCCATTTCTCATTGATTTCTCATCACAAAGCCCTTGAAGATCAAGATCCAGTTAGGGTTTCATCTGCTCAAGACTTCTCCTTGCACTGTTGACCCAAATTAGGGTTTGTGTTTGCACAAAGATGTTTTGACCTAAAATGCCTAAGATGACCTTCTTGCTTCATATTGGACTCCCAAGTTTATCCATATCAAGTTTCAAGTCTTGATTCCAAGTTTTGCCCAATCAATTGGACAGTTGACCTAGAATTCAACTGTATTGGGGAAAAAGTCAACTGTGGCAAATTGACAATCAAATCTCATGAAAATTGACCCACATCAACATTATGAACTCATATGGACCATTTGATCAAGTTTGGATCACAATTCCACAAGGAATTTGATCAGATCACCAAAAGGGCAAAATGGTCATTTTTAGGGTTTTGACTGCACAAAGGCAATTTTTGAATGTTTGACCCAACCAATGGCAAACCAAGCTCACATATGGACTCAAGGACCCCATGGAATTATCTTGACATGCTCAACAAGTTCAAAAGATCCCAAATGCACAAGATTGACAGTTGAATTTCCCAGTCAATTGATCAATTTTGACTGTATACTGAAAAGTCAAACTTTGACTTTTTGGTCAAAATCAAGAGTCTAGATTCATTTTTCATCAAAATATTCCAAATCATGAAACTTGTTCACCAAGAAATCAAAATTTGCAAATTAGGGTTTGAAATGAGAATTTTTCATAACTTAGAATTTTTCTAAGTTATGAAAAACCCTAATTTTTTCCCAACTTTGCCCCACTTTCTCACCAAGATTCATTTGGATTCAAGAAAAAGTCAAAACATGAAAGTTGTAGCTTGTTGCATAATATACAACTTTGATTCACAAAGTTTTCCCAAAAGAGGCTTGTATCTCAAGTTACAATTTATTGAATAAGGGTACTAAACCAATCTTAACTTAGTGAAATTTCAACCTATTTTGGCAAGGTTTTCTACCTAACTTCAAGGCCATTTTCCATACACTTCCATTTGGAATTTCAATTTGAATTTCAAATATGGATTGTAGTACACATTCCAAGCTTTCCAAAATGTCCAAGAACTCATCAAACAACCTCATAACTTGAGAGAATCGAATTTCACAATATGGCAAAAACTCACTTTTGAATTGGTCATGTACATGTTCATAACTTATGCCATTTGCAAGTCAGCTTGGTTTGTGCTGCATTACAGGTCTCAAAACCATTCCATACTCAATAATTTAATGCATGTTCATTGTGCTAAGGCCTTGTATCATGAGCTTATGCATTACATGTTGAATAAAGCCATTTATGGAAAAAGCAAAATGGCCATTTTTGCAAAAGCAAGCTTTATGTCATAATGCAAATCCAAGAGGTACATATCAAATCTAATTGGCACAAGATTATGAGCATAACACACTGATCAAGGAGGAGCTTGGAAGCATGATTAGGGGTCCTCTACCTGTCTAGAAGACAACTTGGCTTTTGTTTGCTTAAGGGTTAAGAAACATCCCATATCACAACACAACTTTGATCTCAGCATTAGAACACTTAAGCAAATATTGTATACACTTTATAATCTTCCTAACCAAGCTAGAACACGAGCAAACAAGGTCACAGACACTCCCATTCCCAGAATCACTCTCAAACTGCAAAAACAGGGCAAGGCCTGCAGATTGAACACCATCTCTCATCCCTTGCATGATTTCTTGCCCAAAGCTCATCAAACACATTCTCTAGCATCAATGCAAGCTAACCAAAACCTGAAACACGACCTGTAATTCCTCTAACCAGTTCCACCATTTTCAATTTCTTATTTTGCAGTTGAAGGTCCATAGCTCGATTCAAGGTGTCTCAAGGCAAAGTAAGCATTGGAATAGCATCACCACACTTCAGGCAAGCTGTACAGACCATCATCTTGCTCTGAAAGCTTCCCCATTGCCAGATATAACTTCAACTGAACAGGTATTTTTGTGAACTTCTAACTCTTAGTATAGGCATCATTAGCTCTAGGTTTGTGAATAAGAAATGTTCTACTCATGCCCCTGAACCTGTACATGCTTTTACTTTTCATTTATTTTGCCTGAGCTGTGAGAATTTAAGGTTTGAAAATGGAAGAAAACTTAGGTCAGGATTTGGGAATGTCAAAATTCTCTCTCATTTCTGAGAGTTAGGATGAGTTTTTTATATATTTAGAATCGTGATTCAATGCTTAACATTTCTTATGTTAGAAGTTTGTGCAAAAGATCAAGGAATCATGATGTTTGAATGGAGTTTCAGGCGCGCGTTTTTTTGAACATTTTTGTTCAGAGGTTGAAGAAGAAGTTATCTGGGCTGGGCTTGTTTTTGTATTTTCTTTTCACACATTCTTTTCACTTTGACACCCCCTGGGCCCATTTGGTTTATTTCAATGATTTTTTGACTTTTCTATTTTTATTCTGACTTATTTATTTTTGCTTATAATATAAAAAATATGAAAAATTATTTTTACACCATTTTTCTATTTTTAAGCATTTATTTGTTTATAAGAATCATTTGTGCATAAATAATATATATATACTATTATTTAGAAAACTAGAAAAAATAGTGCAAATATACTTTATTTCTGATTTTTGTTTCATTTTTCTTTTGAAAATATTTTATACAAAATATACTTTTTTTATAAATATTAAATATTATTATTTTTTATGTATAATACATATTTAGAAATTAATACACACACACATATATATATATATATATATATATATATATATATATATATATATATATATATATATATATATATATATATATATATATATATATATATATATATATATATATATATATATATATATATATATATATATATATATATATATATATATATATATATATATATATATATATATATATATATATATATATATATATATATATATATATATATATATATATTAGTATATTTAGGTTTAAATACAAAAATACCTATATTTTTCATTTTATTAATATTTGACATAAAAAAATACTTTTTGTAAATATACTTCATTTTATTTTATTTTTGTACATAATAAACAAATACTTGTATAAATTAAATAATATATATATTACTTAATAAAAAATTAGGGTTTTACCCTTAAAATACAAAAAAAACTCCAAAATAATACTTTTTTTATTTTTTATTTATTTGACATAAATAATATTTTTTTTTCCATACATATGAAAACCCTTTTTGCATCTTTGCATTTTTATTTTATTTTCCATTTAATTTATGCAATCAATTATCTTGTAAATATTCCAAAAATTGATGTAATAGCTAGGTTTAAATTTCTTGTCTAAATATCCCCCCATTTGAACATTTGTACCCCCCTTCCCATATTGTGTTGTAATAGTGTAGGAATTTTACTTTTCGCACTTTAACGCTTTTTAAATATGCCATGCTAGAATTAGGGTTTGTATGCAAATAAAAAGAACAAATTAGTTTGACCTAATTTCAAGACAATCAAGCATGAAAATGGACAACACATCTCACACTTGCACCCCTAGGGTATTCCACTTGTTGCCTTCAAATAATTGGGCCATATTGCATGTTAGGTTTCTTTGGGTAAAACAAACAATCAAATGATCATAGTCCCTCGATGACGCTTTCGAAAAGTTGCCTAAAATGATCAAGTCCCTTTCAAAGAGAAATTGCCCAAAGATACTTAGCACCATTGCAATTATGGTCTAAACGATGACCCGCGCCCGTCCCTTTCACCTCCTAATACAAGATTGTCCACCAAATGCAATGGTGGAACAAAATTGTCAAAAGGGTTAAAACATAGCATAAAACTTTGAGAACTTTAGGGTAGATAGCTCTTAAGTACTTGTCAATTTACAAAAGAAAACACTTGCCTATTTTCAAACCACACTTCACAAACACTTTCAAAACAAACTTTAAAAAAAACCTTGAGACATCTTTTAAAAAAGACAAACACCTTTTGTAAAACATTCGAGTAAAGAATTGTTACAAGGGTAGCCTATACAAGGCATCTTTTTCAAAACATTTTCAAAACCACACACAAAGCACTATTTCAAACAATTGAAAACCAAGGCAAGTTGATCTAAGCAAGTACCTAAGAGCCCATGGATAACCATGGATAGAAAGGGTGCTAATAACTTCCCTTTCTATAATCTACTCCCCGAACCCAAGAAAAATCTCAAAGGTTTTTGCTGTGCTTTTTAAACCTTTCCTTAGGATAAAATAAAAAGTCAGTGGCGACTCTTGCTCAACCGAACTATTTGCGAAAACAAACGCAAAACCCTAGTCAGTTCTCCCACCGTATCACAGTTATGAATGAATGATGCAAAACAACGTCATATAAAATTCGACCACGTCTAGTTAATTGCATCATCATTCACATAATCATCACATACTCATCATATAATCATCTTCATAATACTTCGTAGCAACGTCATATTCATCATTAAAATAAAACATCATAGCATAACAACACATAATAAATAAATGTAATAAACATATAGGTATTGAAATCTTGTATCATATAACTCATATAATTCATTCATATTATATTTCAGCACGTCAACTTCCCAATGCTTCGAACAAAGCATCAAACAGATTCATGAAACTCAAGTTACGACATTTTGAACATTGCTGCCAGACTGCATCGCCACCTCCTCGACCGACGCCCCTGCTCGTTCGACCCACTCTATACATTTTCCAGGATCTCATCATTTCTACCTTCTCACTTGCCACTAAGATCTCCCGATGACTCTCAGGCGACAGGCTCGCCCGATGGTGCTGACGAAACTCTAACTTCCTGTTGCGATTTCCCTATTGATACCAGCCATTCCAATTGCTATTAAAGATACCATACTCATTCTAGAATACATCATAGACATCATATATCATATATTAACATCAAAACATGTCTCGACATACATTGGAATTAAACCATGGCATTCATATAACATTATCATCAACAATTTCATCATATTTCATCAAATTTCATCATTCAATCACGTGTATCATCAAATAAATCATCCAACAAAGCCCTATATAATCTTAAACCACTATCAATAATAATAAACTAATATTAAAACCCTTACCTTAATTTATAGAGATTGATTCTCTCCCTTCACGTTCTACAGAATCCTCCTCTGAGCCCTATCATCTTCTTCACGTTCTCCCAAACTATGATCGCACAGAATGACCTTTATTATTTTGTTTTATAATTTTATCCTTTGGACTATTTTTATGATATTCCCCTTATACCCTCACTTATCATCACATATTACCACCATTCCCTTATTCTCCCTTTTCACCTTAATATACCATTTATTCAATTTAATCTAAAAAACATAATTAAATTATTTAAATCTATTTTATTCTAATTAGCATCTTAATCTTTAACTACCCCACACATGCATCACATAAGTTCACCATAAATCATATAATTCACAAATAATAAATTAAATAATTAAATAAAAATACGGATTGTTACACTCAACCTCAACCTCATGTGCATTTTCACTACTACTTCTAGCATGCCCCGGTCCTTAGGGATCTTCAATCTTTAATCTCTGAAGACGATTATGCTTATTGTTTGAGAAAGGATAAGGTTGTTCGTCAAGCAGTGTTTGCAAAAATGGTGTATCAAATGTGTTGGGTGGGATCTATCATAGAATTTGGTTCCACCAAAAGATAAGACATCTTCCTACTTGGCCATCTTCGAAAAGAGAAATAGGCCCTTCTAGAGCGCGTTAGTGCTCTTACTATCGAGTGGATGTAGTTTTTGGATGAGATTACAAAGACGAGTGGTATGTTCATGGATATGGAGAATGAGATACGGTCTTTCAGGTACCCTCGTCTATTGTTTAAATATGTGAACTATTTGGATAGAGATAAAGGATAAAGACATTGCCATAACATCTGCTCAGACGACACTATCCAAAACTGGGGCTACTTCAGCTGAGGTTACTCGAGAATCAGATTCCTCCCGCAAGAAGGTAAAAAAGTTGGATATAAATTTTTAAAAATCTTAAGAGGGTTGGAAAAAGACTCAAGATGACCTTTAGAAGATGCGTCTTGAAAACTTTGACTTATCCAAGGAGTATGCCAAGCTGGTGGAAGATGATTATTTCATTTTACAGATTTCTTTCGCGAATGCATTAAGGCAGGTGGAATTTTTCCATTTTGAGGTGCAAATATAAAAGGAACAAATTTACCTAGAGCAAGAAATAATGGATTAGAGCCTGGTTAATATTGAGTGGACTCATAGATTTTTTTTGTCTAGATTCTCTTTCAGATGTAACATTTCTTGTTCAAGAACTATAAACAGTTGATGACAAAGTGAAATAAGACTCAAGTGCAATGAAACAAGTTTTCAGTGGCGAAGCGGGATGGAACAGCAAGATTAACACTCTAACAACCAAATTAGTGAATGAACAAGACGTAGTTTGAGTGTGAGAATTAGTAGAATATTTGAATCTTGACTAGTGCAGAGATTTATATAGAGAAGGTGGTTGGAACTACTTCTGCTTAATTCCACGTCTCGTAGATCTGATGACCTCTCAAATACTTTGTAGCACTTGCTATTGGGTCTTGATGTTGAGCTTTGTAACCGATCCTAAATAATATTCCATTATGAATAGTTCTTTTTTAAAATTTAATATAGGTTAGCTTTCACTTTTTATTTAATAAAATATTGAAGAAAAAAAATTTAAATGGAAAGAATTTAATTAAAATGATAATAATAAAAAATATATATAATCTAAATTCAAACTCTCGTATTATAATGAATTTTACAATAAAATAGAAGAAAAAAAGGATAAAACAATTTTTGTAGTATTTTATTGGTATATTTGGTTCAGGTTTTTTTAAATGATTTTTATGGTATTATATATAATTTTTTTTTAAATTAATAATTTGTTTTTAAAAAACTTTCAAATAAAAAATTAGTTTGAATAATTTTTTATAAAATGCTATTTTAGATTTTAACCTTTTAGTCCCCAATATTACCAATATTAAAATCAGGACTTACTTTTCTTGGGATTTTGGTCCCTCTTGAATTTTGTATATGTGTCTTTCTCATTTATGATGTGGCAATGCTATAGTCGCTCAATGACAACTTTTTTTTATTGAAATCATTTTTTTTAATTACAAACTATTTTTTGTTACAAACTTAATAAGATAATATTAAAAATGTCTTTTTTAATGATATTTGAAATAACAAAAATTAGAAGTCATCATAGGAAACAAAGAGTCTTTTTCATCTACTGAGTTTCTCTACTTGAATCCTAATCTCTCTCTCTCTCTCTCTCTCTCTCTCTCTCTCTCTCTCTCTCTCTCTCTCTCTCTCTCTCTCTCTCTCTCTCCCTCCTTCAAACGATACAAAAGGAAATGCTGAAAAGAACAGGAAATACCTTTAGAGATGTTTTCTTGAGTTCGGGGGGGGGGGGGGTAGGTTATGATAAGGGAAGGTATTAGCACCCTTTTCATCCGTAGTTACCTACGGGTTCTCAGTTTCTTGCTAGATCACTTGCTTTTGTTTGAGAATATACTTGTGAGGTGGGTTTTGAAAGTATTTTGTAAAAGAATGTCTTTGTAATGGTTATCGTCTCTATAATAACGCGTACACAGTGTTTTGTCTTTAATTTGAAAAATGTTTCAAAGTGAAGTGTTGGTGTATGAAATGTTTTTGTTGTGAGCAAGAGAGCAAATAGGAGTGACCTACCTACTCAAAAGTTTTTAAACGTTCTTTTCCTCCTTCTTTAGATGTTGTTATCTTACCATTTTTTTGGTAAGAAACCCCATTATTGGATGACAAGAGACGGGCGTGGGACATTTGTATAGTCATATAAGGCAAACTATGGGACATTTTAGCAATATCGTATAGGAACGAGATCATTTACCGAAGGCAAGATTGAGGGTCATCGAGGGACTACGATCTTTTATCGAGGGTCTTTGCTAAAACTCCCATATTCAAGGGACATGACTATTTTTTGAAAGGCAACAAAGCAGGATTACCCTAAGGGTGCTAGTGTGTAAATGTGTTTTATTTACATGCATTTTGTCTTGATTAGGGTTATCTATTTGTTGATTTTATGTCTTGCCATAGACACCTTAATTACTAGCATTTATACTTGAAAACAATAAATTGCGAAAATGTAAAGGTCCTACGCTATTATATCATTTAGGTATGGGGGTACAAATTTACAAATGGGGGGTTGGAAGAATTTAAATCATATTTAATTATTACAACCATAGTGAAATGTACAATATAAGAAGAAAAAGGACTTGTTTTGAAAATGGTTTTTTTGTCTTAAAAAAATAATTAATTAATGAAAAGGAAATATTTTTATGTCTTTTTTATATTAATAAAAAGAGTATAGATATTGAAAATGATAAAAAGGGAAAATAATGAGAGATAAAATCAGTGTGTTGCTGCAAGCAAAACAAAAGGGATCAGAAGTTTTGATGCCAGACGCGTTGTGACTCAGAAAGAAACGTCAGTGGGAATTAGAAGTTCTGGATTGATACACTTTGAGGTCCTGCAAGAAAAGTTAGAGGGAAAGAAAACAGAGGTTCTGGGTGGTGTTTAGACAGTGAGCAAAATGTCAGAAGTTCTGTGTCGTGTTAAACAATGGGTGAAAAGTCAGAAGTTCTGTGTTATGTTAGCAGTGAGTAAAAAGTAAGAAGTTCTGTTACCGTATCATAACCGTGCAAAAACCTAGGAATTCTGGTGTGTTAAAACAGTGAGAAGAACTCAAGTTTTGTGTTACATTTCAACTCTTTCTTCATATTAATCAACATATCATCAATTTATCCAGTTCTTAACAGCAAATCAAAAGGATAAAAGCACAGCAGTTTATAGAAATTCTAATTCTGATCCTAGCTTTATTCAAAAAAATTCTAGTCCATAGTTTTTTACTTATGCAATGATATGGACAACATCAATACTATGATATTTACATATTTAATGATGTTCTGAATGAAAATATGCAAAGTCAGTAAGACTTACCTTGAATCTGGAGCGTGTGCTTGGAACTTGAGTTGTTGCCTTCAGATGTTCTGGAGTCAGTGAGAGCAATGGAACAGTGGTTATGTTCTTTGATTCAAATGGAAGAACAAAGGTTTTGTTTAGGATTTGTGAAGGTTTTTACTGTTTCCTTTTCTCTCTTTGATAATTCTCTCTCTCTCCAAAAGCCACCCCCTTGAGCGTGTGATGGAGCAACTTATTTATAGATTGGTTTGCTGTGGTTTTGGGGGGAAAACAAATGGGATTTTTAACCTTTTTGGCATATTGTTCCATTGCTTTTTAAACACAGTTTTTGCATGCTAATTTGGTTCAATTATGGGGTTTGAGAAAAACGTTGGTGTGGACTGGATCAGCAGCACCTTGGAGTGTTGTGGCAGCTGGTGGTAGGACTGTACTACAGTAGTGCAACATGTTGCTCAAACGAGGTTTTGGGATTTGGTGATGTTCTGGTCGCGGAAGACCAGAGCGAGATTCGAAGGGTGAGGTTCTGAGAGAAGCATAGAACATAGCCTCCATATGCTGAAGAGTCACGTTCTGATTGAAGGACATAGTTTCCATACGTTCTGATTGATTATTCATGTTCTGAACCATGTTTGCAAATTCTTATTGCACTTGCGTGAAGGCTGGCCCAGAAGTTCTGAAGTATCATATTCTCTTAACACTTAGAAAATTTTCTAAATGTTTAGAAAATTAATTTTTTTCAAAGTAATTTCTAACTTCTGATTTTTGATGAACCAATTTCATGTCTTGATGAAATATAATTGTGATACGGTGGGAAGAATTGATTGTTTTTTGGAATGCTGGTTTGTGTTTTACGTTTTTTATTCGCAAAGTGTCGCGGTAAGCAAGAGTCGCCACCGAGTTTTATTTTATCCAACAAGGAAAGGAAAAAAGCACAGAAAAATTCCTTTTTCGAGATATTTCTCGGGTTCGGGGGGTAGATTATAGAAAGGGAAGGTATTAGCACCCTTTCTATCTGTGGTTATCCACGGGCTCTTAGGTACTTGCTCAATTTTTTTCAAAATTGTTTTCTTTGTGCTTGTGGGTTTGAAAAAGTTTTTGTTTAAAACTTCGATTTAACTCTTGCTTCTGTCCTCAAGAGTGTAATGAAGTGTTTTTGAAAACTTTATTTGAAAATGAGTGTAAGTGTGAGAAAAGTTTTGTTTTATTTGAGCAAGTATCTAAGAGCTATCTACCTACTCGAAAAAGGAATCGTTCTATGTTAATTTCCTTTAGACAATGCTATCCTACTATTAGTGAGCAGGTAGCACCGTCATTGGAGTTTGCGGGTCAATTCGAATGCGGGACATAGGGTCACTAAAGCAATGTTAAGACGCCTTAGCGGTAACCCTAATGTCTTAGATCATTTGTTTGAGGCAACAATATTCGAGGCAACCGTTTCGAGGCGACTATGATCTTTTAGACAAGAGGACGACCTCTAAAACGACTTATACTCAATGACCGTTTACGAAGGCAACCAAGTGGGGTGTACCCTAAGAGTGCGTATGTGCGAGTGTGTCGTTTTCAGTTATTTTTATCTTTGCACATGTTAAGGGTGATCTAATTTGATTTTAAGAATAAACATTCAGTCTTGTCATGCAAACCCTATTATCAAACATCTAGCAATTATAATTGGCGGAATTAAAAGTGCGGAAATTAAATTACAAGGCGTCGGGTATTTACATCGCCAAAAGCAACCCTTTGAAAATAAAATAAAGCGGTAAAATAAATAAAATGTCCTAATTATCTATTACATACTGGAAGCAGATACATAATTGGATAAAAATAAATAAAGCACTCGAGAAATTAAATGAATGCGAAGTTTAGGGTTTTGACCCTTTTGATTAAAGAAAATGCCATCTTTTTGTTGTTTTTATTTGAGAAAAGGAATTAAGTCCTAAATAAATAACTAAAATAAATGAATAAGTTAATTGATGAAAAATAATTTATGACATATTTTTTTGAGTTTTTTATTATTTTAAGAAAGAAATTAAAAAATAATAAAGGTTGGTAGTTAAAACCTAATTAAGTATAATTAATTTTATTTGTTTACAAAATAAGTTAAAGTTTACTAGAATTAAAAACCTAAATAAATTAATTAGTATTTATTAAAATAAAATCCTGAATTAAAAAATTATTTTTGTGATTTTTGATAAAAAATTAAATTAATCCATTGGTTAGAAAATTAGTTAAATAAAATAAAACCATTAAATAAAATAAATAAAAAGTGTGAGGGAAGAGAATTTGGGCCTGATTTGGATGGTGTTAGTAGCAATTTTGTAGACCCAATAATGCTGGTCCATTTGACTTTTGGAATCTGGTACACACGCGTTGACTAGCACCTTGGTGGACCTCCAATCATTGACAATCAAATCTGGCCATTGGCCATCTCGCACTTGGATTGGTGAGGGAGCATGGTGTGGATCTGGCCCCTGCGTGTACGTAATTACCTGAAAAATAATAATATTGAGAAAGAGGGGGACCTGGGATTCGAACCCAGGTCCTGAAGGAGATTACACCATTCGCTTGCCACCACACCATGTTGCTTTGTTTGTTAATATAATATGTATTAATAATAATATAATAAAACAAAATCAAATGGTCAGAAAATAAAAAAAAAGCGCCAAGATTTGAATGGCCCAATGGGATCGTGACACACATCTTCCCTGACCTCCCAACCGTGGATAAAAATTCAAAGACTTATACCAACGGACAGGGGTCCGTCGCTACAAGCCTGGTCCGTTCCAAAATCTTGCATAGGCCATGAAAATGTATTCTAAGGGCATGGTTGAACTCGTAATCTCCTCCTGATCACAACCATGTCCTTCATGTGGACCAATTGTACCTGAAACGAAAGTCCCTAAACCAAACCTTGAAACCCTAGCTATGGTGAATTGCAATACAAGTTAGATAAATGAAATTAAATGATACCAAAAGACTGCACATGGCACGATGAATCAAAATATGCAATTAGTTTACTCAAATGATGCCAGAATAACTAAAATCAAATTCAAGAAAGGGTCGGATTTATGGACCACTTACAGCGCTCTAGGAGGTCTGAAAATGCGTGGTTTAGCCCGAGTTAGCTTATGGAGATGGCCAACAATCGATTGAGACAAGTCTCAAGTCCTGAAAATGCCTATAACTTTGATTTCAATCTCCAACTTTTTTGTGATTTTACAAGTTTTTGTTCTGCCTCTACCAGTGCTCTCTAACCCTTATTTTCGTGCCTTCTGCTTGCTTATGTATGGTACATTGGATTAGGGTAGCATTTGTGGTTCAAATCTTGCTCTATCAATGATTGCATATTTGATTTGATTCTTCCATTAAATATTTCCAAATTTGATCCAAATCATATATTCTTGTGCACAAATACCTTGATACGAATTCAATTGCCATGATAGCTGTATTTGGAGCCTGAAATAACAAAAAAATCATGTGTTATCAATGCTTTAGATTTTATGTGATTTTATTTGATTTAAAATGAATTAATCCAAATAAAAATCAAATTAAATAATAAAAATGTGATATGGACACATGGATGGAGCTAGGGCACGTGGGAAATAATGAAAACTCAAATCAAGTGAAAAAGAATGGGCCTATTTGGCAAAATTTGAAGTTTTGGGGATAGTTGGCTTTTGGCAATTTTGTAAAAAAGTCCAACTTCAACAATGTATAACTTCTTCAATTTTGAACTTTTGGAGGTGTTCTTTGACTTTTTAGAAAGCTTTAGATGTCCTCTAATCAACCCGTTTTCTATCATCTCATTTTTATATTCCATGCTCAAGTTATAAGCTTTGACAAAAAAGGTGTTTTTGTTGACCTTCAAAAATGACCTATAATGTCAAAACTCATAACTTCTTGTGAGTGAATTTTTTGAACTTGGTGTATGAAGATGGATTGTAGGGAATTTCATCCTATTAAAAATGAGCTTTGGATAGGTCACTTCTCATAAATTATGAGAAAGTTATGCTTGGTCAAAGTTGAGTTGACTTTTCCTATAAAACCCTAATTTTGCAACTTTTGAATCTTGATGAATTTTGAGCAATCCTTGATGAATCATGATCATCCCTTGATAAAATGATGAAATACACTTCAAAATGAGAATTTTTACAAAAAATCTTGAAGTTTGACTGTTTGTAGGTCACAGTTGACTTTTTTCCCTAGCACAGTCGATTTTTGGACCTTTGAGCAATTGACTGAGCAAACTTCCTCTGCAAGGCTTGAAATTTGACATGGATGATCTTGATAACATATTATGACATTGGATAGAACTTGAGGTCATTTGGACTCAAGGATCTTGATGCAACACAAAACCCTAATTTGGGGTAGACTTCCTTAGGAGAGAGCTTGTCTGACCAACCCTTGAGCAACCTTAAGCAACTTGGAGATTTTTCTTGCCATGTTTTGAGAAATATGTGAGGGAAACTTTTGGGGTACAACAGCTGCCCCTGTTCAATCTTCTTAAACCTGAGGATGTAGATTGGCTCTCGTGCCTTTCGTGATCCGAAGGTGGAAGATGATTGAACACTAGAGTGCCCAGAAATTTGCACTCACATGAAGTGGTATCAGCCTTGTGATGTCGGGAATGGGATTACAGATGCCATTTGAAGGAGTTCCGATCGCATAATAGATTCCTTAGCGGGAGCTTGTATACCTGTTGTTGTGGAAGATTCCGCTGGGGAAGTCTGATCTTTGTTGAGATTTAGTAACTTGCATGTACTTCAACTGAGAGAACATCTCTGCTGAGTTTTAAGAACTTGCTCGTAATTCAACTGGGGGGAAACATCTTCATCGAGATTTAAGAACTCGCCCGTAATTCAACTGAGAAAACTTCTCTGTTGAGATTTAGGAACTCGTCTGTAATTCAACGGAGGAACTTTTCCGAGATTTAGGACCTTGTCAGTAATTCGACTTTGGGAAACATCTTCATCGAGATTTAAGAACTTACCCGTAATTCAACTGAGAAAACTCTGCTGAGATTTAGGAACCTGACTATAATTCAACGGAGGAACTTTGTCGAGATTTAGGACCTTGTCTGTAATTCAACTGAGGATAACTCTGTTGAGATTTAAGACCTTGTCAGTAATTCGACTGAGGGAAACATCTTCATCGAGATTTAAGAACTTTCCCGTAATTCAACTGAGAAAACTCCTCTGCTGAGATTTAGGAACTCGTCTGTAATTCAACAGAGGAACTTTGCCGAGATTTAGGACCTTGTCTGTAATTCAACTGAGGATAATTTTGTTGAGATTGAAGAACTTGTAAGTAATTCGACTTAGGGAAACATCTTCATCGAGATTTAAGAACTCGCCAGTAATTCAACTGAGAAAACTCTACTGAGATTTAGGAACTTGTCTTTAATTCAATGGAGGAACTTCATCGAGATTTAGGACTTTGTCTGTAATCTAACTGAGAAAAACTCTATTGAGATTTAAGAACTTGTCAGTAATTAGACTTAGGGAAACATCTTCATCGAGATTTAAGAACTCGCCCGTAATTCAACTGAGAAAACTCTACTGAGATTTAGGAACTCGTCTGTAATTCGACGGAGGAATTTGTCGAGATTTAAGACCTTGTCTGTAATTCAATCGAGGATAATTCTGTTGAGATTTAAGAACTGGTCAGTAACTCGACTGAGTAAAAGCTTCGTAGCTTTGAATTTTATGAGAATTTAACTGCATCCTTCCTGAAAGGTAAAGGTTAGCTGTATGTAATGCATGATATGTATCAAGCAATGATGTTCTTAAAATAAATGAGATTGTGTTGTATGATGCGTATATGCATGTGTCATGATGTATGAAAATGTAATGTTTTTAGCTGGGGAAAATAAATCCCGGATAGCTGCTGGAGAAAAGAGTTGAATTTTTCGTTTTCCGCTGGGGATGGCGAACGAAGTTGACCGTGAGAATAAACCTGCAGGAGAGGATAACTCTGTTGGGGAATAAACTGATGAGGAGATTACTATGTGGGAAAGAGATGTTCTGCTGAGGATTCTGTTGGTAAATTCAGTTGGGGATGAATTACTGTTGCCGGAGATACTGAATCCTGTTGGGGATTGAATCCTTGTTCGTGAAAGGAAAGAACTCCGTTGGGGATGATATTCAGTTGCGACTTCACTGGTGATAACCTTTTAAACTCTAATGGGGATAATCCTTTGAGCTCTACTGGGTACAATCTTCCAAAGTCTACCGAGGATGATTCTCCAAACTCCACTGGGGAAGCTTTTTCAGACTGCGCTGGGAAAATTTTCAAACTCCACTGGGGATATTTTGTATTCTGCCGGGGAATATTCTTATACTCCGCTGGGGAATATTAAGACCGTTCAGTGCTGATGGTAAATAAACTCTGCTTGGGGGAGAATATTACCGATTCATTCACAGTTGCAAGTCTCAGCTAGGGAGAGCTATCATTACTGTCTTTTCTTACTCTGCGGGGAGTGAAATAACCTTGTCCATATTCTTTAGTTGAATCTACCTTTGTACCTGGTGGATAAAGCATCCGTAAAGCTTGGAAAATTCTTATTGCCCCTGTTTCTGATATTACAAGTAACCGTCTTTTGTTTTGCATGTAAATTTTATGAGCAACAATTAATGTCAAATGCATATATCAATAATTAACATTGGACGTTCTTTGCAAAACAAAAAATATAAAAGAAAAATATTTTGAAATTTATTTGAAAATGGATTGTATTGATTTTTAAGTTTGGCCAGTAAATAGGCGTTTTTGTACAAGAGGCTGACGTCCTAGTAAGAGAACGCCGCCGAACAAATAGATTTTACACAATTTGTGAAAAACTAAACAAAACAGCTATGTGAATAATCCCACTGGGTTCCAACTCTGCTATTTCCTTTATGTTCTCGAGCATCTCATCACTTTGCTACTTGGTTGAAGGTAGATCAGATTGATTAGTGTCGTCTGAGCAGGATAGTCGATACCGAAGTCTGGTTTGCAAGGTGATCCAATGAGACATAGTGTTACGCTTTGATCCCTAATTTTTTCCTGGACCGCCCTTTCGGGTTTTCAGTCCAACGGGATACCCTTTTTTGCCCAAGCCGCCTTTTCAGGTTTTCGACTTGCCGGGTGTACAGATTTTTTCATTTTCATCCCTTATTTTTGCCCGAACCCTTTTGGTTCGCCGGGAAGCCCTTATTTTTGCCGTAGCCAGTCGACCTAACGGGTCTTTGATTATGCGTAGTATCTTTTCACTATGTCTGCATTGACGGGTGAGGAAGGTCGTCACCATCCATGGTGGTTAGAATCGTAGCTCCTCTTGAGAAAATGTTCTTAACCACAAATGGCCCTTCGTAGGTAGGGGTCCATTTGCCTGTGGGATCACCTTGAGGTAAGATGATGCGCTTGATCACCAGATCCCCAACTTGATACTCTTGTCGTCTAACTTTCTTGTTAAATGCCTTGATCATCCGTTTTTGATACGTTTGACCATGACAAATAGCAGTGAGTCTCTTTTCGTCGATTAAGTTCAGCTGATGAAGCCGGGTCTGGATCCAGTCATCTTCGCTCAAACCTGCATCCTTCATAATCCGAAGAGAGGGTATCTAAACTTCGACGGGAAATACGGCCTCCATACCATACACCAAGGAATAGGGTGTTGCCCCTGTTGATGTCCACGCTGAGGTACGGTACCCATGAAGAGCAAATGGTAACATCTCGTTCCAGTCTTTGTATGTCACTGTCATCTTCTGCACAATCTTCTTAATGTTCTTATTAGCCGCTTCAACAACTCCATTCATCTTCGGCCGGTAAGGAGAAGAGTTATGATGTTGTATCTTGAATTGCCTGCAGAGTTCGGTGATCATCTTGTTTTTGAGATTTGTACCATTATCCGTAATGATCCTCTCTGGTACACCGTATCGATAAATCATATTATGCCGAATGAACTGTGCCATGACATTCTTGGTTACAGTAGCAAAGGAAACCGCTTCAACCCACTTTGTAAAGTAATCAATAGCTACCAGGATGAAACGATGCCCGTTGGATGCCGTAGGTCTGATCTCGCCGATCATGTCGATGCCCCACATTGCAAAAGGCCAAGGCGCTGTCAAGATGTTCAGAGGTACTAGAAGTATGTGCACCTTATCAGCATAGACTTGACACTTGTGACAGGTCCGAGAATGCTGATAACAGTCGGCTTCCATTGTAGACCAATAGTATCCTGCCCGTAGGATTTTCTTTGCCATGGTGTGTCCACTGTAATGAGTTCCGAAAGTCCCTTCATGTAACTCTACCATAAACCTTTCGGCTTCATTCTGATCCACACAACGCAGTAAGGTTGAATCATGGTTACGGTTGTAAAGAATACCATTGCTGATGAAGAACTTCGCCGCGAACCTCCTCAGAAATTTCTTGTCATTTACAGATGCACCCTCGGGGTATTCCTGAGCCTCGAGATACCTCTTTACCTCGTGAAACCAGGGTTTATCTGTTACCTCTTCAGTCTCAATGTCACAGCAATGTGCAGGTTCGTCCAATCTTTCAATGATAATCCGGGGAGCCTCGTTGTCCCAATTGACTTTGAACATAGAAGACATCGTAGCTAGCGCGTCCGCCAACTAATTCTCCTCTCTATGGAAGTGTTCAAAGGTTATCTCCTCGAAATGCGGAAGCAATGTCAATACATACTCCTTGTAAGGAATAAGATTTGGGTGTTTCATATCCTACTCGCCTTTGATCTGACTGATCACGAGAGCGGAATCTTCGAACACACTTAGAAACTTAATCCTTAGGTCAATTCATACTCCGTCATGTTGTTGGTGCAGTTGAAACATAGTCGGGCGGTAAACAGAGTATGAGAGCCTTTAGGAGATATGATCACGACGCCAAAGCCATTGCCCAAAGCGTTTGAAGCTCCATCAAAGTACATAGACCATCGGGATCCTTCCTCAGGTCCTTCATCCGGTCCAGGTGTCTTACAGTGAGTTACACACATGATATTCTTGTTCGGGAATTCAAAGTTCATAGACTGGTAATCGTCCACTGCTTGATGTGCCGAATGATCTGCCAATACACTTCCTTTGATTTCCTTTTGGGTTGTATATTGGATGTCATACTCAGTCAAGATCATTTTCCATCTTGCTATTCTTCCGGATAAGGCAGGATTTTCGAAGATATACTTGATTGGATCCATCTTTGATATCAATAGAGTAGTGTGAGTCAGCATATACTGTCTCAGCCGTCGAGAAGCCCATGCCAAAGCGCAGCAAGTTTTCTCGAGCAATGAGTATCGGGTCTAGCAGTCAGTAAAATTTTTGCTAAGATAATAAATAGCATGCTCTTTTCGGCCAGACTCGTCATGCTGCCCCAGCACATACCCCATTGAGTTATCGAGTACTGTCAAGTATAAGATCAGAGGTCTCCCTTCAACTGGAGGCATCAGAATAGGTGGCTCTTAGAGATACTCCTTGATCCTTTCAAAAGCGGTCTGACATTCATCATTCCATCTTACCACTTGATCTTTCTTTAGTAATTTGAAGATTGGCTCACAAGTAGCAGTCAGGTGCGAGATGAATCGGGAAATATAGTTCAGACGTCCCAGAAAGCCTCTGACTTCTTTTTCTGTTCGGGGAGCTGGTATCTCCTGTATAGCCTTCACCTTGGCAGGATCCACATGAATACCTTTATCACTTACGACGAAACCCACAGCTTACCAGACCTCACCCCGAAGGTGCACTTGTTCGGGTTTAACCTCAGCTTGTACAACTTCAACCTGTCAAATAACTTCTGAAGGTGGTCAAGATATTCTTCTTCAGTCTGGGACCTTGTAATCATGTCGTCGACGTATACCTCAATCTCATGATGGATCGTGTCATGGAACAAAGCGACCATGGCGCGCTCATATGTCGCCCCAACATTCTTCAATCCAAAAGGCATGACTTTGTAGCAAAAGGTACCCCATTGAGTAACAAAGGTTGTTTTCTCCATGTCTTCGGGAGCCATCTTAATCTGATTGTAACCAGAGAAACCATCGATAAAGGAGAAGACCTTATGTTGTGCGGTGTTGTCAACCAGAATATCGATATGAGGTAGAGGGAAATCATCCTTGGCGCTTGCCCTGTTCAGATCCCTATAGTCAACACACATTCGAACCTTACCATCTTTTTTCGGCAATGGAACCACGTTGGCAACCCACTGTGGGTAAGAAGTAACTGCTAGAAAACCGGCGTCAAACTGTTTCATCACTTCAACCTTGATTTTCTCTTACATCTCCGGGCGCATTTGGCGTACTTTCTGTTTCACTAGAGGACAGTCTTCCTTGGTACGCAATCGGTGAACCACAATGTCGGTATCCAACCCAGGCATATCTTCATAAGACCAGGCAAAGATCTCAACATAGTCACGCAGCATCTGAATCAACCGTTGCTTGACACTAGGTTCCAGGTTTGCACCGATCTTGAACTCTTTCTTGTCTATCTCTGTACCCAGATTCACTGATTCCACCGACTCTTCATGCGGCTGAATAGCCCTCTCTTCCTGAAGTAGCAGTCTAGCAAGTTCACCAGGCACTTCGCAATCGTCTTCACCTTCGTCTTCGACTAAGTTGATCAAACTTTCGAAGTCATAACAGGCATTAGTACAGTCGTTACCAGTAGGATCCAGAGTGGATGTAGACCTGTATATGTGAGTGTGTGTAAAATAGTTGTTTTGTAATATATAATAAAAGAAAAACAAGGAGCATAAAATTTGAAATGCAAGAAACGTCCAATTCTTTTATTAATGATATATGTAGATGATACACATGAATCCCTCATAAATAAAGACACAATGCCCCGGGTAAGACATCGGGTCGTAAAGTTTTAAAGATTGTCTATTACAAATTCAAAACAAAAAGTCTCATTACTGGGTAATTAAAGAAATTGGGACGAAGTCTTTTGCTGTCCAATTGCTTAATCCACCATCGGTAGTCGGGTAGATCCAACTGTCAAACTCAGACTCTTCAACATCGTCTTCAATGGAATTCACTCCTAAATTGCTGATAAACAGGGGAGGTCTTCCGATCCGTGCACTCCGAACAACCCTTTGAGCTTCTGCAGTGAAACCCAAACCAAACTTGTTAGTCTTATGTGCAAAATTAGGGAGTTGGCCCCAATTTGCACACCCACCTTTATCAACAACAGCCCGGGCATCCTTGAAGGAAGCCATCTTCATTGGAGGATCTTCAGTAACAGTTTCAGTTGACGCCAGCGTTTGGGGAACTTCTTCAAAATGTTGACACAAAGTTTCAATGAATCCCCCGTCCATTTCCACATACCGAAAAGAGTTGAGGTGGCTCACCATGTACTCCTCTTCCCCTCGTACTGTAACAATTTTCCCCTTCACTGGGTATTTTAGTATCTGGTGGAGCGTAGAAGTTACTGCCCCAGCTTTGTGGATCCACGGGCGACTCAGCAAACAAGAATAAGATGGTCGAATGTCCATCACATAGAATGTAGATGCGAAGATCTGAGAACCAACCTTCACCAGAATATCCACTTCTCCGTGTACCATTCTCTTAGACCCATCAAAAGCCCTGACCATAATGTTTCTTGGTTTCAGCTTCAACCCTTCACAGTCTAATCGGTCTAGTGCTTTCTTGGGTAACACATTCAATGAAGACCCAATATCTACCATTACGTGAGCAAGAGTAGTTCCCCTGCACTCAATGGAGACATGCAGGGCGCCATTGTGATTCTTCCCCTTAGCAGTCAAGTCAGCGTCGGAGAAACCCAACCCGTTATTAGCAGTTAAACTTGCCACACAGTCTTTGAACTGGTCAACAGATGTTTCCTGCGGCACGTGCGCAGTTTTCAGGAAAGCAATCAGAGCCTTAGCATGGGCTTCTGAGCATAGCAATAGAGACAACATAGAGATTTTGGACGGGGTCTGCCCCAGCTGCTCGACTATGTTGTAGTCGCTCTTTTTGATGATTTTCAAAATTTCCTCCATCTCTTATCTAGAGGCTTCAATAGTAATCTTCTTCGGCGCCTCCGTCCGGGCAGGATCACTGGTGGTCCCTTTTCCCCAAGCATCAGATGACTCGGCAACAGGGGTAAGAATTGGAACATGAACAGGGACAGTAGCGGATGTACTGGTAGGTGTAATAACAATAGGCTTCCGAACAACTGGTGGAGCGATCTCAGGGGAGAAAAGTCTTCCACTACGGGTGACTTTATTAGATCCAACGATATTGTTGATGCTAGTATCAGCCTCTTCATTAAAATCTTGTTTAACTCCGTGATAATATACGTCAGCCCCGTAGTGCCATGGGAAAGCTTTATCTGATGTGTAGGGGATAGGCCCAGGAATGGTAATGATCAGAGGAGCGATTCTTAGAACGGATGTAATTCTAACAGGATTTCTCGTGGAAGCCTTGGAAGAATTGTCGAAAATGGTGATTATAGCAATTTCTTCAGTAGGAACCAAAGGGACAAAAGTTTTCTCAAACAGAATTTCTTTATTATCCATTAGGCGTTGGACACCTGACGTCAAAAGATGGCAACCGGTAGGTAGAACGGCACACAGACGGCAAACTTCGCCACTGCCCGGAAATAAACCGGCTAACAGAAGGTTCTTCTTCACAGTCATCAATGGAGTAGCAATGTCTTTCACAGAAACCACAAACGAGTCTTCATCTACATCATTCATCCCATGCTTGGGCATCGAAGAAGTCACCACATTAGGCCTTTTAGGTGCTTCGAAATCAATCTCCTTAGCATCAATTAGGTCTTGTACCTTATTCTTCAGAACTCAGCAGTCATTCGTATCATGCCCCGGCCTATCAGAGTGAAAAGAACTGCGGGCGTTCGGATTGTACATGGGTGATGTTGTATTGGGATTCTTCGGGGCCTCCTTCGGAATCACCAAGTTGGTCTTTAATAACTGTGGCAGAATTTGGGATAAAGTCATGTTCAGCTGAGTGAATTGTCTTCGCGGCCTCTCGGCTCTTGGCTGATTGTTGCACTGAGGAGCAACAACAGGTCTTGATATAACCACCGCATTGACTGCTTGGCGGCGTTCAGGTTTGTTATGGCTTTTTAAGCTATAAACAGCACTGGATTCCTTCTTAAAAGGTTTCTTATCGGTACCTGATGAAGTACCCTTCTATATTTTACCGCTCTTAATATCGGCTTCAATTCTTTCCCCGGTCATAATCAGCTCTGTAAACCCGGACGAAGAACTTCCAATCAGATGGTTGAAATACGGACCAGACATGGTCCCCAAAAACATATCCACTAGCTCCCTATCAGCCAAGGGAGGTTGTACTCTTCCAGCAAGGTCCCTCCACTTCTGAGCGTAGTCTTTGAAACCCTCGCCCGCACCCATAGACATACCCTGAAGTTGGGTACGCGTGGGAGCAAGGTCAGCATTGTATTGGTACTGCTTGTAGAAAGCAGCAATAAGGTCTTCCCAATTACGGATACTAGCCCCTTCCAGCTGATAAAATCATTCAAGTTGAGTCCCTGAGAGACTATCTTGAATGAAGTGGATCCAGAGTTTTTTATCAGCAGTGTATGGCTGGATCTTTCTAACATACGAGCGAAGGTGCAACTTTGGGCAAGAAACCCCGTCGTATTTAGCAAAGACTGGTGCTTTAAATTTGTGGGCAATCACCACCCCAGATGATAAACCCAAATCTCCGAAGTCCAGACCAGGCACTTTCTGAACCTCCATTCCATTCAACCGGTCTTCCAGTTGTTTATACCTATCCTCAGCCGGAGGATACTGGTCTTCGTCAAAGTCAGTCTCGTTGTCTGAAACCACAGGGCTAGGAGCCCTCCTTTCCTCCTGATTTTCTCCCCCTCCAGATGAGTGAGCCAAATCAACCTCTTCTCGCAAATTGTTTCCAAATCTACGACCCATATTCAGTAGGACCGTCTTCTTCTTCTTCTTCTTCTTCTTCTTCTTCTTCTTCTTCTTATCTTTCAGGATAAGGGTCTTCAGATCTTGCTGACCCTTGGCTAAACTCATGAACAATTCCTGGAACTGGGCGTTTTGAGCTTCCAGAGCCTTGATGGCTTGTTCATTTGAAGTTTCGACAGACATGATGTGCTGAAATAAACAGCGAAGAAGATGAGAAACCTGTAAGGGTACCTGTGATGAGGTGCATGAAATGAAATGTGTATGATATGATTTCAAAGACGTCGAGGTATTCAAGTTTGTAAACCAAAATGAAACACACTTTTATTAGATAAACTTTGAATTCAAATGTTCAACAGATGCCTTTAAGGCGTTACAAAAAGGGAAATACTGAAAAGTAAATCAAAACTAGAAATAACAAAAGGCATCAGCGCTCCCATGGTCTCTTTTCGTCGGTGCAGACGTAGTCGTTGAGGATCTTCTCATTCTCCAGCTGCCTTGTCAACTTTAGGATCTTCCGCTCTTCTTCGTGATACTTTTCTCTGTAAGTATCCCGCTCTTCCCTTAGCTGCATCTAAGACCTCTTTAATGCCCCAATGTCGGTAGGCATGTATGGGTGGAGGATGGTAGGTGCAACCCCTTCTTCATCAGCAAGTTCAACTATCACAAGCAAGACATACTCGTAGGGCATCCCTATCTTCTGAGCACGTGTACGAACCCATCGGAGATATGGTTCCATTGGAAGAGAAGTCTTCACACCCAGTTCGTGCAGATCAGACCTATGTACCATATCCCAAGCTCGTATGAACCTTTGGCGTTGCTCGTCACTATCCCCTTGGAAATCAAATACAATGCTTGGCATCAGCAACTCATTAGGTCCTTCCCTCCTAGCTCGCCCAAACTGACGTAAGGCTAGACAAGGGTTATAGGTTATCCCTCCATTGATTCCTAGTAGTGGAACATTGGGGTATTCCCCACAGTGATCAATAATAGCCACGTCTTCCATGCCTTTAGTAGTCCAAATGATGTCCATGTGAGAAAGGGACATAATCTTGTAGGCCCAACCCATGCCTTCCTTGTTTTGCCAAACTGATTTGGGGAGGTGAGAAATAAACCACCTCGCCAGCAATGGCACACAACACATAAGGGTTCCCCGTTTCTGAGTAGTATGGGCATATAGGGTATGCAGGATATCACCCAAGAGAGTGGGTACTAGATTACCGGACATGAAAATCTTCACCACATTCACGTCCACAAAAGAATCTGAGTTTGGAAACAGAACCAGACCATAAATAAGAAGAGCCAAGATTTCCTCGAACGCCTAAAAGTCTAAACTGTCCCAAAACTAATTAGCCCGACCAACCAAGAACTTAGTCAAGAAGCCTTTTTCCCCACTACGAGTTTCCCAATTAGACATTACCTCAGCCTTTGTCAGATGGAGGGATGAAGCAATCTCTTCCGGCCTAAGGACTTTCTCCCAACCTGTAAACGGGGTCTGCTCTAGAATGGAGATACCAAGTAGATAAGAGAATTCTTCCAAGGTAGGGACCAACTGGTAGTCTGGAAAAGTAAAGCAGTGGTATAGTGGATCAAAGAACTGGAATAAGACACTTATCATCTGTTCATCCATCTTGGTAGTGACCAAACAAAGAAGGTGCCCATGTCTTCTGATAAAGGAGGAAGTATCTGGAACCTTTGCAACCAAATCCTTAAGCTGAGTAGGAATCTGTACAAAGTTGATCCGAATAGTGTTCCTACGCATAGATGATATGACCTACAAAATAGAACAAAGATGAATCCCCTCTGTCTTTGAAATGGGTTAGCCCAATGCAATATGCATGAAATGTCATGATGTCATGATGTCATGATAGAAACACACCACAAGTATTCACGAATAGCAAACATGGTAGGGGAAGACAAGTCACACAGATAACCCTTAGATTTCAGGCTGGCAAGGAGCTTAGGTACTACCCTCTTTCAATTCAGTTGGTTTAACCTGTCCTAGAAATAGTAACCGAGTTCTAGAGGATCTCAATATCACTGACCACCCTTGATCGGTCATAATTCCAATTTAGCAACCTTTTCTTGCGACCTGAATCATCGCGAGAGTTTGGTCTCAATGAGTGTAGCATACTGCTACTGTTCTATGGCCAAGTTGGTCAATTATAGGTGCTAAGGTCAGTTGGTGCTTAATGACCCCTTAGAAGACCCATATTCTCCTCGTTGCACCACAAGGGATATCAGTACAAACTAATGTGCCACACCAACGTAGCTACTGCTTCAACCGTATCGATCTACGTCGTACAGTTCCCTCGCAGTTTATTGCTACTTACCTAAAGGGTGTCCCCCAGATCCAGGTTAGGATCTATAGTAACTCCGATTCAAACCCACAAAGATAAAGCATACGAGTCAAGCAATTGAAAACATTATGAACTATTCCTAAGGTACACCCCACTTATCATCCCCAGCAGAGTCGCCAGTTCTGTGATACGGTGGGAAGAACTGACTGTTTTTTGGAATGTTGGTTTGCGTTTTGCGTTTTTTGTTTGCAAAATATTGTGGTAAGCAAGAGTCGCCACCGACTTTTATTTTATCCAACAAGGAAAGGAAAAAAGCACAGAAAATTTCCTTTTTCGAGATATTTCTCGGGTTCAGGGGTAGATTATAGAAAGGGAAGGTATTAGCACCCTTTCTATCAGTGGTTATCCACAGGCTCTTAGGTACTTGCTCAATTGTTTTCAAAATTGTTTTCTTTGTGCTTGTGGGTTTGAAAAAGTTCTTGTTTGAAAATACGATTTAACTCTTGCTTCTGTCCTCAAGAGTGTAATGAAGTGTTTTTGAAAACATTGTTTGAAAAAGAGTGTAAGTGTGAGAAAAGTTTTGTTTTATTTGAGCAAGTATCTAAGAGCTATCTACCTACTCGAAAAAGGAATCGTTCTATGCTAATTTCCTTTAGACAATGCTATCCTACTATTAGTGAGTAGGTAGCACCGTCGTTGGAATTTGAGGGTCAATTTGAATGCGGGACATACGGTCACTAAAGCAATGTTAGGATGCCTTAGCGGTAACCATAATGTCTTAGATCATTTGTTTGAGGCAACAATATTCGAGGCAACTGTTTCGAGGCGGTTACGATCTTTTAGACAAGAGGACGACCTCTAAAACGACCTATACTCAATGACCGTTTACGAAGGCAACCAAGTGGGGTGTACCCTAAGAGTGCGCATGTGCGAGTGTGTCGTTTTCAGTTATTTTTATCTTTGCACGTGTTAAGGGTGATCTAATTTGATTTTAAGATTAAACATTCAGTCTTGTCATGCAAACCCTATTATCAAACATCTAGCAATTATAATTGGCGGAATTAAAAGTGCGGAAATTAAATTACAAGGCGTCGGGTATTTACATCGCCAAAAGCAACCCTTTGAAAATAAAATAAGGTGGTAAAATAAATAAAATGTCCTAATTATCTATTACATACCGGAAACAGATACATAATTGGATAAAAATAAATAAAGCACGCGGGAAATTAAATTGAATGTGAAGTTTAGGGTTTTGACCCTTTTGATTAAAGCAGATGCCATCTTTTTGTTGTTTTTATTTGAGAAAATAAATTAAGTCCTAAATTAATTACTAAATTAATTAATAAGTTAATTGATGAAAAATAATTTATGCCATATTTTTTTTGAGTTTTTTATTATTTTAAGAAAGAAATTAAAAAATAATTAAATTAGTAGTTAAAACCTAATTAAGTCTAATTAATTTTATTTGTTTACAAAATAAGTTAAAGTTTATTAGAATTAAAAACCTAAATTAATTAATTAGTATTTATTAAAATAAAATCCTGAATTAAAAAATTATTTTTGTGATTTTTGATAAAAAATTTAATTAATCTATTGGTTAGAAAATTAGTTAAATAAAATAAAACCATTAAATAAAATAAATAAAAAGTGTGAGGGAAGAGAATTTGGGCCTGATTTGGGTGGTGTTAGTAGCAATTTTGTAGGCCCAATAATGCTGGTCCATTTGACTTTTGGAATTTGGTACACACGCGTTGACTAGCACCTTGGTGGACCTCCAATCACTGACCATCAGATCTGGCCATTGGCCATCTGGCACTTGGATTGGTGAGGGAGCATGGTGTGGATCTGGCCCCTGCGTGTACGTAATTACCTGAAAAATAATAATATTGAGAAAGAGGGGGACCTGGGATTCGAACCCAGGTCCTGAAGGAGATTACACCATTCGCTTGCCACCACACCATGTTGCTTTGTTTGTTAATATAATATGTATTAATAATAATATAATAAAACAAAATCAAATGGTCAGAAAAGAAAAAAAAAGTGCCAAGATTTGAATGGACCAATGGGAATGTGACACGCATCGTCCCTGACCTCCCAACCGTGGCTAAAAATGCAAAGACTTATACCAACGGACAGGGGCCCGTCGCTACAAGCCTGATCTGTTCTAAAATCTTGCATATGCCATGAAAACGTATTCTAAGGGCATTGTTGAACTCGTCATCTCCTCTTGATCACAACCATGTCCTTCAAGTGGACCAATTGTACCTAAAACGAAAGTCCCTAAACCAAACCTTGAAACCCTAGCTATGGTGAATTGCAATACATGTTAGATAAATGAAATTAAATGATACCAAAAGACTGCACATGGCATGATGAATCAAAATATGCAATTAGTTTACTCAAATGATGCCAGAATAACTCAAATCGAATTCAAGAAAGTGTCGGATTCGTGGACCACTTATAGCGCTCTCGGAGGTCTGAAAATGCGTCGTTTGGATCGAGTTAGCTTATGGATATGGCCAGCAATCGATTGAGACAAGTCTCAAGTCCTGAAAATGCCTCTAACTTTCATTTCGATCTCCAACTTTTTTGTGATTTTGCAAGTTTTTGTTCTGCCTCTACCAGTGCTCTCCAACCTTTATCTTCGTGCCTTCTGCTTGCTTATGTATGGTACATTGGATTAGGGTAACATTTGTGGTTCAAATCTTGCTCTATCAATGATTGCATATTTGATTTGATTCTTCCATTAAATCTTTCCAAATTTGAGCCAAATCAAATATTCTTGTGCACAAAGACCTTGATACGAATTCAATTGCCATGATAGCTATATTTGGAGCCTGAAATAACCAAAAAATCATGTGTTATCAATGCTTTAGATTTTATGTGATTTTATTTGATTTAAAATGAATTAATCCAAATAAAAATCAAATTAAATAATAAAAAATTTGATATGGACACATGGCTGGATCTAGGGCACGTGGGCAATAATGCAAACTCAAATCAAGTGAAAAATAATGGGCCTATTTGGCAAAATTTGAAGATTTGGGGATAGTTGACTTTTGGCAATTTTGCAAAAAAGTCCAACTTCAACAATGTATAACTTCTTCACTTTTGAACTTTTGGAGGTGTTCTTAGACTTTTTAGAAATCTTGAGATGTCCTATAATCAACCCTTTTGGTTTCATATCATTTTTATATTCCATGCTCAAGTTATAAGCTTTGACAAAAAAGGTGTTTTTGTTGACCTTCAAAAATAACCTATAATGTCAAAATTTATAACTTCGTGTGAGTGCATTTTTTGAACTTGGGGTATGAAGATGGATTGTAGGGAATTGCATACTCTTCAAAATGAGCTTTTTATGGGTCATTTACCATAAAGTATGAGAAAGTTATGCTTGGTCAAAGTTGAGTTGACTTTTCCTATAAAACCCTAATTTAGCAACTTTTGATTCTTGATCAATTTTGAGCAATCCTTGATGAATCATGATCAAACCTTGATCAAATTATTAAATAAACTTAAAAATGAGAATGTTGAAAAAAAATCTTGAAGTTTGACTGTTTGTAGGTCAGAGTTGACTTTTGCCCTAGCATAGTCGATTTTTGGACCTTTGAGCAATTGACTGAGCAAACATCCTCTGCAAGGCTTGAAATTTGACATGGATGATCTTGAGAAAATATTAGGACATTGGGGAGCACTTGAGGTCATTTGGACTCAAGGATCTTGATGCAACACAAAACCCTAATTTGGGGTAGACTTCCTTAGGAGAGAGCTTGTCTGACCAACCCTTGAGCAACCTTGAGCAACTTGGAGATTTTTCTTGCCATGTTTTGAGAAATATGTGAGGTCAAATTTTGGGGTACAACAATAATTGTTGAAATTTTATTTTTGATCTAAAAGTCAAAGTTTAACTTTTCAGTGTGCTTTTGACCATTTTTCCCTTGTGAATGATTTTCTTGGAAATTGTAATTCAAGACTTGAAACTTGATAGAAGCAAACATGAGGGTCCAGGATGATCCTTTGAGAAACGAGAGGGAAAATTTTGGGGTACAACAGCTGAAGAGTTAGATTGGCGAATCTGCCATTCGTGACTTGATGGTAGAAGATGATTGCACATTAGAGTGCCCAGAAATTTGCACTTGATGATATTGTGGTTGAGGTGTAAGGAATGGGCTTAAATATGTCATTTGGAGGAATGATGGAGAGTTGGAGAAGATGGGCGTACACATGTCATTCGGAGGTGACCGTTGACAAAAATCTGAATAAACCTTCGGTTGGTTTAAAACTGAACCTAGCAGAAGTCTTAAATATTATTTAAATAGGAAGAATCAGGATAAATCTTTGGAGTGACTTATATGAACCAGAGAAAGTGTCTTATTTGGAAAGAATCAGGATAAACCGTTGAGAGGTTTAAACTGAACCAAAAGAGGTCTTGGATATTTTTTAATTGGAGAGAATAAAAATAAATCTTGGAGTGATTTATTTGAACCAGAGAAAGTGTCTACTGGGGAAGAATCAGGATAAAATGTTGAGAGGTTTAAACTAAACTAGCAGGGGTCTGGAAAAGTATCGGAATAAATCTTGGAGTGATTTATCTAAACCAGAGTAGATGTCTGCGGGAAAGAATCAGGATAAACCGTTGAGAGATTTAAACTAAACCGACAGGGGTCTGGAAAAGAATCAGAATAAATCTTGGAGAGGTTTATCTGAACCAGAGAAGATGTCTGCGGGAAAGAATTATGATAAACCGTTGAGATATTTAAACTGTACCGGCAGGGGTCTGGAAAAGAATCAGAATAAATCTTGGAGCGATTTATCTGAACTAGAGAAGATGTCTGCGGAAAAAATCAGGACAAATAGTTGAGAGATTTAAACTGAACCAACAGAACTCTGAAAGGAGTATTTTTCATGTAGATAGTCACTCCGGCTTGTTTCGGGAATTGATCTACAATTGATTTGTTCATAGACATTTGCCTTGTTTTGTTGAAAATCTGATAATAATTTTCTGTTGGTTGATCTTTCCTGAAAAAGGTAAAGAGTTAGTTGTATGTGAAGCCATGATGTATGAAATGCATAGTGCAATGAGATCGCGATATATGCATTTGCATCATCGATGTTTATCATGTATGGATGCGATGTATACGCATGTAAGGTGTTCTTATAAAGTGTTGTTTGGATTAGGGAAAATAAATCCCTTACTGCTGCTGAGAATGAGGAGTGTACGTCTTCATGTTCTGTTTGAAGTTGAAATGTTGAAGGATAGGTTTCCATGATTAGAGAAATAAATTTTGTTGGGGAAGAGAAATGTTGTGCATTGCTTGTGGGCTTTATGAAATCCTGCTGGGGAATCCTGAGAAGCTGAGCGACTTTTGCTGGAGAGTTTTTGAGGTGGTAACTAGAAATTTTGCTCCGTCAGAGATATGAAGGGAAAAGGCACCATTAGGCTACCTGCTGGGGATGTTACAATGATCCTGCAGCAAGATGTTCTTGCCCCTGCTCTGCTGGAGAAAGTACTTGTGGGGGTTTTGTGAAATGGCCCATAGATATTGTCCTATTTCTTAAAGCTATTAGTAATTGTCTTTTTGTTTAGTTTTCCTTTTTTATGTGTTCATTTATAAACAATAATTAAATTTAAATTCATATGTTCAACAATAAATATTGGACGCTTTTTGTAAACGAAACAGGAACAGTAAAAGAGAAACAGATAGTTTTGCATTTTCAAAGGAATATCTTTGTATTAACTTGAATAAGTGTTTGTACAAAGAGACGAACATCTTAGTAAGAGAATGTTGTCGTAAAAAATGAAAATTGATACAAAAAAATAACAATTATGTGAAATAATCCCATGGGGTTCCCATTCTGCTATAGTCTCCATGTCTCTGAGCGTCTCGCCCATTTGCTGCTTTGTACGAAGCTGATTAGATTGATTAGTACCGTTCGAGTTTTATGATTGATGCTAAAGATTGGTTGTAAGGTAATCCAACGGGACATAGTCATACGCTTTGAATCCATAACTTTTGCCTGGACCGCCCTTTCGGGTTTTCAGTCCACCGGGATACCCATTTTGCCCAAGCCGCCCTTTCAGGTTTTCAGCTTGTCGGGTGTACAAATTTTATTATTATTATTTTTTCTTCATTTTATCCCTAATTTTTGCCCGAACACTTTTAGTTCTCCGGGATGCCATAATTTTTGCCTAGGCCAATCGACCTAGCGGGTCCTTGTTTATACGTAGTATCTTTTAACTATGTCCCCATTTACAGGGTGCTAAAGGTCGTCGCCATCCATGGTGGTTAAGATTATTGCTCCACCAGAGAAAATTTTTTTAATCACAAATGGTCCTTCGTATGTAGGAGTCCATTTTCCCCTGGGATCACCTTGCGGCAATATGATACACTTGATTACCAAGTCACCAACCCGATATACCTGACGGCTGACCTTCTTGTTAAAAGCTTTGATCATGCGTTTTTGGTACATCTGGCCATGACAGACAGCTGTAAGCCTCTTCTCATCAATCAAGTTCAACTTGTCAAGTAGAGTTTGAATCTATTCATCTTCATTCAAACCTGCATCTTTTATGATTCTCAAAGAAGGTATTTGGACTTCAATTGGTAGGACAACTTCCATGTCGTATACCAAAGAGAAAGGAGTTGCCCCTGTTGACGTGCACGCTGTGGTACGGTAACCATGGAGAGAAAATGGTAACATCTTATTCCAGTCCTTGTAGTTCACTGTCATTTTTTATATGATCTTCTTGATGTTTTTATTAGCGGCTTCAACAGCTCCATTCATGTTCGGCCGGAAAGGAGAAGAGTTATGATGCTGGATCTTGAATTGCGCACATAGTGCAGTGATCATAGTATTGTTGATATTGGTACCATTATCTGTAATGATTCTCTCCGGAATACCATACCGACAAATAAGATTCTGTTTGATGAATTGGGCCACAACGTTCTTGGTAACAGAAGCGAATGAAGCTGCCTCAACCCACTTCGTGAAGTAATCAATGGCGACCAAGATGAAGCGGTGTCCATTGGAAGCTGTAGGTTTGATTTCTCCAATCATGTCAATGCCCCACATTATGAAGGGCCAAGGAGCAGTCAGGACGTTTAGAGGAACCAGAGGCACATGTAATTTTTCAGCATAGATCTGGCACTTGTGACAAGTTCGTGAATATTGATAACATTCCGCTTCCATAGTGGACCAGTAGTATCCTGCCCATAGGATCTTTTTAGCCATCGTGTTCCCACTAGAATGAGTGCCAAAGGTACCTTCGTGTAAATCATCCATGATCTTTTCTGCCTCACTCTGGTCTACGCAATGAAGCAAAGTAGAGTCGTGGTTGCGTTTATAGAGGATTCTGTTACTGAGGAAGAATTTAGCAGAAAATCTTCTCAAGAACTTCTTATCATTGACTGAAGCTCCCTCTGGATACTCTTGGGTCTTGAGATACCTCTTAACTTCATGGAACGAAGGCTTTTCCACTACATCTTCAGTATCAATCTCGTGAAAGTAAGCTGGTTCATCCATCCGCTCAATGGTGATCTGGGGAGCCTCGTTATCCCACCTGATTTTAAACATGGATGACATAGTGGCTAGCGCGTCCGCTAGTTGATTTTCCTCTCGTGGAAAATGCCCAAAGGTAATTTCCTTAAAATGTGGGATTAATGTCAACACATGTTCTTTGTAAGGGATGAGATTATGGTGCTTCGTGTCCTATTCTCATTTGATCTAACTGATGACTAAGGATGAATCTCCAAATACCTTTAAGGACTTGATTCCCAAATCTATGGCGGCTTTGAGACCCATAATACACGCTTCATATTCCGCCATATTATTGGTACAGTTGAAACAAAGTCTTGCAGTGAAGGGAGTATGACATCCTTCAGGGGATATGATCACAACGCCTATGCCGTTGCCGAGTGCATTGGAAGCTCCGCCAAAAACCAAGGTCCATCGGGATCCTTGTTCAGGTCGGTCATATGGTTTGAGTTCTTCACAATTGTTTACCAACATGATGTCTTCATCTGAGAATTCGAATTTCATGGACTGGTAGTCATCCACAGCCTAATGAGTAAGGTGATCAGCTAGCACACTGCCCTTTATTGCTTTTTGGGTAGTGTATTGAATGTCGTATTCAGTCAATATCATCTGCCATCTCGCTATTCTCCCAGAGAGGGCGGGCTTCTCGAATACGTATTTCATTGGATCCATCTTGGATATCAATAAGGTAGTATGGGTCAACATATACTGTCTTAGCCGGCGAGCAGCCCATGCCAAAGCGCAACAAGTTTTCTCGAGCAGTGAATATCTGGTTTCATAGTCAGTAAACTTTTTTCTTAGGTAGTATATTGCATACTCTTTTCGGCCAGACTCGTCATTCTTCCCTAGCACACACCCCATTGAATTTTCCAAGAAAGTTAGATACATGATCAAAGGTCTTCCCTTGACTGGAGGCATCAAAACAGGAGGCTCTTGAAGGTAATCTTTGATCCTGTCGAAGGCATCCTGGAAGTCGTCGTTCCAATCCAACACTTTATCTTTCTTTAGTAATTTTAAGATTGGTTCACAAGTAGCGGTTATGTGAGAAATGAATCTAGCGATGTAGTCTAGCCGTCCTAAGAATCCTCTGACTTCCTTCTCGGTGCAAGGAGCAGGAATTTCTTGTATTGCTTTCACCTTTGCAGGGACTACTTCGATACCTTTACCACTGACAATGAAGCCTAGGAGTTTACCGAACCTCACTCAAAATGTGCATTTACTCGGGTTCAACCTTAGTTTGTATTTCTTCAGTCTTTCAAATAGTTTCTGCAAATGGTCAAGGTGTTCCTCTTCAGTTTGAGATATGGCTATCATGTCATCCACATAGACCTCTATCTCGTGATGGATCAATCATGAAACAGAGCTACTGTGGCACGCTGATTAGTTGCCCCAACATTCTTCAACCCAAATCGCATAACTTTGTAACAAAACGTACCCCACTGTGTGACGAAGGTCATTTTCTGCATGTCCTTAGGTGCCATTTTGATTTGATTGTACCCAGAGAAACCATCCATGAAGGAGAATACTTTATGCTGTGCGGTGTTGTTAACCAGAATATCGATATGGGGAAGAGGGAAATCATTCTTAGGGCTTGCCCTATTCAAGTCTCAGTAATCCACACACATGCGTACTTTACCGTCCTTTTTAGGCACTAGAAAAGCATTGGCGACCCATTGTGGATAGGAGGTGATGCCTAAGAATCTGGCGTTGAACTGTTTCATGACTTCAGTTTTGATCTTCTCTGACATTTCTGGCCACATGCAACGGGCTTTCTGTTTTACCGGAGGGCAGTCTTCTTTTGTCAGCAGACGATGGACCATAATATCAACGTCAAGTCCTGGCATGTCTTTGTATGACCAGGTAAAAACCTCAACATAGTCATGTAGTAATTTAGTTAAGCGCTTCTTGAGACTAGGTTCCAGATTGGCACCTACCTTGACTTCTTTCTTGTCCTCTTCCGTACCTAAGTTAATTGTGTCAACCGGCTCTTTGTGGGGCTGTATGGTCCTTTCTCCCAGTTGTAGTAACCTGGCTAGTTCCCCTGGCACCTCACAATCTTCCTCACCTTCATCTTCGGCTTGATAGATCGGATTTTCAAAGTCACAATAGGCCATAGAGGAATCGTTACCCATGGGATCCTGAGTGGATGTGGATCTGCATTTTGATATGTGAATGTTTGTAAGAGCATGGCTATCTTTGAAAAAATAAAATGTAGAAAAAGAAGAACAAAGAGCGTAAAATTTGCATGCAAAAATGTCCATGATTTATTGATGACATATGAAAATGAAGTAACAACCCTCACAAATGGACTGTTGTGCCTCGGGTAAGACACAAGGTTTTTAAGTCTAAATTGTTTAATTATTACAAGTCTGACAAAAATTTAAAGACAATTAATGTTGGATAAAAGTAATAGGGACAAATTCTTTGGCTTCCCAGTTGTTGAGTCCTCCGCTGATAGTTGGAAAAATCCATTCTTCCAAGTCACAACTATCATCACTATCTTCCACTGCGTTGACTCCATGGTTGTTGGTCCGCAAAGGTGGTCCCCCGGCACGAGCACGACAAACAGGTTTTTGGGCTCCTGAATTAACACCCAAACTAAATTTGTCAGATTTGTAGGGAATATCTGGGAGTTGGCCCCAAATGGTACACCCACCTTCTTCGACTACTTCCTTTGCATCTTTCAGAGAATCCATCTTAAGCGGAGGTCTGGTAATCTTCGGAACTTTGGAAACAGTCTTCGCTGCTGCAACTGTTTGTGGGACTTCCTCGAAATGCTAACACGGAGTTTCGATGAATTCACCATCCATTTCCACATACCTGAAGGAATTCAGGTGACTGACCATATATTCCTCTTCTCCATGGACAATGATGATTTTTCCCTTGATTGTGTACTTCAACATCTGATGTAATGTAGAGGTGACGTCACCGGCGTCATGAATCCAAGGTCGGCCCAATAAACAGAAATAGGAAGGGAGAATATCCAACACATAGAATGTTGAATCGAAGGTATGAGTTCCAACTTTGATGGGGATGTCCACCTCCCCGTGCACCATTCTCTTCGAACCATCGAAGGCCCTTACCACTATATTGCTGGGTTTTAAAGTCAAATCTTCACAGTCTAGTCTATCTAGAGCCTTCTTAGGCAGCACATTCAATGATTAACCAGTATCTACCAGGACATGGGCCAAAATATTGCCCCTGCATTCGATAGAGACATGCAATGCCTCATTGTGTTTCCTCCCTCTAGGTGTCAGATCAGCATCAGAAAATCCCAAACCGTTATCAGCTGTCAAACTAGCCACACAATCTTCGATTTGGTCAGCAGAGGTTTCCTGTGGCACATGGGTAGTTTTAAGAAATTTCACCAGGGCCTTCGCATGAGCTTTGGAGCACAACAGTAAAGTTATCATAGAAATCATTGAAGGGGTCTGCCCTAGCTGTTTGACTACATTGTAGTTGCTTCTCTTTATAATTTTCAAAATTTCTTCCATCTCTTTCCTAGAAGCCTCTGGGATAGATATTGACTGCGCCTTCATCAAGACAGGCTCAACTAAAATGTCTTTGCCCCGAGTCTCGGTCGACTCAATGATAAGGGTGTCAGCAGGGGTAATCACAAGAACTGTAGTAGTAATATCAGCAGGAACAAAAACAAGAATGATCACAGGACCGATAACAGCTTCCGGAGGAGCAATCTCAGGGGAGAACACTCTTCCACTTCTAGTTATTTTGCTGGTTCCCACAATGTTGCCAATGTCGGGGTCAGCTTTCTCAAATACCGGGTCTTCATCAGCCAACCATTCTTGCTTGACATCATGGTAGTAGACGTCACCCCCATAGTTCCAGGGAACCGTTTGTCTGCGGAGTACGGGATTGGCCTTGGCATAGTAATTATCAGTGGAGTCACCTTTAGAACAGATGAAATCCTAACGGGTCTTTTGGTGGAGACCCTGGGAGAATTGGCGGAAATGGTTATTATTGAAACATCCTTGTAAGAAATGGTTGGAACGGGAGCCTTTTCAAGCAAAATCTCTTTGTCATCCATCAGGCGCTGGACACCTGCCTTCAATAAATGACAACCAGTCGGTAGAGATAAACAGAGGTGGCAGCCTTCGCCACAGCCCAAAAATAAACCGGCCTTCAACAGGTTCCCTTTGACGGTTAGGAGAGGAGTAACAAGTTCATCAACAACAGTAACAAATACATCACCTTCAACAGCGTTAACACCACGGCCGTGCTTGGGTATAGGAGTGGTGATAACATTTGGGATCTCAGGGGCGTCAAATTCAATTTTCTCTGCCTCGAGAAGGTCTTGCACCTTGTTTTTCAAAGCCCAACAGTCGTTTGTATCATGACCTGCACTTTCTGAATGTTAAGCACAACGAGCATTTGGGTTATAATGGGAAGAAGCAGTGTTGGGATTCTTCGGAGCTTCCCGCAGGGTTACCAGATTAGATTTCAACATATGTGGCAAGACTTGAGACAACGTCATATTTATCTGGGTAAAATGTCTTACCGTCCTTTCCATTCTAGACTGATTGTTCCTTTGTTGAGTAGGTGCAAGCTTACAGATCAAGACATCCCCTACCACTAGATGGTGTTCAGTTCTGTCCTGATTCCTATAGTCATATGCAACACTGACCTCCTTCTTTCTGGTAAAGGGATTCTTTATCGCACTCGAGGATACATCTCTTTTAATTTTTCCACCTTTTATACCTGCTTCTACCCGTACACCAGTCATGATTAATTTAGTAAACCCAATTGAGGAGCTTCTGATCAGGTGTTTGAAGAATGGACCAAATAGCACGCCTAAGAACATATCCACTAATTCTCTGTCAGATAGAGGGGGTTGGACCCTTCCCGCGAGATCTCGCCATTTTTGAGCATAGGTTTTGAAACCTTCACCTGTACCCATAGACATACCTTGCAACTGTGTCTGTATTGGAGCTAAGTCATCATTATACTGGTATTGCTTATAAAAAGCAGCCGCCAAATCTTCCCAATTGGGGATGTTGGTCCCTTCCAACTGATAGAACCAATCCAGCTGCATCCCTAACAAGCTTTCTTGGAAGAAATGTACCCATAGATTCCTATCCGCAGTATGGGGTTGAATTTTCCTGACATATGATCTCAAATGCAGCTTTAGATAAGAGACACTGTTGTTGTACCCCAAAATTTTCCCTCCTCTTTTTCACAAGAAATCACAGCTTCGGGCTTTTCCTGATTTTTCAGATTGGCTTAAGAATCGGTCAAACAGACTTTGCTTATTAGTCAGACAAAATTAGGGTTTCTAATGACTTTTGAATCAGTCAAACAGATTATTAGGGTTTCTTTTGATTTGTTTGAGTTTGGCTCAGGGTTTGATCAGGCGGACGTTTCTTTGACAATAAATCCAAAATTAGGGTTTGCGCACGCATTCTCAAAAGAGTTTTAATCCACAGTATTTCAATTGACTGTCACATTGTTTTGACGCTTGTTCAAGATTGCTGTTTGTTTCTCAAAGCCTAAAACATCTGGGATAGAAGCTGAGGCATTTGAATTGAAAGATTGAAGTGTTGTTTTAATCAGTAAGGTAAAAGGCGTATGGACGTTTGTTTGTTTAACTGTGCGATGCATTTGGTTATTTGGAACGCCAGACGTTTGTTGATTATTTATAATTTCTAAGTTAAAACTATTGAGATGCATTTCCAATTATTATAATTCAAGAAATTTAAGTAATTAAATAAACAAGTGCAGAAGAAATCAAGAATTGTCTGACAAAAGATTTTATTCATTTTTAATTGTTGTTACAAATGTTTATTTGATACAGTAAATTTATTTACAGTATTTACAATAAATTACAATGATTAAAAATAAAATAAGACAATCATCCTAAGTTTCTTGAAGTCTTCATCTTCTACTGCTGCTTCCCTTGCCCCAATTGATATTTACATGCAAAGCCAGAAAAAGAGAAGTCAATAACAGTTAAATTGGAAAAGCATTTTTCAGACAGTTAATCAAAGTTCATCATTAAAGGTTGTTGGCCGGAATCAGTTTGTTCGTCCTCTCTGTAAATCGCAAGAAGATTTCTCTTCTTGGTTCACAAAGAGGGAAAGAAAAATCAAATTGCAAACTGAACAAACAAGCTGCATAAATTCTAATTGTCAAAGAGGCAAACCAAACTGAAATTCCAAACCAAATTGCAAACTGAACAAACAAGTTGCACAATGCATAAAGGCAAACAAAACTTCCAACCAAACTAGGCAAACCAAACTGTCAAAGAAAGGCAAACTAAGCTGTCAACAATTTGTCAAATAAGCTGTCAAAAACTGTCAACAAGTACACAAAAGCCAATGCAGAAAATCTGGAAGGTAAGAAGATATGCAGAGGAAAGCCAAATTGCAAGCAAGCTTGTAAAAGTACATTTTTCATCATTTTCCAGCCACAACCTTTTCAGAAAAAAGCTATTCTAAAGCATTAAAATATGCTTTCTGGAGGGAGAAAAAGAGAGAAAAAAGCAGGCTTACAGTTTTTAGGCAGGCTTAGAAGACATAGATAAATATAACAAAAGCTAAGAGTTAGAAAGGGGGGCAGAACATATAAAGAAAAATATACCACAAAATTGTAAACAGATAACACAAGCCTTGAAGCCTGCTAACAAGCCTGCCTCAAACCAGAAGCAAACCTTTAAGCTTTCCCAAGTAAACTTCAGACCTGTATCAAAAGCTCTCAAAACTGAAATACTAACAAGCCTGCCAAACTTACAGAAGCATAACAAGCTTGTATCAGTAAACCTGCTAAAGTCCTCAAAACTTGCAGAACCAGTTACCAAACTTTAACAAAACCTGTTTCAAACCTGGGCCTGCTCCAAACTATCTGCTAAGCTTCAAACTGCTCAAGCCTGCTTCAAGCCTGCCTAACCAACAAAGCTTGCCTGCATAAACAAAATCATACCAGAAACCTTACCAAGCAAGCAAGCAACAGCCTGCCCAAGGCCTAAAAACCTGTTACAGAAACAACCGCCTGCCTGTTACCAACAAGCCTGCCTTTAAACCTGTTACAGAAACCCAAGCCTGCTTCAAGCCAAAGCCTGTCAAAGCCTGTAACCAAAACAAGCCTAAAAACCTATTACAGCATTCAAGCCAAAGCCAAACAAGCCAACAAGCCTGTAACCTCCAACCTGCCTTCAATACCAAGCAAGCAAGTCCAAACATCCAAATCAGTAATAATAACAAAGCTCTCAGAACAAAAGTTCATCATTGAGAATCAAAATCCAAAGAGAGGAAGATTGTAAAAGCATCTCAGAAGCAAGCAATCTCAGAATAATCATCATTGAAAAAAGCCAACAAAGCCCAAGAGAGGAAAAGCAACTCAGAAGCAAAAACACTGAAGCAAAAGCAACATCAAAATCATCAACATCAGAACAATAAAGATTCATCAACATCAACAATCAAATATCCAAACAACAAGGCAAGCATTCAGATAGGAAGAGAGACAGAAGCAAATAATACAGCATTTTCAGAATTAGGGTCATCACAAAACGAAGCAAGAGATACGAAGTACCAGGAAGCCAGCAAGCATCATCATACTCCCTCCGCCTTGGCCACCTGAGAAGCGCCGTCGTCCACTCCTCCATCTCCTCTCCAAAACTAAACCCAAAGGTATTGTCCCCTCTTCCTTTTTACACCTCATACAAATGTAACATAGAAGATCAAAACGTGTCAAAGATAAAACATGCAAGAGATAATCTGAAAACCCTAAAAGCGTTGGAATGAAAATCGTTACCTTTCTGTCACCGCCTGAGCAATCATGAGGAGGAGGAGGTGGAGGCATCGCGTCTGGTGGCCTAAGGCATAGAGAGCATCAGTGGCTCTTTTGAGAAAGGATGAAGAGGCGATGAAGAAAATGAGAAGCGGCACCGTTCGTCAAGCTGAACAAACCCAATTCTGAGACAAGCGCTTGAAACCCTAACAAAAAAACATTGTTAATTAACATTGGGCCTGCCCCACACACGAACCCTAAGCCCAATTGAAATTGGCGCATGCACCCCCCTCTTGTCCTCTTTTAACACACTTTTTTTGGGCCAAACATGTTTCTTTAAAGCCCATTTAACCTTTTTTTTATATACAAACTAATACTTTTTTTTTCTTTTTTATATAACATAACTTATTTTGTTAAATAAATTAATATATTGACTTTTATTGTACAAAATTTTCTTAATGTTTATTACATTTTAAAAAATATGTAAATAATAGATTTTTTGTTTTAAAGACTTTTGTTTAATAAATCTTTTTATATAAATTCCTAAGTAACATTAACAAATACATAAACAATAGATTTTCTTATTAAATTGAATAATTCTTTCTTTCTTTAAAATCTTTGTTCATATAACATTAATAAAAATACAAAAACAATAAGAATACTTAATAAATACATTAGGTTAACATTTTGATCACTTGTAAATAATCATGTGCATCTTACATACTTTTGATTCTCTTTTATCCTTATACTTAGCTATATTTTTACATTGAGAATGCGACGATTCGATTTGGTTGTAAATAATATTTGGACACTACTATCCTAATAAGACTCATCCCCATTTGTAAACATTTGTACCCCCATCCCCGCATACTTATTTGTAATAGCTTAGACTTTAAATTCCCGCAATTTATCGCTTTCCATATACTGTATAGTAATTAGGGTTTGTATGCGAAGATTCAAAATCAACCGCTAGATAACCTAACACAAGACAAATGCATGAAAATCAATACACAATTCATACTTGTACCCCTAGGGTTACATACACTTGTTGCCTTCAAACATGGGCCATGTTTGCATGTCAAGTACTTTGGCAAAACAAAAACAAAGCAAAAACGAACAAAATGATCATAGTCCATCGATGACACTATCTTGTTTCCTAAAAAAAATGATCATAGTCCCTCAAGAAAATTGCCAAAATACTTGACACTATTGCTTTCATTGTCTATACGATGACCCGCGCCCGTCCCGTTTACATCCTAACACAAGGTTGTTCATCAAACACAATGGTGAAACAACACTATTAAAAGGGTTAAAACATAAGAAAAATCTTTGAGTAAAATAGGGTAGACAACTCTTAGTTACTTGATCAAAAATCTTGCAAAACATCCTTGCCAACTTTCAAACACACTTCACAAACACAAACTTCCAAAACAACTTTCAAAAACATTGAAACATCTTTTCAAAAAGACAAACACCTTTGTAAAATACTCAAACACGAGTCATTACAATGGTTGCCTAGACAAGGCATCTTTTTCAAAACATTTTCAAAACCGCACACACAAAGCACCATTTCAAACAATTGAAAAGCAAAGGCAAGTGATCTAAGACAAGTAACTAAGAGCCCATGGATAACCATGGATGAAAAGGGTGCTAGCACCTCCCCTTTTCATAATCTACCCCCCGAACCCATGAAAACATCTCAAAGGTCTTTCCTGTGCTTTTTGACCTTTCCTTAGGATAAATAAAAAGTCGGTGGAGACTCTTGCTAAACCGAACAAGTGCGAAAACAAACGCAAAACCTCAAGTCAGTTCTCCCACCGTATCACAGAACTGGCGACTCTGCTGGGGATTTTTCTAAAAGTGGGGTTACCTTAGGGTTTTAGATCACCTATACATGCTTGCTTTGATTGCTTTACTTTTTGGGTTCCTTGTTTGGGTTTGTTGTAAATCCTACACCCGGATTTGGGGCACCTTTTTAGGTAAATAACAATAAACTGTGAGGGAACTGTGAGGGGTATACCGACATGGTTGAAGCAGTAGCTATGTTAGTGTGACATATTTGTGAGTACCGATAGCCCTTGAGTAGTCAAGGAGAATACGGGGCCGCTGAGCGATGTCATGAAGCACTAACGAACTCTTAGAACCTTACTTGACCATCTTGGCCTTTTTAGGGGTAGTGAGATGACCGACTTTGGTGCAGTCCGAAGTTGGTACATACTCGATACTACATTCATTGAGGATTGTTTTCTTGGAATATTTTGGTCGCCAGTCAAGTGGCTAAACCAAAACAATGAACATAGAAAATAATCCGGTGATATTGAGCTCCTTAGAACCCGGTTTTTATTTTAGGACAGGATGAGCCAACTAACTTCAAGAGGGTACTTACCTACGAACCCCATGCAAGCCTAAACCTAAGGACTTGTTTGCTTTGTGTGAATATGATTACTTGTATATACACTTACTTGCTTTTGCATACATGTACATAACATCATAATATCATACCATAGCATTTACAATAACCATTTCAAGGATCTTATGGGTCTTTTGATGCAGGGTCACGATGAACCAGACGTCTACCAAAGGGTAAGATGTTTTCTTTTTCCTCTAAACAAACGTCGTCAAAGATCAAGTGCAACAACTTGAATCATGGGCTATGACCCACTTGACATGGTGAGCTTGATTCTAATGGAAAGACATCCACCGTTACAAGGTTCTCCAATCAAATTTGTTGATCAAAGTTCAACCTCTAACATTTTCTTGTGTTTACCCCACGAGATCCTTGAAAACATGCATCCACATATCATGCATTTCATCATAACAGGTTTTCCTTTTCAGGTTTCCTTATTCTCCTACTGTTTATTTCAGTAGAGATGGCTCTAGAGCAGACTATCAAGGGCATCCAGACTCAAAACACTCAACTTCAGGAAATGTTCTTGAACCTATCCAAGGGACAGGAAGAGTTGAAAGTACTCCTTGCTAGGAACCTAGCCGAGAAAAATTCGGAAGACAATAAGGACGAACAGTTGGAACAACTGAAAACTGAGGTTGAAGCAATGAGAACCCAGATGCTAGGGCAGATGACTCTTATCCAAGACCTAAAACCCTAGACATTTCAACTCCATCCAACATAGGGGATAGTCTTGAAGAAGACCACAATTTGGAGATTGATGAAGTTGAAGCTGACTACTCCGAGGAACAATATCCTCCCGCTGATGACAAGTACAAACAGTTGGAGGATCGCCTTAGTGCTATGGAGATTCAATAAATACCTGGCTTGGATTTAGGAGAAATGGGTTTAGTTTCTAGATTAGTCATCCCTCCAAAGTTCAAAGTCCCTACCTTGGCCCTGTACGATGGAGTCTCTTGCCCTAAGATGCACTTAAAATCTTATGTCCGCAAGATTCAGCCATACACAACTAATCCAAAGCTTTGGATCCATTTCTTCCAAGAAAGCCTGGTAGGGACTCAACTCGAGTGGTTCTATCAATTGGAGAGTTCTCGCATCCACACCTTGGAGGACTGAGTTGTTGCTTTTTATAAGCAGTATCAGTATAATGCTGATCTTGCACCAACTCGTGTGCAATTACAGAACATGACCATGGGTTCCAACAAGAGCTTCAAAGGATACGCCCAAAAGTGGAGAGATTTGGCTGGTAGGGTGTAACCTCCTTTAACTGACAGGGAGCTGATTGACATCTTCATGGGAACTTTGACATGGCCTTTCTTCAATCACTTAATTGGAAGCTCCTCAGCCGGGTTCACCGAGCTAATACTGACCGGTGAAAGGCTCGAAGCTGGCATCAAAAGTGGGAAGATTCAAGAAGATACACCTTCTGACGCTCAGAAAAAGCCCTACAATGGGAAGAAAGAGTCTAATGTTGTGTATGGTCAAAAGAGTCATCATGACCAACACGTAGGAGCAATCTTGATCTCTAATCCTACGCCTGCTCAACAAAGACAGGGGCATCAGCGTAAGGAGGTCGCACCTAAAAGAAAATTCACCAAGATCAACATGTCACTGGGTCAAGCGCTACAATGCATGTTACAGGCAGTGCTGATTACATTGAAGGCTCCTCTCCGGAACCCAAATACTTTTGCTCCTACCTATCATCCCAATGAAAGGTGTGCGTACCACTCTGACAGTCCGGGACATGACACAAACAACTGTTGGGCTCTGAAGAACAAGGTCCAAGACATGATTGATGCCAAGGAGGTCGAGTTTGACCCTCCGGAGACTCCAAACGTGATCACTGCTCCTATGCCAAATCATTGAGAATGTCTTTGTTTCATTTGAATTTTCAAGTTGTAATCTCTTTGTTATTCAAATAATTATCTATTAATGTAAAACTTTGTTTCATTAATGCATTGCATATGTTTGTCTTGAATTGATCCACTCATTTTCATTACACTTGAACTATGCTTTCTACTTTCTTTATGACATTTAACTCTTGCTAAAAGTTACAAGCCTTTAGAGGGAGGATGACGAAACAATGCCATAATCTCATACAATATGCTTTTGAACAAACCTTGCTGACGATGTACATGCGTTTCTTTCAAATCCTAAACACTGGAGTTATAAAGAAGATAATCCCTAGTCAACCCCCTTCGAGCCAAAGAAGTAGAAGTTTTCTATTTTTAAACAAATCAAAACCTTTGATTTAAACCTGGGGCAGGGTAGTCACTCAGTTAATTCAAAAAAGATGCACTTTGAAGTCGCAAACTCTCATTTCATAATACAACGAACGACATAAAAAAAAAAGAGCATTCCTCTGGAATCAAAAGACAGTGATGGTTCCTTATCTCATAGGCAGTCATTACCTCTCAAAAGAGAAAAGCCCACTGAGCCAAAACCTACAAAGGAGGCTTAAGAAAGTTGGGGCATCCCGCTGACTGTAACCTCGAAAACAGGAACAGTCAGGCAAAAATCAGGGATAATGAATCAAAAGAAAGAGGTCACTATAAATCCTCAATAACATGAAAAATGTTACAAAAAAAATGATTGCCTTCCAACAAATTCAACTTGTGTGAACCATCACCAAAAAAAAAGTCGTTCCAAACTCGAATAGAGTTAGACGCGTAATTAACTGAGTTTAGGATTGAAGAACATCACGAAGAGCGGGTGGGTACAAATATACTTTGAGCCTTTATCCTTTGTTTCTTAAACCGTGAAACAAGCCACGTTAGAACACTTCAAAAGTCCTAACTGAAGCATGGGTTAGTTCGAAAGCATATTGTTACAAAAGGTATCCTGACTCCTGTAAGGCTTTGCCCTAAATCTTGTGTTGAATTTGTCTTATAAAAAGTTTTCTGCTAAAAAACGCATTTTTTTAAAACTTCGAGACAAACATAAACTTTGCATTACTTGAATATCACTGTTTGCATTTGGCTATTTGTTTGACAGCGGAGAAATTCACACAACGAATATCCGATGAACGAAAGCCATCTCAGTGAACAAAATCACTTCAAAAAGGATGACACTTCCATTGACAAATCTCCTATCAACAAGGGGGCATGACATGTCACTATCCAGCACACCTGGGGTAGTCCAGGAAATCTCTCAAAGAAGTGCAGAGTAACCAGGGGCAAGTCTCCATCTCCGTCACTTGGGGCATTGAACGTCAATCCCAATAAGGGGTTACATACAGTCAAACATTTCCAGGCAGTGCCACAAACACTCACCACTAGGGGCAATGACGAATCTCCCCAAAAGTCCTTCTGATGGGATGACTCCTCAGCAAGGGTTTAATCTTTGAAAACCTTTCCCCAGCTGAATCAACCTCAAGAATCCTCGAGGCCCTCCCCCAACGAAGATGTCACCTCTCTAGCGGACTGACGACAGGGTTTATTTCCCCAATAACACCGGGATTCCCCAGCTTGAGTTTGCCTCTCCGACTACTACAAATCAAAGGACCACAACTCCTCTTCTCCAGTAGACTACTCTACAATCCCCAGCAAGTTACTGCGAAACCTGGACCCGACCAGATATCTGTTCAACTTCGACTCCCCAGTAGAGCAACGGACGACTAAGACTCCTAAACTCTTTCCCCCAAGCAATAATCTACACTCCCCACAGAGTTTTCAATATCCCCCAGCGGAGTTCTCCTCAAACAGGAATCCATTGGAAATATTCAAAGCAAAGATTGAAGACACACATACTCTTCAACAGCAGTCCAGGATTTAATGACTCCCCAACACTTGTCAAGGATTTATTCTCCAAGACAAAATTACACTTCAACAACATTCATAACATATGCATACAAAATACATATGACACAAATCTCATTTATTTTGAGAACATCATTACATAATGCATACATCATGACATTGCATACAACTAACTCTTTACCTTTTCAGGAAAGATCAATCAACAGGAAAAGAACATCATCTTCCGAGATTCCTTCTAGAGACAGTTCAGATGCGACCCAGATATGGCGACATTCTGATACTTATTCCAGATTTCCTTCTAGAGACAGTTCAGATGGGATCCAGATATTGTTGACAATCTGATACTTATTCCAGATTTCCTTCTAGAGACAGTTCAGATGCGACCCAGATATGGCGATATTCTGATACTTATTCAAGATTTCCTTCTAGAGACAGTTCAGATGCGACCCAGATATGGCGACATTCTGATACTTATTCCAGATTTCCTTCTAGAGACAGTTCAGATGCGACCTAGATATGGCGACATTCTGATACTTATTCCATATTTCCTTCTAGAGACAGTTCAGATGTGATCCAGATATAGCTGACATTCTGATACTTATTCCAGATTTCCTTCTAGAGATAGTTCATATGCGATCCAGATATGGCGACATTCTGATACTTATTCCAGATTTCTTTCTAGAGACAGTTCAGATGCGACCCAGATATGGCGACATTCTGATACTTATTCCAGATTTCCTTCTAGAGACAGTTCAGATGCGATCCAGATATGGTTGACATTCTTATACTTATTCCAGATTTCCTTCTAGAGACAGTTCAGATGCGACCCAGATATGGCGATATTCTGATACTTATTCAAGATTTCCTTCTAGAGACAGTTCAGATGCAACCCAGATATGGCGACATTCTGATACTTATTCCAGATTTCCTTCTAGAGACAGTTCAGATGCGACCTAGATATGGCGACATTCTGATACTTATTCCAGATTTCCTTCTAGAGACAGTTCAGATGCGATCCAGATATGGTTGACATTCTGATACTTATTCCAGATTTCCTTCTAGAGATAGTTCATATGCGATCCAGATATGGCGACATTCTGATACTTATTCCAGATTTCTTTCTAGAGACAGTTCAGATGCGACCCAGATATGGCGACATTTTGATACTTATTCCAGATTTCCTTCTAGAGACAGTTCAGATGCGATCCAGATATGGCTGACATTCTGATACTTATTCCAGATTTCCTTCTAGAGACAGTTCAGATGTGATCCAGATATGGCTGACATTCTAATACTTATTCTAGATTTCCTTCCAGAGACAGTTCAGATGCGACCCAGATATGGCGACATTCTAATACTTATTCCAGATTTCCTTCTAGAGACAGTTCAGATGCGATCCAGATATGGCTGACATTCTGATACTTATTCCAGATTTCCTTCTAGAGACAGTTCAGATGTGACCCAGATATGGCGACATTCTGATACTTGAACCAGATTTCCTTCTAGAGACAGTTCAGATGAGATCCAGATATGGCGACATTCTGATACTTATTCCAGATTTACTTCTATAGACAGTTCATATGTGACCCAGATATGGCGACATTCTGATACTTATTCCAGATTTCCTTCTAGAGACAGTTCAGATGCGACCCAGATATGGCGACATTCTGATACTAATTCCAGATTTCCTTCTAGAGACAGTTCAGATGTGACCCAGATATGTCGACATTCTGATACTTATTCCAGATTTCCTTCTAGAGACAGTTCAGATGTGACCCAGATATGGCGACATTCTGATACTTATTCCAGATTTCCTTCTAGAGACAGTTCAGATGTGACCCGAATATGGCGACATTCTGATACTTATTCTAGATTTCCTTCTAGAGACAGTTCATATGCGACCCAGATATGGCGACATTCTGATACTTATTCCAGATTTCCTTCTAGAGACAGTTCAGATGCGACCCAGATATGGCGACATTCTGATACTTATTCCAGATTTCCTTCTAGAGACAGTTCAGATGCGATCCATATATGGCGACATTCTGATACTTATTCCAGATTTCCTTCTAGAGACAGTTCAGATGTGATCCATATATGGCGAAATTCTGATACTTATTCCAGATTTCCTTCTAGAGACAGTTTAGATGCGACCCAGATATGGCTGACATTCTGATACTTATTCCAGATTTCCTTCTAGAGACAGTTCAGATGCGACCCAGATATCGCAACATTCTGATACTTATTCCAGATTTCCTTCTAGAGACAGTTCAGATGCGATCCAGGTATGGCTGACATTCTGATACTTATTCCAGATTTCCTTCTAGAGACAGTTCAGATGCAATCCAGATATGGCGACATTATGATACTTATTCCAGATTTCCTTCTAGAGACAATTCAGATGTGACCCAGATATGGCGACATTCTGATACTTATTCCATATTTCCTTCTAGAGACATTTCAAATGTGATCCAGATATGGCTGACATTCTGATACTTATTCTAGATTCCTTCAAATACAGTCCAGATACGATCCAGATTCGGATGTCATTCTGTCACTCATTCAAAATACAGTCCAGATACGATCCAGATTCAGATGTCATTCTGTCACTCATTCAAAATACAATCTAGATACAACCCAGATTCGGATGTCATTCTGTCACTCCTTCAAATACATTTCAGATACGCTCCAGACACGGACGCCATTTCTTTTGCTCATAAAAACTCAGTCTCCAGATACAGTTCAATGGCATTCCAGACACGAATACCATTTTGATGCTCATTCTTCTGACCTACAACATTGCACTTACAACAAACATTCTTGGATGGCATCTTTAAGCCCATCTCCAGCAAAATTCTACCATCTCCAGATGGCATCTGTAAGCCCATTCCCGACATCACAACACCTGTAACAAGCCAGGAAACTATCTTTCTTTCTCAGGTCAGAGATTAAATACCTGAAACCAGACAGGACAAATATCTACTCGACCAACTCATGCTTATTCAACTACAAGACCTCTGAAAACAGTTTACGGGTTCTCCAGATATGGATGTTAATCTATCGCTTGTTCATATTCAAGATTTCTGAAAACAATTTACGGGTTCTCCAGATATGGATGTTAATCTATCGCTTGTTCAGATTCAAGGCTTCTGAAAACAGTTTACGGGTTCTCTAGATATGGATGTTAATCTATCGCTTGTTCAGATTCGAGACTTCTGAAAACAGTTTACGGATGCTTCCAAATATGGATGTCAATCTATTGCTTATTCAGACCCCCATCTCAGAGATGTTCCAAACATGGATAACTTTCTGATACTCGTCCACTCACCAACAACATAACAGTTCAACATACAATCCAGATGGCATCTTTAAGCCCATCCCCCGACAAGATTCTGTCACATTCCAGATGGCATCTTTAAGCCCATCTCCAAATGGCATCTTTAAGCCCATTCCCTCTACCATCACATCACCGAGTGCAAATTTCTGGGCATTCTAGTGTTCAATCATCTTTCACCCTCAAGTCACAAATGGCAGATTCGCCAATCTAACTCTTCAGGTGTAAGAAGATTGAACAGGGGCAACTGTTGTACCCCAAAATTTCCCCTCCTCTTTTTCACAAGAAATCACAGCTTCGGGCTTTTCCTGATTTTTCAGATTGGCTTAAGAATCGGTCAAACAGACTTTTCTTATCAGTCAGACAAAATTAGGGTTTCCAATGACTTTTGAATCAGTCAAACAAATTATTAGGGTTTCTTTTGATTTGTTTGAGTTTGGTTCAGGGTTTGATCAGGCAGACGTTTCTTTGACAATAAATCCAAAATTAGGATTTGCGCACGCATTCTCAAAAGAGTTTTAATCCACAGTATTTCAATTGACTGTCACATTGTTTTGACGCTTGTTCAAGATTGTTGTTTGTTTCTCAAAGCCTAAAACATCTGGGATAGAAGCTGAGGCATTTGAATTGAAAGATTGAAGTGTTGGTTTAATCAGTAAGGTAAAAGGCGTATGGACGTTTGTTTGTTTAACTGTGCGATGCATTTGGTTATTTGGAACGCTGGACGTTTGTTGATTATTTATAATTTCTAAGTTAAAACTATTGGGATACATTTCCAATTATTATAATTCAAGAAATTTAAGTAATTAAATAAACAAGTGCAGAAGAAATCAAGAATTGTCTGATAAAAGATTTTATTCATTTTTAATTGTTGTTACAAATGTTTATTTGATACAGTAAATTTATTTACAGTATTTACAATAAATTACAATGATTAAAAATAAAATAAGACAATCATCCTAAGTTTCTTGAAGTCTTCATCTTCTACTGCTGCTTCCCTTGCCCCAATTGATATTTACCTGCAAAGCCAGAAAAAGAGAAGTCAATAACAGTTAAATTGGAAAAGCATTTTTCAGACAGTTAATCAAAGTTCATCATTAAAGGTTGTTGGCCGGAATCAGTTTGTTCGTCCTCTCTGCAAATCGCAAGAAGATTTCTCTTCTTGGATCACAAAGAGGGAAAGAAAAATCAAATTGCAAACTGAACAAACAAGCTGCATAAATTCAAATTGTCAAAGAGGCAAACCAAACTGAAATGCCAAACCAAATTGCAAACTGAACAAACAAGTTGCACAATGCATAAAGGCAAACAAAACTTCCAACCAAACTAGGCAAACCAAACTGTCAAAGAAAGGCAAACTAAGCTGTCAACAATTTGTCAAAGAAGCTGTCAAAAACTGTCAACAAGTACAAAAAAGCCATTGCAGAAAATCTGGAAGGTAAGAAGATATGCAGAGGAAAGCCAAATTGCAAGCAAGCTTGTAAAAGTACATTTTTCATCATTTTCCAGCCACAACCTTTTCAGAAAAAAGCTATTCTAAAGCATTAAAATATGCTTTCTGGAGGGAGAAAAAGAGAGAAAAAAGCAGGCTTACAGTTTTTAGGCAGGCTTAGAAGACATAGATAAATATAACAAAAGCTAAGAGTTAGAAAGGGGGGCAGAACATATAAAGAAAAATATACCACAAAACTGTAAACAGATAACACAAGCCTTGAAGCCTGCTAACAAGCCTGCCTCAAACCAGAAGCAAACCTTTAAGCTTGCCCAAGTAAACTTCAGACCTGTATCAAAAGCTCTCAAAACTGAAATACTAACAAGCCTGCCAAACTTACAGAAGCATAACAAGCTTGTATCAGTAAACCTGCTAAAGTCCTCAAAACTTGCAGAACCAGTTACCAAACTTCAACAAAACCTGTTTCAAACCTGGGCCTGCTCCAAACTACCTGCTAAGCTTCAAACTGCTCAAGCCTGCTTCAAGCCTGCCTAACCAACAAAGCTTGCCTGCATAAACAAACTCATACCAGAAACCTTACCAAGCAAGAAAGCAACAGCCTGCCCAAGGCCTAAAAACCTGTTACAGAAACAACAGCCTGCCTGTTACCAACAAGCCTGCCTTTAAACCTGTTACAGAAACCCAAGCCTGCTTCAAGCCAAAGCCTGTCAAAGCCTGTAACCAAAATAAGCCTAAAAACCAGTTACAACATTCAAGCCAAAGCCAAACAAGCTAACAAGCCTGTAACCTCCAACCTGCCTTCAATACCAAGCAAGCAAGTCCAAACATCCAAATCAGTAATAATAACAAAGCTCTCAGAATAAAAGTTCATCATTGAGAATCAAAATCCAAAGAGAGGAAGATTGTAAAAGCATCTCAGAAGCAAGCAATCTCAGAATAATCATAATTGAAAAAAGCCAAGAAAGCCCAAGAGAGGAAAAGAAACTCAGAAGCAAAAACACTGAAGCAAAAGCAACATCAAAATCATCAACATCAGAACAATAAAGATTCATCAACATCAACAATCAAATATCCAAACAACAAGGCAAGCATTCAGATAGGAAGAGAGACAGAAGTAAATAATACAGCATTTTCAGAGTTAGGGTCATCACAAAACGAAGCAAGAGATACGAAGTACCAGGAAGCCAGCAAGCATCGTCATACTCCCTCCGCCTTGGCCACCTGAGAAGCACCATCGTCCACTCCTCCGTCTCCTCTCCAAAACTAAACCCAAAGGTATTGTCCTCTTTTCCTTTTTACACCTCATACAAATATAACATAGAAGATCAAAACGTGTCAAAGATAAAACATGCAAGAGAAAATCTGAAAACCCTAAAAGCGTTGGAATGAAAATCGTTACCTTTCTGTCACCGCCTGAGCAATCATGAGGAGGAGGAGGTGGAGGCATCGCATCTGGTGGCCTAAGGCATAGAGAGCATCAGTGGCTCTTTTAAGAAAGGATGAAGAGGCGATGAAGAAGATGAGAAGCGGCGCCGTTCGTCAAGCTGAACAAACCCAATTCTGAGACAAGCGCTTGAAACCCTAACAAAAAAACATTGTCAATTAACATTAGGCCTGCCCCACACATGAACCCTAAGCCCAATTGAAACTGGCGCATGCACCCCCCTCTTGTCCTCTTTTAACACACTTTTTTTGGGCCAAGCATGTTTCTTTAAAGCCCATTTATCCTTTTTTTTATATACAAACTAATACTTTTTTTTTCTTTTTTATATAACATAACTTATTTTGTTAAATAAATTAATATATTGACTTTTTTTGTACAAAATTTTCTTAATGTTTATTACATTTTAAAAAATATGTAAATAATAGATTTTTTGTTTTAAAGACTTTTGTTTAATAAATCTTTTTATATAAATTCCTAAGTAACATTAACAAATACATAAACAATAGATTTTCTTATTAAATTGAATAATTCTTTCTTTCTTTAAAATCTTTGTTCATATAACATTAATAAAAACACAAAAACAATAAGAATACTTAATAAATACATTAGGTTAACATTTTGATCACTTGTAAATAATCATGTGCATCTTACATACTTTTGATTCTCTTTTATCCTTATACTTTGCTATATTTTTACATTGAGAATGCGATGATTCGATTTGGTTGTAAATAATATTTGGACACTATTATCCTGATAAGACTCATCCACATTTGTAAACATTTGTACCCCCATCCCCGGATACTTATTTGTAATAGCTTAGACTTTAAATTCCCGCAATTTATCGCTTTCCATATACTGTATAGTAATTAGGGTTTGTATGCGAAGATTCAAAATCAACCGCTAGATAACCTAACACAAGACAAATGCATGAAAATCAATACACAATTCACACTTGCACCCCTAGGGTTACATCCACTTGTTGCCTTCAAAAATGGGCCATGTTTGCATGTCAAGTACTTTGGCAAAACAAAAACAAAGCAAAAACGAACAAAATGATCATACTCCCTCGATGACGCTATCTTGTTGCCTAAACAAAATGATCATAGTCCCTCAAGAAAATTGCCAAAATACTTGACACTATTGCTTTCATGGTCTATACAATGACCCGCGCCCGTCCCGTTTACATCCTAACGCAAGGTTGTTCATCAAACACAATGGTGAAACAACACTATTAAAAGGGTTAAAACATAAGAAAAATCTTTGAGTAAAATAGGGTAGACAACTCTTAGTTACTTGATCAAAAATCTTGCAAAACATCCTTGCCAACTTTCAAACACACTTCACAAACACAAACTTCCAAAACGACTTTCAAAAACATTGAAACATCTTTTCAAAAAGACAAACACCTTTGTAAAATACTCAAACACGAGTCATTACAATGGTTGCCTAGACAAGGCATCTTTTTCAAAACCGCACACACAAAGCACCATTTCAAACAATTGAAAAGCAAAGGCAAGTGATCTAAGATAAGTAACTAAGAGCCCATGGATAACCATGGATGAAAAGGGTGCTAGCACCTTCCCTTTTCATAATCTACCCCCCGAACCCACGAAAACATCTCAAAGGTCTTTCTTGTGCTTTTTGACCTTTCCTTAGGATAAATAAAAAGTCGGTGCCGACTCTTGCTAAACCGAACAAGTGCGAAAACAAACACAAAACCTCAAGTAAGTTCTCCCACCGTATCACAACTGTCATATTTAGCGAAAATGGGGACCTTGAATTTCTGCGGTATGACAACCCCTGAGACAAGTCCTAGCTCCTAAAAATCCAACCCGGGTACCTTCTGGATCTCCATAGCATTGAGGCGATCTTCCAACTATTTGTATTTATCACCAGCTGGAGGATACTGCTCTTCAGAGTAGTCAACCTCTTCTTCCTCTTCAAATTCTGGAGGGTCAGTCACTTTCTTGTTTTTCCCCTCTTGATTATCCCTTTCACCCGACGATGTTGCGAAGTCTAGAGTCCGTCTGGATGGTCCTTTGAACCTTCTTCCCTGATTCAAAACACCGGTTGATTTCTTTGCTTTCTTCTTCTTTTCTTTGATCAACAGAGTTTTCAACTCATCTTGTCCTTTTGCCAGAGTCAAGAACATTTGTTGAAACTGGGCGTTCTGCGCCTGGAGATCTTTTACTGTCTCTTCAATATCCATCTCATTGAAATAAACAATAGAAAGATAAGGAGACTTGTTATAAAAAACCTGTTTGTGTTATGATGAATGAAGATGAATATGCAAATGATTTCAAGGAAATTAGAGATTTAAATTTGCTTTAGACAAAAAAAGGAACGCACGTTATATTAATAAATCCAAGTTTGAGTACTTCATGCCTCTTTGCGCTTACAATGTAATAAATACAAAAACTCCTAAGAGAAAAAAGTTGAACGCATCCTCTTTGGTGCGATGTAGGCGTTCAGACTCCTCTCTTCACGAAGCTGCTTGGTGAGTTCAAGAACTTTCTTCTCGCTGGCGTAGAATTGGGCTTCGAAAGTATCTCATTTTTCCTTAAGTTATATCCAATCCCTTTGTAAGTCTTCAAGAGAGGTGGGCATGTTAGGATGAAGGACAGTGTATGGGACATCTCCTTCAACAACAGGCTCTATGATAACTGGAAAAAGGGAGGGGTAAGGCATTGCGAGACTCTGAGTGCGAGCCTGTATCCACCTAAGGTAAGTCTCAAGGGGAATGGAATTCTTGTGCCCCAATGTCCTACTATCCACCTTTCTTACCATCCTTCCGGCTCGTATAAACCTCCGACGGTAGTATTGATTGTCACTTTCTTAGTCGAAAACGACACCTTGGATGAGCGCGTCATGTGGACCATCTCTTCGTGCGTGCCCAACCTGTCGTAGAGCTAAGCAAGAGTTATAAGTGATGTCTCCCCTAATGCCAAGCAGAGGAACATTAGGGAATTCCCCACAACAATCGATGATAGTAATGTCCTCCAAGGATTGAGAACACTAGTGGATATCCGAGCCTGAGTGACATTAGCCTGTTGGACCACCTCAAACCTTGCTCATTCTTCACAATAGATCGGGGAAGATGCGAAACAAACCATTTATCCAACAAAGGAGTACAACACATGAGGGTTCCTCTTCTCCTCATGGTGCGAGTGTGGAGAGAATGCAAGATATCTCCCAATAAAGCAGGCACCAGATTATGAGATAAAAAGATTTTGACAGCATTCACATCTATAAGTTGGTCAGGATTTGGAAATAGTACCAACCCATAGATGAGAAGAGCGAAAATTTCTTTGAAAGCTTATAAATCCAGGTTGTTCCAACAGTCTTGAGCTTTTCCCAGCAAGAACTTGGCTAAGAACCCTTTGACACCACTTCTTGTTTCTCAATTAGCCGTGACGTCAGATTGTTGCAAGTGTAAAGCTCGGGCAACCTCTTCAGGGCTTGGGTCTCTTTCGGTACCCTTGAAAGGTAGTTGATCGAGGATAGGAATTCCCAAGAACTGACAGAACTCTTCCATAGTTGGTACAAGCTGGTAATCGGGGAAGGTAAAGCAATGGTGCAATGGGTCAAAGAACTGGAAAAGAACCTTTATCATATCTTCATCAAAGCTCAAGGTAACCAAGTTGAGAAGTCGTCCATGTATTTTGGTGAACAGAGAATTTTCAGGGACCCTTGACGCTAAATCCTTGAGCTGAAAAGGTACTCGTACAAGGTTGACTTGGATTGTGTTCCTGCGAGTGGGAGTCATATCCTACAAAACAGAACAAAGATGAATCTCAAAATCCTTGAAATGGTTAGTCTAAAATGCTATGGTATGATGTCATGGTGTTATGTACAAGCATATGCACAAGTTAAATCAAACAAATCCTTAGGTTTAGGCTTGCATGAGGTTTTATAGGTAAGTACCCTCTTGATGTTTAGTTGGATCAACATGTCATAGTAATAGTAACAGGGTTCTAAGGGATCTCAATATCACTGATTTCTCTTCTCGAGCATTGTTTCAGCGCAAGCCTCTTTCAGGGTGACCATAATATCCCAAAAATCCAAACCTTAATGAGTGTAGTATCGAGTATCTACTAACTTCAGACTGCACCAAAGCCAGTCATCTCACTACGTCCTAATGGCCAAGTTGGTCAAGTAAAGGTTCTAAAAGTCAGTTAGTGCTTCATGACACCACTCAGCGCCCCCGTATTATCCTTGACTACTCAAGGGCTACCGGTACTGTGATCGGTGGAAATAGAACTGACTGTTTTTGGATTGTTGGTTCGCGTTTTGCGTTTGTGTTTGCAAAATGTCGCGGTAAGCAAGAGTCGCCACCGTCTTTTATTTTATCCAACAAGGAAAGGACAAAATCACAGAAAAATTTCTTTTTGAGATATTTCTCGGGTTCGGGAGGTAGATTATAGAAAGGGAAGGTGTTAGCACCCTTTCTATCAGTGGTTATCCACGGGCTCTTAGGTACTTGCTCATTATGTTTTCAAAAGTTTGCTTTTCTTTGTGATTGTGGGTTTGAAAAGAGTTTTTGTTTTGAAAGGGGTGTAAGTGCGAAAAGTTTTGTTTTTGTTTTCAAAAGAGCAAGTACTTAAGAACATCTACCTACTCAAAAAGGAATTAAACTGTACAAGTGTCCTTTAGACAATGCTATCCCATTATTAAGGAGTAGGTAGCATCGTCGTTGGAGTTTTCGGGTCAATTCGATTAAGGGACGTGTGGTCACTAAAGCAATGTTAAGATGCTTTAGGGGTAACCCTAATGTCTTAGATCATTTTATCTGAGGCAACCGTTTTGAGGCAACTTATGATCTTTGGACAAGAGGGCGACCTCTAAAACTTCCTATACTCAATGACCACGTTCGAGGCAACCAAGTGAGGTGTATCCTAGGAGTGGCATGTGCGAGTGTATTTTTTTCAGTTATATTATCTTTGTACATGTTAATGGTGAGCTACTGTTGATTTTAGGTTAAAGGTTAATCTTGTCATGCATTGCCTATTATTCAAACATCTAACAGTTAATGGTTGCGGAAATTAAATTGCGGAAAATAAATCTAAGCTATTACAAGGCGTTGGGTATTTACATCGCCAAAAGCAAACCCTTTAATTTAAATTGCGGAAAGTAAAATAAAGCGATAAATAATTAAAGTTCTAATTAAAAGCTATTACATTCCGGAAGCAATTACAATAATAAGATAAAATTGATACGCGTGCGAGAAATTTAATCGGGCGAGTCTTTAGGGTTTTGACCCTTTTAAATAAATAAAGCATATTTTTGTTATTTTTGAAATAAAAATTAGTCTAAGTTAATAATTAATTAAATGAAAATATTTTTGGGTTTTATTTTAATTAAGGAAATAAAATAAGAATGGTTAAAAATATTTAAAAAAACCTAATTAAATTAATTTTAATTTAATGCAAAAGATATTAATGTTGTACCTATTTAAACTAAATAAAATTAATTAATGATTATTTATAAAAATAAATAATAAAATTAATGGAATTAAAAAAATATTTTTTGTTGTTTTCTGATTGTTTGAAATAAAAGTTAATTGGTTAATTTTTAATTAAGATAATAATAATAAAATAGAAATAGAAAAAATAATGAAGAGGAAATAAAATAAAAAATAACAAACTCAGGGGGGTGTTGGGCCTGAAGAGGGAGTATGATCAGCAATTCTAGGCCCATTTTTGCTCCATCCTGTTTGACCTTCTGGACCACAAACATGCCTGTTGACTTGGGACCATGGTGGTCCTCCATCCTGGGCCACTGGATCTAAATCTGGAACCACCTGGCACATTGATACCTGAGGCGTATGATGCTCCATACTCTAGGCATTTGCACATGAATACCTGAAGCAAAATTATAACAAAGTTTTTGGGGGACCTGGGATTCGAACCCAGGTCCCATTGCTCATATGCCTGTGCGATCAACCACTCCAACTAGCTTGCTTATTCGTTATAAGAATATAAAACAAATAATATATGGAAGACTCAGTTAATATGTTGAACAAATAAAAAAAATGCGCTAACAATTTCAAACAAGCCAATGGAAGCAAGACACATGATCGTCTTCCTCAAACACCCTGGTTATTTACCTGCGGATTTTTATCCGCGGGAAGATTCGTGGCTTGCCTACAAAACTCACTCCAGGCCATGAAAATGCCATCCAAGAACATAGACGTGTTTGTCTCTGCCTCGTGATCATTCCTATACCCATCATTGGCCTCAATTTAATCTGCATAAAAAATGCCTAAAAAGCAAGAACAAGAACCCTAGCTCTGGATACGGGGTTAAAAGCCACGAAAATAAAATCAAATATTGCATAATCAATGGAAATTGAATGGTAAGTATGAATGTACAAGAAAATTGACAAGAAGATGCAAGAAAATGATTTCACGATATCATGTCTAGAGCAAGGTTTGTGGAGACTTACAATGAGTTTTAGGCAATGAAAAGTTGTGGTTTTGATTGCTACAGCTTCACAGGATATCAGGCAAGGGAGCTATGTCCAGCTTTTGCTTTGTAAATGTCTCTAAGCCGGAATTCGATCTCCACTTTTTCAAGGTTTTTTCCAAACTTGTTCTGGCTGTTTCAATAGTTCCTTGTGTGTGTTCTAGGTCTGGCTTGCTTGTGTGCATATAATAGAATGAATTTAGGTCAAAACATGGGCCAAAATCCAAGTGCATTCAAGGTGGAAGATTTGATATGATCACCAATGATAAGCTTTCCATAATTGCATCAAATCTGAGATTTTGTGCTTGTTTTGACTTGGCACGTATTTAAATGAGTGTTATATGATATTTGCAAGCTGTAATGATCACAAGAATCCCCTTACATCAATTTTTTAGATTTTATTTGATTTAATATTGATTTAAAATGAATTAAATCAATAAAAATAAAATAAAATAGAAAAATAAATGAATGGCCATGAAATTAAATATGGGACACGTGTGTGGCATGAAAAGACCATATCAAGTGGAAAAAAGTGAGCCCTTTTGTCAAAACTTGGAGTTTTGAGGATAGTTGACTTTTGGCAATTTTGGAAACCTGCCCAATTTCAACAATGCATAACATCCTCAATTTTTAAGTTTTGGAGATGTTCTTGGACTTTTTAGAAACCTTTAGATGTCCTATAATCATCCCTCTTGGTCTCATCGCATTTTGATGTTCCATGCTCAAGTTATAAGCTTTGGAAAAAAGGGTGTTTTTGTTGACTTTTAAAAATGACCTATAATGTCCAAATTTGTAACTTTTTGTGAGAGAATTTCTTGATCTTGGGGTGTGAAGATGGATTGTAGGAAATTTAATCCTCTTCAAGATGAGGTTTGGATGGGTCATTTCTCATAAAGTATGAGAAAGTTATGCTTGGTCAAAGTTGAGTTGAGTTTTCCTACAAAACCCTAATTTAGCAACTTTTGAATCTTGATGAATTTTTAGCAATCCTTGATGAATCATGATCAACCCTTGATAAAATGATGAATTATCCTTCAAAATGAGAATGTTGACAAAAAAGCTTGAGGTTTGACTGTATTTGGGACACAGTTGACTTTTGCCCTAGCAAAGTCGATTTTTGGGTCTCTTGAGCAATTGACTGACCAAACTTTCTCTGCAAGGCTTGAAATTTGACATGGATGAACTTAATAACATATTAGGACATTGGGGAACACTTGAGTTCATTTGGATCTGAGGACCTTGATGCAACACAAAACTCTAATTTTGAATTGACTGCCTTAGGAGGTGATTTGACTGTCCAACCCTTAAGCCAATTTGAACAACTTGGAGATGATTCTTGACATGTCTTGAGAAATATGGGAGGGAAAATTTTGGGGTACAACAGTTGCCCCTGTTAAATTTTCTTAAACCTAAGGATATAGATTGACTTTTGAGCCTTTCATGATCCGAAGGTGGAAGATAATTGAACACTAGAGTGCCTAGAAATTTGCACTCACATGGTGTAGTATCAACATTGTGATGTCGGGAATGGGATTACAGATGCCATTTGGAGATTGTTGGTAGGAGGATGGGCTTACAGATGCCATCTGCAGGAATTTCGACCGCATAAGAGATTCCTTAGCGAGAACTTGCATACTTGTTGTTGTAGAGGATTTCGCTGGGGAAGTCTAACTTTTGTTGAGATTGAGGAACTTGCATGTACTCCAACTGAGAGAATGCTTCAGCTGAGTTTTAAGAACCTGTCCATAATTCAATTGGGGGAAACATCTTCATCAAGATTTAGGAACTGTCTCGTGCTCAATGGAGTATACCGTTGAGGTTATAGAACTCGTCCACACTATGACGGAGGAAAACATCAAGATCTAGGAACTAACTCGTGCTCCACGGAGTATATTGTCGAGGTTATAGTACTCATCCACACTATGACATAGGGAAACATCTTCATCACGATCTAGGAACTGTCTCGTGCTCAATGGAGTATACTGTTGAGGTTATAGAACTCGTCCACACTATGACGTAGAGAAACATCTTCATCAAGATCTAAGAACTGTCTCGTGCTCAATGGAGTATACCGTTGAGGTTATAGAACTTGTCCACACTATGACGGAGGAAAACATCAATATCTAGGAACTGACTCGTTCCCAATGGAGTATACCATTGTGGTTATAGTACTCGTCCACACTATGACGTATGGAAACATCTTCATCAAGATCTAGGAACTGTCTCGTGCTCAATGGAGTATACCGTTGAGGTTACAGAACTGGTCCATACTATGACGTAGGGAAACATCTTCATCAAGATCTAGTAACTGTCTCGTGCTCAATGGAGTATACCATTGAGGTTATAGAACTCGTCCACACTATGACATAGAGAAACATCTTCATCAAGATCTAGGAACTGTCTCGTGCTCAATGGAGTATACCGTTGAGGTTATAGAACTTGTCCACACTATGATGGAGGAAAACATCAAGATCTAGGAACTGACTCGTGCCCAATGGAGTATACCGTTGAGGTTATAGTACTCGTCCATACTATGACGTAGGGAAACATCTTCGTCAAGATCTAGGAACTGTCTTGTGCTCAATGGAGTATACCGTTGAGGTTATAGAACTCGTCCACACTATGACATAGGGAAACATCTTCATCAAGATCTAGGAACTGTCTCGTGCTCAATGGAGTATATCGTTGAGGTTATAGAACTCCTTCACACTATGACGTAGAGAAACATCTTCATCAAGATCTAGGAACTGTCTCGTGCTCAATGGAGTATACCGTTGAGGTTATAGAACTTATCCACACTATGACGAAGGAAAACATCAAGATCTAGGAACTGACTCGTGCCCAATGGAGTATACCGTTGAGGTTATAGTACTCGTCCATACTATGACATAGGGAAACATCTTCATCAAGATCTAGGAATTGTCTCGTGCTCAATGGAGTATACCGTTGAGGTTATAGAACTTGTCCACACTATGATGGAGGAAAACTGTCGAGATTGAGAACCTTGTCCAAAATTCAACCGAGGATAATTCAATTGAGATTTAAGAACCAGTCAGGTCTTTGACGTAACTGAGAACTTTAACTGTATCTTTCCTGAAAGGTAAAGGTCAGTCATATGCAATGCATGATATGGATCAGGCGATGATGTTCTCAAAATAAATGAGATTGTATTCGTATGATGCGTATATGTATGTATCATGATGTATGGGGATATAATGTTTTAGCTGGGGAAAATAAATCCTGGAGCTGCTGGAGAATAGAGTTGAGTTCTTCGTTTCCGCTGGGGGTGATGAACGAAGATGGTCAACCTGTAAGAGAAAAGAACTCCGTTGGGGAATAAACTGATGAGGAGAATACTCTGAGGGGAATTACTCTGTGGGGAAGAGACGTTCTGTTGAAGATTTTGATGATAAACTCCATCGGGGATTTCGTTGATAAGTTCTGTTGGGGATTTCAATGATAAACTCCGTTGGGGATAGAAAGAACTTCGCTGGGGATGATCTTTCAGTTACAATTTGCTGAGGATAACCTAGTTATACTCTTATGAGGATAACCTTCTGAATTTGGCTGGGGAGATTTATTTGTGCTCTGCAGGGGATAAACTTCCAGAATCTACTAGGTAGGATGATTCAGCTCTGGTGGGGAAGCTTTTTAGACTGCATTGAGGAAATGACTCCACTGTGGTATCTTGTATTCCGCCGGAGAACATTCTTATACTTCGTTGAGGCATGTTAAGACTGCCGGGGGTATTCTTATACTTGTTGGGGAATGTCTTGATACTCCGCTGAGGACTATTAAGACCTTCTAGGGATACCAACCCTTTTTTGGGGCTGATGGTAGATTAACTCTGCTCGGGGAGAGTATTGTTGATTCGTACATAGCTGCAAGTCTCAGTAGGGAGAGCTACCATTATTGTTTTACTCTGCGGGGAGTGATGGTATCTTGGTCATATTCTTCAGCTGAACCTACCTTTGTACCTTGGTGGACAAAGTAACTACACAGTTTGGACATTTCTTATGCCCCTGTTTCTGATATCACCCATAATTCGTCCTTTGTTTCGCATGTAAATTTTTATGAGCAACAATTAATGTCAAATGCATATATCAAAAATGAACATTGGACGTTCTTTGCAAAACAAAACAGATAAAGGAAAAACAATTTGAAATTTGTCTGAAAATGAATTTGTATTGATTTTGAAGTTTGCCTGTAAATAGGCGTTTATGTACAAGAGGCTGACGTCCTAGTAAGAGGGCGCCTCCGAACAAATAAAATTTATACAATTTGTGAAAAGGAAATAAAACAACTATGTGAATAATCTCACTGGGTTCCAACTCTGCTATTTCCTTTATATCTTCAAGCGTTTCATCACTTTGCTGCTTAGTTGAAGATGAATCTGATTGATTGGTGTCGTCCGAGCCTGATAGTTGATACCGAAGTCTGGATGCGAGGTGATCCAATGAGACATAGTGTTACGCTTTAATCCTTAACTTTTTCCTGGACCGCCATTTCGGGTTTTCAGTCCACCGGGATACCATTTTTGCCCAAGCCGCCTTTTCAGGTTTTTGACTTGGCGAGTGTACGGATTTTTTTTTCATTTTCATCCCTTATTTTTGCCCGAACCCTTTTGGTTCACCACGAAGCCCTTATTTTTTCCTAGGCCAGTCAACCTAGCGGGTCTTTGATTATGCGTAGTATCTTTTCACTATGTCTGCATTGACGGGGTGAGGAAGGTCGTCACCATCCATGGTGGTTAGAATCATAGCTCCTCCTGAGAAGATGTTCTTAACCACAAATGGCCCTTCGTAAGTAGGGGTCCATTTTCCCCTGGGATCACCTTGAGGTAGAATAATGCGCTTAATTACCAGGTCCCCAACTTGATACTCTTGTCGTCTTACTTTCATGTTAAATGCCTTGATCATCCGTTTTTGGTACGTCTGACCATGACAAATAGCGGTAAGTCTTTTCTCGTCGATTAGATTCAGTTGATCATGTCAGGTCTGAATCCAGTCATCTTCGCTCAAACTTGCATCCTTCATGATCCAGAGAGAGGGTATCTGAACTTCAATCGGCAAGACCGCCTCCATGCCATATACCAAGGAATAGGTTGTTGCCCCTGTTGACGTCCGTGCTGAGGTACGGTACCCGTGAAGAGAAAATGGTAACATCCTATGCCAATCTATGTATGTCACTGTCATCTTCTGCACAATCTTCTTAATGTTCTTATTTGCCGCCTCGACAGCCCCATTCATCTTTGGTCGGTAGGGAGAAGAGTTATGATGTTGTATCTTGAATTGCTCGCAGAGCTCAGTGATCATTTTGTTATTAAGATTGGTACCATTGTCCATAATGATCCTCTCTGGTACACCGTATCAACAGATCAGGTTATGCCGAATGAAACGTGCCACGACGTTCTTGGTTACCGTAGCAAAGGAAGCTGCTTCAACCCACTTCGTAAAGTAATCAATCGCTACCAGGATGAAACGATGCCCGTTGGATGCCGTAGGTCTGATCTCGCCAATCATATCAATGCCCTACATTGCAAAAGGCCAAGGTGCTGTCAAGACGTTCAGAGGGACCAGAGGAATGTGCACTTTATCAGCATAGACCAGACATTTGTGACATGTCCAAGAATGCTGATAACAGTCGGCTTCCATTATGGACCAATAATATCCTGCCCAGAGGATTTTCTTTGCCATGGTATGTCCACTGGAATGCGTTCCGAAAGTACCTTCATGTAACTCCTCCATGATCCTTTCTGCTTCATTCTTATCCATACAACGCAGTAAGGTTGAATCATGGTTACGCTTGTAAAGGATGTCATTGCTGATGAATAACTTTGGCGCGAACCTCCTCAGAAACTTCTTGTCATTAACAGATGCACCCTCGGGGTGCTCCTGAGCTTCATGGTACCTCTTCACCTCATGAAACCAAGGCTTTTCTGTTACCTCTTCAGTCTCAATGTCACAGCATTGTGCAGGTTCGTCCAATCTTTCAATAATGATCTGGGGAGCCTCGTTGTCCCATTTGACTTTGAACATAGAAGACATCGTAGCTAGCGCGTCCGCCAACTGATTCTCCTCTCTAGGAAAGTGCTCAAAGGTTATTTCCTCGAAATGGGGAAGCAACGTCAATACATACTCCTTGTAAGGAATAAGATTTGGGTGTTTCGTATCCCACTCGCCTTTGATCTGACTGATCACGAGAGCGGAATCTCTGAAGACACTTAAAAACTTAATCCTTAGGTTAATTGCAGCTTGAAGACCCATGATGCATGCTTCATACTCCTCCATATTGTTGGTGCAGTTGAAACATAGTCGGGCGGTGAACGGAGTATGAGAGCCTTTAGAAGATATGATCACGGCGCCAATGCCATTACCCAAAGCGTTCGAAGCTCCATCAAAGTACATAGACCATCGGGATCCTTCCTCAGGTCCTCCATCCGGTCCAGGTGTCTCACAATCAGTTATCAGCATGATATTCTCGTCTGGAAATTCAAAGTTCATAGACTGGTAATCATCCACTGCCTGATGTTCCAAATGGTCTTCCAATACACTTCCCTTGATTGCTTTTTGAGTCGTGTACTGGATGTCATACTCAGTCAAGATCATCTGCCATCTTGCTATTCTTCCGGACAAGGCAAGCTTTTCGAAGATATACTTGATTGGATCCATCTTTGAAATCAACAGAGTAGTGTGAGTCAACATATACTGTCTCAGCCGGCGAGCAGCCCATGCCAAAGCGCAACAAGTTTTCTCAAGCAGTGAGTATCGGGTCTCACAGTCGGTAAACTTTTTGCTAAGGTAATAAATAGCATGCTTTTTTCGAACAGACTCGTCATGCTGCCCCAGCACACACCCCATTGAGTTGTCAAGTACTGTCAAGTATAAAATCAAAGGTCTCCCTTCAACTGGTGGCATTAGAATAGGTGGCTCTTGGAGATACTCTTTGATTCTTTCGAAAGCGGCCTGACATTCATCATTCCAACGTACCACTTGATCTTTCTTCAGTAACTTGAAGATTGGCTCACAAGTAGCAGTTAGGTGCGAGATGAATCGGGCAATGTAGTTCAGTCATCCTAGAAAGCCCCTGACCTCCTTCTCTGTCTTGGGAGCCGGCATCTCTTGTATGGCTTTCACTTTGGCAGGGTCCACTTGAATACCTTTTTCACTCACGATGAAACCTAGTAGCTTACCAGACCTCACCCCGAAGGTTCACTTGTTCGGGTTCAATCTCAGCTTGTACAGCTTCAACCTGCCAAATAGCTTCTGTAGATGGTCAAGGTGTTCCTCCTCAGTCTGGGACCTCGCAATCATATCATCGACATATACTTCAATCTCATGATGGATCATGTCATGAAACAAAGCAACCATGGCACGCTGATATGTTGCCCCAGCATTTTTCAATCCAAAAGGCATGACCTTGTAAAAAAAGGTCCCCCACTGAGTGACAAAAGTGGTCTTCTCCATATCCTTGGGAGCCATCTTGATTTGATAATAACCGGAGAAACCGTCCATGAAGGAGAACACCTTGTGCTGAGCAGTATTATCAACCAGAACATTGATGTGAGGTAAAGGGAAGTCATCCTTAGGGCTTGCCCTGTTCAAATCCCTGTAGTCAACACACATTCGGACCTTACCATCTTTCTTCGGTACCGGAACCACATTGGCAACCCACTGAGGGTAAGAAGTCACTGCTAGAAAACCGGCGTCAAATTGTTTCATAACTTCGTCTTTGATTTTCTCAGACATCTCTGGGCGCATACATCGAACCTTCTGTTTTACCGGAGGACAGTCTTCCTTGGTAGGCAGGCGATGAACCACAATGTCAGTATCCAAACCAGGCATGTCTTCGTAAGACCAAGCAAAGATCTCAACGTAGTGACGCAACATCTGAATCAACCGTTGTTTCACACTAAACTCCAGATTTGCACCGATCTTAACTTCCTTCTTGTCTGTCTCAGTACCCAGATTCACTGTTTCCACTGGCTCTTCGTGTGGCTGAATGGCCCTCTCTTCCTGGAGTAACAATCTTGCAAGTTCACCAGGCACTTCGCAATCATCTTCACCTTCGTCTTCGACTAAGTTGATCGGATTTTCAAAGTCATAACCGGCAGTAGTAGAGTCATTATCAGTGAGATCCATAGTGGATGTGGACTTGTATATGTGAGTGTGTGTAAAATAGCTGTTTTGTAATATATAATAAAGAAAAACAAGGAGCGCAAGATTTGAAATGCAAGAAACGTCCAATGCTTTTATTAATGACATATGAAAATGGCACACAAAAGCCCTCGAAAATGAAGCCACGGTGCCCCGGGTAAGACACCGGGCCATAAAGTTTCAAAACATTGTCTATTACAAATTCAAAATAAAGAGTTCATTACTGGGTAACCAAAGTAATAGGGATGAAGTCCTTTGCTGTCCAGTTGCTTGGTCCACCGTTGGTCATAGGATAGATCCAGCTGTCGAATTCAGACTCCTCCACATCATCTTCAATGGCATTTACTCTCGAGTTGCTGATGAACACAGGAGGTCTTCCAATCCTTGCACTACAAACAACCCTTTGAGCTTCTGCAATGAAACCCAAACCAAACTTGTTAGTCTTCTGAGTGAAATCAGGAAGTCGGCCCCAATTTGCACACTCACCCTTCTCAATAACAGCCCGAGCATCCTTTAAGGAAGCCATCTTCATAGGAGAATCTTCAACCACAGTCTCAGCTGATGCTAGTGTCTGAGGAACTTCTTCAAAGTGATGAAATGGGGTCTCAATGAACTCCCCATCCATCTCTACGTATCTGAACGAGTTGAGGTGGCTGACCATGTACTCTTCCTCCCCTTGTATTGTCACAATCTTCCCTCTGACTGGGTATTTCAGCTTCTGGTGGAGCGTTGAGATTACAGCTCCAGCTTTGTGGATCCATGGATGACCCAGCAAACAAGAATAGGATGGCCGAATATCCATCACGTAGAATGTAGAACTGAGGACCTGAGAACCAACTTTAATTGGAATATCAACCTCACCATGAACCATCCTTTTAGACCCGTCAAAGGCACTGACAATGATGTTACTTGGATTTAGCTCCAACCCTTCGCAATCCAACCGGCCTAGAGCTTTCTTGGGCAAGACGTTCAATGAGGAACCAGTATCAACCAATACATGTGCAAGAGTAGTGCCCCTGCATTCAATGGAGACATGCAGGGCATCGTTGTGGTTTTTCCCTTTAACAGTCAAATCGGCGTCAGAGAAACCCAAACCATTATCAGTAGTTAAATTCGCCACACAATCGGTAAACTGATCAACTGATGTCTCTTGTGGTACATGGGCAGTTTTTAGGAAGGTAATCAGAGCCTTAGCGTGGGCCTCTGAACACAACAGCAGTGACAACATAGAAATCTTGGATGGGGTTTTCCCCAGCTACTCAACTACGTTATAATCACTCTTCCTAATAATCTTCAAAATCTCTTCCATCTCCTGTTTGGAAGCTTCAACAGTGATGGTCTTCGGTGCCTCTGTCTGGGCAGGCACATCAATGGTGATCCCTTTGCCCCGAGCGTTAGATGACTCAGCGGCAGGGGTAGGACTAAGAAATTGATCAGGAATGGCAATAGGTACACTTACAGGTGAAATGACAAGAGGTCTTCAGACAGTTGGTGGAGTAATATCAGGTGAGAAAAGTCTACCGCTGCGAGTGACTTTAGCAGGTCCAGTAATGTTGTTGACGCCGGTATCAGCATCCAACTCTTGCTTAACTCCTAGAACATAAACATATGCCCCATAGTACCAAGGAACAGCTTTGTCAGAGGTGTAGGGGATGGGCCCCAGAACAGTGATGATTACAGGTGCGATCTTCGGAACAGATGTAATTCTAACAGGCTTCCTCGAGGGAGCCTTGGAAGAATTGTCGAAAATGGTAATGATGGCGACTTCTTCAGTAGGAATGGAAGGAACAACAGTCTTCTCAAATAGCATCTCCTTATTATTCATCAGGTTTTGGATACCTGACTTCAGGAATGGGCAACCAGTAGGTAAAACAGAACACATATGGCAACCTTCGCCACAACCCAGAAATAAACCGGCTAGCAAAAGGTTCTTCTTGACAGTCATTAGAGGGGTAACAATATCATCCACGGAAACTACAAACAAGTCTTCCTCTACAGCATTTACTCCATGTTTGGGCATGGGAGCAGTTACAACATTAGGCCTCTCGGGCGCCTCAAACTCAATCTCCTTTGCATCAATCAGGTCTTGCAACCTGTTCCTCAAAACCCAACAATCATCTGTATTATGCCCCGGGCTATCAGAGTGGTACTTGGATTCTTCAGAGCTTCTTTTAGGGTCACCAGATTGGTCTTCAGCAACTGTGGCAGAATATGAGACAATGTCATGCTGAGACGAGTGAATTGCCTTCGAGGTCTCTCGTCCTTTTGTTGATTGTTGTGCTGAGGAGCACCAGCAGGTTTTGAAATAACAACCGCATTGACATCTTGGTGGTGTTCAGGTCTATTCTGTCTTCTTGAACTGTAGACAGCACTGGACTCTTTCTTAAACGGCTTCTTCTTGGTGCTTGATGAGGCACCCTTCTGTATCTTTCCGGCCTTAATACCAGCTTCAATCCTCTCACCAGTCAAAATAAGATATGTAAACCCAGCTGAAGAGCTTCCAATCAGATGATTAAAGAATGGACCAGACAGGGTCCCCTAAAAACATGTCAACAAGTTCACGATCAGCCAAAGGTGGTTGCACCCTTCTGGAAAGGTCTCTCCATTTCTGAGCATACTCTTTAAATCCTTCACCCGTTCCTATTGACATACCCTGGAGTTGGGTACGCGTAGGAGCGAGGTCGGAGTTGTACTGATAATGCCTGTAGAACGCAGTAGCCAAATCTTCCCAGCTGCGGATACTGGCTCCGTCCAATTGATAGAACCACTCAAGTTAAGTCCCTGAGAGACTGTCTTGAAAGAAATGGATCCACAAGTTCTTATCAGCAGTGTAAGGCTGGATCTTCCTCACATATGACCGGAGGTGCAACTTTGGACAGGAAACTCCGTCATACTTGGCAAAGGCAGGTGCCTTGAATTTATGGGGAATCACCACCCCAGATGATAGACCCAGATCTCTGAAGTCGAGACCGGGCACCTTCTGTATCTCCATAACTCTCAAACGGTCTTCCAGCTGTTTGTACTTATCCTCAGCAGGAGGATACTGTTCTTCATCATAGTTCGTCTCGTTGTCGGACACCATAGGGCTAGGAGCCCTCCTTTCTTGTGGACTATCTTTCCCTCCAGATTAGGTGGTCAGATCAACTTCATTCTGCAACCCATTTCCAAACCTGCGTCCAGTGTTGAACAAGATGGTCCTCTTCTTCTTCTTCTTTTTCTCTTTTAGAATCAAGGTCTTTAGGTCCTGCTGACCCTTAGCTAGATTCATGAACAACTCTTGAAATTGGGCATTCTGGGCCTGGAGGGCCTTGATAGCTTGCTCAGTTGAAGGTTCAACAGACATGATGATTGCTGAAATAAACAACGAAGAAGATAAGAGACCTGTAAAGGGTACCTGTTTATGAAGTGCATGGGATGAAATGCGTATGATTTATGATTTCAAAGACAATCGGGATTCAAATTTGTAAACAAGAAAGGAAACACTTTATTAGATTTAAACTTCAAAATTTAAATTGTTCAACAAATTTCCCTTAGGTGTTACAAGAACGGAAATACTAAAAAGTAAACAAAAACTGTAAAAGGAATCATCAAAGGTCCATCAATGCTCCCATGGTCTCTTCTTCTCAGTGCAGACATAATCATTCAGAATCCGCTCATTCTCTAACTGTCGAGTTAGCTTCTGGATCTTCTACTCTTGTTCATTGAACCTCTCTCAGTAGGAATCCCGTTCATCCCTCAAATGCATCCAAGACCTCTTCAGTGTCCCAATATCATTGGGCATATAAGGGTGGAGAATAGTTGGAAGAACCCCTTCCTCATTAGCAACTTCAAGAGTAACAGGCCTGACAGCTTCATATGGCATACCTACCTTCTGGGCACGGATGCGGACCCATCTGAGATATGGCTCCATTGGCAGAGAAGTCTTTGGTCCCAACTCATGTGGGTCAGATTGGTGAACTCTGTCCCAAGCCCTTATGAATCTACGACGCAGCTCATCGATATCTCCCTAAAAATCAAATATGATATGAGGCATCAACATCTCATGAGGCCCTTCTCTTCTGGATCTTCCAAACTGATGGAGAGTTAAGCATGGGTTGTAATAAATCCCTCCATGGGTTCCCTTCAATGGAACATTAGGATACTCTCCACAGCGATCAATGACAGTCACCTCATCCATACCTTTGAGAGTTCAGATAATGTCATTATTAGAAAGAGACATCACCCTATAAGCCCAGCCCATTCCTTCTTTGTTCTTCAATACGGACTTAGGGAGGTGCGAAATAAACCACCTTCACAATAAAGGAGCACAACACATCAAAGTTCCCCGCTTTCGGGCAGTACGAGCATAGAGCTGATGAAGGATATCACCCAAGAGAGTGGGTACCGGATTCTGAGAGATGAAGATATTGATGGAATTAATATCAACAAAAGTGTCAGGATTCGGAAACAATACCAGACCATAAATCAAGAGAGCCAGAATGTCCTCGTACGCCTTGAAGTCTAAGTTGTCCCAGAAGTAATTAGCTTTGTCAACCAAAAACTTAGCCAGAAAACCCTTAGCTCCACTTCTAGTCTCCCAGTTAGCCATTACCTCCTCCTTGGTCAAGTGAAGGGCTGCAGCAATTTCTTCGGGCTTAAGAGTCTTTTCCCAACCAGTAAACGGAGTTTGTTCCAGGACGGAGATACCTAGCAGCTCAGAGAACTCTTCTAGGGTAGGAACCACCTGGAAGTCCTGGAAAGTAAAACAATGGTACAACGGATCATAGAATTGGACCAGAACACTCATCATTTGTTCGTCCAATTTTGAGGTGACCAAACTGAGGAGAGAACCAGGCCTTCTGATGAAGGAAGTAGTGTCTGGAATCCTGACAACCAAATCTTTAAGCAGGGTAGGTACTTGGACAAAGTTGATCCGGATAGTATTCTTACGCATGAGCATCATGATGACCTACAAAACAGAGCAAAGATGAAACCCTCTTGTCTTTGAAATAGGTTAGTCCTTATGCAAGATGTATGCAATGTTATGATGTCATGATGTCATGATAATGGCACACCACAAGTATCCACAAAATGAAAACATGGTAAAGGCACACAAGTCACACAAAAGAGCCCTTAGATTTCAGGCTGGCATGGAGCTTAGGTACTACCCTCTTTCAGTTCAGTTGGTTAAGAGTTGTCCTAAAAATAGTAACCGGGTTCTAGAGGATCTCAATATCACTGACTACCCTCAATCGGTCATAATTCCAGTTTAGCAACCTTTTCTTGCGGTCGGAATCATCGCGAGAGTTTAGTCTCAATGAGTGTAGCATACTGCTACTGTTCTATGGCCAAGTTGGTCAATTTAAGGTTCTAAGGTCAGTTGGTGCTTAATGAATCCTTAGAAGACCCATATTCTCCTCGTTCCAACACAAGGGATATCGGTACAGACCAAGGTGCCACACCAATGTAGCTACTGCTTCATCTGTGTCGGTCTAAACCGGACAGATCCCTCACAGTTTATTGCTACTTACCTAAAGGGTATCCCCAGATCCGGGTTAGGATCTATAGAACTCCGATACAAGCCCACAAAATTAAAGCATACAAAGCATACAATTGAAAACATAGTGACCTAATCCTAAGGTACACCTAAATTATTAATAGTCCCCAGCAGTGTCGCCAGTTCTGTGATCGGTGGAAATAGAATTGACTGTTTTTGGAATGCTGGTTCGCGTTTTGCGTTTGTGTTTGCAAAATGTCACGGTAAGCAAGAGTCGCCACTGTCTTTTATTTTATCCAACAAGGAAAGGACAAAAGCACAAAAAAATTCCTTTTTGAGATATTTCTCGAGTTCGGGAGGTAGATTATAGAAAGGGAAGGTGTTAGCACCCTTTCTATCCGTGGTTATCCACGGGCTCTTAGGTACTTTCTCATTATGTTTTCAAAAGTTTGCTTTTCTTTGTGATTGTGGGTTTGAAAAGAGTTTTTGTTTTGAAAGGGGTGTAAGTGCGAAAAGTTTTGTTTTTGTTTTCAAAAGAGCAAGCACTTAAGAACATCTACCTACTCAAAAAGGAATTAAACTGTACAAGTGTCCTTTAGACAATGCTATCCCACTATTAAGGAGTAGGTAGCATCGTCGTTGGAGTTTTCGGGTCAATTCGATTAAGGGACGTGTGGTCACTAAAGCAATGTTAGAATGCTTTAGCGGTAAGGCTAATGTCTTAGATCATTTTATCTGAGGCAACCGTTTCGAGGCAACTTATGATCTTTGGACAAGAGGGCAACCTCTAAAACTTCATATACTCAATGACCACGTTCGAGGCAACCAAGTGAGGTGTACCCTAGGAGTGGCATGTGCAAGTGTATTTTTTTCAGTTATATTATCTTTGTACATGTTAATGGTGAGCTACTGTTGATTTTAGGTTAAAGGTTAATCTTGTCATGCATTGCCTATTATTCAAACATCTAACAGTTAATGGTTGCGGAAATTAAATTGCGGAAAATAAATCTAAGCTATTACAAGGCGTCGGGTATTTACATCGCCAAAAGCAAACCCTTTAATTTAAATTGCGGAAAGTAAAATAAAGCGATAAATAATTAAAGTTATAATTAAAAGATATTACATTCCGGAAGCAATTACAATAATAAGATAAAATTGATACGCGTGCGAGAAATTTAATCGGGCGAGTCTTTAGGGTTTTGACCCTTTTAAATAAATAAAGCATATTTTTTGTTATTTTTGAATTAAAAATTAGTCTAAGTTAATAATTAATTAAATGAAAATATTTTTGGGTTTTATTTTAATTAAGGAAATAAAATAAGAATGGTTAAAAATATTAAAAAAAACCTAATTAAATTAATTTTAATTTAATGCAAAAGATATTAATGTTGTACCTATTTAAACTAAATAAAATTAATTAATTTTTATTTACAAAAATAAATAATAAAATTAATGGAATTAAAAAAATATTTTTTGTTGTTTTCTGATTTTTTGAAATAAAAGTTAATTGGTTAATTTTTTAGTTAAGATAATAATAATAAAATAGAAATAGAAAAAATAATGAAGAGGAAATAAAATAAAAAATAACAAACTCAGGGGGGTGTTGGGCCTGAAGAGGGAGTATGATCATCAATTCTAGGCCCATTTTAGCTCCAGCCTGTTTGACCTTCTGGACCACCCACATGCCTGTTGACTTGGGACCATGGTGGTCCTCCATCCTGGGCCACTGGATCTAAATCTGGAACCACCTGGCACATTGATACCTGAGGCGTATGATGCTTCATACTCTAGGCGTTTGCACATGAATACCTGAAGCAAAATTATAACAAAGTTTTTGGGGGACCTGGGATTCGAACCCAGGTCCCATTGCTCATATGCTTGTGCGCTCAACCACTCCAACTAGCTTGCTTATTCGTTATAAGAATATAAAACAAATAATATATGGAAGACTCAGTTAATATGCTGAACAAATAAAAAAAACGCGCTAACAATTTCAAACAAGCCAATGGAAGCAAGACACGTGATCATCTTCCTCAAACACCATGGTTATTTACCTGCGGATTTTTATCCACAGGAAGATCCGTGGCTTGCCTACAAAACTCACTCCAGGCCATGAAGATGCCATCCTAGAACATAGACGTGTTCGTCTCTGCCTCCTGATCATTCCTATACCCATCATTGGCCTCAATTTAACCTGCATAAAAAACGCCTAAAAAGCAAGAACAAGAATCCTAGCTCTGGATACGGGGTTAGAAGCCACGAAAATAAAATCAAATATTGCAGAATCAATGGAAATTGAATGGTAAGTATGAATGTACAAGAAAATTGACAAGAAGATGCAAGAAAATGATTTCACGATATCATGTCCAGAGGAAGATTCATGGAGACTTACAATGAGTTTTAGGCAATGAAAAGGCATGGTTTTGATTGCTACAGCTTCACAGGATATCAGGCAAGGGAGCTATGTCCAGCTTTTGCTTTGTAAATGTCTCTAAGCCAGAATTTGATCTCCACTTTTTCAAGGTTTTTTCCAAACTTGTTCTGGCCGTTTCAACAGTTCCTTGTGCGTGTTCTAGGTTTGGCTTGCTTATGTGCATATAATAGAATGAATTTAGGTCAAAACATGGGCCATAATCCAAGTGCATTCAAGGTGGAAGATTTGATATGATCACCATTGATAAGCTTTCCATAATTGCATCAAATATGAGATTTTGTGCTTGTTTTGACTTGGCACGAATTTTAATGAGTGTTATATGATATTTGCAAGTTGTAATGATCACAAGAATCCCCTTACATCAATTTTTTAGATTTTATTTGATTTAATATTGATTTAAAATGAATTAAATCAATAAAAATAAAATAAAATAAAAAATAAATGAATGGCCATGAAATTAAATATGGGACACGTTTGTGGAATGACAAGACCATATCACGTGGAAAAAAGTGGGCCCTTTTGTAAAAAATTGGAGTTTTGAGGATAGTTGACTTTTGGCAATTTTGGAAACATGCCCAACTTCAACAATGCGTAACTTCCTCAATTTTGCACTTTTGGAGGTGTCCTTGGACTTTTTAGAAACCTTGAGATGTCCTCTAATTAAAACTTATGGTCTCGTCTCATTTAGATGTTCCATGCTCAAGTTATAAGCTTTGGAAAAAGGGTGTTTTTGTTGACTTTCAAAAATGACCTATAATGTCCAAATTTGTAACTTTTTGTGAGAGCTTTTATTGATCTTGGGGTGTGAATATGGATTGTGGGAAATTGCATCCTCTTAAAAATGAGCTTTAGATGGGTCATTTATCATAAAGTATGAGAAAGTTATGCTTGTTCAAAGTTGAGTTGACTTTCCTGCAAAACCCTAATTTAGCAACTTTTGAATCTTGATGAATTTTGAGCAATCCTTGATGAATCATGATCAACAATTGATCAAATGATTAATTATCCTTCAAAATGATAATGTTGACAAAAAATCTTGAGGTTTGACTGTATTTGGGACACAGTTGACTTTTGCCCTAGCACAGTCGATTTTTGGGTCTCTTGAGCAATTGACTGACCAAACTTTCTCTGCAAGGCTTGAAATTTGACATGTATGAACTTAATAACATATTAGGACATTTGGGAACACTTGAGGTCATTTGGATGTGAGGACCTTGATGCAACACAAAACCCTAATTTTGAATTGACTGCCTTAGGATGTGATTTGACTGTCCAACCCTTAAGCCAATTTGAACAACTTGGAGATGATCCTTGACATGTCTTGAGAAATATGGGAGTGAAAATTTTGGGGTACAACAGGTACCCACAAATATGTCACACTAATGTAACTATTTCTTAGACCATGTCGGCATACCCCACACAGTTTCCACAACATATTGCTACTTACCTATAAGGTATCCCAACTCTGGGTAGAGGATTTAAGCCCAAACAAAGAACCAAAATGTAAAGCATGCAAGTTAAACAAAGAAAGCAAGTAAATGTGATCTAGCCCTAAGGTGACCCCACTTTTAAGTCACTCCCAAGCAGATTCGCCAGTTCTGTAACACGGTGGGAGAACTGACTTGGTTGTTTTGCGTTTGATAGCAATTGTGCGGATAGAAAGAGTCACCACCGACTTTTCTTTTATCCAAAATAAAAGGCTAAAAAGAATAGGAAAGACCTTTAGAGATGTTTTCATGAGTTCGAGGGGTAGGATATGAAAAGGGAAGGTATTAGCACCTTTTTCATCCGTAGTTATCTACGGGCTCTTAGTTGCTTTCTAGATCACTTACTTTTGTTTGAGAATATGCTTGTGAGGTGGGTTTTGATAGTATTTTGTAAAAAAATGTCTTTGTAATGGTTCTTGTCTCTATAAGAACGCGTACGATGTGTTTTGTCTTTTGAAAAATGTTTCAAAGTGAAGTGTTGGTGTATGAAATGTTTTTGTTGTGAGCAAGCGAGCAACTAGGAGGGACCTACCTACTCAAAAGGTTTTAAACATTCTTTTCCCCCTTATTTAGATGTTGTTATCTTACAATTTTTTTGGTAAGAAAACCCATCGTTGGATGTGAAGGGACGGGCGCAGGACGTTTGTATAGTCATAGAAGGCAACCTATGGGAAGTTTTAGCAATGTCGTTTAGGGACGAGATCGTTTACCGAAGGCAACATTGAGGGTCATCGAGGGAATACGATCTTTTATCGAGGGTCTTTGCTAAAACTCCCATATTCAAGGGACATGACTATTTTCCGAAAGGCAACTAAGCAGGATTACCCTAAGGGTGCTAGTGTGTAAATGTGTTTGATTTACATGCATTTTGTCTTAATTATGGTTATCTATTTGTTGATTTTATGTCTTGCCATACACACCTTAATTAATAGCATTTATACTTAAAAACAATAAATTGCGGAAATGTAAAGGTCCTACGCTATTACATCATTTGGGGATGAGGGTACAAATTTACAAATGGGGGATTATAAGAATTTAAATCCTATTTAATTATTACAACCATATTGAAATATACAATATCAGAAGAAAAAGGGCTTGTTTTGAAAATGGTTTTTTTGTCTTAAAAAAAATTAATTAATTAATGAAAAGGAAATATTTTTATGTCTTTTTTATATTAATAAAAAGAGTATTAATATCGAAAATGATAAAAAAGGGAAAATAATGAGAGAGAGAATCAGTGTGCTGCTGCAAGTAAAACAAAAGGGATCAGAAGTTCTGATGCCAGACGCGTTGTGACTCAAAAAGAAACGTCAGTGGGAATTAGAAGTTCTGGATTGATACACTCTGAGGTCCTGCAAGAAACGTTAGAGGGAAAGAAAATAGAGATTTCGGGTGGTGTTTAGACAGTGAACAAAATGTCAGAAGTTTTGTGTCGTGTTAAATAGTGGGTAAAAACTCAGAAGTTCTATGTTGTGTTAGTAGTGAGTAAAAAGTCAGAAGTTCTGTTACCGTATGATAACAGTGCAAAAACCTAGGAATTCTGGTGTGTTAAAACAGTGAGAAGAACTCAGAAGTTCTGTGTTACCTTTCAACTCTTTCCTCATATTAATCAGCATATCATAAATTTATTCAGTTCTTAATAGAAAATCAAAAGGATAAAAGCGCAGCAATTTATAGAAGTTCTAATTCTAATTCTGAGCCTAGCTTTATCCAAAAAAAATCTGGTCCATAGTTTCTTACTTGTGCAATGATATGGACAACATCAATACTATGATCTTTACATATTCAATGATGTTCTGAATGAAAATATGCAAAGTCAGCAAGACTTACCTTGAATCTAGAGGGTGTGCTTGGAACTTGAGTTGCTGCCTTCGGATGCTCTGGAGTCAGTTATAGCAACGGAACAGTGGTTATGTTCTTTGATTCAAAGGGAAGAACAAAGGTTTTTCTTAGGATTTGAGAAGGTTTTTACTGTTTCCTTTTCTCTCTTTGATAATTCTCGCTCTCTCCAAAATCCATCCCCTTGAACATGTGATGGAGAAACTTATTTATAGATGGGTTTGCTGTGGTTTTGGGGGGAAAAACAAATGGGATTTTTAACCTTTTTGGCATATTGTTCCATTTCTTTTTAAGCACAATTTTTTCATGCTAATTTGGTGCAATTATCTGGTTTGAGAAAAATGAGGGCGTGGACTGGATCAGCAGCACCTTAGAGTGTTGTGGCAGCTGGTGGTAGGAATGTACTACAGCAGTGCAGTAGGTTGCTCAAACGAGGTTTTGGGATTTGGTGATGTTCTGATCGCGGAAGACCAAAGTGAGATTCGAATGGTGATGCTCTGATCGAAGCATACAACATAGCCTCCATATGCTGAAGAGTCACGTTCTGATTGAAGGACATAGTTTCCATACGTTCTGATTGATGAGTCATGTTCTGAACCATGTTTGAATATTCTGATTGAACTTACGTGAAGGCTGGCCCAGAAGTTTTGAAGTATCATATTCTCTTAACACTTAGAAAATTTTCTAAATGTTTAGAAATTTAATTTTTTAAAAGTAATTTCTGACTTCTGATTTTTGACGAACCAATTTCATGTCTTGATGAAAGAGAATTGTTGAAAATTGATTTTTGATCTAAAAGTGAAAGTTTGACTTTTCAGTGTGCTTTTAACCATTTTGCGCTTGTGAATGATTTTCTTGGAAATTGTAATTCAAGACTTGAAACTTGATAGAAGCAAACCTGAGGGTCCAGGATGATCATTTGAGAAACGAGAGGGCAAATTTTGGTGTACAACATAAGGTAATTAAGACTGGACCAGATATTAAGCTGGTATACATAAAGGTTTAAGGTTTTAAATTTTGATCGGGGTTGGACCGGTATTATAAATATCTGTAGATTTTATGTTTTTATATTAAGTAATATTAAAAATATGTATTTATATTAACTTTATTTAAAAATATAGGACTTATAAAAAATAAAATAAAAATAAAAATGTTTATTTTGATTTAAAATAAATATTTTTAATAATTTTATGTGAGTTAATAATGACTAAAATTCTGGTACAACAAACTCAAATGTCCTACAAGGATGTCGAGACATCTGATCTGACATAAACACACAGGCAAGATAAAACAGTATTGAAAAGATAAAGAACACATCAGAATTGTTTACCCAGTTCAGTGTACAACAACATCTACTCTGAGGGCTACCAAGCCAGGAATGAAGTCCACTGTCAGTAGTATCAATTTGTAGACCCTACAACCAACACACCCATTGACGACCTACGTACTTAATCACTACCCAATAACCATTCTACCTAGGTCCTCCCTAGATATAGAATATCCCCATCCCACTTCCAATCATCACAATGATGTCTAGCAGTCAACACCTCAGTTACTGCATAGACGACCCTTCTCCAAGATTTTGATCACACAGATAAACAGTTTGGAAGACATACTTCCATGAAAACCTAGCTAAGTCTCTAAGCCAAACTCCACTATTTTTTAGCTTTGCTCCTAACACATCCTGGAGTTTCTTCAAAACCTCCTCCAAGAATAATACACCTCTTACCTATAGGCTTCGAGGTGAACATGGTAACCTTCCCACAGCCCGTGAGGTTTACCTTGACAAAACCCTAGACTTCTATATCTTGAGTCGTATCTTTACTAGGTCACAAACCCTTCTATTTATAACCAGTTACCCAACTGGTTTTGGGCCTTCAATCATAGCAAATCAGCTGTAACAAACTGCAGAAACTTCTGCCCCAAGAAAGGTCTTCAATCTTTTCTTTCCTAAATAATCTCCTTATTTAGAAAGTCTTCATTCTCTTTGATTTCATGTTCTTTTTTCTGGACATTTAAATATGCGCCACATAGGATACATAATATTCTCCTGAATATTCTGCCAATGTTGAGAACAAGTTGAATCTCATTAATCCAGCTCAGCAGGCGCGATGTCAAGATATCTTCTTTGACATGTTATTCCAGTTGTTGAAAAAGTTCAACACAACATGTTCTGACATTGTAATAGGACTTCTTGTTATACTTGTTCTTCTTATCCTATTATTCATTTCTGCTATAATTTATTTAAAAAAAAAAAAGCCAATCCTAAAACAAGAGAACTAACAATCTCCCCATTTGGAAAATTTTGGCTAAAACAAATAATCTAAAAACAGTTGCAATCTAGGAGATTACAGCAATTCAGAAGCTACTGCACATAACAATAGATCTTCAATTAAAAATAATGTCTCAACATCTTGTTAGACATCTTCTTTACAACACTCTGAAGAACTCAATTGCATTTGCGTCAACGGATATCAGTTTCAGGATAAAAGGAAGGAAAGTCTTGAAGTTTGGTTAATGCACACGAGGAAGAAGATAGCAGAAGATAACTTGTACTACCCCTCAATGAAAGAACATATTCTAAACATAGAAGACCAATGTTAGAATAAGAGAACTCTCAATAACTCCTTAAGACCAAATCAACCACCGCCCCTAATAACTCGGAACACAGGTCACAACTGTGTTTATAACTTAGATCACAGGTCAAAACTGTGTTCATAACTCAGATCACAGGTCACAAACATATGCCACAAAAATAATAACCACTTAACATCTTATTTTGACATATGTGAACATTAATAATAACCACTTGTAGAAGCAGCAGCAACATCTGAGCTAATTCACCTTTCTCCCCCTTTATAGCCAAAACTTGGAAAAGGAGACCTTCATAATACCAGACCCAAGCACAACTTACCCGAACTCGAATAAAAGCCATAAGAATTATGGACTCAAGGAGCTTACGGGGTTACAGAGAAACGGAGAACTCTCTATAAATAACTGGGATTTTTACTTGGAAAATAACGATCCTAGATTGTAGCACCAATCTTGGTCAAAAGGAAACGATATTTGAGGAGAAAACTTCAAGTATCAATGTGCACCGTCCATAATGGCTTTGAATGCTGTAGCTACTTCCTGTACAAATACATGCATAGTAAGACAAATATTTCTCCCCCTATTTATAGCCGCGTGTTTGAAAACATAGGCAACTCCCCCTATGTTGACCATGCAGGAACATGTCCTGTATAATGTTCTGACACTTAGTCAGACATGTCTTCTTATTTCAGTGATCAACACATCTTCTCCTACCAATCGGGGATGCTTCACCAGATTATCCACCTGTTCATACTGGATTCTAAGTGTTTTTCTTTCACTTAGACTTAGTGACATACACTAAGATATCAAAATATCACATTTGTGACACCTCTTCATAATATAGACCCTCAAGGAGTCTTTTTGAAATCTATAGAGAAAAATAAATTCTCCCAGACTTCCCTTTAAACTTCTAAGAGATATTGGAACTTCTGATCTTCACCAAGCTTCTCATAATTAGAAAGAACCATGTCTTGTTAAGTTTATCCATAACTTCATAATGTTACAACATGTTGTTTAGACATCATTTCCTCATAGAACCTTTACAAAAGTGAACAGTATTCTGGCTTGACAATACCTGTATCATTGTAGCAACAATTTACAGATATCCACATGACTCCCTTTGTTATGAGTAACTAATGCTCCAGCTGAAGATGAAGACTTGTGCACTAGATGAGAAACTTCAGCACTTCCCACATACGCTGAACCTTGACTCCCTCAGTAGAGTCAAACCAGAATCAGATATTCTCATTCCTTGAGAACACTTCCAGGAACCCTGACTTCTTCACAAGGACACATTTGATCATTGTCTTATCATAACTACACTATGATCATGACCTTTTGAATAGGCAAGATGTCATGCATACTAGGTGTGAAGTCACTCACACACTCCAAAAAATCTTAGCTTCTCCAGATCACCAAACCTTTTCTGGAGTGACTTGTAGCAAAAAAAATACCCCTTAAGTATTTGTTAGCAGCCTTCTGCCTTTATATCCACTAGTAGTTGCTGATACTAGTGGAGTCTTCAACAAAATTGTCATGCATTCATCAAGCATGCTACTGTATACAGGATTAGACTCTCCATATTCTAATCCACATAGTCAGAGATGCCACTTCTCACAATAATGCTTAAGCATCCAACTTCACATGAACAATCCCAAACATTAAACAAAACAGTCATCATGATGTTAAGACATCATGTGGTACATCAAGTCCATAATACAGAACCTAATCAAAGTAGTTCTCAATCATTTAATGGACTCATTGTGCATATAAATCCTTTAAAAAGCTCCCATTAGAGTACACAACTGGTGCACAGGTTCCTGCATGTTTTACAGTCTAGTTTGTAGTAATGGCTTTGCACACCTGATTATTAGTCACATCCAACTCACAGTAATCATCTTCAGACCTACCCAGATAACTATTGATGGCAGCAAGGGAAAATTCAACACAAACACCTTCCTATATTCCTTACTTCTGTGATCAGCACAAGCCAGCAAAAGAAATTAGCTCCATTGTCTCTTTGCACTCTAGTGCACCTGCTCCCAATTATCTTTCAAGGGCAATTCTTCTTTGAGACACATATTTCCACTTTTTAGCATTGCCAATAGAATGGAAGGAAATGTTGTCAAGAGGAGCATCAGGCACCCAGAATGCTTCTTGACATCATAACCAGAGTCAACATCTTCTAATAACCAGCAGGATAGTCTTCTTTATCCTATTAATTACTAGAGAAAAATAAATTCTCGCGGTACCAACACATCCTCTTGGAGAAGGATGGTATACTCCAGAAACATTTGGCTAGAGTCTTCAGAGACTCATAAGGGTGTAAACAGCTACATTTTGTAGTAACATGTCTCAGCATGTTATCCAACATCATCCTCTTAGGAGGGTAATAACTCTATACGCTTGAACATCACAAGTTCTAAACAAACCAATTAGTCCACTGACTCCTCCTGATTCATGCCCTTGCACCTCCACACATATTGTCATGACTCTTTGGATGGCTAAGATATCATGCAACCATAGTATGAAGCCAACTTCTAATAATTTCTTAGTGTGCTTAAAAGCTTTACTAAGATTCAGACTCTCTAACATAAGGAGTACCCCTTAACTAATGTGTTGATTAAATCCTCCTTCTGCATATTACTAGTTTTTACTGACACTAGTAAAGTCTTCAATCCAAAATAGTAGTTATAAATTACTTGAGCATACTTCTCCTTCAATTAGAATCTCCTTATTCAATACCATAGACAAAACTGCCATTAATTAGTGTGGAGTTTGAATATATAGATTCATAGTTCCAAGTATCTTTAATAGACTATCATCAAAAATGATGTTCCAACATCATTTGAGACATCAACAACATTACCACAAAGCTTATCTGCTTTGGTTCTAGAAACATCATCCAAGGGACTTATTTCCATCCATGCCCTTTAACAAACTCCCCATTCTCACAAGAGGATCTCACAAGGTCTCATCTTCAGATTAAACACATAACAAAAATATTCTCTCACCATATTCTTCAGTAAGCTTTTCACACTAGGTAAAACTGACAACTTTCTTCTTCACACCTGTGATACTTGTTGAATCTTCGACAAGACATCCAATCATGGCAGCCAAAATATTCCAGGTTAGGTCAGTGACTTGACCTTAAGCTCAACATAGTATAATATTTTCTCCTAACTAGAACCACATAGACTCAACAGAGGCATAGATAGCTACACCTACTAGCCACGGGTCACAACATGTTGCGTGTAATCTTCAGGAGCTTGAATTACATGCAAGCTCCATAACTACTACAACAATAACCATTGATAAGTTCTAATCTCCCCCTATCATGTACAAATAAGGCTTATGTTGAGGATGAACACTTGGACACCAAAAGACAAACAAGATACTTCACGCACTCACTGAAACATATTACCACTCTTGTGAAAATAACTCATCCTGAATCTGATATCCCAACTCCAAGTCTTCAGACTTTTACAAGGTCATGTCTGATACATGGCCTTACATAACCACACAAATATCCATACCTCTTTGGGTAGCCAAGATATCGTAAACACATACTTGGACATCATACAAACACAAGCCCTTAATTATTTTGTTTTAACCATACTTGTAACGGAGGAAAACCACCTTTTTCATATTCCTTTGCTCTAACAATCACTAGCAATTGCTAATACTAGTGAAGTCTTCAACATAGTAGTTATGTAGTCACCAAGCATACTACTAAAGACAGGATCTGCATCTTCTAATCCACAAAGTTGGAACTCCTTCTTTTGATAACCATGTTGATCCTCAATATTCCACAATCATAATCCCAAGCCTTCCTTTACAAAATGATGTTACAACTTCATTTAGGACATCTACCTTTCTTCACAGATCACAATAATTCAGTTCTCGATTTATCAACCAAAGAGATTATTAATCTTGATAGTATTTTAGGAGAAGACCACAAAAGATTACATCTTAAGCGACTCATTTAGGTTGATAGAGCCACATGAACACTATAGAGATAAATAAACTCTCAATAATATCTGAATCTTCAGTTCAGATAGTAGATTTGCATCCATACATCAGATAAGGTCTCAACTCCCCATAATATATTTGCCATCAGAGGAAAAACTTCCTCACACATCTGCAGATGATACTCCTTTTCAACAGATGTTAGAGCACTTGAACGGACATCCTTCTTCTTCATCGTTCAACATATGAGGATCCTCGTGATCTACATAACAACTTCCTTTTTAGAGGAAGCACACACCTAGAAGTGATGTCCCGACATCAGATATGACATCATCCATTCTTACTATGGTTTTGGGGGTAACTTCCATAGTAATTTATAATCAACTCTTATGGGAGTTAACACAAGGGAACAAACCAATAACAACTGATAAATCTCCAGGATCATACTACTAACATATGCAAGGGACTGCACGAGCCACATATCGATAAGCTTTTCTTTAGACCTCATGTCTGACTTTGAGATGATTGATTCCATTGTTTTTCAAAAGCATTTGGTTCCCTTGGTTCTTCAAAAAAAATGCCCTTCAGATTTTAACATCTTCAAAGATATCATGACATTTTGTCTGATATTATATAAATCCTTGACAAGGGAATCTTTTTCAATAACTTATGAGGGTACACAAAGAGAATCACCAATTCTCTTCCTTAAGAGCAATTAAAGCAATACTCAGGAGCATCAAACACTGGTTGGATCACAACTCTTCAAACATAATCTATTCTATGGCCACAAACAGGATTCCATGAATTTGGTTCCTCTGATTAGAAGGATCTTTCAGGTACGAGCTCGTCTCATATGCATAAAGGGTCTGGTGGAGATTCCTTTATGAGTTCTTCTCAAGAGCGTGGAGCTCAACCTCTATACTCCCATAAGCCTGACACGTGGAGTAGATAAACTGTTGATCGTGTTCTAATCAACATGCACAAACCAGATGCCTCCTCTTCCAGATCAGGAGTAGGTTCCAAACAAAAAAGTATTCATAATATTTTTTCAGCACCCAAAGCATCTGGTCTTCAACTGGTAGTTGTATACCTGCTGAAATAATGTTCTAACATTCCATAGAACATCAGTTCCTTCTTCTTGGAACACACCATCCTTGACAGTCTCCAAGGTTAATATGTAGATGTATATGAGCATCATTGATCAATTGACTCTCATCAACCTTATTCATGAATGTCTTTATGAGTGGACATGAGGAAAATCTCAAGCATCTTTGACACTTTTATTACGGTTGAAAATGTCAACATATATTATGTTGATGGTAACAACCCTAGTATCTTTCTCAAACTTTTAGGGTTATATGCAGCGGAATATAATGAACTCCTCAACACCACTATCCAAGTACAATCATGGCAATCTAGGATTAAAAAAAAAACCCTACAAACAGCATCTTCCCACTAAGCTGCAGGCCTGATGGCAACAGCCAGGAACAATACCTATCACGTATAACCAATGATCCTTGCCAAGAGATCATCCATAAAGTAGTATGAATTGACCAATTTCATACCTCTTTTCAGTAAATACTTTCTTCCTTGCCCATGACCAGAAAGTACCTTCCCAGGATCTCACCCAGAACAGAACAGGATGCCTGCTATGATACCAATTGAAATTCTGGCACAACAGACTCAGATGTCCTACAAGGATATCGAGACATTTGATCTGACATAAACACACATGCAAGATAAAACAGTACTGAAAATATAAAGAACACGTCAGAATTGTTTACCCAGTTTAGTGTACAATAACACCTCCTCTAAGGGCTACCAAGCCAAGAATGAAGTCCACTATCAATAGTATCAATTTACAGACCCTACAGCCAACACACCCATTGACGATCTACGCACTTAATCATGACCTTTCTACCTAGGTCCTCCCTAGATATGGAAGATCCCCATCCCACTTCCAATCATCACAATGATGTCTAACAGTCAACACCTCAGTTACTGCATAGACGACCCTATACCAAGATTTTGATCACACAGATAAACAGTTTGGAAGACATACTTCCTTGACAACCTAGCTAAGTCTCTAATTTTCACATTTTAGAGATGATCTTGGAATTTTTGGAAAGCCCGAGATGTCTTATATACTCTCTCTTTTAATCACTTTTGCATTTGGAGACCTTATCTTGATATAAGTTGTCTTGACAAAAAGCGTCTTTTGTTGACTTTCTGAAAATGAACTATATTGTATGAGATCATATCTTCCAAATGAAGCATATTTTGGACTTGAGAACAAAATAAAAGTTGTAGGGAATTTAATTTTATTGAAAATGAGCTTTGGTTAGGGAGAAGTTGATGAAGTATATGAAAGTTATGCCTGGTCAAAGTTCAGTTGACTTCTCCTAAGGAAACTCTAGTTTGGTAATTCTTGACTTTTGATGATCTGAGGACTTTCCTTGATCAAATAATGAATATTACTTCAAAATGTTGATGTTGACCAAAAATATTGAAGTTTGACTTTATGTTGACCATAGTAGACTTTTGGACAAGTACAATTGATTTTAAAGCATTTGAACCACTGACTGAGCAAATTTATTATCTAGGGCTTGAAACTTGACACGAACCTTGTTGAGGACCTATGAAGAACCATGGAAGCCATTTGAGAACTTTGCAAACCAAATTTCCTTGAGAAATTCCAAACCCTAGTTATGGGTCTTTGGACTAGGAGGAGCACCTTGACTAATAAAACCTTGAGTGCCTTGACTATTTGAAGAGCCTTGAAAGAATGCATTGAGGAAAATGGGAGGGAAAATTTTGGGGGTATGTGATACGGTGGCAGAACCGACTGTTTGACGCTGGTTTGCATTTTGCGTTTTTTGTTCGCAAAATGTCGCAGTAAGCAAGAGTCGCCACCGACTTTTATTTCATCCAACCGAAAAGGATAAAAGTACAGAAAAAAAATCCTTTTTCGAGATATTCTGAGTACGGGGGGTAGATTATAGAAAGGGAAGGTGTTATCACCCTTTCTACCCATGGTTTTCCATGGGATCTTAGGTACTTGCTCATCTTTTAAAATTGCTTGTGTATGTGCTTTGTTTTTGAAAAGAGTTTTAACTTCGTGATAACCCTTGTATCAGTCCTCAAAGGTGTGACGAAGTTGTTTTGAAATTTTTTTAAAATATGTAAGTGTGAAAAAAGTTTGTTTTGAGCAAGTACCTACTAGCATCTACCTACTCGAAAAAAGATCATTTCTATTCTTGTTTCCTTTAGACAACGCTATCCTACTATTGGGAAATAGGTAGCACTGTCGTTGGAGTTGTAAGGGTCAATTCGAAAGGGACGTACGATCACTAAAGTAATGTTAGGACACCTTAGTAATAAACCTAGAGTCTTAAGATCATATTCGAGGCAACATTTCCGAGGCAATATTTCCGAGACAACATTTGATCTTTTTAGACAGGAGGGCAACCACTAAGACACCCTATACTTAATGACCATTTATCAAAGGAAACCGAAGTGTGAGTATACCCTAGGGTGAAATGTGCGAGTGATCTGTTTTCAGTTATTTAGTCTTTGCACATTAGGGTTATCTAACTAGATTAATTTGTCATGCATTATTGTCATACAATCCTATTAGAATTCATCTAAACAGTCAAATATTTGTGAGAATTAAAATGCGATAAAGTAAATCTACGCTATTACAAGGCTTCAGGGAGGGGATTAATTACATATCCAAAAACCCGGGAAAAAGCGATAAATAAAAGTCCTAGATTAAACTATTACAAACCATGAACAATTACAACAATATTGGCCAAAATGAATAATGCGTGTGTGATGAATTGAATATGATACACCTAGGGTTTTGACCCTCACATAAACCTAATTGCGATTGATGGAAAAAAAAATTTTTTTGTTATGTTTTAAGAAAATAATGGAATTGTTAAATTAAAGGAAAATCCTAAGTCTAATTAATTTTAAACTAAGAAAGATAAATTAATTCATCTAAAAGCCTATTTTTGTATTTTTATTTACTTGAGAAAAAGAGAAAATTAAAATTTAACCTAATTTCTATTTTGATTTTATTTATGGAAACAAATTACAATTTCCCTAATTTAAACTAAATTAAATTAATTTTGATAAAATAAAAATTAATCCTAATTTTGGATAAATTATTATTTTTATGTTTTTTTGTAAAAAAAAAATTAATTTATGAAATAAAGAAAATAAAAATAAATATTTAAATATTTAAATAAAGAAAAAAAGAAGAAAAAAAAGGAAGTAATAATGGGCCTGTGATCAGCAGCTCTGGTTCTGGCTGATGGATCCAGAAGATGACCCTCAGAAGATGGTATGCGCCGGATCTGATTCAGACTGTTGGATCCAGCAAATGGTGACCTTCAGAAGGTGAGGTGCGTTGGATCTGGTTCTCACTGATGGATCCAGAAGGCGATCAAGGGACGCTTGATCTGGTCCTAACTGATGGGCCTAAAAGGTGACGCGCTGGATTTGGTCCTGGCTGGTGGAAGCAGAAGATGCTGAACCTCAGAAAGTGCAGGTGTTGGATCTGGTGAAAACAAAAGGGAAAATTCCAAAAGCTCATGCCTAGGATCGAACCCAGAATCATGAGTTTATGGCTTCTTTCTTCTGACTGACTGCGCTGGATGTTAACTTGTTAAACAAAAAATATATCATAAAAAAAAGTTTCTTGCCAGAATATCGCGCCAGAATTTAAACCATCCAGTAAGGTTGTGACACGCTATCGTCTTCTTCCCTGGAACCATCGTTTAAAGCTCTGAACCTTTACCTACAGACATGGCGTTGTAGCTACAAACCTGTGCATTTCAAAAATTTTCCACTAGCAATATAAATGGCCATGGCTGGTACCAATCAACTCGTCTCATCCTCATGAGTATCACGGTACCAGAATCAACGTCCAATTTTACTTGTATTGCAAAGCCCTAAACCTAAACAAGAAACCCTTGCCATGGCAGCTTTTCATACGATCATCAGAAACGCAATTGAATATAATGGTTAGCTTGTAAATTCATTAAGGAACAAGAATATGTAATTAAAACGTGCAAATGAAGTGTAAATCCATGAAAACAAAAATGAATTTTTTGAATAAAATGTCACCTCTGTACCTTTGATTCCAGGTGTGAGAGAGCTTGCAAATGGTTGGAATGCCTTCTGGAGATGTCCAGTAATCTGTTGGCAAGGTTAGAACGGCTTGGATTTGCCTTTAGGTTGGATATTTGATCACCACTTTCTCTTGAATTTTTTCAGTTTTGTTTGCCTCTTTCACGACCATTCAACCTCTTCTCCTGCCCTGCCTCGCTTCTGTATATGTAATACAACTTATTAGGTCAACAAAAACGACCTAAATCTTGCTCATTATGAAGATTTGATTTGATCTTTCATGGCATATGATCTCTTTCCAATTTTGCTCAAATTCAATCTTTTTCAAGCCAAATCAGCCTTGCACGAATTTATTCTTTATTGACAGCTTATGATATCTTCCTTCAATGCAAAAATCATCCCTAAAACACAATATATGATTTGTTTAGATTTATTTGATTTTATTTGAATTTTAAATGAATAAAAATCAAAATAAATTAAATAAATGAATAAATAAAGCATGGAGGGTCCCATAGGTCGTGGAGTATGTTATCATTGAAGTGCAAGCATAAAAAATGGGCCCATTTAGCAAAACAAGCAAATTTGAGCACATTTGACTTTTGGCAATTTTACAAAAAATGTCAACTTTGACAATGCATATCTATTTAATTTTGACCCTATGAGGGTGTTCTTAAAATTTTTAGAAGCTTAGGATGTCCTTTAAGCAACCCTTTTGGTATCATCTTAATTGAGTCTTCCATGTTCATGTATGAAGCTTTGACCCAAAAGGTGTTTTTGTTGACTTTTCAAAATGACCTATAATGTTAAAATTCATATCTTTTGGTGAGTGCATATTATGATCTTTGGAGATGAATATGAATTTTAGGTAATTGCATCCTATTCAAAATGAGCTTTGGATGGATCATTTCTGATAAAGTATGAGAAAGTTATGCTTGGTCAAAGTTGAGTTGAATTTTCCTACAAAACCCTAATTTAGCAACTTTTGGGTTTTCATGAATTGTGAACAATACTTGATGAGTCATGATCAAACCATGATCAAATGATGAATTATACTACAAAATTATGATGTTGACCAAAAATCTTGAAGTTTAAATGTATGTGGGACACAGTTGACTTTTGACCTAGCACAATCGATTTTCAGGCTTTTGAGCAATTGATTGAGCAAACTTCTTATGCAAGGATTGAAACTTGACATGGATGATCTTGATAACATATTAGGATAATGGTGAGAATTTGGGATCCTTTGGATTCAAGCATCTTGATAAAAGATGAAACCCTAATTTGAGATAGACTACCTTAGGAGAGTGTTTGTCTGATCAACTCTTGGACTTCCTTGAGCAATTTAAGGACCTCACTTGACATGTATTGAGAAATATGGGAGGGAAAATTTTGGGTTACAACAGGGTACAACATTTGCCCCTGTTCAATCTTCTTAAACCAGAGGATGTAGATTAGCTTGTCCGTGTTTCGTGATCTGAAGGTGGAAGATGATTGAACACTAGAGTGCCCAGAAATTTGCACTCATATGAAGTGACATTTGATTTGTGATATCGGGAATGGGCTTGTAGATGCCATTTGGAAGTTGATAGAGAATTGTCAGAGATGGGCTTAAAGATGCCATCTGAAGAGGTGTCAATCGCATAAGAGATCCCTTTGCGAGAACCTGCATACCTGCTGTCGAGGGGGACTTCGTTGGGGAATGCTAGTCTTTGTCTTGAGAGAAACAGAGTTTTAGGAGCTTCAGTTGTCCGTTATTCTACTGGGGGAATTCCGGTTTGGGGAAGCGGAAGTGAACTGTGTGTTTGGTCGGGGTATGTGTTGCACCGCAACTTTCTGGGGAAATGTGAAAGTTTGATCAGATCTCGGTCTTATAGTGTTGTGGGCTGCTGTCTTGGGATAAGAGGGGAAGAACCCGAATAGTAAGGTTATGAGAAGGAACCTGGATAGTAGGGTTACTTTGATATGAAAGCCTGGATAGTAGGGCTGTGAGAAGGAACCTGGATAGTAGGGTTACTTCGATATGGAAGCCTGGATAGTGGGGCTGTGAGAAGGAACCTGGATAGTAGGGTTACTTCGATATGGAATCCTGGATAGTGGGGCTTTAAGAAGGAACCCAGATAGTAGGGTTACTTCGATATGAAAGCCTGGATAGTAGGGTTGTGATAAGGAACCTGGGTAGTAGGGTTACTTCGATATGAATACTTGGATAGTAGGGTTGTGAGAAGGAACCTGGATAGTAGGGTTACTTCGATATGAAAGCCTGGATAGTAAGGCTGTGAGAAGGAACCTGGATAGTAGGGTTACTTCGATATGAAAGCCTGAGTAGTGGGGTTGTGAAAAGGAACCTGGGTAGTAGGGTTACTTCGATACGGAAGCCTGGATAGTGGGGTTGCAAGAAGGAACCTGGATAGTAGGGTTACTTCGATATGAAAGCTTGGATAGTAAGGCTGTGAGAAGGAACCTGGATAGTAGGGTTTCGATATGAAAGCCTGAGTAGTGAGGCTGTGAGAAGGAACCTGGATAGTAGGGTTACTTCGATATGAAAGCCTGGGTAGTAGGGCTGTGAGAAGGAAGCTGGATAGTAGGGTTACTTCGATATGAAAGCCTGTGTAGTAGGGTTGTAAGAAGGAACCTGGATAGTAGGGTTACTTCGATGTGAAAGCCTGGGTAGTAGGGCTGTAATAAGGAACTTGGATGGTAGGGTTACTTCGATATGAAATCCTGGATAGTAGGGATACTGAGAAACCTGCAGAAGGTTGCATTTGTCGCACCGACGATTACTCTATTTAGCTTCGAGTGTTTATCATGTTCCTGTTGGAAATCATTGATAATAATTGTCTTTTCCTGAAAGAAATATAGGGTTAGTTATGTGCGATGCATGAGATACATTGTATGATGACATTATCAAAATAAGTGAGACTATGTTATATGTGATGTATGCGCATGTCATGATGTATGAGCATGAAATGCTGACATAATAAATTGAATCCGGGAAAATAAGTCCCTGACGACTGTTTGGAGAGTATGAGAAGTGGTATTCTAGACTGTTGTAAAAACCTTAGCTCCTCTACTCCTGTTGGGGATGGTGAACAGAGATGACTAGCTGGGGATTTTCCCCTTGGCTGGTAAATATTCTGCCGGACGAGACTCTGTCTGAGGATAACTCTGCGGGGAATAACTTTGTTGGAGAGGAGATACTATGTTGATAAATCTGCTGACTTAGAGAAACAACTCAGTTGGGGATGAATTTCTGTTGCTGGTGATAAATAATTCTGTTGGATATTTTAATTTTTGCTTGTGAGAGAAATAAACTATGCTTGGGGCATAACTTACTGAATCGCTTGCGATTGTGAACCTCAGCGGGGGCGAGTCATGTCTTGTTCGGGAAAGCTAACATCATTGTCTTTGGATACTTTTTACTCTGTGGGGAGTGTATGGATCACTTCTCATGTTCTCAAGTTGGCTCCATCCCAATACCTGATGGGCAGAGTAACTGTAAGGTTCGGGCACTTCTGGTTTGTCCCTATTCCTGGAATTACGAGTAATTGTCTTTTGTTTTTTTCATGTAAATATTTATGACTAGCAATTATTTTCAAATGCATATATAAAAAATGAACCATTGGACGTTCTTGCAAAATGAAATAGGAAAAAGAATATAAATCAAAGCTTTGTGAAAATGACTTGTATTGATTTTGAAGTTGGCCTGTAATAGGCATTTTGTACAAGGAGGATGACGCTCTAGTAAGAGAACGCCGCCGAAAGATAGAAATTACAATTTGTGTTTAAGAAAGAAAAACAGCTATGTGAAATAATCTCATTGGGTTCCAATTCTGCTATTGCCTTTATATCTTCAAGCATCTCATCACTTTGCTGCTTGGCCGGAGGTGGATCAGTTTGATGGGCGCCGTCTGAGCTTGATAGTTGATACCGCAGTCTGGTTGCAAGATGATCCAATGAGACATAGTGTTACCCTTTGATCCCTAATTTTTGCTTGGACCGCCCTTTCGGGTTTTTGGTCCACCGGGATACCCTTTTTTTCCCAAGTCGCCTTTTCAGGTTTTCGACTTGCCGAGTGTACCGTTTTTTCATTTTCATCCCTTACATTTTCCCGAACCCTTTTGGTTCACTGGGAAGCCCTTATTTTTGCCTAGGCCAGTCAACCTAGAGGGTCTTTGATTATGTGTACTATCTTTTCACTATGTCTGCATTGACGGGGTGAGGAAGGTCGTCACCATCCATGGTGGTTAGAATCATAGCTCCTCCAGAGAAAATGTTCTTAACCATAAATGGCCAATCATATGTGGGGGTCCATTTTCCCCTGGGATCACCTTGCGGTAGTATGATGCGTTTGATCACTAGATCCCCGACATGATATTCCTGACGTATGACTTTCTTGTTAAAAGCCTTGATCATTCTCTTTTGATATGTCTGACCATGACAGATAGCAGTAAGTCGCTTTTCATCGATTAGGTTCAGCTGATCAAGTCGGGTTTGGATCCAGTCGTCTTGGTTCAAACCCGCATCCTTCATAACCCTGAGAGAGGGTATCTGGACTTCGATGGGTAGGACTGCCTCCATGCCATATACTAGAGAGTAGGGGTTGCTCCTGTCGACGTCCGTGCTGATGTACGATACCCATGAAGAGTGAATGGTAACATCTCGTGCCAGTATTTGTATGTCACCGTCATCTTCTGCACAATCTTCTTGATGTTCTTGTTAGCTGCTTCAACAACACCATTCATCTTCGGCCGATAAGGAGAAGAGTTATGATGTTGTATCTTGAACTGTTTGCAGAGATCGGTGATCATTGTATTATTGAGATTTGTGCCATTGTTAGTAATAATTCTCTCTGGCACACCGTATCGATAGATCAGATTGTGTCAGATGAACGGGGCCATGAAGTTCTTGGTTACTGTAGCAAAGGAAGTTTCCTCAACCCACTTTGTAAAGTAATCAATTGTTACCAGAATGAAACGATGCCCGTTAGATGCAGTAGGTATGATTTCGTCGATCATGTTGATGCCCCACATTGCAAAGGGCCAAGAAGCTGTCAAAACATTCAAAGGAACCGGAGGTACATGCACCTTATCAGCATAAACTTGGAACTTATGACAGGTTCGAGAGTGCTGATAACAATCAGCTTCCATGGTGGACCAATAATATCCTGCCCGTAGGATTTTCTCCTCCATGGTATGTCCACTGGAATAAGTTCCGAAAGTACCTTCATGTAACTCTGTCATGATCCTTTCTGCCTCGCTCTTGTCTACGCACCACAGTAAGGTTCAATCATGGTTACGCTTATAGAGGATACCATTACTGATGAAGAACTTCACAACGAACCTCCTCAGAAACTTTTTATCATTAACAGATGCCCTCTCGGGGTATTCTTGAGCCTCAAGATACCTTTTTACCTCGTGAAACCAGGGTTTATCTGCTACCTCTTTAGTCTCAATGTCACAGCAATGTACGGGTTCGTCTAACCTCTCAATGTTAATCTAGGGAGCTTCATTGTCCCACCTGACTTTGAACATAGAAGACATGGTAGCTAGCGCGTCCGCTAACTGGTTCTCCTCTCGTGGGAAATGTTCAAAGGTTATTTCTTCAAAGTGCGGGAGCAATATCAGTACATATTCTTTGTAAGGGATAAGATTCGGGTGTTTCGTATCCCACTCTCCTTTGATCTGACTTATCACCAGAGCGGAATCTCCGAATACACTCAAGAACTTAATCCTTAAGTCAATAGCAGCTCGAAGACCCATGATACACGCTTCATACTCCGCCATATTGTTGGTGCAGTTGAAACATAATCGGGCGGTGAATGGAGTATGACAACCCTCAGGATATATAATCACAGCGCCAATGATGTTACCCAAAGCGTTTGATGCTCCATCAAAATACATAGACCATCGGGATCCCTCCTCGGGTCCTTCATCCGGTCCAGGTTCTTCGCAGTCGGTTACCAACATGATATTCTCATCCAGAAACTCGAAATTCATGGACTGGTAGTCATCCACGGCCTGATGCGCCAAATGCTCTGCCAATACACTCCCCTCGATTGCTTTTTGGGTTGTGTATTGGATGTCATATTCAGTTAAGATCATCCTGCCATCTTGTTATTCTTCTGGATAAGGCCGGCTTTTCGAAAATATACTTGATTGGATCCATCTTTGATATCAACAAAGTGGTGTGGGTCAGCATATACTGTCTCAGTAGGCAAGCAGCCCATGCCAAAGCACATCAAGTTTTCTCGAGAAATGAGTATCGGGTCTCATAGTCGGTAAACTTTTTGCTAAGGTAATAAATGGTGTGCTCTTTTCGACCAGATTCGTCATGCTGCCCCATCACACACCCCATTGAATTATCTAGCATTGTCAAGTATAAAATCAAAGGTCTTCCTTCAACTGGAGGCATCAACATTGGTGGTTCTTACAGGTATTCCTTGATTCTTTCGAGAGTAGCATGGCATTCATCATTCCACTTTACCACTTGGTTATTCTTCAGCAGCTTGAAGATTGGCTCACAGGTAGCAGTCAGATGTGAAATGAACTGGGCAATGTAATTTAGACGTCCCAAGAAACCTCTAACTTCTTTCTCTGTGTGGGGAGCCGGCATCTCTTGTATGGCTTTTACCTTTGCAGGGTCTACCTGAATACCTTTGTCACTGACAACAAAACCCAGAAGCTTACCAGACCTTACCCTGAAGGTGCACTTGTTTGGATTCAACCTCAGCTTGTACGTCTTCAACCTGTCAAACAATTTTTGGAGATGATCAAGATGCTCTTCCTCAGTCTGGGACATGGCTATCATGTCATCGACATAAACCTCAATCTCGTGGTGAATCATATCGTGGAACAAAGCGACAATGTCGCATTGATAAGTTGCCCCAACATTCTTCAACCCAAAAGGAATTACCTTGTAACAGAAGGTTCCCCACTGTGTAACAAAAGTTGTCTTCTCCATGTCCTCAGGAGCCATCTTGATCTGGTTGTATCCAGAAAAACCATCCATGAAGGAGAAGATCTTGTGTTGCGCGGTGTTGTCGACTAGAACATTGATGTGAGGAAGTGGAAAGTCATCTTTGGGGCTTACCTTGTTCAGATCTCGGTAATCCACACACATTCGTACCTTACCATCCTTCTTAGGTACCGGAACGACGTTGGCAACCCACTGCGGATAAGAAGTGACATCTAAGAATCCGGCTTCAAACTGTTTCATGACCTCTGCCTTGATTTTCTCTGACATTTCAGGGCATATACGGTGGACCTTTTTCTTTACTGGAGGGCAGTCTTCTTTGGTCGGCATGCGATGTACTACAATATCAGTGTCTAGACCAGGCATATCTTTATAGGACCATGTAAAGATCTCAACACAATCGTGCATTATTTGTATTAACCATTGTTTGACACTAGGCTCCAGATTCGTACCTATTTTAACATGTTTTCTGTCTTCCTCTGTACACAAATTCACTGACTTGACTGGCTCTTCATGAGGCTATATGACCCTTTCTTCTTGTTGTAGTAGCCTAGCAAGTTCTCCCGGCACCTCACAATTATCCTCACCTTCATCCTCGGCTTGGTTGATCGGATTTTCGAAGTCATAACTGGCAGTAGCATAACTGTTATCAATGGGATCCAGAGTGGATATGGATCTGCAGTATGATACGTGAGTGTGTGTAAGAGAATAAATGTTTTGATAAAATGGGAGACAAAAAATAAAAACAAGGAGCGCAAAATTTGTAATGCAAGAAAAGTCCAATATTTTATTGATGATATATGAAAACGAAAAATCATAATAAGCCCTCATAAGCGAAGCCAAGGTGCCTCGGGCAAGGCACCGGGCCGTAAAGTTTCAAACTGTTTATTACAAATCTTAAAACAAAAGTCAATTACTGCAAAATAAAAGAAACAGGTATGAAGTCCTTCATCGTCCAGTTATTCAGTCCACCATTGGTTGTTGGATAGATCCAGTTGTCGATGTCTGAATCTTCTTCACTGTCCTTGATGGCATTAACTCCCCGATTGCTGATGTGTAGAGGAGGTCTTCCAATCCGCGCACGCCTAACAGCCCTCTGAGCCCCTGTAGTAAAGCCCAAACCAAATTTGTCAGTTTTGTGAGTGAAATAAGGGAGCCGACCCCAATTGGTACACCCACCTTCTTCAACAACAACCTTGGCATCCTTGAGAGAAGCCATCTTCAGCGGAGGTTTGTTGGTAGTAACTTCAGTTGACGCCAAAGTCTAAGGGACCTCTTCGAAGTTCTTACAAGGAGTTTCTATGAACTCCCCATCCATCTCCATATAATAGAAGGAATTGAGATGACTTACCATGTGCTCTTCTTCTCCTCGCACCGTGACAATTTTCCCATGTACTAGATACTTCAGCATCTGATGGAGTGTGGAAGTGACTGCCCCATCCCTATGGATCCAAGGACGACCCAGCAAGTAAGAATACGATGGTCTGATATCCATTACATAGAAGGTGGACCCGAAGGTTTGAGAACCCACTTTGACAGGGATGTCCACCTCCCTATGCACCATTATTTTTGATCCATCAAAAGCTCTCACCACAATGTTAATCGGCTTTAAAGTCAAACCTTCACAGTCCAAACGGTCCAATGCTTTCTTCGGCATAACATTCAGCGAAGACCCGGTATCCACCAGCAAGTGAGCCATAGTGGTTCCCCTGCACTCAATCGAGACGTGCAGAGCATCATTATGATCCACCCCCTTAACGGTTAGATCCGCATCTGAAAATCCTAGCCCATTGTCGGCAGTCAGGCTAGCCACACAATCTTTGAACTGATCTGCAGAAGTTTCCTGTGGCCCATGCGCAGTCTTGAAAAATGCAATCAAAGCCTTTGCATGGGTTTCAGAACACAATATCAGAGACGACATGGAGATCTTTGACGGGGTCTGCCCCAGCTGTTTGACCACATTGTAGTCGGTTTTCTTGATAATTTTCAGTATTTCCTCTATTTCTTGTTTAGAGGCTTCCACCATAATTTTTCTAGGCGCCTCCGTCCGGGAAGGCTCACCTATGATTTCTTTGCCCCGAGTCCCAGATGGCTCGCTGACAGGGGTGATAACTGGAATAGGAACTGGAACAGTGGTTGATGTACTAGCAGATAGAATGACAACAGGTTTGTGGATGGTCGGAGGGGAAATCTCGGGAGAAAAGAGTCTTCCACTTCTGTTGACCTTACTAGCCCTGGCAATATTGCTAACATCAGTGTCAGCTTCTTCATTCTCCAACTCTTGCTTAATTCCATGATAATACACATCAGCACCATAGTGCCATGGGACAGCCTTGTCTGAAGTGTACGGGATGGGACCAGGAACGGTGATTATTAGCAGAGCAATTCTTAGAACAGATGTAATCCTAATAGGTCTTCTCGAGGAAACCTTGGAAGGATCGGCGGAAATGGTTATGATGGCAACATCTTCATTTGGAACAACAGGGATCATAGTTTTCTCGAACATAATCTCTTTGTTATCCATCAGGCGCTGAACACCTGTCTTCAACAAACGGCAACCGGAAGGTAGAATCGAGCACATGTGGAAACCTTCACCACAACCTGGAAATACACCGACCGATAACAAATTTCTCTTAACAATCATAAGAGGAGTATAAATTTCTTCAACAGAGGTCACAAACAAATCATTTTCAACAGCATTAACCCCACGACCATGTTTGGGCATAGGAGCAGTTATTACATTCGGCTTTTCTGGAGCATCAAACTCTATCTCCTTAGCTTCCAACAAATCTTGTACTTTGTTTCTCAAAGCCCAGCAGTCATTGGTATCATGGCCAGGACTCTCAGGGTGGTAGGCGCACCACATGTTGGGATTGTATCTAGGAGAGGAAGTGTTTGGATTTTTGGGAGCCTCCCTCAATGTGGTCAAGTTGGATTTCAGCAGGTGAGGTAACACTTCAGCCAATGTCATGCTAATGTGGGTAAACTTTCGTTGTGGTCTTTCCACCCTCTGTTGATTGTTTCATTGTGGAGCAACAATGGGTCTTGGTATCATTACAACATTGACCGTTGGACGGTGTTCAGATCTGTTTTAGCCCCTCGGGCTATAAACTGCATTGGCTTCCTTCTTAGCAGTAAAAGGTTTCTTTACTGAACTCGAAGAGGCATCCTTATGTATTTTACCACTTCGAATTCCAGCCTCCACTCTTTCTCCAGTTAAAATCAACTCTGTGAAACCAGACGATGAGCTATCGATTAAGTGGTTGAAAAATGGACCAGACAGCATCCCCAAAAACATATCAACCAACTCCCTATCAGATAAAGGTGGTTGAACTCTGCCAGCCAGATCTCTCAATTTCTGAGCGTAATCTTTGAAACCCTCACCTGCACCCATGGACATACTCTGGAGTTGAGTACGAGCGGGAGAAAGATCAGCATTGTACTGGTACTTCTTGTAGAAAGTAGCAACAAGCTCTTCCCAGTTTCGAACATTGGCCCCTTCCAACTGGTAGAACCATTCAAGCTGACTCCCTAATAGACTATCTTGAAATAATTGTACCCATAAATTTCTATCAGCCGTGTGGGGTTGAATTTTCCTGACATAAGAGCGGAGATGGAGTTTTGGGCAAGACACTCCATCATACTTAGCAAAAACTGGAGCCTTGAACTTTTGAGGGATGACTACTCCAGAAACCAGTCCTAGTTCTCCGAAATCCAAACCAGGTATCTTCTGGATTTCCATAGCACTCATACGGTCTTATATCTGCTTGTACATATCCTTGGCAGGAGGACATTGCTCATCCTCAAAATCAGTATCATTATCAGAGACTGCAGGACTAGGGTCCTTTTCCTCTTCTTGGTTCTCCCCTTCCTTGGATGAAGAGGTCAGATCAGTTTGATGCTTCAACCTTTCTCCAAAACTTCTGCCCATATTCAGAATACCAACCTTCTTCTTCTTCTTTTCCTTTTTCAGAATGAGGGCTTTCAGATCCTCTTGCCCGTTCGCCAGACTGATGAACATTTGTTGGAACTGGGCGTTCTATGCCTGAAGATCTTTGATGGCTTAATCGGAAGACATTTCTGCTGAAATAAACAGCGAAGAAGATAAGAAACCTGTAGCGGTACCTGTGATGATGTGCATGATAATAGGATGTGCATGTAATGATTTCAAACACTTTGGGAGATTTAAATTTGCAAACCAAAAATAAACAAAAATTTATTAGCTTAAGTTTGAAATGTTCAACAACGCCCTTAAGGCGTTACGAATAAGTAAATAAAACAAATCTAAAACTAGAAAAGAAAAATCACAAGTCCCATGGACACTTTCTCTTTGTGTCGATGTAGTCATTAAGCACTCTTTCCTCCTCGAGCTGTCCAATGAGCTTCAAAACCTTCCTCGCTTGCTCATGGAACCGCTCCCTGTAAGTATCTCGCTCATTCTTCAGCTGAATCCAAGACCTCTGTAGCTCCCCAAGATCATTGTGAATTTAAGGATAGAGAATCGTGTAAGGAATGTCGTCTTCAGTAATGGGTTCCACAATCACTGGTAATACTGCCGCATAAGGCATCACAAGCTTCTGGGCACGAGCTCGGACCCATTGGAGGTAAGGCTGCATAGGAAGGGAAGTCTTTGGTCCCAACTCATGGGGGTCTGATCTATTTACCATGCCCTAAGCTCGTATGAACCTCCCGCGATGCCCTTTAACATCCTCTTCATAGTCTAATGCAGTATCCTCGAGAACAGCAACGTTTTCAATAGCCCGGGAACACCAAATAATATATGTATGATCAAGTGACATTATTCTATGCGACCAACCCAAACCTTCTTCGTTCTTCAGCACATACTTAGGGAGGTGAGAAATAAACCACCTCAAAAACAATGGCATGCAGCACATAAGAGTCCCTCTTCTCCTTGTGGTACGAGTATAGAGAGCGTGCAAGATATCTCCAAGAAAGGTAGGCACATGATTGCGAGAAAGGAAAATCTTGATAGCATTCACATCTACAAAGGAATCCGGATTAAGGAAGAGAACTAAACCATAGACAAGAAGAGCCAAGAGATCTTCAAAAGCCTGAAAATCTAAATCCTCCCAGAATAGCTGAGCTTGGTCTATCATAAATTTGGCTAGAAAACCTTCGACTCCGTTTCGAGTTTCCAAATTGGATACCACATCAGCCCGTTTCAAATGCAAAGCTGAGGCAATGACTTCTGGCTTAGGAACTTTTTCCATACCTGTGAAGGGTACCTGTTCAAGAATGGATATGCCCATTAGATGAGAGAATTCCTCCAAGGTGGGTACCAGCTGATAATTGGGAAAGGTGAAACAGTGATGCTCGGGATCAAAGAATTGAAAAAGTACACACATCATCTATTCATCGTGGTTTGAAGTAACCAAGCTGAGAAGTTGACCATGTCTCTTAATGAACATAGATGTTTCAGAAATCCTTGACACTAGGTCTTTGAGTTGGGATGGTATCTCCACAAAGTTGACTCGGATAGTCTTCCTACGTACGGAAGCCATGATCTGCAAAACAGAACAAAGATAAATTTCCTTGTTCTTTGAAATGGTTAGTATAATAAAGCATGAATGCTATGTTTTGATGCATGATGTCATGATAAAAACACAGGTATAGCAGATAACATACATGGCCAAGATAAACAAGTCACACAAAGCCCTTAGGTTTAAGGCTTGCATGAGGTCAAAGGTAATACCCTCTTGAAGTTAAGTTGGTTTCAACCTATCCTAGAAAAAGTAATGGGGTTCTAGAGGATGTCAATATCACTGACCATCCTCCATCGGTCATGGTTTCAGCTCACGCAATCTTTTCTTGCGGATGAAACTATCTCGAGAGTATGGTCTCAATGAGTGTAGCATCGAGTATCAACCAGTTCTCAACTTTAGGTTGAGGCCGGCTATCTCACTACTTTCTAATGGCCAATGTGATCGGTGGATCTGGAACTGACTGTTTAACGCTGGTTCGAGAAATGTCGTGGAAGCAAGAGTCGCCACCGTCTTTTATTTTCTCCAAATGGAAAGGACAAAAGCACAGAAAAATTCCTTAAAGAGATTGCTCTCGGTTCGAGAGGTAGATTATAGAAAGGGAAGGTGTTAGCACCCTTTCTATCCATGGTTATCCATGGGCTCTTAGATACTTGCTCATTGTGTTTTCAAAAATGGTTTGTTTGCTTTTCAATTGTGGGTTTTAAAAAAGTTTCTTTGAAAATTCCAGTTCGACTCTTGTATCGGTCCTCAAGAGTGTTTGAAAAATTGCTTTCGAAAGCTTTTTGAAAAGGTGTTGGTGTGAAAAGTATTTTTGATTTGTTTTGAAGTTTATAGCAAGTATCTAGAGTCGTCTACCTACCCTAAGGAATTCGTCTGTGTAAATGTCCTTTAAAGTAGTGCCATCCCACCATTGAGAGGTAGGTAGCACCACCGTTGGAGGTGTTCGGGTCAATTCGAGGTTCGGGATATGGTGATCACCAGAGCAATAAGAAGATACCTTAGAAGCTACCCTCATGCCAGATTCCCGGATCATGAGGACTTACTAAGACATCCTCTACTCGACGATCACCTTTCGAAAGGCAAGGCAACAGTGAGGCGTACCCTAGGGGTGGTGTGTGATTGGTGTGTCGTTTTCAGTTATTTTTGTCTTGTCATGTCATGGGTGATCTATGCGTTTGTTTTTATTTTGACATTCATTCTTGCATGCAATTATTAACAGTTTAAAAGAGCGAGAAATATAAAGTTTCTAAACTATTACAAAGGCGCGGGTCCACATCGCCAAAATTAAATCCAGGACCCGATTTGACATAAAATAAAGGAAAGTGCGAGAAATATAAATTTACACGGCTTTGGGAGAATTACATTAATATTTAAAAGAAGGAATAAAAATGCGAAGAGAATTAAATCGAAAGCGAGGGCATTGGACCCTTTTTATGAAATTAAATTATTATTATTAAATGAATTAAATTAAAATGAAAAGAAATTATTTTTGAGGGTTTTTTGTATTTATGGTTTTTTATGTGAATTAAATGAAATTTAAACCTAATTCTAGCTATCTTTTAATTTATTAAGAAAATATGAAAATTACCTAAAATTAAATCTAATTAATTAATGCAATTTGATTTATAAAAATAAATAATTAAGAATTAATAATTAATATGGTGAAAAAAGGAAAAAAAAAAGATAAAAAAAATGCTTGAAACCCTAATTCTACCAATTTTTAAGTTTATTGAAAAATATTAAGTTTAAGAATAAAACTAAATTAATTAATGATTTTTATTTACAAAATATTAACATAAAATATATTTTTTGATTTTTATGACTTTTCTGATTTTTTGTTATTTTTATATTTTTATGAAAATAAATTGGTTTAAAGAATTAAAGAGAAATTAATTAAAACAAACAAAATAGAAAAATATAAAAAGGAATAAAAGAAGCAAACCATGGGGGTTCTGTCCCCAATTGGAGGTTATTGTTTAGCAATTAGGCCCATCTGTTTCAAGGCCCTTTTGACTTTTCTTGGAGCGTATGTGTGCATTGACTGAGGCCTAGGATGTTCCTCAAATCTCCACCTTTAGATTGCCATCATGAGATGTGTGGCATGCCTGGATTATGAGTTGCACGGTGGAACCCTGGAAGCGAACTACACACAAGCGTGATTAGAAAAATAATATGGAAAGGGATGGGGGACCTGGGATTCGAACCCAGGTCCCAGAGGTTACCATACACAAGCCTTGCCACTGGAGCTCTTGACGCGCTTTGATTATATAATGGCAAATAATTAATATAATGGAAAAACAAGAGTTAGTGGGACTTTAGCGCGAAAATTCAAATTACTCAATCAGGTGGTGCCACATAGCTTTCTTCTTCGTTGGCTTGCTGTATCTGAAAAAATAAAAAGAATTAGCGGGGGTTTTGAACCCCCCCAAAATATGCCATTCTCAAGAATAGCAAATAGCTCGTCTTGGATCAGAAATTAGGCGCGACTATGGCAATCGATTCGTCCAAGTGTCCTGATTTTGATCATGGTATTGGGAAGTCCCAATTTTACAGTATATGAAAATACCTAATTCGAAGCTTGAAGAACCCTAGCCTGTTTCAATGGTGAAATCACGTACAATGCACAAAAACTCAATCAAACTATAGGGTTAGTGTTTTACCCCAAAATTTGCCCTCCCATATTCTCCAAGATTTGTCAAGTCAAGGTCACAAAATTCCCCAAGGGTTGTGCAGTGCAACTATCTCTTATACAGTCAAAACTAGGGTTTGTGTTCTAATCAAGAAAATGAAGTTTTCAAGGACCCAATCAAGTCTCATAAGCTTACAAAGATGGTCAAGTATCCTCATATCAAGTTTCAAGGCATTCAGCTCAAAATTGCACAGTCAAAACCCTAGATTGCACTACAGTCAACTGTAGGGGCAAAATGGTCATTTAACAGTCAAAAGTTCAAATTTTTGGTCAATACATCATTTTGAAGCCACAAACATCATTTGATCAATGCTTGATCATGATTCTCAAGATTTGGCTCAGAAATCATCAAAGATGCAAAAGTTGATATATTTGGACAGCTGAAAAAGTCAACTGAAATTGACCAGGGCATAACTTTCACATGGATTATCAGAAAAATTCCATCCAAAGCTCATTTTGAAGAGAAAGACATTTCCTACAACTCATCTTAATACTTCAAGTCCAAGAAATGCTCTCATAAAAAGTTATCAATTTCAACATTATAGGTCATTTTCAAAAGTCAACAAAAAGGGACTTTAAGTCAAAGGCCATAACTTGAGATTGGTAAATCAAAATGACATGGGACCAAAGGCATTGGTTAAAGGACTCAAAGACCTTTCCAAAATGTCCAAGAACATGTGAAAAGCTTAAACATTGAGCAAGTTATGCCTTGTGGAAGTTGGGAAATTTTTGGAAATTTTTGAAAGTCAACTTTACTTCAAATGATCCAAAATTGCTAATGGGCCCATTTTTCTTCCAAGTTTCTTCATGCCAAGCCTATGCACGACCATTAGGCCCAAAGGGAAGTATTTTCTCATTTTTAATTATTTATTTGAATTTATATTAATACTAATTCATTTAAATTATTTTAATACATGAAAAATATAAAGCTTGAAAAAGAATACATGAAAAATATAAAGCTTGAAAAAGAATACATGCACATTCTAGACTCAAGATTTCGTGCACATCTTAATTAGGCAAGTTTTGGTGTGATTTGAGCTGATTGAACAAAGAATACATGAAAAAGATTCAAAAAAAGATTTCATACAATCAAATATGTAAAACAATGAATGCTTTGGATTTTGTCAAGTTTTGTTGACCTAATATGTTCACTATATGATCAGAATCACAAACCTAATTGCCTGAGACTCGAAGCTGCGCCCCAAGAACACTTTGCAAACTGAAATTTTTTCCATAAAAGCACAAAACTGATTTCAAGGTTGGAGGTCGATTCCAACCCTAACATTCATCCAAATAGCTTCCTTAGGCATTCCTGAACAGATTCCAATCAATACCAACCACCAAAGCGCAAAGAATCGGTAGTTAGAACTCAAACTGTAAAGCGAAATTCTTGAAATCACATATCATAAATCATACGTCTTTTTGCATTTTTGTTTATATATTCATGTTCCTGATGAAGTTTGTGAGCTAACCATCATGTTTAATTGCGTTATCATCCTGTATATCAAATTCCACCATGCGCGATTTCTAGGTTTTGCAGGATTGTAATTTAGGGCTTTAGCGATAAGGAAAAATTAGCCCATGAAAGTATGACCATTCAAACCAGCTCCTCAAGACGAAGAAGAAGCACTATTCGCGATGGATTTATATTCGAGGATAGCCTAATCGCTATTTTCTTGAAACCAGCCTAAGACCATGCTACGAAAACTGTTGCCATAGTGTTTTGTTTTACAGGGTGAGGAAGAAGATGGTTTCGTGTCCATCAGCCATTGGCCATTTTGAATCTCGCGCGTTTTTCATCCACTAACACCATGTTTTATTTATTATATTTATGTGTTATTATATGTTAAATTAAAAACGCTTGGTTCAGTGGTTAAGTGGTTGTGCTGGCAACGTTAAAGACCTGGGTTCAAGTCCCAGGTCTGGCAAATTTCAATGTTATTTTTCAATATAAGATCCTATGCTACGCTAACATCCAGGTTCACCATACGTTCACCATCTCAAGCCACACACGCGTCCAGTTCCATCAATCAAAAGGCCAAGGTTCAAGGAACACGCTATATTCCCAGTCAACGCATCATACAGGATTCAAAAAGTCAATGGACCAATGCTTATTGGGCCAGATTCCATTAATTTGACCTCCAATTTTGGGGCTACACCCCACCCTGGTTTGCCAATTTTATTTATTTTTCTTATATCTTTTTAATTATTATTTTATTTGTTTTGTTGTTTTAATTCAATAATTATTTATTTTTTTTTTACAAAATACAAAACTTCATTGAAAAATCAGAAAAGGCAAAATATAATATTTATTCATTCTAATTATTTTTTTTTCTTATAAACTAATATGTAAATTATTTAGTTTAATTAGGTTTTTAACTTTAATTCCTTTTAATAAAAAAATCCAAAAAAATATAGAATTAGGTTAATTAATAATTTTTATACCTTTTAATTTTCCCTTTTTTATCACAATATTATTTATTTATTTATTTTATTTTTATAATTAAATGTATATAAATAAAAATTAGGGTTTAATTTAGGTTAATATAATATTTTCACAATAAACTTAAAAAAACAATAGAATTAGGGTTAGTCAATTAGAATTAATTCCTTCTTTTTTTTCTTTTAAATCTAAAAAACACAAAATACCAAAAACATTTAATTTTTTAATTTTAATTCTCATTAACTTTTAATTTTTTGCAAAAGGGTCCAACGCCCATACTTTTAATTATTGATTTCGCGCATTTATTTTTATGTCGTTTATTATACTTATGTAATTCTCCCAAAGCATTGTAATTTAAATTTCTCGCACTTTTAACTTCTTTATTTTCCGTCAAATCGGGTCCGGTTTAATTTTGGCGATGTGGACCCGCGCCTTTTGTAATAGCTTTAGATTTATTTTTCCGCAAATATGTTAAACAAAGCATGAAAGAATGTATGGCCTTAAATAAAATCAAGCATAGATCACAATGAACATGACAAGACAAATACAAATGAAAACGACACACGAATCGCACACACCACCCCTAGGGTACGCCTCACTGTTGCCTTGCCTCGAAAGGTGATCTTCGAGTAGAGGATGTCTTAGTAAGTCCTCATGATCCGGGAACCTGGCATGAGGGTAGCTTCTAAGGTGTCTTCCCATTGCTCTGGTGATCACCATGTCCCGAACCTCGAATTGACCCGAATACCTCCAACGGTGGTGCTACCTACCTCTCAATGGTGGGATGGCACTACTTTAAAGGACATTTACACAGACGAATTCCTTAGGGTAGGTAGGTTCTCAAGGATACTTGCTCTAATCTCAAAATAAACTCAAAAAGACTTTTCACACCGACACGTTTCAAAAGCTTTCAAAGCAGATTTTTCAAACACTCAGACGTACGAGTCGAACTGAAATTTTTCAAAGAAACTTTTTTAAACCCACGATTGAAAAGCAAACAAAACATTTTGAAAACACAAATGAGCAAGTATCTAAGAGCCCATGGATAACCATGGATAGAAAGGGTGCTAACACCTTCCCTTTCTATAACCTACCTCCCGAACCGAGAGCAATCTCTTTAAGGAATTTTTCTGTGCTTTTGTCCTTTCCATTTGGAGAAAATAAAAGACGGTGGCGACTCTTGCTTCCGCGACATTTCGCGAACCAGCGTTAAACAGTCAGTTCCAGATCCACCGATCACAGAACTGGCGACTCTGCTGGGGATAAACTATAAAGTGAGGTGTACCTTAGGGCTAGGTCATAACTGTGTTTTCACTTGTATTGTTTTGCTTGCTTTACTATTGTGGGTTGCATCGGAGATACATAGATCCTAACCCGGATCTGGGGATACCCTGTTTAGGTAGCATAAGCTGTGAGGGACCTGTCCGGCGTAGACCGACACAGGTGAAGCAGTGGCTACGTTGGTGTGGCACCTTAGTCTGTACCGATATCCCTTGTGTCGCAACGAGGAGAATATGGGTCTTCTAAGGAGTCATTAAGCACCAACAACCTTAGAACCTTAATTGACACAACTTGGCCTTTAGAACAGTAGCAGTATGCTACGCCCATTGAGGCTAAACTCTCGTGATGGTTCTGGCCGCAAGAAAAGATTGCGATGCTGGAGTTATGACCGATTGAGGGTAGTCAATGATATTGGGATCCTCTAAGGACCCGGTTACTTTTGATTAGGACAGGTATGAACCAACAAACTGAAAGAGGGTAGTACCTAGACCTCATGCTGGCCTAAACTTTAGGGGCTTGCCTTGTGTGACTTGTGTGCCTTACTATGTTTGCCTTTGTATCTGTATGTGGTGTGCTTTATCATAACATCATAGCATCATGAGCATTGCATGCATCCTGCATAAGAACTGACCATTTCAAAGACAAGAGGGTTTCATCTTTGCTCTGTTTTGTAGGACATTATGATGCCTGTGCGAAGGAACACTATCCGGTTCAACTTTGTTCGTTCACCTGAGTTGCTTGATGAGTTGGTTAGCAGAATTCCAAATACCACTTCCTTCATTCAGAGGCATGGTTCTCTTCTCAGTTTAGTCACTGCAAAGCGGGATCAACAGTTGATGAGTGTTCTGACCCAGTTCTATGACCCTCAGTACCAGTGCTTCACCTTTCAAGACTTCCAGTTGGTCCCTACCCTGGAAGAGTTCTCTAATCTGCTTGGTATCCCTATCTTGGATCAGACTCCCTTTACTGGTTGGGAAAAGACCCTCAAGCTTGAGGATGTGGCTGCAGCTCTTCCTTTGACCCATCAAGAGGTAACAGACAACTGGGTAACTAGAAGCGGAGTTAAGGGTTTCTTGGCCAAGTTCCTAATTGGCAAAGCTAACAATTTCTGGAATGACCTGGACTTTAGGGCATATGAAGACATCTTGGCTCTCCTAATCTACGGGTTAGTCCTGTTTCCTAATCCTGACAACTTCATCAATGTCACTTCCATTAGGATCTTTATGTCTCAGAATCCTGTGCCCACTCTCTTGGGTGACATCTTGCAACAACTTCATGCCCGTACTACCCGAAGACGGGGAACCCTATGGTGTTGTATCCCTTTGTTAGTGAGGTGGTTTATTTCGCACCTCCCTAAGTTTGTACTGAAGAACCAGGAAGGAAGAGGTTGGGCTCACAGGTTAATGTCTCTCACCGATAAAGACATCATTTGGACTTGCAGAGGTTTGGATGAGATAGCTATTATTGATCGATGCGGGGAGTATCCTAATGTTCCTCTGATTGGTACTCAAGGAGGGATCTCTTACAATCCATGTCTAGCACTCCGTCAGTTTGGAAGAGCAAGAAGAGCAGGCCCCCATGAGATGTTAGTGCCTCACATCAGTTTTGAGTTTCAGGTGGATAGTGACGAGCTGCGTCGTAGGTTCATCAAGGCTTGGGACAAGGTTCATAAAGCTGACCCACAAGAGCTAGGGCCAAAGACTTCTCTACCTATGGAAGCCTACTACAAATGGGTCTGCATCCGTGCTCAGAAGTTAGGTATGCCGTATGAAGCTGTCAGACCCGTCATTCTTGAGTGTCCTGATAAAGATGGTGTTCCTCCAACTGTCCTTCCTCCTCAGATACCTACTGATTATGAGACATTGAAGAGATCTTGGTCGCAACTGCAAGAAGAACGGGATTCTTACCGGGAAAAGTTCAACGAGCAGGAATCAAAGATCCAGAAGCTGACAAAGCAGTTGGAGAATGAGAGAGCTCTGAATGCCTATCTCCGTACTGAGAAGAGGAGACCATGGGATCAATGAGGAATTCTGAATGTGCCTTTACAGTTTTTATTTCCTTTCTAGTTGTTTCATTTCATGTAAACGCCTAAGGGCAACTTGTTGAATAATTTCAGTTGCAAAGTTGAATCTAATAAAGTGTGTTCCTTTCTTGTTTACAAAGTTGATTCCCGATTGTCTTTGAAAACATAATTCATACGCATTTCATACATCATGTGCATAGCAGGTTTTTCCCCTTTTTTCAGGTTGCTTACAGTTCTTCGCTGTTTATTTCAGCATCATGAATCCCGGATCTGAATCTACAGAGACATCAATCAAGGCTCTCCAGGCGCAGAATGCGCAGTTCCAAGAACTAACCAAGGGGCTGGCTAAAGGCCAAGAAGAATTAAAGGCTATGCTCCTGAAAAAGGAGAAGAAGAAGAAGAGAAGAACTGTTCTATTCAACTCGGGCCGAAGGTTTGGCAATACTCTGCAACATGAAGAGGCTGGTTCTTCTGTTGGCAAGAGTCCTTCTCAGGCAGAAGTAAAAGTTCCTAGTCCGGTCGTCTCCGACAACGAGACAGATTTTGATGAAGAGCAGTACCCTCCTTCAGATGACAGATACAAACAACTGGAGGATAGGTTGAAAGCTATGGAGGTGCAACAGGCACCTGGGCTGGATTTCGGAGATCTGGGTTTGTCAACTGGTGTGATTATCCCGCACAAATTCAAAGCACCCTCCTTCTCCAAATATGATGGGGCGTCTTGTCCCAAGCTGCACTTAAGGTCCTATGTTCGGAAAATTCAGCCGTACTCTGCGGACAAGAATCTATGGATCCACTTCTTCCAGGAGAGTCTTTCAGGGACTCATCTCGAATGGTTCTATCAGCTGGATGGGACCAAAGTTCGTAACTAGGAGGAGCTGGCTACTGCTTTCTACAAGCAGTATCAGTATAATGCCGACCTTGCACCCACACGTACCCAACTCCAGGGTATGGCGTTAGGTGCAAGCGAAGGTTTTAAGGAGTACGCTCAGAAGTGGAGAGACCTGGCTGGCAGGGTGCAGCCACCGTTGACTGATCGGGAGTTGGTTGACATGTTCTTGGGGACCCTATCTGGGCCATTCTTTAACCATCTCATTGGGAATTCTTCTGCTGGTTTCACTGATTTGATCTTGACTGGAGAAAGGATTGAAGCTGGGTTGAAGTCTGGGAAGATTGCAAAGGGGGCATCATCATCTAGTTCGGAGAAGAAACCCTTCAAGAAGGAGTCTAGCGCCGTGTATGGTTCTAGGAGATCAGAGAGAAGTGAACACCGCCAATCTGTCAGTGCGGTAATGATTGCTAAGCCTGCTGCCGCTCCCCGGCCAAACAATACTCAGAAGGTGGAAAGACCCCGGAGAGAATTCACCCGTTTAAGCATGACCTTATCACAGATCCTGCCACAGTTGCTCGCAACTAACTTAGTGACTGTCAGGGAGGCGCCGAAGTTTCCAAATACTGCATCCCCCAAGTACAACCCGAATGCTCGTTGTGCTTACCACTCAGAAAGCCCGGGGCACTCTACCGATGACTGTTGGGCACTAAAGAACAAGCTGCAGGACCTCATTGACGCCAAGGAGGTACAGTTTGAGGCATCTGACAAGCCTAATGTGGTGACAGCTCCCCTGCCTGCTCATGGAGTTAATGTTGTTGGTGATGAAGAGGAAGTTGATGAAGCTGAGTTCGATAGCTGGATCTACCCAGCAACTGACGGTGGACTTAACAATTGGAGTGCAAAGGACAATCTCCCTGTTTCCTTTGTGACGCAGTAATAAGTTTCTTTGTTTCGTTATTTTTTGTAATAAACAATGATAAACTCTATGGCCCGGTGTCTTACCCGAGGCACCGTGGTTCTATTTGTGAGGGCATACAAACTGTCATTTTATACATCATGAATGAAAATCTTGGACGTTTTCGCATTGCAAATATTGTGTTCCTTTTCTGTCTTCCATTCCTTTACATAATTTTCAAAAAACAGCTGTATTTACACACACACTCACTCATACAGGTTCCAATCCACTCTGGATCTCACTGATAACAACTCTGCTAATGCCAGTTATGACTTCAAAAATCCGATCAACTTAGCCGAAGACGAAGGTGAAGAGGATTGCGAAGTGCCTGGCGAGCTTGCTAGACTGTTGCTTCAGGAAGAGAGGGCAATTCAACCCCATGAAGAGCCAGTGGAAACCATAAACCTGGGTACAGAAACAGACAGGAAAGAGGTAAAGATTGGTGCCAACCTAGAGCTCAGCGTGAAGCAACGGTTAACCAAGATGTTACATGACTATATGGAGATCTTTTCCTGGTCCTACGAAGACATGCCAGGGTTGGATACCGATATTGTTGTCCATCATTTGCCGACTAGGGAAGACTGCCCTCCAGTTAAACAAAAGGTTCGTCGGATGCGTCCAGAGATGTCTGAGAAGATTAAAGCCGAGGTCATGAAACAGTTTGAGGCCGGTTTCCTGGCAGTGACTTCTTACCCTCAGTGGGTTGCTAACGTGGTGCCGGTGCCTAAAAAGGACGGTAAGGTCAGAATGTGTGTTGATTATAGGGATCTGAACAGGGCCAGCCCCAAGGATGACTTCCCCTTACCTCACATTGATGTCCTTGTCGATAATACAGCTCAGCACAAGGTATTCTCTTTCATGGATGGCTTTTCAGGTTACAATCAGATAAAGATGGCACCTGAAGACATGGAAAAGACTACGTTTGTTACTCAGTGGGGCACCTTCTGTTACAAGGTCATGCCGTTTGGATTAAAGAACGCTGGGGCAACCTACCAATGCGCCATGGTTGCCTTATTTCATGACATGATCCATCACGAGATCGAAGTGTATGTGGACGATATGATCGCTAGGTCCCAGACTGAGGAAGAGCATCTAGATCATCTACAGAAGTTGTTCGATCGGTTGAAACTGTACAAGCTGAGATTGAACCCGAACAAGTGCACCTTCGGGGTAAGATCGGGAAAGTTACTAGGCTTCGTGGTCAGTGATAAAGGAATTCAAGTGGACCCTGCTAAGGTCAAAGCTATTCAAGAGATGCCAGTTCCCAAGACAGAGAAGGAAGTCAGAGGCTTTTTAGGACGCCTGAATTACATTGCTCGATTCATATCTCATCTGACTGCTACCTGTGAGCCAATCTTCAAGCTGCTGAAGAAAGATCAGGTAGTACGTTGGAACGATGAATGTCAGGCTGCCTTCGACAAAATCAAAGAGTATCTCCAAGAACCACCTATCCTTATGCCGCCGGTTGAAGGGAGACCTCTGATACTATATCTGACAGTGCTTGACAACTCAATGGGGTGTGTGCTGGGGCAACATGACGAGTCTGGCCGAAAAGAGCATGCCATTTATTACCTTAGCAAAAAGTTTACCGACTGTGAGACCCGATACTCACTGCTTGAGAAAACTTGCTGCGCTTTGGTATGGGCTGCTCGCCGGCTGAGACAGTATATGCTGACTCATACCACCTTGTTGATCTCAAAAATGGATCCGATAAAATACATATTCGAAAAGCCGGCTCTGTCTGGGAGAATTGCAAGATGGCAAATGATCTTGACGGAATACGACATTCAGTATAAAACCCAGAAAGCCATCAAGGGAAGTGTACTGGCAGACCACTTAGCTCATCAAGCTGTAGATGACTATCAATCAATGAACTTCGAGTTTCCAGATGAAAGCATCATGATTGTAACTGATTGTGAAGTACCTGGACCGGATGAAGGACCTGAACCAGGATCCCGATGGTCTATGCACTTTGACGGAGCGTCCAATGCTTTGGGAAATGGTATCGGCGCCATCATCATATCTCCACAAGGTACTCATACTCCACTCACTGCCCGGCTGTGTTTCAACTGTACCAACAACATGGCAGAGTATGAGGCGTGTATCATGGGTCTTCAAGCTGCGATCGACCTAAGGATCAAATTTCTAAGTGTCTTCGGAGATTCCGCTCTTGTGATCAATCAGATCAAAGGAGAGTGGGATACGAAACATCCAAACTTGATTCCTTACAGAGAATGTGTGTTGACCCTGATTCCCCACTTCACAGAGATAACCTTTGAGCACTTCCCAAGAGAAGAGAATCAGTTAGCGGATGCGTTAGCTACAATGTCTTCAATGTTCAAGGTTAAATGGGATAATGAAGCTCCCCGGATCATCATCTGGAAACTGGACGAACCGGCATACTGTTATGATCTCGAAACTGAATTGGTAACTGAGAAGCCTTGGTACCACGAAGTGAAGAGATATCTGGAAACTCAGGAATACCCTGAAGGTGCATCTGTCAATGATAAGAAATTCCTGAGGAGGTTTGCAGCCAAGTTCTTCCTAAGCAACGGCATCTTGTACAAGAGAAACCATGATTCAACCTTAGTGCGTTGTGTGGACAAGATTGAAGCAGAAAGGATCATGGAAGAGCTACATGAAGGGACCTTTGGTACGCATTCCAGTGGGCACACTATGGCTAAGAAAATCCTACGGGCAGGATATTATTGGTCCACCATGGAAGCTGACTGTTACCAACACTCCAGGACATGCCACAAGTGCCAGATCTACGCAGACAAGGTGCATGTTCCTCCGGTTCCCCTGAATGTTCTGACTGCACCTTGGCCGTTTGCAATGTGGGGCATAGACATGATCGGCGAGATTAAACCTACGGCATCCAATGGACATCGCTTCATCCTAGTGGCGATTGACTATTTTACAAAGTGGGTTGAGGAAGCATCCTATGCTACGGTAACCAAGACTGTTGTGGCACGGTTCATTCGGCACAACCTGATCTGTCGATACGGCGTCCCTGAGCGGATTATTACAGACAACGGTACCAATCTGAACAATAAGATGATTGCTGAGCTCTGCGAACAGTTCAAGATACAGCACCACAACTCTTCTCCTTACAGACCGAAGATGAATGGGGCTGTAGAAGCAGCAAATAAAAACATCAAGAAAATCGTGCAGAAGATGACAGTGACTTATAAAGATTGGCACGAGATGTTACCGTTCGCTCTGCATGGGTATCGTACTTCAGCAAGGACGTCAACCGGGGCAACTCCTTTCTCTCTGGTTTATGGCATGGAGGCAGTCTTGCCGATCGAAGTGCAAATTCCCTCTCTCCGGATAATGAAGGATGCAAATCTGAGCGAAGATGATTGGATCCAGACACGACTTGACCAACTCAATCTCATTGACGAAAAGAGACTTGCTGCTATCTGCCATGGTCAGACGTATCAGAAACGGATGATCAGGGCATTTAACAAAAAGGTCAGACCACAGGAATATCAAGTCGGGGATCTGGTGATCAAGCGAATCATCCTTCCTCAGAGTGATCCAAGGGGCAAATGGACCCCTACATACGAAGGGCCATTTGTGGTTAAGCATGTGTTCTCAGGAGGAGCAATGATCTTAACCAACATGGATGGTGACGACCTTCCTCACCCCGCCAATGCAGACATAGTTAAAAAATACTACGCATGAAAAAAGATCCGCTAGGCTGATATGCCTAGGCAAAAATTAGGGCTTCCCGTCGAACCAAAAGGGTTCGGGCAAAATGAAGGGATGAAAATGAAAAAATATGTACACCCGGCAAGTCGAAAACCTAAAAGGGCGGCTTGGGCAAAAATGGGTATCCCGGTGGACTGAAAACCCGAAAGGGCGGTCCAGGCAAAAATTAGGGATAAAAGCGTAATACTATGTCTCATTGGATCACTTTGCATCCAGAATCCGGTATCTGCATCAAGCTCAAACGGCATCGATCAGTCAGCTTCACCTTCAACCAAGGTCATCAAGTGATGAGACGCTCGGAGTTATAAAGGCAATAGCAGAGTTGAAACCCAGTGGGATCATTCATATTTCACACAGCTGTTTTATTTTCTTTTGTACAAAATTTGTATAAACTCTCTTGTTCGGTGACGTACCTCTTACTAGGACGTCAGCCTCTTGTACACAAAACGCCTATTCAGGCCATTCAAAAATCAATACAAATATATTTTTCAGTTAAACGTGCCAAGTGTTTTTCTTTTTTTTGTTTTGTTTTGCGAAGAACGTCCAAGGTTCAATTTGTGATATATGCATTGACAATAATTTGCTAACTCATAAATATTTGCATACGAAACAAAGGAATTAGTTGCAGGTGACACTAGAAACAGGGGCAATAAAGAGTTGTCTAAACAGTCCAATTGTTCTATCCTCCAAGGTACTAAGGTATGTTCAGCTAAAGAACACGACCAGTACATATTAGTTCCCCAGAGAGTAAAACAATACATTCTTCTCCAAGCAAATCATCAAATATCAAGGAAATTGAGTATCCTCCAGCCGATCTCAAATATTCCCCAGCAGCAATACATATATTCTTAACAAGCACCCCCGGCAGTCTTGGTCTAAAGATTGTTCCCCGGCGGCATATCAACATTCAAAGGGATTACTTCCCCAGCGTGGTTCAAAACTTCCCCAGAAGAGTCCAATCCAGTTTCCCCAAGAAAGTTGGAATTCATATCTCCCCAAGCAGTAAGCTTACCCCCAGTAAATTCTGGAAGCTTATCCCCTCGCAGAGCACGAACGCGTCGTCCGGCTTTATTTAAAGAGTTATTTCCTTAACAGGATATAACTGGGTTATCCTCAGCCAAAAGCCACGGAAAGGTCGTCATCAACGTAGTTCTTTCCTATCCCCAGCGAAGTCCATTAATACTTCCAACACAGCAAGGGTATCCTCAGCAAGTTATCAATAATTCAAGCAAAGCATCTCTATCCCCACAGAGTACCGCTTCCCAGCATAGTCGCTAGAGTATCTTTTCTCCCCGCAGACTCTTCATTTGCCAAGTTTATTCCTCAACAGGAGTTCGTGCAGTTATCATCCCCAGCGGAAGCAAAATCTATTCTTCAACGTCAGCCCAGGATACAACTTCCCGGCACCCGTCAAGGATTTACTTTCCTAGACGAAAACATACATCCATAAAACTTCACATACATCATCATAGCATGCATAACGCACTGCATCATACAAATCTCATTTATGTTGAGAACATCATTGCTTGATCCATATCATGCATTGCATATGACTGACTTTTACCTTTCAGGAAAGATGCAGTTTGAAATTCTCCACCATATTTCAAGACCTAGACCGGTTCAGTTAAATCGACCCTAAGATTTTCCTGATGCTTATCCAGTCAAAGGCCTTCTCTGGTTCAGTCAGATCGACCCTAAGATCTCCCTGATGCTTATCCAGTTGAAGATGTTTCAAGACCTAGACCGGTTCAGTTAAATCGACCCTAAGATTTTCCTGATACTTATCCAGTCAAAGGCCTTCTCTTGGTTCAGTCAGATCGACCCTAAGATCTCCCTGATGCTTATCCAATTGAAGATATTTCAAGACCTAGACCGGTTCAGTTAAATCGCCCCTAAGATTTTCCTGATGCCTATCCAGTCAAAGGCCTTCTCTTGGTTCAGTCAGATCGACCCTAAGATCTCCCTGATGCTTATCCAGTTGAAGATATTCCAAGACCTTGTCCGGTTCAGTTAAATCGACCCTAAGATTTTCCTGATGCTTATCCAGTCAAAGGCCTTCTCTGGTTCAGTCAGATCGACCCTAAGATCTCCCTGATTCTTATCCGAGTAGAAGACACCCAAGATTTTTCTCAACGAGCGTTGTTGAAGTTAAAATCACCCAAGATTTTTTTCAACGAGCGTTGTTGAAGTTAAAATCACCCAAGGTTCTCTTACCATCCATGCTAAGGCAGTAACCATCCCTGGTTCATTCATCAGCGTTTGAAGCTCCAGACTCAGCTCCTGTAACCAGTCAGGACACATCTATACCAAGCATCTAAGGTCAAGTCCTGCAACGTGTCAGGTACTCATTTTCTCTTTTGCAGGTATGCAGGTTCTCGCTAAGGAATCTCCTACGCGATCAACATCCAGATGGCATCTATAAGCCCATCATCCTATCCAGCAATCTCCAAATGGCATCTATAAGCCCATTCCCTCATCACACTGCCAACATGTGAGCGCAAATTTCTGGGCACTCTAGTGTCCAATCATCTTCTACCCTCGGATTACGAAAGGCACGTCAGCCAATCTGCATCCTCAGGTCTAAGAAGATTGAACAGGGGCAACTGTTGTACCCCAAAATTTGCCCTCCCATATTCTCCAAGATTTGTCAAGTCAAGGTCACAAAATTCCCCAAGGGTTGTGCAGTGCAACTATCTCTTATACAGTCAAAACTAGGGTTTGTGTTCTAATCAAGAAAATGAAGTTTTCAAGGACCCAATCAAGTCTCATAAGCTTACAAAGATGGTCAAGTATCCTCATATCAAGTTTCAAGGCATTCAGCTCAAAATTGCACAGTCAAAACCCTAGATTGCACTACAGTCAACTGTAGGGGCAAAATGGTCATTTAACAGTCAAAAGTTCAAATTTTTGGTCAATACATCATTTTGAAGCCACAAACATCATTTGATCAATGCTTGATCATGATTCTCAAGATTTGGCTCAGAAATCATCAAAGATGCAAAAGTTGCTATATTTGGACAGCTGAAAAAGTCAACTGAAATTGACCAGGGCATAACTTTCACATGGATTATCAGAAAAATTCCATCCAAAGCTCATTTTGAAGAGAAAGACATTTCCTACAACTCATCTTCATACTTCAAGTCCAAGAAATGCTCTCACAAAAAGTTATCAATTTCAACATTATAGGTCATTTTCAAAAGTCAACAAAAAGGGACTTTAAGTCAAAGGCCATAACTTGAGATTGGTAAATCAAAATGACATGGGACCAAAGGCATTGGTTCAAGGACTCAAAGACCTTTCCAAAATGTCCAAGAACATGTGAAAAGCTTAAAAATTGAGCAAGTTATGCCTTGTGGAAGTTGGGAAATTTTTGGAAATTTTTGAAAGTCAACTTTACTTCAAATGATCCAAAATTGCTAATGGGCCCATTTTTCTTCCAAGTTTCTTCATGCCAAGCCTATGCACGACCATTAGGCCCAAAGGGAAGTATTTTCTCATTTTTAATTATTTATTTGAATTTATATTAATACTAATTCATTTAAATTATTTTAATACATGAAAAATATAAAGCTTGACCTAAAAAATCTTTTTATGCACATTCTAGACTCAAGATTTCGTGCACATCTTAATTAGGCAAGTTTTGGTGTGATTTGAGCTGATTGAACAAAGAATACATGAAAAAGATTCAAAAAAAGATTTCATAAAATCAAATATGTAAAACAATGAATGCTTTGGATTTTGTCAAGTTTTGTTGACCTAATATGTTCACTATATGATCAGAATCACAAACCTAATTGCCTGAGACTCGAAGCTGCGCCCCAAGAACACTTTGCAAACTGAAAATTTTTCCATAAAAGCACAAAACTGATTTCAAGGTTGGAGGTCGATTCCAACCCTAACATTCATCCAAATAGCTTCCTTAGGCATTCCTGAACAGATTCCAATCAATATCAACCACCAAAGCGCAAAGAATCGGTAGTTAGAACTCAAACTGTAAAGCAAAATTCTTGAAATCACATATCATAAATCATACGTCTTTTTGCATTTTTGTTTATATATTCATGTTCCTGATGAAGTTTGTGAGCTAACCATCATGTTTAATTGCGTTATCATCCTGTATATCAAATTCCACCATGCGCGATTTCTAGGTTTTGCAGGATTGTAATTTAGGGCTTTAGCGATAAGGAAAAATTAGCCCATGAAAGTATGACCATTCAAACCAGCTCCTCAAGACGAAGAAGAAGCACTATTCGCGATGGATTTATATTCGAGGATAGCCTAATCGCTATTTTCTTGAAACCAGCCTAAGACCATGCTACGAAAACTGTTGCCATAGTGTTTTGTTTTACAGGGTGAGGAAGAAGATGGTTTCGTGTCCATCAGCCATTGGCCATTTTGAATCTCGCGCGTTTTTCATCCACTAACACCATGTTTTATTTATTATATTTATGTGTTATTATATGTTAAATTAAAAGCGCTTGGTTCAGTGGTTAAGTGGTTGTGCTGGCAACGTTAAAGACCTGGGTTCAAGTCCCAGGTCTGGCAAATTTCAATGTTATTTTTCAATATAAGATCCTATGCTACGCTAACATCCAGGTTCACCATACGTTCACCATCTCAAGCCACACACGCGTCCAGTTCCATCAATCAAAAGGCCAAGGTTCAAGGAACACGCTATATTCCCAGTCAACGCATCATACAGGATTCAAAAAGTCAATGGACCAATGCTTATTGGGCCAGATTCCATTAATTTGACCTCCAATTTTGGGGCTACACCCCACCCTGGTTTGCCAATTTTATTTATTTTTCTTATATCTTTTTAATTATTATTTTATTTGTTTTGTTGTTTTAATTCAATAATTATTTATTTATTTTTTTACAAAATACAAAACTTCATTGAAAAATCAGAAAAGGAAAAATATAATATTTATTCATTCTAATTATTTTTTTTTCTTATAAACTAATATGTAAATTATTTAGTTTAATTAGGTTTTTAACTTTAATTCCTTTTAATAAAAAAATCCAAAAAAATATAGAATTAGGTTAATTAATAATTTTTATACCTTTTAATTTTCCCTTTTTTATCACAATATTATTTATTTATTTATTTTATTTTTATAATTAAATGTATATAAATAAAAATTAGGGTTTAATTTAGGTTAATATAATATTTTCACAATAAACTTAAAAAAACAATAGAATTAGGGTTAGTCAATTAGAATTAATTCCTTCTTTTTTTTCTTTTAAATCTAAAAAACACAAAATACCAAAAACATTTAATTTTTTAATTTTAATTCTCATTAACTTTTAATTTTTTGCAAAAGGGTCCAACGCCCATACTTTTAATTATTGATTTCGCGCATTTATTTTTATGTCGTTTATTATACTTATGTAATTCTCCCAAAGCATTGTAATTTAAATTTCTCGCACTTTTAACTTCTTTATTTTCCGTCAAATCGGGTCCGGTTTAATTTTGGCGATGTGGACCCGCGCCTTTTGTAATAGCTTTAGATTTATTTTTCCGCAAATATGTTAAACAAAGCATGAAAGAATGTATGGCCTTAAATAAAATCAAGCATAGATCACAATGAACATGACAAGACAAATACAAATGAAAACGACACACGAATCGCACACACCACCCCTAGGGTACGCCTCACTGTTGCCTTGCCTCGAAAGGTGATCGTCGAGTAGAGGATGTCTTAGTAAGTCCTCATGATCCGGGAACCTGGCATGAGGGTAGCTTCTAAGGTGTCTTCCCATTGCTCTGGTGATCACCATGTCCCGAACCTCGAATTGACCCGAATACCTCCAACGGTGGTGCTACCTACCTCTCAATGGTGGGATGGCACTACTTTAAAGGACATTTACACAGACGAATTCCTTAGGGTAGGTAGGTTCTCAAGGATACTTGCTCTAATCTCAAAATAAACTCAAAAAGACTTTTCACACCGACACGTTTCAAAAGCTTTCAAAGCAGATTTTTCAAACACTCTGACGTACGAGTCGAACTGAAATTTTTCAAAGAAACTTTTTTAAACCCACGATTGAAAAGCAAACAAAACATTTTGAAAACACAAATGAGCAAGTATCTAAGAGCCCATGGATAACCATGGATAGAAAGGGTGCTAACACCTTCCCTTTCTATAACCTACCTCCCGAACCGAGAGCAATCTCTTTAAGGAATTTTTCTGTGCTTTTGTCCTTTCCATTTGGAGAAAATAAAAGACGGTGGCGACTCTTGCTTCCGCGACATTTCGCGAACCAGCGTTAAACAGTCAGTTCCAGATCCACCGATCACAGTTAGCTTCAGAATCAATTAATTAGTATGAATCTATAAGAAAAATGCAATGAGAATGCTTGAATATTGAAATACGAATATGCACATAATGTGAAAAAGTTTGAGTTCCATTCACCAATTCTGGGCGTTAGGGATGTGGAAAACTATTCAGACACGTTTCTTGATGTCTCAGGAAGGCAATGGGATAATTATTTTGGCTTGAATCGCACTGGAAGATAGTTTTCAGTTTTGGAATTTTTTGTCAAAAACTCAAACTTGGTTATTGATGTATGGCGCAGCTGGGAGGTCCTTAGCATTAGGGTTTGCTTTGCACTTATGTATGGAATGATTAGGGTTAGGTTTTTGGTCCAAAGAATCAATGAATTGATGGAATCAATATTTGATTTTCATGCCATAATTTTTCAATCTTTTTCATGCTATTTTGGTTCCAATCATGTCCAATCACATGGATTATTTCCCTATCTAATAATGCACGAAAATCTGAAGTTATCCCATGCATAAAAAGATTTGATTGACTTGCTTTGATATTTTCCACATATTTATTTTAATTAAATGAATTATTAGCCATTAAAAATTCAAATAAATAAATAAAAATGATGAAAAACTTCCCTTTGGGCCAAATGGTCGTGCACATGCCTTGGATGATGATTCTTGGAAGAAAATGTGGCCCATTAACAATTTTAAGGCATTTGAAGCAAAGTTGACTTTTCAAAATACCCAAAAATTTCCCAACTTCCACAAGGCATATCTTGCTCAATTGTTAAGCTTTGATCATGTTCTTGGACATTTTGGAAAGGTCTTGAAGTCCTCTAACCAATGCCTTTGGTCCCATGTCATTTTGATTTACCAATCTCAAGTTATGGCCTTTGACTTAAAGTCCCTTTTTGTTGACTTTTGAAAATGACCTATAATGTTGAAATTGATAACTTTTTGTGAGAGCATTTCTTGGACTTGAAGTGTGAAGAGGAGTTGTAGGAAATGTCTTTCTATTCAAAATGAGCTTTGGATGGAATTTTTCTGATAATCCATGTGGAAGTTATGCCTTGGTCAAGTTACAGTTGACTTTTTCAACTGTCCAAATATGGAAACTTTTGCATCTTGAGACTTTTTGAGCCAAGCTTTGAGAATCATGATCAAGCATTGATCAAATGATGTTTGTGGCTTCAAAATGAGATGTTGACCAAAATTTTGAACTTTTGACTGTCAAATGACCATTTTGCCCCTACAGTTGACTGTAGGGCAATTAGGGTTTTTGACTGTGCAATTTTGTGCTGTAAGTCTTGAAACTTGGCATGAGGATGCTTGACCATGTTTATAGGCATATGGGACTTAATTGGACCCTTGGAAACTTCAATTTCTTTGTCAGAACCAAAACCCTAGTTTTTGACTGTTATGAGGCCCTTGAACTGTGCAACCCTTAGAGAGATTTTGAAGCTTTGACTTGGCAAACTTTGAAGAATATGGGAGGGAAAATTTTATGGTACAACAGTTGCCCCTGTTAAATCTTCTTAGACCTGAGGATGCAGATTGGCTGACGTGCCTTTCGTAATCCGAAGGTGGAAGATGATTGAACACTAGAGTGCCCAAAAATTTGCGCTCACATAGTAGTGTGGTGGTGGGGAATGGGCTTACAGATGCCATTTAGAGATTGATGAATAGGATGATGGGCTTATAGATGCCATGCTAAGAGATGATGGAAGGTGGATGGGCTTATAGATGCCATCTGGGTGTTGATCGCGTAAGAGATTCCTTAGTGAGAACTTGCGTACCTGCAAAAGAAAATGATTACCTGACCTGTTGTAGGAGCTGGTCTTCAAACTCTTTGTATAGATGTGTCATGACTGGTTACAGGAGCTGAATTTGGAGCTTCAAACGGTGATGAATGAACCAGGGATGGTTACTACCTCGACAGGAACGTTGAGAGAACCTTGGACGATTACTACCTCCACAGTAACGGGGAGAGAATCTGGGGCGACTTCAACCTCAATAGTAATCATTGAGAGAATCTGGGGACGATTACTACCTCCGCAGTAACGGGGAGAGAACCATAGGCGACTTCAACCTCAACAGTATCATTGAGAGAATCTTGGACGACTTCAACCTCAACAGTAATCATTGAGAGAATCTGGGGACGATTACTACCTCCGCAGTAACGGGGAGAGAACCATAGGCGACTACAACCTCAACAGTAACGCTGAGAGAATCTTGGGCGACTTCAACCTCAACAGTAATCATTGAGAGAATCTTGGGCGACTTCTACCTCAACAGTAATCATTGAGAGAATCTGGGGACGATTTCAACCTCAACAGTAATCATTGAGAGAATCTTGGGCGACTTCAACCTCAACAGTAATCATTGAGAGAATCTTGGGCGACTTCAACCTCAACAGTAATCATTGAGAGAATCTTGGGCGAATTCAACCTCAACAGTAATCATTGAGAGAATCTTGGGCGACTTCAACCTCAACAGTAATCATTGAGAGAATCTTGGGCGACTTCAACCTCAACAGTAATCATTGAGAGAATCTTGGGCGACTTCAACCTCAACAGTAATCATTGAGAGAATCTTGGGCGACTTCTAACTCAACAGTAACGCTGAGAGAATCTTGGATATCTTCTACTGAGTCTTCATCAGGAAAATCTGTTAGGGGTCGATTTAGCTGGACTAGAGAAGGCCTTTGAATGGATAAGAAACAGGAAAATCTTAGGGTCGATTTAACTGAACGGGTCTAGGTCTTGGAATATAGTTGAGAACTTAACTGAATCTTTCCTGAAAGGTAAAGGTCAGTCATATGCAATGCATGATATGGATCAAGCAATGATGTTCTCAACATAAATGAGATTTGTGAGATATGATGCGTATATGCATGGTGTGATGTTTATGAATGTATGTTTTCGTCTTAGGAAAATAAATCCTTGACGGGTTCCAGGAAGTCATATCCTGGGATGATGTTGAAGAAAGATTTTGCTTCCGCTGGGGATGATAGTTGCAAGAATACCGGTAGGAGAAGATGACTCCGTTGGGGAATAAACTTGGAGAATGGATTACTCTGCGGGGAGAAAAGTACTCTAGTGATCTTGCTGGGGAGCAATACTCTGTGGGGAGAGTGGTACTTTGTTGAGTTGTTGATGAGGATAACTCCGCTGGGGATACCCTTGTTGTGTTGGAAGTGTTAATAGACTTCGCTGGGGATAAGAAGACTTCGTCGAGGATGCTCTTTCTGTGGCTTTTGGCTGAGGATAACCCAGTTATATCCTGGTAAGGAAATAACTCTTTGAATAAAGTCGGGAGACGCGTTCGTGCTCTGCGGGGGTAAGCTTCCAGAATCTACTGGGGATAAGCTTACTGCTTGGGGAGATGGATTCCAACTTTCCTGGGGGAACTAGATTGGACTCTCCTGAGGAAGTTTTGAATTATATTGGAAGTAACTCCACTGAATGTTTGATATACCACCGGGGAACAATCTCTAGACCAAGATTGTCGGGGATGCTTGTTAAGAATGCATATATACTGCTGGAGAGTGTTGAGATTTGCGGGAGGATACCCAACCTCCTTAAGGCTGATAGTATAGCTTTGCTTGGGGAGAGTGCATTGACTTGCTGGCTCACTCTCTGGGGAATTGGGATGTACTGGTTATGCTCTTCAGCTGAACCTACCTTGGTACCTTGGAGGATAGAACAATTACATCGTTTGGACAACTCATCATTGCCCCTGTTTCTGAGGTGGGAGAGGAAGACCTGTGAGGTGCTGATGATTGACGATTGACAAATCTTCTGGTAGACGGGTGAAGAGATGCCAGGACATAGTCGTACGCTTTGATCCCTAACTTTTGCCTGGACCGCCCTTTCGGGTTTTCAGTCCACCGGGATACCCATTTTTGCCCAAGCCGCCTTTTTAGGTTTTCGACTTGCCGGGTGTACAGATTTTTTCATTTCATCCCTTATTTTTGCCCGAACCCTTTTGGTTCGCCGGGAAGCCCTAATTTTTGCCTAGGTATGTCAACCTACCGGGTCTTTGATTATGCGTAGTATTTTTCGACTATATCCACACTCTCAGAATGTAGAGAGTTGCCCCTGTTAGAAGTGTTTTGTCATGCTACCAAAAGGTGTTTGATCAGGCAAGATTCGTTGCTGGAGTGCCCCAAGTGACTCAGGCAGAGATTTGCCCCGGGCGATTTGGCCTTTGAGAGATTCTCCGAATCTTGATTGGATTGCCCCAGATAATGGACAGTGATCAGGCCATGCCCCTTGATTGGAAGTGCTTTTGTTCACTAGGCTTTCATCATGCGAATTTCCCTGCTGTTCAAACAAATAGTCATATGCAAACAATGTTATATCAAAAATGAAAAGCTTACGTCTATCTTGAAGATTTTGAAAATGCATTTTTTTCATAAAACAAATGAATGTTTGTAAAACGTGATGTCAACTCCGTATTTACTGTAGGCCTTAAGGAGTCAGGATACCTTTCGTAACAGTATGCTTTCGAACTAACCCATGCTTCAGCTAGGACTTTTAAGGGTTATAACGTGGCCTGGTTCACGGTTTAAGAAACAAAGGATAAAGGCTCAAATTTTATTTGTACCCACCCGCTCTTCGTGATGTTCTCCAAACCTAAACTCAGTTAATCATACGTTAGACCTTGTTTGAGTCTTTGCTCTGATTTTCCGGTGATGATTCGGATGTTGATAACTTATTTTGAATAGGCAGTCATTCCTTTTTTGTTGAGGGTTTGTAAGACCTCTTTCTTGTCTGATTTTTGTTATCCCTTTCTTTTTTGCCTGAACTGTTTCCTTTTTTGGAATTACAGTCAGCGGGATGCCCCAGTTTTGTAAGTCTCCTTCATGGGTTTTGACTTAATGGGTTTTTTATTTTTTGAGATAATGACTGCCTTTCTTTATTTGATTATTCGGAACCATCACTGTCTTCTTTTTGTTGTAAGGACCTCTTTGGTGCCATTCGTTATGAATTTGGATCAACTGAGAGACTACCCTGCCCCAGGTTATGATTAAGGGTTTTAAATTTCGAAAGGAAAAAAAAACTCCTACTTCTTTGGCTCAGAGGGGTTGTCGAGGAATTATCTTCCTTATTACTCCAGTGTTTAGGGATTGAAACAATGCCTGTACCTCATAAGCGGGGTCTGTTCAAAAGCATACTGTAGATTGCGGTATCGTTTTCGTCATCCTCCCTCAAGAGGCTTAGAATTATTAATGGAGAGTTGACATCAGAAAAAATATGAAAATAATTAGCATATAGTGAATACGAATATATTGCTTCAAAACAGACATATGCGATGCATTAATGAAATAACAATGTTTAACATGAGTAAATGTTTAAACAAAAGAAAATTACAACTTGGAAATCCTAATGAACAACAGTCTTTTCATCTCAGGGCTTGTTACTTCAAATGGTGCATCCGATAGGGATGGCAGGAGCATTCAGCCGGGCCCATCTGGGTGAAATCCACAGTTCCTTCCTCAATCAGGTCTTGGATCTTATTCTTCAGAGCCCAGCAGTCGTCGGTGTCATGGCCTGGACTGCCAGAGTGGTATGCACATCTTTCCTTAGACTTGTATTTTGGGGAGGCTGTGTTGAGATTCTTAGGAGAGTCCCTTAACGTCACCAGATTCAACCTCAACAATTGTTGTAAAGCTTGAGACGGTGACACATTGAGCTTGGTGAACTGCCTTTTAGGCCTGTCTGGTTTGCTCTGACCAGTCCGTTGTTCTTGGCGAGGTCGTTGTTGGACCTGTGAAGTACTAGCAGCTTCGAGAGACCCAAACCTTTGACTTCTTGGAAGTTGATTAATGACTGGGTCCCTGACTTGGGCTGGTTGCTTCATGTCTTGATGAAGCTGACTGATCATGGCCCTCAGCTCTCCTTGCTCCTGAGCTAAGCTTTGGATGAGAGCCCTTTTCCCCAGCATCTGGGTTTTCAATGTGTCTACCTCAGCTTGTAGACTTTTCAGCCGTTCGTCCTGGTCGTCTTTAGCATTGTTCCTGACCAAAGTCCCTGTGAGGAGTGTTCTCAGCTCTTCCTGCCCCTTGGATAGGCTTAAGAAAATTTCTTTGAATTGAGTCTCTTGAGCAGGAGGTCCCTGGTTATCTTGTTGGGAAGTCATTGCTGAAATAAACAGCGACAAAGGTAAGTGACCTGCAAAAGGGATACCTGTAATGCAATGATGTGGATTAGCATGCAATGTTTTCAAGGATCTCGCAGGGTAAACAAGAAACCGCTAGAGTTTGAATTTTGTAACTTGATTGAAGGCACTGCATATTGTTGAGAGTCCTTCTTCAAGGGTCAAAGGCTCACCATATCAAGTGGGTCATAGCCCCTGACAACCTTGGCTAGAGGAAAATAAATCCTCTTTGCCCCTTGCTAGATGTTTGATTTATCATGACCTGCATCGCAAACCCTTGAGATCCTTGAAATGGGTTAGGATGTATGCAATGGTATGATGTTATGGTATGCATGGGGTGATATAGGTAAACCTGTTATGAGTCCCAATTAAGGATTGCAAACCAAAACCTGCAAGAAAACTCAAGTAAAAACCTGTCATGAGTCCTAATTGAGGACTGTCAACAAAACCTGCAAGAAACTTAGTAAACCCTGTTATGAGTCCCAATTAAGGACTATAAACAAAACCTGCAAGAAACTTAGTAAGCCCTGTCATGGGTCCCAATTAAGGACTAAAACAAAACCTGCAAGTAGTTCATGTGTCAGATAAAGCATGCAAGTAGTCAAGTACGAAGGCACGCAAGTCACACAAGAGAAGCCCTTAGAGTTTAGGCCAGCATGAGGTTTAGGTATTACCCTCTTGAAGTTGGTGGGCTCAACCTGTCCTACCAGAAGTAACCGGGTTCTAAGGGTCCCAATATCACGGGATTGCTTTCATTGTTCATCGTTTCGATTTAGCCACTGAACTGGCGACCGAAATATTCCAGGAAAGCAACCCTCAATTGAGTGTAGTATCGAGTATCAACCAACCTCGGACTGCACCAAAGTCAGTTATCTCACTACCCTAAAAAGGCCAAGATGGTTCAATTAAGGTTCCTAAGGTCTGTTGATGCTTCACGACACCACGCGGAGGCCCCGTACTCTCCTTGACTGAACTCAAGGGTTACCGGTACACGCCAAAGTGCCACATCAATGTAGCAGACTGTTTCAACCATGTCGGTATACCCCGCACAGTTCCCTCACAGTCTTGTTGCTACTTTCTAAGAAGGTATCCCCCAGATCCGGGTTAGGATCTATAGAACTCCCAAGACAGTCCCAAAATTTAAAGCAAGCAAAGAAAGAAATTGAAAACACAGTTATGAACTATCCCTAAGGTACACCTCACTTTAAGTTTAAATCCCCAGCAGAGTTGCCAGTTCTGTGATCAGTGGATCTGGAACTGACTGTTTAACGCTGGTTCGCGAAATGTCGCGGAAGCAAGAGTCGCCACCGTCTTTTATTTTCTCCAAATGGAAAGGACAAAAGCACAGAAATATTCCTTAAAGAGATTGCTCTCGGTTCGGGAGGTAGATTATAGAAAGGGAAGGTGTTAGCACCCTTTCTATCCATGGTTATCCATGGGCTCTTAAATACTTGCTCATTGTGTTTTCAAAAATGGTTTGTTTGCTTTTCAATTGTGGGTTTTAAAAAAGTTTCTTTGAAAATTCCAGTTCGACTCTTGTATCGGTCCGCAAGAGTGTTTGAAAAATTGCTTTCGAAAGCTTTTTGAAAAGGTGTTGGTGTGAAAAGTATTTTTGATTTGTTTTGAAGTTTAGAGCAAGTATCTAGAGTCGTCTACCTACCCTAAGGAATTCGTCTGTGTAAATGTCCTTTAAAGTAGTGCCATCCCACCATTGAGAGGTAGGTAGCACCACCGTTGGAGGTGTTCGGGTCAATTCGAGGTTCGGGATATGGTGATCACCAGAGCAATAGGAAGATACCTTAGAAGCTACCCTCATGCCAGGTTCCCGGATCATGAGGACTTACTAAGACATCCTCTACTCGACGATCACCTTTCGAAAGGCAAGGCAACAGTGAGGCGTACCCTAGGGGTGGTGTGTGATTGGTGTGTCGTTTTCAGTTATTTTTGTCTTGTCATGTCATGGGTGATCTATGCGTTTGTTTTTATTTTGACATTCATTCTTGCATGCAATTATTAACAGTTTAAAAGAGCGAGAAATATAAAGTTTCTAAACTATTACCAAGGCGCGGGTCCACATCGCCAAAATTAAATCCAGGACCGGATTTGACATAAAATAAAGGAAAGTGCGAGAAATATAAATTTACACGGCTTTGGGAGAATTACATTAATATTTAAAAGAAGGAATAAAAATGCGAAGAGAATTAAATCGAAAGCGAGGGCGTTGGACCCTTTTTATGAAATTAAATTATTATTATTAAATGAATTAAATTAAAATGAAAAGAAATTATTTTTGAGGGTTTTTTGTATTTATGTTTTTTTATGTGAATTAAATGAAATTTAAACCTAATTCTAGCTATCTTTTAATTTATTAAGAAAATATGAAAATTACCTAAAATTAAATCTAATTAATTAATGCAATTTGATTTATAAAAATAAATAATTAAGAATTAATAATTAATATGGTGAAAAAATGAAAAAAAGATTAAAAAAATGCTTGAAACCCTAATTCTACCAATTTTTAAGTTTATTAAAAAATATTAAGTTTAAGAATAAAACTAAATTAATTAATGATTTTTATTTACAAAATATTAACATAAAATATATTTTTTGATTTTTATGACTTTTCTGATTTTTTGTTATTTTTATATTTTTATGAAAATAAATTGGTTTAAAGAATTAAAGAGAAATTAATTAAAACAAACAAAATAGAAAAATATAAAAAGGAATAAAAGAAGCAAACCATGGGGGTTTTGTCCCTAATTGGAGGTTATTGTTTAGCAATTAGGCCCATCTGTTTCAAGGCCCTTTTGACTTTTCTTGGAGCGTATGTGTGCATTGACTGAGGCCTAGGATGTTCCTCAAATCTCCACCTTTAGATTGCCATCATGAGATGCGTGGCATACCTGGATTATGAGTTGCACGGTGGAACCCTGGAAGCGAACTACACACAAGCGTGATTAGAAAAATAATATGGAAAGGGATGGGGGACCTGGGATTCGAACCCAGGTCCCAGAGGTTACCATACACAAGCCTTGCCACTGGAGCTCTTGACGCGCTTTGATTATATAATGGCAAATAATTAATATAATGGAAAAACAAGAGTTAGTGGGACTTTAGCGCGAAAATTCAAATTACTCAATCAGGTGGTGCCACATAGCTTTCTTCTTCGTTGGCTTGCTGTATCTGAAAAAATAAAAAGAATTAGCGGGGGTTTTGAACCCCCCCAAAATATGCCATTCTCAAGAATAGCAAATAGCTCGTCTTGGATCAGAAATTAGGCGCGACTATGGCAATCGATTCGTCCAAGTGTCCTGATTTTGATCATGGTATTGGGAAGTACCAATTTTACAGTATATGAAAATACCTAATTCGAAGCTTGAAGAACCCTAGCCTGTTTCAATGGTGAAATCACGTACAATGCACAAAAACTCAATCAAACTATAGGGTTAGCTTCAGAATCAATTAATTAGTATGAATCTATAAGAAAAATGCAATGAGAATGCTTGAATATTGAAATACGAATATGCACATAATGTGAAAAAGTTTGAGTTCCATTCACCAATTCTGGGCGTTAGGGATGTGGAAAACTATTCAGACACGTTTCTTGATGTCTCAGGAAGGCAATGGGATAATTATTTTGGCTTGAATTGCACTGGAAGATAGTTTTCAGTTTTGGAATTTTTTGTCAAAAACTCAAACTTGGTTATTGATGTATGGCGCAGCTGGGAGGTCCTTAGCATTAGGGTTTGCTTTGCACTTATGTATGGAATGATTAGGGTTAGGTTTTTGGTCCAAAGAATCAATGAATTGATGGAATCAATATTTGATTTTTATGCCATAATTTTTCAATCTTTTTCATGCTATTTTGGTTCCAATCATGTCCAATCACATGGATTCTTTCCCTATCTAATAATGCACGAAAATCTGAAGTTATCCCATGCATAAAAAGATTTGATTGACTTGCTTTGATATTTTCCACATATTTATTTTAATTAAATGAATTATTAGCCATTAAAAATTCAAATAAATAAATAAAAATGAAGAAAAACTTCCCTTTGGACCAAATGGTCGTGCACATGCCTTGGATGATGATTCTTGGAAGAAAATGTGGCCCATTAACAATTTTAAGGCATTTGAAGCAAAGTTGACTTTTCAAAATACCCAAAAATTTCCCAACTTCCACAAGGCATATCTTGCTCAATTTTTAAGCTTTGATCATGTTCTTGGACATTTTGGAAAGGTCTTGAAGTCCTATAACCAATGCCTTTGGTCCCATGTCATTTTGATTTACCAATCTCAAGTTATGGCCTTTGACTTAAAGTCCCTTTTTGTTGACTTTTGAAAATGACCTATAATGTTGAAATTGATAACTTTTTGTGAGAGCATTTATTGGACTTGAAGTGTGAAGAGGAGTTGTAGGAAATGTCTTTCTCTTAAAAATTAGCTTTGGATGGAATTTTTCTGATAATCCATGTGGAAGTTATGCCTTGGTCAAGTTACAGTTGACTTTTTCAACTGTCCAAATATGGAAACTTTTGCATCTTGAGACTTTTTGAGCCAAGCTTTGAGAATCATGATCAAGCATTGATAAAATGATGTTTGTGGCTTCAAAATGAGATGTTGACCAAAATTTTGAACTTTTGACTGTCAAATGACCATTTTGCCCCTACAGCTGACTGTAGGGCAATTAGGGTTTTTGACTGTGCAATTTTGTGCTGTAAGTCTTGAAACTTGGCATGAGGATGCTTGACCATGTTTATAGGCATATGGGACTTAATTGGACCCTTGGAAACTTCAATTTCTTTGTCAGAACCAAAACCCTAGTTTTTGACTGTTAGGAGGCCCTTGAACTGTGCAACCCTTAGAGAGATTTTGAAGCTTTGACTTGGCAAACTTTGAAGAATATGGGAGGGAAAATTTTGGGGTACAACAGCCAAGTTAGGCGATTAAAGGTTCTAAGGTCAATTGATGCTTAACGACACCATACGGTGGACCCGTATTCTCCTTGTTTCTCCATAAGGGATACTGGTACCAACCAAAGTGCCACACCAACGTAGCCACCGCTTCAACCGTATCGGTCTACACCGTACAGTTCCCTCACTGTCTATTTCTACTTACCTAAAAGGTATTCCTCAAATCCGGGTTAGGATCTATAGTAACCCCAAGCAAAACCCTTAAAAGTAAAGCAAACAAAACAAACAAGAGAAGCAATTATGATGAATTAGATCCTAAGGTATACCCCACTTTATTATGTCCCCAGCAGAGTCGCCAGTTCTGTGATACAGTGGCAGAACCGACTGTTTGACGCTGGTTTGTGTTTTGCGTTTTTTTTTTGCAAAATTTCGCGGTAAGCAAGAGTCGCCACCGACTTTTATTTCATCCAACCGGAAAGGAAAAAAGTACAGAAAAAATCCTTTCTCGAGATATTCTGAGTACGGGGGGTAGATTATATAAAGGGAAGGTGTTAGCACCCTTTCTATCCATGGTTTTCCATGGGCTCTTAGGTACTTGCTCATCTTTTAAAATTTCTTGTGTATGTGCTTTGTTTTTTAAAAGAGTTTTAACTTCGTGATAACCCTTGTATCAGTCCTCAAAGGTGTGACGAAGTTGTTTTGAAAATTGTTTTGAAATGTGTAAGTGTGAAAAAAGTTTGTTTTGAGCAAGTACCTACTAGCATCTACCTACTCGAAAAAAGATCGTTTCTATTCTTGTTTCCTTTAGACAATGCTATCCTACTATTGGGAAATAGGTAGCACCTTCGTTGGAGTTGTAAGGGTCAATTCTAAAGGGACGTACGATCACTAAAGAAATGTTAGGACACCTTAGTAATAACCCTAGAGTCTTAAGATCACATTCGAGGCAACATTTCTGAGGCAACATTTCCGAGGCAACATTTGATCTTTTTAGACAGGAGGGAAACCACTAAGACACCCTATACTTAATGATCGTTTACCGAAGGCAACCGAAGTGTGAGTATACCCTAGGGTGACATGTGCGAGTGATCTGTTTTCAGTTATTTAGTCTTTTCACATTAGGGTTATCTAACTGGATTAATTTGTCATGCATTCTTTTTATAAAATCCTATTAGCATTCATCTAAATAGTCAAATATTTGCGAGAATTAAAATGCGAGAAAGTAAATCTACGCTATTACAAGGCTTCGGGGAGGGGATTTATTACATAGCCAAAAACCTGGGAAAAAGCGATAAATAAAAGTTCTAGATTAAACTATTACAAACCATGAACAATTAGAACAATATTGGCAAAAATTGAATAACGCGCGCGCGATGAATTGAATATGAAACACCTAGGGTTTTGACCCTCTCTTAAACCTAATTGCGATTGATGAAAAAAGTTTTTTTTGTTATGTTTTAAGAAAATAATGGAATTGTTAAATTAAAGGAAAATCCTAAGTCTAATTAATTTTAAACTAAGAAAAATTAATTAATTCATCTAAAAGCCTATTTTTGTATTTTTATTTACTTGAGAAAAAGAGAAAATTAAAAGTTAACCTAATTTCTATTTTTATTTTATTTATGGAAACAAATTACAATTTCCCTAATTTAAACTAAATTAAATTAATTTTGATAAAATAAAAATTAATCCTAATTTTGGATGAATTATTGATTTTATGTTTTTTTGTAAAAAAAAAAATTAATTTATTAATTAAAGAAAATAAAAATAAATATTGAAAGATTTAAATAAATAAATAAAGAAAAAAAAGGAAGGAATAATGGGCATGTGATCAGCAACTCTGGTATGCGCCAGATCTGATTCAGACCGCTGGATCCAGCAGATGATGACCTTCAGAAGGTGAGGTGCGCTGGATCTGGTTCTGACTGATGGATCCAGAAGGCGGTCAGGGGACGCTTTATCTGGTCCTAACTGATGGGCCCAGAAGGTGTTACGCTGGATTTGGTCCTGGCTGGTGGAACCAGAAGATGCTGAACGTTAGAAACTGCAGGTGCTGGATCTGGTAAAAACAAATGGGAAAATGCCAAAAGCTCACGCCTAGGATCGAACCCAGAATCATGAGTTTCTGGCTTCTTTCTTCTGACTGACTGCGTTGGATGTTAACTTGTTAAACAAAAAATATATTAGAAAAACAAGTTTCTGGCCAGAATATCGCACCAGAATTTAAACCAGCCAATAAGGTTGTGACACGCTATCGTCTTCTTCCTTGGAACCGTCGTTTAAAGCTCGGATCCTTTACCTACAGACATGGCGATGTAGCTACAAACCTGTGCATTTTAAAAATTGTCCACAGGAAATATAAATGGCCATGGCTAGTACCAATCAACTCATCTCATCCTCATGAGTATCATGGTACCATAATCAACGTCCAATTTTACCTGTATTACAAAGCCCTAAACCTAAACAAGAAACCCTAGCCATTGCAGCTTTTCATACAATTATCAGAAACGCAATTGAATATAATGGTTAGCTTGTAAATTCATTAAGGAACAAGTATATGTAATTAAAACGTGCAAATGACGCGTAAATCCATGAAAACGAAAATGATTTTTTTGAACAAAACGTGACCTTTGTACCTTTGATTCCAGATGTGAGAAAGCTTGCAAATGGTTAGAATGCCTTCTGGAGATGTCCAGCAATCTGCTGGCAAGGTTAAAACGGCTTGGATTGGCCTCTAGGTTGGATATTTGATCACCACTTTCTCTTGAATTTTTTCAGTTTTTTTTGCCTCTTTCACGACTGTTCAACCTCTTCTCCTGCCCTGCCTCGCTTCTGTATATGTAACACAACTTATTAGGTAAACAAAAACGACCTCAATCTTGCTCATTATGAAGATTTGATTTAATCTTTCATGGCATAATCACTTTCCAATTTTGCTCAAATTCAATCTTTTTCAAGCCAAATAAGCCTTGCACAAATTGATTCTCTATAGACAGCATATGAGATCTTCCTTCAATGCAAAAATCATCGCTAAAACACAATATAAGATTTATTTAGATTTATTTGATTTTATTTGAATTTTAAATAAATAAAAATCAAAATAAATAAAATAAATGAATAAATAAAGCATGGAGGGTCCCATAGGTCGTGGACTATGTTATCATTGAAGTGCGAGCATAAAACGTTAGGCCGATTTAGCAAAACTTGCAAATTTGAGCACATTTGACTTTTGGCAATTTTGCAAAAAAGGTCAACTTTGACAATACATATCTCTCTCAATTTTGACCCTAGGAGGGTGTTCTGGGACTTTTTATAAATCTTAGGATGTCCTCTAAGCAACTCTTTTGGTATCATCTCAATTGAGTCTTCCATGTTCATGTATGAAGCTTTGACCCAAAAGGTGTTTTTGTTGACTTTTCAAAATGACCTATAATGTCAAAATTCATATCTTTTGGTGAGTGTATATTATAAACTTTGGATATGAATATGAATTGTAGGGAATTGAATCCTCTTAAAAATGAGATTTGGATGGGTCATTTCTGATAAAGTATGAGAAAGTTATGCTTGGTCAAAGTTAAGTTGACTTTTCCTACAAAACCCTAATTTAACAACTTTTGGGTTTTGATGAATTGTAAGCAATCCTTGATGAGTCATGATCAACCCTTGATTAAATGATGAATGATACTTCAAAATGAGGATGTTGACCAAAAATCTTGAAGTTTGACTGTATGTGGGCCACAATTGACTTTTGACCTAGCACAGTCGATTTTCAGGCTTTTGAGCAGTTGACTGAGAAAACTTCTTCTGCAAGGCTTGAAAATTGACATGGATGATATTGAGAACATATTAGGACAATGGTGAGCATTTGGGAACCTTTGGATTCAAGCATCTTGATAAAATATGAAACCCTAATTTGAGATAGACTGCCTTAGGAGAGAGTTTGTCTGGTCAACTCTTAGACTTCCTTGAGCAATATGAGGACCTCACTTGACATGTATTGAGAAATATGGGAGGGAAATTTTTTGGGTACAACAGGATACAACAGCTTCCCCTGTTCAATCTTCTTAAACCTAAAGAGTCAGGTTGGCCTGTCTGCCATTCATGACTTTGAAGGTAGAAGATGATTGAACACTTAAGTGCCCAGAAATTTGCACTTGCTTGTGCAAGAGGTAACTCTATCAGTTGATTATAATGGGAATGGTCTTAGAGATGCCATTTGGAGAGGTGATGGAGAATCGTCAGAGATGGGCTTATAGATGCCTTCCTAAATAATTGTTTACTTTAACTGGGAGAAATATCATAATAAATCTCTCAGCAACTTAAATTGAACCAGAGGAAGCATCTACTGGAAACAAATCAAGATAAATAATTGATCGATTTAAATTGAACTAGCAGAGGTCTTGAATCATATTTAACTGGAAACAAATAAATAAAATCTTAGGGTCGATTTAGTTGAGAAAGAAATCTACTGGAAAACAAATCAGGATCAATCGTTGATCGATTTAAACTGAACCAGCAAAGGTCTCAAATTATCTTTATTTGGAAAACAAGTCAGTAAAATCTTCGAGTCGATTTAGCTAAACTAGAGAAAGAAGTCTATCGGGAAACAAATCAGGACAAATTGTTGATCGATTTAAACTAAACCAGCAAAGGTCTTGAATTATCTTTATCTAGAAAATAAATCAGTAAAATCTTCGAGTCGATTTAGCTGAACCAGAGAAAGAGTCTATCAGAAAACAAATTAGGATAAATCGTTGATCGATTTAAACTGAACCAGCAGAGGTCCTGAATTATCTTTATCTGGAAAACAAATCAGTAAAATCTTCAAGTCGATTTAGCTAAACCAGAGAAATAAGTCTACCGGAAAACAAATCAGGATAAATCGTTGATCTATTTAAATTGAACCATTAGAGGTCCTGGATTATCTTTATCTAGAAAATAAATCAGTAAAATCTTTAAGTCGATTTAGCTGAACCAGAGAAAGAAGTCTACCGCAAAACAAATCAGGATAAATTGTTGATTAATTTAAACTTAACCAGCAGAGGTCTTGAATTATCTTTATCTGGAAAACAAATCAGTAAAACCTTCGAGTCGATTTAGTTAAACCAGAGAAAGAATTCTATTGGAAAACAAATCAGGATAAATCATTGATCGATTTAAACTGAACCAGCAGAGGTCTTAAATTATAATTATCTAGAAAACAAATAAGTAAAATCTTCTAGTCGATTTAGATGAACCAGAGAAAGAAGTCTACCAGAAAACAAATCAGGGTAAATCGTTGATCGATTTAAACTGAACCAACTAAGGTCTTGAATTATCTTTATTTGGAAAACAAATTAGTAAAATATTCGAGTCGATTTAGCTGAACCAGAGAAAGAAGTCTACCGAAAAACAAATCAGGATAAATCGTTGATTGATTTAAACTGAACTAGCAGAGGTCTTAAATTATCTTTATTTGGAAAAAAAATCAGTAAAATCTTCGAGTCGATTTAGTTGAACTAGAGAAATAAGTCAACCGTAAAAAAAATTAGGATAAATTGTTGATCGATTTAAACTGAACTAGCAGAGGTCTTAAATTATCTTTATCTGGAAAACAAATTAGTAAAATCTTCGAGTCAATTTAGTTGAACCAGAGAAAGAAGTCTACTGGAAAACAAGTCAGGGTAAATCGTTGATCGATTTAAACTGAACCAACAAAGGTCTTGAATTATCTTTATCTAGAACACAAATCAGTAAAATCTTCGAGTCGATTTAGCTGAACCAGAGAAAGAAGTCTACCGGAAAACAAATCCGGATAAATCGTTGATCGGTTTAAACTGAACAAGCAGAGGTCTTAAATTATCTTTATATGGAAAATAAATCAGTAAAATCTTCTAGTCGATTAAGCTGAACTAGATAAAGAAGTCTACTGGAAAACAAATCAGGATAAATCATTGATCGATGTAAACTGAACCAGCAGATGTATTTTGAGAATGACCTTCTGAGTAAAATGTTGAAATAGCTCTTTGTCAGATATAGTCTTTGAGAAGATTGTCAGGTCGTATAAGTAGTCGGTGATATATGTTGATTGGTTTTTTCTGAAAAGGTGAAGAATTAGTTGTATGAAATGTCATGGTGTATGAAATGCATTGTGTTATAATGTTCTCAAAATAAATGAGACTGTGTTATATGCGTTTCGTATGCATATGCTATGATATTTTGTAAATGATGTATGAATATGCAATGTTTTGAAATTTGACCAACATCTTAGTCTGGGGAAAATAAATCCCTGATTGTCGCTGAGGATGAAGGGTATGTGTAATCTTCAATCTTCTGGAAGATGTTTCCCGCTGGGGACTCCTTCTTGCTGTTTGAGGATAATACGCTGAGAAACATTGATTTCTGCTTTCTGAGGAAAATCTATTGGAGAGTGTTAATTCCTACTTGAGGGAGAAGAGTTCTACACTTTGGTCATTATTTGATCTACTGTGGAGTTATAATTCTTTGTATACCCAGACCGGGGATAACATCAATGTATAACTTTCAGGCTCATCTGAGGAGGATAGAGTTGATTGATATTTGATCCAATTTTAGATTCAGTGGCAACTCTCTAGGGATAGTGATGACTTCACTAGGGAGGGAAGTTTTTCTGATGACTCATGGCCATCTGTGAAAAAGACCCAAGCTGGGGAGATTGGACATCATTGGGGAAATAAACCCTGTTGGGGAACTAAACCATGTATGACGAAATCTGGACTCCTCTGGGAAGTAAACTTGTTGATGGGAATGAGCTATGCCGGAGAGAAGTAATCTGTAGGGGTTTTTACAGTTTTAAAAGCTCAGCTGGGGAGAATAATTATCATGGACTGTAACATTTGAGATCCCGTAGATAGGCACTATTACTGGGAGGGAGCCTACACTCCTTTATCTGTTAGAGTGATCTGCTGGGAAGATTGTGGGGAATGTATGAACCTTGCGAATATTACCATGTAAGGAAAACCTCATAAAGTGGCTCTATGGTGATCCATGGGTGGCTTGGACGTCATCCCATCTCCTACAGTCTTGAGTAACTACTCATTCTTGTTTCTTATGCACATATTTGTTAACAGTCAATTATATTCATATGGATATGCTCGTTCAATTTTAGTTTTTGGACATTTTGCAAACAAAACAGAAAACATAAAAATAGAATATAGCTTTGAAATTGTTTTTTATATTTGATAATTTTGCCCATAAACAGGCGATCTTGTACAAAGAGACGGAAATCCTAGTAAGAGGAAATCATTGAAGAAAATATTACAAAATGAAAACAAAACATATATCTATGTAGAAATAATATCATCGAGTTCCAACTCTCATATTTCCATTATATCTTTGAACATCTCGTACCTTGCTATCGGAAGAAAGTGGTTGGCTGATCTGTACCGTTTGAATTTTTGGCGTTGGTAATAAAGCTCGCTATAGTGATCCAATAAGGACATAGTCATACGCTTTTATCCCTAATTTTTTCCTGGACTTCCTTTTCAGGTTTTTAGCCCACCGGGATACCCTTTTTTTGCCTAAGCCGTCTTTTCAGGTTTTCGACTTGTTGGGTGTACAGTCTTTTCATATATATATCCCTGATTTTTGCCGGAAGCCTCTTGGTTCGCCGGGATACCCTTATTTTTGCCTAGGCCAGTCAACCTAGCGGGTGATTTTTTAGGTGTAGTATCTTTTGACTATGTACACATTTGCAGGGTGCAGGAAATCCTCACTGTCTATGGTGGTCAACATCATAGCACCGCCAGAGAATGTTTTCTTGATTACAAATGGCCCTTCGTAAGTGGGAGTCCATTTACCCATGGGATCACCATGTGGTAGAATGATGCACTTTATTACCAAGTCACCAGCCTGATATACCTGATGCTTGATCTTTTTACTGAATGCCTTGATCATGCGCTTCTGATACATCTGACCATGACAGACAACTGCAAGCCTTTTCTCGTCAATTAGGTTTAGTTTATCCAACCTGGTTTGATTCCACTCGTTTTCGTCCAAGTCTGCATCTTTCATGATTCTTAGAGAAGGAATCTGGATCTCGACAGGTAGGATAGCTTCCATACCATAAACCAGAGAGAATGGGGTTGCCCCGGTTGAGGTTCTAGCCTAAGTGCGATAACCATGGAGAGTGAACGGTAACATCTCGTGCCAATCTTTGTATGTCACAACCATCTTCTGTATGATCTTCTTGATGTTCTTATTGGTGGCTTCCACTGCACCATTCATCTTCGGACGATATGGAGACGAGTTGTGATGCTTAATTTTGAATTGTCTGTAGAGTTCAGTGATCATTGTATTGTTGAGATTGGTATTGTTGTCAGGTGTAACTGTTTGTTGGCAACAATTTTGGTAAAACAATATGCTGTTAATGTTTTTCTAAATGTCTTGACATTTGTAGCAAACTATTTTGAATGATGTCAAAGCAGATGTCTTGACATCTTCCTCCTGAACTGAACTCAGCCAACATCAGTTTATGTTTTGTTTCATGTTTTCATGCGCGCCATAACTCAGGATTTGTGACTCACAGGCCGTGAAAAATATGGAGGAATATTTTTCAAATTGCATGGATTTTCTCTTGGCCTGTTTTTATGGAAATATTCAAAAGAATTGAATATTTGGTTTTAAGCCCAAGCCCACAGCTGCACATATATAAGGACTTGCTTCCTTATTCAAACTACATCAACTTTTAAAGAAGAATACTTTCTTCCTATTTTAGAATTCTAAGTCTTTTAATTGTCAAACACTCTAGTATTAATTTAATACTTGTGTTGTTATTTGGATTGTTAATTGTGTATCATTAATAAGCTTTTAAGCATTGAATAATTGAAGTTTTTAAACTTATTACTTATTTTGTTTCTTCACTGTAAGTGATTGAAGGGATTTGAGGAGGGCCTCATACCTAGGTGAGTCTTAGGTAGAAGTATAGCACGGGTAGTGGTTAAGTGATTAGATCGTAAACTGGTTGTTTACGGAGGGTCTATGAATTGATATTATTTAGTGGACTTGTCCCTGGCTTGGTAGCCCCCAGAGTAGGTGTTGTTGTACACTGAATTGGGTTAACAATCCCTTGTGTTTTTACTATATTTATTATTGTTTCACTTTACTTTGTTCCTCAGATATTTGTGTCGTGACATCTCATTCGACATCACATATCTGATACCAGAATTTCAATTGGTATCAGAGCAAGCATCCTGCTCTTTATCTGGGTGAGATCCAGGGAAGATACTTTCTGGTACTATGGACAAGGAAGGAGGATTTGTGAATATACCTTCCATTCTATATGGAAGTAATTATGACTACTAAAATCCACGTATGGTTGCCTTTTAAAGTCTTTGGACAGTAGAGCTTGGAAAGCTGTTTTAAAAGGATGGAAACACCCTGTCAAATTGAGAGAAAATGGAGAACCTACTTCTGAGTTAAAACCAGAAGAAGATTGGTATAAAGAAGAAGATGAAATTGATCTTGGAAATCCTAAAGCCTTGAATGATATATTCAATGGAATTGACAAGAACATTTTCAGATTAGTGAACACATGTGACGTAGATAAGTGTGATACTGTGGCAAAACCGACTGTTTATATTGGTTTTGATTTTGTGTTTGCAAATGTTATGGTAAGCAAGAGTCGCCACCGACTTTTCCTTTATCCAAATTACGGAAAGGGTGAAAAGAACAGAGAAAGAACTTTTCGAGAATTTTCTGAGTAAGGGGGGTAGATTAAGGAAAGGGAAGGTGTTAGCACCCTTTCCATCCGTACTTTTCTACGGGCTCTTAGAGGTTTTCTCCTTTTTCAAGATGCTTTGTGCTTTGTGTGTTTTGAAAAATGTTTTGAAATTCCTTAGTGCGGCGAACTTTGTAATGTTTCTTGGAATAGTGGAGAAAGTATACAAAGTGTTTGAAAATGTCTTTTGAAAAGAATAGTATTTATGTGTAAGTGTAAAAATAGTTTGAGCAAACTTCTAACAACTATATACTTTTATACTCGAAAAGGTTGTTCTTTTCCTACAATTAGTGAGTAGGTAGCCCTATCGTTGGATGTTTTGAGGGACAATTGGAGGGACGTTACAGTTATTAAGGTAACTTATGGAGATGCTTTAGCAATTCTATTTTAGGGACTAGATCATTCACCGATAAGGCAACTGCAGGGTCATCGAGGGACAATGATCTTTTGATTTATGGGTCTTTGCTAAAGCATTCCTTTCCCATGACTATTTTTAAAGGCAAACAAAGTGGGATACCCTAGAGGTGCTTGTGTGCAATTGTGTTCAATTCAGTTATTTATCTTTTTATCAAGTTTGCTAACGTTTGATTTCAGTTTTGTCATACAAACCTAGATACTAACAATTAATATATTGCATAATATTAAAGTGCAGGAATTTAAATCTATGCTATTAAAATGCTTTGGGGAGGGGATTTACATTATACAAGGATAAAGGGGGATAAAGCAGTAAATATCTTAATTTTTATCTATTATACCCAGTTAACAGATACAATAATAGTAAAAATACGAAATCCAATAAACGCGCGCAAAGTTGAAACGCGTCTAAAAATGTAAAAAGAAAATCTTTTTGTTGTTTTTAGTATAAAAGAAAATAAAGCCTAAGTCTATATAATTTTAATTTTAAGAAAAATATGTTAAAATAATTAATTAATTTATTCATTTATTAATTTTATTAATAAAACACTAACCTAATATTTTTTGTGATTTTTAATTTTAAGATTGATTCAAATGATAAAGTAAAAAAAAAAGAATGAAGAATAGGAACATAAAAGGCCTCCTTCGATTGCAGGGAGGAGTGGGCCTTTCGATTGAAGTGAAAAATGGGGTTTCTATCCAAGGAATGTTGTCTTTCGATTGAAGGGTTTCATCCTTTGATCCAGGGAGAGGTTGCCTTTTGATTGAAGGGTGCCACCCTTCGATCCAGGGAGATGCTACCTAGAAGTCCTTGCTGGAAACTGCTTAGTGGGTCCTTTGTGAGGACGCTATACCTATAAAAATGCTAGCAAACAAAAAACATGACCTGGGTTCCAAACCCAAGCCCTTTGATTCTATCTAGAATGACAAATCGAATGAAACAACAAATATGGATGTGTTATGTAAATACAAAGTTTGACATTTTACCCTCTCTTACTAGTAGTTGTAACCTTCAATTTCCCACTTTATCGATGTGGGTACCTTTGATCTGGGACTTCTGGGTGTGGATACTTTTGTTGAAGGGTTTCTTTGGCTTGGATTACTTATGAAAATTTTGACAACCTTTGGTGGGTTTGTGGGCAGCGTATTTCTAATACTTTGTCCCTTTGTAATGTGTCCTTGGCCTCGTATTTATAGGAGTGTGAGGGTGCATGAAAATGGAAAGGGACAACCATTTAACCAGGACTTTAAAGCCATGAGACAAGAATCATACATATTAAAAAGATTTCCTTTTTTGAAATATTCATGTCTCTTTGGAATCTTGAATGAACCTGGACACCTTTGATTTTAGAATGCCTTCAGGCCATGCTCTTCGATTGGCCTTGAGTTTCCTCCTACGGATGGACTTCTTATGTACCCTTCGAATAGGCCTTCTGAATACTTCTTCGAATGGACCTTTACATGTTCTTCGAATGGACCCTTTGAATGCTTCTTCAAATGGACCTTTACATGTTCTTCGAATGAGTCATTTACATGTTCTTTGAATGGGCCTCTTTCCTGGTGTGCTTGCAAGTTGAGGGGCCTTTGCCTTTGTGAATAGAAATAAACTTGTAGGATATTCTTGCCTTATGAATCAAAGTCAAGCTTGAAGTAGTTAACGCGTAGTTGAAGCATTGTGAAATTGACTTGATCGAAGGGGGTCCAGTGCTTAATCGAAGACTTACGTACCAAAGCTTGATCGAAGGGTTCCAAACACCTAATTGAAGCTTACTAATCAAAGCCCGATTGAAGAGTGCCAAATTCCCAATCAAATACTGGTGAGTCAAGCTTGTATCGAAGAATTTTGGATACCCAATCGAAGACTTTTCCCAGATGCCAATCGAAAGACACTTTGTTCATCTTCAAAAAACTTTATTTTCTTTAGGCAAGTGTTTGTGACCAACCATGTAAGGGAAGACCTTGGAAAACATGAGAGGGAAAATTTTGGGGTACAACAACTGCCCCTGTTTAATCTTCTTAAACCTGAAAATGTAGATTGGCTTGTCTGCCTTTTGTGATTTGAAGGTGAAAGATGATTGAACACTAGAGTGCCCAGAAGTTTGCACTCGTATGACATAACACTGATGGTTGACGTGCTCGGGAATGGGATTACAGATTCCATTTGGAGAAGATGACATAGAGTCGTCGGAAATGGGCTTAAAGATACCATCCAAGGAATATGACGGAGAGTCGTCGAAGATGGGCTTAAAGATGTCATTCAAAGAAGATGCTGACTTCATAAGAAGTCTCTTTGTGGGGATTCTTGTTCCTGTTGTCTAGGGAGGAGTCCACTGGGGGATGTTGATTTATGTTGTTTTCTTGTTTGAGGAAAAATCTATGGGGAATAGAGTATAGGAACTTCAGTTGTCCATGGCTCTACTGAGGGGTTATCTCTGGATTGGAGAGATCAAAGTTTATTTCTTTTTCATGTTGAAATCCAGGCTTCACAGTAATTTACTGGGGAGAATGAAATTAACTGCTATCTGGAAATGTATTAGAAGAAACCTGTGTAGGGCTGTTTCAGGATGAGTCTGGGTAAGACTTCATCTAGAAGTGTATGAGAAGGAATCCTTGACGATTGCTGCCTCAATATATGGTGAAGGAATCTTTGACGATTTCTACCTCAATAGATGATGAAGGAATCTTTGACGATTTCTACCTCAATGGATAATGAAGGAATCTTTAACGATTGCTACCTTGGTAGGTGATGAAGGAATCTTTGATGATTTCTACCTCAGTAGATGATGAAGGAATCTTTGACGATTTCTACCTCAACAGATAGTGAAGGAATCTTAAATGATTTCTACCTCAATAGATAATGAAGAAATCTTGGACGATTTCTACCTCAACAGATGATGAAGGAATCTTGGACGATTGCTCCCTCAATGGATAATGAAGGAATCTTTGATGATTGCTACCTCAATAGATAGTGAAGTAATCTTGGACGATTGCTACCTGAATGGATAATGAAGGAATCTTTAATGATTTCTACCTCAGTAGATGATGAAGGAATCTTTGACTATTTCTACTTCAATAGATAGTGAAGGAATCTTGGACGATTGCTACCTCAATAGATGATGAAGGAATCTTTAACGATTGCTACCTCAGTAGATGATGAAGGAATCTTGGATGATTTCTACCTTAATGGATAATGAAGGAATCTTTAACGATTGCTACCTCAGTAGATGATGAAGGAATCTTGGACGATTACTACCTCAAGAGATGATGAAGGAGTCTTCGACGGTTTCTACCTCAATGGATAATGAAAGAATCTTTGACGATTTCTACCTCAACAGATAGTGAAGGAATTTTGGACGATTTCTACCTCAATAGATGATGAAGGAATCTTGGACGATTTCTACCTCAATGGATAATGAAGGAATCTTTAACGATTTCTACCTCAGTAGATGATAAAGTAATCTTTGGCGTTTGCTACCTCAATAGATAGTGAAGGAATCTTGAATGATTTCTACCTCAGTAGATAATGAAGGAATCTTTGACGATTTCTACCTCAACAGATAGTGAAGGAATCTTGGATGATTGCTAGCTCAATAGATGATGAAGGAATCTCGGATGATTGCTACCTCAATGGATAATGAAGGAATCTTTAACGATTGCTACCTCAGTAGATGATGAAGGAATCTTTGACGATTGATATCTCAGTAGATAGTGAAGGAATATTGAACGATTGCTACCTCAATAGAGTACCAGAAATTCGTCTAGTCAGATGAAAAATCGTTTGTGTATAGACTTTACCTGAAAAGATAAAGGTTTAGCTGCATGCAATGTCATGATGCATGAAGTGCAAATGGTGTCCTTCAAAAAACGATATTGTGATATATGCATTCGTACTGTGTATGTTATGACATCTGTAAAATGATGTATAAATTCAATGTATGAACGTGTCAGTCATTCCATTGTTGTATTGTTGAACTGGGGAAAATGAATCCCTGATTGTTGCTGGAGAGTACCGAGAAGCTAAATTTCGGACTGCTGTTGGTGAGTGAAGAAAGTGATTCTTCAATTTCTGCTCGGGGTAAGGAATGGAGATAGTTTTGTTAGTGATTATATTTCTCTGTCGAGGATCCTCGACTTCTATTTGAGAATAATTTCGCTGTGGGGAAGAGTTCTGTTGGGAGACTTCGCCAATCTGGAGAACAAACTCCGTTGGGGGATGAACTTCTGCAGCTAGAGAAATAAACTCTACTGGGGATAAGGATTTATAAACTACTTGAGATTTATAAAAGTCTGTCGTGGAAGGTGAACTCTATATACTGCTTTCAAGATTTTGTTGAAAATCCCGTAGGGGAACCATGAGAAGCTTGGCGACTTCACTGGGGAATTTGGAGCAGTAATTGGAGATTTTTGCTCTACCGGGGATGTGATAACAATTGAAATCATCAAGATGCATGCTGAGAATACAGAAGTGACCCTTTTTAGGAGGATTCCCCTGCCTCTGTACCTGCCGGAGAAAGCATCTGATGGGGAAGGTATTTGTTAGGATTTACTATACGGTTTTGACTGTTATCCCAAAATTTGGAGTCCTTGGTGTATGTTGATCAGGGATTGTTCTACTGATAGACCAATGATAAGATGGTGGGACATAATTATACATTTTAATCCCTAAATTTTTCCTGGACTGTCCTGTCAAGTTTTCAGTCCTCCGGGATACCCTTTTTTGCACAAGCCGCCTTTTCAGGTTTTCGACTTGCCAGGTGTACATATTTTTTTTACGTATATCCCTAATGTTTTCCCGAACCTTTTTTGGTTCGCCGGGATGCCCTTTTTTTCCCAGGCCAGTCAAACTAGCGGGTCTTTGTTATGCATCGTATTTTATGGCTATGTACGTGTTCATCGGGTATGGAGAATTCTCATTGTCCATAGTAGTAAGTGTTGTCACACTTTCCAGAAGGTGTTTGTTTGATCATACAGGATTCGTTGCTGGAATTCATGTCCAATGCCCCATGTGATTCAGATGGAGATCTGCCTCTGGCTATTTGGTATTTTTGAGAGGTTCCCTGAACCTTGACTTGACTTCCCCAGGTCAGCTGGACATTATGCTATGCCCCTTGAATATGAAAGTCCTGTCACTGGAATGTCTTTCCATCTGAGGTGATTCATCTCATTGAGAGGATTTATGTTCATTGAATATTCGTCTGCGAATTTCTCTATTGTTGAACAAATAAGAATATGCAAACAATGGTATTTTAAGAATGCAAAACTTATGTTAGTCTCGAAATTTTGAAAATTCATTTTTTAGTAAGACAAACAAATTTTGTAAAAGTGTGATGTCAACTCAAGATTTATATCAAACCTTACAGGAGTCAGGATACCTTTTGTAACAGTATGTTTTCGAACTAACCCATGTTTCAGCTAGGACTTTTAAGGGTTATATCGTGGCCTGGTTAATGGTTCAAGAAACAAAGGATAAAGGCTCAAAGTTTATTTTTACCCACCCGCTCTTCGTGATGTTCTTCATTCCTATTCTCAGTTAATTGTGCGTTTAAATCCCGATTGAGTATGGCATCTTGTCCTTGATGTTTCGGTGATGGCTCGGATACTGATAGTTTACTTTGAATAGGAAGTCATTTATGTAATCTTTTTTTGTCGAGGATTTGTAGGACCTCTTTCTTTTGGTTTTCGTTATCCCTTCTTTTACCTGAACTGTTTCTTTTGTGATTACAGTCGGCAGGATGCTCCCGTTTTTTTCTTAAGTCTCCCTCATAGGTTTTGACTTAGTGGACTTTTATTTTGAGAGATAATGACTGCCTGTCTTGACGATTATGCAGAACCATCACCATCTTTGGATTTGAAAGGACGTCTTAGATGCCATTCATTATGTACGAAGCAGAAGATTGCAACTGAATGCGCGTCTGAATTTACTGAGAAACTACCCTGCCCCAGGTTATGATTAAGGGTTTTAATTTGTATGAAAAGAAAAAACCCTACTTCTTTGGCTCAAAGGGGTTGACTAGGAATTATCTTCCTTATAACTCCACTGTTTAAGATTTAAAACAATGCCTGTACATCGTTAGCGGGGTCTGTTCGAAAGCATACTATAGAGATTGTGGTGTCATTTTCGTCATCCTCTCTCTAAAGGCTCAGAGCTTTTGATTGAGAGTTAAATATCACAAAAGGAAAGCAGTTTAAATATAGTGAATACGAATGAATTGATTAAAACAAACATATGCAATGCATTGATAAAGTAACAAAGTTTGACATGAATAAATGTTCGAACAATCAAAAGAAAGTTACAAATTGAAAATTCTAATGAACAAAATCTTATTCGCCTGATCTTGTCACTTGAGATGGCGTGTCTTTGGGGGACGGCAGAAGAATTCAGTCTGGCCATCCTGTGTGAACTCCAACGCTCCTTCACCAATCAGGTCTTGAATTTTTTTCTTCAACGCCCAACAACTAATAATGTCATGTCCAGGGCTGTTGGAGTGGTACGCACACCTTGCATTTGGATTGTACCTTGGGGAGGCAGCATTGGGATTCTGAGGAGGATCCTTTAACGTAACCAGCTTGGAATCTAATACCTGATGCAATGCTTGAGTCAAGGACATGTTGATTTTTGTGAATTGCCTCTTGGGCTTGTCTTGCTTTTGCTGATTACCCTATTGTGGTTGGCGAGGTCGTTATTGAACTCTTGGCGTAGCAGTCGCCTGGAAAGTCCTATTCTCCAAGCTAACTTTTTGTCCCATCAGGGGTTGATGAATGACTTGATCCCCTGCCTCGACTGTTTACCTCATACGGTTGCATCTGTCTTGATGAAGCTTATTGGCAATGCCTCTCAGTTCTTCTTGTATCCGGGCTAGGCCTTAGATAAGAGCCATCTGCCCCAGCATCTGGGTTCTCATTACTTCTACCTCAGCTTACAGTTGTTCCAACCGTTCGTCCTTATTGTCTTCAGGACTTTTCTTGGCCAGGTTCCCAGCGAGGAATGTTTTCAACTCTTCCTGTCCCTTGGATAGGTTTAGGAACATTTCCATGAACCGAGCCTCTTGAATTTAGAGATCTTTGTTGTCTTGTTTGAGAGCCATTGCTGAAATAAACAGCGACAACATGAGAGACCTGTTATGAAACCTGCTTATGCAATGATATGTACGATATATGTATGCATTGTTTTCAAGGATCTTGCGGGGTAAACAAGAAAATGTCAAAAATTGAAATTTGTATGCAATGTATGCAATGTCCTTCTACGAGAGTCAAGCTCACCATATCAAGTGGGTCATAGCCCCTAACTCAAGTTGTTGAGTTTTGATCTTTTGACAGCATTGGCTTGAGGAAAATAAACCCCCTGCCCCTTACTAGACGTCTGATTTATCATAACCCGCATCATAAACCCTTGAGATACTTGAAATGGTTAAGGAAATGTTGTGGCATGATGTTATGATGTGTATGCTATGTGTTAAGAAAAAGTGTAAGGTGATGAAGACAAGTGAGTCTAAGAAGTCCAAGTTACTGGATAATGACTGTAAACAAATCCTGCATGGAGATTGTGTTTTTAGATAAAAACCCAGCAAGTTGCTCAAGTTAAAAGCAAACAAATCACGCAAGTAGTCTTAGGTTTAGGCTTGCATGGGGTTTTTAGGTAAGTACCCTCTTGAAATTTAGTTGGCTTAACCTGTCCTATAAACAGTAACCGAGTTCTAAGGGATCTTAATATCCTTGATTTTTCCCACAAGTTTCATTTGATAGGCGACTGACTCGCAACCTAACAAAACTCAAGAGTCAAATCTCAATGAGTGTAGCATCGAGTATCTGCCGACTTTGGGAATCCACCAAAGATGGCCATCTCACTACGTCCAAATGGGCAAGTTGTTCATTTAAAGGTTCTAAGGTCAGTTGACGCTTTATGACACCATGTAGTGGCCCCGTATTCTCCTTGATTAACTCAAGGGCTACTGGTACCAACTAAAGTGTCACATCAACGTAGCCATCGCTTCACGTGTCAGTATACCCCCCATAGTTTCCACGATCTATTGCTAATTACCTAAAAGGTTTCCCCAGATCCGGGTGTAGGATCTATAGTAACTCAAACAATCCCTTAAAAGTAAAGCAAACAAACAAGCAAACAATTTAGAAATGATCTAGACCCTAAGGTAAACCCCAATTTTATAATTTTCCCCAACAGAGTCGCCAATTTTGTGATACAGTGGTAGAATCGACTGTTTAATACTGCTTTTGCATTTTGTGTTTGCAAATGTTGCAGTAAGCAAGAGTCACCACCGACTTTTATTTTATCCAAATTATGGAAAGGGTGAAAAGAACAGAAAAAGAACTTTTCGATAATTTTATGAGTAAGGGAGGTAGATTATGGAAAGGGAAGGTGTTAGCACCCTTTCCATCTGTAGTTTTCTACGGGCTCTTAGAGGTTTGCTCATTTTTCAAGATGCTTTGTGCTTTGTGTGTTTTGAAGAAAAATTTGAAATGCCTTAGTGCGGCGAACTTTGTAATGTTTCTCGGAATAGTGGAGAAAGTATACAAAGTGTGTGAAAACATCTTTTGAAAAGAATAGTATTTATGTGTAAGTGCAAAAATAGTTTGAGCAAACTTCTAACAACTATCTACTTTTGTACTCGAAAAGGTTGTTCTTTTCCTCTTTTCTTTTAGACAATGCTATCCTACTATTAGTGAGTAGGTAGCCCTATCGTTGGATGTTTTGAGGGACAATTGGAGGGACGTTACAGTCATGAAGGTAACTTATGGAGATGCTTTAGCAATTCTATTTTAGGGAATAGATCATTTACCGAAAAGGCAACTGCAGGGTCATCGAGGGACTATGATCTTTTGATTTATGGGTCTTTGCTAAAGCATTCCTTCCCCATGATTGTTTTTTAAAGGCAACCAAAGTGGGATACCCTAGAGGTGCTTGTGTTCAATTCAGTTATTTATCTTTTTATCAAGTTTGCTAACGTTTGATTTCAGTTTTGTCATACAAACCTAGTTACTAACAGTTAATATATTGCATAATATTAAAGTGCAGGAATTTAAATCTACGCTATTAAAATACTTCGGGGAGGGGATTTACATTATACAAGGATAAAGCAGTAAATATCCTAATTTTTATCTATTACACCCAGTTAACAGATACAATAATAGTAAAAATACGAAATTCAATAAATACGCGCAAAGTTGAAAACGCGTCTAAAAATGTAAAAAGAAAATCTTTTTGTTGTTTTTAGTATAAAAGAAAATAAAGCCTAAGTCTATTTAATTTTAATTTTAAGAAAAAGATGTTAAAATAATTTATTAATTTATTCATAAATTAATTTGATTAATAAAACACTAACCTAATATTTTTTGTGATTATTGATTTTAAGATTGATTCAAATGATAAAGTAAAAAAAAGAACAAAGAATAGGAACATAAAAGGCCTCCTTCTATTGCAGGGAGGAGTGGGCCTTTCGATTGAAGTCAAAAATGGGGTTTCGATCCAAGGCATGTTGTCTTTCGATTGAAGGGTGTCATCCTTCGATCCAGGGAGAAGTTTCCTTTCAATTGAAGGGTGCCACCCTTCGATCCAGGGAGATGCTGCCTAGAAGTCCTTGCTGGAAACTATTTGATGGGTCCCTTGTGAGAACGCTATACCTGCAAACATGCTAGCAAACAAAAAGCATGATTTGGGTGCCAAACCCAATCCCCTTGATTTTGTCTAGAATGACAAATCGAATGAAACAACAAATATGGATGTGTTATGTAAATACAAATTTTGACATTTTACCCTCTCTTACCAGTAGTTGGAACCTTCGATTTGGAACTTTTTGGATGTGGGTACCTTCGACCTGGGACTTCTGGGCGTGGATACTTTTTTTGAAGGTTTTCTTTGTCTTCGATTACTTATGAAAATTTTGACAATCTTTGGTGGGTTTCTGGGAAGCGTATCTCTAATCCCCCTCTCCCCCGTCCCTTTGTAATGTGTCCATAGCCTCGTATATATAGGAGTGTGAGGGTGCATGAAAATTGCAAGGGACAACCATTTAACCAGGCCTTTAAAGCCATGAGACAAGAATTAGACATATTAAAATATTTCCTTTTTTAAAATATTCATGTCTCTTTGGAATATTGAATGAACCTGGACACCTTTGATTCTCGAATGCCTTCAGGCCATGCTCTTCGATTGGCCTTGAGTTGCCTCCTTCGAATGGACTTCTTATGTACCCTTCAAATGGGCCTTCTGAATGCTTCTCCAAATGGACCTTTTGAATTCTTCTTCGAATGGACCTTTACATGTTCTTCAAATGGACCCTTTGAATGCTTCTTCGAATGGAACTTTACATGTTCTTCGAATGAGTCATTTACATGTTCTTCGAATTGGCCTCTTGCCTGGGGTGCTGGCAAGTTGAGGGGCCTTTGCCTTTTAGAATCGAAACAAACTTGTAGTAGATTCTTGCCTCGTGAATCAAAGGCAAGCCTAAAGTAGTTAATGCGTAGTCGAAGCATTATGAAGATGACTTGATCGAAGAGGGTCCAACGCTCAATCGAAGACTTGCGGACCAAAGCTTGGCCGAAGGGTTCCAAACACCTAATCAAAGCTTACTAATCAAAGCCCGATCGAAGAATTCCAAATGCCCAATCGAAGACTGGTGAGTCAAGCCTGTATCGAAGGATTTTGGACACCCAATCAAAGACTTTTTCCGGATACCAATCGAAAGACACTTTGTTCATCTTCAAAAAACTGTATTTTCTTTAGGCAAGTGTTTGTGACCAACCATGTGAGGGAAGACTTTGGAAAACATGAGAGGGCAAATTTTAGGGTACAACACTAAGGATGCATGGGGAATTCTTCAATCTACTCATGAAGGCACATCCAAAGTTAAGATGTCAAGACTTCAGTTGCTCACCACAAAATTTGAGAATTTGAGAATGACGGATGATGAAAGTATTAATGACTTCCATATGAACATTCTTCAAATTGCTAATGCATTCAGTGCTTTAGGAGAGAAAATACCTGAAGAAAAATTGGTGAGAAAGATGCTCGGATATTTTCCCTAGAGATTTGATATGAAAGTGACTTCTATAGAAGAAGCTCAAGACATTAACAAAATGAAAGTGGATGAACTTGTTGGTTCCCTTTTGACATTTGAATTAAGTATCAATGAAAGATCTGAAAAGAAGAACAAAAGCACAGCCTTTGTATCAAATACTGAAGATGAAGAGGAACACTGTGGTCTGGATATAGATGGAGAAATATCAAATGCCTTAGCTATGCTTGGAAGACAGTTTAGAAAAGTGATAAAAAGAATGGATAGGAACCAAAGATCAAATGTCAAGAACATCTCATCTGACATCCATAAGTCAAATGAGTTTGGAAGAAAAAGGGATGAAGAAAAATCCACTCAAGGGAAGGGAGTACAATGTCATGAATGTGAAGGCTTTGGTCACATTAGAGCTGAATGTCCTACATATCTTAAGAAACAAAATAAAAATCTATTTATTACTTGGTCTGAAGAGGACTCAGAGAGTGATCTTGAAGAATCTGCCAAGTATGTTACAGCATTGATAGGGAAATATGTATCTGATGAAGAATATAGTGACGGGAAACTAACCTTTGATGAGTTATTTGCTTCATACAAATTATTATGTCTCAGAAGCGCAGAAGTGTGCCTTAAAGGGGAGAAACAGAAAGTCCTCATAACTCAACTGAAGGCAGAAAGGGAAGATAATTTTAAAACTATTTCTAAACTGGAAAGTGAAGTGACCTCCTTGAATTCAAACCTTGATAGAATGGTCAAATCTATCAAAATGTTGAATAATGGGTCTGACACTTTAGATGAAATTCTTCAAGCAGGAAGAGTGATAGGAGACAAGAGTGGTCTAGGGTTTAATGAGAAAAAGGATCCAAATTCTAAAGAATCTTCAGTAGATTCCACTCACGCCAAGTCTAAACCAAAGATGTCGAATCAAATGTCTCAACATCTTAGCAAACATCATGGGAAGAAAGGACATCATGGGAATAAAAATCTTAATCACACCAGAGAGAATTTGGATATATCATCACTGTGGAAATCTTGGTCATATAAGGCCTTTCTATTTCAAATTGTATGGGTATCCTGAGAATACTTCTCTTCCTAAAACTGATCAGATCCCTCAAAATAGCAAAAAGAAGAAATAGTGGGTTCCCAAGTCTAATGTTGCTAGTCTCATAGCTCATACCTCTCTCAGAGTATCAGCCAAACATGACTGGTACTTTGACAATGGTTGTTCTAGACACATGATAGGTGTCACGAATCTGTTGGTAGATATCATGTCTCATTCCACCAGTTATGTGACCTTTGGTGATGGAGCAAAAGGGGAAATTAAATGTGTTGGTAAGATGGAATGTCCAGGAGTCCCTAAGCTTGATGATGTGTTAATTGTTAAAGGATTAACAGCTAACCTGATAAGTATAAGCGAATTGTGTGATCAAGGATTCAAAGTTAACTTCACCAAGGAAGAATGTCTTGTCTGCAATGAAAAGAATGAAGTTATTATGAAAGGAATCAGATCTAAAGACAATTGTTATTTATGGGTTCCTCAAGAGTTGAACTTCTCCTTAACATGTGTTTTAGCCAAATAAAATTAAGTTAAACTATGGCATAAAAAATTGGAACACTTGCATCTGAAAGGTATGAAAAGAATTATATCTGAAGAAGCAGTGAGAGGGATTCCTAAGCTTAAGATAAAAGAAGGTAGAATATATGGTGATTGTCAGATTGGAAAGCAAACTAAGATGTCACATAAGAAGATCCAATATCTCACTACATTAAAAGTTTTGGAACTTCTTCACATGGACTTGATGGGACCTATGCCGGTTGAAAGTCTTGGTGGTAAGAAGTATGCCTATGTTTATGTAGATGATTTTTCTAGATAGACATGGATAAGCCTTATTAGAGAAAAATCAGAAATTTTTGAAGTGTTTAAGGATCTATGTCAAAAACATCAAAGGGAAAAGGAAAGTCATGTCATAAGAATCAGAAGTGATCATGGAAAGGAATTTGAGAATAATAAATTTGCTGATTTTTGCTCCTCTGAAGGAATCAACCATGAATTATCTTCTCACGTTACTCCTCAACATAATGGGATTATGGAACGCAAGAATAGAACTCTCCAAGAATATACCAGATCCATGATTCATGCTAAGAAGTTACCCTACCATTTTTAGGCTGAAGCTATGAATATTGCGTGTTATATCCATAACAGAGTCACTCTAAGGAAAGACACTTCAGCTACCTTGTATGAAATATGGAGGGGAAGAAAATCTACTGTCTAATACTTTCATGTTTTTGGAAGTAAATTCTACATCTTAGCTGATCGTGATCAAAGGAGGAAGATGGATTCAAAGAGTGATGAAGGAATATTCCTGGGCTACTCTACAAATAGCAGAGCTTACAGACTTTTTAACTCCAGAACCAAAGTTATGATGGAGTCAATAAATGTTATTATTGATGATAGAGGATGGAATGTTGAAGAAGATGTATCAGAAGATGTTGGAACATCTTTGACTGATAGTCCAACAAAATTAAATGATAGAAGTATTGATTCTAATCCTCCTCAAGAAGATCCCCAGCTTAGTCATCTCAATAAAGGAGTTGACTTTGATGAAACCTTTGCTCCTATGGCCAGACTTGAATTAATCAGACTTCTCTTGGGAGTTACATGCATACTGAAATTTAAATTGTTTCAAATGGATGTAAAGAGTGTCTTCATAAATGGATATCTGAATGAAGAAGTCTATGTGGAACAACCAAAGATATTTGTTGATCCAAGTTTCCATAAACATGTTTACAAACTGAAGAAAGATTTGTATGGATTAAAGCAAGCTCCAAGAGCTTGGTATGATAGGTTGAGAGAATTTCTTGGTGAGAATGGATACAGTAAAGGTGGAATAGACAAAACCCTTTTTTTTCAAGGAAGAAGATGGGAAGATCATGATTGCACATATTTATGTTGATGATATTGTGTTTGGTGGGATTTCAAATGAGATGGTTCAACATGTTGTTAAGCAAATGCAGTCAGAATTTGAGATGAGTCTTATTGGTGAATTAACCTATTTTCTTCGTCTGCAAGTTAAACAAATGGAAGATTCCATATTTTTATCTCATAACAAGTATGCCAAGAATATATTGAAGAAATGTTGGATGTAAAATGACATTCACAAAAGAACCCCTACTCCCACACATCTGAAGTTGACTAAAGATGAAAAAGGAGTAAGTGTAGATCAAAGTCTCTACAGAAGTATGATAGACAGTCTTCTATATCTCATAGCTAGCAGACTAGACATTTCCTTTGCTGTAGGGGTGTGTGCAAGATATCAAGATGATCCTAAAGTTAGCCATGCCAACCATGTGAAGAGAATCCTTAAATATGTGAATGGGACAAGTGACTATGGCATACTATACTCTCATGGATCCAATTCTGCCATAATTGGTTATTGTGATACTGATTGGGAGGGAAGTGTTGATGATAGAAAAAGTACATCAGGAGGATTCTTCTTTCTGGGAAATAATCTCATATCTTGGTTCAGTAAGAAGCAAAGTTGTGTGTCTATGTCCACTGCAGAGGCTGAGTATATTGCTGCAGGAAGTAGTTGTTCTCAATTGATATGGATGAAATAAATGTTAACAGAATACAATGTCAAACAATATGTCATGAAAATATTCTGTGACAATTTAAGTACTATTAATATATCAAAGAACCCCATTCAACACAGTAGGACGAAACATATTGATATTCGTCATCACTTTATAAGAGATCTTGTTGAAGAAAAGATTGTTGTCTTAGAACATGTAGCCACTGAATTGCAATTGGCTAACATTTTCACTAAGGCTTTGGATGCTAATTAGTTTGAGAACTTAATAGGAAAATTAGGGATTTGCCTATATGAGGGTTTGTAGCAATTAAAGGGCTGTGGGAATATCATTAAAGTGATATTATTATTTTTTTGTTTCCAACAAATAAAATTTCGAAATCAATCATTACAGGACTGCCTCAAAGTGTTTCCCACACGCTACGAAATAACATCCTTCTACTTTCACAAAATTTTCATTCTCCTCTACAGAAAAAGAACCCTAGTCATTCTTCATCCTTTTGCTCAAAAATCTTCAAAGATGTCTCAACATCATACATCGTCTTCCTCAAAATCTACCAATGAAAATCTCTCTTTTTGCAGAGTACTTTACATTACTCCTATAGAAACTATCTCACCTCTTGATAAGAAGGCCAAGAAACCTCGATCATCACCTACTAAGAAATCTAAAGATGATAAAGGTAACTTTTCTCCTGCTACTGACAATAGGACATAAGAAGAAATTGTTAATGTTGATAGAAGCATTAGAAGGATAGTAGACATAGTGTTAAATGAAGGCTTTGTTGTTCATGGGATCTCTACCCCTCTTGCTCGTATGCCTTCTCCTACTGACAAAAGAAATGATCCTAAAAGTGCTACTGCTAGATCATCCGCCTTCAAGAAAGATGCTGCTGAAAGCAAACTTGAGAAGCTTACTACCTCTTCTCTAAAAGAAGTGGAAGAAGAAAATGTTGAACAAGATGCTGAGGAAAATGTTGAACATGATGCTACTGCCTCTAAGGATGCAGGAGGTCAAAGTGTTGAGAATGTAGTCAATGTAGAAGAGTTGTCTAACAATGAGCTCATTACTAATGTTGTGTTTGGTATTGCAAGAAGACTCAAATCCATGAAAGTGAAGGATGCAAGTGTCACACCCCCTTCTAAGACAATAAAGAAGAAAAACATGTATGGACCACCAAAATAAGGTAGTAAAGTGGTCTCTCCCTCTAGCAAAAGAAAAGCTAGACCTATTAGATCCACAAATGATGATGATGAGGATGCTATAAAAAGATCCAAGAGTAAGAAGAAAGTTGTTCCAGGTGAAGAGCTTGACTCTGAGTATGATGTCGAGCAAGATGTCCAAGACATCTCTCCTATCAAAAAGTCTGCAAGTAAGAAACTGTCAGTTAGGGTTCCTGATGCCCCACTTGACAACATCTCCTTCCATTCTTTTGGGAATGCTGAAAAGTGGAAGTATGTGTATCAAAGAAGGATTTCCCTAGGGAGAGAATTGGGAGCTGGTGCTTTGGAATATAAATAAATCATGGAGTTGATATCTTATTCTGGATTAATGAAAACAGTTACCAGGTTTGCCAATTTCTATGAAACTCTTGCTAAGGAGTTTATTGTTAATATTCATGTTGATTGTGTTGACGATAAAACTAAGGAGTATAGAAAGGTTTTTGTTAGAGGAAAGTGTGTAGAATTTTCTCCTGCCATCATAAATAGATTTCTAGATAGGTCTGAAGATGTCTATTGTGAGCTGGAAGTAACAAATAATCAAGTGTGCGGAGCCATCACTGCTAATCAAGTAAGTGAGTGGCCCATGAAAAATAAACTTCATGTCAGCAATCTAAGTTTGAAATATTCTATTTTAAATAGGATTGGAGCTGCAAATTGGGTTCCCACTAATCACACATCAACCATCTCCATTGGATTACGAAAGTTTATTTATGTTCTTGAAAACCAGAGACTTTTTTATTCTGGTATTTACATCTTTGATCAGACTATTAGGCATGCGGGAACTTTTGCCATTAAGATGCCAATTGCTTTTCCTTCCCTCATCTGTGGAATTTTAATTGGAAATGATGTAATGTGCAAGAGGGAGTCTGCTTTGACCCTTCATTTTAAGCTTTTTTCAGGAAAACATGGCCCATACATTGTTTTAACATCTGCACCTGCTGAAAACAAGACCTCCACCAAGGATGACATGATCAATGAATTAAGAGAAGCCTGCAAAGAATTGGATGATGTGATCAGAGTTAGCTCAGCAAGGAAGCTAACTTTTGAAAATATGATCAAGGACCTGCAAAAGGACAACAACCTTGATGATACAGCGAACTCTGAAGGTGAAGACTCTAGTGAAGAAGGAAGTTGTGGCTCATCCAAGTCAAGTAGTCCTAATGATAGTTAGACTAATTAATGTCTCTTTATTTGACCCTTTTGGTTCATTTTGGCACTTGCATGTGCTTGACATTTGATTTTTATGGTTTGTACCTAAATTACTGATACACTCTTGAATGCATCCTTTTATTTGGAAGATTATGACTAAAAAGGGGGAGAGAAACCGACATACTGACCATTGATTGATGGGGAGCTCAATACTTGAGGGGGAGACTCTTGTCTTTGAAGATGTTCTGACATCTTCCCTGCTAACAGTTAACTTCTAACTAAGTTTATTCTTTCCTTGCTTTTCTTATGCTGCTACTCTGATATTTCTCTGATAATATGCTCTGATATTGTTTTAGCCAAAAAATTTGCCAAATGGGGAGTTTGTAAGTGTTTGTTAGCAGCAATTTTGGTAAAACAATGTGTTGTTAATGTTTTGCTAAATGTCTTCACATTTGTATCAAACTATTTTGAATGATGTCAAAGTATATGTCTTGACATTTGCCTCTTGAACTGAACTCAGCCAACATCAGTTTATGTTTTTTGTTTCCTATTTTCATGCGCACCATAATTTAGTATTTGTGACTCACAGGCTGCGAAAAATATGGAGGAATATTTTTGAAATTGCATGGATTTTCTCTTGGCCTGTTTTTATGGAAATATTCAAAAGAATTGAATATTTGGTTTTAAGCCCAAGCCCACAGCTGCGCATATATAAGGACTTGCTTCCTTATTCAAACTACTGCAACTTTTAAAGAAGAATACTTTCTGTTTTAGAAGTCTAAGTCTTTTAATTGTCAAACACTCTAGTATTGATTTAATACTTGTGTTCTTATTTGTATTGTTAATTGTGTATCATTCATAAGCTTTTAAGCATTGGATGATTGAAGTTTTTAAACTTATTATTTCTGTTGTTTCTTCACTGTAATTGATTAAAGGGATTTGAGGAGGGCCTCATACCTAGTTGAGTCTTAGGTAGAAGTATAGCACGGGTAGTGATTAAGTGATTAAATCTTAAACTGGTTATTTAATGTGGGTCTATGAATCGATACTATTTAGTATACTTGTCCCTGGCTTGGTAGCCCCTAGAGTAGGTGTTGTTGTACACTGAACTGGGTTAACAACCCCTTTTTTTTACTGCATTTATTAGTGTTGCACTTTACTTTGTTCCTCGGATATTTCTATCGTAACATCTCATTCGAAATCACATATTTGATACTAGAATTTCATCGGTGATGATCCTTTCGAGGATTCCATACCGACAAATCAAGTTGTGTCTGGTGAACCGGGCAACAACATTTTTGGTGACAGGGGCGAATGAGGCTGCTTCAACCCACTTTGTAAAGTAATCAATGGTGACAAGGATGAAACGGTGTCTGTTAGAAGCTGTGGGCTTGATTTCTCCGATCATATCAATCTTCCACATTGCAAATGGCCAAGGAACAATCATGACATTCAGAGATACTAGAGGCACATGAACTTTATCAACATAGATCTGGCACTTATGACAAGTTCTCAAGTGATGGGGACAGTCAGTTTCCATATTCGACCAATAGTAACCAGCTCTTAAGATCTTTTTAGCCATAGTATGTCCACTGGAATGAGTACCAAGGACACCCTCGTATATGTCTTGCATAATTTCCTCTGCTTCCTTCTTGTCCATACAATGAAGCACGGTCGAATCATGATTACGCTTGTATATAATTCCATTTCTCAAGAGTAATTTAGTCGAGAACCTTCATAGGAACTTATTGTCATTTATGGATGCCCCTTCAAGGTAATCTTGAGTTTCAAGGTATCTCTTAACTTTATGAAACCATGGTTTTTCATCTACTCCATCAGTATTATTCCCATAATTATGCGTTGGTTCGTTGAATCTTTCAATGGTAATTATGGGAGTCTAATTGTACCATCTGACCTTGAACATGGAGGACATGGTAGCCAAAGTGCCCGCCAGCTGATTCTCATCCCTCAGTATATGCTCAAAAGTAATCTCTTTAAAATGCGAGATCAATGTTAGAACATGTTCTCGGTAAGGGATCAGATTCAGATGCTTCATATCCCATTCTCCTTTGACCTGACTGATTACCAGGGCTGAGTCTCCAAATATGCTTAAGAATTTGATACTTAAATCAACAGCAGCCCTAAGACCCATGATGCAAGCTTCATATTCGGCCACATTATTGGTACATTCAAAGCACAACCTAGCAGTGAAGGGTGTATGGAAACCAGCGGGAGAGATGATCACAACACTGATTCCGTTGCTAAGTGCATTGGAAGCCCCATCAAAAACCATAGTCCATTGGGATCCTGGCTCGGGTCCTTCATACGGTCTAGGTACCTCACAATCTATTAATTGTATAATGTTCTCGTCTGGGAATTCAAAGTTCATAGACTGATAGTCATCTACAGCTTGGTGTGCCAAATTGTCCGCCAGTACACTTCCTTTGATGGCTTTTTGAGTGGTGTACTAGATATCATATTCTGTTAAGACCATCTGCCATCGAGTTATTCTTCCGGAGAGAGCTGGCTTCTCAAAGATGTATTTGATGGGATCCATTTTAGAGATCAACAAAGTGGTATGGGTCAGCATATACCGTCTTAGTCGGCGAGCAGCCCATGCCAAAGCGCAACAAAGTTTTCTCGAGCAGTGAATATCTTGTTTCAAAGTCGGTAAACTTTTTCTAAGGTAGTATATTGCATGCTCTTTTCGACCAGACTCGTCATGCTGCCCCAGTACACACCCCATTGAGTTCTCTAGCACTGTTAAGTACATGATCATAGGTCGCCCCTCGATTGGTGGCATCGGAATAGGAGGTTCTTGCAGGTACTCTTTAATCTTGTCAAAATCTACTTGACAATCATCATTCCATCCTACTACTTGATCTTTCTTCAACAGTTTGAAGATTGGCTCACAAGTAGCATTTAGATGAGAAATGAAACGGGCAATGTAATTCAAACGTCCCAAAAAACCTCTGACTTCTTTCTCAGTACGGGTAGATGGAATTTCTTGAATAGCTTTGACCTTTATAGGATCGACTTTAATACCTTTATTGGTGACAAAGAAACCCATAAGCTTTCCATAACTCACCTCAAAGGTGCACTTGCTTGGATTCAATCTCAACTTGTACTTCTTTAGTCTCTCAAACAATTTGCACATATGATCAATATACTCATCCTCAGTATGTGACATGGCTATCATGTCATCAACATAGACCTCTATCTCGTAATGAATCATATCATGAAATAAGGATACCATGGCATGTTGATATGTTTCCCTTGCATTTTTCGACCCAAAAGGCATGACTTTGTAAGAGAAACTTCCCCACTGTGTGACGAAGGTAGTCTTTTTCATGTCTTAAAGCGCCATCTTGATCTGATAGTAGCCCGAGAAACCATCCATGAAGGAGAATAACTTATGTTGAGCGGTGTTGTCGACCAAAACATCAATATATGGCAGTGGGAAGTCATCTTTTGGGCTTGCCATGTTCAGATCCCTGTAATCTACACACATACAGACTGTACTGTCTTTCTTCGGCATCGAAAAAACATTAGCAACCGATTGAGGATATGTTGTCACTACCAAGAACCCTACGTTGAACTGCTTCATGACTTTAACTTTGATCTTTTCTGACATTTCAGGACGCATGTGACGAACCTTATGCTTTATCGGAGCACAATCATCCTTCATCGGTAGACGGTGGACCATAATATCGGTATCGAGCCCTAGCATCTCTTCGTAAGACCAAGAGAAGATCTCAACATATTCATGTAGAATCTAGATCAATTTGCTCTTGACACTGCCCTCTAAGTTTGCACCTATCTTGACCTCTTTCCTGTCTGTCTCGGTACCCAGATTTACGACTTCGACCGGCTCTTCATGTGGTCGAATAACTTTATCCTCCTGTAGCAAGAGTTTGGAAAGATCTCCGGGTATTTCACAATCTTCCCCACCTTCGTCTTCGGCTTAGTAGATCAGATTTTTGAAGTCATACGTGGCAATAGCAGAATTGTTATCAACGAGATCTAGAGTGGATGAGTATCTGCAATGTAGTGTGTGGGTGTGTGTGAGAACACATAGCTATTTTGAAAGAAAATGTAGTAAGATAGGAAGAAAGACACAGATCAAAAAATTTATATGCAAAACGTCTGATGCTTTTATTAAAATGAGCAAATGTTTATGGATCAATCAACCCTTAACAAATAAACCATTGTGCCTTGGGTAAGGTACAAGGTTTTAACAATCATTGTTTAAATTTTACATAACCAAAACTTTTTAAACAATAAAAAAAGGAAAATAGCCATTACTCCTGGCTGAAAGAGATAGGGAACACGTATTTCGCTCTCCAATTATCCAGTCTGTCACCAATAGTAGGGAAAATCAAGTTGTTGAAGTCACAATCACTATCTGCATCCTCTGTGGCATTAACCCCATTGTTCCTGATGCGGAACAAAGGTCTCCCAGCACGAGCGCATCTAAAAACCTTATGACCCTCTACAGTGAAACCCATACCAAACTTGTTAGATTTATAAGGGATGTCTAGAAGCTGACCCCAAATTGTACTATCACCTTCTTCAACAGTGGCCTTAGCATCTTTCAAGGAGGCCGTCTTATGTGGAGCTTTGGTGATCTTGGAAATGGATGAAACATCTTCGACGGCAGTAGGGGAATTCACCTCAAATGTCTGGTAAGGCATCTCAATGAATTCTCCGTCCATTTCCACATACCGGAACGAGTTGAGGTGGCTGACCATGTATTCTTCCTCCCGACAAACAGTAACAACCTTCCCTTTTACCAGATATTTCAGTTTATGGTGCAAAGTAGAGGTGACAGCACCCGCCTTATGGATCCAAGGATGTCCCAACAGACAAGAATAGGCCAACATGATGTCCATCCCGTAAGAGGTAGATTCGAAGATCTATGAACCCACTTTGATCGGGAGGTCCACCTCTCCGTCTACCATTCTCTTAGATTCGTCAAAGGCTCGGACTATGATGCTACTAGGCCTTAGCACAACCCCCTTCATAGTCTAGTCAATCCATAACACCTTTCAGAAGAACATTTAGGGAAGAGTCGGTGTCAATCAGCAATGGGCCAATGTAGTGCCCCTACACTCAATGGAGACATACAGGGCCCTATTGTGGTTTCTCCCTTCAGGAGTCAAATCAGCATCGGAGAAACCCAAGCCATTATCAGTTTCTATGTTGGCCATATAGCTTCCGAATTGGTCTGCCGAAATCTCTTGCGGCATGTGGGCGGTCTTCAAGAATTTAACAAAGCCTTTTCATGGGCTTCGGAACATTGTAGTAGGGACATCATAAAGGTTTTTGACGGGGTTTGCCCCAGTTGTTCGACGATCTTGTAATCGCTTCTACGGATGATCTTCAACACTTCTTCCAAATCTTCCCCAGAAGTATCCTTGATAGGAGTTTCTTTCGGCATCTCTGTCCTTGCAGGCTCTATCACCGGCTCTTTACCTCGAGCCCCAACAGTCGTTTTGGAAATTGTAATCTGAGCAGGTGGAGAGATTTCCGGAGAAAAAACCCTTCCACTTATTGTAATTTTACTGGTCCCCGCAGTATTGGCAATACTGGGATCAACTTCTTCCTTTTCTTCATCGGATAACTCCTGTTTGACGCCATGATAATAGACGTCAGATCTGTAATGCCAAGGAATTGCTTTATTTGAGGAATACGGGATGGGCATGGGCGTTGTAATGACTAGCGAAGCAACTTTCGGGTGGGATCCTAAACATAGTACCGGAGATAACAGAAAGATCTTGACAGAAATTGTTGGTGGATGGAACTTTCTCAATCAGAATCATGTGTTCATTCATAAAGCTTTGAACACCCTTCTTCAGCAATCCACAACCATTGGGTTCAGCCGCACAGCAATAACAACCTTCAATACAACCTGGAAATGAACCAGCTTGTAACAAATTCACCTTGATCGTAGAAAGAGAAGTAACCACGTCATCTACAGAAGTAACATACAGAATATCTTCAATAACACTTATGCCTTTATCATGCTTGGGGGTTCTGTGATCGCATTTGGGGTCTTCGGAGGATCGAATTCAATCTCCTTGGTGTAAATCATGTCCTAAATCTTATTCTTTAAGGTCCAGCAATTATCAGTTTCATGACCAGGACCGTTGGAGTGGAAATCATACTTCGCATGCAGATTGTACATAGGGGAAGAAGTGTTGGGATTTTGTGGAGGATCCCACAGAAAAATGAGTTCAACTTTAAGTAAGTGTTGCAGTGCTTGAGACAGAGGCATACCAAGCTTGGTAAACTGTCTTCTCGGAATGTCTGGCCTTGGACGGTTACCCTACCGTTGTTGTTGGGTAGATTCTGGATTGGAAATCAGAACTGCTCCCACAGACTCACGGCAATTAACTTTGCTACAGCCTTTCTGGCCATAGATAGCATCAAATTCCTTCTTACCTCCGTAAGGCTTCTTAGCAGCACTAGAAGATGCGGCCACCGAGATCTTTCCACTTTTTATACCGCTCTCAATCCTTTCACTAGTCAAAATAATTTCTGTAAAACCAGATGAGGAGCTTCCAATCAGTAAGTTGAAGAACGGGCCTGTCAGAGTGCCCATTAACATGTTTATCATTTCCAAATCATCCAGAGGAGGTTACACTCTACCGGCTAGATCCCTCTATTTCTGCACATATTCTTTGAATCCTTCTCTCGAGCCCATGGACATGTTTTGTAATTGCACTCGGGTTTGTGCCAGGTCGGCGTTGTATTGGTACTTCTTGTAGAAAGCAACATCCAAGTCTTCCTAAGTATGAATATTGGTTCCCTCCAGCTGGTAGAACCACTCCAGTTGTGTTTCGGCCAAACTCTCTTGGAAGAAATGGACCCATAACTTCCAGTCAACAGTGTGAGGTTGTATCTTCTGAACTTACGACCTCAAGTGGATCTTAGGACAAGACACCCCATCATACTTAGAAAAAATAAGGACTTTGAACTTGGGTGAGATGACTACTCCGGGAACCAGACCTGAATCACCAAAATCTAGTCCAGGTACCTTCTGGACTTCCATTGCTTTGAGCCTATCCTACAACTGCTTATATTTATCATCCACGGGGGGATACTATTCATCAACAAAGTCTTCATCCTCAGAAGCATTCTCATAATCCTGCTTGTCTTTGTCATCCTCATCATTGTTGTCATCTTCTTCAGAGGAGTCATCATCTACATGGACTGGTTGAGTGGGACCCTTGAATCTCCTTCCCAAGTTGAGGATAATAGGCTTCTTGGTTTTGTTTTTCTTAGCAAGGATTGCCAACAGATCTTGTTGCCCCTTATCCAAATTCAGAAGAGTCTCTTGAAACCGAACGTGTTGAGTATGGAGATCCTTCACGGTTTGTTCGAGTGCCATTTTTCTGCTGAAATAAACAGAGAGAAAATAAGAAACCTATACAAGAAACCTGTTATGCGATGATGCATGATATGTAAATGCGATTATTTCAAGGACTTTGTGGGATTTAAACTCTTTTAAACAAAGCAGAAACAAAGATTTTTATTATTAAGTTCAAGTGAAACAAAGGTTTACAAAGAAACAAATTAAAAATTTCTAAAACTTATAGGTTTCCCATGGACGCTTCCTCTTTGTGTTTACATAACCATTAAGGTTCTGCTCCTCGTGAAGCTGCTTTGTCAGTTCCAACACTTTCTTCTCACTGGCATAGAATTGGGTCTCAAAGGTGTCTCGTTCTTCCTTGAGTTGAATCTAAGACCTTTGCAGCTCTTCAAAGTTTGTTGGCATATCAGGATGAAGAATAATGCAAGACTCGTCCTCTTGAACAATGGGTTCTAAGATCACTGGTAAGATGGAGGGATATGGCATCATAAGACTTTGAGCACGAACTCACACCCATTTGAGGTAAGGTTCCAAAGGGATGGAATTCATGTGCCCTAAATTCTTACCATCAATCTTCTTAACCATGTCCCAATCATGAATGAACCTCGGACGATAACCTTGCAGATCGTTGTCATAGTCAAACATAAAAACCTGGATTAGCATGTCATGAGGGCCGTTTCTTCGTGTGTAAACAAACTGACGTAAAGTTAGAGAAGGGTTATAAGTGATACCCCCTCTAATGCCAAGGAGTGACACATTATGAAATTCTCTGCAACAATCAATAATAGAGATGTCTTCTTGATAACAAGAACACCAATAGATATCAGAGTGGGAGAGAGACATCAACCTTTGAGACCATCTTAAGCCTAGCTCGTTCTTTATTATTGATCGAGGAAAGTGTGAAATAAACCACCTATAGAGAAAAGGTATACAACACATAAGAGTACCTCGTTTCTTCATAGTACGGGTATGGAGGGAATGCAGAATATCCCCGAGCAATGTAGGCACTAGGTTGTGAGTGAGGAAAATCTTGATGGCATTCACATCTATAAGTTGGTCCAGATTAGGGAATAATACCAACCCATAGATCAAGAGGGCCAAGATATCCTCAAAAGCATGGAAACTCATGGCGTCTAAGAATACCTGAGCTTTATCTATCAGAAACTTTGCAAGAAGACCTTTGACCCCACTTCTTCTTTCCCACTTAGATTCAATTCCAGATGGCTTCAAGTGCAACACTGTGGCAACATCTTCAGACCTTGGATTTGGCTCTAAACCTATGAAGGGTATCTGCTCCAATGTAGGCACTCCAAGTAGTTTAGAGAATTATTCCAATGTGGGCACCAACTGATAATCGGGGAACATGAAGTAATGGTGTTTAGTATCAAAGAACTAGAATAGGATGCTAATCATACCCTCGTCAAAATCGATAGTAACCAAACTGAGCAAGTGACCATGTCTTCTATTTAATTGGAAACTTTCAGGAACCTTTAAGATCAATTCCCTAAGCTTGGAAGGTATGCCCATGAAATTGATCCAGATGGTATTTCTACGAGCGGAAGCCATAACCTACAAAACAGAGAAGAGATAAATCCCTAGGTCCATGAAATGGTTAGTGCAAATGATATGCTATGATGTTTATGATGTTATGTTCATGCTTAAAACAAAATAGCAAACACAAACAGATCACACAAATACCTTAGGTTTAAAGACTTGCATTAGGTCTATAGGTAAGTACCCTTTTGAAGTTTTAGTTGGCTAAACCTGTCCTATCAATAGTAACTGGGTTCTAGGAATCTCATATCATTTATATTTCTCTCAGGCATTGTTTCAGCAAAAGCATCTGAATTGCAGCTGAAATATCCTGAAAGTCCAATCTCAATGAGTGTAGCATTGAGTATCAACCAACTTCAATATGCACCAAAGCCGTCCATCTCACTACTTTCTAATGGCTAGATGAGTCAATTTAAGGTTCTAAAGGTCAGTTAATGCTTAATGACACTACGTGGAAGCCTAATGTTATCCTTTATTGACTCAAGGAACATTGGTACAAGCTAGAATATCACACTAACATAGCTATCATATCATCCATATCGGTCTACGCCATAGAGCCTCCATGATTTATTGCTACTTACCTAAAAGGTGCCCTAGATCCGGGTATAGAATCTATAATAATAGCCCAAACATAAACCCGAAAGGTAAATCATACAAATCAGACAAGTAAATCATTTTAAATATGTTCTAGCTCTAAGGTAACCCCACTTTTAGTTTAATATTCCATAGCAGAGTCGCCAATTCTGTAATATGGTGGGAGAACTGACTTTTACTGGTTTTGCATTTTTATTCGCAAATGTTGCGGTTAGCAAGAGTTCCATTGACTTTTCTTTTATCCAACAAAGGAAAGGGTGAAAAGAACAGGAAATACCTTTCGATATTATTTTCTGAGTAAGGGGGTAGGTTATGGAAAGGGAAGGTGTTAGCACCCTTTCCATATGTAGTTATCTACGGGCTCTTAGTTGCTAGATAATTTTGAAAATGCTTTTTTGTGTAAGTGTGTTTTGAAGATATTTTGAAAAGACGCCTTGGTGCGACAAACTTTGTAATGTTTCTCATTTCGGAGATAACGCATACAAAGTGTTTTTTGTATTTAAAAATATTTAGAAAAGAGTTTGTGAATGTGTGTAAAAAATTGTTTTATTTGTATGAGCAAGCAACTATGAGCTATCTACCTACTCGAAAGATTTTCGTTCTTTTCCTCATTTCCTTTAGACATTGTTATCCTACTATTAGTCAGTAGGTAGCCCTATCGTTGGATGTTTTTTAGGGACAGGCGAGGATCATCGTACAGTCGTGAAAGAAACTCGTAAGATACTTTAGTAATTATCCTATGGTTTTAAAATCATATACCGAGGCAACATCGAAAGGGTCATCGAGGGACTTATGATCTCAAAACCAAAGGGTTACCACTAAAATCTCCTACGTTCGGGAGACGCGACTATTTATTCCGAAGGCAAGAAGTGGAGGTATCCTAGAGGTGCGTGTGTGCGAGTGTGTTGTGTTTCAGTTATTTTTCTCTTGAGTGTTAGGTTTTTCTAGCGTTTTGATTTTAGTATTTCCATACAAACCTATTAGCATATATCTAGTAGTTAATATCATTACAAAAATATATAATGCAAAATTTGAATCTACGCTATTACATGGCTTCGCGGTGGGGGAATTTACAAACCAAAATGGGGAAATAAAAAGTCCTAATTAAAACTATTACATCCTTTTATCAATTACATAATTCATGAAAAAATAAAAATGTGAGATTAAATAAGTGCGCAAAGATGGAAGCGAGGTCAAAACCCTAAAAAAATCCTTATCATTTAGAAAAATATTTTTGTTGTTTTTTATTGTTTGAAAAAAAGAAAATTTGAAGTGATTAAAACCTAATCATTTTTTTAATTTATTTAAGAAAATTAAGTTAATGATAATAAATAAAATCTAATGTCTAATTGATTTTAATTAAAAAAAAAGTGATTATCAATTAAAATTAAATCTAATTTTTTTTGGGGTTTTGATTTTATGAGATTTTTATGATTGAGTTAATTATCTAACAAAAAGTTAATAAGACAATATAAATATTAAAAAAAGAAAATGTCCTGATTCTGAATTTGAGCTTATTTTTGTCTGGATCGTCCCATGTCCTGAGATCCGAAACCAAACGTTCTTGATTCCCTAACGATGACATCACGTTATTTCTGCCTTCATGCTTGCATGTAAAACGTTAGACTTGCTCAAAACATCAATAGTAATAATAATATACGCATAAAAATGATTTAAATTACGAAATCAAAGAGATTCGAAATCAAAATTTTACTAAATCAGAGGGATGGTATGAAGGGATTTTGAGACGCATGGGGGTTTGGTAATGATGTGGATCACCTCCTAGGGGTCTCAGAAGGATGAGGGAGTCACGGGTTTTGAGTGAGAGAAGCTGGAACATGGGTTCTGAGTTTTACAACTTCTTGGAAATTTTTGTGAATTTCGAGCTCTCTCTTAGGCAATGATTTTTTTTTCATCCCTTTGTAGCTTGCATAGTGTGGTATATATAGAGGGTGAGAGGAGAGCAAACAAGTAAGGTAAGAATCAAGGCATTAAGGCCCTTTTCAAAACAAGATAAAACACATTAAAATGTTTCCAAACTTGTGAAATCCTTGCCATTCTTGACATACATTGAACCTGGACTTCCTTGCTGACTTTTGCACAAAATTTGGGCTTCAATCTTGACCCATAAGTCCAATCATACGCCTAAGCCCATTTGCTTTACACGTTGTCCTTGATTTAATTTGTTTTAAATGAAAAAAATTCAAATAAAATAAATAAAAATCATGAAAAATAGGGGAATGGTTTTAGCCGTCCTCTAACATATCATGAACATGTATGAGTCTAAAAAATTAGCTCCATTGGTCTAAAAGTTCAAAATTTCCCAACTTGAAGTTCATGAATTCCTACAAAATTCCCCAACTTGTGAAACTCTTAACTTGCTCAATTTTTTCCTTTTTTAGATGATCTTGGACTTTTTGGAAATCCTAAGATGTCCTCTATACTCTCTCTCTCTCTCTCTCTCTCTCTATCTCTCTCTCTCTTAATCACTTTTGCATTTGGAGATCTTATCTTGATGTAAGTTGTCTTGACAAAAAGTGTCTTTTTGTTGACTTTCTGAAAATGACTTATAATGTATGAGATCATATCTTCCAAATGAAGCATCTTTTGGACTTGAGAATAAAAGAAAAGTTGTAAGGAATTGAATTATCTTCAAAATGAGCTTTGGTTGGGGAGAATTTTATGAATTATGTGAAAGTTATGCCTGGTCAAAGTTCAGTTGATTCTCCTAAGGAAACCCTAGTTTGGCAATTCTTGACTTTTGATGATTTGAGGACTTTCCTTGAGGAATCATCATTAACCCTTGATCAAATGATGAATATTACTTCAAAATGTTGATTTTGACCAAAAATCTTGAAGTTTGACCGTATGTTGACCATAGTTAACTTTTGGACCAATACAGTTGATTTTGAAGCATTTGAACCATTGACTAGGCAAATTTATGATGTAGGGCTTGAAAATTTACATGAACCTTATTGAGGACCTATGAAGAATAATGGAAGCCATTTGAGACCTTTTAAAACCAAATTTCCTTGAGAAATTCCAAACCCTAGTTATGGGTCTTTGGTCTAGGAGGAGCACCTTGACTAATCAAACCTTGAGTGCCTTGACTATTTGAAGAGTTTTGAAAGAATGCCATGGGGAAAATTGGAGGGAAAAGTTTGGGGTACAATAATATGCATACGAAACACATAGATTATTCTCATTTATTTTGAGAGCATCATTACGCAATGCATTACATACATCATAACATTGCATAAAAACTAACTTTATTGTCCTTTTAGGTAAAGTCCGCAAATAGACGAATATCATCAGCAATTTTCAGATAGGTCAGAGATTAGTTCCTGAAACAGGACGGGGCAACTATCTATACGACCAGGCGGTATGAATTTCTGAAACATGACGAGTTTACCAACAACGACAGGTCAGAGATTAATTCCTGAAATAGGACGGGGCAACTATCTATACGACTAGGTGGTATGAATTCCTAAAATAGGACGGGTTTACCAACAAATACAGGTCAAAGATTAATTCCCGAAATAGGACGGGACAACTATCTATACGACTAGGCAGTATGAATTCCCGAAACAGGACGGGTTTACCAACAAAAAACAGATTGTAGATCAATTCCTGAAACAGGACGGGGCAACTACCTACATGACCAGATGACCTCCCTCAGAGACTAAATCTGGAGAGAATTTCCTTCAGAGAATCATTCTGAAAAAGCATTTACCTCGGAGACTAAATCTGACAAGCAACTCCTTCAGAGCATCATTATGAAAAATCATTTCCCTTAGAGAATAAATTTGACAAGCAACTCCTTCAGAGCATCATTCGGAAAAGCATTTCCCTCCGATCTGATCAGATAGATTTGTTACAAAAAGCATCCTTCAGATACAGTCGAGCGTATACTCATTCTGATACTCTTATCAATTGTTACTTTGGATGGCATCTATAAGCCTATCTCTGACGATATTTTGTCACATCTCTGAATTTCATATTCAAGCCCATTCAAGCAATATTATCAACCAACAACGTTACTTCGTGCACATGCGAGTGCAAATTTGTGGACACTTAAGTTTTCAATCCTATTCCACCTTTAGATCACGAATTGCAGACATGCCAATCTAACTCTTCAGGTTTAAGAATATTGAACAGGGGAAGTTGTTGTACCCTAAAATTTTCCCTCCCATTTTCTTCAACATATATCCTCATGCTCCTAGGGTTTTCATTTGCTCAAGGTTACTCAAGAATTGGTCAGACAAACTCTCCTTCTAAGCAGTTGACCTACAACTAGGGTTTCACTTTTCTCAAGGAATGTTGAGCTTATAATGCCTCAAGTGAATTCCATGGTTTATCATATGTCTCAAGGAATTTTCATGCCAAATTTCAAGCCTTGCATCATAAGTTTGTTGAGTCAAACGCTCAGATGATTGAAAATTAACTATATTGGGCAAAAAGTCAATTGTGGTCAAAATATAGTCAAACTCCAAGACTTTTGGTCAACACCAAGATTTTGAAGTCATATTCATCATTTTAACAAGGTTTGATCATGATTCATCAAGAAAAGTCAAGATTCATCAAAAGTCAAAAGTTGCTAAATTAGGGTTTTTCTTAAGGAGAAGTCAACTGAGCTTTGACCAAACATAACTTTCACATGCTTCATCATATTTTTCTCAAACAAAGCTCATTTTGAAGGAAATTCAATTCTCTACAACTTTGTCTCTCTAAGCTCAAGTCCAAAAAATGCTTCATTTGAGAGATATGGGCCAAAACATTATAGGTCATTTCAAAAGTTAACAAAAAGACACTTTTTGTCAAAGCAATTTACATCATGATAAATTCTTATAATGAATAATTATCAATATATCGATTGTAGAGGACATCTTGAGATTTCGAAAAAGTCCAAGATCACCTTCATATGATAAAAATTGAGAGAGTTATGATTGGTGCAAGTTGAGAAATTTTGAGAAAATGCATGAAACCAAAATTGAACAAACTTGAATTTTTGGCCTAATGGGCTGATGTTTCAAGGTCCAAATGTGTTTTGTAACTCATAGTAAACCTCTTAACCTATTCATACACCCCTTTGATTTTTATTCTATTTATTTTTTATTTTATTTATTTAAATTCAAAATAAATAAAATAAAATAAAAGGCTTTCATACAAAGTTCCAAGCCCACTTGTTTGACCTAATTTAGGATCTATATATACTTCATTCAGACAACATAAGAGGATATGGAAAACCTTGCAAGATCACCAAAAAACTCCAAAATTATAAAAACTAGGGCAAATCGAAAACCCTAGTTACAGCCTCTTTACAAGCAAGCCAATCATTCAAAACAATTCCATAAGCAGTGTAGGGTAAGAATGGATCAGTCTTGATGATCAAAAGGGCTTGAAAAGTGCAGTCTTGCGTCATCGTTTTCTATTATTGCATGAAATTCATAATTTTGTTTTCTTTGTGCTTTGATCAAAACTAACCTTACTAATATGCTTTTGAGATGTCAATGTGCAGGATAGACCCATCGCATGGCCCTCATAATGGCTAAATTGTGTATTTCCATGGGTTGTACCCAAAAGTTTTCCCTCTCTTTTCTCAAGACATTGCTCAATAAGTTTCAAGAGTTTGATCAGACAAGTTCACCTCCTAAGAACTGAGACCACAAATTAGGGTTTTGACTGAAGATGACTGATCATTAACTTTTGACCTAATACGTAATCCAATGGTTTGAAACATAATCTCAAGGACTCGAACACAACATGTTGACCTAATTTCATGACTCGAGTCATTTCTAAAGATCAAACAATTGATAGTTGAAATTTGATCAACTGATGAAAAAAGTCAACTATTACACAAAAAGTCAAACTTTGACTTTTTGGTCAAAATTGAGTTTCAAAGATCAAGATTCATCAAGACATTCGAAAATATGAAGCTTGATCATCAAGAATTAAGAAAGTTAAAAGTCCACAAAAAGTCAAACTTTTCAATACTTCGAAAATTTCTAGGTGTTTTAACCTTAATAATTTCACTACTTCATGACAATTTTTCACCAAGACGCAAGATAATTCAAAGAGAACTTTCAACATGAAATTTGTAGATATTGACGAAATCTACAACTTTGTTTGCAGATCAAGTACTAGAAATGCTTGGATTTTTAATTATAGGCTCATGAAGTCATGACATTTTTTGTATAAACACTTAGAGAAATTTTCAACAGGTTTGGTCAGGTTTTTGTCCAAACTTCTTGGCCAATTTTCATCAAGTTCCAATTTGATTTAGCCAAAGTGGTCAACATGAAAGTTGTAGACGATGTTTCAAGATTTCCAAAACATTCAAGATCATGAATTTATCATACTTGAGCTAGGAGATTTAAAGGCATGAAGTTGGGCATCCATTTTTGAATTACAAGTCATTTTCGTGAAGAACACATAACCCAATCTACATGCTATGTATGATGCATAATCTTGTTTTGCATACCTTATAACTTGAAAATCTCACCATAATTTAATGTTTACACAAACTTTTGAGCTTTGGTCCATTTGATTTAAGCATTGTCCAAGTGATCTTTCCAGTTTTGGCACAAAGTTAACATTGCCATTCTTGCAAAGTAGCTTTAATCACAAAGTCAGCTCTTCTTGAGCCTCTAAGTTGTTCCTTCTACACACATTCCATATACAAAATCAAAACAGCATGCTTAAAGTATCCCATAACTCTATGAAGCAAAGTATAAAGGATTGGGACGATGATCTTCAAGCTTGCTTCATTTACAATCCAACCTAGCCACAACATGTGATCTTGAAAATCTGATCAACCCTTGTCTTAAAACCTCTTGCCTATAAATAGAGAGATCATTTGCAAGATTAGAGAGATGAACAAGCCCTCAAAACACCTATACTCTCAAGAAATCATAATTTCCCACAAAACCTCCATTTTTGAGCTTTGAAGTCCAAATCTTTGAACCTCTCACACCTTGCAAGTTTTGCCCAAACAAATCATCCAAATACTTCACATACTTCATAGAAGTTGTTCAAACACAAGAACAACTTCTCTAACATCATCATCATCTTCCAAACTCAAAAACAGTACCTTGCAACTTGACTTGGTTGGAGTGATTCAGCAACTTTCAGCATAAAGTGAGGATTGGAATAGCTTCAAGAAGGTTCAAAAGAGCTCGATCAATCACCACTTTGCACCCGGAAACATCCATACGCGTTCTAAAGTTTTCGCTTCAAGATGTAAATTTTCTCAAACTGTAATATCTTTACCCATACATCATTTGCTTTTGCTTTCGAAAGGATACAACAGGACATATCAAAGAAAAAACTTAGCAAAAAGGCTGACCAAGGGCTGACACGGGTGCCCATGTCACACGACACCGCCTGTGTCACACGACACGGCCCGTGTCACATGGCATGGCGTGTGTCAGTTCAGCTAGGTTAGAAATTTTGCAGAACATGCAGGACAGAGGATGACACGGGTGCCTGTGTCACACGACACGGCCCGTGTCAGTCAGTAATGTGCAAAGCAGGAAAGACAGGGTCTGACACGGGTGCTTGTGTCACACGACACGACCCGAGTCAATTTGGCTGGAACAAAACATGTGTAGAGGAGAAAGGGAAGATTCTGACACGGGTGCTTGTGTCTGTTGACACGACCCGTGTCAGCCTAGGCATAAGAAATCCTGATTTTTGACATTTTGCTATAATTTTGGATCATTAAAGGTGCACTAGACATTTTGCATTTCTTGGAGATGGCCCGACCCTATACAAAAAATATTTATAGATAAAACATTCAAGTTATTTTCTAAAATAATTGAAACTATAAAACCTTTTCTATCAAAAAACCCTAAAAAACAACTTCTTTTCACTTTACATTTTCTGGCGCATTTTACTATTTTGCATTATAAATTATGTAATTGTCAAAGCTTTGTAATAGTAATTAGGGTTTATTTTTACTTCTCATCCCCATTTGTAAGTTTATATCCCCCATCCTCCAAAGTATTGTAATAGTGTAGCACATTTAAATTCCACAATTTATCACTTTCCATATTATTGTTAGTAATTAGGGTTTGCATGGCAAGATCTTAAAATCATTGCCTCCATATTTATCACAACCATGATTCAAGATAAAAATATTTCGAAAAAAATACACTTTGCACACTTGCACCTCTAGGGTAACCCACACTTGTTGCCTCGGAGATAAATAGTCATGTCCCTCGAACCTGGGATGTTTTAGAAAAGACCCTCGATTACAAGATCGTAGTCCCTCGACGACCCTTCGATGCTGCCTTCGGTAAATGATCTTAGACCCTTACGACAATTGCTAAGATATCCTACAATGTTTCCTTTTATGACTATACGATGACCCACGTCTTTCCCTTCACATCCAATGATATGGTTTCTTAATAACTAATGGTAAGATAATACTATCTAAAGGAGGATGAAAAGAACAAAGATTTTCTTTTGAGTAGGTAGAACGCTTGTAGTTTCTTCCTCATAAACATTTCAAAACAAAACATATTTCAAATGCACTAACACTTATATGAAATATTTTCAAAAGTCAACACTTTGTATACATTCTTATGGATACGAGAATCATTACAAAGTTCACCTAAACGAAGGCACTTTTCAAAAATACTTTCAAACAAACACAAGCACATTTTACAAAGCCTTTTCAAAGTGAGCTAGCAATTAAGAGTCCGTAGATAACTACAGATGAAAAGGGTGCTAACACATTCCCTTTTCATAACCTACCCCCCTGAACTAAAGAAAAATTCTCAAAAGGTCTTTCATGTTCTTTTCACCCTTTCCTTTATTAGATAAAAGAAAAGTTGGTGGTGACTCTTGCTATCCGTAACAATTGCGATAAAATGCAAAACACCAAGTTAGTTCTCCCACCGTATTACAGAACTGGCGACTCTGTTGGGTAGCATATAAACTTAAAGTGGGGTTACCTTAAGAGCTAGATCACCTTTATTGCTTTATTTGTTTGTCTTGTTTGCTTTACATTTATGGGTATGCCTGGGTTTTACTTGTAAAGATCCTATACCAGAATCTGGGGCATATTAGGTAAGTAGCAATAGATCGTGGGGACTATGCGGTGTAATACTGACATGGTTAAAGCGATGGCTATGTTAGTGTGACACATTTGTTGGTACCAGTGTCCCTTGAGTTCAATCAAGGAGAATACGGGGCCGTAATGTTGTGTCGTGAAGCACTAACTGACCGTAAAAACTTAGTTGTACTACTTGACCATTACAAAGTAGTGAGATAGTTGGCTTTGGTGCAAGACTAAAGTTGGTTTATACTCGATACTACACTCATTAAGATCGTACTTTCGGGATATTTCAGTTTCTAATAAAGAAGCTTGTGCTGAAACAATTCCCGGTGAAGAAAGATCAGTGATATTGAGATTCCTTAGAACCCGATTACTTTTGTTAGGACAAGTTGAACCAACTAAACTTCAAGATGGTACTTACCTATAAACCTCATGCAAGCCTAAACCTAAGGCCTTGTGTTCTTTTTTTGTGTGTGATTATTTGTTCATAAACATCATGACGTCATTCCATAGCATTTTCACTAACCATTTCAAGGATCTAGGGATTTATCTTTGTTCTATTTTATAGGATATGGCTTCCACTCGCACAAATACCATCTGAATAAACTTTGTAAGGGTGCCGCCTCAACTCAAAGAGTTAGCGTCAAGGGTTCCTGAAAATTCTCCGTTCACCAAAAGGTATGGTTGACTTCTCAATCTGGACACCTTAAGCTTTGAAGAAGACATGACGAGGGTGCTCTTTCAGTTCTTTGACCCTGTACATCTTTGTTTCACCTTTCCCGATTATCAATTGGTAACTACGATAGAAGAATTCTCTCAACTACTAGGAGTGCTTGTTCTTGATCAAATACCCTTCACCGGTCTAGAGGAAGTTCCAAGACCTAAAGTTATTTCCAAGGCCTTACATTTGAATATTTCTACATTATAACCAATTGGGAGAGAAGAATTAGGGTCAAAGGCTTTTTGGCTAAATTCCTGATCGAGAAGGCTTAACTATTTTGGGATGTTATGTTTGCAAGCTTTTGAGGAGATCTTGGCTCTTGTAATCTATGGGTTGGTGATTTTTCCTAACCCATACCAACTCATATATGTGAATGCTGTCAAAATTTTCCTTACTCATAATCCCGTGCCTACTTTGCTTGGAGACATTCTACATTGTCTTCACACTCGCACCATGAGGAAGAAAGGGGCTCTTATGTGTTGCATTTTGTTACTGTCTAGGTGGTTTATTTCAAACCTTCCCCAATTAGTATTAACGAATGAGAAAGGCTTGAGGTGGTCGCAAATGATAATGACATTTTCTCATGGAGACATCCATTGGTGCTCTCGTTCCCAAGAAGACATTACTATTATTTACCATTGTGGGGAGTTCCCTAATGTTCCACTCTTGGGCATTAGGGGAGGTATTACTTATAACCCTTCTCTAGCTCTACGATAGTTTGGCTATGCTCGAAGGGATGGTCCCCATGATGCACTCATTCAAGGTATTACATTCGACTATGAGAACGATGTCCAAGGTTATCATCGAAGGTTTTTGCATGCTTAGGGCATGGTAAGCAAGGTTGATAGAAAGAATTTGAGGCATAAGAATTTCATCCCTCTTGAACCTTATCTCAAATGGGTATGATCTCGTGCTCAAAGTCTCGTAATTCCATATCCTGCTATTCTACTAATAGTTATGGATCCCGTTGCCGAAGGGGATGTTCCTCATACCATTCTCCATCCTAACATGCCTACCAAACTCGAAGAATTGAAAATATCATGGATTCAAATCAAAGGGGAACAAGACACCTTTGAAGCCCAATTCTACGCAAGCGAGAAGAAAGTGTTGGAGCTTACAAGGCAACTTCACGAGGAGCAAAGCCTGAATGCCTACATTGCACCAAAGAGGATGTGCCCGTAAGAGACTTGAGTCTTTTGTTTTAGGGTTTCATTTTTTGCCTCTTTGAAAACTTTTTGCTTTAAGCCCAAGGGGAAATTGTAACCTTTGAACTTATTAATACAATCATTGTTTTGTTTCCTCTTTGGCTAAGCAAACTTAAATCTCTTAATGGTCCTTGAAAATATTGCATCCGCATAACATGCATCATATCATAAGCAGGTTTTCCGACACAGGTCTCCTCATCTTTCTGCTATTTATTTCAGTATAAGATGGATCTTGATAAACTGTCAAGGACTTGCAGACTCAACACTCTCAATTCCAAGAGACACTGCTCAACATAACAAAGGGTCAACAAGAAATTATGGCGCTTCTCATCACGAATAAGAAGACCTAGAAGAAAGATATTATCAACATGGGGAAGAGGTTCAAAGGCCCCGCCCGACAAGTTCAAATTGAAGAAGACTCCTCCGAGGAGGATGACAATCAAGACGAAGATGCTAGAAGCACCCATGCCGGGGTTAGGGATAACCAAATTTCCAAGGATGAGGATTATTCTAATGAGCAATACCCACTGGCCGACGTTAAATACAAGCAAATAGAAGACAGACTAAAAGATGTAGAGATCCAAGCAGTGCCTGGCTTGGACTTTGGAGACTTGGGTTTGGTTCCTAGGGTGGTTATTACCCACAAGTTCAAGATCCCTATCTTCGCCAAGTATGATGGTGTCTCGTGTCGGAAGCTTCATCTAAGATCATATGTCTGTAATATTTAGCCGCACACCGCCGATAGGAAATTATGGGTGCACTTTTTCCAAGAGAGTTTATTTGGAACACAGTTGGAGTGATTTTACCAATTGGAAGGGACCAATATCCATACTTGGGAACATTTGATTGCTGCCTTTTACCGCCAATATCAATATAACGCCGATCTTGCACCAACTCGGGTGCAGCTATAAGGCATGACCATGGGTTCAAATGAGGGCTTCAAGGAATACGCCAAAAAGTGGAGAGATCTGGCGGGTAGGATACAACCACCTCTAATTGATAGAGAATTGGTAGACATGTTTATGGGAACATTGACTGGTCCATTTTTTAACTTGCTAATTGGGAGTTCATCATCCAGATTTACTGAATTGATCTTGACTAGTGAAAGGGTTGAAAGCGGAATTAAAAGCGGGAAGATACCCATGGCCTCCACTTCTAATGCTGTGAAAAAATCATTTATTGGTAAAAAAAGAGACTAATGATGTGTATGGGTCTAAAAGCCATACTAAGAGTGACCGTCATCATTCAGTAAGGGCAGTATTGATTTCCAATCCAAGTCCAACTCAACGACCGCGTCAACAAAATAGAAAACAAAGGCCGGATGCCTAGAGAAGACAATTTACTATAATCAATATGTAATTATCTCAAGCTCTATAACACCTATTGAAGGCTGATTTGGTAACACTACGAGATCCCCCTTCTAACCCTAACACAACATCTCTGAAATATAATCCCAATGCAAAGTGTGCTTTCCATTCAAATAGTCCCGAACATGATTCCAATGACTATTGGGTATTAAAGAACAAAATCCAAGACCTTATTGATAATAAAACAATTGAATTTGATCCTCCACTGACTCCCAATGTGATCACTGCACCCATGCCCAATCATGGTAAGAATGCCAATGCCATTGAAGATGCCTCTTTTGTTTCCTCCATCAATGATTTAACCACACCTTTGATGATCTTTAAAAAGAATCTATTGAAAGTCGGTGAATTTCCAGACTATCTTGAAGACGATTACCATTGTGCTGCACAAATTAATGGTTGCATATGGATGAAGAAAGGTGTCCAACACCTAATTGATATCCATGAAATTCTATTTGAGAGAACTCCATCTGTGAAAAGTTTGACCAAAAGTGTGTCTCAAGAGTTTGAAAACGTGTCCATAATTACCATTTCAAACACTCCTATTAGGATCACCTCCAAAGGTCCTATTAGGATTCCCGCTGAACCAAGAATAGCTCCCCTGATTATCACCACACCGGGGCTAGTCTCCCACTCTTCTGACCAAGAAGTGCCTTGGAACTATGGGGAAGAAGTGCCTTTAGCACATATGTTAGTGGATACACTCCCTCAATGTTTTACCAAAAGGTGCTTTGGACATATTGGACTGTGAGGGGTTGGTGCTGAAACCAAGTGATATCATGGTAACAGCCTTTGATGGGTCGAAAATGATGGTCCATGGAGAGGTTGATCTTCTTATCAAGGTTAGATCTCAAGTATTCAACTCAACATTCTATGTAATGGATATCCGTCTGGCCTATTCTTTCCTGCCCGGACGCCCATGGATTCATGGGGCAGGTGTGGTTACCTCCACACTACATCAAAAGCTAAAGTACCGGGTCAAAGGAAAAATTGTCACAGTCTGCGGAGAGGAGGAGTTCATGATCAGTCTTTTGAATTCTTTCAAATATGTTGAAATGGATGGTGAATTCATTGAAACCCCATGTCAAGCATTTGAAGTGATCCCTCCAATGATTATTGTTGCCAAGGCCACTCCTGCCACTCCCAAAGCTGCTAAAGATACACAAAGAATGGCCTCTCTCAAGGATGCTCGTGGTGTTGATGAAGATAGAGGTTGCACCATTTGGGGAAAACTTCCTGATATCCCATACAAGTCAGACAAATTTGGATTAGGCTTCACTTCCAAGGCTCAGAAAGAGAATCGACATGCTCGTGCTGGGAAACCACCTCTCTGTATTAGCAACAATGAAGTTAATTCTCTGGGATACTCTGATAGTGATGGGGACTTAGAATATTGGATCTACCCAACTATTGACGATGGACTCAACAACTGGAAGACCAAAGACTTCATCTCAATCTCCTTCAACCAGGAGTAATTATTGTTTCCTGTTTTTTATTGATTCGAGAAATTTGTCTGTAATTTTCTCTAAAAATAATGACTTTAAACCATGTGCCTTTCCCGGGGCACAATGGTCCATTTGTTAAGGGTTTGTCTTTTTCATATGACATATGCTCATTTTAATGAAAACATTGGACTATTTTGCATTCAAATTTTGTGCTCCTTGTCTTTCTTTACTTTACTGCATTTTCAAATAGCCATGTGACCTTACATGCACACACAAACATTTGCAGATCCCCATCCACTCCGGATCTCATTGACAATAATTCTTCTATTGCCATCTATGACTTTAAAAATTCAATCTATCAAGCCGAAGAAGAAGGTGAATAAGATTGTGAAATACCTGGGGAACTCGCTAGACTCCTGATATAAGAGGAAAAGGCCATTCAATTGCACGAAGAACCAGTTGAAGTGATAAACTTGGGTACTGAGGTAGATAAGAAAGAAGTCAAGATTGGCGCCAACCTGGAAGACAATTTCAAGAGAAGATTGGTCCAGATGTTGCATGACTATGTTGAGATGTTCGCTTGGTCATACGAAGATATTTCAGGGCTTAATATTGATATCGTGGTTCATTGTCTACCGATGAAGGAAGGTTGTTCTCCAATCAAGCAAAAGGTTTGGCGCATGCGTCTCGATGTGTCTGAGAAGATCAAGGCTGAGGTAATGAAACAGTTCAATGTAGGTTTCTTATCGGTGAAGTTGTATCCCCAATGGGTTGAAAATGTTGTTCCAGTGCTAAAGAAAGATGGTAAGGTCTATATGTGTGTATACTATAAGGATTTAAATAGCCCAAGACCCAGAGATGATTTCTCACTACCACATATTGATGTTTTGGTTGACAACACTACTCAACATAAAGTACTCTCATTCATGGATGGTTTCTCCGGATACAACCAGATAAAAATGGCGCCTGAAGACATGGAGAAAACCAATTTTGTCACACTATGGGGCACCTTCTGTTACAAGGTCATGCCTTTCGGTTTGAATAATGTGGGCGCAACTTATCAACGGGCTATGGTGGCTCTATTTCATGATATGATTCATTATGAGATAGAAGTTTATGTTGATGATATGATAGAAAGGTCCAAAACTAAGGAATAACACCTTGATCATTTGCACAAGCTATTTGAAAGTTTGAAGAAATACAACTTGAGGTTGAATCCCAATAAATGCACTTTCGGGGTAAGATCAGGAAAACTCATAGGATTTGTTATCAGTGGGAAAGGTATTAAGGTCGATCACATAAAAGTTAAATCCATACAAGAAATGCCATCTCCCTGTACTGAGAAAGAGGTTATAGGTTTCTTAGGTTGACTCAACTATATTTCCCGATTCATCTCTCACTTAACTTCTATCTGTGAGCCAATCTTCAAACTGTTGAAGAAAGATCGAGTAGTCAGATGGAATGACGACTGCCAAACAGCTTTTGACAATATCAAGGAGTACTTACAAGAACATCCATTCCTAATGCCTCCAATTGAAGGAAGACCTTTGATCATGTACTTGACTGTATTAGAGAATTCAATGAGGTATGTGTTGGGTCAATATGACGAGTCTGGTCGAAAAGAGCATGCAATATACTACCTTAGTAAAACGTTTATCGACTGTGAAACAAAATATTCACTGCTCAAGAAAAATTGTTGCGCTTTGGCATGGGCTGCTTCCCGACTAAGACAATATATGTTGACTCATACTACTCTCTTGATTTCTAAGATGGATCATCAAGTACATCTTCGAGAAGCCAGCTCTCTCCAGACGAATAACTCGATGGCAAATGATCTTGACTGAATATGACATCTGGTACACTACACAAAAGCAATCAAAGGAAGTGTATTGGTGGATAATTTGTCGCATCAAGTTGTAGATGACTACCAGTCTATGAACTTTGAATTCCCAGGTAAGAATATCATGCTGATAACCGACTGTGTAAATCCTGGACCGTGTGAAGGACCTGAGCAAGGATCCCAATGGACTATGGTTTTTGATGGAGCTTCCAATGCATTGGGTAACAGGATTGTTGTTGTTATCATCTCCCCCGAAGGTTTTCATACACCTTTTACCGCTAAACTTTGCTTTGACTGTACCAACAACATGGATGAGTATGAAGCATGCATCTTCGGTCTTAAGGCTGCTATTGACCTAAGAATCAAATTCCTAAGCGTATAGGGAGATTCGGCCCTAGTGATCAGTTAAGTTAAAGGAGAAAGGGATGCCAAACATCCAAAAATGATCCCTTATAAAGAACTTGTGCTCACCTTGATCCCTTACTTTGAGGAGGTCACCTTTGATCCCTTGTGGTCACCTATGAAAGAAGCAAACTTAGGTGAAGATGAATGGATTCAGACTGGGTTGGATCAGTTTTACTTGATCGATGAAAAGGGACTGGTTGCTATCTGTCATGGTCAAATTTATCAAAAACGTATGATCAAGGCATTCAACAAGAAGATCAAACATCGAGTATACCAGGTTGGTGACTTGGTAATAAAACGCATCATTCTACCACAGGGAGATCCTAGGGGCAAATGGACTCCCACCTACGAAGGGCCATTTGTTGTCAAGAAAGCATTCACGGGAGGTGCCATAATGTTAACCACTATGGACGACGACGATTTCCCGCGCCCTGTGAATGCAGACATAGTCAAAAAAATACTATGCATAAGAACGACCCGCTAGGTTAACGTACCTAGGAAAAAATAAGGGCATCCCGGCGAACCAAAAGGGTTCAAGAAAAAATTAGGGATATATACAAAAGATTGTACACCCGGAAAGTCGAAAACCCACAAGGGAGGCTTGGTAAAAAAAGGGTATCCTGATGGACTGAAAACTCGAAACGACGACACAGGAAAAATTTAAGGATTAAAGGCGTACGACTATATCTCGTTGGATCACTACAAGCCAACTTTATTACCAAGGTCAAAAGTTCAAATGGTACAAGACCAGTTTAAAAGTCCATGCCAAGTCATACCATATGCAGGCCAAAACATATCTGTAATACGGTGGGAGAACTGACAGTTATACTGGTTTTGAGTTTGTATTCGCAAATGTTACGGTAAGCAAGAGTCGCCACCGAATTTTCTTTTATCCAACAAAGGAAAGGGTAAAAAGAACAGAAAATGACCTTTCGAGATTATTTCTGAGTAAGGGGGTAGATTATGGAAAGGAAAGGTGTTAGCACCCTTTCCATCCGTAGTTATCTACGGGCTCTTAGATGCTTAGCTCATTTTGAAATACCTTGTGCTTTACATGTTTTGAAAAGTATTTTTGAAAGTGCCTTAGTACGGAGAACTTTGTAATGTTTCTCGGAATGGTAGAGAACGTATATAAAGTGTTTGAAAATGTTTTTGAAAGAAGTTTTGTGTAAGTGTAAAAATTGTTTGAGCAAGCATCTGACAGCTATCTACTTTACTCTAAAGGTTGTTCTTTTCCTCTTTTCCTTTAGACAGTGCTATCCTACTATTAGTGAGTAGGTAGCCTTAGTCGTTGGATGTTTGAGGGACATTCGAAGGGACGTTTATACAGTCACAAAGACAACTGGGCAAGAAACTTTAGTAACTACCCTAGGGTTTTTAAGATCATACTGAGGCAACGTCGAGAGGGTCATCGAGGAACTTGTGATCTTTATACCGGAGGGTAGCCACTAAAATCTGTCACGTTTCGAGAGATGTGACTGTTTTTCTGAAGGTAACCAAAGTGGGATACCCTAGAGGTATATATGTGAAATTGTGTTTGTATTCAGTTATTTGTCTTGTGTTAGGTTTGCTAGTGTTTTGTTTTATTCTTGCCATACAATTCTATTAGTCATGCTTCTAAACAGTTAATAGTTTGCAGTAATTAAAAGTGCGGAAATATAAATCTAACTATTACAAGGCTTCCAAGAGGGGGATTATTACAAGTCCAAAACTTGGGGAAAATAAAGAAAGCAGTAAATTAACAAGTGTTAATTATAGTCTATTACATCCCATAAGCAAATACATTAGTATGAAAAAAAAGTGCGAAAGTAAATAACACGTACGAAATGGAAAAGACGCCTAAACCCTAAAAAGGAAAATCTTTTTGTTTTTTTTTTGTTTTATGTAAGAAAATGTTTAATTTATAATTAATTAAATAATCTAGATCTAAAGAAAAAATGTTAATTATTAAATAAAATTGAAATTTAAAAAGAAATTAATTCTAAGTTTTTCTATTTTTGTTATGAATAAAAGAAATTAAATGAATTAAATCCTAGGTCTATTTATTTTTAAATTAAATAAAAGGTTAAAGTTATTATTTAATTAATTTACCAAGTTAATTTAATTTAAAAAAAGACTAACCTAATATTTTTATGATTTTCTTTATTTTAATGTTGTAATGAAATAAAATTAATTAAAAAAATAAATGTTCATTAAAACAAAATAAAGAAAATTGAAATGGGCCTGCAAACAAAATGAAATGGGGGGTGTGCTTCAAAGAATTATCCGACCTATCAGCAAGAGGGCCCAGGCTCTGTAGAAATAGTTAGGGGGTGAGAAAAAACGGAAACCCCAGGCCCAATGACAAGAGGGCCCATGCGCCTGTGAGATCTGCAAAACAAAGGTTAGAAAAAATAAAAATTGTTTACTGCCTGGGTCGAACCCAGGACTTGGCAGAGGAGTGCCCTAAGAAGGGTGTTCTTGGATTCAGGTACCTAAGCTCGCATGTAACACGTTAGATCTACTCAACACATCAATAGTAATATGAATGCATGTATAAAACTGATCTAAATTACATAGTTTAGAGGATTTGGGATTCAAAATTTTACCAAAGCCGTAGGATGGTTATGAGGATGATTTGGGACGTGTAAGGCTTAAACCTGGGCTCTGGAGGACTGCTGGGAAACTCAGGAGATTGTTGATGATTTTGGTTTGGGTTGATAGCGCTTGGAAGTGAAGTTACAGATTTTGCAACTTTTTGTTTTTTTAGAGAATTTTGAGAAGGCTTTTGGAGAGCTTTTTGAAGAGGAATTTTGTGCTCCTCTTGGCTTGCATTGTTGTGTATTTATAGAGGGAAGATAGGAGTGAACAAATATGGTAAAGAATCAATGCATTCATGGCCTTGGAGACAAGGATAAAACACATTGAAAAATTTCCATATTTGTGATATCTTTGCCTCTTTTGTCGCTTGCATGAACCTGGTCCCTTTGGATGTATGTTGCACGAAAATATTGGCCTTCTAATAGATCAAATCAAACCCAAATTTCATCGCCCATTATTCGTTGTATTTTATTTGATTTAATTCATATTTAAATGAATAAAAATTCAAATAAATAAAAAAATGCATGGATAGATTTAGAGGTCCTTGGGTATGTCATAAACATGTTTGAACCCTAAAAGTTAGGTCCATTAATCTAAAAATGCAATTTTGCTCAAAGTTGATTTCATGGATTTTTCACAAATTTGCCCAACTTGTGCAAACCATAACTTGCTCAATTTTAATCTTTTGAAGATGATCTTGGACTTTTTGGAAATCCAAAAATGTCCTATACAATCTCTATGTTGATAATTTTTTTCTTTTGAAGACATTATCTTGATGTAAATTGTCTTGAAAAAAAGTGTCTTTTGTTGACTTTTTGAAAATGACATGTAATGTATGAGCTCATATCTTCCAAATGATGCATTTTATGAACTTGAGAATTAAAAAAAAGTTGTAGAGGATTTTATTCTCTTCACAATGAGATTTGGTTGGGGCGAAATGGATGAAGCATGTGAAAGTTATGCCTGGTCAAAGTTTAGTTGACTTTTCCTATGAAACCCTAATTTAGCGAATCTTGACTTTTGATGATCTGAGGACTTCCCTTAGGGATTCATGATCAACCCTTGATTAAATGATGAATATTACTTCAAAATGTTGATGTTGACCAAAAATCTTGAAGTTTTACTGTATGTTGACCATATTTGACTTTTAGACCAATACAGTTGATTTTCAAACACTTAAGCAATTGACTAAGCAAGCTTATAGTGCAAGGCATGAAACTTTACATGGACATTCTTGGAGACATATTAGGGACCAAGGGAATAACTTGAGGTCTTTGCAACCCAAAATTATTTGTGATAAGTGAAACTCTGGTTGGAGGTTCATTGCTTAGGAGAGGAATTTGTCTGATCAATTCTTGGTCAACCTTGAGCAATTGAAGACCTCAATGAGCATGTCTTGAGGAAAAATGTGAGGGAAAATTTTGGGGTACAATAATATCCATGACATGTTGTCTACTGATCTTATCGGTTGATCAAAACCTGAAAGTGGGCCTTGAAGATGACGTCTATTTGGCTGGAAATATGAGGAGAGGAGGGGGTGTACCTGCAAGGCACTCTAATAATCAAGTAAGAATGGGTGCAAAAAGATAAAGAAAGATATCAGGGTTTTTAGCATGAATATTGGATACATTGCCCTCACAAGTGTGAAGGTTTATATAATTCCCCTGAAGTGTAGTCATTGGTCCCTATTTTTTGGCCTATATATACGGGTCCGCAAAAATAGGTAACTGCCAAGACTTGGTCAAAATAGGCAGTCGTGCCCGTAACTAGTCGTTGCATCGAGAAAGGGTGAGATGAAGAACATAAGAGTTTATGATTGTTTCCTGGGCGTGTGTTCTTCGTGTGTCGATCAGACTAGGAGGTAGCAGCTCATAGGTGTGCATTTCGGGCATTGTTGGTCATGTCGTTCGAGCGCATTATCGACCAGAGACTTTGGGCCAGCGTTATTGGGTCGTGCCAAAGATGGAAGTGGTTGGGCCAATTCTAGTCATTTGGCCAGTCCAGAACAGGAGCCCCCAAGTTGTTACTTTTGGTCATATGAGTAATGACTTAAGGCATGCCTGAGAGAGGGGGATGTTCTGTGGGCAGATATGCGCGAGGGGTCCGACTGATGCTTGGCGAGCCTATTTTGCAAGGAGAAGAGCATTTAATCGGATCCAGAAGAGATAGCATGTTACGCCTGCATCGAGCCACATGCTGTCATAAAGGCGTGATGATGGCAAGCCTAGGAACTAGGGTGTAATGATGATGACGCTTAGGTTCCCCTAGGCGCATGCCCATTCACGCGCTAGCGAAGTCTGTCTATGAAAGTGGGAGAGGGAGCTTCGTTCTTATTTTCCTCCTTCTCTTCTTCTGCTCGTTGTTGTTTAGTTCTACCAAACATCACTGTTCTTTGAATCTCTAGCTCGTTCCGCCGTTCGCTACCGATAATCGTTAATAATTCGGTATGTCTCTCGATTTTTCCTTATTTCAATGGATTTTTCTTCTGTTCTAGGATAGATTTTCTGCTTATTTTCCTAGAAATGCATGCAGATAGGGTTCAAAGTAGCTTAGTATAGGAATTTTGGGTTCTTGGCTATTGTCTGACGGTGGTTCCGTCGCTTGAGGTCGGTGGATCCTTTGTGAGCTTGTTAGAGATGTTTTAGACATAGGGTTAGTGACAGTGGTTCACGATGAATTTTCCAGTGGCGTTGGGCCGTTTCTGGGTTTTTTGCTTTTAACTTCCTGTGTTTTTTCTGCATCCCTAGGAGAGGTTGAAAATCATTTGTTTGGGAAGGAACTTTCCTCGCAGGAGCTAGGGTTTATCCTAGAAGTCAGACGCTTAATGTGTCAGAGGGAAGTGTCCTCGTTTTACGTTCTGATGTTTTGAGTGATGGATCTAGTCAGAGATAGGGTCCTCGTTCCTTTTCACTCTTTCACTTGACTAGCGGTGGAAGATTGGATTTGATTTTGATATCGAATTCACTTTTGTCCTCTGTTTCTCAGGTATAATGGCCAGCAACACTGATGATGCATCCTTGGGAGAGTCCAATGATTCTTCGCAAAGCTTATCTGAGTACTCGTCGATGGAGGGGAGTACCTCGAGAATTCTCGATTCTGAATCGGTCGTGCCAGAACCTGGTGAAGCCAAACAGGATGCACTTGTGGTCTAGGAAGCGCTCGTTGTTCCAATGGATCCTTTAAATTGGATTGTGCTGGGCCACTTGGAACATGCCTCCTATTTTTTTAAGCATCCAGACGGAGTGTTTACCTCAGTGGCTCCGGGGATGGAGTTGGAGGGTGTCGAGGAGGAATGGTCGATGTATATCCATGGGAAGAGCCATCACATCTATTTGAAGTTTGACGCGAACAATATTCCCATGTACGACATTCCCTTTCGAGAGATGGGTTTCCGGCTTCCTTTTACCGACCTTCAGGTGGTTGTTTTTTGGCACCTTTGCCTCACTCCGTCGTAGCTACATCCGAACTCGATTACCTTTCTACAGGCTTTCGAGATTGTGTGCGACTATCTGTCAATAGGGGCCATTGTTTCTCTATTTTTCTACTGATTCCATCTTTAGCGGACACTTTTGGAACTCGTTTTGGATGGGTCTCTCTTAAGCAGGCGAATGGGAAACTGTTCAAAGCCTATATGGAGTCAGTGTGAGATTTTAAGGGGAGGTACATGTTGATCCAGCCCATCTCGGGGAAGGCAATGCTGAATGTTTTCCGGAGCGTCCCACTGGTCGAAGAGGTTGGGCGACCCATGTTGAATGAGGTAGGGGACCCAATGGCGAAGCTGTTGCCAAAGTTTCATTTTCATTGGTAGAGGAAACATTATACCTAGGGGACCAACCACTATATCTAGAAGAAGGGCCAACTGGGTGTCGAGGATCAGGCTAGCCATGACTGTTTGTTGGCCTTTGTTGCAGGGATCTCCCCAGTCCAACGTATGGGCAAAGGGGAAGGCCGGTAGCCGAAGAGGATGGGATTTAATTTTCGAACTTGGTTTGATAAATTTTAAGGATCTCCTCAAAAGCGAGGATCCTGTGGAGTACTTAGGTAGTCTATCTTTTATTTCGACTTGATTTGTATGCGAGATTCTTTATTTTTGTTTACTGACCCTGAAATTTTTGTGTAGGAAGAATGAATCCTTCCCAAGAGCGTATGGCCAGGTTGTTACTTCAGAAGGCGGAGAAGGGGCAGAAGTATCTTAAAGGTTCTCAAGATGATGCAGGGATGGCTCCTCAGTCGGGCTCTAGAACATCATCGACTAGCTAGGTTGTCGGGTATCTCTCTCCTCAGCAGGTGTCTTCGAGGTTTAAGAGGTCGCATACCAAGGATACCATCGATTTGACTGGTGAACAGGATAAAAGGAAGTTTGAGTTTCCTCCATGCGACTTCATCGGGCTAAGTCCCTTATTCTCAAAGAGATGGATTGTCCGTGCAAGAGGGCGATGTTGCCTGGGGATGCCGATGCTGTTATGAGGGTACTTGGAATAGACATGGCGTACACTGAGGAAGGCACCTCTCTAGAGGTCGAAATGAAAAAATTCCAGGCTGAGGTAACGACTCTCAAGGAGAATCTCACCAATGCGGATGTTACGAGCAAGGCGTCGACAAAGAAACTGGCCAAGTTGACCGAGGAGTGCAAGAAACTTCTACAGGAAAAGAAGTCCTTCGAGGAGACGGTTTCATCCTTGAGGGCTGACGTAGCTCCTAGTGAGGACGAGCTGGAGGAGGACATGGGTTTGAAAACTCATGAAGAGTTGGTTGCTCACCTTCAACTGGCCATAAAAGATGGTGCTTTCAATGTTAAGGGATCCTTCAAAAATGTCGTGGAGCAGCTTAGAGTATTGAATCCTGACGTGGATTTGAACACGGTTGGGATGGGAATCCTCTACTATGTGGCTGGCGATAAAATTGTGATCCCCTAGTTTCTCAAGGTTGCTGAGAAAGAATTGGTCGAGGAACCTTCCCAGAGAGAGCCTGTTTCCAAGGAGGTGCCTTAGCTTGATATTTGATTTCTTTATTATATTTCTTTGTTCAGACCTGTGTGTTGTGTTTGATGTAATTTATTTCGGGGGCTTTTGCCCTTCAGTGTAACTTTTAAACAATTGTGGTCCTTGTGGCCACAAGTTCGTTTATTTGGATGGGGGCTTCGGGCCTCCTTTATGTAATATTTTAGACAGCAACAGCCTTTGTGGTCATCCCTTTTAATCTTCTGAACATGGTGGTCGTTTATTTCAATTTGCATCGCTTAAGTGTTTTAACTTTGTTCGTGCATGCTTTATTGATCATTTATGAAAGGTAGCATGTTTGCACGCCCGTCTGCTTGAGAGATTATATTTTACTCTTTAGGGGCTTGCTCGTGAGTTTTTGGGTTCGCAGGTGTGGGGATTTGGTCAAATGGCTAGGGTAATTTTCCGACGTGGGTCAGAACTCGGACCTTGTTTTAAAGACTTAATCTCGGAGGCGCGAACTTCCCATCACGAGATGGTTGTTCTGCTATGATGGTACGATGAAGGTGGAACTCGTTTGAGTTTTTCACGTCGAGCTGAGAATCTACTCGTTAAGAGAGTGGATACTCTCCTCTTTGTTTAATTTGAAGTGCTATGCTTGTACCTGGGCTTGCATGGGTGGCCGGGCAAGGTGTGTTCATTGTTTTGACGAAGCATGTCGACTGAATCAGTGTCTCAACTATAATATTGCCTTAGTTTTTTGGTGTTCCAAGGTAGAGCAAGTTGTTCCCCCTGTAGGTTCTCCAGGTTGTAGGTTTCGTTCCATGTTTTTGCATGAATGCAATAGGAGCCTTCCTTGTTTGCGGCGAGCTTGCCTTCGTGAGACTCTTTGTGATTTCTCTTCAGGACTAGGCTGTCGTCTTTGAACTCTCGTCGTATGACTTTGGTGTCGTATCATATGGCGATTTTTTGTTTGAAGGAGGCTTCTCGCAAGGCTGCTCCTATTTGGATTTCCTCGACAATTTCGAGCTCTTCTCTTAATGCCATGTCATTCATTCCTTCATCGAGGGGATCCACTGTCAGTATGGAAGGCTCCCTAATCTCGACCGAGATGATGGCCTCGGTTCCGTAAGCTAGACGGAAGGGGTCTCCCAAGTGGATGAGTGAGTTGTCGTTTAATAGGCCCGGCGTACACTATGTAGCTCCTCGACCCATCTCTTTTTTTGTTTCGTCCAACCTTCGCCCGATGCCTCATAGGATCACCTTGTTTGAAGATTCGGCTTTCTCGTTTATCTACGGGTGCTCGGTAGATGTGATGTGTTGGATGGTGCCTAACTTGGTAACGAATACTAGAAGTTTTTGTCCGTGAATTTCATCCCGTTGTCGATGACAATTTCCTGGGGAATGTCGAACCGAGCAAGAATGTTTATTTTGTAGAAGTGGAGAATGTTTTGCATGATTATTCTGGATAGAACTTCTGCTTCTATCCATTTGGTGAAGTAATCCATAACTACTATCAGGTATTTTTTTTAGTTTGATCATACCATGAATGGTCTGAGGATATCTAGGCCCCACCATTCAAACGACTAGGGGATGATAGAGACTTGAGCTTGCTTGGAGGCGCCAAGTGCATGTCCCCGTGGAGTTGACGTTTGTCACAATTTTTTGCATGATCTTTGGCGTCGTGCTTCATGGAAGGCCAGTAGTACTCTGCGTGTAATGCTTTTCTGTCCAGGGATCTTCCACCCAGGTACTGGCTATTGATTCCTTCGTGGATTTCTCACAGGATATGGGTTACTTTGTTTTCTTCGACACATTTGAGGAGGGGTTGGAGAATCCTCTCCTCTATAGTTTTCCTTTGATCAAGACGTAGGAGTAGGCTCTTCGTCTAACTATGATGGCTTCCTTCTGGTCGGATGGTAGTTCTCCCTTTGTGAGGTAGTTGTGTATCAGGGTCATCCAACAGTTGCTGTCACCAATGTCATAGACTTCTAGAGCCGAGGAGAGTTTTTTTATGCTTGATCGGGGGAGTACTTCATGTACTACAGATTTGTTTCCTCCTTTCTTGTTTGTGCTGGCCAATTTCGACAAGATATTTTCTCGAGAATTATGTTCGCAGGAAACATACTGCATGTCCGCAGAGTTGAATTTCTTCATTCTTTCTTGGACTAGAGTCTAATATTCACTGACTTAATCATTTTTGACCTGGTATCCCCCTCATACAAGGGAGGTGACGAGCTGGGAGTTCATGAAGACCTTTACTTTCCAACAACCCAAGTCATTGGCCAGGCGTAGTCCAGCAAGGAGAGCCTCGTATTCATCTTGGTTGTTTGAGGTCAAGAAGGTAACTGAGAGGGAGACATTGATTAATATTCCCTTCTCGTTATCTAGCACAATGCCAGACCCGCTTCTCGTCGAGCTGGAAGCTCCTTCCATGAAGATGGTCCACTTGTGTGCCCCATTTGTGGTGCTTAGGGAGGTCATCTCTGCTACGAAATTGCCTAGCACTTGTGCTTTAAGGGATTTCCTGCTTTCGTACCATATGTCGAACTTGGAAAGCTCTAACGACCATTTGACATTCTGCTCACCATGTCAGGTCGACCGAGTAACTGATTTTGGTTGCTTTGTCCAAACGACAATTGTGTGGCCAGAAAATAGTGCCTTAGTCTCCTCACTACATTGGTGAGTGCTAAGGCTACTTTCTCGAGTTGTTGATACCTTAATTTCGGGCCCTGCAAGGCTTTTCTCGTGAAGTAGACAGGTTTCTACCCCTCGGGGGATTTCCTGGATGAGGGAAGCACTGGCCTTCTTGGAAGCTACATTGAGATATAGGTAGAGAGTTTCTTCCTTGTCCGGTCTTGAAAGGACCATATGTTGAGATAATGCCCATTTTAGGTAGTGGAGGGCGTGTTGCACTCTTGGGTCCATTCGGACACGGCTTCTTTGTGGAGAAGTTTGAAAAAGGGAAGCGTGTGTTGGGCAAACTTTGCCACGAACCGGGACAATGATGTGAGCATTCTATTTAGAGTTTGGATTTATTTTTTTGATCTCTGGGTTAGAAGCTCAGATAATTCCCGACATTTGTCAAGGTTTGCTTTGATTCGTTGTTTTGTTAAGTAGAAGCTGGGGAACTTTCCCGCTCGCACACTAAAGTTGCATTTTTCTGGGTTGAAACGTGTTGTACCCCAAAATTATCCCTCTCTTTTCTTAAGACATTTCTCACCAAAGATCTCAGAGGCTCAAGGGTTCTCAAGGGTTTGATCAGACAAGCTCACCTCCTAAGCATTGAGCCTCCAAATTATGGTTTTTTTTTTCTCAAGGAAAATTGGACTTTTGATGCCTCAAGTTACTTTCATGGTTCATTATAGGTCTTCAATATTGCTCATACCAAGTTTCAAGCCTGGCATCACAAATTTTCCCAGTCAACTGCTCAGATGACTGAAAATTAATTATATTGGGTAAAAAGTCAATTATGGTCAATATACAGTCAAACTTCATGATTTTTGGCCAACATCAACATTTTTAACTGATATTTATAAATTTACCAAGGTTTGATCACAGTGCCTCAAGAAAAGCACTCAAATCATCAAAGGGGCAAAACTGTCAAAATTAGGGTTTTGACAGAGAATGACTGATCAGTGATTTTTGACCTAGTACATGACCTAATAGTTTGAAGCATAATCTCAAGGACTCAAACACAACATGTTGACATGATTTAATGTCTCAAATCATTTCTCAAGATCAATGGATTGATAGTTGAAGTTTGATCAACTGATGAAAAGTCAACTGATACACAAAAAGTCCAACTTTGACTTTTTGGTCAACGTTAAAATTCAAGGATCAAAATTCATCCAGATATTCAAAAATATCAAACTTGATCATCAAGAATCAATAAAGTCAAGAAAGTCCACCAAAATAGTTAAAGTTTTCAATACTTAGAAAATTTCTAAGTATTTTTAACCTTGATAATTTCAAAACTTCATGACAATTTTTCACCAAGATGCAAGATGATTCAAGGAAAACTTTCAAAATGAAAGTTGTAGATCTTGATGAATTCTACAAATTTGTCACTTAGGGTTGATGTCCAAAAAATGCTTAGATTTGAAGATATAAGCTCATAAAGTCATGGCATTTTTTATAAAACACTTAGTGAAAATTTTAGAAGTTTAGGAAGATTTTTGACCTAACTTCTTGACCAATTTTTACCTAGTTCCAAGATGATTTTATCAGAGTGGTAAACATGAAGGTTGTAGACAATGTTTCAATATTTCCAAAATTTCCAAGAACTTTAAGAGATCATTTTTGAGCTAGGAGTTTCGAAGAGAAGAAATTGGGCATCCATTCTTGAATTATAGGTCATTTTCATGAAGAACACTTGAAAAAATCTCAAGCCATATTGTATAAATATTACTTTGCAGGCTTCAAACTTGCAAATCACTCAATAATTGAATGCTTACAAAACTGATTGAGCCACTGTCCAAGCATTTGAGCCATTGTCCAAGTGATTAATCCATTTTTGGCACAAAGGTAACATTGCCATTTTAGAAAAGTGGCTTTAATCACAAAGACCACTCTCCTTGAGCTTTGCACTTGTTCCTTCTGCACATACACAATCTCAAATCCAGAAGCAACTTGTCTAGAGCCTGTCAACCAGCCTACAAGTCCTTGTACCATGCATTAGAACTATGTTTGTCAAGCTTGCTTCAAAAACAAGTTTCAAGACCAAAACATGTGATCTTTTATTTCTGATCCCTTCAAGCTTACAAACCTCTTACCTATAAATAGAGAGGTTATATGCAACCTAAGACATGAATTCACAAGCCTTGAAACACCTTGAAACTCCCCAAAACTTGGAATTGTATCCAAATCTCCATAACTTGTCATTTCTGGGCAAAAACTTCAATCTCACAACCCACTCATGTGTTTTCCTTCTAAATCATTCTCAAAGCTTCCATGCATCAAATATAACTCATATTTATCCCTGTTTCACAATTGTAAATCCAACTTCATCATCTTCCAAATTCAAAAACTCAACTCTACATATTAACTTCTCCAACTTGATTCAGCCACTTTCAACATAAAGTAAGAGTTGCATTAGCTTCCTTGGAGTCCAAGAAGCTATTCAGATCATCACCACACCTCCAGAAGTGCTCAAACTCCATACTCTTTCCTATTAGTGTGTAAGGACCTGGGTTCGAGCCCCAGTGGTACCCTTTTGTTTTTTTTACATTTTTCTGCTTTCAGATTCTATGCAAGCAGGCTATGCGCGCCTACCATGCACTTCACACTAAGGCCATCAGATCTGCCAGCTACCTAATCCCATGCTCCAAGCTCACGTGTGTATCATGGACCTTCAAGAAATCAACAACACTAAATTAAATGAAGCGTTGGGCCTCCCAGAACATGGGCCTCTTTCCTTTTTGTTTTTGCTTCCATATACCCCTCTTTACTAAAAAACCACGCAGGCACATATACATTTTTTTTTTATTTTCTGATTCCAACAAAAAAATCTATTTAGGCATGTTTACTACTTTTACCATCTTTTTTACTTGTGAACACCCAGTCCATTTATTTTATATTTTCATTATTTTTTATTTACCTATTTATTTTATTAAAACTAAAAAACACAAAAACATATATTTTTCTTAAATAATTCAATTTAAGTATTTTATTTTATTTTTATTAAATTAAATTCTATTATTTTCTTTTACATTGTAAAATATTTTTCCAAAATAATACTAACATTCAAATTATTTTCTAAATCAATTACTTAGATTTAGGTTTTGTTTTCTTCTTAAATTCAATTGACCTAGATTTTAGGTTTTGTTAAAAATTAGTTAATTTCTTTTGTGATTAAAACTAATTAGTTTAATTAGGTTAAATTGTCAATTCTCTCCTCTATCAAAAAAATCCTAAAAAATAAATTCTTTTTGCTCTTTACATTTTTTTTTATTATTATTGTAATTCATATTCAATGGTTTTTAATAGTAATTAGGGCTTTTAGTGCTTTCTTACCCCTATTCATAAACTTGTACCCCCCACTCCCAAAGCGTTGTAATAGCGTAAGACATTTAAATTCCGCAATTTATCGCTTTCCTTATTATTGCTAGTAATGAGGGTTTGTATGATAAGATTAAAATCAAACATTAGAAAACCCTAATTCAAGATAAAATACATAAAAACAAAACACTTTACACACATGCACCTCTAGGATAATCCACATTTGTTGCCTCAGATAAAAACAAACATATCCCTCAAATGTAAGATGTTTTAGCAAAGACCCTCGATTAAAAGATCATAGTCCCTCGATGACCCTTCAATGTTGCCTTCGGTAAATGATCTTAGTCCCTTACGACAATTGCTAAAATATCTTACAAGTTGCCTTCTATGAGTGTACGACAACCCACGCTTGTCCCTCGCATCCAATGATATGGCTACTTACCAAACAATGGTAAAATAACACTATCTAAAGGAGGAGGAAAAGAACAAAGACTTTTTGAGTACGTAGATTGCTCGTAATTGCTTTCTCACAAACTAAAACCATCTTTACACCATACACAACTCTTTTCAAATATACCTTTCGAATCAAACATTTTGTATACATTCTCAACGATACGAGAATCATTACAAATTTCCTTATAAAACATCTTTCAAACACTCCTTTTATAACAAATATTTTCAAAACCAACACTTTGTATACATTCTCAACGATGTGAGAATCATTGCAAAGTTTTCCAAACAAAGACGTTTTCAAAATACTTTCAAACTTACACAAACACAAAGCATTTCAAAGTGATCAAGAAATTAAGAGTCTGTAGATAACTACGGATGAAAAGGGTGCTAACACCTTCCCTTTTCATAACCTACCCCCCGAACTCAAGAAAAATTCTCAAAAGGTATTTCCTGTTCTTTTCACCCTTTCCTTCATTGGATAAAATAAAAGTCGATGGCGACTCTTGTTATCCGCAATGTTTACGATAAAACGTAAAACACCCAAATCGATTCTCCCACTGTATCACAGAATTGGAGACTCTGTTATGGATATACTAAAAGAGGAGTTACCTTAAGAGCTAGATCACCTTTTTGATTTATTTTTTTCCTTGTTTGCTTTACATTTGTGGGTTATGCTTGGGTTAATTACTTGTAAAGATCTTATACCCGGATCTGAGGCATATTAGGTAAGTAGCAATAGATCATGGAAATTGTACGGCATAGACCGATATGGTTGAAGCGATGGTTACATTAGAGTGACACAATTTTGGATACCAGTGTCCCTTGAGTTAAATTAAGGAGAATACGGGGCCGCTGAGTGGTGTCATGAAACACTAACTGACTGTAGAACCTTAGTTGAACAACTTTGCCATTAGAAAATAGTGAGATAGTTGGCTTTGGTGCAGACTGAAGTTGGTTGATACTCGATATTACGCTCATTGAGATCGGACTTTTGGGATATTTCAGTCGCGAAAAAAGATTGCTTGTGCTGAAACAATGCCCAATGAAGAAAGATCAATGATATTGAGATTCCTTAGAACCCGGTTACTTCTTTTAGGATAGGTTAAGAAAACTAAACTTCAAGAGGGTACTTACCTATAAACCCCATGCAAGCCTAAACCTAAAGACTTGTGTGCTTTGTGTGTATATGATTATTTGTTCATAACATCATAGCATCATGACATCATACCATAGCATTCTTACTAACCATTTCAAGGATCTAGGGGTTTATCTTTGTTCTGTTTTATAGGATATGGCTTCCACTTGCAGAAATACCATCTGAATCGGCTTCATAAAAGTGCCTCCTCAACTCAAAGAGTTAGCATCAAGAGTTCCTGAATATTATCCCTTCACCAAAAGATATGTTCGGCTTCTTAATATGGCTACCTCAAGCTTTCAAGAAGAAATAATGTGTGTGCTCTTTCAGTTCTTTGATCCTATGTATCATTGTTTCACTTTTCCCGACTATCAATTGGTGCCTGCATTGGAAGAGTTCTCTCAACTATTAGGAATGCTTGTGCTTGATAAAATTCCATTCAATGGTTTAGAGGAAACTCCAAAACCTGAAGTTATTGCCAAGGCCTTACATTTGAAGAAGTCTGACATTGTAGATAATTGGGAAACAAGGAGTGGAGTAAAGGGTTTTCTAGCTAAGTTTTTGTTAGAGAAGGCTCGACTGTTTTGGGAGTCTATTGATTTGAAAGCTTTTGAAGAAGTATTGGCTCTTCTAATATATGGCTTAGTACTATTCCCTTACCTATACCAACTCATAGATGTGAATGCTGTCAAGATTTTCCTTTCTCGGAACCCGGTGCCTACTTTTCTTGGAGACATTCTACATTGTCTTCACAATTGTACCATGAGGAAGAGATGGGCTCTCATGTGTTACATATAGTTTCTATCTAGGTGGTTTATTTGACACCTTCCTCGGTCAGTATTGAAGAATGAAGAAGGCTTGATTTGGTCTCAAAGGATGATGTCGCTCTCTCATTCTGATATCTTTTGGGGTTCCCAATCTCCGGAGGATGTTACTATCATTGACTATTGTGGGGAGTTCCCTAATGTTCTACTACTTGGAATTAGGGGAGGTATTACTTATAACCCTTATTTGGCTCTACGACAGTTTGTCTACGCTCGAAGAAATGGTCCTCATGACGCGCTTATCCAAGGTGTTGTATTCGACTACGAGAACAATGTCCAAGGTTATCGTCAAAGGTTTGTACGAGCTTGGGGCATGGTAAACAAGGTCGATAGCAAGACTTTGGGGCATAAGAACTCCATCCCTTTGGAGCCTTATCTCAAATGGACACGAGCTCGCGCTTAAAACCTCATGATGCCATATCCATTTATCTTACCAATAGTTGTGAAGCCTGTTACCGAAGGGGATGTTCCTTATACCATTCTCCATCCAAGCATGCCTACCGACCTCAAAGAATTGAAAAGATTGTGGATTCAACTCAAGGGGAAACGAGACACCTTTGAAGCTTGATTATATGCAAGCGAGAAACAAGTGTTGGAGCTCACAAGGCAACTTCACGAGGAGAAAAGCTTGAATGCCTACATTGCACCAAAGAGAAAACGCCCGTGGGAGACTTGAGTCTTTTGTTTTAGGAGTATATTTTGTTGTCTCTTTGAGACCTTTTTGCTTTTTCATTGTAAGCCCAAGGGGAAATTGTAATCTTTGAACTTATTAATACAATTGTTGTGTTTGTTTCCTTTTTGGCTAAGCAAATTTAAATTCCTTAAGGTCCTTGAAAGCATTGCATCCGCATAGAATGCATCATATCATAAGTAGGTTTTTCGATACAGGTTTCCTCATCTTTTTACTGTTTATTTCAGTATAAGATGTCTCTAGAGAAAACCGTCAAAGATCTGCAAACTCAACACACACAGTTCCAAGAGACTCTCCTCAACTTAGCTAAAGGTCATCAAGAAATGATGGCACTCCTTGTCACCAAAAAGAAGACTAAGAAGAGGGTTGTCATCCTCAACATGGGAAGAAGGTTCAAGGGGTCTTCCCGACTAGCTCAAATAGAAGAGGCTTCTTCTAAGGAAGAAGACAATCAAGAAGAGGAAGCTAGAAGCGCTACAGCTGGGGTGGAAATAACCAAGTTACTGAGGACGAAGACTATTCCGAAGAGCAGTATCCACCGGAGGATGACAAATACAAAAATCTAGAAGACCGACTTAAAGCTGTAGAGATCCAAACAGTTCTTGGTTTGGACATTGGAGACTTAGGTCTGGTCCCCGGGGTAGTCATTCGCCACAAATTCAAAGTCCTTGTCTTTTCCAAGTTTGATAGGGTCTCGTGTCTAAAGATGCATCTGAGGTCTTATGTCCTCAAGATTCAACCACACACCGCCAATAGGAAATTATGGGTGCACTTCTTCTAAGAAAGCTTATCTGGAACACAATTGGAGTGGTTTTATCAACTAGAAGGGACTAATATCCACACCTAGGAGGATCTAGCTGCCACCTTCTACAAACAATACCAATACAATACTGACCTTGCGCCAACCCACGTGCAATTACAAAATATGACTATGGGTTCAAATGAAGACTTTAAGGAGTATGCTCAAAAGTGGAGGGACCTGGCTAGAAGGGTGCAACCCCCTTTGAATGATAGGGAATTAGTGGACATGTTCATGGGCACCTTAACTGGTCCATTCTTTAATTTGCTGATTGGGAGTTCTTCGTCAGGGTTTACTGAGTTAATTATGACCGATGAATGAGTTGAAAGTGGAATCAAAAGAAGGAAGATTCAGATGTCTGCATCCCCTAGAACTATGAAGAAACCATTCATTGGAAATAAAGAGACTAATGCTGTTTATGGACAAAATAGTTGTGTCAAGAACGATCGTCATCAGTTGGTAGGAGCTGTATTAATTTCAAACCCGACCCCAGTTCAACGACCACAACAATCAAACAATAAACAAAGGCTTGATTCCCCAAGGAGGAAATTCACTAGGATTAACAAGCCATTGTCTCAAGCTCTACAACATCTGTTGAAGGCAGATTTGGTAACGCTGCAAGATCCTCCTCCAAACCCCAATACTGCCTCTCCCAAATATAATCCAAATGTGAAATGCGCCTATCATTTAAATAGTTTAGGCCATGACACCAACAACTGATGGGCGTTGAAGAATAAGATCCAAGATTTGATTGATAACAAGGTGATCGAGTTTAACCCTCAAAAAACCCCTATTGTCATTACTGCTCCCATGCCCAGTCATGGTAAAGGTGTAAGTGCTATTGACTATGCCTCCTTTGTCTCCATTGTTGATGATTTGACTACTCCATTATTGACCGTTAAGAAGAATCTTCTGAGAGCCGGTTTATTTCCTGGCTGCCTTGAAAATTGTTACCATTGTACTTCCTAAACCAATGGTTGTATGTGGCTAAAGAAAGGTATTCAACGCCTGATTGATAGCCATGAAATTCTATTCGAGAAAAATCCATCCGTGAAGAGTTTTCCTAAAAGTACTTTCCAAAATTTGAGACTTGAAGATATTTCCATAATCACCATTTCCAATACTCCTATTAGGATCACCTCTAAAGGCCCTATAAGGATTCCTACTGAGCCAAGAGTGGCTCCCATGATTATCACTACACCAGGGCCAGTCTCCTATACATCTGACAAAGTTGTGCATTTGAACTATTAGGCAGAAGTTTATTATCATGGTGTCAAGCAAGAGACATGGATTACTGAAAATGAAGAGCCTGAAATTACAAACATTGTCAGAACTAGTAAGGTCACAAGAACAGGAAGGATCTTCTCTCCATAGATCTATCCCCCAACAATTATTACAACACCTGTTCACATTTCTGTTGTTGGGCCAACTACCAATGTCCAAGGTAAAGAGAAAGTAACTAAGCATGCCTTGACGGAGGCACCACCAAAAGAGGTGACAATTGAAGACCCATCTAGATAAGAGATGGAAGAAATTCTAAAGATCATCCGAAAAAGTGACTACAAAATAGTGGAACAACTGGGGCAGACACCCTTAAAGATATCCATGTTGTCCTTGTTGTTATGCTCTGAAGCACATGCCCAAGCTTTGTTGAAATTCTTGAAGAATGCCCATGTACCTCAAGAGATCACTGCTGATCAATTTGAGAATTGTGTTGCAAGCCTAACTACTGATAATGGCTTAGAATTTTCTGATGCAGATTTAACTTCAGCGGGGAAGAATCACAACAAGGCTCTTCACATTTCTGTTGAGTGCAAAGGCACAACTCTGACACATGTGTTAGTAGATATTGGGTCCTCCCTCAATGTTTTACCCAAAGGTGCTTTGGATAGACTGAATTGTGATTGGGTGGTGCTAAAACCTAGCGATATTGTGGTAAGATCCTTCGATGGTTCAAAAAGAATGGTCCATAGAGAGGTTGGTCTGCCGATCAAGGTATGGTCTCAAATCTTCAATTTAACATTTTATGTAATGGATATTCGCCTGGCCTGTTCTTGCTTGTTGGGATGCCCATGGATTCATGGGGCAGGTACGATTACCTACACATTACATAAAATGCTGAAGTACCCAGTGAGAGGGAAGGTTGTCACAGTCTGTGGAGAGGAAGAATATATGGTCAGTCATTTGAATTCTTTCAAATATGTTTAAATGGATGGTGAATTCATTGAAACCCCCTACCAAGCATTTGAAGTAATCCCTCCAATGATTGTTGTTGCTAAAGTTATGTCTTCTATTGCTAAGGACACACCAAGAATGGCCTTTCTAAAGGATGCTCGGGTTGTTATAGAAGATTGAGGTTGAACTATCTTGGGACAAATTCCTTATATCCCCTACAAATTCGACAAATTTGGGTTGGGTTTTACTTCAAAGGCTCAGAAAGAGGTTCGACGTGCTCGTGCTGGTGGACCACCTCTCTGTATTAGCACCAATGAAGTCAACGCACTGGAAGACAGTGATAATGATGATGACTTGGATGACTGGATATTCCCAACTGGCGATGGTGGACTCAACAACTGGAAGGCTAAAGACTTCATCTCAATATCCTTCAGCCAGGAGTAATTTCTATTTCCTGTTTTTATTGCTTTAAGAAATTTTTCTGTATAATTTCCTTCAAAATAATGACTTTAAACCATGTGCCTTTCCCGGGGCACAATGGTCCATTTGTTAAGGGTTGTCATTTCATATATCATATGCTCGTTTTAATAAAAATATTGGACGATTTTGCATTCAAATTTTGCGCTCCTTGTTTTTATTTTACTTTACTGCATTTTCAAATAGCCATGTGACCTTATATGCGCACACACATTTGCAGATCCACATCCACTCCGGATCTCATTAATAATAACTCTGCTATTTCCATCTATGACTTTGAAAATCCAATATATCAAGCAGAAGACGAAGGTGAAGAAGATTGTCAGATACCTGGAGAACTCGCCAAACTCCTGATACAAGAGGAAAAAGCTATCCAACCACGAAGAGTCAGTCGAGGTGATTAACTTGGGTACTGAGGCAGATAAGAAAAAAGTCAAGATTAGCGCCAATCTGGAAGACAGTGTCAAGAGCATATTGGTTCAGATGTTGCACGACTATGTTAAGGTATTCTCTTGGTCATATGAAGACATGTCGGGGCTTGATACTGATATTGTGGTTCATCTTCTAGCAATGAAAGAAGGATGTTCTCTGATCAAACAAAATTTTCGTCGCATGCACCCTAATATGTCTGAGAAGATCAAGGTTGAGGTAATGAAACAATTCAATGCAGGTTTCTTGGCAGTAACATTGTATCCCCAATGGGTTATAAATGTGGTTTCAGTACCAAAGAAAGATGGTAAGTTCCATATGTGCGTAGACTACATGGATTTAAATAGGGCAAGCCCCAAAGACAACTTCCCACTACAACATATTGATTTCTTGGTTAACAATATTGCTCAGCACAAGGTGTTCTCTTTCACGGATGGCTTCTCCAACTACAACCAAATCAAAATGGTACATGAGTACATGGAGAAAACTACCTTTTTCATACAGTGGGACACCTTCTGTTACAAGGTCATGTCGTTCGGGTTAAAGAATGCAAGTGAAACTTCTCAAAGGGATATGGTGGCTTTATTTCATGACATGATTCATCATGAGATAGAAGTCTATGTTAATGACATGATAGTAAGGTCCCAAATTAAGGAGGAATACCTTGATCATCTGCACAAGTTATTTGAAAGGCTGGAGAAGTACAAGCTAAGGTTGAATCCCAACAAATGTATCTTCGAGGTAAGATCTGGAAAACTCCTAGCTTTCATTGTCAGTGGTAAAGAAATTGAAGTCAATCCTGCAAAAGTCAAAGCTATCCAATAAATTCTAGCTCCTCGTACTGAGAAGGAGGTCATAGGTTTTCTAGGACGACTAAACTACATTGCTCGATTCATCTCTCACCTAACTGCTACTTGTGAGCCACTCTTCAAGCTTATGAAGAAATATCAAGTAGTCAGATGGAATGACGATTGTCAAATAGCTTTTGACAAAATCAAAGAGTATCTTTAAGAACCTCCAATTTTGATTCCACCAGTCAAAGGAAGACCTCTGATCATGTACTTAATCGTGTTAGAGAATTCAATGGGGTGTGTACTGGGGAAGTATGACGAGTCTGGTCGAAAAGAGCATGCAATATACTACCTTAGCAAAAAGTTTACCGACTTTGAAACAAGATATTCACTACTCGATAAAACTTGGAGCACTTTGGCATGGGCTGCTCGCCGGTTAAGACAGTATATGTTGACTCATACCACTCTATTGATCTCTAAGATGGATCCCATCAAGTACATCTTTGAGAAGCCAGCTCTCTCCGGAAGGATAGCCCGATGGCAAATGATCTTAACTGAATATGACATCCAGTACACTACTCAGAAAGCAATAAAAGAAAGTGTACTGGCAGAGCATTTGGCATATCAAGCTGTAGGTGATTACCAATCTATGAACTTTGAATTCCTGGATGAGAATATCATCCTGATTACGGATTGTGAAAAGCCTGGACTATATGAAGGACCTGAGCGAGGATCCCCATGGATTATTGTTTTTGATGGAGCTTCCAACGCACTGGGTAACGGAATTGGTGTTGTGATCATTTCCCGCAGAGGTTTCCATACGCCTTTTACTTCCAGACTTTGCTTCTAATGTACCAAAAAATATGGCCAAATATGAAGCATGCATCCTGGGTCTTAAATCTTCTATTGACTTAAGAATCAAATTCTTAAGTGTATATGGAGACTCGGCTTTGGTCATCAGTCAAGTTTAAAGAGAGTGGGATACAAAACATCAATACTTATCGCTTAGAAAGAGCTTGTGCTAACCTTGATCCCATACTTTGAAGAGGTTACCTTTGAACACACTCTGAGGGAAGAAAATCAGTTGGCATATGCTTTAGCTACCATGTCTTCTATGTTCAAGGTCAGATGGGACAACGAAGCTCCCCAAATTACTGTGGAAAGATTTGACGAACTAGTGCGCTTCTATGAGATTGACATTGATGGTGTATAGGAGAAGCCTTGGTTTCATGAGGTGAAAAGATATCTTGAAGCTCAAGGGCGTCATTCAACAACAAGAAATTCCTACGAAGGTTCTCAACCAAGTTCTTCTTGAGCAACGGGATCTTACACAAGCGCAACCATGATTCAATTCTGCTTCGTTGTATGGACAAGAAAGAAGCATAGAAGATCATGGAGGATATGTATTGTACCCCAAACTTTTCCCCTAAGATTCCCCTGTCTTATCATACCCTCACATTGCAACAAGATCACATTAGGGTTGGTTCTTCCTCTTTTTCTATCTCTTATCTTTAATTTTGTCTTGAGGAATCTCCAAGCACCTTAGTTGTGTATTTTGTATATGTGTTGTTGACTAACTTCTAATCAAAATACAAAAAATATTTGTCTTTGTCTTTGAATATTTGTGTTTTGTAGGTATCGAGTCAAAGCATATGACAAATAAGGTTTTACGGTATTATTTCCCTAAAATCTCTATTTGTAAAGAAAAAGAATTAAAAATTTTCATTTTTTTCACTGTACAATTGATTGCTCCTAGAGTGCAATCGATTGCACAAAGTGCATTTTGTGCCATTTTTGAAAAAATACATTGTGCAAAATGATTTGCACTGTAGTGCAATCGATTTGCACAGAGTGAAAATTTGAAAAAATCAGCAATTTCAAGCTTGTCAAATTTTGTATCCAATTTTTCTTCATTTTTTGAAATATATCCTTAATTTAAATTTTGGGTGCCAATCTTGCATTTTTTTTAAATGTTCATTAATTCAAATTTTGGCTCTAATTTTTGAAAGAATTATCATTAATTCAAATTTTGGCTCCAAGAATCAATTACCAAATTACCACTAATCTCAATCTTAAACTCTATAAATAGAGCCCTCATTTCATTCAAATCTCAAGCTTTTGATAGCCAAATTCACCTTGCTAAAAAATCTCTCAATTCTCTCCATCTCCCAAATTCACTCAAAGCTCCATTCTAAAAAAAGTTAGTAAGCTTTGCATTGAAGTTTACTAATATTTCAGCTAAACCTTCATCCAAACACTTTTTCTTTATCAATTCTCTACATCCAAGTTTGGCCAATCGATTCTTGTGGTTGAATTGAAGAAAATTCTTGAAGTTGTTTTGAAAATTCTCTAGATCTACCTTTGGTAAGTTGGATAATTCATCTTTCACAATGTGATCTCTTGTTGATCTTTGGGTTTGATTCATTGAGCATTATTTTGTGATTCTGATGGTGTTATTTTCTTATAATTTGATGTAATTTTCATTCTCAATTGGATCCATGATCATAAGGTATTTGATGGAAAGTTTGAACAAGAATTTGGCCTTTTAAAATTCTATTTTGCTGTCTATAATAGCGTGCAATCGATTGTTGTAACAATGTGTTATACCCCAAAATTTTCCCTCTCATTTATCAAGTATTTTCTCACAAGATCTCCTTTGGTTCAAGACTGCACTAGGGTTGATTAGCTCAAGACACCTCCTCAAGCTATGATGACTGAAAATTAGGGTTTGAGATTGCACAAGGATAATTAAACTTTTAATGCCTCATATGAATTTCATGGATCATTATGGACCCTCAATATTGCTCATGTCAACTTTCAAGTCTTGGATCACATTTTTTCTCAGTCAATTTATCAATTGACCTAAAAAATCAATTGTATTAGGAAAAAGTCAACTATGGTCAATTTATAGTCAAACTTCATAATTTTTTATCCATATCAACATTGTGAACTCCTATATGTCATTTGATCAAGTTTGGACCATAATTCCTCAAGAAATTTGATCAGATCATCAAAAGGGCAAAATGGTCAAAATTAGGGTTTTGATTGAGAAAGGGCAATTTCTGATTTTTGACCTAGAAAATGGTTAATTGGTCTAAGACATGATCTCAAGGATTCAATTTCACCATTTTGAACTAATGGCATGACTCAAAACATCCCTCAAGATCAATTGATTGATAGTTGATTTTCAATCAACAGATCAAAAGTCAATTGTACACTGAAAAGTCAAACTTTGACTTTTTGGTCAAAATCAAGTGTCAAAGATCACAATTCATCAAAAAATGTCAAAATGTGAAACTTGTTCATCAAGAAATCAAAAAGTCAAGATTTCATTTTAAAAAGTCAAAGTTTCCAAACTTAGAAATTTTTCTAAGTGTTGAAAACTTCATGTTTTTTCACAACTTTGGGCCAATTTTTCAACATGATGCAAGATGATTCAAAGGAAACTTTCAACATAAAAGTTGTAGATACCAATGAGATCAAAAACATTGTTTAACACGACTTCTCCTAGAAATGTATGGATTTCAAGTTATAATTTTATGAAGACATGGTCATGAAACTAAACACTTAGTGAAAATTTTGCCCTAGTTAGGCAGATTTTTGGTACCAACTTCATAACAACTTTTCACATAGCTCCATTTGGAATTTGAAAAAGTGATTCAAAGAGGGGTTGTAGAGAATGTTACAAGCTTTCCAAAATATCCAAGAACTCATTGAGATCATGTTTGAGTAGGGAGAATCGAAGAGATGAAGTTAGGGTTTTCAAACTTGAATTACAAGCCATTTCATGATGAACAAGAATTAAAATCCAAGCCTAGGCTGCATAATATTTGCTTTGCAGGCCTCAAACTTGTTTTTCACTCTATAATTAAATGTTTACACAGCTGTTAGAGCTTTAATCTAAGCAATTGAGCCTTTATCCAACTTACATTTCCATTTATGGCACAAAGTAACCATTCCATTCTTGTAAAGAAGCTTTAATCACAAAGTCAATGCATAGAGCTTTGCACTTGTTCCTTCTGATCACAAGCAATGTCAAAGGCAAAAGCAACATGTCTAGAGCCTCCCATAAACTCAGGGCGTGCTTGTACTATGCCTTGAAACCATGTTTTCACTTTTCTTCAAAATCAAGTAACATAGCCATAACTCTACATCTTGTGCTTCTGATCTCCTCAAGTACTCTAATCTTTTCCATACATATGCACAAGTTATTTGCAAGCTAACCGACGCATACACAAGCTTCAAAACTTCCCCAAACTCAGAACTACATCTAAAACCACCATTGTTGCACATGCTGAACAAGAACTTCAAAATTCCATTTCCCTCGTGTGTTTCTTGGCTTTTCAGTTTCAAAAGCTTCCTCACATCAAATACAAACCATCTCTGACCCTGTTTGCAGACTATAACACCATCTTCATCAGCTTCCAAGTTCAAAAATAGAGCATTATAGTTTGACTTCTCCAGACCATTCCAGTCACCTTTAGCTCAAGCCAACCATTGCATTAGCTTCCTAGAGGTCCAAGGAAGCTAACCCGATCATCACCATCAATTGAAACAAGCTCAAACTCATTTCACAATTTCCATTTTTGAGGTATTTTTCTTGAACTTCTATCTCATTATTTAGACATTGTTACGCTTGTATTTGTGAAGATAGAATATAGATATTATTACCCTGAAACTATACATGTCCATAGATTTCATTTATGTTACTTGAGCATGGAGAATTTTGATTTTGAACTTGCTGAAACATTTAGGTCAGAATTTGGTACTTTCATAAATTAATCCTTATCTTTGAATGTTAGCTTAAGTTAGTTACATGGTTGGATTCGTGTTGGAAAAATGCACAAGTTTCAGGTTTACATTTTTGAAAATGGTTGAGGAATGAGCAAGTTTGAAATCCTTTGGCTGGAGGTTGAAGATGAAGTACAGTAAGGGCAAAATTTGTATTATGTATTTATCATTGTGTACAAGTTAACAGATGTATCACCATCCCAGTGGTTAAAGCGTGCGTCTGTCACCCCTTGGGCCTGGGTTCGATCCCCAGCGTCCGTTTTACCATTTTTTTTGTTATATTTTCTGTTTTTCTCTCTTTCTTTTATTTTTGTAACAGGTGATGGGCCTCCTCCTCCTTGGGCCTTTATTTTTGCTGAACCCCCCCCCCCCCCCCCCCCCCCCCCAGATTATGTTTCATACCCCTTGGCCCTTTTATTTCTTTATTTCATTTTTATTTTTATTTTAGTTTATTCTACTTTCATATTTTCATTTTATTATTTTTATTACTAATATTTTTTTTATTAATAGAATAATCTAAAAATATTTATTTTATTATTTTTACACTCATATTTTATTTTTCTTTATAAAAACTAAAAAAAGAACAAAAAACTATTTTCTTAACAAATTAATTTCTTTTTTTTTATGAATTAATATTTAAGCTTAGGATTAATTACTACATTATTTTCTTTTCTTAATTAAAATTAATTTAGAATTTGGTTTATTTTAATTAATTAATTTTCCTATTATTTTTATTATTTAAAACCTTTTCATGAAAAACCCTAAAAAATCATTTTTTAACTTATTATTCTTTGTTAATTAATTTAGGTTTTATTTTTAACTAATTTTAATTAACCATTTTTCTTAATTAGGTCAAGATTAAAACCCTTCATAAAAAATCAAATAAAAATCATTTCTTTTTCCATTTAGCATTCTTGCATTTTATCTTTAATTTTGTATATTTATTCAATATGGTTGTAATAGTTAATTAGATTTAATTTTCTTTCAAAATCCCCATTTGTAAATTTGTATACCCCCTCCCCTAATGATGTAATAGCTTAGTATTTTTATTTTCGGCAATTTAATGCTTTATATATATAAATACTAGGAAATTAGGGTTTGTATGGAAAGATTAAAATCAACAAATTAGCAAACCATAATTCAAAGACAAAACAATGCATGTAAATCAATACACTTGCACACTTACACCCTTAGGGTAAATCCACTTTGTTGCCTTGAGAAATAAATGGTCATAATACCCATGTAAGACGTATTAGCAAAAACAAACAAAATAAAAGATCATAGTCCCTCGATGACGCTACAAATGTTGTCTTACCAATGATCTTAGTCCCTCAAAGAAAATTTTAAGATGTTTTACAACATTTCTATTCATGATTATATGATGACCCTTTCCCGTCCCTTTTACATCCAAAGATAAGGTTATTTACCAATCAATGATAAAATAATAATGTCAAAGGAAAGAGGAAATAAACAAGAAAACTTTTGAATAGGTAGAATGTTCCTAGTTGCTTGCTCATTTTCAAATAAAACATCCTTGCTATTTTCAAAACAAACACCAACACTTTCAAAACATCTTTCAAACTTGGAACATTTTCAAAAGTTCAACACTTTGTATACGTTCTTACGAACGAGAACTATTATAAAGTTTGCCTAAATGATGGCGCCTTTTCAAAATACTTTCAAAAATCACATAAAGCACATTTTCAAATAAAAGCAAGTGATCTAGCAAGCAACTAAGAGCCCGTAGATAACTACGGATGAAAAGGGTGTTAATACCTTCCCTTTTCATAATCTACCCTCCCCCCCACCCCCGAACTCAAGAAAACAATCTCAAAGGTCTTTCCTGATCTTTTCAGCCTTTCATTTAGGATAAAAGAAAAGTCGGTGGCGACTCTTGCTATCCGTAACATTTACGATAAAACGCAAAACAACCAAGTCAGTTCTCCCACCGTGTTACAGAATTGGCGACTCTGCTGGGGATAATTTAAAAGTGGGGTTACCTTAGGGCTAGATCACCTTTACTTGCTTTCTTTATTTTACCTATATGCTTTACATCTTGGTTCCTTGTTTGGGCTTGAATCCTCTACCCGGGTTTGGGATACCTTATAGGTAAGTAGAAATACGTTATGGAAACTGTGCGGGGTATACCGAGATGGTCTATGCAATAGCTACATTAGTGTGACATATTTGTGGGTATCGGTAGCCCTTGGGTAGTCAAGGAGAATACGGGGCCGCTGAGTGATGTCATGAAGCACTAACTGACTTTTAGAACCTTTACTTGACCAACTTGGCCATTAGGACGTAGTGAGATGACCGGATTTGGTACAGTCCGAAGTTGGTAGATACTCGATACTACACTCATTGAGGTTTGGTTTTTTGGGATATTTCAGTCTCCATTAAAGAGTCTTGCGTTGAAAATGCCCGAGAAGACAAATCAGTGATATTGAGCTCCCTTAGAACCCGATTACTATTGATAGGACATGTTTGAGCCAACTAAACTTCAAGAGGGTACTTACCTATGAGACTCCATGCAAGCCTAAACCTAAGGACTTGTTTGTTTTGTTTGTATATATTTACTTGTACATAACATCATAAACATCATAACATCATACTCATACTCACTAACCATTTCAAGGATTTTTGGGATTTATCTTTGTTTTGTTTTGTAGGACATGGATTCTATTCGCAGGAAAACCGTTTAAGTCAATCTCATAAGGATCCCTCCTCAACTTAAAGAGTTATCATCAAGGATTCCTGAGAATTCTCCATTTACCGAAAGACACGGTCGCCTCCTAAACTTGGTTACCTCCAACACTGATGAAGATATGACGAAGGTGCTCTTCCAATTCTTTGATCCTCTAAACCATTGCTTCATATTTCCCGATTATCAACTTGTGCCAACTTTGAAATAATTCTCCCAACTCTCGAGGATTCCCATTCTCAATCAACTACCCTTCAATGGTACGGAAAGAGATCCAAAACCAGAAGAGATTGCCCAAGCCCTACACTTGTAACAATCTGATGTCACAACTAATTGGGAAACAAGGAGTGGTGTCAAAGGTTTCTTAGCCAAGTTATTGTTTGAGAAAGCTCAAGATTGTTGGAACTCCTTGGACTTGCAAGCTTTTGAGGAAATTGTGGCCCTTCTCATCTATGGGATGGTTTTGTTTCCAAATCCTAACCAACTCATAGATGTAAGCACCGTCAAAATCTTCATGTCTCGTAACCCGGTGCCTCCTTTGTTAGGAGATATCCTACATCTTTTCACTCTCGCACTATGAGGAAAAGAGGTATCCTCATGTGTTGTACTCCTCTATTGGAAAGATGGTTTATTTCGCATCTTCCCCAATATGTATTGAAGAACGAGGAAGGTTCAAGGTGGTCTCATAGGTTGATGACGCTCAAACATTCAGATATTCGTTGGTGTTCCCGATCTGTGGAGAATGTTACTATCTTCGACCATTATGGAGAATTCCTTAATGTCCCCCTACATGGAATTAGAGGAGGTATCACTTACAACCCCTGCTTGGCATTACGACAGTTTGGTTACGCCCGAAGGGATGGTCCACATGAGATGCTTATTCAAGGGTTGGTATTTGATTACGAGAATGACGATCAAGGTTACCGCCAGAGGTTTATCCGAGCTTGGAGGATGTTGAACAAGATATATAGCAAGACACTGGGGCACAAGAATTCCATCCCCCTTGAGCCTTACCTTAAGTGGGTGCGAGCTCGTGCTTAGAAACTTGTGATGCCTTCTCCTTCCATCTTACCAGTTATCGTAGAACCTGTTGAGGAAGGAGATGTCCCATACACTATCCTTCATCCTAACATGCCCACCTCTCTCGAAGACTTGCAAAGTGATTGGATACAGCTTAAGGGGGAGCGAGACACTTTCGAGGCCCAATTCTACGCCAACAAGAAGAATGTTCTGGAACTCACCAAGCAGCTTCATGAAGAGCAGAGTCTTAACACCCACATCACACCAAAGAGGATGCGTTCAAATTTTTTGTCTTAAAGTTTTGTATTTTATTTCTTTGTAAGCCCAAAGAGGCATGATGTACTCAAAATTTGATTTATTAATATAACGTGTGTTCCTTTTGTCTAAAGCAAATTTAAATCTCTAATTTCCTTGAAATCATTTGCATGTGCATCTTCATTCATCATAACACGAATAGGTTTCTTACAACAAGTCTCCTTATCTTTCTACTATTTATTTCAGTGAGATGGATATTGAATAGACAGTAAAAGATCTTCAGGCGCAGAACGCTCAGTTTCAACAAATGTTCTTGACTCTGGAAAAAGGACAAGAGGATTTGAAAACTTTGCTGATCAAAGAAAAGAAGAAGAAAGCGAAGAAATCAATCGGTGTTTTGAATCTGGGAAGAAGGTTCAAAGGACAAGCCAGACGGACCCTGGACTTCGCAACATCATCAGGTGAAGGGGACAATCAAGAAGGGGAAAAAGAGGAAGTGATTGATCATCCAGAATCTAAAGAGGAAGAAGAGGTTGATTACTCTAAAGAGCAGTATCCTCTAGCTGACGACAAATACAAACAATTAGAAGATCGCTTAAATGCTATGGAGATCCAGAAAGTACTCGGGTTGGATTTTGAGGAGCTAGGACTTGTCTCAGGGGTTGTCCTACCGCAGAAATTCAAGGTCCCCACTTTCGCTAAATATGATGGTGTCTCTTGTCCAAAGTTGTATTTTAGATCATATGTCAGGAAAATTTAACCACATACTTCTGATAGAGACCTATGGGTACATTTCTTCCAAGAAAGCTTATCAGGGACGCAGTTGGATTGGTTCTATCAGTTGGAAGGGACCAATATTCGCAATTGGGAAGACTTGGGTGCCGCCTTTTACAAACAATACCAGTATAATGCTGACTTAGCTCCAACACGGACACAATTGCAAGGCATGTGTATGGGTGCAAGTGAAGGTTTCAAGACCTATGCTCAAAAATGGCGGGATCTTGCGGGAAGGATCCAACCCCCTCTATCTGACAGAGAATTGGTGGATGTGTTATTAGGCACGTTGTCTGGTCCATTCTTCAAACACTTGATCGAAAGCTCCTCGGATGGATTTACTAACTTAATCATAACCAGTGAACGGGTATAAGCAGGTATAAAAAGTGCCAAAATTCAAAGAGACGCATCCTCGAGCGAAATAAAGAAGCCCTTTACCGGGAAGAAGAAGGTCAGTGTTGCATATGACCATAGGAATTAGGATAGAACTGAACGTCGTCCAACGGTAGTGGTTCTCATGATCCCTAAGCCTGCATCTATTCAACAAAGGAACAACTAGCCTAGAATAGAAAGACCGGCAAGACAGTTTACCCAGATAAATATGATGTTGTCTCAAGTCTTGCCGCATTTGTTGAAATCTAATCTGGTGACCTTGCGGGAAGCTCCGAAGAATCCCAACACTTCCTCTCCCCGTTATAACCCAAATGCTCGTTGTGCTTACCATTCAGAAAGTCCAGGTCATGATACAAACGACTACTGGGTTTTGAAAAACAAGGTGCAAGACCTTCTCGAGGCAAAAGAAATTGAATTTGACGCTTCTGAGATCCCAAATGTTATCACTGCTCCTATGCCCAAGCACGGCCGTGGTGTTAACATTGTTGAAGATGATGTGTTTGTTGATGTTGTTGATGAACTTGTTACTCCTCTCCTAACCGTCAAAAGGAACATGTTGAAGGCCGGTTTATTTCCGAGATGTGGCAAAGGCTGCCACCTCTGTTTATCCCTATCGACTGGTTGTCATTTATTGAAGGCAGGTGTCCAGCGCCTTATGGATGACAAAGAGATTTTTTTTGAAAAGACTCTCGTTCCAACCATTTCTTACAAAGATGTTTCAATAGTAACCATTTACGCCAATCCTCCCTGGGTCTCCAAAAAAAGAACCGTTAGGATTACATCTGTTCCGAAAGTGACTCCACTGATAATTACTATGCCAGGGCCAATCCCATACTCCTCAGATAAAACTGTCCCCTGGAACTATGGGGGTGACGTCTACTACCACGACGTCAAGCAAGATTGTCTGGCTGATGAAGACTCGTTTTTTGAAAGGGCTGACCCCGACATCGGCAACATTGTGGGAACCAGCAAAATAACCAGAAGTGGAAGAGTGTTCTCCCCTGAGATTGCTCCTTTGAAAATTGTTATTGGTCCCGAGATCATCCATGCTTTTGTTCCTGTTGATACTACTACTACAGTTCATGTGGTTACTCCTACTGACACCCCTATCACCGAGTTGACCGAGACTCGGGGCAAAGGAATTTTGGTTGAACTTGTCCGGATGAAGGCGCAATCAGTATCTGTCCCAGAGGCTTCCAAGAAGGAGATGGAAGAAATTTTGAAAATTATAAAGAGAAGCGACTACAATGTAGTCGAATAGCTAGGGCAGACCCCTTCAAAGATTTCTATGATAGCTCTATTGTTGTGCTCCGAAGCTCATGCGAAGGCCTTGGTGAAATTTCTTAAAACTGCCCATGTTCCACAGGAAACCTCTGCTGACCAATTCGAAGATTGTGTAGCCAGTTTGACAGTTGATAATGGTTTGGGCTTTTCTGATGCTGATCTTACACCTAGAGGAAGGAAACACAATGAGGCGTTACATGTCTATGTTGAATGCAGGGGCACTACTTTGGCCCATGTCCTGGTAGAGACTGGTTCATCATTGAATGTGCTGCCTAAGAAGGCTCTGGATAGACTAGACTGTGAAGGTTTAACCTTAAAACCCAGCAACATAGTGGGGGCCTTCGACGGTTCAAAGATAATGGTGCACGGAGAGGTGGACATCCCCATTAAAGTTGGAACTCAGACCTTTGATTCAACTTTCTATGTAATGGATATTCACCCTTCCTATTCCTGTTTATTGGGTCGACCTTGGATTCATGACGCTGGTGCCGTCACCTATACATTACATCAGATGTTGAAATACCCAACCAAGGGAAAAATCATCAATGTCCATAAAGAGGAGGAATATATGGTCAGTCACATGAACTCCTTCAGATATGTGGAAATGGATGGTGAATTCATTGAAACTCTGTGTCAGCATTTCGAGGAAGTCCTACAAACAGTTGCGGTAACCAAGACAATTTCCAAAGTTCTGACTGTTGTACCCCAAAATTTGCCCTCTCTTTCTTCAGGAAATCATCTTGGATTTTCAGAGTCCCTCTGAAACAAATCCAAGTCCTGAATTGTCATTTTTGCCCAAGCAAACCATTTACAAGAGCAAAATGATCACACAAGCTCTAAAGACAACGCTTTTATCTTGAGAAAAATTAAATTCTAAGCACTTGGAATTTTTCTCTAAAAAATGAGTGTTTAAGAAGAAATCAGCGCTTCAGAACTTCTGGACCAAACTTCAGATGGAAACGGTCAAAAGATGCAAGCTTGGCTCAACACGGTCAGAATCTGGCTTTTCAGCAGCTACATCCACTCAGTCAGAAGTTGCAAACGTGGTTCAATACGTAAGTCTCAGACAGAACATGACTCTTTCAGCAGTTACGCAAGCTTAGCCAGAATTTGCTAAAGGAATGCAAAAGAAGCAAGGAAGTCTGAAGGCTCTTTCAGAACATGCTGAAATCAGAAGATGAAAAGGTCAGAAGAGTAGATGTTACACTAATACAGAATCTCTAAATCCAGGATTTCCATAAGCAAATCCAAAGAATGTGTCAGAAGGTCAGGAGAATCCCCAGAGTTTGCTAAGACAACAGGAGGCCAAGACCAGAGCATGGTTTACGCTGTTCTTGGTAAAACAGAACTGCTGGTTCAAAGTTTTGTTTCTACTACCAGAATATTGGTATTGATAAGTCTTATCACTATTTAATGCCCATTAATGCTCCCCAACCACTCCTGAACATTCATCCAAGTAATCCCTTCACGTGTGGCTTGGAAAACGCCTTTATGCAGGTTATGGCATGGGTCTACGCGCCACCGTCCACCTAAGAGGTCACTTCTCTCCAATCCACGCCTGATGTTCCAGCCTAGGCTGAAAGGCTATCTGTTATCACAACTTCCCAGGAATTTCTTTCAAAGAACAACTCAGCCTCTGTTGGCGCTTTAATGTTCAAGAAATCCACAAGAGCTTTGCCTATAAATAGAGAACCATTATCCACTGAAAGAGGGCGTCCAAAGAAACAGAAAAATTACTAGAAGAGAAACAGAAATCTTTAGCAAGAAAGTGCTGTGAAACTCTGCCAAAATCTCCAGTGTTTCATAACTTTGAAGTTCTTACCTTCAAACTTCATCAAATACCCAGTTTTCTTTGTGAACTAAAGAACACCCTTTTCAACTTCTGACCCTATATACGCATACACCTTCACCTACCCTTTTCAAAAAAGAACCTGTCCGGAATACCATCAGAGCCAAAAGCTAGCTCTTATCCACAAACTTTTCCAACAGCCAGGTAAGCACCTGCTGACCTTCATCACGCTGCTAAGCATCATCAGCTTTGCGTGCTAAAATAAACATAATGTAAATATCATGTTGTTGTTGTTTGTGTTCTGAGGATCTTCATACCTTAGAACGTTTTTGAGTAAGCCTAGAACCTGCCTGTGACCTTATTGGTTCTGTCCTCTGAAACACCTTGACATTTGCTGGAGTTGCTCCAAATATGTTTTCTGTTTTGTGGAAAAATAACAAAATTGCAGATGTTCTGATTAGCACAGGGAGAAGCCAAGTGCTGACTTTGACGTTAGCACATTTGAAGCCCATTTTGTTGTCAATAATATCAGAACTTCTGAGAGTTATTGTCTTTCCAGCAGGATCAGAACTTCTGATTTCCCCACTAATAAACTTCTGTCTTACAGCGCAGGGGGGTCAGAACTTCTGATCTTCCCACTAACAAGTTTCTGTTTTGCAGGTGCCAGAGTCAGAAGTTCTGACTCATACAGTTTAACCAAAAGGTTGATCATCTGGCAGCGGGTCTGAGTCAGAACTTCTGATGACCTCTCAGCAGTGCGCTCGCTCCCTCTCTCTTTCTCTCTATCTTGTTTTTTTCTATTTTCTTTTTTGTCTATTTTTCTCGTTGAACCCCCCATGTACAAATGTGTACCCCCACTCCCTAATTGTTGTAATAGCTTAGGATTTTATATTTCCGCTTCTTATTGCTAGTAATTAGGATGTGTATGGCAAGATAAAATCAATGAAATAGAAAATCCTAATTCAAAGATAAACTCTTGTATGCAATAAAACACACTTGCACACTAACACCCCTAGGGTTACATCCACTTGTTGCCTTTCAAAAAAAATGGGCCATGTTACGCATGTAAAGTATCTTGGTAAAACAAACAAAATCAAAAGATCATAGTCCCTCGATGACGCTTTCAAAAGTTGCCTTAAAAAAATGATCTTAGTCCCTCAAAAGAAAAACTAAGATACTTTGCAACATTGCTATCATGGACTATACGATGACCCGCGCCCGTCCCGTTAACATCCTAACACAAGATTGTCCACCAAATACAATGGTGGAACAATACTGTTAAAAGGGTTAAAACATAGGAAAGATCTTTGAGAAATTTAGGGTAGATAGCTCTTGGTTACTTGACCAATCTTGCAAAATAATCCTTGCCATTTTTCAAAACACACATCACAACACACTTTCAAAACAATTTTCAAAAACATTGAAAACTTTTTAAAAGACAAATACACCTTTGTATACATTTAAACACGGATCATTACAAAGGTTGCCACAACAATGGCCTCTTTTCAAAATATTTTCAAACCCACACACAAAGCACCATTTCAAATAATTGAAAATGCAAGGCAAGTGATCTAAGCAAGTAACTAAGAGCCCATGGATAACCATGGATAGAAAGGGTGCTAATACCTTCCCTTTCTATAATCTACTCCCCGAACCCAAGAAAACATCTCAAATGTTTTTCCTGTGCTTTTTAAACCTTTCCTTAGGATAAAATAAAAAGTCGATGGCGACTCTTGCTCAACCGAAACATTTGCGAATACAAAACGCAAAACCTCAAGTCAGTTCTCCCACTGTATCACATTGACGATTACCAAACCTCCGCTAAATATGGCTTCTCTGAAAGATGCCAAGGCAGTAGTCGATGAAGATGGGTGTATTATTTGGGGCCAACTCCCGGATATTATAAATTTTTGAAAATTTAATCAATAAAAATATAAAATCAGAAAATAAAATAAAACCAAAAAGATGTGGACCATCAGATCATAGTCAAAACGCGTTAGTAAGCTTATCTAATAGACCAGACGCGCTGTGCTTGATATGGACCTTAGTGAAACACACATGTGATCAGAAAAAGGGAAACATATGAAATTAAAATGTTTGGTACGCTATCATTTGCTGAGACGAGACATGTCATCATCTTCAACCTCCAGACACCCAACAATGGGGATTTTGTGAGATCCTTCAAATGGGAAAATTAGGATCCCAGGCTAGCATCATTGAACTCGTCTCTTCAAGAAGATTCTAACACAACCATCGCGCCAAATTTATATAAGGTATGGAGAGAGATATGAATCAAAAACCCAAAAAATATCGAGCACCTTCAATTTGAGATTTCTCTCTCAATTCTCAATGGATTTAAAAATTGTAAGCAACATTAGAATCAGAAGAAGGAGTAGAATAGATTAGTGCTTAATTTGGATCCAAATGGTGGAGAATTCTACCTTTTCTAAGTTTAAGTAAGAAGCTCTAAAACTGGACTTCTGTAGCTTGAATTATGACTCGTTTTGATTGGTTTAAGTGCTGAAGTATGATGCTCAAGGATGATGAATGCGCAAAGAATTTTGGAAAAGCAAGCTTAAATCTCAGAAACTGAATTAAAAAAAAAAGTGGGTTACTGTGATGTTTTGGAAGTGTGTTCTTGGCTCTCTAAGCTTGGGAAAATGGATGAGGGGTGACCCTCTATTTATAGGGAAGTGAATGGGAATGAAGATTTGAAGAAACAAGGAAGTTTAGAGGGAAACTGAGTGAAGGTCGAGCACGAGTGAAGTGTGACTTCATTTCCATCAAAACTCAACCAAACCTTGCGTTATGGGGTGCTAATCACTTCTGGAAAGTTTTCTAATCAAGTTTAAATCAAAAACACGCATAAATCTTGTGTTTAGAAGTCACGTTATGGATTTCAAAATTCTGACTTTGTGAAAAATTCAGTTTCAAGTTACCAAATTCAAATCCATGGCATTTCCAACTCAAGGGGTCTTAGGGCATAATTCTTGATGCTTTGGAAAGATGGGGTTACAAGCTTTGCAATGGAAAAGGAATGGAATCAAATGGATGCTTGAGCTGAAAGTTACATGGAGTCAAAGTTGAAGAAAAAGAGTTGACTTTCCATACTTAGAAATATTTCAAATTCTTCTTCAAAAATAACCTATAATATTTTGTATCCAAACATGGCCTTCCACTTAGAATTTGCTCTTGACCAAAAAATATGTAATGAAGTAGATATCTTGCATGACATTTTGAAATTTGAACCACTCAAAATCTCCAAAAAATGAGCAAGTTATGACTTGTTGAAGTTGGCCAAAAATCATGAAATGACCTATAATCTTTTGCATATTTAAGGAAACTTCCATCCATTTTCTCACTTTGAACATAAAAGAAGGCATAAAGTACACATCTTTAAGATAATCATGGAAAAGTAATGGACTCAAGGTGATAAAAATTGACAAAGTTATGACCATTTGAAGTCACATATGGAAAATTATGGATTCATCTAGATGACTTGTAATCTTTCTTCTTCACCAAGTTCCTTCCACATGAAAACTCCTTGGAACTTTTGAAGTTATTTTTTGGTAACTCTTTGAAGAGAAATATGTCTTTGGAATCACTCAAGAATACCAAAATATGATCAAGATATGCTCCTTTGAAGTTCAAAACCTAGCCTCTAGATCAAGAGAATGCTTTGAGGAACTTTGACAAGTTTGAACAAACTTCTTGTGCCAATATTATTTCTTTATGAATAGAAGTTGTTGAGGATGATGATGATGATGACTCATAGCCACCAAAACCACTTCCATATCTTGAAATTTGAGAGAAATGTGCTCTTGTGACCAATAGGAACAAGACCTTGTCCAATCATGACAACTTATTCCCTCAACCCCTTGTACTTTTGAATCAATTTTGATAAATTTGAAATATGTTGAACCAAAATAAGCCTTGTCATTCCATTTCTTCCAAAACAACTTCAATGGTGAGGTTTGAATTTCTCAAGATTTATTGACTAGGGCATGTAAATAAACTCATGAACCCATGAAGGAACTTGCTAAACCTCATTGCCTTTACCTACATTATTAACAAGTAAGACAAACCAACATTGCATTTTATTAATTAGAAAGAAAATCAAAGCAAAATATTCATGATCACAAAATAAAACAAGTCAAGGTGCTTTGGGATTCCTCAAAGAGAAAAGCTAAAGATAGGGAGAAGAACCAAAAGCCCTAATGTGATCTTGTTGTGATTGAATCAACATGGTATGATGAAAGGATCTTAGGGGAAAAAATTGGGGTACAACAACTTAATAATCAACATAAACCCTAAAAAAATTTAATGATACTTAGACTATTTGGTTACTATCCTTGGCATTATGGAGTATTGGACTTCTTGGACTTAGGATTAGAAACCTTGGCCTATGTTAGAGACCTTGTGACCTTAATTGATATTTTGTCTGGAGTTCTTGGGGTTTACCTCAAGACATTGGGTTGTTTGTTTGTTTTGTGTGCAAGTTATTGTGATTACATACTTTGTTTGTAATCTCGAATTCACCCGTATACAGCCGTAACTCTGCCCAATTTTTGTGAAGACTTAATACACTTGAAGTTCGGTTCTCTCAAGAGGTCTAGTATCTTTGCTTGCTTGGTTTCAATCCAAAGAATGGGAATTCTATCTTTACTCATAATGTCAAGTATTGGCTTCTTGTTTTTTAGATGGTTCTTCTTCTTTTCTTTTACCTTATGCTTTAGGATAGTCTCTTCATCTCCTCCCATCTTCTTTAATTTCAAAAATCTTCTCCCTCCTTTTGAAAACTCTTCTTGTTTTTTAAACTTGAACCACTTTCATAATAAACTTGGACTTATGTCCATGCATTTTCAAAACATTTTCATAAATAAACTTCAATCAACTTAATAATACCTTGACATCCATTTTTTGTGAGAAGACTAAAAGTCCATCAATCTCATTTCAAACCATTTTTCCACTTTGGATTTTACTTTAAAAAATTTCTCAAAACATTAGACTCTTGCCAATCCTTGTAATGATGCAAAATACTATACTTCTACAATATGTAGTGAAGTGAGATATTTTCCACTTGGGTGTTGAGTTAGGCATTATTGATTTTAAAATCTAAGCCATATCCTCCACTTTGAGATGATGCAAATTCTCCTTTCTCATGAATGTGGGTAGTAAGTATGTTTTCCATACGAAAAATGACGATATTGTCTTATCTCTTAAAATCAACCAACACACTTATGTTTTAAATTTTTAAAAGAGGAACTACATGTACCCTAATCCCCTATTGCACGAAAGGTGGTACGTAGGCACTAAAGGTTCGCAACCGCGGCAGGTGCAAAAAAAAATCATAAAAAATACTTCTTTTCTCACCTCCACTATCTATTTTACATACAACATTTTATAGCCAAAATATACAGATTTTTCAAAGAGGTTCATGCGGACTACCATAGATGTTTAGGGTGCTAATACCTTCCCTTTTCTTAACCAACCCCCTTACCTTGAATCTTTCCCCCTCTTTTTGGGTTACTCGCTATTTTCTCATTCCTTTGGAAACAATAAAGCGCGGTGGTGATTTTTATTTTGATCTGTATAAGTATAGTCAATCCAGTGGCTTAGTCTTAAACATTTCTACCGCTATAGAAGAAAAATGGTGACTTCATTGGGGAAAGATTGACCTCTTGTTGGTCCTTCCCTAAGTGGGTTAAACTTATCTTTGTTTATATTTGTATATGTGCTATTGTTGTTTATGTGTTATATGTTATATATGTTTGCTTGGATTTTCCTGGTTTTCAGGGTGCTTGGTGATTTCTCATAAGTATTATACCCGGACTTGGGAAAACTTTAAGATAGGACGGGCGATATAGTCATGTTAACTTTGAGGAAGTAATCCCAAAAACGGAGGCATGAGATCCCTCACTCAGTGGAGGCCCCTTTAAATGTAGTGTCATTTAACGAGTAATCGGGAAGACGTACTGCTTTTGACCTGGGAGCCTGCTGAAGCTGAGGACCGTAGAATACCTAACCCATCTTGGCCTTTTAGGTGTAGTGCAGAAGCTATGACGGAGTAATTGGAAAATAGTTGTCACGTGATACTACGCTCGAACGAGTTTTTCTTGGAAATATTACTAATTATTGAGTTAATCGGGAAGTTGGTAATATCCGAAGGAAGGATGTAGACTCTAGGAACCTCTAGAACCTTGTTAGGCAGGTGATAACTTTTAGACCATACCTTATGGATAGTACCTTCGACCTCATACTCATGACGTTGAACCTATGAACCCTATGTGTGTGATCTTGTATGTCATTGTTGCATCATGCATCCATGCACTCATAAGCATCTTTTGAAGAAATTTCATTTCAAGGGACTTGAAAGTTGACCAATTGTGAATATCTCAAGTACCTTTTGACCAACGATTCTGGAAAAAGAAAGATCGGAAAATACAGTTTCAAAGATCCCAAGATAGATGAGTTGATCAGTCTAATTCCCGAGATTGAGTGTTCTGCAGATTTTCGAAAGAAGTATGGATCCATCATTCCTCTCATGAAGCTTAGGATGAAGGAGGGTATTCTCTCGACCTTGGTCCAGTTCTATGATCCGATGTATCATTTCTTTACTTTCCCTGACTATCAGTTGATTCCTACACTAGAAGAGTATTCTTACCTGTTGGATTTACCTATTATCGATCGTGTTCCTTTTACTGGTTTGGAGGGTGATCCAAAACCACACGAGATTGTTGCTTTGATCCATCTGGGGAAGTCTGAGGTTGAAGCCCATATGACTACTAAATAAGGGATTAGAGGATTACCAACTTAGTTATTATTGGAGAAATCTCATTACTTTGCCAGGATGAAGAGTACAGTCGCTTTTGAGGCCATCTTTGTCTACTTGCTTAAGGGTTGTTCTTATTTCCTAATGTGGACAAGTTTGTTGACATTAATGCTATCAGGATCTTCATGATTGGAAACCCATTTCCTACATTGTTGGTTGATTCTTATTACTCTATTCATCTTCGAAATTCTTATCATGGGGGGATGATTATCTGTTGCACGCCTCTATTGTACCGATGGTTTATTTCTCATATGCCTAAGTCTGATGCTTTCTGGGATGTCAGGAAGAAACCCCGTTGGGCTCCTAAGATCATGGCACTTACTCACTCGAATATTGATTGGTATCATCGGTCTTACCATGATGTAGAGATTGTCGATAGTTGCGGTAGTTTCCCTAATGTACCTCTTCTTGGTACAAAGGAAGGAATTAACTACAACCTTGTTCTTGCACGGCGACAACTTGGTTATCTGATGAGGGATAAACCAAATAGTATTCATTTGAGTAGTTTCTTTCTGAAGGAGGGAGAATACCATAAGGAAGCTAGGGAGAAGATTGCGAAGGCCTGGAGTCACATTCATAGGAAGAGTAGGAAAGACTTGGGACCTAGGGGGTTGTCTCTTTGGAGCCTTATCTTTAGTGGGTCCAAACGAGAGCTATTCGGTTGAAGATGATGTATTCTTGGGAAGCACCTATGCCTGATTTGTTTGTGAAGGCCACCCCTTCCTTAATGGATGATATGGAAGAGCTACATATTGCTTTAGTCAGGATGCAGCAAGAAAAGGAAGCTTGGAAGAATAAGTGCCAAACTTTAGAGATTTCCTATAGAGCAGACTTGAAGGAGAAACACGACTTGATTGAGATTCTTGAGAGTCGGGCCGTAGAGACCATGGAGAGGCAAGGGGATTTGTTTTCTCCTAAGCCTCGGTCAGATGCTAGTTGCTCACTTCCTGATTCAAGTGATTGGAAGGGGGTTGCCACCAGATATGCGGAAGAAAACTAGAGGTTGAAGGCTCAGATTTCCAGGCTTACAGGGAAGCGCTATCGTATAGAGTGATCTCCATAATCTTTGCTTCTTAGGGTTTTAGACTTTATTTTCATATTGTACTTGGGATTATTGAAACTTGTAATCCATTTTGAAGTTATTATAATAAAAAATTTCAGTATGTGTTATTACTTTGATATTTGCAATGTGTCTATAAATCTTTAAGTCCCTTGAAATATTAATAAAATAAATCACGTGCATTGCATATCATGCATCATATTGCACACATTTCTTGCATTTGTTATGCATATCTAGGTGTCTTACGAAGCTTCTTTACTTTGTTCAGCAAGTTGTCTCACCACTACAATGCTCGAGCCAATTTCAAAAGGAAGATGGATAACTTAGAATAAGAGAATCCCGAGCTGCGCGAGGAGGTTTCTACTTTGAAGTCCGGCATGGCCAATCTTACTGCTCTGATGGAATCTCCTGTGGCTTCTCAGAATCAGCCACCAAGTGTTCAACCTCAACCAAAAAGGGTTACTACTGAAGCTCCGACTATTCCTGTGTCTGCTACTCCAACTGTTATTCAGAATTGCATGCCTCAAGGTTATCCATGGGGAATGCCAGAGAAATTTGTGCCTGAAGTTTTCAATCTTGGTCCTCAAGATACTCCAGTTGTTCAGACTATTGTTACTCTTGCACCTCCTGTGGTGCATGCTGCTCCTGCTGCGCCTCCTTCGGTAAGTGTGGTCCCAGTTGTTAATAATGATATGTGTCGTCCTTTTCCTCCACCAAGTGAAGACTTGGGTATCGATGATAGAATGGATGATTTTCAAGAGCAGTTTGACAAGATATAGAGAGAGATGAAGGCCCTCAGGGGACAGGAATTGTTCGGGCAGAATGTGAATGATTTATGCTTGGTCCCGAATGTCAAGATACCTGCAAAGTTTAAAGTCCCAGGATTCGAGAAGTACAAGGGAAACACTTGTCCTCGTGCTCATCTTGTGATGTATGTAAGAAGAATGTCTACCCATACTGATGATCAGCGTCTGTTGATTCACTTTTTTTAGGATAGTTTGACTGGTGTCGTGTTGAAGTGGTACATGAGTTTGGAAAGCATCAATATCCATACTTTCAACGATTTGGGAGAAGAATTTATCAGACAATACATATACAACATGGACATGGCGCCTGACCATGATCAACTCAGGGTCATGGTCCAGAAGGACAGGGAATCATTCAAAGAATAGGCACAGAGATGGCATGAGGTAGCCGCCCAAGTGATTCCTCCCATGGAAGAAAAGGAGATGACTAAGATTTTTCTGAAGACTCTGGGTGCTTTATACTATGAGAGGATGGTAGTGAGTATGCTAAGTGACTTTACTGAAATGGTGGGCATGGGTGTCCGTTTAGAGGAAGTTGTCTGTGAAGGTCATTTATCTAAAGACATGGACTCTTCAAATGGTGCTAATAAGTATGGTGATAGTTCTTCCAAAGATAAAGAGCAAGACTCCTATGTTGTACTTCGTGGTAGGCAATGGAGATCTCATAATAGGAATCAACAAGTTGCTTCTTTGACTCCAGTCATCAAGGAGACTCCAACTACTGTTGCATATCCGAGGGCACCTCAACAAGGAAAAAAAGGGCAAGATCATCAGAGGCAAATGAGCTTTGATCTAATTCCAATGACATGCAGATTTGTATCCTTCTTTATTGAAGAAGAATCTGGTTCAAACCCGAGCTCGACCAGTTGTTGTTGGAAAACTGCCAAGAGGATATAAGGCTGACGCTTCCCGTGCCTTTCATCAGGATGCTCCTGGGCACGATTTAGTAGATTTATTTGCTTCGAAGGTCAAAGTTCAGAGGTTGGTCCAAAGTGGTATCTTGTCATTTAAGGACGTTGGCCCTAATGTTCAAAACAATTCCTTAGTAGAGAATGAATGAATCTCTGTTGGTGGTAGTTCCAAAGTTTGGGAAATGTTTCCTTCAGCGCAACTCCAGATAAGAGAGTCATCTTAGTTTATCATCATTTTTACTTCTTTCTCATTTGTATTTTTCTTGTTTATCATTGCACTGTTTACATGTAAGAACTTGTTTGCATTTGAATGTTCAATCTTAATACAATGAGTATATTTGTCTTGAAGAAATTCATCCGTTTCACTCGTATTTATTTTCAATTTTAAATTTCTTTATGATACCAACTTGTTACCCATTCTCTCCCCTAGGCAGAGATTGGAGGGAGGATGATGATATTAAAACACAAATTTTATGGTTGTATGCTTTTGGATAAAATCCTGTTGACGATGTACAGGGATTGTTTCAAATCCTCAAACACCGGAGATATAAGGGAGTGAAACCTAGTTAACCCCTTTGAGCCTTGAAGTAGGAGTTTCTTTTTCTATTCAGAAAAAACCCTCATTTTTTAACCCGGGGCAGGGTAGTGTTCAGTTAATCTGATTGAGTATTCAGATCTCATCAAGAGTGTGCATCCAAGTATACAACAATGGTTATCCCTCGAAAGGTTGAGGAAAGTCAAAACCACAAGGGTTAATCTTCACTTATCAGGAGGGTGTGTCAATTAACGATATCTTAATGGCTATCTCTCGCACACCGGGAGATCAGTAGATGACGATACAACAATGGTTATCTTTTATCTACCCAGAAATAGGGCAGTCACAATTCTTCCTCCAAGACACAAATGACTCGAAGTCACGCGACATGTTCTAAAGAAGAAAAAAAGATGACATGAATAAAAAAATTATGATGAAAAAGAAAGAAACAAAAAGCCCCGCTAAGTTAGAACTTGAAAAAACAAGTCGCTTAGGCAAAAGACAGGGCATCCCGCTGCACTCTAGAGTCAAATTCAAAAGGAATTTGTCCAGAAAGAAAGGAAGAAATGGAAAGCCTGAAATGTGATAAAGGATTAAAATGTGAAATCCTCGGAAAAGAACAGAGTCGTGTGACAAGAAACCCAAAAGAAGCAGGAATAAGTGACTTGTATGTCCAAAGAAAACCTTGTTTGATTCCTCAACCATCTTGAAATTTCTTTTGAAAGATGAATGTTCGTGTCAAGTTAACTGAACTTAGGACTGAAGAACATCACGAAGGGGGTGGGCACTAAATATTTTTTAGCCTTAAATATTTTTTCTAAAAAAACCATGCACCAGGCCACGTTACAACCCTCAAAAGTCCTAATTGAAACATGGTTTATTTCGAAAGCATACTCCAATGATATAGCGTTTCCTGACCCTCATTAATTTTGCTAAATTATTGTGATTGGAATCATATTTCTTTTGTTATCTTTCGTACAAAAAATCCATGTCGCATCCTGGCTAGTGATTCATTCATAAGGTTTTGCGACATCTTTTCAAATAAAATCTTCAAGACTTACATAATTGTTGCATTAGAATTTTCATTCTTAGAATAAACATTTTATGCTTGTAAAATAACTGCTTGATATCATAAAAGCTTATATTTGAGTATCAACAAAAGGCATGTTGCTGAGAAGAGTTATGGAGCAAAGAGGAAGCAACATTCAGCCAATCTGGGGAAGTTACGTCAAGATTTGACAAATCTCTAGAAGTCATTTGATCAGAAAGGTTATCTTAAAAGCATGCAGCCAAAGGCAAGTTATGAAAGTTACCTTGATCATCACGGTAAGCTTGGGACACCAGATTGGTTTCCAAGGGCATATCCAGATTTTGTAAAGATAGTTATTATGTCTACCCCTGGCCGAGAATCTTCCTCAAGCGGGATTGTTTCTTGTGATCTATTTTGTAAATGTGTGTCTGGTTTCCTCTAATAGTTGTTGATCAATTAAAGGGTTTCATACAGGATGTGTTATGGTGTTAGGTTTATAATCCAATTTTTCCAGTCTTGTTGCTGACTTCTCCAGCTGAGTGTGATTCTTTCCCCAGCCAGGTGGTGATCAAATAAAGGTTAAAAAGGGCTATAAAGCCTTTTCTCATTTGATGGAGTTTTTTCTCCCTTTGTGTATTTAGAATTGATATGGAATCTCTTGTAGAGCATTTCCCCCTTCAGTTACGACATTATTATTGTTATGTGTTTCCCAAGTAGCTAGACAAGGGTAGTATATTTTCTAAGAATTTTTGAGACAATTGTCAAAAAAATTTGGGTTTTCTCTCACCAAGTGTTGAGTTTGATTTAAAATCCACATACTTTTGACTTCTTACTTTAATATTAACTTCTTGATTCCCCATGAAGGTTCTGTCAGGTCGTTTCATTGGTATGCGCGTGATTTTTGTATAGTTAGAGATGATACCAATTGATGTAAGGTGCAATATTTGGTTTGTGATCCCTTTGTCTCCAGTCAAGTCTTGGTTCATTTTTTTATTTTTGGGTTTTCATGGTCTGAGACCTCTATCCCAGATTCCCCAGCGAAGTCTTCCCTCATATGACAAAAGGTCTTGTTCCCTTGGTGTGCTGAGATGGAGCTATTTGCAAAATGTCGCTCTTTCTGCAGTATTGGCATTATTGTTGGTATTTATTTCCCAGGAAACTAGACCAGGGCAGTATATTTTCTAAGAAGTGTTGAAATGGTTATCAACTTTTTGGGTTTTCACCCGCCAAGTGTTAGGTTTGATTTAAAATCCCCATGAGTTTGACCTCTTTCTATAATGTTGACTTCTTGATTTCCCAGGAAGGCTATCCTAGGGCATCTTTTGTTGGAATAATTTTGCATGATATGAGGACATAATCCAAGATTCCCCGTGAAGGCTTTGCTTATTTGATAAAAGTCTTTTCTCCTCGTGCATGCTGAGTTGGACTCATTTGTGAAGCATTTCCCTTTCGGCAGTACTTTCATTTTGTTTGATTGCCTGATAGTTAGGCAAGGGCAATGTTTCATTTAAGAAGTGTTGAAATGGTTATCAACTTTTTGGGTTTTCTCCCTCCAGGTGCTAGGTTTGATTTAAAGTCCCCATAATTTTGATTTATTGTTGTTATGTTTGACTTCTTAACTCTCCAAGTTGTTATCCCCATGAGGTTTCATACTTTTTCCCCAGAGAAGTTGGTGGAATACTTACTCTCAATATTGAAGAATGTATCTTGGTTTCCCCTCTTCGATATGGTGTTGTCCTCCCCCAATGAAGTCAACACGAGGTCCCTAGTTGATGTCTCGATGATGAGGTGTTATCTCCTCTAGTGAAGTCTGTATGATGTTCCCCCAATGAAGTCAGCTCGAAATCCTCAGTTGATGTTTACCAATATGGTTTCCATCTGCCTTATTTAAAATCAGTATTGCAATCCCCAATAGAAGTGCGGACCGTGTAAACATTTTTTCCCCATTGAAGTCTGGGTGCTATTCCCCGGTGAAGCCTGGAGAAGGATGTTATATCCCTGTATCTGTACTGTTTTGTCGCTATGATTTGTTTACTTCCAGATTATGTTCCACCCCAATGAAGTTAAGCCGTGAAATAGGATTATGTTTCCTCGATTGGTGCTTAGTTTCTTATGGAATGTTTGGATGTGATTTAGCCAAGTGTTGATTGTGCCCGAGTTGGTTTTGCCTGGTTACTCCCAGTATTATATGTCTGCTTTGTCATCATATACATGATAACACTCATACATTCATACATACATCATGCATAGTTAAATTTAGCAAATCATCGCTCATTCACATTCGTTAATATTTTGTTGACATATTACCCTATTTTGCAGAGTTGTGTTGTCCTCTCTCCAATAGAGTGTCGGCCTTAAGCAGAAAGTGTATATTCTTTCAATTTCCCCACTGAGTTACCCCTCGTGGAAGATTTTTGCTTTAGCCTTCCTGTACAGCTCTTTGTCTGGTTAGATTGGGTTTCCCTCTTGAGTTTATTTCTCAAAGGATGTATTTTGGTTGACTGTTTCACTCCAGTTTATTTCTGGTTTGAATCTTTGTTTCCCAGCAATATTATTACTTTGGATTTTTGCAAGCTTTGAGCATTGGATTGAGAATGTGCATTTATTTTGGCACGAGAAAAATTTTATCTCCTCAGTAGGAATATGTTGGCATTTCCCCATGAAGTCATATTTCTTTCCCTAAGAAGCCATATTTCTTTCCCCAGGAAGTCATATTTCTTTCCCCAGGAAGCCGTATTGCTTTCCCCAGAAAGTCAGTTTTACAATCCTTCCTATAACAGCAAGTAGCAGGTCTTCTTATTTGAGAAACTTATACTTCCCCGTAAAAGTCGACTTTACTTTTTTGCTATCTTCTTTATGAATGGATAGTTTGCAGTTCATTTTCAAATCACTCCAATGGATGGCAAGTCTTTCAATATGGCAGAGATAGTTCGTTGTGAAATCTTTACAACTGGTAGTCTCTTTATTTGAGACAGCTTATATACTACCCTTTCCAGGAGGAATGCCTTGGTTAAAGAAGAATTTGAGACCCGTTCTAGGTGAAATACCGGAATTTTGGGGAAACTCGTTATCTTTTTTCTACCTTCAGTGAACGTTGGTAGTTCACCGTTAGTGAACATCGGTGCTATGATATTTCTTTTCTCTCTACCTTCAGTGAAAGTTGGTAGTTCACCATCAATGAACGTTGGTGATTGTTATCTTTTTGCTACCTTCAGTGAACGTTGGTAGTTCACCGTCAGTGAACGTCAATGCTATGATATTTCTTTTCTCTCTACCTTCAGTGAAAGTTGGTGATTGTTATATTTTTGCTGCCTTCAGTGAACGTTGGTAGTTTACCATCAGTGAACGTCGGTGCTATGATAGATTTTCTCTCTACCTTCAGTGAAAGTTGGTAGGTCACCATCAGTGAAAGTTGGTGATTGTTATCTTTTTGCTACCTTCAGTGAACGTTGGTAGTTCACCATCAGTGAACGTCGGTGCTATGATATTTCTTTTCTCTCTACCATCAGTGAAAGTTGGTAGTTCACCATCAGTGAATGTTAGTGATTGTTATCTTTTTGCTACCTTCAGTGAACGTTGGTAGTTCACCATCATCTATGAGTCGGTATTTCTTTATCTTTTATCTTCAACTATTGAGTTGGTAGTTTACCGTCATCTATGAGTCAGTATCTTTTTGATCTTCTACCTTCGACTATTGAGTTGGTAGTTTACCGTCATCTATAAGTCGGTATCTTTTTTATCTTCTACCTTCGAGCATTGAGTTGGTAGTTTACTGTCATCTGTGAGCTGGTATCTTTTGGATCTTCTACCTCCAACTTTTGAGTTGGTAGTTTACCGTCATCTGTGAGTCGGTATCTATTTGATCTTTTACCTTCAACTATTGAGTTGGTAGTTTACCGCCATATGTGGGTCAGTATCTTTTTTTATTCTCTACCTTCAACTATTGAGTTGGTAGTTTACCGTCATCTGTGGGCCGGTATCTTTTTTATCTTCTACCTTCGACCATTAAGTTGGTAGTTTACCTTCATCTGTGAGTCGGTATCTTATTACTTTTATACCTTCATCCATTGAGTTGGTAGTTTACTATCCCTTGTCAATTCAGTATTATTTTATTATTTTCTACCTTCATCTATTGAGTTGGTAGTTCACAGTTATTTGTCAATCGTTATCATTCTTTACTTTTTCCTCAATATTTGAATTGATGATCCTTTATCCCCTCTTTGGACTATCCCCCAATAGAGACGAGTATTTTGTTCACCAGTAATTTATTTTCCTGGTTGGGTTTCTTTTCGATTTTTATTTCCTTTGGTACATCCCCAGTGTTGTCTTGCGTCTCTTAAGATTTGTCCATCTGCATTCATAATCATAAGCATTGCATGGAATCTTAGGGCCAAAAATAGGGCTTGTTTTTATATTTAAGTATCTTCAATCGCTTCGACACGATGATTTTTAACCTTCGTATCTCCAGATAGAAGACACTTAAATAAGGACAGCTGTTGTACCCCAATTTTCCCCCCTAAGATTCCATGTCATATCATCCCTCACAATGCAACAAGATCACATTAGGGTTGGTTCTTCCTCTTTTTCTATCTCTTATCTTTAAGTTTTCTCTTGAGGAATCTCCAAGCACCTTGGTTTTGTATTTTGTATATATGTTGTTGACTAACTTCTAATCAAAAAACAAAAAATATTTGTCTTTGTCTTTGAATATTTGTGTTTTGTAGGTACTGAGTCAAAGCCTCTAACAAATAAGTTTTTACGGTATTATTTCCCTAAAATATCTATTTGTAAAGAAAAAAAATTAAAAAATTTCATTTTTTTTCACTGTACAATCGATTGCTTCTAGAGTGCAATCTATTGTATAAAGTGCATTTTGCACCATTTTTGAAAAAATACACTGTGCAAATCGATTTGCACTGTAGTGTAATCGATTTGCACATAGTGAAAATTTGAAAAAACCAGCAATTTCAAGCTTGTCAAATTTTGTATCCAATTTTTCTTCATTTTTTGAAAGATATATCATTAATTCAAATTTTGGTGCCAATCTTGCATTCTTTTAAAAAAAATGTTCATTAATTCAAATTTTGACTCTAATTTTTGAAAGAATTATCATTAATTCAAACTTTGGCTCCAAAAATCAATTACCAAATTACCACTAATCCCAATATTAAACTCTATAAATAGAGCCCTCATTTCATTCAAATCTCAAGCTTTTGATAGCCAAATCCACCTTGCTAAAAAATCTCTCAACTCTCTCCATCTCCCAAATTCACTCAAAGCTCCATTCTCAAAAAAGTTAGTAAGCTTTGCATTGAAGTTTACTAATCTTTGAGCTAAACCTTCATCCAAACACTTTTTATTTATCAATTATCTACATCCAAGCTTCGGCAATCGATTCTTGTGGTTGAATTGAAGTAAATTCTTGAAGTTGTTTTGATAATTCTCTAGATCTACCTTTGGTAAGTTGGATAATTCATCTTTCACAATGTGATCTCTTGTTGATCTTTGGGTTTGATTCATTGAGAATTATTTTGTGATTCCAATGGAGTTATTTTCTCATAATTTGATGGAATTTTCGTGCTCAATTGGATCTATGATCATAAGGAATTTGATGGAAAGTTTGAACAAGAATTTGGCCTTTTAAAATGTTGTTTTGCTGTCTATAACAGCATGCAATCGATTGCTGTAACAGTGCAATCGGTTGCACTAAGTGAATTTCACGCAGATTTTTGAAAATTGTACTGTGTAAATCGATTTACACTTTAGTGCAATCTATTGTACCCCAAAAATTTCCCTCTCATTTATCAAGTATTTTCTTATAAGATCTCATTTGGTTCAAGACTGCACAAGGATTGATCAGCTCAAGACACCTCCTTAAGCACTGATGATTGAAATTACGGTTTGAGATTGCACAAGGATAATTTAACTTTTAATGCCTCATTTGACTTTCATGGATAATTATGGACCCTAAATATTGCTCATGTCAAGTTTCAAGTCTTGGATCACATTTTTGCTCAGTCAGTTGATCAGTTGACCTAAAAATCAGCTGTATTGGGGAAAAAGTCAATTGTGGCCAATTTAAAGTCAAACTTTATAATTTTTTATCCATATAAATATTATGAACTCATATAAGTCATTTGATCAAGTTTTGACCATAATTCCTCAAGAAATTTGATCAGATCATCAAAAGGGCAAAATGGTCAAAATTAGGGTTTTGATTGAGAAAGGGAAATTTCTGATTTTTTACCTAGAAAATGGTTAATTGGATTGAAACATGATATCAAGGATTCAATTGCATCATTTTGACCTAATGGCATGACTCAAAACATTGCTCAAGGTCATTTGATTGATAGTTAATTTTTCAGTCAACTAATCAAAAGTCAATTGTACACTGAAAAGTCAAACTTTGAATTTTTGGTCAAAATCAAGTGTCAAAGATCACAATTCATTAAAACATGTCAAAATATGAAAAATTTTCATCAAGAAATCAAAAAGTCAAGATTTCATTTTGAAAAGTCAAAGTTTCCAAACTTAGAATTTTTTCTAAGTGTTGAAAACTTCATGTTTTTTCACAATTTTGAGCCATTTTTTCACCATGATGCAAGATGATTCAAAGGAAACTTTCAACATGAAAGTTCTAGATCTAAATGAGATCTAAAAATTTTCTTTACACAACTGCTCCTAGAAATCTTTGGATCTCAATTTATTAATCCATGAAGTCATGGTCATGAAACTAAAACACTTAGTGAAATTTTGAGCATTTTTGGTCAGGATTTTGACCTAACTTCTGGGCCAAGTTTCATATAGTTCCATTTGTATTTTGCAAAAGTGATTCAAATATGGGTTTTAGATAACATTAGAAGCTTTCCAAAATATCCAAGAACTCGTTGATATCATTTATGAGCAAGGAGAATCGAAGGCCGGAATTTAGGGTTTCAAGTTGTTTTGCAAGGCAAAATTTGTAATGCAACATGAACCAAATCCATAGCCATGCTACATAATCTTCACTTTTCAGGCCTAAAACTTGTTTGTCACTCCTTAATTAAATGTTTACACAACATATGGAGCCATTGTCCAAGCATTTGAATCATTATCCAAGTTGCATTTCCATTTTTGGAAGAAAGGCACCATTGCTATTCTTGAAAAGTGACTTTAATCACAAAGTCAACTTGTCTTGAGCTTTGCACTTGTTCTTTCTGCACAAGCATACTCTATAAACTCATAACAAACATGTTTAAAGTTTCTATCCACCCTACAAGACATGTACCTTGCATTGAAACCATGTTTTTCAAGATAACTTCAAAAACAAGTCAAGAACTCATAACATGTGATTCTTTGTTTCTGATCATTTCAAACCTCAAAACCTTTCCTCTATAAATAGAGATATTATTTGCAAGAGAACCCATGCATGCTTAAGCCCTAAAACACACAAAAACCTCATAATTATATCAAAAAACTCCACTGTTGCATAATCTGACCAAAAACTTGAAACTCACATCTCCCTCGTGTGTTTCCAAGCCTTTTGGTTCCTATAGCTTCTAAAAATCAAATACAACTCATTCCATTTTCAAAAACAAGGGTCTGCAAGTGGACTTCTCCAGAATTCCTCAGCCACTTTCAGCTCAAGCCAAGCATCACATTAGCTTCCTGGGAACTTGAGGAAGCTAACCCAATCACTAGAACTCATCAAAAGCGGCTCAAACTCAAAACATGATACCCTCTTAAAAGGTGAGTTTTCTGACTTTTGAACTCTTCATATAGGCATCATTAATGTTTTATTTGTGAATGAAAAATGTAGATATCATTTCCCTAAAGCTAACCATGTCCATAGTTTTCATTTATGTTGCTTAAGCTTAGAGAATTTTAAGATTGAAGTTTCTGGAAAAGTTAAGGTTCAGATTAGGGCCAATAAAATTCATGTTTGTCTTTGATCCATAGTTTTAATGCTTTACATTTCTGAAATCGTGAGGAAATTTGCCACAAGATTCATGTTTACACTTTTGCAAATGGATGAGAAATGAACAAGATACAGGTGGTCTGTCTAGGCGCGGGGTTGAAGATGAAGTTTGTCTTTAGGAAGCAATTTCTAATATATATTTATGGTTTGACATAAGTTAATGGATGTATCACCACCGCAATGGTTAAAGCGCGCGCCTGTAATCAGAGGGACCTGGGTTTGAGCCCCAGTGGTACCCTTTTGGTTATTTTTTCATATTTTCTCCTTTTTTTCTTGTTTGCAGGCGCTGGGCTCCTCTTGTTGGGCTTAACATTTTTGCTATTTTCCCCTGACCCATTTATTTCTTTTTTTCATTTTTTTCATTTTTTATTTTAGTTTCATACTTTTATTTTATCATTTTAATTATTAATATTATTATCATTAATAAAAAAAATCCAAAAATATTTATTTTATTATTTTTACACTCATTTATATTTTATTTTTCATTAAAAAAACTAAAAAAGAACAAAAACAATTTTCTTAATAAATTAATTTCACTTTCTTGATTAATATTTAGATAATTAGGTTTAATTATTATATTATATTATTTTCTTGTAAATTAAAATCAATTTAGAACTTAGGTTTATTTTAATTAAATTTCCTATTATTTCTATTATTTAAAACCTTTTCATAAAAAACTCTAGAAAACCATTTTTAATTTATTTTTCTTTTTTAATCAATTTAGGTTTTAATTTTAGTTAATTTCCATTAATTATTTTCTTTATTAGGTTAAGATCAAAACCTTCCATAAAACCAAATAAAAATCATTTCTTTTTCCATTTTGCATTCTTGCATTTTCATCTTCATTTTTGTACAATATTCAATATGGTTGTAATAGTTAATTAGATTTAATTTTCTTGCAAAAAATCCTCATTTGTAAATTTGTATACACCCTCCCTAATGATGTAATAGCTTAGTATTTTTATTTTCCGCAATTTAATGATTTATATACAAAAGCTAGTAAATTAGGGTTTGTATGGAAAGATTAAAATCAACAAATAGAAAACCCTAATTCAAAGACAAAACAATGCATGTAAATCAATACACTTGCACACTTACACCCTTAGGGTAAATCCACTTTATTGTCTTATAAAATAGCCATATTATGCATGTGAGGTATCTTAGAAAAATCAAACAAAATACAAGATCACAGTCCCTCGACGACGCTATCAAAGTTGCCTTTCAAAAATAATCTTAGTCCCTTAAGGAAAATGCTAAGATATCTTACAATGTTTCTAATCATGGCTATACGATGACCCATGCTCGTCCCTTTTACATACAAAGATAGGGTTACTTACCAAATCAATGGTAAGATAACAATATCAAAGGAAAGAGGAAATAAACATGAAAGAACTTTTGAGTAGAGAGATCGTTCCTAGTTGCTTGCTCAATTTCAAAACCAAAACATCCTTGCTATTTTCAAAAAAAACACCAACACTTTCAAAACATATTACAAACTTGAAACATTTTCAAAAGACAAACACTTTGTACGCGTTCTTATAGAAACGAGAGCCATTAAAAAGAAAACCCTTTTCAAAATCACTTTCAAAAACACACCCCACAAACACCTTTTTGAACTATTTTCAAAACAATACTTTGTACGCGTTCTTGTAAAAACGAGAACCATTACAAAGGCATTTTCAAAATACTTTCAAAAACCACACAAAGCACACTTTCAAACAAAAGTAAGTGATCTAGCAAGCAACTAAGATCCCGTAGATAACTACGGATGAAAAGGGTGCTAATACCTTCCCTTTTCATAATCTACCCCCTGAACTTAAGAAAACATCTCAAAGGTCTTTCCTATTCTTTTCAGCCTTCCCTTTTGGGTAAAAGAAAAGTCGGTGGTGACTCTTGCTAAACCGCAACATTTGTGATCAAAAATAACCAAGTCAGTTCTCCCACCGTGTTACACTATCGATTTGCACATATACAAAATGCATTTTTTGTCTTGTTTTGGGGCAGCTTTGATCCAAAATGTTTTTTCTACTCACTCCTTTTGATTGTTAGTTTGGATTGCAATTTTAAATGTCCAATTTCTCTTTAAATTCAATGGACTTTGTAATGTAGATGAAGTTGGATAAATTTTCATCAATTCAAATATACCAAAGAGTGAATTATTTAATTCATTTTGGGTGCTTTGAATTAATGATATGTTTAGTTCTTTAATCCATCTAAAGGAGTGATTGAATTTAAAGATGAAAGAAATTTAAAATAGTGATCCAAATTAGCTTATCATTCCCCTCCCTCTTCATCTTATCCCTTTCTTTTTTAATTGTTCTACATGTTAGGGGATGGTGATCTCTATATCATTTATCCAAACATGAAGTACATAGATTGCTATTGACCGGCCTCAAAATAGGTGCGACTTCTACATAAGTCCACTTACGATTGCATAACTTAGCCCTAAAGTTTGTCCCGATTCGGATAAATGATCATTCGTGGCCCAAACCTAAGTTTGCAAGCCCAAGTATGTTAATTTGATCTCTTTGATCCAATAACCTTGAGATTCATTGTGTGGAGGCTTTGGTTCTACCAATCCTCTAATGGATCTTCATCAATTTTGGTCAACGCGGATCACTTAAACATCGTTGATCATTAAATGTTACCTTTTGAGGATTCCAAAATGGATGATATACTTGACAAAAAGAAAATGCAACTTGTTGTGTGGAGGCTTTGGTTCTACCAATCCTCTAATGAGTTCCAAATGCAAGTTTCAAGATGGTCATCCAACTAACCACTAATTTCTAACAATTGACTTTATTTTATGCTTTTATTTTATGCTCTTTACTTTATGTACCATTTACTTTAGCATTTACATTTCATGCTATTTTCATCTTTGCTCACTTGAACATTTATTCTTATGCCATTTTTGTTTTTGCTCACTTGAGCATTTATTTTTATGTCATTTTTATTTTGCTCACTTGAGCTTTTATTTTCCTTTTAAAGACACTTAATAATCAACATAAACCATAAAAAACTTTAATGATACTTGGACTATTTGGTTACTATTCTTGGCATTAGGGAGTATTGGACTTCTTGGACTTGGGATTAGAAACTTTGGCTTATGTTGGAGACCTTGTGACCTTAATTGATATTTTGTCTGGAGTTCTTGGGGTTTACCTCAAGATATTGGGTTATTTGTTTGTTTTGTGTGCAGGTTATTGTGATTACATACTTTGTTTGTAATCTGGAATTCACCTGTATACAGCCGTTACTCTGCCCAATTTTTGTGAAGACTTAATACACTTGAAGTTCGGTTCTCTCAAGAGGTCTAGTATCTTTTCTTTCTTGATTTCAATCCAAAGAATGGGAATTCTATCTTGACTCATAATGTCAAGTATTGGATTCTTATTGGTTATATGGTTCTTCTCCTTATCTTTTCCCTTATGCTTTAGGATAGTCCCTTCATCTCCTCCCATTTTCTTTAATTTCAAAAATCTTCTCCCTCCTTTTGAAAAATCTTCTTGTTTTTTAAACTTGAACCACTTTCATAATAAACTTGGACTTATGTCCATGCATTTTCAAAACATTTTCATAAATAAACTTCAATCAACTTAATAAAACCTTGACATCCATTTTTTTAGAAGACTAAAAGCCCATCAATCTCTTTTCAAACCATTTTGCCACTTTGGCTTTTACTTTAAAAAATTTCTCAAAAGATTAGACTCTTGTCAATCCTTATAGTGATGCAAACAACTATACTTCTACAATATGTAGTGAAGTGAGATATTTTCAACTTGGGTGTTGAGTGAGGCATTGTTGATTTTAAAATCCAAGTCATATCCTCCACTTTGAGATGATGCAAATTCTCCTTTCTCATGATTGCGGGTAGTAAGTATGTTTTCCACATGGAAAATGACGATGTTGTCTTATCTCTTAAAATCAACCAATACACTTATGTTTTAAATTTTTAAAAGAGGAACTATATGTGCCCTGATCCCCTATAACATGAAAGGTGGTACGTAGGCACTAAAGGTTCACAACCGCGGTGGGTGCAAAAAAATCATAAAAAATACTTCTTTTCTCACCTCCACCATCTATTTTACATACAATATTTTATAGCCAAAATATACAGATTTTTCAAAGAGGTTCTTGCAGAGTACCGTAGATGTTTAGGGTGATAATACCTTCCCTTTGCATAACCAATCCCCTTACCTTGAATCTTTCCCCCTCTTTTTGGGTTACTCACTCTATTGCCATTCCTTTGGAAATAATAAAGCGCGGTGGGGATTTTTATTTTGATATGTATAAGTCTAGTCAATCCAGTGGCTTGGTCTTAAACATTTCTACCGCTACAATATGCATGAAGGTATCTTTGGTACTCATTCTAGCAGACATACTACGGCCAAGAAGATTCTGGAAGCTGGTTACTATTGGTCGACCATGGAAACCGATTGTCATCACCACTCGAGGACTTTCCATAAGTGCCAAATTTATGCTGACAAAGTTCATGTGCCTCCAATACCTTTTAATTTCATGACTGCGCCTTGGTCATTTGCATTGTGGGGCAGCAATGTGATTGGAGAAATCAAACCTACTTCCTCTAATGGACACCGTTTCATTCTTGTCACAATTGACGACTTTACCAAATGGGTTGAAGCAGCTTCATTTGCCTCAATTACCAAGAACATTATGGCCCAGTTCATCAAGCATAACCTTATATGTCGGTATGATATCCTTGAGAGGATCATCACTGACAATGGCACCAACCTTAATAATGCCATGATCACTGAACTTTGCACGCAGTTCAAGATCAATCATCACAACTCTTCTCCATACAGACCTAAGATGAATGGCGTAGTAGAAGCTGCCAACAAGAATATAAAGAAGATTATGCAAAATACAATTGTGACCTATAACGACTGGCATGAAATTCTACCATTTTCTCTTCATGGATACCGTACTTCGGCACGAACATCAACTGGGGCAACCCCTTTCTCTTTGGTCTGTGGCATGGAAGTTGTCCTGCCTGGCAAAGTTCAGATTCCTTCTCTAAGGATTATGAAAGAAGCAGACTTAGAAGAAGACTAATGGTTTCAGACAAGGTTGGATCAGTTGAATTTTCTTGACGAAAAGAGGTTGGCTGATGTTTGTCATGGTCAGATGTACCAAAAATGTATGACCAAGGCATTCAACAAAAAGATCAAGCATCGGACATACCAAGATGCTGACTTGATAATAAAGCGCATCATTCTACTACAAGGCAATATCAGGGTCAAATGGACTCCCACCTATGAAGGACCATTTGTTGTTAAAAAAATATTCTCGGGCGGTGCTATGATGCTAACCACTACGGACGGAGAATATTTCCCACACCCTGTGAACGCGAACATAGTAAAAAATACTACGCATAAGAATGACTTGCTAGGTTGACACACCTAGGCAAAAATAAGGGCATCCCGATGAACCAAAAGGGTCCGGGCAAAAATAAGGGATATATATACAAAAGATTACACACCCGGCAAGTCGAAAACATGAAAAGGCGGCTTGGGATAAAAGGGGTATCCTGGTGGACTGAAGACCCGAAAGGGCGATCCAGGCAAAATTTAGGGATTGAAGCTTATGACTATGTCCCGTTGGATCACTACATCCATCTTTATTACCAAGATTAAAAGTTCAAATGGTACAAGATCAGTGCAACCAACTTCTTCTAGCGGCAAGATAAGAGATGTTCAAAGACATAGGGGCAATAGCGGAGTTGGAACCCAATGAGATCAATTCCACATGGATATATACACTTGTTTTCACTTTGTACTCTTTCATTTCACGACGACTTTCTCTTACTAGGATTTCCGTCTCTTTATACAAACTCTCCTATTTATAGGCAAATTATCAATACAAATATACTTTAAAGTTCAAACTTTTTGTTTTTCGGTTTTGTTTGCAAAAACGTCCAATGACTAAAATTAAATGAACATATGCATATGAACATGATTAACTGTTAACAAATATATACGTAAGAACAGAAATGAACATTTACTCAAAACTCTAGGAGTTGGGATAACACTCAAGCTGTCCATAAATCCCCACAGAATCCCTTTCATAAGGTTATCTCCCGTGAAGTCGCCAGAGCCACCTTTATAAGATTATCCCCACATAAGGGTGCATTCCCCATAATCTCCCCAGCAGATCACTCCAACAAATAAAGGAGTATAATCTCCTCCCCTTTAAATCTCCCCACGGAGTCCCAATCAGTACAATTCATGGAAATTCTCTTCCCTAACTAATTTTGTTCCACTAAAATTGAATAAAGAGACCCTGCAGAGTTTCTTTGTCAAATTCAAATTCCCCAAGAGAGTTAGTTTCCTCAGCGGAGCACTCCTCCATCAACAAGGGTTTATTTCCTCAACAGGGTTTATTTCCCCAACAGACTAGAAATTCCCCATCTCAAGTCTACTCCTCAGACTGCTAAAAATCACTGACAGATTCTTCTCCCCAATAAAATTGTCATTATCCCCAGAAAGTTGTTACAAAGCTTGGAATCCAACCAGATACCAGTTAACTTTATTCTCCTCAGACAAGTCAGAAGATTGTCCATCTCTTTTATCCTAAGTCAGGGTATATAGGAATTATCCTCCCCAGACGAGTCAGAAGTCTATCCATCTCTTTTATCCCCAGTCAGGGTATATAAGAATTAAATTCCCGAGTAGAGAAACGGACGACCAATGTTCCTAAACTACACTCCCCAGACAGAAATCAATACATCCCCTGCATATTTTCCTTAAACAAGTAATCAGGAATCCCCAGCAGAAGCATTATATACAAGATTGAAGATACACATACTCTTCATCCCCAAAAATAGTCATGGATTCATTTCCCAAGACAAATACACGTCAACAACATTGCACATTCATTCATCATAACATATGCATGCGAAACACATATAGCACAATCTCATTTATTTTGAGAATATCATTACGCAATCCATTTCATACATCATGACATTATTGTTGTACACCAAAATTTACCCTCTCCATTCTTGTTGTACATGGATTGTGTTTCCTCGTGTGCGTTCACTTGATGATAGTCAGTTCGAGATATATCTCGTATCCTACCGATTTAGGCTGCTAAAACCTCTAAGGCTTTGTGACATCTCAAGTTGAATCCTTGCGTCGTCAAGAGAATTTAAGTCTGCATTGGTTTAGAATGGTCAACTTTTTGGAGTTCAAGATTACTGAAGATTTTCTATTTCATGGAGCTACAAGGCTTTCGTACTAAAACTCCTTCCAAAAAGAATTAGGGTTTTATTTGCAAATCTAAGGCATTACTATTTGAAAATGGAGTAAATGCAAAGCGCGATACAAGCAATGAAAATTGTTGGATTAATATTGTGGTCAAGGAACATATGGTCACGATTCCTACAAAAATAAAATTGGACTTCTCTCACCAATCAAAGTTTCTAGACGTTATCATGCGAAATACTTTGCGCAGTCAATTCAAGCATTTTTTGCGCGAGTTTCTTTGGATTTCATTTTTAAAAAAACCTAAAGTTCAAAATCTAAGTGTTCTTATGGAAGATTAGGGTTTTTTATCCGAAGATCAAAATAATTCAAGGCATTTTGAGAATTTGAGAAAGATGGAAATTGAATTTTGTTTCAAGCACCAATCTTAAGGAAATTCTAATGCACCAATTTATTACAATTCTTGCAATTTCATTTTGGGTTATTAAAGATTCAAGAGGTTTTAGGTTTGTGATTAAGATTGGAAATTAGAGTTTCTTTTGATTTTGTGCCATATAGTTCTAAAGATCCAATTCCAAATTCAAGGTTTCAAAGCCCATATCATTTCTTTCATCATCCTTTTCATTTTTCATTTAAATCAAACAACTTCTACAAATTGTATTACCATTTCCAAATCATTCAATACATTTCTCCCAATTATTGTTCATTCCAAATGATTACAAAAAATTCAAGTTCACATTCAAGTGTATCTTATAAAAAGAATGACTAAACTCCTAAACTTTTCTAAAGTCATAAATTCTACTTTTCTTCTATTCCTCTAAGCATTTATGGAAAGCCACGGCTTCACCATCTTTCCAATGCTTCGACATCTTCGTCCACTCCTCATTGATCATAAATGAAACAAAATCAAGCAAAAGATAGTTTATCAAGAAATTCAAAAAGAAAAAAATTACAAACAATGTTAAACTCTTCATTAGGGTGGTTTTAAGAATAAGAAAATATGGTGTTTTTGTGTGCTAAGCCAATACTATTGCAAATCACAAATCGTTTTGGTTTACAATAGAAGAAAAGATGCCAACAAGAATTCAAATCAGAGTTCAGCCCAACAGAATTTCAATTCAAGCCCAACAGAAAAAATCATCATACATGTTGTTTCACAAAATTAGAACATACATCATTGGCTTAGAAAATGTTACTTTTTGCAAATCATAAAAGTAGATTTTTATTCACAAAAAGGAGAAGAAGAGATCAATAGAAATCAGAACTAACATCATGTGTTCACACAAGAAGCAACAACCTCATATTGTTTCATGTCAAAGAAAAACTCATAGTTTGTGAAATCAAGTCATAGTTTTCAAATCACTTTACTGCAAAAGCAAATACTTTTGTTCACAGAAAAGAGAAAGAAAAGTTCAGAAATTGTAATGTCAAAATCAGGGGCCAAAATAACTGTACTGCAACATCTCAAAAGACAAAGCTTTTGGTTCACAAAAAAATCAAAGTGATCAATACCACAAAAGTAAGAAAAAAGGTACAAACTCAGAAAGCATTCATCATAGTACAAAATCTGTGCAAAGCAAATACAACAAGTACAAAGTTTGTGCAAGGAAAAACAAGTACAGCATCACAAAAAAACTAGCAAAAGTCAGCAACCAGTACAAAGAGCCAACAAGCAAGGTCAGAGGCAAAGTTGACTTGTTAAAAAAATCAGTAAAAGCAACAAGAAACCAACCAGCAAAACTGACAAGCCTGTTATGCCAATTCCAAAAGTCAAAACCCTCATAAACAAGCAAGCAAATTCATTGTATAAAGGAACATCACTGAGTTCAGAAGAAAGGAGAAAAATTTTCCAGCAAAGAAAAATATACAGAGATGCAAAAACAAAACGTAACAGTAACCCACATAACCCTATCAAATTTCTGTTCACAAATATATAAAACATACAACAAAATTGAAACATACAAAAACCCAGCCATTTTTCCATCATACCAAAACTCCTCAAAAATCATTTTCAGCAAAGCCACAAAAAATACAAAAACACAGTAACACTGAGACTAAGCCAGAGCAACATAAAAAGGTAAATTTTCATTTTATTTTGAAAACAAAAAATACAAACTCCACAAGTCGTTTTCAAATCAAGTTCACAAGTAAATATACAGAAGCAAACAGAACACAAACCCTAAACAAATTTTTTCCATCATTTTCTAAAAACATACCCTTCAGAGATCCAACGAGAGTAAGAGAAGGAAAGATCTCACCAAAATCATCTACAAAAAGCAAATCGGAACCCTTTGGGTTCCGGTCATCCCCTTTTAGATCTACGCAAAACCATGCGAAATTTGAGAAAACAAACACAAGATTAGCATTCAGAAGAGCAAGCCGAACCAAACAATGTAAAAAAAGTTATGTTTGAAACATCGCCGCTATCGCATCTGCCGTGAGGCGATTTCCGGCATGGTGGCATCTTCTTCTTCGGTGAAGAAGAGACAGAGAGAGTAAGAAGAAGGAAGCGTAAGAGAGTGAAGGAGCTTTTGCCAAATGAGACAAAGCCTCATGTTTCTGTTGTTTTGTTAAAACAACCAGGCCCACTGTAAATTCATTTTCAGGCCCAATCTCTTTACTTACGTGCACCCCCTCCCTTGCTATTCACCATCAGCCCAGTCCAACCTTCTGCTTACTCAACACATACCCCCTATTTTACTACCTATTCCGTTTTTGTTTGCACTAAATTTATGAATGGGGCACCTATAAAAACAACACGCAGGCCCAATCTTTTCACTCAACACACCCCCTTGCTTACTAACAATCACGCAGGCCCAATTGTTTTTTTTATTATTATTATTCTGACTAACAAAAACACTAATGGGCTAGACTTTAAAATTGTTTTACTTCTAAACTCCCAAATTCAAATTTCACCCCCACCTGACTTCATTTTTATTTTGTATTTTATTTTTATTATTTTCATTTTTTTATTATTATTAATATTATTAGTACTATTATTTTTATTAATTAAAAATCCAAAAATATTTTGTTTATGTATTTGCGCATTTAAAATACTTCTATTTTATTTTCTAAACTAAAAAGACAAAAATATTTTCTTAAACAAATTTAATTATTTTCTTAAATAATTTAGTAATTAGACTTAGTTTTAATTTATTTTCTTTTAAACTTAGAACTTATATTTTCTTTTAATTAATTAATTTTTATACTAGTTTAATTTAATTAAAACTTTTTCACAAACAAAACCCTAAAAAATAAAAACTTGTTTTCTTTAATAAATTAATTTCTTTTATTTAACTTAATTTTAATTTTCTTATTTTAATTAATTATCTTATTTTAATTTAATTAGGTCAAGAAACCATTTTCTTTAACAAAACCAAGCAAAAATCCATTTCTTTTCCATTTACATGTTGTACATTATATTTACTTTTTTTTGTACATTTATTAAATTCGATATGGTTGTAATATATAATTAGGGTTTTAATTTCTTGCGATTCCCCATTTGTAATTTGTATCCCCATCCCCTAATGATGTAATAGTGTAGGACATTTACTTTCCGTCGTTTACCACTTTCAAATATAAATGCTAGTTAATTAGGGTTTGTATGGAAAGATAAAATCAATACCTAGAAAACCCTAATTCAAGATAAATCAATGCATCAAATCAACACACTTGCACACTTGTACCTCTAGGGTTAACTCCACTTTGATGCCTTGAGAAAAATGGTCATGTTATGCATGTGAGACATCTTAGCAAAAACAAACAAAATACAAGATCATAGTCCCTCGATGACGCTTCAAATGTCGCCTTAAAAATGATCTTAGATCCTTAAGAAAAATGTTAAGGTATCTCACACCATTGCATTTTATGACTACACGATGACCCACGTTCATCCCTTTACATCCAAAGATAGGGCTTCTTACCAATTAATGGTAAGATAGCAATGTCAAAGGAAGAGAGAAATGAACAAAAGAGTTTTTGAGTAGGTAGAACGTTCTTAGTTGCTTGCTCATATTCCATCTTCAAAAAACAAACATCCTTTCAAACACACTAGACACTTTCAAAACATGAAATATTTTCAAAAAGTCCAACACTCTGTATTCATTCTTATAGAGACGAGAATCATTATAAAGTTTTCCCAAACGAAGGCGCTTTTCAAAAAATACTTTCAAAATCCACCACAAACACATTTCAAATAAAGCAATTTCAAAAGTGAGCTAACAAGCAACTAAATGCCCTTAGATAACTACATCTGAAAAGGATGCTAACACCTTCCCTTTTCATAACCTACCCCCTGAACTCAAGAAAATATCTCAAAGGTCTTTCCTGTTCTTTTCATCTTTTCATTATTGGATAAAAGAAAAGTTGATGGCGAGACTTGCTATGCGAAACAATTTCGATCAAACGCAAAACACCCAAGTCAATTATCCCACCGTATTACAGATCTGGAGACTCTACTGGGATGTGTATTTAAAAGTGGGGTTACCTTAGAGTTAGATCACATTTAAATTGCTTTCATTGTTTGATTTGTTTACTTTACATTTATGGGTTCTTGTTGGGGTTCGTATTGATCCTCTACCCGGATCTGGGAAAGCCATTAGGTAAGTAGAAATAGATCACAGGGACTGTGTGGCGTATACTGACATGGTTGAAGCAATGGCTACATTAGTGTGACACATTTGTTGGTACCGGTAGCCCTTGAGTCCAGTCAAGGAGAATACGGGGCCGATGTGTGGTGTTATGAAGCACTAACTGACCTTAGAACCTTTAATCGAACAACTTGGCCATTAGGAAGTAGTGAGGTAGCCGGATTTGGTGTTGTTCAAAGTTGGTTGATACTCGATGCTACGCTTATTAAGATCGTACTTTCGGGATATTTCGGTCGCCAATAAAGAGGCTTGTGCTAAAACAATGCCTGATGAAGAAAGATCAGTGATATGGAGATCCCCTAGAACCCGGTTACTTTCTAGGACAGGTTGAACCAACTAAAATTCAAGAGGGTACTTACCTATAAAACTCCATGCAAGCCTAAACCTAAGGATTTGTTTGCTTTTTCTTGTATATGTTTATTTGTACATGACATCATGACATCATACCATAGCATTTTCAAATAACCATTTCAAGGGTCTCAAGGGTCTGTGATACAGGGTTATGTTAAACCAGGCGTCTATCAAGGGGCAAGAGGATTTTTCCTCTAACCAAACACCGTCAAAGACCAAAGCATGATAACTTGAGTCAAGGGCTATGACCCACTTGACATGGTGAGCTTGATTGTCGTAGAAGGACATTCAACGATACGAAGTTCTTCAATCAAAGTTGTGATCAAAATTCAACTTCTGACATTTTCCTGTGTTTACCCCGCGAGATCCTTGAAAATATTGCATCCACATATCATGCATCATATCATGACAGGTTTTCCGCATACATGTTTTCTCATCAGCTTATTGTTTATTTCAGTTAAAAAATGGCTCTCAAACAAACTGTCCAAGATCTTCAGACCCAAAATGATCAGCTTCAAGATTTGTTCCTAAACCTGTCCAAGGGGCAAGAAGAAGTGAAATCACTCCTCATGAAGAGCATGACCGAGAAGAATCTTGAAGCTGAAAAGGATGTCCAGTTGAAGCAATTGCAAGCTGAGATAGCAACAATGAGAATCCAAATGTTGAGGAAGATGGCTCTTATCTAAAACTTAGCTCGGGGACAAGAAGAGTTGAGAGTTCTCGTCAACAAGCTTCATCAAGACGGATGCAACCGTATGAAACAAGCAGTCAAAATTGGGGATCAAGTCATTAACCAGCCTCATATGAAATAAGAATATTTGGTTGAGAGAACACCTTTCAAAATGGTTGTTACACGAAGAGTCCAACAACGACCTCACCAACCACAACAGGGTGGCCCGTGTAAGCAAGATATGCCCAAAAGAAAATTTACCGAGATCAGTATGTCCTTGGCTCAAGCATTGCATCATATGTTGGAAGCCAAGTTGGTTACATTAAGGGAGCCTCCTCAAAAACCTAACATTTATTCTCCTAACTACAAATACAATGAAAGGTGCGCATACCATTCCAACAGTCAGGGACACGACACTAATCACTATTGGGTGTTGAAAAATAAAATTCAAGACCTGGTCGACAAAGGAGTGTTGGAATTTACACAAGATGGTCAACTGGAGCTTTTATGGCACCCCTCAAAGACACATTATCTGAAGTGACAAAGTTTAGGAAGATAAATTTTTGTTCATTCGAATTTCCCGTAATAATTTCTTTGTTTGTTTAAACATTTTTCCTTATGTCAAACTTTGGTTGTTCTCATTAATGCATTGCATATGTTTGTCTTGAGTTAATCCATTCATTTTCACTATACCAAAACTATACTTTTACTCCTTTTTGTATGATATTCAACTCTGGATTACGAGTTGTAAGCCTTTAGAGAGAGGATGACAAAAACAATACCATGATCTCATACAATATGCTTTTGGACAGACTTTGCTTACGATATACAAGCGTTGCTTCACATCCCAAAATAGTGGAGTTATAAGGAAGATAATCCCTAGTCAACCCCTTTGAGCCAAAGAAGTAGGAGTTTTCTTTTTTTATACAAACTTAAACCTTTAATCATATCCTGGGGCAGGCTAGTTTTCTCAGTTGATTCAAATGCGCATTCAGTCGCAAGCTGTCACTTCACAACGAAAATATCCTTCTCAATCAAAAGATGGTGTTGGTTCCCCATAAATTAGGCAGTCTTTAGAAAAGCCCACTAGGTCAAAACCTATGAAGGAGGATTAAGAAAAAAAACGGGGGCATCCCGCTGGTTGTAATCTTAAAACAAGAACAGTCAGGTAAAAATTAGGGACAGCAGATCAAAAAAGAGGTCACTACAAATCCTCGACAACATGAAAAATATTACAAAAATGACTGCCTTCCCAAATAAGCTTCCAGTATCCAAACCATCACCAAAATATCATTCCAGATTCTGGTAGGAGGTAAACACGCGATCGATTGAGTTTAAGATTGGAGAACATTATGGATAATGGTTTGGGTACAAATAAACTTTGATCCTTATCCTTTGTTTCTTAAACCGTGAACTAAACCACGTTACAACCCTTTAAAAGTCCTACTTGAAACGTAGGTTAGTTCGAAAACATATTGTTACAAAAGGTATCCTGACTCCTGTAAGGCTTACTGTAAAGCATTAGTTGAATTCATATTGTTACGAATTTTTGTTGCTTTTTAAAAGTGAATTTTTCAAAAAAAAAAATCTCAAGACAGACATAAACTTTGCATTGTTTGAATACCACTATTTGCATATGGCTAATTGTTTGACAACGGAGAAATTCACACGAAGAATATCAAATGAACGAAAACTCTCTTAGTAAACAGAATTACTTCAAATGGAAAGACGCTTCCAATGACAAAATCTCTCACAATCAAGAGGCACGGCATGATCATTGTCCAACACATTTAGGGCAGTCAAGTCGAGATTCAAAGAATCTCTCAAAGAAATGTTGAATAACCAAGGGAAAATCTCCATCTGAATCACTCAAGGGGAAATGTTACGTTGATCATGGGATTGAACAAAATCCACTTTGAAGACTTTTGGTACCACCAAATTGCTTGTATGTGCCATTAGTATCAGATGGTGTCAGTATCATGTCTTCGGATCCTTCCATGACAGTTCTTAGAAAATTCTGAGACTTGACCAAAGATCTTGGGTACCACCAAATTGCTTGTTTGTGCCAATAGTATTAGATGGTGTCAGTATCATGTCTTCGGATCCTTCCATGACAGTTCTTAGAAAATTCTGAGACTCGACCAAAGATTGTGGGTACCACTAAATTGCTTGTCTGTACCATTAGTATCAGATGGTGTCAGTATCATGTCTTTAGATCCTTCCATGACAGTTCTTATAAAATTATGATACTTGACCAAAGATCTTAGGTGCCATCAAATTACTTGTTTGTTTTAGTAGTATCAGATGGTGTTAATATCATGTCTTCAGATTCTTTCGTGACAGTTCTTAGAAAATTCTGAGACTTGACTAAATATCTTGGGTACCACCAAATTGCTTGTCTATGCCAGTAGTATCAGATGGTGTCAGTATCATATCTCTGTTTTCCTCCATGACAGTTGTGATCGGTGGATCTGGAACTGACTGTTTAACGCTGGTTCGCGAAATGTCGCGGAAGCAAGAGTCGCCACCGTCTTTTATTTTCTCCAATTGGAAAGGACAAAAGCACAGAAAAATTCCTTATAGAGATTTCTCTCGGTTCGGGAGGTAGATTATAGAAAGGGAAGGTGTTAGCACCCTTTCTATCCATGGTTATCCATGGGCTCTTAGATACTTGCTCATTTGTGTTTTCAAAAATGGTTTGTTTGCTTTTCAACTGTGGGTTTTAAAAAGTTTCTTTGAAAATTTCAGTTCGACTCTTGTATCGGTCCTCAAGAGTGTTTGAAAAATTGCTTTCGAAAGCTTTTTAAAAAGTGTGTTGGTGTGAAAAGTATTTTTGGATTGGTTTTGAAATTAGAGCAAGTATCCACGAGTCGTCTACCTACCCTAAGGAATTCGTCTGTGTAAATGTCCTTTAAAGTAGTGCCATCCCACCATTGAGAGGTAGGTAGCACCACCATTGGAGGTGTTCGGGTCAATTCGAGGTTCGGGACATGGTGATCACCAGAGCAATGGGAAGACACCTTAGAAGCTACCCTCATGCCAGGTTCCCGGATCATGAGGACTTACTAAGACATCCTCTACTCGACGATCACCTTTCGAGGCAAGGCAACAGTGAGGCGTACCCTAGGGGTGGTGTGTGCGATTCGTGTGTCGTTTTCATTTGCATTTATCTTGTCATGTTATTGGTGTTCTACGCTTGTTTTTATTTTTGTCCATACATTCTTTCATGCCATTTGTTAACAGTTAAAAATATTGCGGGAAAGTAAAAATTCTAAGCTATTACAAAAGGCGCGGGTCCACATCGCCAAAATTAAACCAGGACCCGATTTTGACAGAAAAATAAAGAACGTAAAGAAAAGTGCGAGAAAAAATTAAAAGGTTACATGGCCTTGGGAGAGATACATAAATATTATAAAGAAATAAAATAAATATGCGCATAAGAATTAAACGAGGGCGTTGGACCCTTTTTGCAAAATTAAAATAAACGGGGACATTAATTAATAAAGAAAAAAGAAAAGGAGATGTTTTTTGGTATTTTATGATTTTTAGGACTTTAATGAAAAAAGAATTAACTAAAATAAATACTAACCCTAATTCTAGTGGCTTTTAATTTATTAAGAAAACATTGAATTTTAACCTAAATTAACCCTAATTTTTATATACAAATTTAATTATAAAAATAAATATTTAATTATTTAATTATTTAATTATTTAATTATTATGGGATAAAAAGAAAAAAAAGGATAAAAATTAATTAAACCCTAGTTCTATGTTTTTTAGATTTTTATTAAAAGAATTAAAATTACAACCTAATTTAAAACTAAATAATTTAGGAATTTATTTACAAAAATACTTAAAATAAAAAAATTTATTATATTTCCTCTTTTCTGATTTTTTGATGTTTTTTATATTTTGTGAAAATAATAAATTAATTAAACACAATAATTAAAATAAAAATAGAAATAATGCAAAAGAAAATATTTAAAATGGCAAACCTAGGGGGGTATCAGTCCCCAATGTGGAGGTATAACCCAGGAATTTGAGCCCACTTATATCAAGCCTTTTTGGACTTTGGCAGGACACGTGCATGTGCGTTGACTAGGACTTATCATGTTCCTCAATTCTTGGCCTTTGATTGAATTCCATTGGACGCGTGGACGCTTGATTAGGAAGGTGTATGGTGCGCTTCAAGGCTTGAACTGCATATGAATATGAGTTGAAAAATAATATTGAAAGCATGAAGACCTGGGGCTCGAACCCAGGTCATGGATGTTGCCAGCACATATTCCTTGCCACTGAACCAATTCACGCGTTGTTAACATATAATAACGCATAAATATTATAAAAGAAAACAAAAGCATTAGTGGACTTTGCGCGCAAATTTTCAAACCAGCCAATCGTTGGCAGCCACCTAGTCGTCCTCTTCCTTAGCTTGTTTTTCCTGAAACAAGAATATATTAAGCAACGGTTTTTAAGCGTTGCTGTAGACACCATACAAGAAAATAACGATTATCCATTGGACGCTCATAAATTGAGCGCGACCCTATCAATGAGTTCGTATGAAGGTCCTGATGAGGATAGTCTGGGTCTTGTGCTCCAATTTTCCCTTATTCAGAAACCCCTAATTCCAAGCCCTGTAAACCCTAGAAAACAATAATGGCATCTTGGCATACAGTGCGTAAAACTTCAATCAAAGCACATGATTAGCTTGCAAACATTATTATAAACACAAACATAACAATAAAACTTGTTAACAATGCATGTATGATAGAAACCGATTCAGAAATTTTCTTTACCAACTTCAATGGTGATCTTGCGTTTTCTTGAGTATGGGGCTTGGGGAATGATTGGAATATGTCCTATAATCCTCAAAGAAGCTAATGGAATAGGTTTTGAGGCTTGAATCGCCTTGCAAAGGTGTTTTCAGAATTGAGATTTTTTAAGAAAAAGTGTGAGTATGATCTTCAGGTTCCTGCGCAGCTCAATGGTTTTTGGCATTAGGGTTGTGTTCCTTGTATATGTAGTAATGATTTAGGTTAAAAATTTGATCAAAAGAATCCAAGATTTGATTGTTCAATATTTGATTTTCAAGCATTATTTTTCAATCTTTTTCCATGTGTTTTTGTACAAATCATGATCAATTCTCTCCAAATCTTTCCATATTGGAATATGCACGAATTATTGAGTAGATTTCATGCAAAAAAAAGATTGTAAAACTTAGGTTAAATATTTTCCATGTATTTAATTTGATTTAAATGAATTATTATAAATAAAAATTCAAATAAATAAATAAAAAATGAAGAAATACTTCCCTTTGGGCCAAGTGGTCGTGCACATGCCATGGATGATGAATTATGGAAGAAAAATGGGCCCATTAGCAATTTTAGGTCATTTGAACCAATGTTGACTTTTCAAAATATCCAAAACTTTCCCAACTTCCACAAGGCATAACTTGCTCAATTTTTAAGCTTTTCTCATGTTCTTGGACATTTTGGAAAGGTCTTTGAGTCCTCTAACCAATTTCTTTGGTCCCATGTCATTTTGATTTACCAATATCAAGTTATGGCCTTTGACTTAAAGTCCCTTTTTGTTGACTTTTGAAAATGACCTATAATGTTGAAATTTATAACTTTTTGTGAGAGCATTTCTTGGACTTGAAGTATGAAGATGAGTTGTAGGAAATGTCTTTCTCTTCAAAATGAGCTTTGGATGGAATTTTTCTGATAATCCATGTGAAAGTTATGCCCTGGTCAATTTACAGTTGACTTTTTCAACTGTCCAAATAAGGAAACTTTTGCATCTTGATGATTTTTGAGCCAAGCTTTGAGAATCATGATCAAGCATTGATCAAATGATGTTTGTGGCTTCAAAATGATATGTTGATCAAAAATTTGAACTTTTGACTGCCAAATGACCATTTTGCCCCTACAGTCGACTGTAGTGCAATTAGGGTTTTGACTGTGCAATTTTGTGCTGAAAGTCTTGAAACTTGATATGAGGATGCTTGACCATATTTGTAGGCATATGGGACTTGATTGGACCTTTGGAAACTTCATTTTCTTGATCAGAACCAAAACCCTAGTTTTGACTGCTTAGGAGGCCCTTGCACTGTGCAACCCTTGGGGACTTTTGAAGCATGACTTGGCAAATCTTTGAAGAATATGGGAGGGCAAATTTTGGGGTACAACAGTTGCCCCTGTTCAATCTTCTTAGACCTGAGGATGCAGATTGGCTGACGTGCCTTTCGTAATCCGAGGGTAGAAGATGATTGAACACTAGAGTGCCTAGAAATTTGCGCTCACATAGTGGAAATGGGCTTATAGATGCCATTTAGAGGTTGATGAATAGGATGATGGGCTTATAGATTCCATCTGGCTGTTGATCGCGTAAGAGATTCCTTAGCGAGAACCTGCGTACCTTCAAAAACAGAAAATGATTACCTGACACGTTGCAGGAGTTGATTTTCAGATGCTTGGTATAGATGTGTCCTGACTGGTTACAGGAGCGGGATCTGGAGCTTCAACCGGTGATGAATGAACCAGGGATGGTTACTACCTCAGCATGAACGGTGAGAGAACCTTGGGTGACTTTCACTTCAACAACGCTCGTTGAGAAAATCTCGGTGGGAATTACCATCTTCGCGGGATCGGGAAGAGAACCAATAGGCAATTATAATCTCAAAAGCGGACGTTTGAGAAAAACCTGAGTTGGAATTATCATCTCACGCACCGTCGGGGAGAGAACCATAGGAAATTATAATCTCAAAAGGAATTATCATCTCACGCACCGTCGGGGAGAGAGCCATAGGAAATTATAATCGTAAATGGAATTATCATCTCACGCACCGTCGGGGAGAGAACCATAGGAAATTATAATCTGAAATGGAATTATCATCTCACGCACCGTCGGGGAGAGAACCATAGGAAATTATAATCTGAAATGGAATTATCATCTCACGCACCGTCGGGGAGAGAACCATAGGAAATTATAACCTGAAATGGAATTATCATCACACGCACCGTCGGGGAGAGAACCATAGGAAATTATAATCTGAAATGGAATTATCATCTCACGCACCGTCGGGGAGAGAACCATAGGAAATTATAACCTGAAATGGAATTATCATCTCACGCACCGTCGGGGAGAGAACCATAGGAAATTATAACCTGAAATGGAATTATCATCTCACGCACCGTCGGGGAGAGAACCATAGGAAATTATAACCTGAAATGGAATTATCATCTCACGCACCGTCGGGGAGAGAACCATAGGAAATTATAACCTGAAATGGAATTATCATCTCACGCACCGTCGGGGAGAGAACCATAGGAAATTATAATCTGAAATGGAATTATCATCTCACGCACCGTCGGGGAGAGAACCATAGGAAATTATAATCTCAAAAGCGGACGTTTCAGAAAAACCTGATAACTTCTACTGAGTCTTCATCAGAAAAATCTGTTTGGGGTCGATTTAGCTGGACTAGAGAAGGCCTTGGACTGGATAAGAAATCTTTTGAGTCGATTAACTGAACCGGTCTAGGTCTTAAAAGATGATTGAGAATTTAGCTGAATCCTTCCTGAAAGGTAGAGGTCAGTCATATGCCATGCATGATATGGACCAAGCAATGATGTTCTCAACATAAATGAGATTTGTATGATATGATGCGTACATGCATGCTATAATGTTGTATGTGATGTTTTATGAATGTGTTTTTCGTCTAGGAAAGTAAATCCTTGACGGGTGCCGGGAAGTCACTCCTGGGCTGATGTTTGAAGAATAGATTTCGCTTCCGCTGGGGATGATAACTGCAAGAATACCGGTAGGAGAAGATGACTCCGTTGAGGAATAAACTTGGCAAATGGAAGATTCTGCAGGGAGAAAAATACTCTAGCGACCATGCTGGGGAGCGATACTCTGTGGGGAGAGAGATACTTTGTTGAATTGTTGATAATAACTTGCTGGGGATGCCTTGTTGTGTTGGAAGTGTTGATAGACTTCGCTGGGGATAAGAAGACTGTATTGACGACGACCTTTCCATGGCTTTTGGCTGAGGATAACCCAGTTATATCCTGTTAAGGAAATAACTCTTTGAATAAAGCCGGACAACGCGTTCGTGCTCTGCGAGGATAAGCTTCCAGAATTTACTGGGGATAAGCTTACTGCTTGGGGGGATGAATTCTGACTTTCCTGGGGAACTAGATTGGACTTTCCTGGGGAAGTTTTGCTATGCTGGGGAAGTTACTTCTTTGAATGTTTGATATGCCGCCGGGGAACAATCTTTAGACCAAGACTGCTGGGGATGCTTGTTTAAGAATATATGTACTGCTGGGGAATGTTGAGATCTGCTGGTAGGATACTCAACTTCTTTAAGATTTGATAACCCTGTTTGGGGAAGAGTGTACTGACTTGTTGACTTACTCTCTGGGGAATTAAGATGTCTGGTTATGTTCTTTAGCTGAACCTACCTTGGTATCTTGGAGGACAGAACAGTTAGATTGCTTAGACCACTCCTTTATTGCCCCTGTTTCTAATGTTACCTGTAATCAATTCTTTGTTTCGTATGCAAATATTTATGAGTTAGCAAATTATTGTCAATGCATATATCACAAATTGAACCTTGGACGTTCTTCGTAAAACAAAACAGAAAAAGAAAAACAGTTGGCACGTTTAACTGAAAAGTATATTTGTATTGATTTTTGAATGGCCTGAAAATAGGCGTTTTGTGTACAAGGGGCTGACGTCCTAGTAAGAGAACGCCGCCGAACAAAAGAGTTTATACAAATTTTGTACAAAAGAAAATAAAACAGCTGTGTGAAGTATGAATGATCCCACTCGGTTTCAACTCTGCTATTGCCTTTATAACTCCGAGCGTCTCATCACTTGATGACCTTGGTTGAAGATGAAGCTGACTGATCGATGCCGTCTGAACTTGATATAGATACCGGATTCTGGATGCAAAGTGATCCAATGAGACATAGTATTACGCTTTTATCCCTAATTTTTGCCTGGACCGCCCTTTCGGGTTTTCAGTCCACCGGGATACCCATTTTTGCCCAAGCCGTCTTTTCAGGTTTTCGACTTGCCGGGTGTACGGATTTTTTTCATTTCATCCCTTCATTTTTCCCGAACCCTTTTGGTTCGCCGGGAAGCCCTAATTTTTGCCTAGGCATGTCAGCCTAGCGGGTCTTTTTTCATGCGTAGTATCTTTTTACTATGTCTGCATTGGCGGGGTGTGGAAGGTCGTCACCATCCCTGTTGGTCAATATCATTGCTCCTCCTGAGAACACATGTTTAACCACAAATGGCCCTTTGTATGTAGGGGTCCACTTGCCCCTTGGATCACTCTGAGGAAGGATGATTCGCTTGATTACCAGATCCCCGACTTGATATTCCTGTGGTCTGACCTTTTTGTTAAATGCCCTGATCATCCGTTTCTGATACGTCTGACCATGACAGATAGCAGCAAGTCTCTTTTCATCAATAAGGTTGAGTTGATCAAGTCGTGTCTGAATCCAATCATCCTCGCTCAGATTTGCATCCTTCATTATCCGGAGAGAGGGTATCTGCACTTCGATCGGCAAGACTGCCTCCATGCCATAAACCAGAGAGAAGGGAGTTGCCCCGGTTGACGTCCTAGCTGAGGTACGGTATCCATGTAGAGCGAACGGTAACATCTCGTGCCAATCTTTATAAGTTACTGTCATCTTCTGCACGATCTTCTTGATGTTCTTATTTGCTGCTTCTACAGCCCCATTCATCTTCGGTCTGTAAGGAGAAGAATTGTGGTGCTGTATCTTGAACTGTTCGCAGAGCTCAGCGATCATCTTGTTATTCAGATTGGTACCGTTGTCTGTAATGATTCTCTCTGGGACACCGTACCGACAGATCAGATTATGCCGAATGAACCGTGCCACAACAGTCTTGGTTACCGTAGCGTAGGATGCTGCTTCGACCCACTTTGTAAAATAATCAATCGCCACTAGGACGAAGCGATGCCCATTAGATGCCGTAGGTTTAATCTCGCCAATCATGTCTATGCCCCACATTGCAAACGGCCAAGGCGCAGTCAGAACATTCAGGGGAACTGGAGGAACATGCACCTTGTCTGCATAAATCTGGCACTTATGGCATGTCCTAGAATGTTGGTAGCAGTCAACTTCCATTGTGGACCAGTAATATCCTGCCCGAAGGATCTTCTTAGCCATAGTGTGCCCACTGGAATGTGTACCAAAGGTTCCTTCATGTAGCTCTTCCATGATCCTTTCTGCTTCAGTCTTATTCACACAACGCAGTAAGGTTGAATCATGGTTTCGCTTGTACAAGATGCCGTTGCTAAGGAAGAACTTCGCTGCGAACCTCCTCAGGAACTTCTTATCATTGACAGAGGCACCTTCAGGGTATTCCTGAGTTTCCAGATATCTTTTTACTTCATGGTACCAAGGCTTCTCAGTTACCAATTCAGTCTCGAGATCGCAACAGTATGCCGGTTCGTCCAGTTTCCAGATGATGATCTGGGGAGCCTCATTGTCCCATTTGACCTTGAACATAGAAGACATTGTAGCTAACGCGTCCGCCAACTGATTCTCTTCTCTTGGAAAGTGTTCAAAGGTTATCTCTGTGAAGTGGGGAATCAGGGTCAACACACATTCTTTGTAAGGGATAAGATTAGGATGTTTCGTATCCCACTCTCCTTTGATCTGATTGATCACAAGAGCGGAATCTCCGAAGACACTGAGAAACTTGATCCTTAAGTCGATCGCAGCTTGAAGACCCATGATGCACGCCTCATACTCCACCATGTTGTTGGTACAGTTGAAACATAGCCGGGCAGTGAGTGGAGTATGAGTACCTTGTGGAGATATGATTATGGCGCTGATACCATTTCCCAAAGCGTTGGAGGCTCCGTCAAAGTGCATAGACCATCGGGATCCTGGTTCAGGTCCTTCATCCGGTCCAGGTACTTCACAATCTGTTACTATCATGATGCTTTCATCCGGAAACTCGAAGTTCATTGATTGATAGTCATCTACGGCCTGATGTGCCAAGTGGTCTGCCAATACACTTCCCTTGATGGCTTTCTGGGTCGTATACTGAATGTCGTATTCCGTCAAGATCATCTGCCATCTTGCAATTCTCCCAGACAGAGCAGGCTTTTCAAATATGTACTTTATAGGATCCATCTTTGAGATCAACAAGGTGGTATGAGTCAGCATATACTGTCTCAGCCGGCGAGCAGCCCATACCAAAGTGCAGCAATTTTTCTCAAGCAGTGAGTATCGGGTCTCACAGTCGGTAAACTTTTTGCTAAGGTAATAAATGGCGTGCTCTTTTCGGCCAGACTTGTCATGCTGCCCCAGCACACACCCCATTGAGTTGTCAAGTACTGTCAGATATAGTATCAGAGGTCTCCCTTCAACCGGTGGCATAAGGATAGGTGGTTCTTGGAGATACTCTTTGATTCTGTCAAAAGCAGCCTGACATTCATCATTCCAACGCACTACCTGATCCTTCTTCAGCAGCTTGAAGATTGGCTCACAGGTAGCAGTTAGGTGTGAGATGAATCGAGCAATGTAATTCAGGCGTCCTAAAAAGCCTCTGACCTCCTTCTCTGTCCTAGGAACTGCCATCTCTTGAATAGCATTGACCTTAGCAAGGTCCACTTGAATACCCTTGTCACTTACAACGAAGCCTAACAATTTCCCCGATCTTACCCCGAAGGTGCACTTGTTCGGGTTCAACCTCAGCTTGTACAGTTTCAACCGGTCAAACAACTTCTGCAGATGATCTAGGTGTTCCTCCTCAGTCTGGGACCTTGCGATCATGTCGTCAACATACACTTCTATCTCATGATGGATCATGTCATGAAATAAAGCAACCATGGCACGTTGGTAGGTTGCCCCAGCGTTCTTTAATCCAAAAGGCATGACCTTGTAACAGAAGGTGCCCCACTGAGTAACAAATGTAGTCTTTTCCATGTCTTCAGGTGCCATCTTGATCTGATTGTAACCTGAGAAACCATCCATGAAAGAGAACACCTTATGCTGAGCTGTATTATCAACAAGGACATCAATGTGAGGTAAGGGGAAGTCATCCTTGGGGCTGGCCCTGTTCAGATCCCTGTAGTCGACACACATTCTGACCTTACCGTCCTTCTTAGGTATCGGCACCACATTAGCAACCCACTGAGGGTAAGAAGTCACTGCAAGGAACCCAGCATCAAACTGTTTCATAACCTCGGCTTTGATCTTCTCAGACATCTCTGGACGCATCCGACGGACCTTTTGCTTAACTGGAGGGCAGTCTTCCTTAGTTGGCAAGTGATGGACCACAATATCGGTATCCAACCCGGGCATGTCTTCGTAGGACCAGGCAAATATCTCCATATAATCATGTAGCATCCGAGTCAACCGTTGCTTCACGCTGAGCTCTAGGTTGGCACCGATCTTTACCTCTTTCCTGTCTGCCTCAGTACCCAGGTTTATTGTTTCCACTGGCTCTTCATGGGGTTGAATTGCCCTCTCTTCCTGAAGTAACAGTCTTGCAAGCTCTCCAGGCACTTCGCAATCATCTTCACCTTCGTCTTCGGCTAAGTTGATCGGATTTTCGAAGTCATAACTGGCAATAGCAGGATCGTTATCAGTGATATCCAGAGTGGATTGAAACCTGTATGAGTGAGTGTGTGTGTAAATACAACTGTTTTGAAATATATGTAAAGGAAAGAAAGACAGAAAAGGAGCGTAAGATTTGCAATGCGAGAAAACGTCCAAGGTTTTCATTCATGATATATGAAATGACAATTTATATGCCCTCACAAATGAAACCACGGTGCCTCGGGTAAGACACCGGGCCATAGAGTTTATTATTGTTTATTACAGATACCAAAACATAGGAATTCATTACTTAGTAACAAGAGAAACAGATAGATTGTCCTTTGCACTCCAATTGTTAAGTCCACTGTCGGTTGCCGGGTAGATCCAGCTATCAAACTCAGCTTCATCCACTTCGTCCTCGTCCCCAATAGCATTTACCCCCTGAGCAGGCAGGGGAGCTGTCACTACATTGGGCTTCTCAGATGCCTCAAACTGTACCTCTTTGGCGTCAATAAGGTCCTGCAGCTTGCTCCTTAATGCCCAACAGTCATCAGTAGAATGCCCCGGGCTGTCTGAATGGTAAGCACAACCAGCATTTGGGTTGTACTTAGGAGATGCAGTATTTGGAAACTTCGGCGCCTCTCGGACAGTCACTAAGTTGGTTGAGAGCAACTGTGGCAAGATCTGCGACAAGGTCATACTTAAGCGGGTGAACTCTCTCCGTGGTCTTTCAGCCCTTTGAGGATTAGTTGGCCGAGGAGCGGCAGCAGGCTTAGCAATCATTACCGCACTGACAGATTGGCGGCGCTTGGGTCCCTCTGATTTCCTGGAACCATATACGGCGCTAGCCTCCTTCTTGAAGGGTTTCTTCTCAGAACTAAACGATGCACCCTTCGGAATCTTACCAGACTTTAACCCAGCCTCAATTCTTTCTCCAGTCAGAATCAAATCAGTGAACCCTGCAGACGAATTCCCGATAAGATGGTTGAAAAACGGCCAAGATAGGGTCCCCAAGAACATGTCCACCAACTCCCGATCAGTCAATGGTGGCTGCACCCTGCCAGCCAGGTCTCTCCACTTCTGAGCGTACTCCTTAAAACCTTCACTTGAACCTAACGACATACCCTGGAGCTAGGTACGTGTAGGGGCAAGGTCGGCATTATATTGATACTGCTTATAGAAAGCAGTAGCCAACTCCTCCCAGTTACGAACCTTGGTCCCATCCAGCTGATAGAACCATTCGAGATGAGTCCCTGAAAGACTCTCCTGGAAGAAGTGGATCCACAAATTCTTATCCGCGGAGTACGGTTGCATTTTCCGAACATAGGACCTGAGATGTAGCTTGGGACAAGACGCCCCGTCGTACTTAGAGAAAGATGGTGCTTTGAACTTCCGAGGAATAATCACACCAGTTGACAAACCCAGATCTCCAAAATCCAGCCCAGGTACCTGTTGTATCTCCATGGCATTCAGCCTATCTTCCAGCTGCTTGTAACGGTCTTCTGCCGGAGGGTACTGCTCTTCATCAAAATCAGTCTCGTTGTCGGAGACTACCGGACTAGGGACCCTTGCCTCTTGAGGAGTGCCTTTGCCAACAGAAGAACCAGCCTCTTCTTGCTGCAATGTGTTGCCAAACCTTCGGCCCGAGTTAAACAGAACAGTTCTCCTCTTCTTCTTCTTCTCCTTCTTCAGGAGCATAGCCTTCAGCTCTTCTTGGCCTTGAGCCAAACCCTTGATTAATTCCTGGAATTGCGCATTCTGCGCCTGAAGAGCTTTGATGGAGGTTTCAGTTGATCACGAGTCAGGATTCATGATGCTGAAATAAACAGCGAAGAACTGTAAGCAACCTGAAAAGGGAAAAACCTGCTATGCACATGATGAATGATATGTGTTTATGCAATGCATTCAGGAGTTCGAAAGTTCAAATTTGTTGTAGACAAAAAAGAACACACGTTATCATTTAAGGAAATAACTGTTTAGTACATCAAAGCCTCAGGGGCAAAATAATACAAAAGCAAATCAATCCCAAAATACACTGCGCATCCTCTTTGGAGCTATGTAAGTGTTGAGATTCCTCTCCTCATGCAACAGGCGGGTGAGCTCCAAGACCTTCTTTTCACTGGCATGTAGACTGGTCTCAAGAGAATTCCGTTCTTCCTTAAGCTGGATCCAGCTCTTCTGCATCTCTTCCCAGGATGTGGGCATATCAGGGTGCTGAATAGTATAGGACACTTCTCCTTCCAAGACTGGCTCTTTGATCACAGGGAGCATATGAGGATAGGGCATCACTAACTTCTGGGAGCGGGCGCGTACCCACTTGAGATAAGGTTCCCACGGGATGGAGTTCCTGTTCCCCAGTGTCTTACTGTCTATCCTACTGGGCATCCTCCAAGCTCTGATAAATCTCTGGCGAAGTCCTTGAGTATCGTTGTCGAAGTCAAAAACTATGTCAGGAATTAACATGTCATGAGGACCATCCTTCCGAGCATAACCAAACTGTATCCAAGCCAGGCATGGGCTGTAAGTAATACCTCCTCTGATTCCAAGTAAAGGAACGTTAGGGTACTCCCCGCAACGATCAATGATGGTGACGTCTTCTCTGGACCTAGGGCACCAATGTATATCTGCATGTGTAAGAGTCATCAACCGTTGTGACCATCTCAAACCCCGCTCATTCTTCAAGACTGATTGTGGAAGGTGCGAAATAAACCACCTTCCCAGGAGAGGAGTGCAACACATAAGGACACCCCTTTTTCTCATGGTTCGAGTGTAACATGAGTGAAGGATGTCCCCCAGCAACGTAGGTATAGGATTCCTGGACATAAAGATCTGGACGGCACTGATATCTATAAGCTGATCTGGATTAGGGAACAACACCAAACCATAGACAAGGAGGGCCACAACCTCTTCAAAAGCTTGCAAGTCAAGGGAGTTCCAACATTCATGGGCCTTCTCAAACAGAAACCTGGCTAAGAACCCTTTGATACCACTTCTAATTTCCCAATGTCCCTTGAGGTCAGATGACTGTAGGTGCAAGGCTTTAGCAATTTCTTCAAGCTTGGGTTCCTTTTCTGTACCGTTGAAGGGTAGCTGATCAAGGATATGGATCTTCAGGAGCCGGGAGAACTCCTCCAATGTAGGTACCAACTGATAGTCCAAGAAAGTGAAACAGTGATGCAGAGGGTCAAAGAATTGGAACAGGACCTTGATCATATCTTCTTCAATATTGGTGTTGACCAAGCTGATGAGGCTTCCATGTCTTTCACTGAATGAAGAGTTCTCGGGAATCCTGGATATAAGCTCCTTAAGCTGAGGAGGGATCCTTACAAGACTGATTTGAATGGTCTTTCTACGAACAGTTTCCATGTCCTACAAAACAAGAACAAAGATGAAAATTCGAACCCCTGAAATGGTTAGTCAATGTATATGATGCTGGATGATGTCATGATGCTATGATTAAACACACCACAGATATTTACAAAGACAAACATGTAAGGCACACAAGGCACACAAGACAAGCCCTTAAGGTTTAAGGCCAGCATGGGGTCTGGGTAGTACCCTCTTGAAGTTGGTGGGTTCAACCTTTCCTATCAAAGTAATCGGGTTCTAAGGGTCCCAATATCACGGGATTGCTTTCATTGTTCATCGTCTCGATTTAGCCACTGAACTGGCGACCGAAATATTCCAGTAAAGCAACCCTCAATTGAGTGTAGTATCGAGTATCAACCAACCTCGGACTGCACCAAAGTCAGTTATCTCACTACCCTAAAGAGGCCAAGATAGTTCAATCAAGGTTCCTAAGGTCTGTTGATGTTTCACGACACCACGCGGAGGCCCCGTACTCTCCTTGACTGAACTCAAGGGTTACCGGTACACACCAAAGTGCCACATCAACGTAGCAGACTGTTTCAACCATGTCAGTATACCCCGCACAGTTCCCTCACAGTCTTGTTGCTACTTTCTAAGAAGGTATCCCCCAGATGCGGGTTAGGATCTATAGAACTCCCAAGACAGTCCCACAATTTAAAGCAAGCAAAGCAATACAATTGAAAACACAGTTATGAACTAACCCTAAGGTACACCTCACTTTATAAGAGTCCCCAGCAGAGTCACCAGTTCTGTGATTGGTGGATCTGGAACTGACTGTTTAACGCTGGTTCGCGAAATGTCGCGGAAGCAAGAGTCGCCACCGTCTTTTATTTTCTCCAAATGGAAAGGACAAAAGCACAGAAAAATTCCTTATAGAGATTGCTCTCGGTTCGGGAGGTAGATTATAGAAAGGGAAGGTGTTAGCACCCTTTCTATCCATGGTTATCCATGGGCTCTTAGATACTTGCTCATTTGTGTTTTCAAAAATGGTTTGTTTGCTTTTCAACTGTGGGTTTTAAAAAGTTTCTTTGAAAATTTCAGTTCGACTCTTGTATCGGTCCTCAAGAGTGTTTGAAAAATTGCTTTCGAAAGCTTTTTAAAAAGTGTGTTGGTGTGAAAAGTATTTTTGGATTTGTTTTGAAATTAGAGCAAGTATCCACGAGTCGTCTACCTACCCTAAGGAATTCGTCTGTGTAAATGTCCTTTAAAGTAGTGCCATCCCACCATTGAGAGGTAGGTAGCACCACCATTGGAGGTGTTCGGGTCAATTCGAGGTTCGGGACATGGTGATCACCAGAGCAATGGGAAGACACCTTAGAAGCTACCCTCATGCCAGGTTCCCGGATCATGAGGACTTACTAAGACATCCTCTACTCGACGATCACCTTTCGAGGCAAGGCAACAGTGAGGCGTACCCTAGGGGTGGTGTGTGCGATTCGTGTGTTGTTTTCATTTGCATTTATCTTGTCATGTTATTGGTGTTCTACGCTTGTTTTTATTTTTGTCCATACATTCTTTCATGCCATTTGTTAACAGTTAAAAATATTGCGGGAAAGTAAAAATTCTAAGCTATTACAAAAGGCGCGGGTCCACATCGCCAAAATTAAACCAGGACCCGATTTTGACAGAAAAATAAAGAACGTAAAGAAAAGTGCGAGAAAAAATTAAAAGGTTACATGGCCTTGGGAGAGATACATAAATATTATAAAGAAATAAAATAAATATGCGCATAAGAATTAAACGAGGGCGTTGGACCCTTTTTGCAAAATTAAAATAAACGGGGACATTAATTAATAAAGAAAAAAGAAAAGGAGATGTTTTTTGGTATTTTATGATTTTTAGGAATTTAATGAAAAAAGAATTAACTAAAATAAATACTAACCCTAATTCTAGTGGCTTTTAATTTATTAAGAAAACATTGAATTTTAACCTAAATTAACCCTAATTTTTATATACAAATTTAATTATAAAAATAAATATTTAATTATTTAATTATTTAATTATTATGGGATAAAAAGAAAAAAAAAAGGATAAAAATTAATTAAACCCTAGTTCTATGTTTTTTAGATTTTTATTAAAAGAATTAAAATTACAACCTAATTTAAAACTAAATAATTTAGGAATTTATTTACAAAAATACTTAAAATAAAAATATTTATTATATTTCCTCTTTTCTGATTTTTTGATGTTTTTTATATTTTGTGAAAATAATAAATTAATTAAACACAATAATTAAAATAAAAATAGAAATAATGCAAAAGAAAATATTTAAAATGGCAAACCTAGGGGGTATCAGTCCCCAATGTGGAGGTATAACCCAGGAATTTGAGCCCACTTATATCAAGCCTTTTTGGACTTTGGCAGGACACGTGCATGTGCGTTGACTAGGACTTATCATGTTCCTTAATTCTTGGCCTTTGATTGAATTCCATTGGACGCGTGGACGCTTGATTAGGAAGGTGTATGGTGCGCTTCAAGGCTTGAACTGCATATGAATATGAGTTGAAAAATAATATTGAAAGCATGAAGACCTGGGGCTCGAACCCAGGTCATGGATGTTGCCAGCACATATGCCTTGCCACTGAACCAATTCACGCGTTGTTAACATATAATAACGCATAAATATTATAAAAGAAAACAAAAGCATTAGTGGACTTTGCGCGCAAATTTTCAAACCAGCCAATCGTTGGCAGCCACCTAGTCGTCCTCTTCCTTAGCTTGTTTTTCCTGAAACAAGAATATATTAAGCAACAGTTTTTAAGCGTTGCTGTAGACACCATACAAGAAAATAGCGATTATCCATTGGACGCTCATAAATTGAGCACGACCCTATCAATGAGTTCGTATGAAGGTCCTGATGAGGATAGTCTGGGTCTTGTGCTCCAATTTTCCCTTATTCAGAAACCCCTAATTCCAAGCCCTGTAAACCCTAGAAAACAATAATGGCATCTTGGCATACAGTGCGTAAAACTTCAATCAAAGCACATGATTAGCTTGCAAACATTATTATAAACACAAACATAACAATAAAACTTGTTAACAATGCATGTATGATAGAAACCGATTCAGAAATTTTCTTTACCAACTTCAATGGTGATCTTGCGTTTTCTTGAGTATGGGGCTTGGGGAATGATTGGAATATGTCCTATAATCCTCAAAGAAGCTAATGGAATAGGTTTTGAGGCTTGAATCGCCTTGCAAAGGTGTTTTCAGAATTGAGATTTTTTAAGAAAAAGTGTGAGTATGATCTTCAGGTTCCTGCGCAGCTCAATGGTTTTTGGCATTAGGGTTGTGTTCCTTGTATATGTAGTAATGATTTAGGTTAAAAATTTGATCAAAAGAATCCAAGATTTGATTGTTCAATATTTGATTTTCAAGCATTATTTTTCAATCTTTTTCCATGTGTTTTTGTACAAATCATGATCAATTCTCTCCAAATCTTTTCATATTGGAATATGCACGAATTATTGAGTAGATTTCATGCAAAAAAAAGATTGTAAAACTTAGGTTAAATATTTTCCATGTATTTAATTTGATTTAAATGAATTATTATAAATAAAAATTCAAATAAATAAATAAAAAATGAAGAAATACTTCCCTTTGGGCCAAGTGGTCGTGCACATGCCATGGATGATGAATTATGGAAGAAAAATGGGCCCATTAGCAATTTTAGGTCATTTGAACCAATGTTGACTTTTCAAAATATCCAAAAATTTCCCAACTTCCACAAGGCATAACTTGCTCAATTTTTAAGCTTTTCTCATGTTCTTGGACATTTTGGAAAGGTCTTTGAGTCCTCTAACCAATGTCGTTGGTCCCATGTCATTTTGATTTACCAATATCAAGTTATGGCCTTTTACTTAAAGTCCCTTTTTGTTGACTTTTGAAAATGACCTATAATGTTGAAATTTATAACTTTTTGTGAGAGCATTTATTGGACTTGAAGTATGAAGATGAGTTGTAGGAAATGTCTTTCTCTTCAAAATGAGCTTTGGATGGAATTTTTCTGATAATCCATGTGAAAGTTATGCCCTGGTCAATTTACAGTTGACTTTTTCAACTGTCCAAATAAGGAAACTTTTGCATCTTGATGATTTTTGAGCCAAGCTTTGAGAATCATGATCAAGCATTGATCAAATGATGTTTGTGGCTTCAAAATGATATGTTGATCAAAAATTTGAACTTTTGACTGCCAAATGACCATTTTGCCCCTACAGTCGACTGTAGTGCAATTAGGGTTTTGACTGTGCAATTTTGTGCTGAAAGTCTTGAAACTTGATATGAGGATGCTTGACCATATTTGTAGGCATATGGGACTTGATTGGACCTTTGGAAACTTCATTTTCTTGATCAGAACCAAAACCCTAGTTTTGACTGCTTAGGAGGCCCTTGCATTGTACAACCCTTGGGGACTTTTGAAGCATGACTTGGCAAATCTTTGAAGAATATGGGAGGGCAAATTTTGGGGTACAACAACAGTCTTAGTAAAGATACCTAGGAAGTTCAAGACTACCGGAAATGTGATCAAAATTCCAAACGTCAAAGTACACCAAACTAACTGTAGGGGCAAACAGGCTCCCACATATGAAAGATCACGTGCGATTGAACAAGTTAATTTCTGGAATTTCTACAACACTTACTACCATAGACAGTGACAATTCTCCCCACCCTATGAACATGGACATAGTCAGAAAATACTACGCATGTAAAGAGACCCGCTAGGTTGATATACCTAGGCAAAAATAAGGGCATCCCGACGAACCAAAAGGTTTGGGCAAAAATTAGGGATATATACAAAAGATTGTACACCCAGAAAGTCGAAAACCTGAAAAGGTGGCTTGAAAAAAAAAGGTATCCCGTTGGACTGAAAATCTGAAAAGACGGTCCAGGAAGAAGTTAGGGATTAAAGCGTATGACTATGTCCCGTTATCTCATCAGTTTATCTATCAGTATAGGATTTGTCACTCTGACAGAGTTTAAATTGTCTTCAAATCCCCACGAGGCCAATTTCATGGATATTCCCACAAAGTTACTTCAACAAAATTATCCCCATGGTGTTAGATCCATGCAATCCCCAACCAGAGTTTCAATCTATGGAGAATTCTCTCCCCAGCTGATTTGGTATTAAAAGAAGAAGTCTTATGGAGTTCCTTCCTAAAGAATACATCTCCCCCGCAGGTCGTCAAAAGATTCTCTTCAACAGGGTTTGTTTCCCATAACAGACTGCAAACTCCCCAGCTCAAGTTTACCTCTGAGACCATTACAAATCAATGGACAAAACCCCTTAACCTCCAGTTAAGTCATTACAACCCCCAACAGAGTCGTTACTATCCTTGAAAGTTACTGTGAAGCCTGGAAACCAAATAGATAATAGGTGACTCCATTTCTCCAAGCACAATTTCTACGAAGCCTGGACTCGACCAGATACTAGTTCAACTTCATCTCTTTCAAAAGCAAGTTACTACGAAGCCTGGACCCAACCAGATACTAGTTCAACTTCATCACTTTAGAAGTAAGTTACTATGAAGCCTAGATCCGACCAGATAACAGTTTAACTTCAATTTTCTATAAAGCCTGGAATCCGACCAGATAATAGATTAATTTCAGTAAGTTGTTGCGAAGCCTGAAATCTGACCAGATAATAATTAACTTCATCCTTTCATCTAAGTTACTGTGAAACCTGGACCCGACCAGATAACAGTTAACCTCAAGTTCAAATTGCTGAAACTTGGAACCGACCAGATACTAGTTAACCTCGAGATCAAATTGCTGAAACCTGGACCGAACCGGTTAACCATTTGAGTTACTACAAAACCTGGACCCGGCCAGAAAATAGTTTAACTTCTTCAAATCACTAATAAAACTCCTCTTCCCCAGTAGAGTTTTCCACTATCCCCAGTAAGTTGCTGCAAAGTCTGGAAACCGGCCGAATAACAGTTAACTTCTTTATCCCCAGCAAGTTGTTGTGAAGCCTGGAACCCAACCAGGTAACAACTAAACTTTCTTCCTCTCCAATCAAGAGATAGCTCCCCGATAGAGCAGTGGGAAACTAAAACTCCTGAATTCTAGTTCCCAAGAAGAAATCAACACTCTCCATAGAGTATTCTCAAGCAAAGTCAATGTTCCCCAGAGGAGTTCTCCTCAACAAAACAGGAATTCCCAACGGAAGCATTTTAAGCAAAACTTGAAGATGCACATATTCTTCATCCTCAACAGCCATCTAGGATTTATACTTTCCAAGGCTCCACAACACTTGTCAAGGATTTATTTTCCAGACAAGGAGATGTTGTAGTAACATTTCATGTTCATACATCATTAGCATACATGACAAATGCATATAGAATAGTCTCATTTATTTTGAGAACATTTGTAACACGGTGGGAGAAATGACTTGGTTGTTTTGCGTTTGATTGGAAATGTTGTGGTTAGCAAGAGTCGCCACCGACTTTTCTTTTATCCAAAAGGAAAGGCTGAAAAGAACAGGAAAGACCTTTGAGATGTTTTCTTGAGTTCGGGGGGGTAGATTATGAAAAGGGGAGGTATTAGCACCCTTTTCATCCATTGTTTTTCATGGGCTCTTAGTTACTTTCTAGATCACTTACTTTTGTTTGAAAATGTGCCTTGTGTGGTTTTGGAAAGTATTTTGAAAAGGTGTCATCGTTTAGGCAAACTTTGTAATGATTCTCGTTCGTAAGAATGTATACAAAGTGTTGATCTTTTGAAAATGTTTTTCAAGTTTGAAAGATGTTTTTTGAAAGTGTTGGTGTGATGTTTTTGAAAATAGCAAGGATGTTTTAGTTTTGAATTTTGAGAAAGCAACTAGGAGTAATCTACCTACTCAAAAGTCCTTCATGTTTATTTCATCTTTCCTTTGACATTGTTATCTTACCATTGATTTGGTAAGTAACCCTACCTTTGGATGTAAAAGGGACAGGTGTGGGTCATCGTATAGCCATGATTAGCAATGTTGTAAGATATCTTAGCATTTTCTTTAGGGACTAAGATCATTTTGAAAGGCAACATGGATAGCGTCATCGAGGGAATATGATCTTGTATTTTTTATTGTTATTTCTAAGATACCTCACATGCATAATATGGCCATTTTTCTAAGGCAACAAAGTGGATTTACCCTAGGGGTGTATGTGTGCAAGTATATTGATTTACATGCTTGATTTGTCTTGATTAGGGTTTACTACTTGTTGATTTTAATCTTTCCATACAAAACTCTAATTACTAGCATTTATATATAAAGCATTTAAATTGCGTAAATTTAAAATTACTACGCTATTACATCATTTAGGGGAGGGGGTGTACAAATTACAAATAGGTAATTGCAAGAAATTAAATCTAAATAATTATTACAACCATATTGAATTTGAATAAATGTACAAAAATGAAGATAAAAATGCAAGAATATAAAATGTAAAAAGAAATGTGATTTTTGTTTGTTTTTTTTCATGAAAAGGGTTTTTTGACATAATTAATTAAAATAAAAATAATTAACTAAAAATAACAAAATTAAGATTAAGTTAGTAAAAAAATTAATTTAAAGAAGACACGTTTTTTAGGTTTTTATGAATTTAATTAAATTAGTGAATAAAATAAAAGTCCTAAGTTCTAAATTGATTTTAATTTACAAGAAAATAATATAATAATAATTAAGATTTATTATCTAGGTGTTTAAAAAAGGGAAATTATTTTATTAAAAAATATTTTTGTTCTTTTAGTTTTATAAAAAATAAACATAATAAAAATAAATAATATAAATATAAATATTTTTGGGTTTCTTTTTATTAGTTACAAAAAAAAAGGTATTAATAATAATAATAATAATAATAATAATAATAATAATAATAATAATAATAATAATAATAATAATAATAATAATAATTGTAATAAAGGAAATAAAAAAATGAAAATAAAATATAGAGATAAGTCAGGGGGGGTTAACATTGAATTTGGGAGGTAATGTTAAGAAAAAGTCAGGCCCAAGGTATTGCTGGCCCAAACGCTTCCTGAAAGAAGAAATGGCAAAACAAATGTGGAAAAATGCAAAAGGCAGCGCGCTGAGGTTCGAACCCATGACCTCTTGGTTACCAGCGCGTTGCCTTACCACTAGGGTGGCTATACATCCGTTAATATAACTGAAATGATAAATATATAATACAAAACAAGTCCTGAATACACTTCATCTTCAACCTACATCCAGACCACATGTAACTTCACCATTTCTCAACAAAAATGGAAAATGTAAACTTGAAAGTTATTCCATTTTTCCATACGAATCCAACCATTAAAATATCATAAATTATAAATCAAAGATGAATGAGAATTTTTGAAAGTACCAAAAATCCTGACCTAATTATTTTCAGAGGTTCAGATTCAAAATTCTAACTATTCAGGCAACAATAATGAAATCTAAGGATATGGTTAGCTTTAGGATAATGATATTTATATTTCTTATTCACAAATAAACCATTAATGATGCTTGTATGAAGAGTTCAAAAGTCAGAAAACTCACCTTGCAAGAGGGTATCGTGTTTTGAGTTTGAGAAGCTTTTGATGAGTTCTAGTGATTGGGTAAGCTTCCTCAAGTTCCTAGGAAGCTAATGTGATGCTTGGCTTGAGCTAAAAGTGACTGAGGAGTTATGGAGAAGTCAATGTGCAAGGTGTTGTTTTTGAAAATTGTGGATGATGGAGGTGTCACAGTCGTGTTGCAGGTGTTAGAATTGTTTGTGTATGTTATTTAGAAACTTTTGAAAGTAAACGGCCAAGAAATGCACGAGCAAATTTAGAGATTGGATTCAAAACTCAAAAATGGCAAGTTTTGAGATGTTTTTGGTGGTTCTATGTTTTAGGAGGTTTCAGGGCTTGAGAATGTGTGTTTTTTCTTGCATATGACTTGTGTTTATGTATGGAAAAGGTTTGGATACTTGAGGTGGTCAGGAGTACAAGATCACATGTTTTGGCTTCTTGACTTATTTTTGAAGTAATGTTGACAAACATGGTTTCAATGCATAGTACAAAGCTATCTAGAGTGGTTACCAACTTTAAACATGATTTTCTGACTTTGTAGAGAAAGTTTGTGCAGAAGGAACAAGTGCGAAGCTCAATCCAAGTTGACTTTGCATAAAGATTTCTTTATGTAAATGGCAATGGTGCCTTTGTGCCATTAATGGAAAATTACCTTGGATAAAGCTTGAATTAAATGGACAATATCTCAAAAGAAAGTGTAATCTTCTGATTAGGGAGAGATCTTGAGGTTTAGAGGCCTGCAAAGCCAGATTGTGCAGCATATGTTTGAGATTTGAATTTTGTTCATCACAAAATTTTCCTTGTAAAACAACTTGAAACCCCAACTTATGGCCTTCGATTCTCCTTGCTAAAGAATGATCTCAAGGAGTTCTTTAACATTTTAGAAAGCTTGTAATGTGCTATACAACCCCTATTTGAATTACTTTTGGAAATTCCCGTTGGAACTATATGAAAAATTTCCATGAAGTTAGGTCAAAATCCTGCCTAAACTAGGGAAAAATTTTCACTAAGTATTTAATTTCATGACCATGACTTCATGGATTAATAACTTGAGATCCAAGCATTTATAGGAGAAGTTGTGTAAAGAAATGTTTTAGATCTCATGGATATCTACAACTATCATGTTGAAAGTTTCTTTTGAATCATCTTGCATCATGGTGAAAAATTGGCTCAAAGTTGTGAAAAAATATGAAGTTTTCAACACTTAGAAAAATTTCTAAGTTTGAAAACTTTGACTTTTCAAAATGAAATCTTGAATTTTTGATTTCTTGATGAACCAGTTTCATATTTTGACATGCTTTGATGAATTGTGATCTTTGACACTTGATTTTGACCAAAAAATCAAAGTTTGACTTTTCAGTGTACAATTGACTTTTGATCAGTTCACTGAAAATCAACAATCAATCCAATTGATCTTGAGAAACGTTTTAAGTCATTACATTAGGTCAAGATTATGCAATTGAACTCTTAAAATCATGCCTCAAACCAATTAACCATTTTCTAGGTCAAAAGTCAGAAATTGCCCTTTCTCAGTCAAAACCCTAATTTTGACAATTTTGCCCTTTTGATGATTTGATCAAATTTCTTGAGGAATTATGGTCCAAACTTGGTCAAATAATACATATGAGTTTATAATGTTGATGAGGATCAAAAACTATGAAGTTTGACTGTAAATTGGACACAATTGACTTTTTCCGCAATAGAGCTGGTTTTTAGGTCAATTGCTCAATTGACTGAGCAAAAATGTGATCCAAGACTTGAAAATTGACATGAGCAATATTGGGGGTCCATAAAGGTCCATGAAAGTCATATGAGGCATTAAAAGTTCAACTATCCTTGTGCAATCTCAAACCCTAATTTCAGTTATCAGTGATTAAGGAGGTGTCTTGAGCTGATCAACCCTAGTGCAGTCTTGAACCAAAGGAGATATTGTGAGAAAATACTTGATAAATGAGAGGGAAAATTTTAGGGTACAACAGCTGCCCCTGTTCAATATTCTTAAACCTGGAGAGTTAGATTGGCAGATCCACCATTCTTGACTTGAAGGTGCAAGATGATTGGACACTAGAGTGCCTAGAAATTTACACTTGAAGATGAATTGTGAATGGGCTTATAGATTCCATTTGGAGGAATGATGGAGATTTGTTGGAGATAGGATTGTAGATGCCATCCAAGGGTGATTGTTGATAGAAAATAGACTAAGCCCGAACTTGAGTTCAACTGGAAAAGAATCAGAATAAATCTTTGGGAGCGATTTATCTAAACCAGGGGAAGTCTTGTATGTTGTTTGACTGGGAAGAATCAGAATAAATCTTTGAGCGATTTATCTGAACCAAAAGTGTTCCTTTGGAAATTATCAGGACAAACCGTTGAGGGTTTTAAATTGAACCAAAAGAGATCTTGAATATTCTTTAACTGGAAAGAATCAAAATAAATTTTTTGAGTGATTTATCTGAACTAGAGAAAGTGTCTGCGGGAAAGAATTAGAATAAATCGTTGGGAGATTTATCTGAACCCGAAGTGTTCCTTTGGAAAGCATCAGGATAAACCATCGAGGGGTTTAAACTGAAACAAAAGAGATCTTGAATATTCTTTAACTGGAAAGAATCAGAGTAAATCCTTGTGCGATTTATCTGAACCAGAGAAAGTGTCTGCGGGAAAAGAATCAGAATAAATCATTGAGAGATTTAAACTGAACCCGAAGAGATCTGGTGAAGAATTAGAATAAATCGTTGAGATATTTTTCTGAAGCATAAAAGACGTATGCAGGAAAGAATCAGAATAAACCATTGAGAGATTTAAACTGAACTGGCAGGTGTCTGAAAGAAATGTCTGCTATGTAGATGGTTGACCAGTCCTTTTTTGGGAGTTGATCTATATTTGACTTGTTGAAAATTAGACGATAATTTTCTATTGATGGATCTTTCCTGAAAATATGAAAGGTTAGTTGCATGCAATGTCATGATGTATGAAATGCATGGTGCAATGATGTTCTCAAGATAAATGAGATTGTGTCGTATGCATTTGTGCTGTCAATGTTATGACGTACGGATGTAATGTCTAGACACATTAATTTTTATGCCACAGTGTTGCTGGAGTCGGGGAAAATAAATCCCTGAGTACTGCTGGGACTAAGGAGTGCAGGTCTTCATGTGTTGATGAGTTTCCATTTTCTAGAGAAATAAACTTTGTTGTGTAAGGGGAAATGTCGTGTACTACTTGTAGACTTCGTGAAATCCTGTAGAGGAATCCTGAGAAGCTAGGCGACTTTTACTTGGGAATCTTTAGAGCGGTATCTAGAAGTTTTGTTCTGAGAGAAGCTTGATATCAATAAGTTGCAAACTGTGGGTTTTTTATGGAATAGTCTAAAGATATTATCCTATTTCTTAAAGCCATTAGTGATTGTCTTCTATTTTTTTCTCGTTTGTAAACAGTAGTTACGTTCAAATGCATATGTTCAAAAATAAATCATTGGACGTTTTTGTAATCAAAACAACATAAATAAAGAAAAACATATAGTTTTGCACTTTCAAAGGGGTATCTTTGTATTAACTTGAATAAGTATTTTGTGCAATGAGACGAACATCCTAGTAAGAGAATTTCGTCGTAAAAATGAAAATTTGATACAAAGAAAAGTTAGCTATGTGAAATAATCCCATGGGGTTCCCATTCTGCTATAGCCTTTCTGTCTCTGGGCGTCTTGTCCACTTGATGCCTCGTCTGAAGTTGATTGGATTGATCAGAACCATTAAGTTTGTCAGTCGATGCTAAAGGTTGTCTGTAACATGATCCAACGAGACATAGTCATACACTTTAATTCCCTAACTTTTTCCTGGACCGCCCTTTCGGGTTTTCAGTCCACCGGGATACCCTTTTTTGCCCAAGCCGCCTTTTCAGGTTTTCAGCTTGCCGGGTGTACAGATTTTTTTGTATTTTATCCCTAATTTTTGCCCGAACCTTTGTGGTTCTCCAGGATGCCCTTGTTTTTCCTAGGTTTGTCAACCTAGCGGGTCTTTTATGCATAATATCTTTTGATTATGTCCGCTTTCACAGGGTGTGGAAGATTGTCGCCATCCATAGTGGTTAAGATCATTGCTCCACCAGAGAATATGCTTTTGATCACAAATGGTCCATCGTATGTAGGAGTCTATTTTCCCCTGGGGTCACCTTGTGGTAATATGATACGCTTGATTACCAAGTCACCAACCTGATATACCTGGCATCTGACCTTTTTGTTAAAAGCTTTGATCATACGTTTTTGGTACATCTGGCTATGACAGACAGTCGTAAGCCTTTTCTCATCTATTAGGTTCAACTGTTCAAGTCGAGTTTGGATCCAATCGTCTTCACTCAGCCATGCATCCTTTATGACTCTTAGAGAATGTATTTGTACCTCAATTGGTAGAACAGCTTTCATGTCGTATACCAAGGAGAAGGGAGTTGCCCATGTCGATGTGCGCGTCGTGGTACGGTAACTGTGGAGAGCGAATGGTAGCATCTCATGCCAGTCTTTGTAGGTTACTGTCATTTTTTGTATGATCTTTTTGATGTTCTTATTTGCGGCTTCGACAACACCATCCATCTTCGGCCGGTAAGGGGAAGAATTATGATGCTGGATCTTGAATTGTGCGCACAGTGCGGCGATCATAGTATTGTTGATATTCGTACCATTGTTTGTGATGATTCTCTCTGGGATACCATATCGACCGATGAGATTCTGTTTGATGAACCGGGCGACAAAATTCTTGGTAACAGAAGCAAAAGAAGCTTCCTCAACCCACTTTGTGAAGTAGTCAATGGCCACCAAGATGAAGCAGTGCCCATTAGAAGGTGTTGGTTTGACTTCTCCAATCATATTGATGCCCCACATCGCGAATGACCAGGGAGCAGTCAGGACGTTTAAAGGAACTGGAGTTATATGCACTTTGTCAGCATAGATCTGACATTTGTGGCAGGTTCGTGAATACTAGTAGCAATCTACTTCCATGGTAGACCAGTAATACCCTGCCCGCAGGATCTTCTTTGCCATCGTATGCCCACTAGAATGGGTGCCAAAAGTTCCCTCGTGTACATCAGCCATGAACTTTTCTACCTCATCCTTGTCTACCAAACGATGCAATACAGAGTCGTGGTTGCGCTTGTAAAGGATGCCATTACTGAGGAAGAACTTAGCAGAGAATCTCCTCAAGAACTTCTTATCATTGATTAAAGCTCCTTCAAGATACTCTTGAGCCTCAAGATACCTCTTAACTTCATTGAACCAAGGTTAGTCCACTACTTCTTCAATATTGATCTCGTGATAGTAAACTGGTTCATCCATCCGTTCAATGGTGATCTGGGGAGCCTTGTTACCCCAATTCAGTTTAAACATGGATGACATGGTGGCTAGTGCGTCCGCTAGTTGATTTCCCTCTCTTGGAAAATGCTCAAAGGTAATTTCCTCGAAATATGGGATTAATGTCAACACATGTTATTTGTAGGGGATGAGGTTAGGGTTCTTAGTGTCCCATTCTCCTTTGATCTGATTGATGACCAAGGCTGAATCTCCAAACACACTTAAAGACTTGATTCCTAAATCTATGGCAGCTTTGAGACCAAAAATACACGCTTCATATTCTGCCATGTTATTGGTACAGTTGAAACAAAGTCTTACGGTGAAGGGAGTATGACATCCTTTTGGGGATATGATTACAGCACCTATGCCATTGTCGAGTGTGTTGGACGCCCCATCAAAAACCAAGGTCCATCAGGATCCTTGTTCAAGTCCGTCATATGGTCTGAGTTCTTCACAGTTGTTCACTATCATGATGTCTTCATCTGGAAATTCGAATTTCATGGACTGATAGTCATCCACAGCTTGATGAGCAAGGTGATCGACTAACACACTCCCCTTTATTTCTTATTGGGTAGTGTACTGAATGTCGTGTTCAGTCAAGATCATCTACCTACTTTCTATTCTCCCAGAGAGGGCAGGCTTCTCGAATATGTATTTTATTGGATCCATCTTAGATATCAATAAGGTAGTATGAGTCATCATATATTGTCTTAGCCGACGAGCAGCCCATGCTAGAGCGCAACAAGTTTTCTCGAGCAGTGAATATTTGGTTTCACAGTCAGTAAACGTTTTGCTCAGGTAATAAATAGCATGCTCTTTTCGGCCAGACTCGTCATGCTGCCCCAGCACACACCTTATTGAATTTTCTAAAACAGTTAGATACATGATCAGAAGTCTTCCCTCGACTGGTGGCATCAAAACAGGAGGCTCTTTAAGGTACTCTTTGATCTTGTCGAAGGCAGCTTGACACTCATCATTCCATTTGACTACTTGATCTTTCTTCAGTAATTTGAAGATTGGTTCACAAGTAGCGGTCAAGTGAGAAATGAATCTGGAAATGTAGTTTAGCCGTCCTAAGAATCCTCTGACTTCCTTCTCAGTATTAGGAGCAGGCATTTCTTGTATTGCTTTTACCTTGGCAGAGTCCACTTCGATACCTTTACCACTGACGACGAAGCCTTGGAGTTTACCGGACCTCACCCCAAATGTGAATTTATTTGGGTTCAACCTCAGCTTGTATTTCTTTAGTCTCTCAAACAGTTTCTGCAAATGGTCAAGATGTTCCTCTTCAGTTTGAGATTTGGCTATCATGTCGTCCACATAGACCTCTATTTCGTGATGGATCATGTCGTGAAATAGAGCTACCATGGCACGCTGATAAGTGGCCCCAACGTTCTTCAAACTGAATGGCATAACCTTATAATAGAATGTGCCGCAGTGTGTGATGAAGGTCATTTTCTCCATGTCCTCATGTGCCATTTTGATTTGATTATAGCCTGAGAAACCATCCATGAATGAGAAAACTTTATGATGTGCGGTATTGTCGACCAGAATATCGATATGGGGAAGCGGGAAATCATCCTTGGGGCTTGCCCTATTAAAATCTTTGTAGTCCACACACATTCGCACTTTACCGCCTTTTTAGGCACTGGAACAACATTGGATACCCATTGTGGATAGGAGGTGACGGCCAAGTATCTGGCGTTGAACTATTTCATGACTTCGGCCTTGATCTTCTCTGATATGTCTGACCGCATGCAACGAACTTTCTATTTTACCAGAGGGCAGTCTTCTTTTGTCGGTAGACGATGGATCATGATATCAGCATGAAGTCCTGGAATGTCTTTGTACGACCAGGAAAAGACCTCAACATAATCATGTAGCAATTGAGTTAGACGCTTCTTAACATTGGGTTCCAGATTGGCACCCACCTTGACTTCTTTCTTGTCCTCTTCGGTACCTAAGTTAATTGTGTTCACTGGTTCTTCGTGGGGTTGTATGGTCCTCTCTTCCTGTTGTAGTAACCTGGCTAGTTCCCCTGGAACTTCACAATCTTCCTCACCTTCGTCTTCGACTTGGTAGATTAGGTTTTCTGAGTCACAATAGGCCATAGCAGAATTGTTAGCCATGGGGTCCTGAGTTGATGTAGACTTGTATTTTGAATGTGAGTGTGTGTAAGAGCATAGATATCTTTGAAAGAAAATAAAAATATAGAAAAATAAAGACAAAGAGCACAAAGTTTGCATGCAAAAACGCCCATGAATCATTGATGACATATGAAAATGAGGTAACAACCCTTACAAATGGATCGTTGTGCCATGGGTAAGACACAAGGTTTAAAAAGTATGAATTGTTTAATTATTACAAGTCCGATAAAAATTTAAAGATAATTATTGTTGTATAAAAGTAATTGGGATAAAATCTTTAGCTTCCCAGTTGGTGAGTCCTCCGTTGATAGTCGGGAAAATCCATTCTTCCATGTCACAGTTGTCATCACTATCCTCTACTGCGTTGACTCCATGGTTGCTGATCCTCAAAGGTGGTCCCCCAGCACGAGCACGACGAACAGCTTTCTGGGCTCCTGAAGTGAAACCCAAACCAAATTTGTCAGATTTGTAAGGGATATTCGGGAGTTGTCCCCAAATAGTACACCCACCTTCTTCAACCACTTCCCTGGCATCTGTCAAAGAAGACATCTTTAACAGAGGTCTTGTAATCTTCGGGATTTGGGAAACAGTTTTGGTAGCTGCCACTGTCTGCGGGACTTCCTCGAAATGCTGAAATGGAGTTTCAATGAATTCACCATCCAATTCCACGTATCTGAAGGAGTTCAAGTGACTGACCATATATTCCTCATCTCCATGAACAGTGATGATTTTCCATTTGGTTGGGTATTTCAGCATCTGATGTAATATACAGGTGACGACACCAGCGTTGTGAATCCAAGGTCGGCCCAATAAGGAGGAATAGGAAGGGTGAATGTCCATTACATAGAAAGTTGAATCAAAGGTTTGAGTTCCAACTTTTATGGGGATGTCCACCTCCCCATGCACCATCCTCTTCGATCCTTCGAAGGCCCTTACCACTATGTTGCTGGGTTTTAAAGTCAAACCTTTATAGTCGATTCTATCCAAAGCTTTCTTAGGCAGCACATTTAAAGATGAACCAGTATCAACTAGGACATAGGCCAAATTCGTGCCCCTGCATTCAACAGAGACATACAACGCCTCGTTTTGTTTCCTTCCTCTATGTGTCAGGTCCGCATCAGAAAAGCCTAAGCCGTTGTCAGCTGTTAAACTGGCCACACAGTCTTGGAACTGGTCAGCAAATGTTTCTTGTGGTACATGGGCAGTTTGAAGAAATTTCACCAAGGCCTTCGCATGAGCCTCGGAGCACAACAACAAAGCTAGTATGGAAATCTTTGACGGAGTCTGCCCTAGCTGTTCGACTACGTTGTAGTCGCTTCTCTTTATAATTTTCTGAATTTCTTCCATCTCCTTTTGGGAGGGCTCTGGGATAGATACTGATTGCACCTTCATCCAGACAGGCTCGACCAGAATGCCTTTGCCCAGAGTCTCAATTGACTCAGCAGTAGGGGTGTCAGTAGGGATATCCACAGGAATTGTAGTAGTAGTAGTATCAACAGGAACAGAAACAGGGATGATCACAGGACCGGTAATAGTTTTTGGAGGAGAAATCTCGGGTGAGAATACTCTGACACTTCAGGTTATCTTGCTAATTCTTGCAATGTTGCTGATGCCGGGGTCAGCCTTCTCAAAATCGATTCTTCATCACCCAGCCAATCTTGCTTGATGTCGTGATAGTAGACGTCGCCCCCATAGTTCCATGGGACAGTTTTATCTGATGAGTGAGGGACCGGCCCTGGCATAGTAATTATCAGTGGAGCCACTTTAGGAACAGATGTAATTCTAACGGGTCTTTTCGTGGAGACCCTGGAAGGATTGGCGGAAATGGTTACTATTGAAACGTCATTGTAAGAAACGGTTGGGACGGGAGTCTTTTCAAACAAAATCTCTTTGTCATCCATTAGGCGCTGGACACCTCCTTTTAGTAAATGATAACTAGTTGGTAGGGATAAACAGAGGTGGAAACTTTCGTCACAGCCCGGAAATAAACCGGCTTTCAACAGATTCCTCTTGACAGTCAAGAGAGGAGTAACAAGTTCATCCATAACAGTAACAAACATATCATCTTTAACAACGTTAACATCACGACCATGCTTGGGCATAGGAGCGGTGATAACATTTGGGATCTTGGGAGCATCAAATTCAATTTCTTTTGCTTCTAGTAGGTCTTGTACTTTGTTTTTCAAAGCCTAGCAGTTGTTGGTATCATGGTCTGGACTTTTTGAATGGTAAGCACAGCGAGCATTAGGATGGTAATGAGGAGATGCGATGTTGGGATTCTTCGGGGCTTCCTTCAAAGTTACCAGATTAGATCTCAACAAATGTGGCAGGACTTGAGACAGTGTCATATTTATCCGAGTAAATTGTCTTACTGGTCTTTCTGTTCTAGGCTGGTTGCTCCTTTTTTGAGTAGGTGCGGGCTTAGGGATCATGACGGGCCCTACCGTTGGATGGCATTCCATTCTGTCTTGATTCCTTTAAGGGTACACAGCACCAACTTCTTTCTTCCCAATAAATGGTTTTATGACGGTACTGAAGGATGCGTCCTTTTGGATCTTCCCACTCTTAATCCCAGCTTCCACTCTTTCCCCGGTCAAGATTAATTCAGTGAAGCCTGCTGAAGAGCTTCCAATTAGATGATTGAAGAAAGGACCGGACAGGGTACCAAAAAACATATCCACTAGCTCCCTATCAGACAGGGGGGCTGGACTCTTCCTGTTAAGTCCCTCCATTTCTGAGCGTAGTCTTTGAAACCTTCGCTTGAAACCATATCCATACTTTGGAGTTCAGTACAGGTGGGAGCAAGGTCTGCATTGTACTGATATTGCTTTTAAAAATCAGCGGCAAGGTCTTCCTAATTATGGATAATGCCTCTTTCCAGTTGATAGAACCAATCTAGCTAAGTCCCGGATAGATTGTCTTGAAAAAAGTGGACCCACAAATCTCTGTCAGCAGTGTGAGGATGTATCTTCCTCACATAAGATCAGAGATGCATCTTGGGACACGAGACCCCGTCATATTTAGGAAACATTTGTGCCTTGAACTTTGGTGGAATAACAATCACAGAAACCAAACCCAGCTCCTCAAAGTCCAGCCCAGGCACTTTCTGAATCTCCATTGCACTTAGACGCTCTTCCAGATGTTTGTATTTATCGTCAGCCGGAGGATACTGCTCTTCAGAGTATTCTTCTTATTCTTCCTCCTCAAATTTTGGCTGGGCTGTCACTTCCTTGCCTTTCCCTTCTTGATTATCCTTTTCACCAGATGATGTTGCAAAGTCTAGGGTCCGTCTGGCTAGCCCTGGGAGCCTTCTTCCTAGATTCATAACACCGGTTTCTTTCTTTGCTTTCTTCCTCTTTCCTTCGATCAGCAAAGTTTTCAAATCCTCTTGTCCTTTGGCTAGAGTCAAGAACATTTGTTGAAATTGAGCATTTTGCGTCTGGAGGTCTTTTACTGTCTGCTAAAGATCCATCTTACTGAAATAAACCATAGAAAGATAAGGAGACATGTGGTAAGAAACCTGCTTATGTTATGATGAATGAAGATGCATATGCAATGATTTCAAGGAATTTAGATATTTAAATTTGCTTTAGACCAAAAAAGAACACACGGCATATTAATAAATAAAATTTTGAGTACATCATGCCTCTTTAGGCTTACAATGAAAGAAATGAAAATACAAAAATCTAAGACAAAAAAGTTGAGTGCATCCTCTTTGGTGCGATGTAGGCGTTAAGAACACTCCTCATGAAGCTACTTGGTGAGTTCCAGAACCTTCTTCTTGTTGGCATAGAATTGGGCCTCAAAAGTGTCTCGCTCCCCCCTTAAGTTGTATCAAATCCCTTTGTAAGTCTTCGAGAGAGGTGGGCATGTTAGGATGAAGGATTATGCACGGGACATCTCCTGCCACGACAGGCTCTATAATAACTGGGAGAATAGAGGGATAAGGCATCATAAGACTTTGAGCACAAGCTCGTACCCATTTGAGATAAGGCTCGAGAGGGATGGAATTCTTGTGCCCCAGTGTCTTGCTATCAACTCTATGTACCATTCCCCAAGCTCTTATGAACCTTTTGCGGTAATCCTAAGCATCATTCTCGTAGTCGAAGATGATTCCTTGAATAAGTGCATCATGAGGACCATCCCTTCTTGCATATCCAAATTGTCATAGTGCCAAACAAGGATTGTAAGTAATTCCTCCCCTAATGCCTAATAAAGGAACATTAGGGAATTCTCCGTATCGATCAATGATGGTAACATTCTCCGAGGATCGGGAACACCAATGAATGCCTGAATGTGTAAGAGTCATCAACCTTTGACACCATCTCAAACCTTGTTCATTCTTCAAGATGGATCAAGGTAGGTGCGAAATAAACCACCTATTCAAAAGAGTTGTGCAACATAGAAGGGTTCCTCTTCTCTTTATAGTGCGAGTATGCAACGAATGAAGGATATCTCTAAGAAGAGTAGGTACTGGATTACGTGACAGGAAAATCTTAACCACATTCACGTCTATGAGCTGGTCTGGATTAGGAAACAGTACCAAACCATGGATGAGAAGGGCTAACACCTCTTCAAAAGCTTGTAAGTCCAAGGTATCCTAGAAATGACGAGCTTTCTCGAACAAGAACTTAGCCAAAAAAATTTTGACACCTCTCCTGGTTTCCCAATTTGATATTACGGCAGACCGTTGTAAGGACAGAGCTTTGGAAATATCTTCAGGTTTAGGGTCTCTTTCCATATCATTAAAAGGGACCTCATTAAGGACAGGCATCCCCAACAGCAAAGAAAACTCCTCCATAGTAGGCACTAACTGGTAATCCAGAAAAGTGAAGCAGTGATGTAGAGGGTCAAAGAACTGAAAGAGCACTTTTAACATTTCTTCATCGGGGTTTGAAGTGACCAAGATGAGAAGCCTACCATGTCTTTTTGTGAATGGATAGCTTTCGGGAACCCTTGATGCCAAATCTTTAAGCTTAGGAGGTACTTTTACCAGACTGACTTGGATAATGAATCTACAGGCGAGAGCCATATCCTACAAAACAAGACAAAAATAAACCCTAAGAATCCTTGAAATGGTTAGTATGACATGCTATGTTATGATGTCATGATTATGCTCGGATATAGCAGATATAGCAAGCACAAGCAAATCACACAAAAGACCTTAGGTTTAAAGCTTGCATGGATTTTAAGGTGATACCCTCTTGAAGTTGGGTTGGTTCAACCTGTCCTAAATATAGTAACCGGATTCTAAGGGATCTCAATATCACTGGTCTTTCACCTAATTCTTGTTCCGATAGACAATTGACTTGCCACCAAACAAAATTGAAGGGTCAAACCTCAATGAGTGTAGTATCGAGTATCAACTGACTTTGGGTTTACACCAAAGACAACTATCTCACTACAACCTAAAAGCCAAGTTGGTCAATTAGGGTGCTAAAGTCAGTTGACGCTTTATGACACCATGCAGTGGCATGTATTCTCCTTGATTACTCAAGGGCTATCGATACACACTAACGTATCACATCAACGTAGCTATTGTTTCAACCGTGTCAGTATACCCCGCACAGTTCCCTCACAGTTTATTGCTACTAACCTAAGAAAGGTGCCCCAAATCCGGGTGTAGGATTAAAGCAAACCTTAACAAGGAACCATAATGTATAGCATGCAAGTCAAACAAGGAAAGAAAATAATTGTGATCTAGCCCTAAGGTAATCCCACTTTTATAAACTCCCCAGCAGAGTCGCTAGTTCTGTAACACGGTGGGAGAACTGACTTGGTTGTTTTGCGTTTGATTGCAAATGTTGTGGTTAGCAAGAGTTGTCGCCGACTTTTCTTTTATCCAAAAGGAAAGGCTGAAAAGAACAGGAAAGACCTTTGAGATGTTTTTTTGAGTTATGGGGGTAGATTATGAAAAGGGACGGTATTAGCACCCTTTCCATCCATGGTTTTCCATGGGCTCTTAGTTACTTGCTAGATCACTCGCTTTTGTTTGAAAATGTGCCTTGTGTGGTTTTTGAAAGTATTTTGAAAAGGTGTCATCGTTTAGGCAAACTTTGTAATGATTCTCTTTCGTAAGAATGTATACAAAGTGTTGATCTTTTGAAAATGTTTTTCAAGTTTGAAAGATGTTTTTTGAAAGTGTTGGTGTGATGTTTTTGAAAATAGCAAGGATATTTTGGTTTTGAAATTGAGAAAGCAACTAGGAGTAAGATACCTATTCAAAAGTCATTCATGTTTATTTCCTCTTTCCTTTGATATTGTTATCTTACAATTGATTTGGTAAGTAACCCTATCTTTGGATGTAAAAGGGACGAGCGTGGGTCATCATATAGCCATGATTAGCAATGTTGTAAGATTTCTTAGCATTTTCTTTAGGGACTAAGATCATTTTGAAAGGCAACATGGATAGCGTCATCGAGGGACTATGATCTTGTATTTTTTGATTGTTTTTGCTAAGATACCTCACATGCATAATATGGTCATTTTTATAAGGCAACAAAGTGGATTTACCCTAGCGGTGTATGTGTGCAAGTATATTGATTTACATGCTTGACTTGTCTTGATTAGGGTTTACTACTTGTTGATTTTAATCCTTCCATACAAAACCCTAATTACTAGCATCTGTATATAAAGCATTTAAATTGCGGAAATTTAAAATTACTACGCTATTACATCATTTAGGGCAGGGGGTGTACAAATTACAAATGGGGAATTACAAGAAATTAAATCTAAATAATTATTACAACCATATTGAATTTGAATAAATGTACAAAAATGAAGATAAAAATGCAAGAATATAAAATGTAAAAAGAAATGTGATTTTTGTTTGGTTTTCTTCATGAAAAGGGTGTTTTGACCTAATTAATTAAAATAAAACTAATTAACTAAAAATAAAAAAATTAAGATTAAGTTAGTAAAATAAATTAATTTAAAGGAGACAAGTTTTTTAGGTTTTTATGAATTTAATTAAATTAGTGAATAAAATAAAAGTCCTGAGTTCTAAATTGATTTTAATTTACAAGAAAATAATATAATAATAATTAAGATTTATTATCTAGGTGTTTAAAAAAGGGAAATTAATTTATTAAAAAATATTTTTATTCTTTTAGTTTTATGAAAAATAAACTAAATAAAAATAAATAATAAAAATATAAATATTTTTGGGTTTCTTTTTATTAGTTACAAAAAATAGGTATTAATAATAATAATAATTATTGTTATTATTATTATAATAAAGGAAATAAAAAAATGAAAATAAAATATAAAGATAAGTCAAGGGGGGTTAACTTTGAATTTGGGAGGTAATGTTAAGAAAAATTCAGGCCCAAGGTATTGCTGGCCCAAATGCTTCCTGAAAGGAGAAATGGCAAAAAATGTGGAAAAATGCAAAAGGCAGCGCGGTGAGGTTCGAACCCATGACCTCTTGGTTACCAGCACACTGCCTTACCACTGGGGTGGCTATATATCCGTTAATATAACTGAAATGATAAATATATAATACAAAACAAGTCCTGAATACACTTCTTCTTCAACCTCCAGCCAGACCACCTGTAACTTCACCATTTCTCAACAAAAATAGAAAATATAAACATGAAAGTTGTTCCATTTTCCATACGAATCCAACCATATAAATATCATGAACTATAAATCAAAGATGAATGAGAATTTTTGAAAGTACCAAATCCTGACCTAATTTTTTTCTGAGGTTCAGATTCAAAGTTCTAACAACTCAGGCAACAATAATGAAATCTAAGGATATGGTTAGCTTCGGGATAATGATATCTACATTTCTTATTCATAAATAAACCATTAATGATGCTTGTATGAAGAGTTCAAAATTCAGAAAACTCACCTTGCAAGAGGGTATCGTGTTTTGAGTTTGAGAAGCTTTTGATGAGTTCCAGTGATTGGGTTAGATTCCTCAAGTTCCCAGGAAGCTAATGTGATGCTTGGCTTGAGTTGAAAGTGACTGAGGAGTTCTGGAGAAGTCAAGGTTCAAGGTGTTGTTTTTGAAAATGGTGGATGATGATGGAGGTGTTACAGTCGTGTTACAGGTGTTGGAATTTATTGTGTGTGTTATTTAGAATCTTTTGAAAGTAAACGGCCAAGAAACGCACGAGCAAATTTAGAGATTGGATTCAAAACTCAGAAATGGAAAGTTTTGAGATGTTTTTGGTGGTCCTGTGTTTTAGGAGTTTTCATGGCTTGAGCATGCGTGTGTTTTCTTGCATATGACTTGTGTTTATGTATGGAAAAGGTTTGGATACTTGAGGTGGTCAGAAGTACAAGATCACATGTTTTGGCTTCTTGACTTGTTTTTGAAGTAAGGTTGGCAAACATGGTTTCAATGCATAGTACAAAGCTATCTAGAGTGGTTACCAACTTTAAACATGTTTATCTGACTTTGTAGAGGAAGTTTTTGCAAAAGGAACAAGTGCAAAGCTCAATGCAAGTTGACTTTGCATAAAGCTTGCTTTATGTAAATGGCAATGGTGCCTTTGTGCCATTAATGGAAAATTACCTTGGATAAAGCTTGAATTAAATGGACAATAACTCAAAAGTAAGTGTAATCTTCTGATTAGGGAGATATCATAAGTTTTAGAGCCCTGCAAAGCAAGATTGTGCAGCATAGGTTTGAGATTTGAATTTTGTTCATCACAAAATTTGCCTTGTAAAACAACTTGAAACCCCAACTTATGGACTTCGATTCTCCTTGCTCAAGAATGATCTCAAGGAGTTCTTGGACATTTTAGAAATCTTGTAATGTTCTATACAACCCCTATTTGAATCACTTTTGGAAATTCCCCTTGGAACTATATGAAAAATTGCCATGAAGTTAGGTCAAAATCCTGCCTAAACTAGGGAAAAATTTTCACTAAGTGTTTAATTTCATGACCATGACTTCATGGATTAATAGCTTGAGATCCAATAATTTATAGGAGAAGTTATGTAAAGTAATGTTTTAGATATCACGGAGATCTACAACTTTCATGTTGAAAGTTTCTTTTGAATCATCTTGCATCATGGTGAAAAATTAGCTCAAAGTTGTGAAAAAATATGAAGTTTTCAACACTTAGAAAAATTTCTAAGTTTGAAAACTTTGACTTTTCAAAATGAAATATTGAATTCTTTATTTCTTGATGAACAAGTTTCATATTTTGACATTTTTTGATGAATTGTGAACTTTGACACTTGATTTTGACCAAAAAGTTAAAGTTTGACTTTTTAGTGTACAGTTGACTGAAAATCAACTATCAATCTAATTGATCTTGGGCAATGTTTTGAGTCATGCCATTAGGAAAAAATGATGCAATTGAACTCTTGAGATCATGCCTCAAACCAATTAACCATTTGCTAGGTCAAAAATCAGAAATTGGCCTTTCTCAGTCAAAACCCTAATTTTGACCATTTTGCCCTTTTGATGATTTGATCAAATTTCTTGAGAAATTATGGTCCAAACTTGATCAAATAATACATATGAGTTTATAATGTTGATGAGTATCAAAAATTATGAAGTTTGACTATAAATTGGACACAATTGACTTTTTCCCCAATACATTTGATTTTTAGGTCAACTGCTCAATTGACTGAGCAAAAATGTGATCCAAGACTTGAAACTTGACATGAGAAATCTTGGGGGTCCATAATGGTACATGAAATTCATATGAGGCATTAAAATTTAAATTATCCTTGTGCAATCCCAAACCCTAATTTCAGTCATCAGTGCTTAAGGAGGTGTCTTGAGTTGATCAACCCTAGTGAAGTCTTGAACCAAAGGAGATCTTGTGAGAAAATACTTGATAAATGAGAGGGAAAATTTTGGGGTACAACAACATCATTACACCATGCATACATCTGCATGCAACTAATTCCTTTCCTTGCAGGAAAAGTTTAATCAAAGACCTCTTCTGGTATGATTTATTTCTTCCAGATTAAAGACAGACGAACAAAGACCTCTTCTGGTATGATTTATTTCTTCCAGATTAAAGACAGGCGAACGAAGACCTCTTCTGGTTAGATTTCTCCCATATTAAAGACAGGCAAACAAAGACCTCTTTTGGTTAGATTTATTTCTTCCAGATTAAAGACAGGCGAATGAAGGCCTCTTCTAGTAAGATTTATTTCTTCCAGATTAAAGAAAGGAAAACGAAGACCTCTTTTAGTATGATTTATTTCTTCCAGATTAAAGACAGGAGAACGAAGACCTCTTCTGGTTAGATTTATTTCTTCCAGATTAAAGATAGGCGAACAAAGGCCTCTTCTAGTTAAACTTATTTCTTCCAGATTAAAGACAGGCGAACAAAGACCTCTTTTGGTATGATTTATTTCTTATAGATTAAAGACATGCGAACAAAGACCTCTTCTGGTATGATTTATTTCTTCCATATTAAAGACAGGCAAACAAAGACCTCTTCTGGTTAGATTTATTTCATCCAGATTAAAGACAGGCGAATAAAGACCTCTTCTGGTTAGATTTATTTCTTCCAGATTAAAGATAGGCGAACAAAGACCTCTTCTGATTAGATTTATTTCTTCCTGATTAAAGACAGGCGAACGAATACCTCTTCTGGTTAGATTTATTTCTTCTAAATTAAAGACAGGCGAATGAAGACCTCTTCTGGTTAGATTTATTTCTTCCAAATTAAAGACAGGTAATCAACAGACATCTTTTGTTTAGGAATATTTTCCTCAGTGAAGTTACCAAACAACATACCTCTTCTGGTTAGATTTATCACTTTCAGTTAAAAATAGGCAAAAGACATCCACAGTTTCAGTATAAGTCGACCAAATATTTATTCTGATACTTCTCCCTCGACAGTCATTCCAGATGGCATCTGTAAGCCCATCTCTGACCAAACTCTTCATCATTTCTCCAAATGGCATCTCTAAGCCCATTCCCGATAATCAACAAACAGTTCACCTCATGCACAAGTGAGTGCAAAATTTTGGGCACTTAAGTGTTCAATTATCTTTCACCTTCAAGTCACGAATGGTGGACCAACCCATCTAACTCCTCAGGCTTAAGAAGATTGAACAGGGGAAGTTGTTGTACCCCAAAATTTGCCCTCTCCATTCTTGTTTTACATGGCTTGTGTTTCCTCATGTGCATTCACTTGATGACAGTTAGTTCGAGATAGATCTCGTATCCTACCGATTTGGGCTGCTAAGACCTCTAAGGATTTGTGACATCTCAAGTTGAATCCTTGCATCGTCAAGAGAATTTAAGTCTGCAATGGTTTAGAAGGGTCAAGTGTTTGGAGTTCAAGATTACTGAAGATTTTTTGTTTCATGAAGATACAAGGCTTTCATACTCAAACTCCTTCCAAAAAGAATCATGGTTTTATTTGCAAATCTAAGGCATTACTGTTTGAAAATGGAGTAAATGCAAAGGGCGATACAAGCAATGAAAATTGTTGGATTAATATTGTGGTCAAGGCACATATGGTCACGATTTATACAAAAATACAATTGGACTTCTCTCACCAATCAAAGTTTCTGGACGTTATCGTGCGAAATACTTTGCGCGGTCAATTCAAGCATTTTTCACGCGAGTTTCTTTGGATTTCATTTCAAAAAAAAAACTAAAGTTTAAAATCTAAGTGTTCTTATGGAAAATTAGGGTTTTTTATCTGAAGATCAAAATAATTCAAGGCATTTTGAGAATTTGAGAAAGATGGAAATTGAATTTTGTTTCAAGCACCATTCTTAAGGAAGTTCTAACGCACCATTCAAGATTTATTACAATTCTTGCAATTTCATTTTGGGTTATTAAAGATTCAAGAAGTTTTAGGTTTGTGATTAAGATTGGAAATTAGAGTTTCCTTTGATTTTGTGCCATATTGTTCTAAAGATCCAATTCCAAATTCAAGGGTTCAAAGCCCATATAATTTCTTTCATAATCCTTTTCAATTTTCATTTAAATCAAACAAATTCTACAAATTGTATTACGATTTCCAAATCCTTCAATACATTTCTCCCAATTATTGTTCATTCCAAATAATTACAAAAAATTCAAGTTCACATTCAAGTGTATCTTACAAAAAGAATGACTAAATTCCTACACTTTTCTAAAGTCCTAAATTCTACTTTTCTTCGATTCCTCTAAGCTTTTGTGGCAAGCCACGGCTTCACCATCTTTCCAATTTTTATACATCTTCGTCCACTCCTCATCGATCATACATGAAACAAAATCAAGCAAAAGAAAGTTTATCAAGCGATTCAAAAAGAACAAAATTACAAACAATGTTAAACTCATCATTAGGGTGGTTTTTAGAATCAGAAAATAGGGTGTTTTTGTGTGCTAAGGCCTCAAACATTTAGTTTTATCATGGGCCAATACTATTGCAAATCACAAATCGTTTTGGTTTACAATAGAAGAAAAGATGCCAACAAGAATTCAAATCAGAGTTCAACCCAACAGAATTTCAATTCAAGCCCAACAAAAAAAAAGCCCCATACATGTTGTTTCACAAAATCAGAACATACATCATTGGCTTAGAAAATGTTACTTTTTGCAAATCATAAAAGTAGATTTTTGTTCACAAAAAGTAGAAGAAGAGATCAATAGAAATCAAAACTAACAAATATGTGTTCACACAAGAAGCAACAACCTCATGTTTTTTCATGTCAAAGAAAAACTCATAGTTTGTGAAATCAAGTCATAGTTTTCAAATCACTTCACTGCAAAAGCAAATAATTTTGTTCACAGAAAAGAGAAAGAAAAATTCAGAAATTGTAATGTCAAAATCAGGGGCCAAAATAAATGTATTGCAACATCTCCAAAGACAAAGCTTTTGGTTCACAAAAAAATCAAAGAGATCAATACCATAAAAGCAAGCAACAAGGTACAAAATCAGAAAGCATTCATCACAGTAGAAAATCTTTACAAAGCAAATACAGTAAGTACAAAGTCTGTGTAAGGCAAAACAAGTACAACATCACAGAAAAAACCAGCAAAAGTCAGCAACCAGTCCAAAGAGCCAACAAGCAAGGTCAGAGGCAAAGTTGACTTGTTAAAAAAATCAGTAAAAGCAACAAGCAACCAACCAGCAAAAGTGACAAGCCTGTTATGCCAATTCCCAAAGTCAAAACCCTCATAAACAAGAAATCAAATTCATGGTATAAAGGAACATCACTGAGTTCAGAAGAGAGGAGAAAAATTTTCCAGCAAAGAAAAATATACAGAGATACAAAAACAAATCGTAACAGCAACCCACATAACCCTTTCAAACTTTTGTTCACAAATATACAAAACATACAGCAAAATCGAAACATACAAAACCCATCCATTGTTCTATCATACCAAAACTCCTCAAAAATAATTTTTAGCAAAGCCACAAAAAATAAAGAAACGCAGCAACACAGAGACTGAGCCAGAGCAACATAAAAAGGTAAACTTTCATTTTGTTTTGAAAAGAAAAAATACAAACTCCTCAAATCGTTTTCAAACTAAGTTTACAAGAAAATATACAGAAGCAAACAAAACACAAACCCTAAACAATTTTTTTCCATCATTTTCTAAAACCATACCCTTCAAAGATGCAAAGAGAGTAAGAGAAGAAAAGATCTCACCAAAATCATGTAGAAAAAGCAAATCGGAACCCTTAGGGTTCCAGTCATCCCCTTTTAAATCTATGCAAAACCATGTGAAATATGAGAAAACAAACACAAGATTAGCATTCATAAGAGCAAGCCGAACCAAACAATGTAAAAAAATTAGGTTTGGAACATCGCCACCGTGAGGCGATTTCTAGCGCGGTGGCATCTTCTTCTCCAACGAAGAAGAGACAGGGATAATAAGAAGAAGGCGGCGCAAGAGAGAGAGAGAGAGAGAGAGAGAGAGAGAGAGAGAGAGAGAGAGAGAGAGAGAGAGAGAGAGAGAGAGAGAGAGAGAGAGAGAGAGAGAGAGAGAGAGAGAGAGAGAGAGAGAGAGAGAGAGAGAGAGAGAGCTTTTGTCAAATGAGACAAAGTCTCATGTTTCTGTTGTTTTGTTAAAACAACAAGGCCCACTTTAAATTCATTTCCAGGCCCAATCCATTTACTTCTGCGCACCCCCTCCCTTGCTATTCACCATCAGCCCAGTCCAACCTCCTACTTACTCAGCGCATACCCCCTATTTTACTACCTATTCCATTTTTGTTTGCACTAAATTTGTGAATGGGCCAGCTACAAAAACAACATGCAGGTCCAATCTTTTCACTCAGCACACTCCCCTGCTTACTAACCATCACACGGGCCTAACTGTTTTTTTTTTTGTTATTATTATTATTCTGACTAACAAAAACACTAATGGGCCAGACTTTAAAATTGTTTTACTTCTAAACAAATTTCATCCACACATGACTTCATTTTTATTTTGTTTTTTTTTTCATTTTTTTCATTTCTTTATTATTACTAATATTATTATTACTATTATTTTTATTAATTAAAAATCCAAAAATATTTTTTTTATGTATTGGCACATTTAAAATACTTCTATTTTATTTTCTAACTAAAAAGACAAAAATATTTTCTTAAACAAATTTAATTATTTTCTTAAATAAATTAGTAATTAGACTTAGGTTTAGTTTATTTTCTTTTAAACTTAGAATTTAGATTTTCTTTTAATTAATTAATTTTTATACTAGTTTAATTTAATTAAAACCTTTTCACAAACAAAACCCTAAAAAACAAAAACTAGTTTTCTTTAATAAATTAATTTCTTTTATTTAACTTAATTTTGATTTTCTTATTTTAATTAATTATCTTCTTTTAATTTAGTTAGGTCAAGAAACCATTTTCATTAACAAAGTCACGCAAAAATCCATTTCTTTTCCATTTACATCTTGTGAATTATATTTACATTTTTTTTGTACATTTATTAAATTCGATATGATTGTAATAGATAATTAGGGTTTTAATTTCTTGAAATTCCCCATTTGTAATTTTCATCCCCATCTCCTAATGATATAATAGCGTAGGTTTACTTTCCGTTGTTTACCGCTTTCAAATATAAATGCTAGTTAATTAGGGTTTATGTGGAAAGATAAAATCAATACCTAGAAAACTCTAATTCAAGATAAATCATTGCATGAAATCAACATACTTGCACACTTGCACCTCTAGGGTTAAATCCACTTTTTTTCCTTGAGAAAAATGGTCATGTTATGCATGTGAGACATGTTAGCAAAAAAAAAACAAAATACAAGATCATATTCCCTCGATGACGCTTCGAATATCGCCTTCAAAATGATCTTAGACCCTTATGAAAAATGCTAAGGTATCTCACACCATTGCATTTTATGACTATACGATGACCCACGCCCGTCCCTTTACATCCAAAGATAGGGCTTCTTACCAATCAATGGTAAGATAGCAATGTCAAAGGATGAGAGAAATGAACAAAAGACTTTTTGAGTAGGTATAACGTTCTTAGTTACTTGCTCACAATCCACCTTCAAAAAAACAAACATCTTTTCAAACACACTAGACACTTTCAAAACATGAAATATTTTCAAAAATTCCAACACTTTGTATGCATCTTATAGAGACGAGAATCATTACAAAGTTTTCCTAAACGAAGGCACTTTTCAAAAAATACTTTCAAAACCCACCATAAACACATTTTAAATAAAGTAATTTCAAAAGTGAGCTAGCAAGCAACTAAGAGCCCTTAGATAACTACAGATGAAAAGGATGTTAACATCTTCCCTTTTCATAACCTACCCCCAAAACTCAAGAAAATATCTCAAAGTTCTTTCTTTTTATTTTCACCCATTCCTTATTGGATACAAGAAAAGTCAGCGGCGACTCTTGATATCCGCAACAATTGCGATCAAACACAAAACACCCAAGTCAGTTCTCCCACTGTATTACAATTGCATACAACTAACTCTTTACCTTTTCTAGAAAGATCAATCAACAGACGAATATCATCAACAATTCTCAAACAGTTCCAGATTAATTCCCGAAACAGGACGGGGCGACTATCTACATGACGAACACTACCTTCATACTTCAGCTGGTTCAGTTTAAATTAGCCAAAGATTTATTTCGGATACTTTTTCTAGTAGACACTTTTTTTGGTTCAGTTTAAATTGACTAAAGATTTATTTTGATTCTTTTCCAATTAATGACAACACAGACATCTGCTGGTTCAGTTTGAATCGAACAAAGATTTATTCTGATACTTTTCCAATAGACACTTTTTCTGGTTCATTTTAAATCGACTAAAGATTTATTCTGATACTTTTCCAGTAGACACTTCTGCTGGTTCAGTTTAAATCATCCAAAGATTTATTCTAATACTTTCCAGTAGACACTTCTACTAGTTCAGTTTAAATCAGCCAAAGATTTATTTTTGATACTTTTTCCAGTAGACACTTTTTCTAGTTCAGTTTAAATCGACTAAAGATTTATTCTGATTCTTTTCTAGTTAAAGACAACACAGATATTTGTTGGTTCAGTTTAAATCGACCAAAGATTTATTCAGATACTTTTCTAGTACACACTTTTTCTGGTTCAGTTTAAATTGATTAAAGATTTATTCTGATTCTTTTCCAACTAAAGACAACACAAACATCTGTTGGTTGAGTTTAAATCGACTAAAGATTTATTCTGATACTTTTCTAATAGACACTTTTTCTGGTTCAGTTTAAATCGACCCAAAGATTTATTCTGATTCTTTTCCAGTTAAAGACGACACAAGACATCTGATGTTTCATTTTAAATCGATCAAAGATTTATTCTGATACTTTTCCAGTAGACACTTCTTCTGGTTCAGTTTAAATCGACTAAAGATTTATTCTAATTCTTTTCCAGTTAAAGACGGACGCATACATCTTCTGGTTCATTCTAAATTAAGCATAGATTTATTCTGATACTCCTCAGATACAGTCGAGCATAGACTTATTCTGATATTTCTATCAACAATTACTTTTGATGGCATCTTTAAGCCCATCTCGAACAACTCTCTAAATGTAATCTTTAAGCCCATTTCCAGTATAATCAACAAACAGTTTTACTTCATGCACAAACGAGTGCAAATTTATGGGCACTTAAGTGTTCAATCATCTTCCACCTTCAAGTCACGAATGAAGGACAAGCCAATCTGTTGTACCCCAAAATTTTCCCTCTCATTTATCAAGATTTTCCCCACAAGATCTCTTTGACTCAAGACTGGATTAGGGTTTGATCAACTCAAGACATCTCATCTTGCATTGATGACCCAAAATTAGGGTTTGAGTTTGCACAAGGATTTTTGGACTATAAATGCTTCATATGACTTTCAAGTATCATCATGGACTCCTAAGATTACTCATGTCAAGTTTCAAGCCTTGAATCACATTTTTGACCAGTCAATTGGACAGTTGACCTAAAAATCAATTGTATTGGGAAAAATTCAACCATGGCCAATTTACAGTCAAACTTCATAATTTTTGATCCACATCAACATTTTAGACTCATATGTATCATTTGATCAAGTTTGGACCACAATTCCTCAAGAAATTTAATCAAATCATCAAAAGGGCAAAATGGTCAAAATTAGGGTTTTGACTGAGAAAGGGGAATTTCTGCTTTTTGACCTAGAAAATGACCATTTGGTTTGAATCATGATTTCAAGGGTTCATTTGTGTCATCTTGACCTAATGACATTGTCCAAAACCTTGCATTTTCATTGGATTGACAGATGAAATTTGCAGTCAACTGATCAAAAGTCAACTGTACACTAAAAAGTCAAACTTTGACTTTTTGGTCAAAATCAAGTGCCAAGGATCACAATTCATTAAAACATGTCAAAATGTGAAAAAATTTCATCAATAAATCAAATATTGAATATTTGGTTTTAAATTTTGAAATTTTCTTAACTTAGAAATTTTTCTAAGTATAAAAAATTTCTTATTTTTTCTCAACTTTAAGCCAAATTTCCACCATGATGCAAGATGATTCAAAGAAAGTTCCCAACATGAAATTTGTAGACCTCCATGAAATCTAAAACTTTGCTTCACACTTTTTCCCTAAAGATGCTTGGATCTCAAGATATAATTTTATGATTACATGCTCATGAACTAAATAACTTAGTGAAATTTTGCCCTAATTTAGGCAGGTTTTTGACCTAACTTCATGGAAATTTTTCACCTAGTTCCAAGAGGAATCTTGAAATGCATTTCAAAGATGAGTTATAGATAACATTGCAAGCTTTCCAAAATGTCCAATAAATCCTCAAGATCATTTTTGAGTATGGAGAATCGAAGAGATGAAGTTGGCAATTTCTCGCTTTGAATTCAAGCCATTTCAAGAAGAACAAAATTCAAATCAGAAACTATGCTGCCTAATCCTTGCTTTACAGGTCTCAAACTTGTTTATCACTTCATAATTTAATGCTTACATAGATGATAAATCCTTAATCCAAGCACAAGAGTCTTTGTCCAAGCTTTAATTCCATAAATGGCACAAAGTTGTCATTGCCATTTTGGAAAAGCATAACTTTTGCAACTTTTTGTTTATTGAGCATTGGACCTGTTTTCTCTGCACACACAAGTCCTATAAACCAAATACAGGTTTTCTAGGACTTGTACCAACTCCAAGAAGGCCAGTACAAGCATGTGGAGACTTGTCCCTTCACTTTGCTTCAAAAGTAAGAAAGTGTGCAAAAAGCCTACAACTCAAAAATCTGTTGTGGAGTTGACTTGAAACTTGCTTTATACTAATACTAAAACACATTACAACTTGGAGCATGATTGCTAAGGTCCTAAAACACCCCAGAACACCCTCTCACCAAAAACCTGTCAAAAATTTGCAGTTTGAGCATAAGCATAGCAATCCACAAATTGGCTCGTGCATTTCAAGTTTTAATCATCCAAACACTTTACCTACTTCATATATAAGTGATCCAGACCATCATCCCTGCATTGTAACTCCTCCTTCTTCATCTGCCATTTTTGTTTTCAAATCTTGTAGGTTGACTTGGATAGATAGTTCCAGGCACTTCCAAAGCAAGGCAAGGATTGGAACACACTCAGGGAGGTTCAAGCAATCTCAAGCAATCATCAGGCCTTCATAAATCTCACTCAAACTCCATTCACGATCTCAGCTGAAAGAGGTAAGAACTCCAACTTTTATCTCCTCATACAGGCATCCATTAGCCACGATTTGTGAAAGAAAAATGTAGATATCATTTCTACAAAGTTGTACATATCCATAACTTGCATTTATTTGGCCTGAGTTGAGAGAATTTTGAACTTGAAGTTCCTGGAAAAATTAGATTAAGAATTAGGGCCATTAAAATTCTCTTTAATCTTGGACTTATAGTTTTAGTCATGCACATGGTTAGAACCGTGAGACAAAATGCTATAACATTCATGTTATCAATTTCCATTTTTGTTGAGAGATGAAAGAGTTACAGGAGGTCCGGCTAGCTTGAGGAAGAAGATGAAGTACAGGGCTAGGAATGGTTTTGTGTTATGTATATTTTATTTCATTTAGACTAACGGATGTACAGTCACCCCAGTGGCAAGACAGCGCGCTGAAATTGCTAAGGTCATGGGTTCGAGCTTTGCTGCCTGCCTTTTGCCTATTTTCTCACATTTTTTGCCATTTTTTCTTACTATGCAGCGCTGGGCCTTTGTCTCATTGGGCCTTTTTTTTCTGATGCTTACATGTTGTTTACTCAAGATACCCCCTGGCCCATTTATTTTATTTATTTATTTTATTTTCATTTTTGTTTTATTAAATATTTTCTTTAATGTATAAAAATCATGAAAAATATAAATATGATAAATATTGCATTTTTTTTATTTTCACATAAAAAATATTTTTTTTAAACTATATATTAATTATTTTTCTTAAATAAACTTGTAAATATAATATAATAGAATTAGGTTAACTATTTTATTCCTTTTTTTTATTTATTTCATACTTGTAAAACATTTATTTTTTATCTATAAAAACTAAATATTTTCATAAGATATTGTTTATTATTTTTAATACAAAAAATAAATAAAAATAATACCTATAGAACTTTATTTTCTTTTAAATTAGAAATTAGGGTTAACTTTTATTTTCAAGAATTAATTTCTTTTTCTTAAGTTTATTAGATTTAAGTCAAAACCCTTTTCACATAAAAAACAAAACAAAAATCCTTTTCTTCCATTTTATGTATCCTTGCATATTTAAATTGTCTTGTACATTATTTATTCCATTATTTGTACAAATTCGATTTGGTTGTAATAGCTTAATTAGACTTATATTATTGCAAATCCTCATTCATAATTTGCATTCCCCCCTCCCATAAAAATGTTGTAATAGCGTAGTAATCTTTAAATTACACAATTTACCGCTTTTATATACCATGCTGGTAATTAGGGTTTGTATGGCAAGATAAAAACAAATCAAATAGAAAACCCTAAATCCAAAACAAAATCAAGCATGAAAATAACACACTTGCACACAAGCATCCTTAGGGTTTCTCCACTTGGTTGCCTTATACAAAAATATCCATATTACGCACGCGAAGTATCTTGGCAAAAACAAACAAGTATAAGATCATGGTCCCTCGATGACGTTATTTTAAGTTGCCTTACAAAATGATCTTGGTCCCTAAAAAATGCTAAGATACTTTGAAATATTTCTAATCATGGTTATACGATGACCCACGCTCGTCTCGTTTACTTCCAAAGATATGGTTGCCTACCAAATCAATGGTAAGACAACAATATCAAAGGAATAGAAAATGAACAAGAAAGATGTTTGAGTAGGTAGATCACTTCTAGTTACTTGCTCCATTTCAAAACAATTATCCTTGCTATTTTCAAAACAAACACACACATTTCCAAACATCTTACAAACATTGAAAACATTTTCAAAAAGACAAACATCTTTGTATACATTCTTATGAACGAGAATCATTACAAAGATTGCCTAAACGATGGCCTCTTTTACAAAATACTTTCAAAAACCACACAAAGTACAATTTCAAACAAAAGCAACTAATCTAGCAAGTAACTAAGAGCCCATGGAAAACCATGGATGAAAAGGGTGCTAACACCTTCCCTTTTTATAATCTACCCCCCGAACTCAAGAAAACATCTCAAAGGTCTTTCCTGTGATTTTTCACCTTTCCTTTTGGATAAAAGAAAAGTCGGTGGAGACTCTTGCTAAACCGCAACATTTGCGATCAAACGCAAAAACCTCAAGTCAATTCTCCCACCACATCACAGAACTGGAGAATCTGCTGGGGAGAATTTTAAAAGTGGGGTTACCTTAGGGCTAGATCACACTTATTTGCTTACATTGTTTGACTTGTTTGCTTTACATTATGGTTCTTTGTTTGGGTTTGAAACCCTCTAACCGGATTTGGGATACATTATAGGTAAATAGCAATACGTTGTGGAAACTGTGCGGGGTATACCGACATGGTCTAAGCAATAGCTATGTTAGTGTGACATATTTGTGGGTACCGGTAGCCTTTGAGTTAATCAAAGAGAATACGGGGCCACTGAGTAATGTCGTGAAGCACTAATGAACTTATAGAACCCTTTACTTGACCAACTTGGCCTTTAGGATGTAGTGAGATGACCGGCTTTGGTGTAGTCCGAAGTTGGTAGATACTCGATACTACACTCATTGAGGTTTGGTTTCTTAGGATATTTCGGTCGCCATTAAAGAGGCTTCAGCTGAAACAATGACCAAGGAAACAATCCGGTGATATTGAGCTCCTTAGAACCCGGTTACTATTTCTAGGACAGGTTTAAGCCAACTAAACTTCAAGAGGGTACTTACCTATAAAACCCCATGCAAGCCTAAACTAAGAATTTGTTTGCTTTGCTTGTATATGCATACTTGTACATAACATCATGGACATCATGAACATAACATGCATCCACTAACCATTTCAAGGATTTTGGAAATTCATCTTTGTTCTTGTTTTGTAGGATATGGATTCACTTTGAAGGAAAACTATCCAAGTCAACCTTGTAAGAATTCCTCCACAACTTAAGGATATAGCTTCAAGGATCCCTGAGAACTCTCCGTTCACTGAGATACATGGTCGTCTACTCAACTTGGTCACCTCCAACACAGATGAGGATATGATGAAGGTGCTCTTTCAGTTCTTTGATCCTTTGCATCATTGCTTCATATTTCCCGACTATCAACTTGTACCTACTTTGGAAGAATTCTCTCAACTCTTGAGAATTCCCATTCTCAATCAACTACCTTTCAACGGTACGGAAAGAGACCCAAAGCCATAAGAGATTGCTCAAGCTCTGCACTTGCACTCATCTGATGTCATAACTCATTGGGAAACTAGAAGTGGTGTCAAAGGCTTCTTAGCAAAGTTCCTGTTTGAGAAAGCCCAAAGCTTTTGGAATTCCTTAGACTTGAAAGCCTTTGAGGAAATTGTGGCTCTTCTTATCTATGGGATGGTTTTGTTCCCCAATCCTGACCAACTCATAGATGTGAGCACCATCAAAATCTTCATGTCATGTAACTCGGTGCCTACATTGCTTGGAGATGTCCTACACTCTTTTCACACTCGTACAATGAGGAAAAGAGGTGTCCTTATATGTTGCACTCCTCTCCTGGCAAGATGGTTTATTTCTTATCTTCCCCAATCAGTCTTAAAGAATGAGCATGGTTCAAGGTGGTCACAAATGTTAATGACGCTCAAACATTCATACATTCATTGGTGCTCCCGATCCAAAGAGAATGTTATCATTGTTGACCGTTGTGGGGAATTTCCTAATGTCCCTCTACTTGGCATTAGGGGAGGCATCACCTACAACTCATGCTTAGCTTTAAGACAGTTTGGTTATGCCCGAAGGTATGGCCCGCACGAGAGGCTAATTCAAGGATTGGTATTCGATTACGACAACGACGATCAAGGTCTTCACCAGAGATTCATTTGAGCTTGGAGGATGCTAAACAAGGTAGATAGCAATACTTTGGGGCACAAGAATTCCATCCATCTTGAGCCTTACCTCAAATGGGTACGAACCCGTGCTCAAAGTCTTATGATGCCTTATCCTTCCATCCTCCCGGTGATCATTGAACCTGTTAAGGACGGAGAAGTTCCATACACTATCCTACATCCTGACATGCCTATTTCTCTTGAAGACCTACAAAGGGATTGGATACAGCTCAAAAGAGAGCGAGATACTTTCGAAGCCCAATTCTACGCAAGCGAGAAGAAGGTTTTGGAACTCACTAGGCTACTTCATGAGGAGCAGACTCTAAATGCCTACATTGCACCAAAGAGGATAAACACTACTTTTTTATCTTAGAGTTTTGTATTTTTTTGCCCAAGGGGAATTGATGTACTCAAACTTTATCTTATTAATATAACGTGTGTTTCTTTTTATATAAAAGGAACTTAAATCTTTGAAATCCTTGAAAACATTGCATATGCACATATCATTCATCATAACATAAATAGGTCTTTTGCAACAAGTTTCCTCATCTCTCTGCTATTTATTTCAGTAAGATGGATCTCGAACAAACAGTCAAAGACCTCCAAACTCAGAACACGCAGTTTCAACAGTTGCTCACAACCCTGGCCAAGGGGAAAGAATAATTGAAGAATATGCTAGACAAGAAGAAGAAAGTGAAGAAATCAACTGATGTTGTAGTCATGGGGAGAAGGTTTAAAGGACAAACCAGATGAACTTTGGACTTTGCGACATCATCAGGCGAAGGTGATAATCAAACCCAGGAAGTGAACAACGACCCAGCATCCGAGGAGGAAGAAGAGGAAGACTACTCTGAGGAACAGTATCCTCCAGCTGATGACAAGTACAGACACCTCAAAGAGCGTTTGAACGCAATGGAAATACAAAGGGTACCGGGCCTAGATTTTGAAGACTTGGGACTAGTATTGGGGATTGTGATTCCTCCGAAGTTAAAAGTACCTTTGTTTGAAAAATATGATGGAGTGTCATGCCCTAAGATGCACCTCCGATCATATGTGAGAAAAATCCAACCACACTCCGTTGATAAAGACTTGTAGGTGCACTTTTTCCAGGATAGTTTATCTAGAACACAACTCGACTGGTTTTACCAACTAGAAAGAGCCAACATCCATAATTGGGAAGATCTCTCCGTAGCTTTCTATAAGCAATATCAATATAATGCTGATTTGGCGCCTAGCCGTACTCAAATTCAGAGTATGGCTATGGTTTCCAATGAAGGTTTCAAGGATTACACACAGAAGTGGAGAGATCTCGCGGGGAGAGTCCAACCCCCTCTGTCTGAAAGGGAATTGGTGGACATGTTCTTAGGCACTTTATCGGGCCCTTTCTTCAACCATTTAATTGGAAGCTCATCTGCAGGACTTACTGAGTTAAAACTGATCGGAGAGAGGGTGAAAGCTGGCATAAGAAATGGAAGGATTCAGAAGGATTCGTCTTCTTCTACAACTGTGAGGAAGCCTTTTATCGGTAAGAAAGAGGTATCTACTGTTTATCCATAAAGAAACCAAGAGAGAGCCGAGCGCCGACCAATGGTAGGGGATGTTATGATTCCAAAACCTACGTCTGATCAACAAAGAAGTAACCAACCAAGGGTGGAGAGGCCAGTCTGGCAATTCACCAGAATCAATATGACTTCGTCTCAAGTACTTCCGCATCTTTTGAAGTCCAATTTGGTAACCCTGAAGGAAGCTCTGAAAAACCCCAACACAACATCCCCTCATTATTACCCCAATGCTCGTTGTGCATATCACTCTGAAAGTCCTGGGCACGACACCAATAATTGTTGGGCTTTGAAAAACAAAATACAAGATCTCATTGAAGCACAATAAATTGATTTTGATGCGCCTGAGAAGCCAAATTTTATCTCTGCTCCCATGCCCAGACATGGTCACAACACCAATGCTATTGAAGAAGATTTGTTTGTTACCACAGTTGATGAACTCGTGACTCCACTTCCAATCATTAAGATAAATTTGTTGAAAGTCGGTGTGTTCCCAGGCTGTAATGAAGTTTGCCACCTCTGCTTATCCTCACCAACTGATTTCCCTTTGTTGAAAATAGGCATTCAACGCTTGATAGACAACAAAGAGATTTTGTTTGAAAGTACTCTTGTTTCACCTGTTTCTGTTGAATATGTTTCAGCCATTACCATATCCGCCAATTGTTCCAGGGTTTCCAAAAAAACCATTAGAATTACATCGGTTCTGGAAGCAACTCCTCTAATAATCACAATGCTTGGGCCAGTCCCATATGAATCAGACAAGACTGTGTCGTGGAATTATGGTGGGGACATTTACTACCATGGCATCAAACAAGATGGGTTGGCCGCCGAAGAGATAAACCCCGAAGAAGAAGATTCTGACATTAGCAATATTGCCAGAACCAGTAAAATTACCCTAAGCGGTAGAATCTTTTCTCCAGAGATTGCCCCCCAAAGGCAGTTTTTGGACCCGTGGCTGCTCCGAAGGTTACTTTCGTACCCATAATCATCTCTGCAAGTGCTCCTATTGATGAAGCCGTTATAACCTCTATTGTCATTCTTACCAACACTCCTGCTGCTGAAACCCGAGGGAAAAGTATTCGAGTAGAGTCTGTCCGGACGAAGGCTCAACCACTGACTATTCCCGAGGCCTCCAAGAAAGAAATGGAGGAGATCTTAAAAATTATAAAGAGGAGCGACTAAGACGTAATCGAACAGTTGGGGAAAACTCCCTACAAAATCTTCGTGCTAGCATTACTACTATGTTCCGAGGCATATGTGAAAGCCTTGGTGAAGTTCCTTAAAACAGCACATGTGCCTCAAGAGACGTCTGCTTACCAATTTCAAGATTATGTGGCCAGTCTGACAGTGGATAACGGCCTAGGCTTCTCGGATGCTGATTTGACACCAAGGGGAAGAAAGAACAACGAGGAATTACATGTCTATGTGGAATGTAGGGGCACAACTCTGGCCCATGTCTTGGTGGATATTGGCTCATCTTTGAATGTTTTGCCAAAGAAAGCTCTTGACAGACTTGACTGTGAAGGACTGACGTTAAAGCCAAGTAACATAGTTGTTGTACCCCAAAATTTTCCCTCTCGTTTTATCAACATTTCTCATCACAAGACTCTTGGAACGCAAGACCAAGCTAGGGTTTGCTCTGCTCAAGACACCTCTTTGCACTGTTGACCTAAATTAGGGTTTGAGTTTGCACAAGGATTTTTGGACTTACAATGCCTAAATTGACTTTCATACTTCATGTTGGACTTATAAGTTTGTCCATACCAAGTTTCAAGCTTTGAATCAAATTTTTGCCCAGTCAATTGGACAAGTTGACCTTAAAATCAGTTGTATTGGGAAAAAGTCAACTATGGCCAATTTACAGTCAAACCTGATGAATTTTGACCCACATCAACATTATGAACTCATATGAACCATTTGATCAAGTTTGGACCATAATTCCACAAGAAATTTGATCAGATCACCAAAAAGGCAAAATGGTCATTCTTAGGGTTTTGATTGTACAAAGGCAATTTTTGACTGTTTGACCTAGCCAATGGCAAATTAAGCTCAACCATGGACTCAAGGACTCAATGACATTATCTTTACCTATTCAACAAGTTCAAAAGATCTCAAATGCATAGGATTGACAGATGAATTTTTCAGTCAACTGATCAAAATTTGACTGTACACTGAAATTCAAACTTTGACTTTTTGGTCAAAATCAAGTGCCAAGGGTCATTTTTCATCAAGATGTGTCAAATTATGAAACTTGTTCATCAAGAAACCCAAAATTACAAATTAGGGTTTGAAATTTTTCCTAACTTTGCCCCACATTTTAACCATGATGAAAATGGATTCAAACAAAACTTACAACATGAAAGTTGTAGTCCTCCACAAAGTCTAAAACTTTGATTCACAAAGTTTTCTCAAAAGAAGCTTGGATCTCAAGTTATGATTTTTGGAACAAGGGTACCTAAAACTTTTAACTTAGAGAAATTTTGTTCTAATTAAGGCAGGATTTTGACCCATCTTCTCGGCCATTTTTCACATAGTTCCATTTGAGGTCTCAAGTTTAATTTCAAATATGGATTATATTAATTGTTTCAAGCTTTCCAAATTGTCCAAGAACTCCTCAAACACATTTGTGGTTAGGGAGAATCGAATGCTTGAAGTTGGCAAAAACTCACTTTGAAACCATGGCCAATACATGTTCATACAAGTTGCAAAATCTGACCAAACTAACTTTGTACTTGATCACAGGTCTCTAAACCAATATACACTCAAAAATTGAATGCAAATACATTGGTTAGAGGTATTGTTCTGATCAAGGGAGCATTATACAATGAATAATTCCATTTTGGGCATAAAGATAACACTTCCATTTTCATAAAGTATAACTTTTGCAAAGTTGTTTCTCTTGAGCCTTGGACCTCTTTCTTTGCAGCAAACAAGTTCCACAAACTTAGGAAAAGGTACAAGAAACTTGTGCATGCTTGGAGATAGCCTGTACAGGCCTATCTTATTTCACTTCACACTTTTCTTTCAAAACAAGTCAACTTGCCAAAAGGACATATCTTGTAAATTTGATATAATCAACTAAAGCTAACATTCAAAACAAGTTTTGCACATTATACTAAGTCAGAAACACGAGCCATTCATCCCTCAAACACCCTTGTACACAAAAATCACATTTTCTTGCAAAATAGGGCAGGCCCTGCAGAATCACTTCCATCTTCACATTGCCTCGTGCGTTTTGCCCTAAACTTGTTCCAATACCTTCCATTCAACTCACTCAAGCTATCCCAAACCTCCATTGCCAACTGTAACTCCGTTTACAGTGTTCACCATTTTCGTTTCAAGCTTATGCAGGTTGACTTCTAGAGGTTGATTCAGGAACATTCAAGGCAAACTAAGCATTGGGAAAGGTCCAGGGAACATCAAGCAAGCTCAAAAGAACCTCAGGCCTCACTGAAAGTTGCTGCATTGTCCAACTCGAATCCAATTGAAACAGGTTTTTCATCAACTTCTATCTCTCTATTTAGGAACATTAAGCCTTAGGTTTGTGAATGAAAGATGTAGTATTCATTTCCCTGAAACCATACATATGCTCAATTTTCATTTATATTAAGTGTGCTAGGAGAATTTCATCCATGAACATGCTGAAAAAGTTAGGTTAGATTTTAGGGCCAGAGAAATTCTCTTTGGTCTTTGAGAGTTAGATTTAATGCTTTATATGGTTGGATTCGTATTTAAATTCTCTACAAGTTTCATGTTTTGAGTTTTGGCAAAAGATCATGTTTCTAGGATGTTCAAGTTTGTATAACAGGCGCGTGTTTTCAAAAGTCTGGAGGAAGAAGATGAAGCTGATGGGCTGGGCTTGGCTTTATTGCTTCTTACACCCTCTTTTTGCTAAATACACCCCCTAGCCCATTTCTTTTATATTTTGTCATTTTTGTATTTTAATTTCATTTCTGACTTTGTTTATTTATTTTTAACCATAAAAAATGCTTAAAAAATATTTTCATTATTTTTTACATTTATTTGGTATTTATTTTAATTATTACTAGCATTAAAACATTTTATATACTTTTATATTATTTTGTTTAAATTTAAAAATAATGTAAATAATACTTTTATTTTTTATTTCTTAATTTTATTCACATTGAAAATATTTTCTTGAATATATTTTATTTTTGTAAATATTTTATTTTATTTTATATATACTTAAAATATGTAATATATATATATATATATATATATATATATATATATATATATATATATATATATATATATATATATATATATATATATATATATATATATATATATATATATATATATATATATATATATATATATATATATATATATGTGTGTGTGTGTGTTTTTGTTTATTTTTATGTATGTAAAAATGTAATATTTAATGTGAAAAAGGTGTAAATAATTAAAATAAAAAAAGGTTGATTTTATTTAATTAAGGGGTAAACCCTAATTTTTCTTAAAGAAAATAATATTATATTATTTATATATAAAATATATATTAATATGTACAAAAATAAAAATATATTGAGAAAAAGTGTTTTTTAGTATAAAATAACAATAAAAATAAAAATGTATTGTCAAATAATCCCCTATTCAAAATTGTACCCCCTCCTCCCTATATCAAAGTTGTAATAGCTTAGATTTTTTTTACGCACTTAAATGCTTTCAATTATGCCATGATTAGAGAATTAGGGTTTGTATGCCAAAATCAAATTAACAAATAGTTTGACCTAATCAAAGACAAAAGTGCATGAAAAAACAAACACAATGCATACTTGCACCCCTAGGGTTATAATCCACTTGTTGCCTTCAAAAATGGGCCATGGTATGCATGTTAAGTACTTTGGCAAAACAAAAACAAAACAAAAGATCATAGTCCTTCGATGACGCTATCTGAGTTGCTTAAACAAAATGATCAAGTCCCTCAAGAAAATTGCCAAAAATACTTAGCACAATTGCTATCATGGTCTATACGATGACCCGCGCCTGTCCCGTTTAACATCCTAACACAAGGTTGTTCACCAAATGCAATGGTGAAACAACACTGTTAAAAGGGTTAAAAACATAAGAAAGATCTTTGAGTAAAATAGGGTAGATAGCTCTTAGTTACTTGATCAAAAGCTTGCTAAAACATCCTTGTTATTTTCAAACACACTTCACAACACAATTTCAAAATTCAACTTTCAAACATTGAAAAAATTTCAAAAGACAAAAACACATTTGTATACATTCAAACAAGAATCATTACAAAGGTTGCCACAACGATGGCCTCTTTTCAAAACATCTTTCAAAATCACAGACAAAGCACCATTTCAAACAATTGAAGAGCACCATTTCAAACAATTGAAAAGCAAAGCAAGTGATCTAAACAAGTAACTAAGAGCCCATGGATAACCATGGATGAAAAGGGTGCTTGCACCTTCCCTTTTCATAATCTACTCCCCAAACCCAAGAAAACATCTCAAAGGTCTTTCCTGTGCTTTTTGACCTTTCCTTAGGATAAAATAAAAAGTCAGTGGCGACTCTTGCTAAACCGAAACATTTGCAAACACAAACGCAAAATCCCAAGTCAGTTCTCCCACCGTATCACAATAGTAGTAAGGGCATTTGATGGCTCGAAGAGGATGGTACATGGGGAGGTAGATACACCCATAAAGGTTGGAACTAAAACTTTCAATTCAACCTTTTAATGAACATTCGCCCCCTCTTACTCATGTCTGCTAGGACGGCCATGGATCCATAATGCTGGCGCTGTCACCTCTACATTACACCAGATGTTGAAATATCCGGCTCAAGGAAAGATTATAACTGTCCACGGAGAGGAAGAATACATGATTAGCCATCTCAATTCCTTTCGGTATGTGGAATTGGACGGTGAGTTCATTGAAACTCCTTTTCAACACTTCGAAGAGGTCCCCCAAGAGATTGCAGTGACCAAGACTGTGTCCCAGATTCCCAAGATTACAAGACCTCCACTCCGGATGTCATCTCTGAAGGACGCCAAAGCAGTAGTAGAGGAAGGAGGATTCACCATATGGGGGTGTTTTACCCCAAAATTTTCTCTCTCATATTTCTCAAAACATTGCAAGGAAAATCTCCAAGTGGCTCAAGATTGCTCAAGAGTTGGACAGTCAAGCTATCTCCTAAGGCAATCAACCCTAAATTAGGGTTTTGTGTTGCATCAAGATCCTTGAGTCCAAATGACCTCAAGTGCTCCCCAATGTCCTAATATGTTCTCAAGGTCATCCGTGTAAAATTTCAAGCCTTGCAGAGGACGTTTGCTCAGTCAATTGCTCAAAGGGTCCAAAAATTGACTGTGTTAGGGCAAAAGTCAATTGTGACCTATAAACAGTCAAACTTCAATATTTTTTGTCAAAATTCTCATTTGAAGTATATTTCATAATTTGATAAAGGGTTGATCATTATTCATCAAGGATTGCTCAAAATTCATCAAGACTCAAAAGTTGCTAAATTAGGGTTTTGTAGGAAAAGTCAACTCAACTTTGACCAAGCATACCTTTCTTATACTTTATGAGAAATGACCAATCCAAAGCTCATTTTGAATAGGACTCAGTTTCCTACAATCCATCTTCATACCCCAAGATCAGAAAATGCACTCACAAGAAGTTATAAATTTGGACATTATAGGTCATTTTTGAAAGTCAACAAAAACACCTTTTTTTCCCAAAGCTTATAACTTGAGCTTGGAATACCAAAATGATATTAGATTTTTTGCTATTTTCAGGATTGGATTCTCATCAATATTATCATCAAATTCTTATCACACAAGATCATGTGCAAAAAGATGGTTTTTTGACAAATTTGGCAAGTTTTCAAAAGTGAATCAAATCAAATATAGGTGCATTGATTTAGAGAGATTGGATTCATGATTCTTGACCTAATGCATTCCATGATACATATAGAAGCCAAAGGACACGAAATAGAGGTTGGAGGCTGCAAGAACAATCAAAAACAAAACTTGAAAAAGTGGTGAAAAAGCTTGAATCTGAATTCATACTTAGAGGCGATCTCAGAAGCCAAGAAGGGTCTCAATCAATTGATGGAGGTTCACTAAGTTGAAACCAACCCAAAGAAAGCTCCCATACACGCCCAAATGCACTGTAAGTACCATGCAGATCCGTTTCTTTCTTGAATTCGTGAATCCTCATTCTGGCATCTTTTGGACAAAATAATTACATGTTTGTGATCACCAAGACATTTGCAAACTTTTTGTATTATTGAATTTTGTTTATATGACATTGTTGTACCCCAAAATTTGCCCTCCCATATTCTTCAAGAAATTGCCAAGCCAAGTCACAAAACTCCCCCCAAGGGTTGCACAGTCCAACTGTCTCCTATACAGTCAAAACTAGGGTTTGTGTTCTGACCAAGAAAAGGTAGTTTTCAAAGGCCCAATCAAGTCTCATATGCTTACAAACATGGTCAAGCATCCTCATATCAAGTTTCAAGGCATTCAGCTCAAGATTGCACAGTCAAAACCCTAAATTGCACTACAGTCAACTGTAGGGGCAAAATGGTCATTTGATAGTCAAAAGTTCAAATTTTTGGTCAACATATCATTTTGAAGCCACAAACATCATTTGATCAATTCTTGATCATGATTCTCAAAATTTGGCTCAGAAAATCATCAAGATGCAAAAGTTTCCTTATTTGGACAGCTGAAAAAGTCAACTGAAATTGACCAGGGCATAAATTTCACATGGATTATCAGAAAAATTCCATCCAAAGCTCATTTTGAAGAGAAAGACATTTTCTACAACTCATCTTCATACTTCAAGTCCAAGAAATGCTCTCACAAAAAGTTATCAATTTCAACATTATAGGTCATTTTCAAAAGTCAACAAAAAGGGACTTTAAGTCAAAGGCCATAACTTGAGATTGGAAAATCAAAATGACATGGGACCAAAGGCATTGGTTAAAGGACTCAAAGACCTTTCCAAAATGTCCAAGAACATGAGAAAATCTTAAAAATTGAGCAAGTTATGCCTTGTAGAAGTTGGGAAATTTTTGTGAAATGGCAAAAGTCAACTATCCTTGAAACTTCAATTTTTGACAAAAGGGCCCACTTTCTTCCACTTGATTCAGCCTTGTCATGCCACACACGTGTCCCATGATTAATTTCAAGATCAAACATTTATTTTTCTATTTTATTTAATTTTTGATAATTTAATTCATTTTAAATCTTTAAAAATTCAAATAAAATTTAAAGATCAATGGAATAGTGTCATTTGAATTGGAATAGCTTCCATATATCATGTGCCAGCTCACAAACTCATGCTAGGGTTAGGTTGTACACCAAATCTTGGTTTTGCTTAAAAAAGGGAAAGTTTGTTAATGGTGAAAGACCTAAGACTAATTCTCTCATGGGCATGGATCAAGGCCAGCTAATGACCTAATTCCCTTCCCTCATAAGTGCTGAGTCAAAACCTAATACCCACACACTGAATGCTGCGCCCAAAGACCATAGACAAACTTGAAAAATTCTCCATAAAACTCAAAACTGAAATCAGTGTTCTAGGTGGATTCAAGTCCTAATATTGATTCTAAAAGCTTCCTTGTGGTCTCCTGAACAGATTCCAATCCCTAACATCAACTCAAACGCAAGGAATTGGTAACGAGACCTTCGACTGTACAGCAAAAAACTCACAAACGCATATCATGTTCTAGGCATTTTTCATGAAATCTAATTGTTGATTCTTATTCCTCATTTGATTGTGAAGCTAACCATTGCCTTCAATTTGATTTTTATGCCATATACGCGATTGTACCATGCTTGAAATCTAGGGTTTTCAGAGGTTGGATTTGGGGCTTTCAAAACGAAGTAAAATCAGGATTCCAGACCACCACCATTGCAATCAGCAGACTTAGACGAAGAAGAAGCCATGGTCGCGATTAATTTATGAGTTGTATAGCGCTAGTCGCTATTTTCTCTAAAGCAACCTTAAACCACGCTTCAGAAACCGTTGCCATATGGTTTTGTTTTCAGGGAATGTGAAAGAGACGAAGACGTGGCCACAAGCGATTGGAGCGTTTGAATTTCGCGCGTTTCTCTCCACTAACGCGTTGGTCTTTCTTTTATTATTTATGTGTTGGTATATTAACAAATACGTGTAGTGGCTCAGCTGGCAGTTGGTGATAGCGTTCACATCTAAGACCTGGGTTCGAGTCCCAGGTCTGTATAATATTTCATGTTATTTTTCCACGCTAATTCCCATGCAGGCACAACAGTGATGCACACCATATTCCCTCATTATCTATCCATCCACGTGCCTGGCAGATCAAATCAAGGGCAGGGATCTCAAGAATACTCTAAACCCTGGTCAACATGCCACATAAAACCTGGAAAAGTCAACGAATTTCAATGTCAATGGGCCAGCATTCTTGGATCAACACCTCACAATTGGGGCCTGAACCCCCCCCCCCCTGGTTTGCAATTCTTTTTAATTTTTTATTTTATTTTTAATTGCTATTTTATTTTCCTGATTTGTTTTAATTTAATTAATTATTTTTTTTCACAAATATAAAAAAACATCATAAAAAATCAGAAAAGACAAAAATGTGATAAATAATTTTTATTTTAATTATTTCCTTATACATAAATTAGTATGTAAATAAATTCAATTTAAATTAGGGTTTGCAATATTAATTCTTTTTTTCATAAAAAATCCAAAAATATAGCATTAGGTTTAATAACTTTTTATTCCTTTTAATTTTCCTTTTTTTTTGCCATAATATTATTGATTTATTTATTTTCATAATTAAACTTGTAAACTAATTAGGGTTGCATTTAGGTTAAATTTTAATACTTTCATGATAAACTTAAAAATAATTAGAACTAGGTTTAACATTTCATTTTGGTTTTTAATTATTTTTTCTATTAAATCTTAAAAATACAAAAACACCAAAAAACATTCCTTGTTAATTTTTAATTGTTTATTCCTCATTAATTCTAATTAATTAAATTCATTAACTTTAATTTTTTTGCAAAAAGGGTCCGACGCCCATGTTCTTAAATTCGTTTAATTCGCACATTTATTTTATTTCGCTTAATTCATTATGTATCTCTCCCAAAGCCGTGTAAACAATTACTCGCACTTTTATTTCTTTCGCTTTATTTACTTTCCGTCAAATCGGGTCCGGTTTAATTTTGGCGATGTGGACCCGCGCCATTTGTAATAGTCTTAGATTTACTTTTTCATCGCAAATATTAAACTGTTAAATAAGCATGCAAGAATGAATGTCCCTAATAAAATCAAGCGTAGATCACTTTAACATGACAAAAGACAAATACAAATGAAAACGACACACGAATCGCACACACCACCCCTAGGGTACGCCTCACTGTTGCCTTGCCTTCGAAAGGTGATCGTCGAGTAGAGGACGTCTTAGTAAGTCCTCATGATCCGGGAACCTGGCATGAGGGTAGCTTCTAAGGTGTCTTCCCATTGCTCTGGTGATCACCATGTCCCTACAAACTCGAATTGACCCGAACACCTCCAACGGTGGTGCTACCTACCTCTCAATGGTGGGATGGCACTACTTTAAGGACATTTACACAGACGAATTCCTTAGGGTAGGTAGGTTCTCGTAGATACTTGCTCTCTTCAAAAACAAACAAAAATACTTTTCACACCAACACATTTTCAAAAGCTTTCAAAGCAAATTTTTCAAACACTCTGACGTACGAGTCGAACTGAAATTTTTCAAAGAAACTTTTTTTAAACCCACATTGAAAAGCAAACAAATATTTTTGAAAACACATTGAGCAAGTACCTAAGAGCCCATGGATAACCATGGATAGAAAGGGTGCTAACACCTTCCCTTTCTATAACCTACCTCCCGAACCGAGAGCAATCTCTATAAGGAATTTTTCTGTGCTTTTGTCCTTTCCATTTGGAGAAAATAAAAGACGGTGGCGACTCTTGCTTCCGCGACATTTCGCGAACCAGCGTTAAACAGTCAGTTCCAGATCCACCGATCACAGACATGTACCAAGAATCACAATAGCTAGGGTTCTTGGAGCTTTTTGGGGCGTTTTTTTACAGGTAAAATTAGCCTTAATGATGGCTATGGACGTGACCGGGAGAGGAAGACGAATGCAACCATGGTCTTGGGAGGAATTTATATGGCCTGAGATGAATTTTAGGAATGGCCTATGCATTTAGCTGCGGATTCAAATCCGCAGGTAACTTCGTTATAGGCCTGGGGACAGGGACGACATCGTGTCCTCCTCTGATTGGCCCTTTTCAAATTTTCGCGCATTTTTTTATTTTGCTGGCACATTAACGCATTTTGTCTTATAATATTGTTTTTGTATATTGTTAATAACTGAAGCACAATGGCCTAGTGGCAAGCAAGCACTGGAAGCATCCAACGGGACCTGGGTTTGAATCCCAGGTCCCCCACTCTCTTTGTTATTTTGTTTCTTCAGATATTCCAATACGCATAAGGAGCAGCAGTTCATTATACACCATCATTTATCCAATGGACAGATGGCCAATGGCCAGATCTGATGGATGGAGATGGAAGGACCACCAAGGCTTTGGTCAACGTGTCCACACCAAGTCCAGGAAAGTCAATACAGGGCCAGCGTGTTTTGGGCTTCAGATTGCTCCTTAAACACCTCATTTCAAGCCCAAACCCCCTAACTCTCTCTATTTCATTTGTTTATTTTTATTTTGATTTAATTATTTTTATTATTTTCTAACCAATCAAGTTTTTTTCCTTTATAAAATTAAAACCACAAAAATATTTTCTTCATAAAATCAAATTTTAATTTTTATTAACAAATATTAATTTAATTAATTTAGGCTTTAATTAGAAATAACTTTAATATATTTTTGTAAATAATTAAAATTAACTTAGACTTAATTAGGTTTTACTAACATTATTTAATTTTTATTTCTTTCTCAAAATACCAAAAAATCCAAAAATATTTATTTTTATTAATTAATTAATTTATTTATTAATTTAATAATTAACTTAGGATAGCATTTTCTAAAGGAAGATAGCATAGAACAATTCCTTTTTCGAGTAGGTAGATGGTTCTTAAGTACTTACTCTTTCAAAAAACAAAATCTTTTTCACACTTACACTTTTTCGAACAATGTTTTCAAAAACACTTCATACGCTCTTGAGGACAGAAGTAAGAGTTAAATCGAAGTTTCAAATAAAAACTTTTTTTAAACCCACAAGCACAAAGAAAACAATTTTGAAAACATATGAGCAAGTACCTAAGAGCCCGTGGATAACCACGGATAGAAAGCGTGCTAACACCTTCCCTTTCTATAATCTACCCTCCGAACCCGAGAAACATCTAGAAAAAGGAATTTTTCTGTGCTTTTTTCCTTTCCTTGTTGGATAAAATAAAATTCAGTGGCGACTCTTGCTAACCGCGACATTTTGCAAACACAAACAAAAAATGCAACCAGCATTCCAAAAAAACAGTCAGTTCTTTCCCACTGTATCACAGAACTGACGACTCTGCTGGGGAATATTAATAAGTGGGGTGTACCTTAGGAATAGTTCATAATGTTTTCAATTGCTTGACTTGTATGCTTTATATTTGTGGGTTTGAATCGGAGTTACTATAGATCCTAACCCGGATCTGGGGGATACCCTTTAGGTAAGTAGCAATAAACTGTGAGGGAACTGTACAGCGTAGACCGATACGGTTGAAGCAGTAGCTACGTTGGTGTGGCACTTTAGTATGTACCGATATCCCTTGTGGCGCAACGAGGAGAATATGGGTCTGCTAAGGGGTCATTAAGCACCAACTGACCTTAGAACCTTTAAATTGACCAACTTAGCCATAGAACAGTAGCAGTATGCTGCACTCATTGAGACTAAACTCTCGCGATGAATCCGGCCGCAAGAAATGGTTGCTAAACTGGAATTATGACCGATCGAGGGTAGTCATTGATATTGAGATCCTCTAGAACCCGGTTACTATTTTTAGGACAGGTTTAAACCAACTGAACTGAAAGAGGGTAGTACCTAGACTCCTTACCAGCCTGAAATCTAAGGGCTCTCTGTGTGACTTGTGTGCCTTTACCATGTTTGCTATTTGTGGATACTTGTGGTGTGCTTCCTATCATGACATCATGACATCATAACATTGCATACATCTTGCATTGGACTAACCTATTTCAAAGACAGGAGGGATTCATCTTTGTTCTATTTTGTAGGTCGTGGCACCTATGCGTATGAACACCATCCGGATCAACTTTGTCCAGGTTCCCACTATGCTTAAAGAGTTGGTTTCAAAGATGTCAGATACTAATTCTTTCATCAGAAGACATGGGCATCTTCTTAGTTTGGTCACTTCCAAATTGGACGAGCAGATGATGAGTGTCCTAGTCCAGTTCTTTGATCCACTGTACCATTGCTTTACTTTTCAGGACTACCAGTTGGTCCCTACCTTGGAAGAGTTCTCTGATCTGCTCGGTATCTCTATTCTGGAGCAGACCCCGTTTATAGGTTGGGAGAAGATCCTTAGGCTGGAAGAGATTACTTCAGCCCTTCATCTGACAAAGGCTGAGGTAATGGCTAATTGGGAGACTAGAAGTGGAGCAAAGGGATTTTTGACTAAGTTCTTGGTTGGTAAGGCTAATCATTTCTGGGATAGTATAGACTTCCAGGCATTCGAAGATATTCTGGCTCTTCTGATATATGGCTTGGTATTGTTTCCTAACTCTGACTCCTTTGTTGATGTGAATGCGGTAAAAATCTTCATCTCTGGTAATCCTGTACCCACTCTCTTGGGTGACATTCTTCATCAGCTTTATGCCTGTACTGCCCGGAAGCGGGGAACCTTGATGTGCTGGGCTCCGTTATTGGCGAGGTGGTTTATTTCTCACCTCCCCAAATCAGTTCTGAAGAACAAAGAAGGCATGGGCTAGGCTTATAGGGTTATTTCTCTCTCTCACAATGACATCATTTAGACTATTAAGGGTATGGACGAGGTGGCCATTATTGATCGTTATGGGGAATACCCCAATGTTCCGCTGATAGGAACCAATGGAGGAATTACTTACAATACATGCTTGGCCTTACGTCAGTTTGGGCGTGCTAGAAGGGAAGGGCCTCATGAGCTGCTAATGCCTAGTATAATCTTTGATTTCCAAGGGGATAGTGACGAGCAACACCGCAGATTCATAAGGGCTTGGGATAGAGTACACAGATCTGATCCACACGAGTTGGGTGCGAATACTTATTTACCAATGGAACCATATCTCTGATGGGTTCGCATACGAGCCCAAATGCTGGGAATGCCCTATGAATCCGTCTTGCCTATTATTGTTGAGGTTGCTGATGAAGAAGGGGTTCCTCCTACTATCTTGCACCCTTACATGCCTACTGACATCGTGGAATTGAAGAGGTCCTGGATGCAGCTAAGGGAAGAGAGGGATACTTATAGAGAAAAGTATCACGAGCAAGAGCAGAAGATTCAGAAGTTGACTAGGCAGCTGGAGAGAGAGCAGATCATCAATGACTATGTCAGCACTAAAGGCAAACGACCATGGGAGCGTTGATGTCCTTTGATTATTTCCAATTTTTATTTACTTTTAAGTATTTCCTTTCTTGTAACGCCTTAAGGGCATTTGTTGAACAATTGAGTTTCAAGGTTATCTAATAAAAGTGTGTTTCATTTCTTGTTTACGAATTTGAATCTCTCGATGTCTTTGAAATCATAGCATACGCATTTCATTCCATGCACCTCATAACAGGTACCCTTACAGGTTTCTTATCTTCTTCGCTGTTTATTTCAGCATCATGTCTTATGAACCATCAACTGAACAAGAAATCAAGGCTTTGTAGGCTCAAAACGCCCAGTTCCAGAAGCTGTTCATGAATTTGGCTAAGGGTCAGCAAGATCTGAAGGCCCTTATCTTGAAAGAGAAGAAGAAGAAGAAGAAGACGGTCCTGTTTAACATGGGCCACAGGTTTGGGAATAGGATACGAGATGAAGTTGATTTGACCACCTCATCTGGAGGGAAAGATAGTCAAGAAGAAAGGAGGGCTCCCAGCCCTGTGGTTTCAGACAACGAGACGGACTTCGATGAAGACCAGTATCCTCCGGCTGAGGATAGATACAAGCAATTGGAAGACCGGTTGAGTGCGATGGAAGTTTAGAAGGTGCCTGGTCTGGACTTTGGAGATCTGGTCTGTCATCTTGGGTGGTGATCCCCCATAAATTCGAAGCACCAGCCTTTGCTAAATACGACGGAGTTTCTTGCCCAAAACTGCACCTTCAGTCGTATGTTAGGAAGATTCAGCCATACACCACTGACAAGAACCTATGGATCCACTTCTTTCAAGACAGTCTCTCAGGGACTCAGCTTGAATGGTTTTACCATCTAGAAGGAGCCAGTATCAGTAGTTGGGAAGATTTGGCTGTTGCTTTCTACAAGTAGTACCAATATAATGCCGACCTTGATCGCACGCGTACCCAGCTCCAGGGTATGTCAATGGGTGCGGGCGAAGGTTTCAAAGATTATGCTCAGAAGTGGAGGGACCTTGCTGGAAGAGTGCAACCACCCTTGGCTGATAGGGAGCTTGTGGATATGTTTCTAGGGACCTTGTCTGGTCCGTACTTCAACCATCTGATTGGAAGTTCTTCGTCCGGGTTTACAGAGCTGATCATGACCAGGGAAAGGATTGATGTTGGTATTAAGTCTTGAAAAATACAGAAGGGTGCTTCATCAGGCACCGAGAAGAAGCCTTTTAAGAAGGAGTCCAGTGATGTTTACAGTTCGAAAAGTCAGAATAGACCTGAACGCCGCCAAGCTGTTAATGCGGTTGTTATATCAAGACCTGCTGGTGCTCCTCAGCACAACAATCAGCCAAAGGCCGAGAGATCGTGAAGGCACTTCACTCATCTCAACATGACTTTATCTAAGATTCTGCCACAATTATTAAAAACCAATCTAGTGATTCCAAGGGAGGCCCCAAAGAATCACAACACTACATCACCAAAGTATAACCCTAATGCCCGTTGTGCTTTTCACTCTGATAGCCCGGGGCATGATATAGATGATTGTTGGGTTTTGAAGAACAAGGTACAGGTCTTAATTGATGCGAAGGAGATTGAGTTCGAAGCACCTGAAAGACCTAATGTTGTGATAGCTCCTATGCCCAAGCATGGAGTGAATGCTATAGATGAAGACTCGTTTGTGGTTTCGGTGAATGACATTGTTACCCCTTTGATGACTGTAAAGAAGAACCTTTTATTAGCCGGTTTATTTCCAGGCTATGACGAAGGTTGTCGTATGTGTTCTGTCCTACCTATCGGTTGCCATCTTTTGAAGTCAGGTGTCCAACGCCTGATGGATAATAAAGAAATTCTGTTTGAGAAGACTGTTGTTCCTTTGGTTCCTACTGAAGAAGTTGCTATCATCACCATTTTTGACAATTCTTCCAAGGCTTCCTCGAGAAAGCCTGTTAGAATTACATTTGTTCCAAGAATCGCGTCGTTGATCATCACTGTTCCAGGGCATATCCCCTATACATCTGATAAAGTTGTCCCTTGGCACTACGGGGCTGATGTTTATTATCATGGAGTTAAGCAAGATTTGGATGTTGATACTGACGTCAGCAATATTGTTAGACCTGCCAAAGTCACCTGCAGCGAAAGACTTTTCTCCCTTGACATCTCTCCACCAACTGCCCAGAAACCTGTTGTTATTACACCTGCCAGCGTACCTGCTACTATTCCTGTTCAAGTTCCCATTCTTACCCTTATTACCGAGTCATCTGACACTCGGGGAAAAGGGACCACTGATGAGCCTGCCCGGACGGAGGCACCGAAGACAATTACGGTTAAAGCCTCTAGACAAGAGATGGAGGAAATTTTGAAAATCATCAAAAAGAGTGACTACAATATGGTCGAGCAGCTGGGGAAAACCCCATCCAAAATCTCTATGTTGTAACTGTTGCTATGCTCAGAAGCCCATGCCAAGGCTCTGATTGCGTTCCTGAAGACTGCACACGTACCGCAAGAAACCTCGGTTGATCAGTTTAAAGATTGTGTGGCTAGTCTAACTGCTGATAATGGGTTGGGTTTCTCTGACGCTGATTTGACTTCTAAAGGGAAGAATCACAACGATGCCATGTATGTCTCCATTGAATGCAGGGACACTACTCTTGCTCACGTGTTGGTAGATACTGGATCTTCGTTGAATATGTTGCCTAAGAAAGCTCTAGACCGGTTAGACTGTGAAGGGTTGGAGCTGAAACCAAGCAACATTGTCGTCAGGGCCTTTGATGGGTCTAAAAGGATGGTGCATGGAGAAGTTAATATCCCGATTAAAGTTGGTTCTCAGGTTTTTGTATCTATATTCTATGTGATGGACATTCGGCCATCTTATTCTTGTTTGTTGGGTCATCCATGGATCCACAAAGCTAGGGCAGTAAGGTCAACACTCCACCAGAAGCTAAAGTACCCGGTGAAAGGAAAGATTGTGCAGTGCAAGGAGAAGAGGAGTACATGGTGAGCCACCTCAACTCTTTCCGATATGTAGAGATGGATGGGGAGTTCATTGAAACCCCATTCCAACATTTTGAAGAGGTTCCCCAGACGCTGGCATCAACTGAGACTGTTGTTGAAGATCCTCCTATGAAGATGGCTTCCTTCAAGGATGCCCGGGTTGTTGTCGAGAAAGGTGGGTGTGCAAATTGGGAACAACTCCCTAATTTTGCATAGAAGACTAACAAGTTTGGTTTGGTTTCACTGCAGAAGCTCAAAAGGCTGTTCGGAATGCACAGGTCGGAAGACCTCCCTTGTTCATTAGCAATTTAGGAGTGAATGCCATTGAAGACGACGTTGAAGAGTCTGAGTTCGATAGTTAGACCTACCCAAAGACCGACAGTGGACTAAGCAACTGGACAGCAAAGGACTTCATCCCAATTTCTTTTATTACCCAGTAATGAGACTTTTTGTTTTGAATTTGTAACAGACAATGTTTTAAGCTTTACGGCCCGGTGTCTTACCCGGGGCACCGTGGTTTCAATTGTGAGGGCTTTATGTGTGTCATCTACATGTATCATTAATAAAAGCATTGGAAGTTTTCTTGCATTTCAAATCTTGCGCTCCTTGTTTTTCTTTTATTATATATTACGAAACAGCTATTTTACACACACTCACATATACAGGTCTACATCCACTCTGGATCTCAATGGTAATGACTCTGCTACTTCCAGTTATGAATTCGAAAGTCCGATCAACTTAGCGGAAGACGAAGGTGAAAATGATTGCGAAGTGCCTGTTGAACTTGCTAGACTGCTACTTCAAGAAGAGAGGGCTATACAGCCGCATGAAGAGCCGGTAGAAACGGTAAATCTGGGTACAGAGATAGATAAGAAAGAGGTCAAGATTGGTGCAAATCTGGAGTTTAGTGTGAAGCAACGGTTGATTCAGATGCTGCGTGACTACGTTGAGATCTTTGCCTGGTCTTATGAAGATATGCCTGGGTTGGATACCGATATTGTGGTTCACCGTTTGCCTACCAAGGAAGACTGTCCTCCAGTGAAACATAAGGTCCTCCGAATGCGCCCAGATATGTCTGAGAAAATCAAGGTTGAAGTTATGAAACAGTTTGACGTTGGTTTTCTAGAAGTTACTTCTTACCCTCAGTGGGTGGCCAACATGGTTCCTGTGCCGAAGAAGGATGGTAAGGTTCGAATGTGTGTTGACTATAGGGATCTGAACAGGGCAAGCCCCTAGGATGATTTCCCTCTACCTCATATCGATGTTCTGGTTAACAACACTGCTCAGCATAAGGTCTTTTCCTTTATGGATGGTTTCTCCGGTTATAATCAGATTAAAATGGCTCCCGAAGACATGGAGAAGACAACTTTTGTTACTCAGTGGGGTACCTTTTGCTACAAGGTCATGCCTTTTGGACTGAAGAATGTTAGGGCAACGTATCAACGTGCCATGGTTGCTTTGTTCCATGATATGATCCATCATGAGATTGAGGTATACGTCGACGACATGATTGCAAGATCTCAGACTGAAGAAGAGCATCTTGACCACCTTCAGAAGTTATTTGACAAGTTGAAATTGTACAAGCTGAGTTTAAACCCGAACAAGTGCACCTTCGGGGTGAGATCTGGTAAGCTGCTGGGTTTTGTTGTAAGCGATAAAGGTATTCAAGTGGATCCTGCCAAGGTGAAGGCAATATAGGAAATGCCAGCTCCCAGAACAGAAAAAGAAGTCAGAGGCTTTCTGGGATGTTTGAACTACATTTCCCGATTCATCTCGCACCTGACTGCTACTTGTGAACCAATCTTAAAATTACTGAAGAAAGATCAAGTGGTACGATGGAATGATGAATGTCAGGCCGCTTTCAAAAGGATCAAAGAGTATCTCCAAGAGCCACCCATTCTGATGCCTCCAGTTGAAGGGAGACCTTTGATCTTATACTTGACAGTACTCGACAACTCAATGGGGTGTGTGCTGGGTCAGCATGACGAGTCTGGCCGAAAAGAGCATGCTATTTATTACCTTAGCAAAAAGTTTACCGACTGCGAGACCCGATACTCGTTGCTTAAGAAAACTAGTTGCGCTTTGGCATGGGCTGCTCGCCGACTGAGACAGTATATGCTGACTCACACTACTCTATTGATATCAAAGATGGATCCAATCAAGTATATCTTCGAGAATCTTGCCTTGTCTGGAAGAATAGCAAGATGGCAGATGATCTTGACTGAGTATGACATCCAGTATACGACCCAAAAGGCAATCAAGGGAAGTGTGTTGGCAGACCATTTGGCACATCAGGCAGTGGATGATTACCAGTCTATGAACTTTGAATTTCCGGATGAGAGTATCATGATAGTGACTGATTGTGAGACACCTGGACCGGATGAAGGACCTGAGGAAGGATCCCGATGGTCTATGTACTTTAATGGAGCTTCGAACGCTTTGAGTAATGGCATTGGCGCCGTGATCATATCTCCTAAAGGCTCTCATACTTCGTTTACCTCCCGACTATGTTTCAACTGCACCAACAATATGGCGGAGTATGAAGCATGCATCATGGGTCTTCGAGCAGCAATTGACCTAAGGATTAAGTTTCTAAGTGTCTTCGGATATTCCGCTCTCGTGATCAGTCAGATCAAAGGCGAGTGGGATACAAAACACCCAAATCTTATTCCTTACAAGGAATATGTGTTGATGTTGCTTCCATATTTCGAGGAGATAACCTTTGAACACTTCCCTAGAGAGGAGAATCAGTTAGCGGACGCGCTGGCTACAATGTCTTCTATGTTCAAAGTCAATTGGGACAATGAAGCTCCCCGGATTATCATTGAAAGACTGGACGAACCTGCACATTGTTGTGACATTGAGACTAAAGAGGTAGAAGATAAACCCTGGTTTCATGAGGTGAAGAAGTATCTTGAGGCTCAGGAATACCCCGAGGGTGCATCTGTTAATGATAAGAAGTTTCTAAGGAGGTTCACGACAAAGTTCTTCATCAGCAATGGCATCCTTTACAAGCGTAACCATGATTCGACCCTACTGCGATGTATGGATAAGAACGAAGCAGAAAGGATCATGATAGAGTTACATGAAGGTACTTTCGGAACTCATTCCAGTGGACACACCATGGCAAAGAAAATCCTACGGTCAGGATATTTTTGGTCCACAATGGAAGCTGATTGTTATCAGCATTCTCGGACATGTCACAAGTGCCAGGTCTATGCTGATAAGGTGCATATACCTCCAGTTCCTATGAACGTCTTGTCAGCTCCTTGGCCTTTTGCAATGTGGGGTATCGATATGATCGGCGAGATCAGACCTACAGCATCCAACGGGCATCATTTCATCCTGGTAGCTATCGATTACTTTACGAAATGGGTTGAAGCAGCGTCCTTTGCTACTATAACCAAGAATGTCGTGGCACGGTTTATTCGGCACAATCTGATCTGTCGATACGGTGTACCAGAGAGGATCATTATGGATAATGGTACCAATATCAACAACAAGATTATCATTGCGCTCTGCAAGCAATTCAAGATACAGCATCACAACTCTTCTTCCTACCGGCCGAAGATGAATGGGGCTGCAGAAGCGGCTAATAAAAATATTAAGAAGATTGTGCAGAAGATGACAGTGACATACAAAGACTGGAACGAGATGTTACCATTTTGTCTTCATGGGTACCGTACCTCAGCACGGACGTCAACAAGGGCAACACCTTATTCCTTGGTATATGGTATGGAGGTTGTCTTTCCCATTGAAGTTCAGATACCCTCTCTTTGGATTATGAAGGATGCAAGTTTGAGCGAAGATGACTGGATTTAGACCCGACTTGACCAGCTGAACTTAATCGACGAAAAGAGACTCACTGCTATTTGTCATGGTCAGACGTATCAAAAGCGGATGATCAAGGCATTTAAGAAGAAAGTTAGACGACAAGAGTATCAAGTTGGGGACCTGGTAATCAAGCGCATTATCTTACCTCAAGGTGATCCCAGGGGCAAATGGACTCCTACTTACGAAGGGCCATTTGTGGTTAAGAACATTTTCTCAAGAGGAGCTATGATTCTAACCACCATGGATGGTGATGACCTTCCTCACCCCGTCAATGCAGACATAGTGAAAAGATACTATGCATAATCAAAGACCCGCTAGGTCGACTGGCCTAGGCAAAAATAAGGGCTTCCCGACAAACCAAAAGGGGTTCGGGAAAAAATAAGGGATGAAAATGGAAAAAATATGTATACCCGGTAAGTCGAAAACCTGAAAAGGCGACTTGAGCAAAAAGGGGTATCCCGGTGGACTGAAACCCCGAAAGGGCGGTCCAGGAAAAAGTTAGGGATCAAAGCGTAAAACTGTGTCTCATTGGATCACCTTGCATCCAGGCTTCGATATCGACTATCAAGCTCGGACGAAACTAATTAATCTGATCTACCTTCAACCAAGTAGCAAAGTGATGATATGCTCGAGGACATAAAGGCAATAGCAGAGTTGGAACCCAGTGGGATTATTCACATAACTATTTTGTTTTGTTTTCACAAATTGTATAAATTCTATTTGTTCGGTGGCGTTCTTTTACTAGGACGTCAGTCTCTTGTACAAAAACGCCTATTTATAGGCCAAACTTCAAAATCAATACAATTCATTTTCCAAGAAATTTCAAACTGTTTTTCCTTTTTTTTGTTTTGCAAAGAACGTCCAATGTTCATTTTTTGATATATGCATTTGACATTGATTGTTGCTCATAAATATTTACATGCGAAACAAAAAACGATTACTGGTAATATCAGAAACAGGGGCAATAAGATTTGTCCAAGCTTTACAGTTGCTCTGTCCACCAAGGTACCAAGGTAGATTCAGCTGAAGAACGTGGTCAATGTGCCTTCACTCCTCGCAGAGTAAGAAAAGACAGTAATGATAGCTCTCCCAGCTGAGACTCGCAACTGTGAATGAATCGGTAATATTCTCCCTAAGCAGAGTTTATCTATCATCAACACTGAAAAGGCTTAATCTCCCCGGCAGTCTTAATATTTCCCAGCAGAGTATAAGAATCTTCCCCGGTAGAATACAAGATATCCCTAGTGGAAATAAAATTTTCCCAGTGCAGTCTGAAAAAGCTTCCCCAGTGGAGTTGAAGAATCATCCCTAGTAGACTCTAGAAGTTCATCCCCGGCGTAGTATAAAAATAAATATCCCCAACCGAGTTCAAAGGAAGATTATCCCCATTAGAGCCTAAAAGGTTGTCCCCAGTGAAGCCGCAATTGAAAGATCATCCCCAGCGAAGTTCTTTCCTTTCACAAACAGAACTCAAAACCCCATCAGGATTCAGTATCACCAGCAACAGTAATTCATCCCCAACGGAACTTATTGGTTGAATCCTCAGCAGAACATTTCTTCCCCACAGATTAATCTCCTCCTCAGTGTTACTCCCCAACGGAGTTATCTTCTCCTGCAGGTTTATTCTCGCAATCATCTTCGTTCACCATCCCCAGCGGAAACGAAGAATCCAACTCTATTCTCCAGCAGCTATCCAGGATTTATTTTCCCCAGCTAGAAACATTACATTTCCATACATCATGATACATGCATATACGCATCATACAACACGATCTCATTTATTTTGAGAACATCATTGCTTGATCCATATCATGCATTGCATATGACTGACCTTTACCTTTCAGGAAGGATGCAGTTAAGTTCTCAGCAGTCGAAGACCTGACCGGTTCTTAAATCTCAACTGAATTATCCTCAGTTGAATTTCAGATAAGGTTCTCAATCTCGACAGTTTTCCTCTGTCATAGTGTGGACGAGTTCTACAATCTCAACGGTATACTACGTTGAAGACCAGACAGTTCCTAGATCTTGATGAAGATATTTTCCTCCGTCATAGTGTGGACGAGTTCTACAATCTCAATGGTATACTACGTTGAATACCAGACAGTTCCTAGATCTTGATGAAGATGTTTCCCTCCGTCATAGTGTGGACGAGTTCTATAATCTCAACCGTATACTACGTTGAAGACCAAACAGTTCCTAGATCTTGATGAAGATGTTTTCCTCCGTCATAGTGTGGACGAGTTCTACAATCTCAACGGTATACTACGTTGAAGACCAGACAGTTCCTAGATCTTGATGAAGATGTTTCCCTCTGTCATAGTGTGGACGAGTTCTACAATCTCAATGGTATACTACGTTGAAGACCAGACAGTTCCTAGATCTTGATGAAGATGTTTCCCTCCGTCATAGTGTGGACGAGTTCTACAATCTCAACGGTATACTACGTTGAAGACCAGACAGTTCCTAGATCTTGATGAAGATGTTTCCCTCTATCGTAGTGTGGACGATTTCTACAATCTCAACGGTATACTACGTTGAAGACCAGACAGTTCCTAGATCTTGATGAAGATGTTTCCCTCTGTCATAGTGTGGACGAGTTCTACTATTTCAACGGTATACTACGTTGAAGACCAGACAGTTCCTAGATCTTGATGAAGATATTTTCCTCTGTCATAGTGTGGACGAGTTCTACAATCTCAACCGTATACTACATTGAAGACCAAACAGTTCCTAGATCTTGATGAAGATGTTTTCCTCCATCATAGTGTGGATGAGTTCTACAATCTCAATAGAATTATACTCCATTGAAGACCAGACAGTTCCTAGATCTTGATGAAGATGTTTCCCCCCAGTTGAATTATGGACAAGTTCTTAAAACTCAGCAGAGATTTTCTCTCAGCTGAGGTACAGGCAAGTTCCTAAATCTCAATAAAAGATAGACTTCCCCAGCGGAATCTTCTACAAACAACAGGTATGCAAATTCTCGCTAAGGAATCTCTTATGCGATTGACGCTCCCACAGATGGTATCTGTAAGCCCATCCTCCTACCAACAATCTCCAAATTTCATCTGTAAGCCCATTCCCGACATCACCAGGCTGATACCACTTCATGCGAGTGCAAATTTCTGGGCACTCTAGTATTCAATCATCTTCCACCTTTGGATCACGAAAGGCGCGAAAGCCAATCTACATCCTCAGGTTTAAGAAGATTGAATAGGGGCAGATGTTGTACCCCAAAATTTTCCCTCTCATATTTCTCAAAACATTGCAAGGAAATTCTCCAAGTGGCTCAAGATTGCTGAAGAGTTGGACAGTCAAGCTATCTCCTAAGGCAGTCAACCCCAAATTAGGGTTTTATGTTGCATCAAGATCCTTGAGTCCAAATGACCTCAAGTTCTCCCCAATTTCCTAATATGTTCTCAAGGTCATCCATGTCAAATTTCAAGCCTTGCAGAGGAAGTTTGCTCAGTCAATTGCTCAAAGGGTCCAAAAATCGACTATGCTAGGGCAAAAGTCAACTGTGACCTATAAACAGTCAAACTTCAAGATTTTTTGTCAACATTCTCATTTTGAAGGATATTTCATCATTTTATCAAGGTTTGATCATGATTCATCAAGGATTGCTCAAAATTCATCAAGACTCAAAAGTTGCTAAATTAGGGTTTTGTAGGAAAAGTCAACTCAACTTTGACTAAGCATAACTTTCTTATAATTTATGAGAAATGACCCATACGAAGCTAATTTTGAATAGGATTCAATTTCCTACAATCCATATTCATACCCCAAGATCAGAAAATGCACTCACAAGAAGTTATAAATTTGGACATTATAGGTCATTTTTTAAAGTCAACAAAAACACCTTTTTTTCCAAAGCTTATAACTTGAGCATGGAATATCAAAATGATATGAGACCAAAATGGTTGGTTATAGGACATCTCAAGCGTTCTAAAAAGTCCAAGAACACTTCCAAAAGTTCAAAATTGAAGAAGTTATGCATTGTTGAAGTAGGGCATTTTTGCAAAATTGCCAAAAGTCAACTATCCCCAAAACATCAAATTTTGTCAAATGGGCCCATTCTTTTCCACTTGATTTGAGCTTGCATCATTGTCCACGTGTCCTAGCTTTAGCCATGTGTCCATTTATCAATTTTATTATTTTATTTGATTTTTTATTAAATTATTTCATTTTAAATCAAATTAAATCCCAAACTTCGATTACATGAGATTTTTTGCTATTTTCAGGATTGGATTCTCATCAATATCATCATCAAATTCGTATCACACAAGATAATGTGCAAAAAGATGTTTTTTTGACAAATTTGGCAAGTTTTAAAAAGTGAATCAAATCAAATATGGGTGCATTGATTTAGAGAGATTGGATTCATGATTCTTGACCTAATGTATTCCATGATACATTTAGAATCCAAAGGACACGAAATAGAGGTTGGAGGATGCAAGAACAATCAAAAACAAAACTTGAAAAAGTGGTGAAAAAGCTTGAACCTAAATTCATACTTAGAGGCGATCTCAGAAGCCAAGAAGGGTCTCAATCAATTGCTGGAGGTTCACTGAGTTGAAACCAACCCAAAGCAAGCTCCCATACATGCCCAAACGCACTGTAAGTACCACGCAGATCCGTTTCTTTCTTGAATTCGTGAATCCTCATTCTGGCATCTTTTGGATAAAATAATTACATGTTTGTGATCACCAAGACATTTGCAAACTTTTTGTATTATTGAATTTCGTTTATATGACTTGTACCAAGAATCACCATAGTTAGGGTTCTTGGAGCTTTTTTGGGCGTTTTTTTACAGGTAAAATTAGCCTTAATGATGGCTATGGACGTGACCGGGAGAGGAAGACGAATGCAACCATGGTCTTGGGAGGAATTTATATGGCCTGAGATTAATTTTAGGAATGGCCTGTGCATTTAGCTGCGGATTTAAATCCGCAGGTAACTTCGTAACAGGCTTGGGGACAGGGACGACATTGTGTCCTCCTCTGTTGGCCCTTTTCAAATTTTCGCGCATTTTTTTATTTTGCTGGCACATTAACGCATTTTGTCTTATAATATTGTTTTTGTATATTGTTAACAACTGAAGCACAATGGCCTAGTGGCAAGCAAGCACTGGCAGCATCCAACAGGACCTGGGTTCGAATCCCAGGTCCCCCACTCTCTTTGTTATTTTGTTTCTTCAGATATTCCAATACGCATAAGGAGCAGCAGTGCATCATACACCATCATCTATCCAATGGAGAGATGGCCAATGGCTAGATCTGATGGATGGAGATGGAAGGACCACCAAGGCTTTGGTCAACGTGTCCACACCAAGTCCAGGAAAGTCAATGCAGGGTCAGCGTGTTTTGGGCTTCAGATTGCTCCTCAAACACCTCATTTCAGACCCAAACCCCCTAACTCTCTCTATTTCATTTGTTTATTTTGATTTTGATTTAATTATTTTTATTATTTTCTAACCAATCAAGTTTTTTTCCTTTATAAAATTAAAACCACAAAAATATTTTCTTCCTAAAATCAAATTTTAATTTTTATTAACAAACATTAATTTAATTAATTTAGGCTTTAATTAGAAATAACTTTAATATATTTATGTAAATAATTAAAATTAACTTAGACTTAATTAGGTTTTACTAACATTAATTAATTTTTATTTCTTTCTCAAAATACGAAAAAATCCAAAAATATTTATTTTCATTAATTAATTAATTTATTTATTTATTTAATAATTAACTTAGGTAATTTCTCCCTTAATTCAAAAAACAACAAAAAATCTTTTTCTTTAATAACAAAGGGTCAAAACCCTAGAACTCGCACTTGATTCAATTTTCTGCACGCGATCTATTTATTCAATATTGTATTTGTTCCCGGAATGTAATAGATAATTAGGACCATTTAACTATTTTTATCGCTTTATTTATTTTTCCGAATTTAAATTTCAAAGGGTTGCTTTTGGCGATGTAAATACCTGACGCCTTGTAATTTAATTTCCGCAATTTATTTTCCGCAATTTATAACTGTTAGATGTTTGATAATAGGGATGCATGACAAGATTAAACATTTAAACCTAAAATCAACTTAGATAACCATTAACATGTACAAAGATAAAATTAACTGAAAATAACACACTCGCACATGCGCACTCTTAGGGTACACCCCACTTGGTTGCCTTCGCACGCGGTCATTGAGTATAGGTCACTTCAGATCTCGTCCTCTTGTCTAAAAGATCATAGTCGCCTCGAAACGGTTTCCTCGGAAATGATTGCCTCAAACAAATGATCTAAGACATTAGGGTTACCGCTAAGGCGTCCTAACATTGCTTTGGTGACTGTAAGTCCCTAAATTCGAAGTGACCCTCAAACTCCAACGACGGTGTTACCTACTCTTCAATAGTAGGATAGCATTGTCTAAAGGAACATAGCATAGAACGATTCCTTTTTCGAGTAGGTAGATGGTTCTTAAGTACTTGCTCTTTCAAAAAACAAAATCTTTTTCACACTTACACTTTTTCGAACAAAGTTTTCAAAAACACTTCATACGCTCTTGAGGACAGAAACAAGAGTTAAATCGAAGTTTCAAATAAAAACTTTTTTTAAATCCACAAGCACAAAGAAAACAATTTTGAAAACATATGAGCAAGTACCTAAGAGCCCGTGGATAACCACAGATAGAAAGGGTGCTAACACCTTCCCTTTCTATAATCTACCCCCCGAACCCGAGAAACATCTCGAAAAAGGAATTTTTCTGTGCTTTTTTCCTTTCCTTGTTGGATAAAATAAAAGTCGGTGGCGACTCTTGCTTACCGCGACATTTTGCGAACACAAACGCAAAACACAAACTAGCATTCCAAAAAAATAGTCAGTTCTTTCCCACCGTATCACAGGGGGAAACTTCCAGACATCCCGTATAATTCTGATAAGTTTGGCTTAGGTTTCACTTCAAGTGCTCAAAAGGCTGTACGTCGTGCCCGTGCTGGAGGGCCACCCTTGAAGATTAGCAACCGAGAGGTCAACGCGGTAGAAGATGGTGAAGAGGATTGCAACTTGGAGGATTGGATCTTTCTGACTATCAATGGAGGACTCCGCAATTGTGAGCCCAGAGACTTTGTCCCAATAACTTTCATCTCTCAGTAATTTATCTTTTCTTTTTGTTGTTCGATCTGTAATATTCACAAACAATTAGCACTCCTAAAACCTTGTGACTTTCCCGAGGCACAATGGTCCATTTGTAAGGGTTATTATTTTCATCTTCATATGACATTCAATGAATCATGGACGTTTTTCGCATGCAAACTTTTTGGCTCATTGTTTTTCTTTTACATTTTATTTTCTTTTAAAGGTGGCTATACCCTTACACACACCCACACTCACAAATGCAGGTACCCGTCCACTCTGGATCCCATGGGTAACGATACTGCTATGGCCTTTTGTGACTCTGAGGATCTAATCTACCAAGCCGAAGACGAAGGTGAGGAAGATTGTGAGGTACCAGGGGAACTTGCCAGACTTCTACAACAAGAGGAAAGAGTCATTCATCCTCACGAAGAACCTGTGGATACAATCAACTTGGCTACCGAGGAGGATAAAAAAGAGGTCAAGGCGGGTGCCAATTGGACCCCAGTGTCAAAGAGCTCCTAATTCAATTGTTACATGACTATGTTAAGATCTTTGCCTGGTCATATGAAGACATGTCGGTACTTGATACGGACATCGTGGTACATCGTCTGCCTACTAGAGAAGACTGCCCACCAGTAAAGCAAAAGGTTCGCCGCATGAGACCTGATATGTCAAAAAATATTAAAGCGGAGGTCATGAAGCAATTCAATGTTGGATTCTTGGTTGTCACTTCCTATCCTCAATGGGTCGCCAACATTGTTCACGTACCTAAAAAAGATGGCAAAGTAAGAATGTGTATGGATTATAGAGATTTGAATTGGGTGAGCCCTAAAGATGATTTTCCACTCCCCCACATTAATATCCTGGTTGACAACACTGCACAACATAAAGTGTTTTCCTTCATGGACGGATTCTCAGGTTATAACCAAATCAAAATGGCACCTGAGGACATGGAGAAAACTATATTTTTCACACAGTAGGGTACATTCTGCTACAAGGTAATGCCATTCGGATTGAAGAATGTTGGGGCAACCTATCAACGCGCCATGGTAGCTTTATTTCACGATATGATACATCATGAAATAGAGGTCTACGTAGACGATATGATAGGCAGATTGCAAATAGAAGAAGAACACCTTGATCACTTACAAAAGTTGTTTGAGAGACTGAAGAAGTATAAGTTGAGGTTGAATCCAAACAAGTGCACATTTGGAGTACAGTCCGGTAAACTCCTAGGTTTTGTCGTCAGTAACAAAGGTATTGAGGTCGATCCTTACAAAGTTAAAGCAATACAAGAGATGCATGCTCCTTATACTGAGAAGGAAGTCAGAGGATTCTTGGGACGCTTAAACTATATTGCCAGGTTCATTTCTCACTTAACAGCTACTTGTGAGCCCATCTTCAAGCTATTGAAGAAAGATCAAGTAGTCATATGGAATGATGAATGCCAAGTTTCTTTTGACAAAATCAAATAATACTTACAAGATCCTCCTGTGTTGATACCACCAGTCGAGGGAAGACCGTTGATCATGTATCTGACTATTCTAGAAAACTCAATGGGGTGTGTATTGGGGTAGCATGACGAGTCTGGCTGAAAAGAGCATGCTATTTATTACCTGAGAAAAAATTTTACCGACTGTGAAACCAGATATTCACTGCTCGAGAAAACTTTTTGCGCTCTGACATGGGCTGCTCGCCGGCTTAGACAGTATATGCTGACTCATACTACCTTTTTGATATCTAAGATGGATCCGATAAAATATATCTTCGATAAGCCTGCTCTTTCTGGGAGAATAGCTAGATGGCAGATGATCCTAACGGAGTACGACATACAGTATACTACCCAAAAAGCTATAAAGGGCAGTGCATTGGATGATTATCTTGCTCACCAAGCTGTAGAAGACTATCAGTCCATGAAGTTTTAATTCCCGGATGAAGACATCATGACATTAGACAACTGTGAAGAAATCAGGCCATATGACGGACGTGAACAAGGATCTCGATGGACCCTTTTCTTTGATGGGGCATCCAATGCACTTGGTAATGGTATCGGTGTCATACTCATATCTCTAGAAGGGTGTCATACTCCCTTTACGGCCATACTTTGCTTCAACTGTACAAACAACATGGCAGAGTACGAAGCATGCATCTTCGGTCTCAGAGCTGCCATAGACTTGGGAATCAAATATTTAGATGTGTTTGGAGATTCAACTTTGGTCATCAGTCAGATCAAAGGGGGGTGGTACACTAAGCACCCAAACCTTATCCCTTACAAAGAACATGTTTTGACATTGCTACCACATTTTGAGAAGATTACCTTCGAACATTTCCCGCGAGAAGAAAATTAGCTAGCAGATGCTCTAGCCACAATGTCATCCATGTTCAAACTTAATTGGGATAACGAGGCTCCCCAGATCACCATCGAACGAATGGATGAACCAGCACACTATCACGAGATTAATACTGAAGAAGTAGTGGACCAGCCTTGGTTTCATGAAGTCAAGAGGTATCTCGAGGATCAAGAATATCCGGAAGGAGCTTCAATCAATGATAAGAAGTTCTTAAGGAGATTCTCCGCTAAGTTCTTCCTTAGTAACGACATCCTGTACAAACGCAATCATGACTCCATTTTGCTTCGGTGTGTGGATAAGGTTGAAGCTGAAAAGATCATGGTTGAATTACACGAAGGTACTTTTGGCACTCACTCCAGTGGGCATACGATGGCGAAGAAAATCCTACGGGCAGGCTATTATTGGTCTACCATGGAGGCAGATTGCTATCAACACTCTCGGACCTGCCATAAGTGTCAGATTTATGCTGACAAGGTGCATGTACCTCCGGTTCCTCTGAATGTCTTGACGGCTCCTTGGCCCTTTGCTATGTGGGGAATTTATATGATTGGAGAGATCAAGCCTACATCCTCCAATGGACACCGCTTCATCCTAGTTGCCATTGACTATTTTACAAAATGGGTCGAAGCAGCTTCCTTCGCCTCCGTTACCAAGAATGTTGTTGCCCGCTTCATCAAGTAAAACCTTATTTTCCAGTACGATATCCTGGAAAGGATCATCACTGACAACGGTATAAATCTCAACAACACCATGATCATCTCCTTGTGCGAGCAATTCAAAATCCAGCATCATAATTCTTCTCCCTATCGGCCAAAGATGAATGGTGTTGTCGAAGATGCAAATAAAAACATTAAGAAGATCATACAGAAAATGACAGTCACATACAAAGACTGGCATGAGATGTTACTATTCGCTCTCCATGGGTACTGTACCACGGCTCGCACATCAACCGGGGAAACACCCTATTCTTTGGTTTATGGCATGGAGGCTGTCTTGCCTATTGAGGTTCATATCCCCTCTCTGAGGATTATGAAAGATGCTGGGTTGAATGAAGACGATTGGGTCTAGACTCGACTTGATCAACTGAATTTGATTGATGAGAAGAGACTTACTGCTGTTTGCCATTGTCAGATGTATCAAAAGCGGATGATCAAGCCTTTCAACAAGAAAGTCAGCCGCCAAGTATATTAAGTTGGGGATTTAGTGATCAAACGTATCATCTTTCCGCAAAGTGATCCCAGGGGAAAACGGACTCCTACTTATGAAGGACCATTTCTAATCAAAAACATCTTCTCCGGTGGAGCAATAATCTTGACCACCATGGATGGCGACGACCTGCCACACCCTGCGAACGCGGACATAGTCAAAAGATACTACGCACAAGAGACCCGCTAGGTTGACATACCTAGGCAAAACAAGGGCATCTCGACGAACCAAAAGGTTTGGGCAGAAATTAGGGATAAAATAAAAAAATCTGTATACCTGGCAAGTTGAAAACCCGAAAGGGCGACTTGGGCAAAAAAGGGTTTCCCGGTGGACTGAAAACCCAAAAGGGCGGTCCAGGAAAAAGTTAGGGAATAAAAGAGTGTGACTATGTCCCGTCGGATCATTTGACAGACAACCTTTGGCTTCCGCTGACAAACTCAGAGTTTCTGATCAATTCAATCATCTTCGGACAAGGCAAATAGACAAGATACTCGGAGATACAAAGGCTATAGCAGAATGGGAACCCCATGGGATTATTACACATAGCTATCTTTCTTTATATTAAATTTTTCTTGTTTACGACGACATTCTCTTACTAGAATGTTTGTCTCCTTTGTACAAAGAATTTATTCAAAGTCAATACAAAGATGCCTCTTCGAAAGTGCAAAAACTATTTATCTTTTTTATTTACACGTGTGTTTTGTTTACAAAAACGTCCATTGATTCATTAATGAACATATGCATTTGAACATGATTATTGTTTACAAATAAACAAAATAAGAAAGATAATTACTGATAGGTTGAAAGAGTAGGGAAATGCCTCTAGGATATTCCATAAGAAATCCCCTACAATACGTCATTTAATCCCCAAGCGGAACGAAGTTTCAAATTATTAATCCCCAGTAGAAGTCGTCAAAATCTCAGGATTCCCCGAGCAGATCTTACAAGTAGTACATGGCATTGCCCTCATAATAGAACTTATTTCTCTCAACAAAAGTTCATCAGTACTTCAACTTCAAGACATAAATTCAACATATCCTCAGCGGCATGCGGGGATTTATTTTCCTCAAATAGACAGCAATACAGCAAATCAGCTCACATGTACATACATTACATCCATATATCATAAACATTGATAAAGAAAATACACTGCATCATACATTTCATGCAACATAACTTTATGTTTTAGCTAACATTTTACCCTTTTCAGGATAAGATTAAAAAGTTACCATTAACGATATGCAATCATGATACAGTTCAGATACGCTCCAGACACGGATGTCATTCTAATACTCATTCAGATACAACATTCAGATACAGTTCAGATACGCTCCAGACACAGATGCTAGTCTGATACTCATTCAAATACAACATTCAGATACAGATCAGATACGCTCCAGACACGGATGCCATTCTGATACTCATTCAGATACAACATTCAGATACAGTTCAGATACGCTCCAGACACGGATGCCATTCTGATACTCATTCATATTTCAAATTCAAATACAGTTTAGATACGCTCTAGACACGGATGCCATCCTGATACTCATTCAGACACAACTTACAGATACAATACGGATACGCTCCAGGCACGGACGCTATTCTGACACTCATTCTTTCAGCTTACAAATTACAATTCAACAAACACTCTTGGATGGAATATACGAGCCCATCTCCAACAAGATTCTATCACCTCTCTAAATGGCATCTTTAAGCCCATTCCCTCAACCGCGCGTCGCCGAGTGCAAATTTCTGGGCACTCTAGTGTCCAATCATTCTTTCACCTTCGAGTCACGAATGGCAAAAATCGCCAATCTAACTCTTCAGGTTTAAGAAGATTGAAAAGGGGAAGCTGTTGTACCCCAAAATTTGCCCTCTCATTTATCAACTGGATTAGGGTTTGATCAACTCAAGACATCTCATCTTGCACTGATGACCCAAAATTAGGGTATGAGTTTGCACAAGGATTTTTGGACTATCAATGCTTCATATGACTTTCAAGTATCATCATGGACCCCTAAGATTACTCATGTCAAGTTTCAAGCCTTGAATCACATTTTTGACCAGTTAATTGGACAGTTGACCTAAAATCAGTTGTATTGGGAAAAAAGTCAACCATGGCCAATTTACAGTCAAACTTCATAATTTTTTATCCACATCAACACTTTAGACTCATATTTATCATTTGATCAAGTTTGGACCATAATTCCTCAAGAAATTTGATCAAATCATCAAAAGGGCAAAATGGTCAAAATTAGGGTTTTGACTGAGAAAGGGCAATTTCTGCTTTTTGACCTAGAAAATGACCATTTGGTTTGAAGCATGATTTCAAGGGTTCATTTGTGTCATCTTTACCTAATTACATGGTCCAAAACCTTGCATTTTCATTGGATTGATAGATGAAATTTGCAGTCAACTGATCAAAAGTCAATTATACACTAAAAAGTCAAACTTTGACTTTTTGGTCAAAATCAAGTGCCAAGGATCACAATTCATCAAAACATGACAAAATGTGAAACTTGTTCATCAAGAAATCAAATATTGAAGATTTGGTTTTAAAATTAGAAATTTTCTTAACTTAGAAATTTTTCTAAGTATAGAAAATTTCTTATTTTTTCTCAACTTTAAGCCAAATTTCCACCATGATGCAAGATGATTTAAAGAAAGTTCCCAACATGAAAGTTGTAGACCTCCATGAAATCTACAACTTTGCTTCACACTTTTTCCCTAAAGAGGCTTGGATATCAAGATATAATTTTATGATTACATTCTCATGAACTAAATAACTTAGTGAAATTTTGCCCTAGTTCCAAGAATAATCTTGAAATGTATTTCAAAGATGAGTTATAGAGCACATTGCAAGCTTTCCAAAATGTCCAAGAACTCCTCAAGATCATTTTTGAGTACGGAGAATCAAAGAGATGAAGTAGGCAATTTCTCACTTTGAATTCAAGCCAATTCAAGAAGAACAAAATTCAAATCAGAACCTATGTTGCCTAATCCTTGCTTTACAGGTCTCAAACTTGTTTCTCACTTCATAATTTAATTCTTACACAGATGATAAAGCTTTAATCCAAGCACAAGTGTCTTTGTCCAAGCTTTAATTCCATAAATGGCACAAAGTTGCCATTGCCATTTTGGAAAAGCATAACTTTTGCAACTTTTTGTTTCTTGAGCATTGGACCTATTTTCTCTGCACACACAAGTCCTATAAACCAAATACAAGTTGTCTAGGACTTGAACCAACTCCAAGCAGGCCAGTACAAGCATGTGGAGACTTGTCCCTTCACTTTGCTTCAAAAGCAAGAAAGTGTGCAAAAAGCCTACAACTCAAAAATCTGTTGTGGAGTTGACTTGAAACTTGCTCTATACTAATACACAAACACATTACAACTTGGAGCACGATTGCTAAGGGCCTAAAACACTCCAGAACACCCTCTCACCAAAAACCTGTCAAAAACTTGCAGTTTGAGCATAAGCATAATAATCCATAAATTGGCTCGTGTGTTTCAAGTTTTAATCATCCAAACACTTTACCTACTTCATATCTAAGTGATCCAGACCATCATCCTTGCACTGTAACTCCTCCTTCTTCATCTGCCATTTTTGTTTTCAAAGCTTGCAGGTTGACTTGGATAGAGAGTTCCAGGCACTTCCAAAGCAAGGCAAGGATTGGAACACACTCAGGGAGGTTCAAGCAAGATCAAGCAATCATCAGGCCTTCATAAATCTCACTCAAACTCCATTCACGGTCTCAGCTGAAAGAGGTAAGAACTCCAACTTTTATCTCCTCATACAGGCATCCATTGGCCATGATTTGTGAAACAAAAATGTAGATATCATTGCTACAAAGTTGTACATATCCATAACTTTCATTTATTTGGCCTGAGTTGAGAGAATTTTGAACTTGAGGTTCCTGGAAAAATTAGGTTAAGAATTAGGGCCATTAAAATTCTCTTTAATCTTGGACTTATAGTTTTATCCATGCACATGGTTAGAATCGTGAGACAAAATGCTATAACATTCATATTATCAATTTCCATTTTTGTTGAGAGATGAAAGAGTTACAGGAGGTCTGGCTAGCTTGAGGAAGAAGATGAAGTACAGGGCTAGGAACGGTTTTTTGTTATGTATATTTTATTTCATTTAGACTAACGGATGTACGGCCACCCCAGTGGCAAGGCAGCGCGCTGAAATTGCCAAGGTCATGGGTTCGAGCCTTGGTGCCTTCCTTTTGCCTATTTTCTCACATTTTTTGCCATTTTTTCTCACTATGCAGCATTGGGCCTTTGTCTCATTAGGCCTTATTTTTTTTCTGGTGCTTACATGTTGTTTACTCAAGATACCCTCTGGCTCATATATTTTATTTATTTATTTTATTTTCATTTTTGTTTTATTAAATATTTTCTTTAATATATAAAAATCTTGAAAAATATAAATATTATAAATATTGCATTTTTATTTATTTTATTTTTATTTTCACATAAAAGATATTTTTTTAAAAACTATATATTAATTATTTTTCTTAAATAAACTTGTAAATATAATACAATAGAATTAGGTTAACTATTTTATTCCTTTTATTTATTTATTTCATACTTGTAAAATATTTATTTTTGATATATAAAAACTAAATATTTTCATAAGATATTGTTTATTATTTTTAATACAAAAAATACATAAAAATAATACCTATAGAACTTTATTTTCTTTTAAATTAGAAATTAGGGTTAACTTTTATTTTCAAGAATTAATTTCTTTTTCTTAAGTTTATTAGATTTAAGTCAAAACCCTTTTCACATAAAAAACAAAACAAAAATCCTTTTCTTGCATTTTATGTATCCTTGCATATTTAAATTGTCTTGTACATTATTTATTCCATTATTTGTACAAATTCGATTTGGTTGTAATAGCTTAATTAGATTTACATTATTGCAAATCCCCATTCATAATTTGTATTCCCCCCTCCCATAAAAATGTTGTAATAGCGTAGTAATCTTTAAATTACGCAATTTATCGCTTTTATATATCATGCTAGTAATTAGGGTTTGTATGGCAAGATAAAAACAAATCAAATAGAAAACCCTAAATCCAAAACAAAATCAAGCATGAAAATAACACACTTGCACACAAGCATCCTTAGGGTTTCTCCACTTGGTTGCCTTATACAAAAATAGTCATATTACGCACGCGAAGTATCTTGGCAAAAACAAACAAGTATAAGATCATAGTCCCTCGATGACGCTATTTTAAGTTGCCTTACAAAATGATCTTGGTCCCTCAAAAATTCTAAGATACTTTGCAATATTGCTAATCATGGTTATACGATGACTCATGCCCGTCCCGTTTACATCCAAAGATAGGGTTGCCTACCAAATCAATGGTAATACAACAATGTCAAAGGAATAGAAAATGAACAAGAAAGATGTTTAAGTAGGTAGATCACTTCTAGTTACTTGCTCCATTTCAAAATAACTATCCTTGCTATTTTCCAAACAAACACACACATTTCCAAACATCTTACAAACATTGAAAACATTTTAAAAAATACAAACATCTTTGTATACATTCTTACAAACGAGAATCATTACAAAGATTTCCTAAACGATGGCCTATTTTACAAAATACTTTCAAAAACCACACAAAGCACAATTTCAAACAAAAGCAAGTGATCTAGAAAGTAACTAGGAGCCAATGGAAAACCATGGATGAAAAGGGTGCTAACACCTTCCCTTTTCATAATCTACCCCCTGAACTCAATAAAACATCTCAAAGGTTTTTCCTATGCTTTTTCACATTTCCTTTTGGATAAAAGAAAAGTTGGTGGTGACTCTTGCTAAACCGCAACATTTGCGATCAAACGCAAAAACTTCAAGTCAGTTCTCCCACAGCATCACACAATCTAACTCTTCAGGTTTAAGAAGATTGAACATGGGAAGATTTTTTACCCTAAAATTTTCCCTCTCTTTTCTCAAGACATTTCTCACCAAAGATCTCAGAGGCTCAAGGGTTCTCAAGAGTTTGATCATACAAACTCACCTCCTAAGAATTGAGCCTCCAAATTAGGATTTTGGTTTTCTCAAAGACAATTGGACTTTTTATGCCTCAAGTGACTTTCATGATTCATTATAGGTCTTCAAGATTTCTCATACCAAGTTTCAAGCCTTGCATCACAAATTTGCTCAATCAATTGTTCAGATGACTGAAAATTAGTTATATTGGGTAAAAAGTCAACTATAGTCAATATACAGTCAAAGTTCATGATTCTTGGCCAACATCAACATTTTGAAGTGATATTTATAAATTTACCAAGGGTTGATCATAGTGCCTCAAGAAAAGCACTCAAATCATCAAAGGGGTAAAATTGTTAAAATTAGGGTTTTGACAGAGAATGACTGATCAGTGATTTTTGACCTAGTACATGACCTAATGATTTGAAGCATAATCTCAAGGACTCAAACACAACATGTTGACGTGATTTCATGGCTCAAATAATTTCTCAAGATCAATGGATTGATAGTTGAAGTTTGATCAACTGATGAAAAGTCAACTGATACACAAAAATTCAAACTTTGACTTTTTGGTCAATGTTAAAATTTAAGGATCAAAATTCATCAAGATATTCAAAAATATCAAACTTGATCATCAAGAATCAAGAAATTCAAGAAAGTCCACCAAAAAAGTTAAAGTTTTCAATACTTAGAAAATTTCTAAGTATTTTTAACCTTGATAATTTCAATACTTCATGACAATTTTTCACCAAGATGCAAGATGATTCAAGGAAAATTTTCAACATGAAAATTGTAGATATTGATGAATTATACACCTTTGTCACTTAGGGTTGATGTCGAAAAAATGCTTAGATTTGAAGATATAAGCTCATAACGTCATGACATTTTTTATAAAACACTTAGTGAAAATTTTAGCAAGTTTAGGCAGATTTTTGACCTAACTTCTTGACCAATTTTCACCTAGTTCCAAGATGATTTTGTAAAAGTGGTCAACATGAAGGTGTATACAATGTTTCAAGCTTTCAAAAATGTCCAAGAACTTGGAGATATCATTTTTGATCTAGGAGTTTCGAAGAGAAGAAGTTGGGCATCCATTCTTGAATTATAGGTCATTTTCATGAAGAACACTTGAACAAATCTCAAACCATGCTGTATAAATATTACTTTGCAGGCTTCAAACTTGAAAATCACTCAATAATCAAATGCTTACTCAACTAATTGATCTATTTTCCAAGCATTTGAGCCATTGTCCAAGTGATTAATCCATTTTTGGCACAAAGGTAACATTGTCATTTTAGAAAAGTGGCTTTAATCACAAAGTCCACTCTCCTTGAGCTTTGCACTTGTTCCTTCTGCATATACACAATCTCAAAGCCATAAGAAACTTGTCTAGATCCTGTCAACCACCCTATAACTCCTTGTACCATGCATTGGAACTATGTTTGTCAAGCTTGCTTCAAAAACAAGTTTCAAGACCAAAACATGTGATCTTTTGTTTATGATCCCTTCAAGCTTCCAAACCTCTTTCCTATAAATAGAGAGGTTATATGCAACCTAAGACACGAATTCACAAGCCTTGAAACACATTGAAACTTCCTAAAACTCAGAACTGCATCCAAATCTCCATAACTTGTCATTTCTGGCCAAAAACTTTAATCTCACAATCCACTCGTGTGTTTTCCTTATAAATCATTATCAAAGCTTCCACACATCAAATATAACTCATCCTCATCCTTGTTTCACAACTGTAAATCCATCTTCATCATCTTTCAAACTCAAAAATGCAACTCTTCACATTGACTTCTCCAGCATGATTCATCCACTTTCAGCATAAAGTAAGAGTTGCATTAACTTCCTTGGAGCCCAATGAAGTTATTCAGATCATCACCACACCTCCAGAAGTGCTCAAACTCCATACACGATTTCTAGTTTTGAGGTAAGTTGTCTAAACTTTGAATTCTCTCTACAAGCATCGTTAATGGTTACTTTGTGAATAAAAAAATGTAGACATCATAGCCCTGAAGCTAACCATGCCCTTAGATTCCATTTATGGGGCCTGAGTGATGTGAATTTTGAAGATGAACTTTCTGAAAAAATTAGATTTTTATTTGGTACCAGTAAAATTCTCATTCATCTTTGATTTATAGCTCATGAAATTTATATGGTTGAATTCGTATTGAAAAATGGAGCAAGTTTCATGTTTATACATTTGCAAATGGTTGAGAAATGAGTGAGTTTAGAAATTCAAAAATCTTGTCAACAGAAGTTGGCGCGAGGTTAGGGATGAAGTTACATTTAGAAATGAGTTTGTAATATATTTGTTAGTTGTTGTTCTATACACGGATGAAACAGTCACCCCAGTGGCAGGAGAAGTGCGCGTAAGGTATTAGTGTGTATGGGCCTGGGTTCGAGCCCCAATGGTACCCTTTTGTTTTTTTACATTTTTCTGATTTCAGATTTTATGCAAGAAGGCTATGCGCGCCTACTATGCGCTTCACACTAAGGCCATCAGATCTGCCAGCTATCCAATCCCACGCTCCAAGCTCACGTGTGCATCATGGACCTTCAAGAAATCAGTAACACTGAATCAAATGAAGCGCTGGGCCTCCCAGAAAATGGGCCTCTTTCCTTTTTGTTTTTGCTTCCACATACCCCCTCATTACTAAAAAAACCACGTAGGCCGATATACATTTTTTATTTTATTTTCTGATTCCAACAAAAAAATCTATTTGCGCCTGTTTACTACTTTTACCATCCTTTTTACTAGTGAACACCCAGCCCATTTATTTTATTATTTTTTATTTACCTATTTATTTTATTAAAATTAAAAAACACAAAAACATATATTTTTCTTAAACAATTCAATTTAAGTATTTTATTTTATTTTTATTAAATTAAATTCTATTATTTTCTTTTACATTATAAAATATTTTTCCAAACTAATACTAACATTCAAATTATTTTATAAATCAATTACTTAGATTTAGGTTTTGTTTTCTTCTTAAATTCAATTGACCTAGATTTTTGGTTTTGTTAAAAATTAATTAATTTCTTTTATGATTAAAACTAATTAGTTTAATTAGGTTAAATTGTCAATTCTCTCCTCTATAAAAAAAACCCTAAAAAACAAATTCTTTTTGCTCTTTACATTTTTTGTATTATTATTGTAATTCATATTCAATGGTTTTTAATAGTAATTAGGGCTTTTATTGCTTTCTCCTCCTATTCATAAACTTGTACCCCCCACTCCCAAAGCGTTGTAATAGCGTAGGACATTTAAATTCCGCAATTTATCACTTTCCTTATTATTGCTAGTAATTAGGGTTTGTATGATAAAATTAAAATTAAACATTAGAAAACCTTAATTCAAGATAAAATACATGAAAACAAAACACTTTACACACATGCACCTCTAGGATAATCCACACTTGTTGCCTCGGATAAAATAGTCATGTCCCTCGAACATGAGATGTTTTAGCAAAGACCCTCGATGAAAAGAACATAGTCCCTCGATGACCCTTCAATGTTGCCTTCGGTAAATGATCTTAGTCCCTTATGAGAATTTCTAAAACATCTTACAAGTTACCTTCTATGACTGTACGACGACCCACGCTTGTCCCTCACATCCAATGATATGACTACTTACCAAACAATGGTAAAATAGCACTATTTAAAGGAGGAGGAAAAGAACAAATACTTTTTTAGTAGGTAGATTGCTCGTAATTGCTTGCTCATAAACTAAAACCATCTTTACACCATACACAACTCTTTTCAAAAATACTTTTCGAAACAAACATTTTGTATACATTCTCAATGATACGAGAATCATTACAAAATTTCCTTACAAAACATCTTTCAAACACTCCTTTTTTAACAAATATTTTCAAAACCAATACTTTGTATACATTCTCAATGATGTGAAAATCATTGCAAAGTTTGCCAAACAAAGGCGTTTTCAAAATATTTTCAAACTTACACAAACATAAATCCATTTCAAATTGATCAAGCAATTAAGAGCTTGTAGATAACTACAGATGAAAATGGTGCTAACAACTTCCCTTTTCATAACCTACCCCCCCCCCCCCCCCCCGAACTCAAGAAAAAATTTCAAAAGGTCTTTTCTGTTCTTTTCACCCTTTCCTTCATTGGATAAAAGAAAAGTCGGTGGCGACTCTTGCTATCTGTAACATTTGCGATAAAATGCAAAACACCCAAGTCAGTTCCCCCGCCGTATCACAAAACGCATTTTGACTCTTCTTGCTTGTTCGAAGACCTTTCTGAGGTGGAGCGCATGATCAATTTCCTCTTGGGATTTCACGATCATGTTGTCCATGTAAACTTTGAGCATGTCTCAGATTTCTCCTCGGAAGACCTTTGTTCATCATGCGCTGATAGGTAGCACCCACATTTTTCAGACTGAAGGGCATTATGTTGTAGTAATAGTTTCTCGATTCGATCATGAAGGCCGTGTATTTTTTATCCATTTTAGCCATGGGGATCTAGTTGTACCCAGAATACGCATCCATGAACAAAAGTAATTTAAGATCTACATAATTGTCGACCAACTTATCTATATTGGGGACGGGGTAAGCTCTTTAGGGCAAGCCCTATTAAGATCAGTATAGTAAATGCACATGCGCTATTTTCCATTACTCTTTTTTACAAGAACTACATTGGAGAGCCAGGTTGTGTACTGGGTTTTAGAAATAAATTTTGCCTCTAGAAGGTCTTTAATAGCCTGCTCGGCAACCTTAGTTTTTTCCGGGGACTGCCGGCACCTACGTTGAGAAACTTCCTTGAGGTCAGGATCTATTGTTAAATGGTGACAAGTTATCTCCAGGTCTAGGGTCGGGCATCTCTGTTGTGCTCCAGGTGAATAGCTCTTCCTTATCCATTAAGCATTCCTTCAGTTGTCTCATTGCTAGGTTGGGGAGGTCAACGCGAATATTGACTCCTTTGGAGGGGTCGCTTCCCAGGGGAACGATCTCGAATTCTCCATCCGGAGTCGGACGTATAGGATTTGTAGGTCTGGAAATGATTATTGGCAAGGAGGAGCCTTCTTTATTGAGCACGGGATATTTCCCCTCCCTCTCCTTCTCTTTGAGATCTTCCTTTGTGAACCTGCTGTCTAGGTCGATCGTGTCAACATGGGGAAGTGGTTTCGGTTCTTCTGAACTGTTAGGGAGAGCGGGTCTGTTTTCCGACCTAGGTTGAGTGTCGATGGAGCTCAAGCCTTTAGAAGCTGCTTTGAAACATCTCATGGCTGCTTGGATGTCCCCGTGGAGGATAGCAGCAAGGTCGTTGCTGGTGTAGTACTTCATTTTGAGTTGCACCATCGAGAACCTTGTTATTAGTTCGTCCAGAGTGGGCCTCCCAAAGATGCACTGATATAATGATGGGTAATCAATGACGAGGAATTGGGTCTTGATGGACATGGCTGCCTCTTCTTCCCCAAAATTAACAATCAGTTTGACTTACCCCCAAGGCTTGGTGATAGAACCATTGAACCCTTGGAGATCAGAGCCCATGAAGGGGGTCAAGTGTGTCTCATTCTTCTGCAAGGTGGTGAACAACTATGAATACATTATATCGATCAAGCTGCCTTGGTCGACCAGAATATGCCTGACATCGAAGTTGGCCATGCGAGCTCGTACGAGCAATGGGATGCTGGAATTGTGGGATCCTCCGGGCAACTCTTCCTGGTATAATGCGAGAGGGGTGAGACCCTCTTATGAACTTGTCGAGGGTGGCACTCATGTCAAATTTAGCCACTATCAACTACTCAAATCTTCTCTTCACCGAGCCTAAAGTGCATTTGTTAAAACCACCCCCCAAAATGACCATTGGTGCTGGAAACGACTCCCATGGACTGTGCAATGAGAAGTACAGGGGAACTTCCTCCCTGTCAGGGAAATAAAAATCTTTTGGCCTCGTGATTCTCATGGCGACGGGAATGAGAGACTTATCTGGGGATGCCCCTGTTTCTTCAACCTATTTAGATTTGGAGGCGTCTTCCCGGTGAGACTCCTTTTTCTGTATTGTTGGAGATGCCCGTCCCGGATGAGAATCTCAATGGAATCCTTGAGGTGGATGAATTATTCCATTATATTCATGTGACTTTCATGAAACCGGCAGTACTTGCTTTCTCTGTTCCTGGATTGGACGATATTTGTCATTAGAAGCGAACCCTAACTTGCTTGAATTTCGCGTTCGCACAGCCGATCAAGATCTTCTCGCGCGAGACGTTGAGAGGAGTGTAGTCATGGAAGCGACCAGGTGTTTTACCCCCAAATTTTCCCTCTTCATCTTAACCCTAATTGGATTATACTTCATCATCATATGCATACATACATGTCATAGGGTTTATGCTCATGGAATCAAGGGTTTTCTCTGTGAAAAGGACTGCAAAAGATGACGGTTCCGTTAAGCACTATTGTGAAACAAAACTCAGTTTTTTCAGATTTTAAATTCACTTCACACGTGTTCCAATCTATTCAATCAATAAATAATCAATCCATCATTATATCAAGCTCTCATACGTTCCAACACGCTTTAAATTATGCAGAAAGCCAAGTGTTTCATTTGATTTGAGACAATACAGACAAAAATTCAGTATCTTGCAATCAAAAAATGGTTTGGGAATGGTTTTATAGTCTTTAGAACCTTATTGATATCTTTTCCAATTTATCTGTTAAAATCTAAATCTAATTTTGTAGGGAAGATTTTCTAAAGCGCCAAATACCTGAAATGCGTTATATAGTGGATTTACTGGTTTGTTGGTTTTCGGATGCTTAAAAATTTGTAACTTTTGACTGGAAAATTTTCTTTGATTGGTTCTCGGAGCATTTTAATTGTCTTGTTATTTCCTTCAACCTTCATGTTCGGATCGAAAGCCAATTCATTGAGGAAGATCTTCGAATGTGTGGGTACTCTGAAGATGTACAGTGAAAAAACAATGAAGATAGTGTCTTGAAACGTTGTTTTTCAGATGTTCAAAAATTCATAACTTTTGCACGGTTAGACATTTTTGGATGGTTTGTTGTGAAAAAAATACATCTTAATTTTATCTTCGGTTCGTATGTTCGGATCAAAAGTTAATTCTTTGCAGAAGATCTTCGAAAAAGCGAATTACCGGAGAAAATTGCACCTTGAAATGGTTTTCTACCGAATTGTTTCTCGATATTGTAAAAATCGTAACTATCTTGATTTTTATCATATCTGGTTCAGTCTTGAAGCGTGAGGTCAAAAATTTTATGAGCTATAACTTTTCTTCAAGTCCCGAGTTCGGATTGTGCTTCGAAAGTTTTGATTTATGGCTTGCTTCCCAAAGTGCACATGAAAATAAGCTGATAATTTCAAGACAGCAAAATAAGTCCACTGTTTTCTGTCATTCGAAAAATCATAACTCACTCGATTTTTATCGTATCAGGGTGATTCTTTTGGCACGACATTAAAAATTTCGTCGGCGATGATTTTGTTTCAGGTTGCGCATCAGGATTCCGCACCGAAGGTCATGAGCTTGTGGTTTGTTTACGCACCGTACACAAAATAAGCTGAAAAAATCTACACTGTGAATTTTTATACCGATTTATCCTCCTTCAGAGCATCATAACTCACTAAATTTTTATCATAACGGAGCTATTCTTTCGGCACCGTGTCATAATTTTCGTCATCAACATTTTTTTCAGGCCGTGCTCAGAATTTCGCACCGTATGTCATGAGTTTGGGGGTTCGATGTCGATTGTTCATGAAATAAGCGCAAAAATAAAATTTGTCAATCCAAACAAGACTTTGGAGCAAATTCTATAAATATTTTAAATTCAAATTTCAAACACAACTACACTCATTATTCCCAATCTCTCAAGATCAAACTCCAATCTTCTCTCAACTTTCTCCTAACTTACTCAAGAAACTTCAAGAATACAAATCACAAAAACTTAACAAAAACTTGATTCTTCTTCCTCACTCCTCTCACAACCATGATCTCATTATCTCTCTCTCCACCCTCCCTCCGCCACAAACCTCCTCGTTGGCGAACATTTCTGGCCGCTCCTGCTTCGTCCTCACCGTGCGACATCCATGGTAGCTCCCTTCTCAGGCTGGTCCATCGCTCTCTCTGTGTGTGTGTTCTACATCCGTCTTCACAACCATGTGATTTCGCGTGACTTCTCCCTCCGTCTGACGCGATTTTCTGACAAACTCTTCTCCTCTTCCGCGTGATTCCGCGCTAGTTCCCTCTGACTTCGCACGCGTTTTCCGCCCAGCAACTTCCTTCTCCAATTTGATCTTCAATTTTGGTAAATTCTTGAATTCTAATTTATTTAAGTGTTTATTACATAATTGATTTTGGGAATTAGGTATTTAATTGATTATATCATGAATTGAACATTTAATTATGGAAATACGCATGTGATTATAGAGAATTATTGAATTGAACTTGATTCTTTATTCTCAATGATGTTGAAGTGTGAAATTGATTGAGTAATGTTTCAATCGATATAGATCTTGAATTTAATCGGTAAAATTAATGTTGATTTTTGAATAATGATTTCATATCTAAATGTTGATTATTGAGTTTTGATGAGACTTAATTGTGTTTTCATAAGTTAATGCAATTTTTGAATTGATTTGTTGAATAATTCAATTTTTCGACATAAAAAACCTCAAATCCAATAAATTGCATTAACATTTGAATTGTGTTGTTTGTGGCTTGGAATAGTTCCTTGAATGTGGAATTAATTGTTGCAAAGTGTTTGTAATTTCTAAGCAGCGATACTTGAATCGGTAAATGCTTTTGTACATCCGTTTGTGATTTTTAAATCCAATTTTTATCAATACCGATTCATGCACGTGTTGCTTCCCAGAAAATATAAACGCGTTGCAAATCACTTTTTAAAAGTTGTGTGATGCTTATTCATGCATAATTGTGCGTTTATGGACCGTTGAAGTTGAGTTTTATTGTTTGACACGATTTTTTGGTTGATTTTGTGGCACGGTGCAATGTTGCCCGGTTTCGATAAGTTGAGCATAAGGCACTATTTAATTGATGGTTAATGCTCAAGCAAATTCGTTTTGATACTTGGACGACATTTAAGTCAAGTTTTGTTGATTTTGGATCGATATTTCGTGTGGTTCATGTCTTGATGGAAATGTTGTCCGAAAATGGTATGTGGTGCTTGCATGGTGATTTAATTCACCGTTGATGCTTATTTGAGCTAGTTGGTATGTTTGATGGTTACCGTACCATTTTGGATCGATTTTATTCTGACTTTTTGCACACTTACATGTGTTAATAAGTTGTTGCCCTGTTTTTGATATTGATGTTCCAATGCTTGTTTGGATTGCATTTCTTCACATTTTAGTCTTGATTTAACTTATGATGCGGATAATTGACTCCAATTTTTTTCCTTGTTATTTCTAACATATTTATTGACTTATGCAACTGATTTCAAGAGTGCTTTCGATTGTTTAATTAATGTGGTGATTATTCGATCGAAAAGCATGTTATTCCACTTCTTTGTGGATTCGAGTTCGCTTCTGACACGATTTATTTTGTTTCTCATGCTATGAGATTTGTATATTGCTTGTTGTGATACGGTGGGAGAACTGACTTGAGGTTTTGCGTTTGTATTCGCAAATGTTGCGGTTAGCAAGAGTCGCCACCGACTTTTTATTTTATCCTAAGGAAAGGTTAAAAAGCACAGCAAAAAACCTTTTGAGATGTTTTCTTGGGTTCGGGGAGTAGATTATAGAAAGGGAAGGTATTAGCACCCTTTCTATCCATGGTTATCCATGGGCTCTTAGTTACTTGCTTAGATCACTTGCCTTTTGTTTTCAATTGCTTTAAATGGTGCTTGAGTGTGTGGGTTTGAAAATATTTTGAAAAGAGGCCAATGTGGTGGCAACCTTTGTAATGATCCATGTGGGGATGTATACAAAGATGTATGTCTTTTGAGAAAGTTTTTTCATTTGTTTTTGAAAATTGTTTTGAAAGTGTAATGTTGTGTGATTTTGAAATTAGGCAAGTGTTTTTGTTTTGCAAGTTGATTCAAGTAACTAAGAGGTTATCTACTCCTAAATTTCTCAAAAGACTATTGCTATGCTTTAACCCTTTTAACAAGTTTGCTCCACCATTGTATTTGGTGGGCAACCTTGTGTTAGGATGTGAAAGGGACAGGCGCGGGTCATCGTTTTTAGACCATAATTGCAACGGCGTTAAATGTCTTTGAGCAATTTCTCTAAGGGACTTGATCATTTGTCTTTGTTTGTTTTGAAAAGTTTTGTCGAGGGACTATGATCATTCAAATTATTTGCTTTGCTCAAAGAAATTCAACATACAATATGGCCCATTTATTTGAAGGCAACAAGTGGAATACCCTAGGGGGTGCAAGTGTGATTTGTGTGTCCATTTTCATGCTTGTTTATCTTGTATTAGGTCAAACTATTTTTTTTATCGTTTTTTTTCGCATACAAACCCTAATTCTAACATGTTATCATTAGAAAGCAATAAAGTGCGAAATTAAAATTACTAAGCTATTACAAAACCAAATATGGGAAGGGGGGTACAAATGTTCAAATGGGGATATTGACAAGAATTTAAATCTAAATTATTACATCAATTGAATATTTGCAATTTAAATAGTGTACAAAGATTTAACAAAAATGCAAGATGCACAAAAATGTTTTGTATATGTATGAAAAAATATTATTTATGTAAGAGAGAAAAGAAAATAAAAATGTATTATTTTTTGGGGTATTTTGAACTTAGGGTAAAAACCCTAATTTTTAAAGAAAAGGGTATTATTTTCTAATTTAATACAACTATTTATTCATTATTTATAAAAATAAAATAAAATGAAGTGTATTATGGAAAGAGGTATTTTTATATCAAATATTAATAAAAATAAAAAAATCAAGTATTTTTATATTTTTGTCTTAAATATATTAATAATCACATATTTATATATATTAAACCCTAAATATGTGTTACACAACATAAATATTTATTTAATATTTTAATAAAATAAATAAAAGAGTATTTTTTGTGTGAAATATTTTCAGAAGATAAATAAAAATAAAAATTGTATTTTCAGTATTTTTATACTTATTCTAAATAATAGTATGTATATATTTATTTAAACAAAGGAAATAAACAAATAAATATGCAATAAATACAAAAAATGATGAAAAAAATATTTTTAATTTTTTAATATCATGAGAAAAAATAAACAAAGTCAACCAAAAAAAGAAAAAGTCAAAAATGTTAAGAAATGAACAAATGGGCTCAGGGGGTGTAAACATGGAAATGGGGTGTGAAAAGAAAACAAATCCAGGCCCAGCCCAGACCACTTCTTCTTCAACCTCTGTACAGCCTTCTTCAAGCTAAAACACACGTTTTTTATCTCTGGATTCCTGGACTTTTAAGCAAAACTCATAACATGAAAAGTGTAGAGCATTAAGAGACGGATTCAACCATATAAAGAACATGACCTATCTCTCTAAGATGAGGGAGAATTTCTCTCCCCCTCTTTTCTGACCTAACTTTTCATCAATGTTCAGACATGAAATTCTCTAAGCACACGAAATATAAATGAAATCTAAACATATGAGCATGTTCAGGGCTATGATTGTGACATGTTTTCTTCAAAAATCTAAAGCTAACAATGCCTAATAAGAGAGATGGAACTCCATGAATATACCTGTTCAGTTGGAATCGAGCTTGGCAATGGAGGATGTTTCAGAGTGAAATGATGACTTGTACAGCTTCCTTGAAGTGTAAGGAAGCTTTTCCAATTCCTACTTTGTCTTGAAACTCCCTGAATCGAGCTAGTGAACTCCAACTGCAAAACAGAAAATTAAAAATGGTGAAGTGGCTTGGAGGTGTTACAGGTCTGATTTTAGGACATGGTTAGCTTGCATATGTTGTAGGGAAGGTAGAGGAAAAGGTTTGGATCAAAATGCTTGAAGGGGTTGGGAGTTTGCACTCAAACTGCAGGGGCTCCCCTGTTTGTGCAGTTTTAAGGTGATTTTGAGATGGAGGGTGCTTTAGATGTTTAGGACTCGTGCCAAAGCTTGAATGTGGTCTATGGAATGTGTTTTATCACTTCTCTCTTCTGTCCCTAAGCTGAGATGAGATGTTCCATAAGTTATGGACTTTTCTTCTATCTTAAGCAACAAAAGCAAGTTGGTGGTTTTAGGTTAGTAGGGAGCCTCCTAATGTGCTGCATAAGCCTCTCTTGATCAGTGTGTTATGCACATAATCTTGTGTAAAGCAGATCTTTCATGTACTTGTTGGATTACAAACTTGACATAAAGCTAAACTTTTCAAAAATGGAAATTTCACTTTATCTAGTTTAGGATTAAACCAATATGCAATGTTAGAACACAAAGAACATGACCTTAACACATTGAATATGCATTAAATTATTGAGTATGAAATGGTTCAAGGACCTGTAATCAAGCATAAAGCAAACTGATTTCAAATTGGCAAGATTATGAACATGTTTGGATGAAGAACAAAAGTGAATTTTTGCCAACTTGTGAAATTCGAATCTCTCAAGTTATGAGGTTGTTTGATGAGTTCTTGGACATTTTGGAAAGCTTGGAATGTGTACTACAATCCATCTTTGAAATGCAAATCAAAATTCCAAGTGGAAGGGTATGAAAAGTGGCCTTGAAGTAGGGTAGAAAACCTTGTCAAAATAGGTTAAATTTCACTAAGTTAAAAATGGTTTAGTGCCCTTATTCAAAAACATATAACTTGAGATACAAGCTTCAAATGAGAAAACTTTGTGAATCAAAGTTGTAGACTATACAACAAGCTACAACTTTCATGTTTTGACTTTTGTTTGAATCCCAATGGATCATGGTGAAAAGATGGGGCAAAGTTGGGAAAAAATTAGGGTTTTTCATAACTTAGAAAAATTCTAAGTTATGAAAAATTCCATTTTCTAACCCTAATTTGCATTTTGTGATTTCTTGGTGAACAAGTTTCATGATTTGGAATGTTTTGATGAAAAATGAATCTTGACTCTTGATTTTGACCAAAAAGTCAAAGTTTGACTTTTCAGTGTACAGTCAAAATTGATCAATTGACTAGGAAATTCAACTGTCAATCTTGTGTACTTGGGATCTTTTGAGCTTGATGAACATGTCAAGATAATTCCATTGAGTCCTTGAGGCCATATGTGAGCTTGGTTTGCCATTGGTTAGGTCAAACAGTCAAAAATTGCCTTTGTGCAGTCAAAACCCTAAAAATGACCATTTTGCCCTTTTGATGATCTGATCAAATTTCTTGTGGAATTGTGATCCAAACTTGATCAAATGGTCCATGTGAGTTCATAATGTTTATGTGGATCAAATTTCATGAGGTTTGACTGTCAATTGGCCACAGTTGACTTTTTCCCCAATACAGCTGATTTCTAGGTCAACTGTCCAATTGACTGGGTAAAACTTGGAATCAAGACTTGAAACTTGGCATGGGTAAACTTGGGAGTCCAACATGAAGCATGAAAGTCATCTTAGGCATTTTAGGTCAAAACATCTTTAGGCAAACACAAACCCTAATTTGAGTCCACAGTGCAAGGAGAAGTCTTGAGCAGAGGAAACCCTAACTGTATCTTGATCTTCAAAGGTCTTGTGATGAGAAAATGTTGAGGAAATGGGAGGGCAAATTTTGGGGTACAACAGTTGCCCCTGTTCAATCTTCTTGGACCTGAAGAGTTAGATTGGCAAGTTTGCCTTTCGTGACTCGAGGGTAAAAGGAGATTGGACACTAGAGTGCCCGGAAATTTGCACTCGCATGCTGGAGTCTCAACAATGTGGTGTCGGGAATGGGCTTATAGATGCCATTTGGAGAGATGGTGGACAGGGAGATGGGCTTATAGATGCCATCTGGAGAGGTGACGGAACCTTGTCGGGAATGGGCTTATAGATGCCATTTGGAAGTGTCGGTCGCATAAGAGATTCCTTTGCGAGAAACTTGTATATTTGAGGAAGGAGGATGTTTTCCTGGCTTGTTACAAGTGTTTGATCTTCAGTCTCTTTATGCAGATATGCCCTGGCTAGATACAGGTATCGAATCTACAATCGGTTGCTCACAGATGTGCCCTGGCTGGATACATGAGTCGAATCTGGAAATAGTCGTCAATAGATGTGCCCTGGCTGGATACAGGAATCGAATCTTCAACCTCTTCAGACGTGCCCTGGCTAGATACAGGAATCGAGTCTGGAAACGTGGTCAACAGATATGCCCTGGCTGGATACAGGAATCGAATCTGGAAATGTTGTAGTTGATAGATGTGCCCTGGCCGGATACAGGAATCGAATCTTTGAACTCTGCAGACGTGCCCTGGCTAGATACAGGAGTCGAGTCTGGAAACTGATCACTCTCAAATGTGCCCTGGCTAGATACAGGTATCGAATCTGGAATTGTGACAGCTGAAGGTAGTCGTTTTTTGAGATTGTCTTCTTCCTGTAAAAGGCAAAAGCGTAAGTTGTATGCAATGTCATGATGTATGATATGCATGATATCATGATGTTCAACATGAGATGTTGTATGCGTTTCACCATGTATGTAAGCAAGATGTATGGAAATGTGAAATGTTTATGAGTGTAATTTCATCTTAGGAAAATAAATCCTTGACGAACGGCCGGAGAATTGCTCTGTGGAAGAGATACTTGGCCGAAGTTTTGATGAGAGGCCTGCTGAGGACTTTAACGACGGATTCCGCTGAGGATAATGATGATAAACCCCGCTGGGGATTGAAGAAAGGTTGCCGAGGGCGATCTTCCGTGGTTTTTAGCTGAGGATAACCCAGTTATAAGTCCTTGTGAGGAAATAACTCTAAATAAAACTCGGGAGAGACGTCCGTACTCTGCAGGGGATAAGCTTCCAGAATCTACTGGGGATGAACTTTAAGACCTGCCGGGGAATGTTGTGTCCTTTTCAGGATTGACGGGGAATCAACTCCGCTCGGGGAAAGTATTGTTGAATTTGTTTTACTCTGCGGGGCGTTGAGATGATTTGGCCACATTCTTCGGTTGAATTTACCTTGGTACCTTGGCGGACAAAACAACCAGACTGCATTAGACAACTTCAATTCCCCTGTCTCTGATGTCACCTGTAATCAATCTCTCATTTCATATGCAAATATTCATGAATTAGCAATTTAATGTCAAATGCATATATCAAAAATGAACATTGGACGTTCTTCGCAAGACAAAACAGAAAAAGGAAAACAATGGTAATTTGTATGGACAAGTGAATTTGTATTGATTTTGAGTTTGCCTGTAAATAGGCATTTTTGTACAAGAGGCTGACATCCTAGTAAGAGGACGCCGCCAAATAACATAGAGTTTATAATTTGAAAAAAGGAAACAAAACAGCTAAGTGATCAATCCCACTGGGTTCCAACTCTGCTATCGCCTTTATATCTTCGGACGTCTCATCGCTTTGCTTCCTAGTTTGAAGATGAAGCTGATTGGTCAATGCCGAAATTTGAAGCCAGATAGTTGATGTCGAATTCTGGATGCGAAATGATCCAATGAGACATAGTGTTACGCTTTTATCCCTAACTTTTGCCTGGACCGCCCTTTCGGGTTTTCAGTCCACCGGGATACCCATTTTTGCCCAAGCCGCCTTTTCAGGTTTTCGACTTGTCGGGTGTACAGATTTTTTTTTATTTCATCCCTTATTTTTGCCCGAACCCTTTTGGTTCGCCGGGAAGCCCTTATTTTTGCCTAGGTATGTCAACCTAGCGGGTCTCTTATTTATGCGTAGTATTTTTTCACTATGTCTGCATTGGCGGGGTGAGGAAGGTCGTCACCATCCATGGTGGTTAGGATCATGGCTCCTCCTGAGAACACACGTTTAACCACAAATGGCCCTTCGTAAGTAGGGGTCCATTTGCCCCGGGGATCACTCTGAGAAGGATGATGCGCTTGATTACCAGGTCCCCAACTTGATACTCTTGTGGTCTGACTTTCTTGTTAAATGCCCTGATCATCCGTTTCTGATACGTTTGACCATGACAGATAGCAGTGAGCCTCTTTTCGTCAATCAGATTTAGTTGATCAAGTCGAGTCTGGATCCAATCATCTTCATTCAAGTCTGCATCCTTCATTATCCGGAGAGAGGGTATCTGGACTTCAATTGGCAAGACTGCCTCCATACCATAGACTAAGGAGAAAGGAGTAGCCCCGGTTGACGTCCTTGCTGAGGTACGGTACCCATGAAGGGCGAACGGTAACATCTCGTGCCAATCTTTATAGGTCACTGTCATCTTCTGCACAATTTTCTTGATATTCTTATTGGCTGCCTCTACAGCCCCATTCATCTTCGGCCGGTAAGGAGAAGAATTGTGGTGCTGTATCTTGAATTGTTCACAGAGTTCAGTGATCATTTTGTTATTGAGATTGGTACCATTGTCCGTAATGATTCTTTCCGGGACGCCGTAACGACAGATCAGATTATGCCGGATGAAACGTGCCACGACGCTCTTGGTTACTGTGGCGTAGGAAGCTGCCTCAACCCATTTCGTGAAGTAATCGATTTCCACCAAGATGAAGCGATGCCCATTGGATGCCGTCGGTCGGATCTCACCGATCATATCGATGCCCCACATTGCGAAAGGCCAAGGTGCCGTCAGGACATTCAAAGGAACCGGAGGGATATGCACTTTGTCAGCATAGATCTGGCATTTATGACAAGTTCGGGAGTGCTGGTAACAATCGGCTTCCATTGTGGACCAGAAATATCCTGCCCGAAGGATTTTCTTAGCCATGGTGTGTCCACTGGAATGTGTTCCAAATGTACCTTCATGCAGTTCCATCATGATTTTCTCCGCTTCAGCCTTATCCACACAACGCAGCAGAGTCGAATCATGATTCCGTTTGTAGAGAATGCCGTTGCTGAGGAAGAATTTTGCAGCAAACCTTCTCATGAACTTCTTATCATTGACGGATGCACCTTCAGGGTATTCCTGAGCTTCCAAGTACCTCTTTACCTCGTGATACCAGGGTTTTTCAGCCACCTTCTCAGCCTCGAGCTCACAGCAGTATGCTGGTTCATCCAACTTCCAGATTATGATTCGGGGAGCCTCATTGTCCCATTTAACTTTGAACATTGAAGACATCGTGGCTAGTGCGTCCGCTAGCTGATTCTCCTCTCTGGGGAAATGCTCGAAAGTTATCTCTTCAAAGTGAGGGAGCAAGGTCGACACATACTCCTTGTAAGGAATAAGATTCGGGTGTTTCGTATCCCACTCGCCTTTGATCTGATTGATCACGAGAGCGGAATCTCCGAAGACACTTAAAAATTTGATCCTTAAGTCGATTGCAGCTTGTAAACCCATGATACATGCCTCATATTCTGCCATATTGTTGGTGCAGCTGAAACATAATCGGGCGGTGAGGGGAGTATGAGTTCCTTTGGGAGATATGATTACAGCGCCGACGCCGTTACCCAAAGCATTGGAGGCTCCATCAAAATGCATAGACCATCGGGATCCTTCCTCAGGTCCTTCATCCGGTCCAGGTACTTCACAGTCAGTTACCACCATGATGTCTTCGTCCGGAAAATCAAAGTTCAATGATTGGTAATCGTCCACAGGTTGGTGTGCCAAATGATCTGCCAGCACACTTCCCTTAATTGCTTTCTGAGTTGTATACTGGATATCGTATTCTGTTAAGATCATTTGCCATCTCGCTATTCTTCCAGACAGAGCGGGCTTTTCAAATATGTACTTGATGGGATCCATCTTTGAAATCAATAAAGTAGTGTGAGTCAGCATATACTGTCTCAGCCGGCGAGCAGCCCATACAAGAGCGCAGCAAGTTTTCTCAAGCAGTGAGTAACGAGACTCACAGTCGGTAAACTTTTTGCTCAGGTAATAAATAGCGTGCTCTTTTCGGCCAGACTCGTCATGCTGCCCCAGCACACACCCCATTGAATTATCAAGCACTATCAAGTATAGTATCAGAGGTCTTCCTTCCACCGGTGGCATAAGAATGGGTGGCTCTTGGAGATATTCCTTTATCCTTTCAAAGGCGGCCTGACATTCATCATTCCAGCGTACTACTTGATCTTTCTTCAGCAATTTGAAGATTGGCTCACAAGTAGCGGTCAGATGTGAGATGAATCGGGCAATGTAATTCAGTCGTCCTAGGAAACCTCTGACTTCTTTCTCTGTTTTTGGAGTTGGCATCTCTTGTATGGCTTTTACCTTGGCGGGGTCCACCTGAATACCTTTATCACTTACAATGAAACCTAGCAATTTTCCGGACCTCACCCCAAAGGTGCATTTGTTGGGATTCAACCTCAGCTTGTACAACTTGAGTCGGTCAAATAACTTCCTCAGATGGTCAAGGTGCTCCTCCTCAGTTTGAGACCTTGCAATCATGTCATCAACGTATACCTCAATCTCATGATGGATCATATCATGAAATAAAGCAACCATGGCACGTTGATAGGTTGCCCCATCATTTTTCAATCCGAATGGCATGACCTTATAACAGAAGGTGCCCCACTGAGTCACAAAGGTAGTCTTCTCCATATCTTCTGGAGCCATCTTGATCTGATTATACCCTGAAAAACCATCCATGAAGGAGAACACCTTGTGTTGAGCTGTATTGTCAACAAGGACATCGATGTGAGGTAGGGGGAAGTCATCCTTGGGGCTGGCCCTGTTCAGATCCCTGTAGTCGACACACATTCTGACTTTACCGTCCTTCTTCGGCACTGGCACAACATTGGCAATCCACTGAGGGTAAGAAGTCACTGCAAGGAACCCGGCATCAAATTGCTTCATAACCTCGGCCTTGATCTTTTCAGACATCTCTGGACGCATCCGTCGGACTTTTTGCTTTACCGGAGGGCAATCCTCCTTGGTTGGCAGATGGTGAACTACAATGTCGGCATCCAAACCAGGCATATCTTCATAGGACCAAGCAAAAATCTCCATGTAGTCTTGTAACATTTGGATCAATCGTTGCTTCACGCTGAGCTCTAGATTGGCACCAATCTTGACCTCCTTCCTATCTGTCTCAGTACCCAGGTTAATTGTCTCCACAGGCTCTTCATGTGGTTGAATAGCCCTCTCTTCCTGGAGTAGCAGTCTTGCGAGTTCACCAGGCACTTCGCAATCATCTTCACCTTCGTCTTTGGCCAAGTTGGTCGGATTTTCGAAGTCATAACTGGCGGTAGCAGAGCTGTTACCAGTGAGATCCAGAGTGGATTGAAACCTGTATAAGTGAGTGTGTGTAAATATAGCTGTTTTGCAATATGTATAACACAGAAAGAAAAAAAGAGCACAAGATTTGAAATGCAACAAACGTCCAATGTTTTGATTGATGATATATGAAAATGTCATACAAAAAGCCCTCACAAATGGAGCTACGATGCCCCGGGTAGGACACCGAGCCAACAAAGTTTTAACATATTGTTTGTTACAAATTTGGAAATCAAAAGAAATCAATTACTGCGTGACAAATGTGATAGGGGTAAAATCCTTTGCCGTCCAGTTGCTTGGTCCGTTGCTGGTAGTCGGGTAGATCCAACTGTCAAACTCTGCTTCTTCCACATCTTCCTCAATAGCGTTCACCCTTGAGCTGGAAATAAACACCGGAGCCTTTCCAATCTTCTCTTTGCGCACCGCCTTCTGAGCCTCCGCAGTAAAGCCTAGCCCAAACCTGTCGTTCTTCTGAGTGAAGTCAGGAAGCTGACCCCAGTGTGCACAATTGCCTTTCTGAACCACAGCTCGGGCATCCCTTAGGGAAGCCATCTTCAAGGAATCATTCTCTTCGGTCGTTGCAGCTGCTGAAATTGGATGTACCTCCTCGAAATGCTGAAAGGGGGTTTCAATAAACTCCCCGTCCATCTCGATGTACCTGAAGGAATTCAAATGGCTCACCATATACTCCTCTTCTCCTTGTACAGTGACGATCTTCCCCCTGACGGGATACTTCAGCTTTTGGTGCAAGGTGGAGGTCACTGCCCCAGCTTTATGGATCCAAGGTCGACCCAACAGACAAGAGTACGATGGACGTATATCCATCACGTAAAAGGTAGAGTCAAACACTTGGGAGCCCACACGAATAGGGATGTTAACCTCTCCATGAACCATCCTTTTGGAACCGTCAAAGGCCCTGACGATGATATTGCTGGGTTTCAACTCCAGGCCTTCATAATCCAGACGATCTAAAGCCTTTTTCGGTAGAACATTCAAGGAAGAACCAGTATCCACCAATACATGTGCCAGAGTAGTGCCCCTGCATTCAATAGAGACATGCAGGGCATCATTGTGGTCTCTCCCTTTTGCGGTCAGGTCAGCATCTGAAAAACCCAAGCCGTTGTCCGCCGTCAGATTCGCTATGCAGTCAGTGAACTGGACTGCAGACGTCTCTTGCGGCACATGGGCCGTCTTGAGAAATGAGATCAAGGCCTTAGCATGGGCCTCGGAGCATATCAATAAGGAGAGCAGGGAGATCTTGGAGGGTGTATGCCCCAACTGCTCGACAACATTAAAATCACTTTTCTTTATTATTTTCAGAATCTCCTCCATTTCTTGTCGGGAGGCCTCAGCATTTATGGGTATTGGTGCCTCCATCCGGGCAGGCTCTTCTTCAATCCCTTTGCCCCGAGCATTTGATGACTCGGCAGCAGGGGACACAATTTGATCAGCAACAGTAACAGGTAAACTTGTAGGTTTTATGAGGAGGGGTTTTCGAATAGCGGGCGGTGCAATGTCAGGCGAGAAGAGCCTGCCACTGCGGGTGACCTTGGCTGGACCAGTGATATCGCAGATACTGGCACTAGCGTCGAATTCTTGTTTGATTCCATTTACATACACGTCTGCCCCATAATGCCAGGGGACAGCTTTATCAGATACGTAGGAGAGGGGCCCTGGAACAGTAATGATCACAGGCGCAATTGTCATGATTTGAATAGGCTTCTTCGGGGGAGCCTTGATTGGATTTTTGAAGATGGTAATCACAGAAACTTCTTTCATCGGAACCAATTGAACAGCAGTCTTTTTGAATAGAATCTCCTTGCTATCCATTAGGCCTTGGATGCCTAACCTTAGCAAGGGACAATCAGATAGGGAAATAGTACAGAATAGGCAACCTTCGCCGCAACCCGGAAATAAACCGGCCCGCAGTAGGTTCTTCTTAACAGTCTTCAGAGGGGTAACAACTTCATCTATCGAAACAGCATACACTTCTTCCTCAATGGCATTCACCCTATGCTGGGGCATAGGAGCCGTTACAACATTTGGTCTTTCTGGCGCTTCAAACTGAATTTCCTTTGCGTCGATCAGATCTTGCACTTTGTTTCTCAGGGCCCAGCAATCATCAGTAGTGTGCCCGGGACTATCAGAATGATAAGCACACCGGGCATTCGGGTTGTATTTAGGAGACGCGGTGTTGACGATCTTAGGAGCTTCTTTGAGGGTTACCAGGTTGGTGGATAACAGTTGGGGTAAAATTTGAGATAATGTCATACTTAGTCGGGTATACTGCCTCTTGGGCCTTTCGCTTCTTTGTTGATTGTACTGCTGAGGAGAAGCAACAGGTTTGGAAATGACCAAAGCGTTGACGGCTTGGCGACTTTCGGGCTTGACTTGTCTTCTAGGACCATAGACGGCGCTTGCTTCTTTCTTAAATGGCCTCTTCTCAGCACTTGTAGAGGCAGCCTTCTGTATCTTGCCTGACCTGATGCCAGCTTCAATTCTTTCTCCCGTTAATATCAAATCTGTGAATCCAGCGGAGGAGTTACCAACCAAATGATTGAAAAACGGACCAGACAAAGTCCCAAGGAACATATCAACCAGCTCTCGATCAGTTAATGGAGGCTGCACCCTGCCAGCCAAATCTCTCCATTTTTTAGCGTACTCTTTGAACCCTTCACCCGTCCCTAGAGACATACCCTGAAGTTGGGTACGCGTAGGAGCGAGATCAGAATTGTATTGGTATTGTCTGTAGAATGCGGTTGCCAAATCCTCCCAGTGCCGGATGCTAGCTCCGTCCAATTGGTAAAACCATTCAAGCTGTGACCCTGAGAGACTATCTTGGAAGAAGTGAATCCAGAGGTTCTTATCCGCCGTGTAAGGTTGGATTTTCCTTACGTACGACCTCAGATGCAGCTTTGGGTAAGAGACCCCATCATACTTGGCGAAGGCAGGCGCCTTAAACTTGTGTGGAATGACTACCCCAGAAGATAACCCCAAATCTCCGAAATCCAGTCCTGGCACATTCTGAATTTCCATGGCGCTCAAGCGGTCCTCCAATTGTTTGTATCTGTCAGCAGCAGGTGGGTATTGTTCGTCGTTATAGTCCGTCTCGTTGTCGGAGACTGCGGGACTAGGAGCTCCTCCCCCTTGGGGACTGTTTTTCTCAGCAAAAGAAATAGTTGGATCAGCTTCATTGTGGAGTGTGTTCCCAAATCTGCGTCCGGTGTTGAACAATGCAGTCCTCTTTTTCTTCTTCTTCTTTAGGAGTAGAGTCTTCAACTCTTGCTGACCTTGGGCTAGGCTTAGGACCATTTCTTGAAACTGTGCACTTTGGGCCTGAAGGGCCTTGATTGCCTGCTCACTGGACGAGTCTGGATTCATGATGACTGTTCACACAAACAGCGAAGAAAATTAAGCAACCTGTGAAATAGGGTACCTGCTATGCATATGGTGCAATGGAATGCGTATGTTTTATGTTTTCAAAGACAAACAAGATTCAACTTTGTAGACAAAAAAGGGAAACACACTTCATTAGATTAAAATTTCAATTGTTTCAACAACTTGCCCTTAGGCATTACAGGAATGAAAAATACTGAAAAAGGAAATAAGCTACAAAAGGAAACAAACAAAGCTCATCAATGCTCCCATGGCCTCCTCTTTTCAGTGCTGATGTAGTTGTTCATGACCCGTTCTTCTTCCAACTGCTTAGTCAGCCTCTGGATCTTCCGTTCCTGCTCGTTGAACTTCTCCCGATAGAAATCCCGTTCTTCCTTTAGCTGCGCCCAAGATCTCTTCATGGTGTCAAAATCAGTAGGTATCTGAGGAGGGAGGACAGTTGGAGGAACCCCATCCTCATCAGGAGATTCAAGAGTGAGAGGTCTAACAGCTTCGTAGGGCATGCCTAACTTCTGAGCACGGATGCGGACCCATTTACAATAGGGCTTCAAAGGCAGGGAAGTCTTTGGTCCCAATTCATGTGGGTCAGCTTTGTGAATTCTGTCCCAAGCTCTAATGAATCCCTGGCGTAGTTTGTCACTGTCTGCCTGAAACTCAAAATGGAAGTGAGGAACCAGCATTTCATGAGGCCCATCTCCTCTGGCTCTTCCAAACTGACGGAGAGCTAAACACGGATTGTAAGAGATTCCTCCTTGGATACCAATCAACGGGACATTAGGGTATTCTCCGCAACGGTCGATAACAGCTACCTCATCCAAACCTCTGAGAGTCCAAGTGATATCCTTATCTGTGAGAGACATTAACCTCCGGGCCCAACCTTTTCCTTCTTCATTCTTCAGCACGAACTTAGGAAGGTGCGAAATAAACCACCTTACTAGCAAAGGAGCACAACACCACGGAGTCCCCCGTTTTCGAGCAGTATGAGCATAGAGTTGTTGTAGAATATCACCCAAAAGAGTGGGTACCGGATTCCGAGACATGAAGATCCTTATGACATGGATACTGATAAAAGTGTCAGGGTTGGGAAACAATACCAGACCATAGATCAAAAGAGCCAGAATATCCTCATATGCCTTGAAGTCCAAGTCATTCCAGAAATCATTAGCCTTGCCAACCAGAAATTTGACCAAAAAGCCCTTGACCCCATTTCTAGTTTCCCAGTTGGACAAAACCTCTGCCTTGGTCAAGGGGAGAACTGCAGCAATCTCCTCAGGCCTAGGAGTCTTTTCCAAACCAGTGAATGGAGTTTGTTCCAAGACAGGAATCCCAAGCAAATAAGAAAATTCTTCCAGGGTAGGAACCAGCTGGAAGTCTTGAAAGGTGAAACAGTGATACAGAGGGTCAGAACACTTATCAGTTGTTGGTCCCATTTTGCAGTGACTAAACTGAGAAGAGAACCATGCCTCTGAATGAAGGAAGTGGTATTTGGAATTCTGCTAACCAACTCATCAAGCAACTCAGGTGAACGAACAAAGTTGAACCGGATAGTATTCCTTCGCACAGGCATCATAATGTCCTACAAAACAGAGCAAAGATGAAACCTCTTTTGTCTTTGAAATGGGTTAGCCTTTTATACAGGATGCATGCAATGGTATGATGGCATGATGTTATGATGAAGCACATCACAAGTATTCACATAGGCAAATAAGGCACACAAGTCACACAAGACACCCTTAGGTTTCAGGCCAGCATGAGTTTCAGGTATTACCCTCTTTTGGTTTTGTTGGTTAAAACCTGTCCTATCAAAAGTAACCGGGTTCTAGAGGATCTCAAATCATTGGCTACCCTCAATCGGTCATAACTCCAGCATCGCAATCTTTTCTCGCGGCCAGAACCATCTCGAGAGTTTAGCCTCAATGAGTGTAGCATACTGCTACTGTCCTAATAGCCAAGTTGGGTCAATTTAGGGTTCTAAGGTCGGTTGGTGCTTAATGACCCCTTAGAAGACCTATATTCTCCCCGTTACAACACAAGGGATATAGGTACAGACTAAGATGCCACACCAACGTAGCCACTGCTTCACCCATGTCGGTCTACGCCGGACAGGTCCCTCACAGATTATGCTACCTAAAAAGGGTATTTCCCAGATCCGGGTTAGGATCTATGAAACTCCGATGCAAAGCCCACAAATATAAAAGCAAACAAAGCAAACAATTGAAAACAAAGGTGATCTAAACCCTAAGGTTACTCCACTTTTAGAAGTTTTCCCCAGCAGAGTCGCCAGTTCTGTGATACGGTGGGAGAACTGACTTGAGGTTTTGCGTTTGTATTCGCAAATGTTGCGGTTAGCAAGAGTCGCCACCGACTTTTTATTTTATCCTAAGGAAAGGTTAAAAAGCACAGCAAAAAACCTTTTGAGATGTTTTCTTGGGTTCGGGGAGTAGATTATAGAAAGGGAAGGTATTAGCACCCTTTCTATCCATGGTTATCCATGGGCTCTTAGTTACTTGCTTAGATCACTTGCCTTTTGTTTTCAATTGCTTTAAATGGTGCTTGAGTGTGTGGGTTTGAAAATATTTTGAAAAGAGGCCAATGTGGTGGCAACCTTTGTAATGATCCATGTGGGGATGTATACAAAGATGTATGTCTTTTGAGAAAGTTTTTTCATTTGTTTTTGAAAATTGTTTTGAAAGTGTAATGTTGTGTGATTTTGAAATTAGGCAAGTGTTTTTGTTTTGCAAGTTGATTCAAGTAACTAAGAGGTTATCTACTCCTAAATTTCTCAAAAGACTATTGCTATGCTTTAACCCTTTTAACAAGTTTGCTCCACCATTGTATTTGGTGGGCAACCTTGTGTTAGGATGTGAAAGGGACAGGCGCGGGTCATCGTTTTTAGACCATAATTGCAACGGCGTTAAATGTCTTTGAGCAATTTCTCTAAGGGACTTGATCATTTGTCTTTGTTTGTTTTGAAAAGTTTTGTCGAGGGACTATGATCATTCAAATTATTTGCTTTGCCCAAAGAAATTCAACATACAATATGGCCCATTTATTTGAAGGCAACAAGTGGAATACCCTAGGGGGTGCAAGTGTGATTTGTGTGTCCATTTTCATGCTTGTTTATCTTGTATTAGGTCAAACTAGTTTTTTTTATCGTTTTTTTTCGCATACAAACCCTAATTCTAACATGTTATCATTAGAAAGCAATAAAGTGCGAAATTAAAATTACTAAGCTATTACAAAACCAAATATGGGAAGGGGGGTACAAATGTTCAAATGGGGATATTGACAAGAATTTAAATCTAAATTATTACATCAATTGAATATTTGCAATTTAAATAGTGTACAAAGATTTAACAAAAATGCAAGATGCACAAAAATGTTTTGTATATGTATGAAAAAATATTATTTATGTAAGAGAGAAAAGAAAATAAAAATGTATTATTTTTTGGGGTATTTTGAACTTAGGGTAAAAACCCTAATTTTTAAAGAAAAGGGTATTATTTTCTAATTTAATACAACTATTTATTCATTATTTATAAAAATAAAATAAAATGAAGTGTATTATGGAAAGAGGTATTTTTATATCAAATATTAATAAAAATAAAAAAATCAAGTATTTTTATATTTTTGTCTTAAATATATTAATAATCACATATTTATATATATTAAACCCTAAATATGTGTTACACAACATAAATATTTATTTAATATTTTAATAAAATAAATAAAAGAGTATTTTTTGTGTGAAATATTTTCAGAAGATAAATAAAAATAAAATTGTATTTTCAGTATTTTTATACTTATTCTAAATAATAGTATGTATATATTTATTTAAACAAAGGAAATAAACAAATAAATATGCAATAAATACAAAAAATGATGAAAAAAATATTTTTAATTTTTTAATATCATGAGAAAAAATAAACAAAGTCAACCAAAAAAAGAAAAAGTCAAAAATGTTAAGAAATGAACAAATGGGCTCAGGGGGTGTAAACATGGAAATGGGGTGTGAAAAGAAAACAAATCCAGGCCCAGCCCAGACCACTTCTTCTTCAACCTCTGTACAGCCTTCTTCAAGCTAAAACACGCGTTTTTTATCTCTGGATTCCTGGACTTTTAAGCAAAACTCATAACATGAAAAGTGTAGAGCATTAAGAGACGGATTCAACCATATAAAGAACATGACCTATCTCTCTAAGATGAGGGAGAATTTCTCTCCCCCTCTTTTCTGACCTAACTTTTCATCAATGTTCAGACATGAAATTCTCTAAGCACACGAAATATAAATGAAATCTAAACATATGAGCATGTTCAGGGCTATGATTGTGACATGTTTTCTTCAAAAATCTAAAGCTAACAATGCCTAATAAGAGAGATGGAACTCCATGAATATACCTGTTCAGTTGGAATCGAGCTTGGCAATGGAGGATGTTTCAGAGTGAAATGATGACTTGTACAGCTTCCTTGAAGTGTAAGGAAGCTTTTCCAATTCCTACTTTGTCTTGAAACTCCCTGAATCGAGCTAGTGAACTCCAACTGCAAAACAGAAAATTAAAAATGGTGAAGTGGCTTGGAGGTGTTACAGGTCTGATTTTAGGACATGGTTAGCTTGCATATGTTGTAGGGAAGGTAGAGGAAAAGGTTTGGATCAAAATGCTTGAAGGGGTTGGGAGTTTGCACTCAAACTGCAGGGGCTCCCCTGTTTGTGCAGTTTTAAGGTGATTTTGAGATGGAGGGTGCTTTAGATGTTTAGGACTCGTGCCAAAGCTTGAATGTGGTCTATGGAATGTGTTTTATCACTTCTCTCTTCTGTCCCTAAGCTGAGATGAGATGTTCCATAAGTTATGGACTTTTCTTCTATCTTAAGCAACAAAAGCAAGTTGGTGGTTTTAGGTTAGTAGGGAGCCTCCTAATGTGCTGCATAAGCCTCTCTTGATCAGTGTGTTATGCACATAATCTTGTGTAAAGCAGATCTTTCATGTACTTGTTGGATTACAAACTTGACATAAAGCTAAACTTTTCAAAAATGGAAATTTCACTTTATCTAGTTTAGGATTAAACCAATATGCAATGTTAGAACACAAAGAACATGACCTTAACACATTGAATATGCATTAAATTATTGAGTATGAAATGGTTCAAGGACCTGTAATCAAGCATAAAGCAAACTGATTTCAAATTGGCAAGATTATGAACATGTTTGGATGAAGAACAAAAGTGAATTTTTGCCAACTTGTGAAATTCGAATCTCTCAAGTTATGAGGTTGTTTGATGAGTTCTTGGACATTTTGGAAAGCTTGGAATGTGTACTACAATCCATCTTTGAAATGCAAATCAAAATTCCAAGTGGAAGGGTATGAAAAGTGGCCTTGAAGTAGGGTAGAAAACCTTGTCAAAATAGGTTAAATTTCACTAAGTTAAAAATGGTTTAGTGCCCTTATTCAAAAAAATATAACTTGAGATACAAGCTTCAAATGAGAAAACTTTGTGAATCAAAGTTGTAGACTATGCAACAAGCTACAACTTTCATGTTTTGACTTTTGTTTGAATCCCAATGGATCATGGTGAAAAGATGGGGCAAAGTTGGGAAAAAATTAGGGTTTTTCATAACTTAGAAAAATTCTAAGTTATGAAAAATTCCATTTTCTAACCCTAATTTGCATTTTGTGATTTCTTGGTGAACAAGTTTCATGATTTGGAATGTTTTGATGAAAAATGAATCTTGACTCTTGATTTTGACCAAAAAGTCAAAGTTTGACTTTTCAGTGTACAGTCAAAATTGATCAATTGACTAGGAAATTCAACTGTCAATCTTGTGTACTTGGGATCTTTTGAGCTTGATGAACATGTCAAGATAATTCCATTGAGTCCTTGAAGCCATATGTGAGCTTGGTTTGCCATTGGTTAGGTCAAACAGTCAAAAATTGCCTTTGTGCAGTCAAAACCCTAAAAATGACCATTTTGCCCTTTTGATGATCTGATCAAATTTCTTGTGGAATTGTGATCCAAACTTGATCAAATGGTCCATGTGAGTTCATAATGTTGATGTGGATCAAATTTCATGAGGTTTGACTGTCAATTGGCCACAGTTGACTTTTTCCCCAATACAGCTGATTTCTAGGTCAACTGTCCAATTGACTGGGTAAAACTTGGAATCAAGACTTGAAACTTGGCATGGGTAAACTTGGGAGTCCAACATGAAGCATGAAAGTCATCTTAGGCATTTTAGGTCAAAACATCTTTAGGCAAACACAAACCCTAATTTGAGTCCACAGTGCAAGGAGAAGTCTTGAGCAGAGGAAACCCTAACTGTATCTTGATCTTCAAAGGTCTTGTGATGAGAAAATGTTGAGGAAATGGGAGGGCAAATTTTGGGGTACAACTCTTGTGTTTTTGTCTGGATGTTAATTTTTAGGCAGGTGTTCTGTGTTTTATGTGGATGTTCCTGACACGCATTCTCCTTGTGCTTTATTGATGCTTCAACACATATTCTGACCATTGTGTTGTTGATGCTAGGTTGTGCGAAGTTTTTCGGATTTATTCTGCTTTTGCTTGCTTTCTATGAACTCTTGTTTGTTTGGTATTATATTGATTCTATTTTATTTTTCTGTATCATTTACTGCTTTCATTTCCATGAGAAGTAGTAATAGAGATGCATGATTGGGAGTCTCTACTTTAGGTGGGCAATCTATTTAAAGTCCTCAAAGGAGGCGATGTTTGTTTTGAAAAGTCCTTAAAAAGAGGCCATGTTTGTGTTTTCTTGTGTGCAAAAGACCTCGATGAAGGAAAATCCCACTCCCATCCCATTTCCCTTTAAATTTGTGCTTGTTATCGAGTCAAATAAGTGGAACAGAGGGCCCGCAATCGGCCTTTGTGCGTTCTAGTTTGCGTCGTTCTTAGCTCGCGTTACACGTTGATGCTTTGAATCGTGCCTATTCTTTTCCATTGAGTCAAATAAAGTGGAATAGGGTTCGTAACCAACCCCCACACTTTATCATTTGTTTCAACGATGTTATCTCACGTTTCTTTAAATGTTGACGCTCTGAGTTATTACTCGACGTCGGTGCTTGAGCAAATCAAGTGGAAAGAGTTCCTTACTCCCACTTTGAGATCCATTGGACTCTTTTGTTTGCTATTAGCTTGCACTCAATTTTATTTTGGCTTCGGCTCGACTTTGTTGGATTGCACTTGTGTTTGTTCTTTACATTAGGTTGTAACCTTTGTATTATCCCTTAGGATTCGCTTGTTTCGTTTCTGATGCAAGTTAGACGTTAGGATCGTAATCCATGCATGCCAATATAGGTAGAGATTTCCCTTTCAAACTCAACCATAGGATCAATCGTTGTATGATAACATTAGGGATAGATCTAGATAGTCTCCTTTAGATGTTTTTATTTTCCTTTTGCATTCTTAAAACTAAAACCCTTTTTCTTTGAAAATGCATAAAACATCTAATAATGGAAGAAGAAATCGTATGCAGTTGAGTCTTTTGGGGTAGAGCGAATCAGTTTAGACTGAATCTTGCTCTATTTTTACTCCAGACTTTATTACGGTTTAAATTGAAAACCCTTTTCCAGGGTAAAAAACATCAACCAATTCGAACTTTTTTCGCCTTCGGGCCTTTCTTTGAAACTCTCAAAAGGATATGTTAGTTCTACTATGCGCAACACGACGCATAAATCCCAAAAGGCCAGGTGGCACCATGTCTAAATTTCTAGAGCATGAATGTACCATTATCCTCCTTCGGGCATTTTTCTTTCGAAAATACCTTTTTAGGTAGAACGTATTAATTTAATCATGTGCCGAAGCGTGAGTCTCCAAAGGTCGAGCTGCGATAGAAAGCAAAATTAATATTGTTCATAAAAAGTACAAAACAAATTGAAACTTTTGAGTCTAACTACGATGCTATGATTCCTTAAAAGGGATACGTAGACATTTGGTCGTGGGACCCAGGCGAGTGAAACTTTGTAAATATTCCTTATTTTCCCCCATGTTTTCTTTTGCATGCATCCCCTTATTGCATTTTTCCTTTGGCTCTTTAACTTTAGATTTGAACACACCCTTTGATTAGAATAACAGTGGATCTCATGGAGTACCACGGACGTGAGGGATGCTAATACCTCCCCCTTGGATAATCGACTCCCTTACATGTATCTCTCGGTCGTATGATCCTGATCTCACCCTTCTTAGGTTTACTCGATGTTTACATTTCTTTTCCTGTGGGATAAAAAATGTTCGATAGTGACTTCATTGATTTTCTCTCGATGATTGCTCCTCCGGTTGTTTCACCAGGTGGGCCCTTTTAGTCTCGGACTCCCGGGACTTATCCTCTCTTTTCTTTTCTCCTCCTCGTGGGATATCGAGGTCTCTTCATTCTTTGAGGCTTTTGCGTTCTCTTTATGTCGCGAGTCCCGCGCATTTTTGGCTGCCTCCTTCTCCTCGTACTAGATGTACACATGTGCTTTGAGTAGGAGAGCATCTAGGGTGGTTGGTGATTCAATGCCAATTGCCTTGGCAAAGTCATTGCAGGGACGGAGCCCGCGTTCGAGGATATATTTTTTCATGTCGTTGGTTGTGGAGACTTGTACGGTTTCTGGGTTAAAATGTTCAATATATGCCCGTAAGGACTCATCCCTCCCTTGGATGATCGCCTCCAGGGATGCTTCTGACTTTAGATGTCGACAAGACACCGTAAAGTTCCTGGAAAATTGTCTTCCTAAGTTCTTCCACGACGTGATGGATTCGTTGGGAAGGCTCTTGTACCATTCCATAGTCCTTTTCTTGAGAGTTGTAGGAAAGAGTCGGCATTTGATTGCTCTGCAGACTCCTCTGTAGTCAAGCAGCATGTTGATGTTTTCGATGTGCTCGTCAGGGTCGGCCATTCCATCATAGGTCCCCATGTGGGGAGGTTTCTCTAGATTGACAGGGAGTGTGGTCTCCATGATTACCCTTGATAACGGGTCGCAAGGCTCGTCGTCATCTCTTCTGTCAGAAGATGGTGATGGAGAATGGTGATCCCTTCCTCGCTGGAGGATTTTGTCCCGTCAGAGAGAGGTGCTCCTTCTTGGCTTGGGTGACAGTGAGTGGTCACGGTCAAACCTGTTGCTCTTTGTCTTCTTAGATATTGGGGAGCACCGATCTTTACGGGGAGACGTGCAACCTCATTTCTTGATGAAAGAAACTTCTTATTTCTCCCGTGAGGGGGGACGACCACGCCTTGGCGGAGATGAACCGCGGGAGTCATAACATTGATGTCTCCGAGGAGGAGACTTCGACACCTTATTCTCCCAGGCCCCAATCCTCTTACTCTGCTATAGGATTAGGGAGTTGGTTTTATTAAGGGCAACGAGCAGTGCTACCATGGCTGGGTCAGTATTCGGTGGAATAGGAACTGGCTGGAGGATTTCTGGCAGTTCCTAGTTGGGGTTCTTGGACCTCTGATCATCCAAGAATGGGAGGTTGTTGCGTTCAACATTGATTGAGTATGGGGATGTTGTCTGATCGTCACTAATATTAGGGATATCCTCTAGGTGAGGAATTTCTTGGCTCTCGTCTGTCTTGTGGACATGAGAGAGTACAATTTTTCCATTCAGATGATGGTCATAGTTATCGGTCATGATTTGAAAGTATGAAGGTATCTTTGGTCTTTGGTTTCGAGGAAGAAGGAAGAAGATAAAGATAGTTTTCCACAGATGGTGCCAGTGATCTTACTGGTTGATCAGAACCTGAAAGTGGGCCTTGATGGTGACGTCAGGTTGGCTGGAAATATGAGGAGAGGAGGGGGTGTGCCTACAAGACACTCTGACGATCAAGTAAGAATGGGTGCAAAGAGATACAAGAAATATATTAGAGTTTTTAGTATGAATATTAGATACTCGGCCCTCACAAGTGTGGGGGTTTATATAATGCCCCCGACGCATAACCATTGGTCCCTATTTTTGGACCTAGATGTGTGGGTCTGCAAAATAGGTAACTGCCTGGACTTGGTCAAAACGGGGAGTCGTTCCCGTAACTAGCTGTTGTGTCGAGCAAGGGTAAGATGACGGGAAGAAGCGTTTATGAGTGTTTCCTGGGTGTCTTCTCTTCGTATGTCGAGTAGACTGTAAGGTAGCTGCCTATAGGGGTAGGTGTACATTTCGGGCGGTGCTGGTCATGCTGTTCGAGGGTGTTATCGACCAGAGACGTTGGGTTAGTGTTATTGGGTCATGCCAAAGGTGGAAGAGGATTGGGCCAATTCTAGTCATTGGATCAGTCCAAAACATCTACCTTATGTAGCAAGACATTATGCAAGCATTGTGAATGTCTTAATGTGCAAGCCTTATTCATTGATTTTTTATAGTATAATAGCAAACTTAAATCATTCATTAATGTTGAACAAACTGGATAGCTTAAACAAACTTCATTCATTAATCAAATATATTACAACACTGTGGATAACTTGTTACAACATAATAACCTAAAACTTAATCATCTAAAGTCGAAACAACACATGGTTTGACCAATAAAACACCTAAAGCCTATTTCATTAATGTTGAACCAACTAAAGCAAACAAGATAACGAAGGTGATCGTCCAATTGAACTTCAATTTCTTTTTCAATATCTTCATTTCAATATTTGTTTCTCCATCTTTTGCTTTAAAGAAATTAACCTTTTCCTTCTCTTTATTTAGATTCTTTAATAATGAAGAGATTAACTCTTTTTCTCTGGGATTCATCTCCTAATCCAACCAAACATAATGGCTACATATCTTGTAACCTTTAACCTAGAAACATGAATGGAGATGAAAGAAGATAAATGAATGACAGATCGTGAACTAGGTAAAACATAACAACATAAAAAGTGCAGAAATTAAAACATACTTAATACATGCTACATCCATAGAAACGATGACAAAGATTCTCATCCATTTATCTCGTCATCAAAGGAGCATCAAGACCACACTTGCATCCGCACATCAAATGGTTTGATCTATTTCAAAGGTTGAAAACCGACTGTTATGACATCTTACCACCAAGGTGCATAGAAAATGAGAGAAGAAGATGCAAAGAAGATGAATACGCGAAGAGGGTGAATGTGTGAGATGATGAAGGATGAAGATGAGAAGAATATGAAGATGATGAAGGATGAAGATGGTGAATATGAAAAGTGAAGTGAGATTGCTTTTTAGAATTGTTTAACCTTAGGGGTGAGAATAGGTTAGGCCGAGTTAGGCTTTGCCAAGGTTGAGTCTGATCTGCAAAAAATTTAAAATTTAAGTCTGACCTGTAGTATATTATATGCTTATTTGTAGGCCTGAGATTGACCTTTTCTAAGGCCTGATTAGCCTACTAGCCTACTTAAAAACCTATTTCATTTAAACATTGATAAATAAGAAATTTAATTAATGTTTAAATATACTAAAAAAAATTAAAAAAATCAATAATTATTTTAATTAATTAATTCGAGTTTATATAATATCATAAATTTTGTGATACTATTTGTCTAAGAGAACTTATGAAAACAACTTATGATATTGTTCATAAAATTTTTTTAACTTATTTTCATAAATTTTTTAAAATAATTAAGATTTATTTTTGTATTTTAACTAAAAGTATAAAATAAAATATAATAAAATAATAATATTATACATATTTATTTAAATAAACCGACTTAAATGACTTTAAATGCTTTTTATATGGTTTGTAGCCTAATTTTTTCAGTTAAATAAACTTATTGAAAAACTTAGATTTTTTTATTTAAAAAAAAAAAATCTAACCTAACGTGAGTCCGTATATATTAGACAATAGATCCTGTTAATTGGTCTGACAAATTAATAGATTTAAAGTAGTCTTCGTTATTCAATAATGATATTTCTTCAACATATTTGACACATAAGTTGTATTCTGTCTTTTTGATAATTAAAATTTAACTAATATTTTTAGTCATCAGTGAGCGCAAGCTTTAAAAAGGCTTGTAAATAACACACAACACAGTCATTTTGCTAGAAGATTAAACTAAAAGAAGTAAGAAAAAAACACCAACAACATGACATCAACGATCATAACATGTGTAATGCACTTCATCAATAGAATTTTATAATACTAAACACGTGACATGTGCTACAAAAAACTATTGAAATAAAAACATGAAGAAAAAAAATGCAATAGACTGGGTTTCTAGTAGTAGTTCCTCTTGTAACAACATTAAAATAACAAATAACATTTTCTTAATCAATTTTTCTTTAATTTTTTATAGACAAATTGATAATTACTGTTAAAACTCAACACAGATCTAATATTCATATCTAAAATAAAATATTTAACCTAATAATATTAACATTTATCACTTCATCCAATTCTTACCTACTTAGCCATCAAATATTTACCATTATATTAAAAGCTTAATAGATTATACAATAACAGTGTAAAATAATTTTATTTTATCATTTAATAATACATCAATAATTTTAAAATACAAAAATGATTTAAAAAAATATATGATATTCATTAATATAATATAAAATTCATTTATATTATTGATGCATCTCCGATTTTCTCTTATATTAAAGTGTCTCAGACAAACTACATATTACTTGATAAATAAATAAAACATGCCTTAAACAAAACCCTTTATATACAACTTACAAGAGCTGCAAATATATTATAAAAAGTACTATTACACTATTTTTGACGTATTAAAAGTGCCATGCAAAACAAATATATATGAAGTCAAGTCAAGATTCCTTACATTATATTTGTTTTGCCTCACATTTTATTTTGACAATTTCTTTTAAGATACTTTTGTGTCTTTTTAGACACTAATGATTAAAATATGTTATATTTCAGAGATATTTCTTCGAACGTTTTTTTTTTTAAAATAATTTTAGATATGTATATTCGAAATTATCATATTTTTAATAAAAAAATATATTTTTAAATATATATCTCTGAATAAATCTTTTTTTTTTAAATGTATTTATGGATATCCATATCTAAAAATTATCTATTGTGGTTTTTTTTTAAAGTTATAGAGGAGCAATTGTTTGCAAGACCGTTATCACTTTTAATGCTACAATATCATCAGAATCAAGACAATAAGAGCTTACAATTATATGAGTTGATAAGATAACTACAAAATTGTAACATAGATTATAATACATTAAGACATTTGATTAAAAAGTGAGTTATTCTTCTATCTATAAAATTTTATTAAACCCATTATATTGTCAAATAGCAGTCATGGTAGAATGCATTCACAAATTTTCGACAACGACTTTGATATATTTGTAAAGAATAACAATATTATGGTATTTAGTGATTGAAATGGTAGATTAAAATAGAAGAATTTTTGTCTTCTGCCATCTGCAATCAATAAAATTGCATCCTAATGAAATAATGTTCAAAATTTTGATTATCTAAACTCACCATTGTAAGTTAAAATTTTTCGAAGAGAATTTTTCATCTGAAAATACATTTTTTTAATAAAAAATAAGATTTATTCGGAGATCCATATCCAAAATACATTCTTTTAATTAAAAACAGAATAATTTCGAATATACATATTTGAAAACTTTTTTTTTTAATTTATTCAAAAATACATATTTAAAAATATATTTTTTTAATTAAAAATAAGATAATTTTAAATATATATCTTTGAAATTAAATTTTTTTATAAAAAAAAAATGCGTTCGAAAATGTATTTTTAAAAATATAAGACATTTTTATTATTTTACCAGAAATTCTAAAAAAACAAGTGTATTAAAAAATTGTCTTGTATTTACTGTGGACCCTGCATCACGTGTTCTACATATGGGCAACTAGTGTCTCCGATTAAATAATGTTTTTGAAATTTCTTTTAAGACAAGACATTTTTTGAATCTTAAGTTTAGATTATACAATCGTACAGTTGTCTGATGTTAGTTGCTGGTCTTGTATATTTAGCTTGCTCCACAATTTGTGTGTTGGAATTGAGAATAGATAATAGATTAGCTGGCTCCACAATCTGTGTGCTGGAAAATAGAGAATAGAGAACTTCCTTTCTTTTCTTTTTTTTAAATTAAGAGGTTGAATTTCATTATATTGTTTGGAGGGTGAAAAAAATCTAACTATTTACTAGATAAATGCTGTTGGAGGTTATTAAGAGAAACTCAAGTTTCATATTAGTTAAAAAGATAGAGTTTACTAAATGTTTTAGGGTTAATATCTATTTTCACCCCTGACATATGGGGTGTATTTGAAAAAATTCCTTGCTAAAAAAAAGTTTCAATTGTTACCTTGACAAATTTTAAAAGTTTCATTTTTTACCTTGAGGATACCACATCACCTAAAAGGCTGATGTGACTTATATTTTTGTTATATTTTTATGACATGGCTTGATTAGTTGTCATTTTTAATTAATTTTTAATTTTTAATTTCATATGACATTTATATTAATATTTTATTAATTGAGTGTTAATTCAAAGTTAAAAAAATTGTGTACTGTCTGCAACAAACGCTTCTTACCACTAGACCAATGCATTTTCATTGTTATATTTTGGTTTAAACGCCCTTTGTTCTTGAACGCTTCTTACATACTGTCAGGGACACATTGATGCGGGGCAAAGTAGGGGCTCCAGCCCACACCCCACATGCACGTACAAATATTATTATATATCTACTAAATGGATTTTTCTATTAGTACACTGTAGTGTGGATGCTTGGGTAGCTCATCACTGCATATGATATGGTTATCAGATAGTTTCAATCATCCAAGCAACTAACAAAAGCATTTGCTTGGCATAATAGCGTTAAGGTAAATTATAAGGGAGCAGAATTTTGCAATGAAATTAACTAACTGATATAGTGAATATGTTATCATATTTTCTCTTTCCTAAAAAATATTACTAGTATATTATTTCAATATTATATACATTTATAATTGATAAACCTGTATAAATATACACACAATTGTGTTTATATATACATAAACTATTATATATTTTTAACTATTTATTTTCTTGTAAAAAAAAACTATTTAAGCTCTTGTAAAAAAGTTATTGTGATTTAGTTTTATATACTATTCATATTTAATGAAGTTTGCCTATTTATTTTATTTTGATTTCACTATCATCAATTGTTTAGACAGCTGAATGTTTCTTGATGCAGCAAAGTTGAAAGAAATGGGCAATTCTGTCTTGGGACGCTTTGGGATGAGCATTGACAATTTCAAAGCAGTCAAAGATCCAAACACTGGTTCCTATTCTATCTTAATGGAACGCTAAATTTCGTTGTGCAAGATCATAATAGCAGTAAGCAAGAAAGAGTCTGTTTAAAATGATAATGGCTTGAGACTTTGTTGGCATCAAGTCATTAGAAGAATACAAAGGTTAGTAATGTATCTTCAAAAGGGCGTTTTGTGATTGATTCATCATGTCAAGGAGACTGATACTTCTTGCTTACAGTTAATGTGCTATAGGTTTTAGAACAAAAGAATTGTATTCATCAAATTGAATAGTTCATACGATTCCATTGTCTATTGAGAAATGCGAGGAACACACACTTCGATAGCTTGTGAATATCAACTTGAAGCATAAGGGCGTTCAAGAGCAAAGGGCGTTCAAACCAAAATATAACAAAGAAAATGCATTGGTCTAGTGGTAAGAAGCGTTTGTTGCAGACAGTATGTCCACGGTTCGATTCTTGTGGAAGGACAAAAAAAATTTATATGGAATTAAAAATTAAAAATTAATTAAAAATGACAACTAATCAAGCCATGTCATAAAAATATAACAAAAATATAAGCCACATCAGCCTTTTAGGTGATGTGGCATCCTCAAGGTAAAAACTGAAACTTTTAAAATTTGTCAAGGTAACAATTGGAACTTTTTTTTTGGCAGGGCGTTTTTCAAATACACCCCATATGTCAGGGGTAAAAATAGGTATTAACCCAATGTTTTATATAGAGATATCTCTTATTTTATAAATCGGTTTTATAATGTATATTTTGTATTAGGAGAAATTTAAGTTTCATAGTGATTAAAAAAATAAAGCTTACAAAAATTTCATATATAGTGACTTCTCTTGTCTTATAAGTCGGTTTTATATAATAAATTATGTTAAATTCAAATTTTAATGGAAGGTTGTGGCAATAATGTTAGAGTGACGAAAGAGGAGTTTTTTTTTGGGGGGAGGGATCAAAAATATATTTCTTGGTTTCTAATATTCTTATATAGAATTATGTCTTAGACAAGTTAATTTGGAGGTTTGATCATAGTAAGACCTTCTTCGTTAAAGGGATGATAGACTATGTTAAGTTAACTTCTAGATCTAAAATTGCATAAGAAAAAAAAATAAGATAAAATATTTTTTCTTCATTCATCATCCAAAGGCAGTAGCTCATACAATATTATATAGCTAGGATTAGAAAGACTAAATGGGTCGTGGGCCACTTACTTAAAGGCATAAAAATAACAAGGACATGATGCTAAAAACACCCCCTAGTCTATAATATAATTCTTTAGTAAAATTGATGGTTTTCTTTCTCTAATGGGTCTTGCATTCTGCATAACATACTTGCATGTCCATAAAGAACCTTGTCCTCAAGGTTCATAGTAGAAGTAGCTCTTGGATGAAAAGATGAAGTTGGATCGGCCCGAATATTGGTTAGGGGCGAAGTGGGCTTGTTCCAAGCTGAAGTTATGTGAGGCCCATTGGTGGATTTTGTGAGTTGAGGCAATTGAGAAAAGGGATAAGGTGTAATCGGTTTAATTGGTGGAGAGTGGAGATTTGAGGATAGTGAAGAATCTTGGGAATGGGGAGTGGTTGACAGCTTGCGATTTGGGAAACTGGGAGGGTGTTGGTTTGTGTGTTGTTAAGAGGACAACGGGTAGCATGTGGCAGCACTTGTGGAGAAGTGGTTTGAATGAATGGTGGAGATTTCATGTAATTCCATCCGTTAGAACTAGGAGCATAATTGATATTTGGAAAAAAAAATGTTTTATATTCTCAAGGGTACGTGATGGCACAAAGGTGGAATCTTTAAGTGGGATAGCAGAAGACTTTAACTCATTTGCTTTTGCATTTGTTGTACTTCCAAAAGAGAGAGTAACATGTTTCTTCCTTGTATTTTCCAGAGAAACACAATGATTTTTTGAAGATCTTGAAGGTTTAAAAATGGTATCGTCGGAACAAAACTGTTATTGCGTGTTTATTTTTCGTTGTCCTTCTTCTAAATCTTATGAAGTCTTGTGCTTTTCAGATTGTTCACCTTCATCGAAGACAATCATGTCATGCATTGGGAGAGATCTCAGATCTGAAACGGGATGTGGCCCATGGAAGGGTTTCAACATTGAAACATGCAGAACAGGGTGGATCCGCGAAGACGATGTTAGATCCAGCAAATATGCCACCTCTCTAACACGTTTGACTATCTAAAACGACCCAAAGAAACGCTTAGCTAACTTTTGCGAAACACAACGGGACACTGTTGTTTGTCGGTACGGTTGAAGCTTCATCCACACAAACTCGTCCACTTGAAAGGTAAACTCTCGTCATTTATTATTTCCCTGTTTTCCATAGTAACTCTACTTTTCTTCAAGTTTTGTTTTAACTCAGTGAGAACTTGTTGTTGGTTTTGTAAGGAGAAGCCCAAGGGATCGTCAGGAGGGTTTGCGGCCAATTAGTCTGGCAAGGTTGATGGGTCACGTCCGCACAGTGCCTTGAAGGGGGTCATTTGGATGGCTGAGTGAAAAGAAGTGTTGTACAAATACTCATCAAGATGCAAAAACTTGTGCCAGTGTCCAAGATGGTCGTTGGTCAAACAACAAAGGTATGTTTCGATGGATCTGTTTACAACTTTCGTTTGTCCATCTATTTCTAGATGATAAGTTGTATTATATTTCAGGGTCGTACCTTGGAGTTTGAAGAATTGCTTCCATAAATTTCTAAGAAAAAGCAAATCTCGATCGAAAATTATGGATTTAGGGCTACCATGGAGACAAAAAATTTCAACCGTGAAACGGGCATCAAGATCCTTAGCATAAAAATTTGAAGGCAGAGCAATGAAATGGACAAACTTTGTTAAGAGATCACATATAAACCATATCATCGAGTGTCAAAATGAGTTAGGTAACTGGGTGATAAAGTCCATGGTAAGATCTTCCCATACCTTGTTAGGAATTGGTAGCGGTTGTAATAGGCTTCTTTTTCTTTGGGTCTCATACTTGTTTTGTTGGCATGTGGTACACTGTTTGTTCATGTTTTTGACTTCTATGTAAACTCCTAGTTAACAAAAGGAGGATCTCAGCCGAGGGTGGCTTTAACACCCAAGTGTCCTGCTATCAGAGTGCTGTGAAACTCAAGAATGATATTCTGACGAAGGTTTGGGAGATACGTATAAAGACTCGATCCTTGTAATAAAGTATACCATTTGCAGATTTGTACCCTTTGTTTTCATTGTTTTGTTCTATTTTCAACTCAGAAGTTATCCCATGCTATCAGATTGGTAAAACGCACGGAGTGTATTCAAGAGATCTGGAATAGGTGATGCTAAAGCTAACAACAAGGAATCATCATAATCAAACTTTCTACTCAGAGCGTCAGCGACTAGATTAGACTTTCCAGGTTTGTAAAAAATTTCAAAGTTTAATCCTTGCAATTTCACTGTCCATTTCTGTTATTCTGGAGTTTGGATCTTTTGTAATGATAAAAGGGTTCAGATGCGAAAGATTAGGTGGACTTTGTGACTGATTAGTATCTATGGGTTCTAGGATCATTAAATGAAATGAAGCAACATAATCAGTGTGAATGCAATTGATGAAAAGTGGTATGGGTGGGGTTGGATTTAGGGTCACTTTTCAAGGTAATGGGTTGATCTTGATGGTTGAAGGTCATTAAAGGTATCGAAAAATCCGCTTGAATTGGGCCCAAAGTTCGTAACCAAGCCATGCCAAGAACAATATATGCGCCTTCAATAGGTAGTAAGTAAAAGGGAAGGGTAAAAGGTCTGTTTTGGAGGGTGATTTGTACATTATTGCATATTCCTTCACATTTTAAATGGCAACCATTTTCAACCATTACTGAAAACTGATTGATTGGTATCGGTGTAAGATTAAGATGATGAGCAATGCATGGTTGCATAATGTTATGTGTGCTTGATAAGTGCAAATTATAGTTATTTTTGTATATACTTTTTGTTTCACTTATCGACTTTTTGTTGTTAATATCGTTGTGTTGTACCCCAAAATTTGCCCTCACACTTTTCTACAAACAATCTCAGCTTCAGACATTTCCTGACTTTTCAAACTGGCGCAAGAATCGGACAAACAGACTTTTCTTAACAGTCAAGCAAAATTAGGGTTTTTACTGATTTTCAGAGCTCTGATTTGTCTCATACAGTTGGCTTAGGGCTGGGATAATTTTTGGTTCAATTTTGATCAGGCGAGCGTTATCTAGCATTTAATCAAAAATTAAGGTTTTATGGGCATATTCTCAGAAGAATTTAAATTCTACCGCACTTTGCAGTTTATTCCGAGATTCGGGTTAAAATTCGCGTTATCTTGATTTAATCAGTAAATGAAGCAGTTGGTTTGAATTCACCAGTCAAAAGGGATGTGTGCAATGTGGAATTACAGTGCCTGGCAAAAGGACCAGTGAAAAAAGAATTGCATCTGATTAAATTTATGTGTTCGACTATGCGTTGCTTTGGATAATGGATACGTCGAATTCATTTATTTTTGATCATCAAAAGTTTAGTTGATTATTTATGGTTCTAAGAATTAAAATATTTGAAATTTAAACTTTCATTTTATTTTATTTAAGGAACTATAAATAACAAATAAACAATTAAAGAAAAGGAATTGAAAGAAAATTAAATATCAATGGAATTTTTATTTCACATTTAATAATTGTTACAATTGATATTATTTGGATACTAATATTTGTTACAAAGTATTTAAAATAATAATAATGTACAAGAATTAAACTGAAAATAAAAATTCTATCCTATTTCTAAATTCTTCATTCTTCACTTCATGCCGTTGCTCCATTTTTTTTTATCTGCAAAAAGAAAGAGGAAGTCAGAAAGCAGTTAATTAAAAGACAGTTAAAGTTGCTCATCATTAGGGGCCACTGACTGGGATCAGTTGAACCTCTCTGCAAATCACGGGATTTCTCCCGGTTCACAGAGAGGGAAGTTTTTTTTGCTCATGAAATGCAAATGTCAAATGCATAATTTCTAAAAAATTCAAGCTGCATAGAATCTCAATTTCCAATTCAAACTAAACTGAAAAAATCCAATTTCAACTTTCTATCCAAAGCAAAAGGGAAGTTACTGTCAAAATGCCTAAGTTTACTCAAGGATTACCCAAAAGTACACTTGCTGTCAAAGTCAAATCCCAAAATATCAAAGAAATGCAAAAAGTGTAGCAAAGCTGTCAAAAGCAAAATGGTATGCAAGCTTAAAATCATCACTTCCCATAGGCCCCTTCAGAACCAAGTACAACATAAATCATATAATATTATATTAACTGTACTTTGGAGAGGAAAAAGAGAGATAAAGCAACAGAGTTCAGGTCTTAGGCATAGGCTGTATAACAAGACAGAAAAGATATACAAAGAAGATGATACAATTCAGCATTGTTCAAAACTACACAGCATAGACAGTTACCAAAAATGGAAAAGGTGCCAAGAAATTTTGTCAAACTACCCAGCAAGCATGGATCAAAGGAAAGACCAAAGTTTGAAATAAGGTTGGGCGCCAAAGACCAATGGGAAGAGGACAAAAAGAACACAAGAAAACATACTGATTGAGCCAAGCACCAATATCACCGGTATAACTCAGAGCTAAACCAATATAGGCCAGAACCATATACCTGTCCAAAAACACACAAGTTATAAAAAAACACGTCTCAAACCTCATACCAGATAGAAGAAAACACCTCACATAACCTGCTAATGCTCCAATAACCTGCCTACTGCCCAGATCAAACACAAAACCCATTAGCAAAAGTCTCACAAAAACCATAACCTGAAGCCTTATTAAACCAGTTCAAATCCAAAAAACACCAAAAACTAAAACTGAACCAACATAACCCCACCTCCTGTCAAACATAAACCAAGTTCAAAAAACCTGATATCCTAAAAAACGATAACAGCAAAAAAGCCTACTGTTAAACTCCAACATGTTGAAGCTTTATCAGTCCAAAAAGAAAACCTATTCAAACCAATGCAAAAAGCCTCACCCTCAAGAATATACAAACCCATAACCCGAAAATATCACAACCAACCAAAACTTCATACCAGCACCATGCCTATCAAACTCAAGGCCATAGCATCTCCAGCCTAAGCCCTCAGTAAAACATCATTGGGCAACGAAAACGAGCATACAGCATTCCAGAAGAAGAGAGAAATTTCATTCAGTTCAAGATAATATACAGCATCCAGAAAACAAAAATATCAAAGGCAACCAAGGCCCTCAGACCTCTGAGATCATCACTGGGCATCTCAAAGCATTATATCCAACCCACCAAGGCAACAACTGTTCAAAAACATTCAAGACAAACGGAAGCAAAGGCAACACGAGAGAAGAAGAAGAAGGAAGCATGTTCAGGGCAACATAAGCAAATATTCAGGGGCACAGAAGAAGGGATAAAGAAGTGAACATATTAGGGTTTCTCAGTACACGTCATCATCAAAACCATAGACAAGCAAATACATTCCAAGGCCACCAACAATTTAAAGGGACGAAAGTAGAAGAGATAAAGATACCAGGAAAGCATCAGAAGCCAAGGATAAGCATCACTGTCCACGCCGTTCCGACCTCCTAAAGCGTCACTCCTCCGCCTCTCCTCCATCTCCCAAAAAGAAGGTAGCCAATCTTTTCCCACTTCTCTTCTCTTTCATCTCATAATGAAAAGAAATAGTAAGAACTCAAATCAAAGAAATGCGTATCGTTCACGAAAAAAACATAAAGTGTGAAAATCAAACCTTAAATCAAGGACGCTGGGCTCATGTCAGTGGAGGGAAGAAAGGCTTCAGGAGTAGCGCTGGTGGCCGGAGGAAGCATTCAGGGAAGTGAAGCTTGATCGGAGAAGACGAACTCAGCGAACACGGCGCCGTCTCAAAACCCTAAAACTGTCGTTCTGAATAACTTTCCACAACCCTAAGAATTCGTTTCAAGTTAAGCTTGGGCCTGACCCGTCTCTACCTTCCCCAAAGCCCATTAAACACTAACCCTTTTCTTTTTTTATTTTATAAATAATATTTACTTCTTTTTTTTTCCTTTTGTAAAATACTAACTTTCTTTTATTTTATTTTATAAACAAATGTTTACTTTTTTTTATCTCTTGTAAAATACTAACTTAAATGAAATACATTTTTATCATATGGTTCAAACGTCCCTTTTTAAATATATATTTGTACATAAAAATAACAAAATACTTTTTATACACAATTAACTTAAAAACATTTTTAATACATATTGAAATACATTTGTATATATTATCTTTTCTTTTTCATACATAATTAAAATTGAAATTCTTTTAGTTAACATACATATTTGTACATAACAATATATACATTTCTCTAATATTAAAATTAATAAATATGTGATTAAAATACTTTTTTTTTTATGCATAATACAATTTAATTAAAATTTGAACATACCTTAATTAAAACATTTTCCCTTTTGTACATAATTAACATATAAATCAAAAATACAAGATTAAAACATTTCTCTAGGTCAAACTCTAATACGATTCAACTTTGCATTTCGCACTTGTACATAATTACACAATTCATATACATATACACTTGTGCACTTACACAAATGCATTCACATTGCCCTATACACATTTTTTATCTTACATCTGTATATTCGATATTTATATTTGATTGCGACTTCGATTTGGTTGTAAATACTATAAGTCTCATCCCCTTTGTACATTTATACCCCCACTCCCGGACACTATCTTGTAATAGCGTAGATTTTACATTCCGCAATTTACAGTTTTCAATTATACCATGGCTAGACCTAGGGTTTGTATGTACATAAAATCAAACGCTAGATAACCTAATACAAGACAAATACATGTAATCAATACACAATCACACTTGCACCCCCTAGAGTAATCCCACATGTTGCCTTCCAAAATGGGCCATGCTTGCACGTCGAGTATCTTTGGCAAAACAAAATCAAATGATCATAAGTCCCTCGATGACGCTTTCGAAAGTTGCCTAAACGGAATGATCATAGTCCCTTCAAAACAAATTGCCAAAGACACTTGGCATCATTCCATTCATGGTCCATACGATGACCCGCGCCCGTCCCGAATAAACTTCCTAAACGCAAGATTGTCCACCAATTTCAATGGTGGAACAAAATTGTTAAAAGGGGTTAAAACATGACAAAAACCTTTGAGTACAATAGGGTAGACAAAACTCTTAGTTACTTGAGATCAAACTTGCAAAAACACTTGCCTAATTTCAAAACCCACTTCACAAACACTTTCAAAAATCGACTTTTCAAACCTTTGAAACATCTTTTCTAAAAGATAAAATACCTTTTGTAAAACATTCGAGTAAAGAATTATTAAAAGGTTAGCCTAGTACAAGGCATCTTTTCAAAACATTTTCAAAACAACACACAAAGCACCATTTCAAACAATTGAAAACCAAGGCAAGATTGATCTAAGCAAGTAACTAAGAGCCCATGGATAACCATGGATGAAAAGGGTGCTAATACCTTCCCTTTTCATAATCTACCCCCCGAACCCACGAAATATCTCAAAAGGTTTTTGCTGTGCTTTTTTAACCTTTCCTTTAGGATAAAATAAAAAGTCGGTGGCGACTCTTGCTCAACCGCACAAGTGCGAATATGAACGCAAAACACTAGTCAGTTCTCCCACCGTATCACAGAACTGGCGACTCTGCTGGGGAATATTTCAAAGTGGGGTTACCTTAGGGCTTAGATCACCCTCTTGCATGACTAATTATTTGATTTGCTTGCTTTATACTTTGGCTCTATTGTTTGGGTTTACAATCCTCCACCCGGATTTTGGGAAACATTCATAGATAGCAATACGTTGTGGAAACTGTGCGGGGTATACCGACACGGTCTAAGCAATAGCTATATTAGTGCGACATATTTGTGGGTACCGGTAACCCTTGAGTTCAATCAAGGAGAGTACGGGGCCGCTGAGCGATGTCACTAAGCACTAATGACCTAGAACCTTACTTGACCATCTTGGCCTTTTATTAGGGGTAGTGAGATGACCGGCTTTGGTGCAGTCCGAAGTTGGTAGATACTCGATACTACACTCATTGAGGGTTGTTTTCTTGGAATATTTTGGTCGCCAGTTAAGTGGCTAAACCAAAACAATGAACAATGAAAACGATCCAGTGATATTGAGCTCCTTAGAACCCGGTTACTATTTATAGGACAGGTTTTTAAGCCAACTACACTCAAGAGGGTATTTACCTATGAAACCCCATGCAAGCCTGAAACTAGGGTTTGGTGTGATTTGCTTGTACATATGTTTTATGCATACATCATAAACATCATGAAGCATCATATGCATTTACTAACCATTTCAAGGGTTTGGATCTTCATCATTGTTCTTGTTTTGTAGGTCATGGAAATACCTCGCCGAAATACCATTCAAGTCAACCTTGTGAGAATCTCTCCTAAACTCAAGGAGATCACTTCAAGAATTCCGGAAAATTCATCCTTCAGTGAAAGACATGGTAGACTGCTCAGCCTAGTCAACACCAACATTGAAGAAGACATGATGAAAGTGCTATTCCAGTTCTTTGACCCCCTTCACCATTGCTTCACTTTCCCTGATTATCAGTTGGTGCCCACTTTGGAGGAGTTTTCTCAACTCCTAAGAATCCCTATCCTTAATCAACTACCCTTCAATGGTACGGAGAAGGAACCAAAGCCTGAAGATGTTGCTCGAGCATTACATCTACAACCATCTGAAATCAAGGGGCATTGGGAAACCAGAAGCGGCGTCAAAGGATTCTTAGCAAAATTCTTGTTGGAGAAGGCACAAGAATGTTGGAACTCATTGGACCTACAAGCATTCGAAGAAATTGTGGCACTCCTTATCTATGGGTTGGTCCTGTTCCCAAATCCCGACCAATTGGTAGATGTCAACACTGTCAAAATCTTCTTGTCCAGAAATCCAATACCAACATTGCTTGGAGACATCCTTCACTCATTTTACACACGAACAATGAGAAAGAGGGGTGTTCTCATGTGTTGTACTCCTATCATCGCAAGGTGGTTTATTTCGCACCTTCCACAATCTGTCTTGAAGAATGATCAAGGTATAAGGTGGTCCTAACGATTGATGACTCTCACTCATTCTGATGTGCATTGGTGTTCTCGGTCCAGAGAAAATGTCATCATCGTCGATCGTTGCGGAGAATTTCCTAATGTCCCCTTACTTGGAATTAGAGGAGGTATCACCTACAACCCTTGCCTAGCTTTGAGGCAATTTGGATATGCACGGAGGGATGGCCCTCATGACATGTTGATTCCTAGCCTAGTTTTTGACTTCGACAACGATGCGCAAGGACTTCGCCAAAGATTCATCAGAGCTTGGGGAAAACTCAACAAGGTTGATAGCAAGACTCTGGGACACAAGAACTCCATCCCTCTTGAGCCCTATCTCAAGTGGGTACGAGCCCAAGCCCAAAGTCTAATAATGCCTTATCCTCATGTACTCCCAGTGATTAAGGAGCCCGTCAATGAAGGAGAGGTCCCCTACACCATCCTGCATCCAGACATGCCTACATCGTGGGAGGAAATGCAGAAAAGTTGGATTCAGCTCAAGGAGGAACTGAACACTTTCGAAGCTAGCTACTACGCCAGTGAAAAGAAGGTTCTAGAGTTTACCCGCCAACTCCATGAACAAGAGGCCCTCAATACCTACATCGCACCAAAGAGGATGCGCAATGTCTTCCTACCTTGAGAAGTTTATGTTGTAACATTTGGCCCATGGGGCATTTATGTACTAACAGATTTCTTCTTATTAATATGACGTGCGTTCTTCTTTGTCTGAAACAATTTTGAATGTCCTAAATCCTTGAATGCATTGCATACATCAGCATACCATTCATCATGTGCATAAGCAGGTCTCACTCCAGGTTTCCTTATCTATCTGCTGTTTATTTCAGTAGGATGGATCTCGAGCAAACAGTCAAAGACCTACAAGCCCAGAATGCACAGTTCCAGCAACTCTTGACGACCTTGGTCAAGAGTCAAGAGGATATCAAGGCTCATCTGGAGAGTAGAGACCCAGTGAAGAAGAAAAAGAGGGTCGGAGTGGCTACTTTGGGGAGAAGATTTGACAGAGAAGCTCGGAGGGTGCTTGAATTTCCTCCTACTTCTGATGAAGGGACTAGTAAAAGAGATCGGGTTGCGGTGCCTTCCGAGTCTGATGCAGAGGAGGAAGAGGTTGAAGAGGACGAAGATTATTCTGACCAGCAGTATCCTCCAGCTGATGATAAGTACAAGGGTTTAGAAGACAGATTGGCTGCCATGGAATTGCAAAGGGTACCGGGTTTGGATTTTGAAGACATGGGCTTGGCCGCCGGAATTGTGATTCCCCTAAAATTCAAAGTGCCAGTGTTTGTAAGGTATGACGGGCTGTCCTGCCCCAAAATGCATCTCAGGTCCTATGTGAGGAAGATTCAACCCTATACAGCAGATAAAAATCTCTGGATTCATTTCTTTCAAGACAGCCTGTCGGGAGCTCAGTTGGAATGGTTTTATCAGTTAGAAGGGACCAGTGTCAGAAATTGGGAAGCTTTGGCCACCGCTTTCTATAAACAATACCAGTATAATTCCGATCTTGCTCCTACCCGTACCCAACTTCAGGGTATGTCGCTAGGAACAAGTGAGGGATTCAAGGAATACGCACAAAAATGGAGGGATTTGGCTGGCAGGGTGCAGCCTCCTTTAACCGATCGTGAGCTTGTTGATATGTTTCTTGGGACCCTATCTGGGCCATTTTTCAATCATTTAATTGGTAACTCTTCCGCGGGGTTTACTGATTTGATCTTAACGGGCGAAAGAATCGAGGCTGGCATCAAGTCAGGAAAAATTCAGAAGGGTGTCGCTGCAAGTGTTGAGAAGAAGCCGTTTAAGAAGGAGACAGCTATGGTATATTCTCAAAGAAGAGCAGGGAAGGTGGAGCGTCGGCCGTCTGTGGGGGCCGTAATGATTCAAAACACTCCGAGTGAGCAGCCTCGCTACAACCAATCCAGACCAAACCAGCAACGGGTGGAAAGGCCACAACGGCAGTTCACTCGTATTACTATGACTCCAGCGCAGGTGCTTCCCCATCTGTTGAAATTGAATCTTGCCACTATCAAGGAGGCACCAAAGAATGTAAATACATCCTCTCCACATTATCATGCCAATGCTAAGTGCGCCTATCATTCAGACAGTGTCGGACACGACACCAATGATTGTTGGGCACTCAAGCATAAGATCCAGGACCTGATAGAGGCTAAGGAGGTAGAGTTTGACGCTCCAGAAAAACCCAATGTGATATCTGCACCTATGCCGAAGCACGGTCGGAATGTCAATGCCATTGAAGAGGATCTGTATGTTGCTGACGTTAGTGATCTGACTACTCCACTGTTAACCATTAAGTTGAATTTGTTAAGGGCCGGGATCTTCCCGGGATGTAAAAAAGACTGTTACTGTTGCCACTCTCTGCCGTTTGATTGTCCGCTATTAAAGGAAGGCATCCAAGGCCTCATGGATAGCCGACAAATTTTGTTCGAAAAAGTTCCTGCTGTTCCAGTTCATGTTGAAAATGTCTCAATCATAACCATTCACGCCAATCTTTCCGAGGCCGTCAAAAAGCCAGTTAGGATTACACCAGCTGCAAAGTCTATACCTTTGAAGATAACAATGCCAGGGCCTGTTCCCTATGTCTCCGAGAAGTCGATACCTTGGAACTATGGTGGTGACGTCTACTACCATGGTATCAAGCAAGTTGAAATAATTAAAGAAGATTCAGATGATGATGAAGCCAGCATTAGTAACATTGCGGGCACCAGCAAAATCACCAGGAGTGGGAGGATATTTTCTCCAGAGATTGCTCCTCCAAAAGCAATCTTTGGACCCTCATCAGCTAAAGAGGTCATCCCTGCACCAGTAAAGGTCTCTGCTAGAGCTCCTTTGATTGAAGAAATTTTCGTTCCTAGTGCTGTCTCTCCTACCATTGCCGATAAAGGAAAAGGAATACAAGATGAGCCCGTCAGGACGAGGGCTCAACCTTTGGTGATTCCAGAAGCCTCCAAGAAAGAAATGGACGAAATTTTGAGGATAATCAAGAAAAGTGATTACGATGTGGTGGAACAGTTGGGGCAAACCCCCTCCAAGATCTCCATGCTGGCACTGTTGCTTTGCTCAGAAGCGCACGCTCAAGCTTTGATTAAGTTTCTAAAGGCAGCTCATGTGCCCCAAGAAACCTCGGCAGATCAATTTCAACATTGCGTGGCTAGTCTGACTGCAGACAATGGATTAGGTTTTTCTGATGCCGACCTGACCCCTAAAGGCCGGAATCACAATGATGCGTTGCATATTTCAATCGAGTGTCGCGGAACCACCCTTGCGCATGTTTTGGTTGATACCGGTTCATCGCTGAATGTTTTGCCTAAGAAGGCCTTGGACCGGCTAGATTGCGAAGGGTTGGAATTGAAGCCGAGTGATATTGTCGTCAGAGCTTTCGATGGGTCGAAAAGAATGGTCCATGGAGAAGTTGAAATTCCTGTCAAGATAGGTACCGAGGTGTTTAAATCCACTTTCTATGTAATGGACATCCGTCCATCATACTCCTGCCTGCTGGGTAGACCTTGGATACACCATGCTGGGGCAGTCACCTCCTCCTTGCACCAAATGCTGAAATATCCTGTAAAGGGAAAGATCATTACTGTCCACGGCGAAGAAGAGTACAGGATTAGCCATTTAAATTCTTTCCGGTATGTGGAGGTCGAAGGGGAGTTCATTGAGACACCGTTTCAACATTTCGAAGAATTACCTCCTGAGATAGCAGTGGCGAAATTGGCAGTTGAGACACCAAGACAGATGGCCAGGATGGCATCTCTGGAGGATGCAAGGGCTGCAGTTAAGGAAGGAAAGAATTCAGCGTGGGGGCAGCTACCCGATTTTCCGCATAAGGTTGATAAGCTTGGATTAGGTTTCACCACCGCTGGCCAGAAAGCTATGCGCCGGTCAAAGATTGAGAGAGCGCCAGTCAAGATTTCTCCTTACCGAATCAACGCCCTGGAAGATGAGGACAAAGAAAGCAACTTTGAAGAGTGGATTCATCCAACTGTCAGAGGAGGGTTGAGCAATTGGGAGGCTAAAGACTTTGTCCCTATCACTTTTATTCCTCAGTAATTTATCTATCAAACATTTTCTATTTGGTCTGTAATATTTTACTTTCAAACAATCTGTACACTATCTTTTCGCCTCCTGCCTTACCTGGGGCATGTAGGTCCACTTGTAAGGGTTTTGACTATCTTTCATATTCATATGCCATGTTTAATGATTCATTGGACGTTTTTCATTTGATAAACTGCTTGTGTTCGTTTTCTTTCCTTTTGCATTTTTTTTGTTGATTAAGGATGGCTACCCCTTACACACACCCACCACTCACCAATGCAGGTACCCATCCACTATGAATTCCATGAGTGACTATTCTGCTGTATCTTTCAATAACTCGGAAGACCTGGTCAATCTAGCCGAGTATGAAGATGACGAAGGTTGTGAAGTACCCGGGGAACTAGCCAGACTCCTGCAACAAGAGGAAAGGGCCATCTTACCGCATGAAGAGCCGTTGGAAACTATTAACTTGGGAACCGAGGAGAATCGGAAGGAGGTACAAGTGGGTGCCAACCTGGAATCAGAAGTCAAGAAACGTTTGGTACAGTTACTGAATGAGTATGTTGAAATATTCGCTTGGTCCTATGAAGACATGCCGGGCCTAGACACCGACATCGTGGTCCACCGTCTCCCCACAAGAGAAGACTGTCCACCGATCAAGCAAAAAGTTCTCCGAATGAGGCCTGACATGTCCGAAAAAATCAAAGCAGAAGTGATGAAGCAGTTCAATGCTGGCTTTCTGGCTGTTACGTCCTATCCTCAATGGGTCGCTAATATTGTGCCAGTGCCTAAGAAGGATGGCAAGGTCAGAATGTGTGTGGACTACAGGGATTTGAATAGGGCCAGCCCTAAGGATGATTTCCCGCTGCCTCATATTGACATCCTGATCGACAATACAACTCAGCATAAGGTGTTTTCTTTCATGGACGGATTCTCGGGCTACAATCAAATCAAAATGGCCCCCGAGGACATGGAGAAAACAACTTTTGTCACGCAATGGGGCACTTTCTGTTACAAAGTGATGCCGTTCGGGCTGAAGAACGCAGGGGCAACTTATCAACGCGCCATGGTAGCTCTATTTCATGACATGATACATCATGAGATTGAAGTTTACGTAGACGATATGATAGCTCGGTCACAAACAGAGGAAGAGCACCTTGAACATCTGGAAAAGCTGTTTGCCAGATTGAAAGAATACAAGCTCAAGTTGAATCCGAGTAAATGCACTTTTGGAGTTAGGTCTGGTAAACTCCTGGGATTCATTGTGAGCAACAAAGGCATTGAAGTCGATCCGGCAAAAGTAAAAGCAATACAAGAGATGCCTGCTCCCCGTACTGAAAAGGAAGTTAGAGGTTTCTTGGGGCGCATAAACTATATTGCCATATTCATTTCGCATCTGACTTCTACCTGTGAGCCAATTTTCAAACTCTTGAAGAAAGATCAGGTAGTTGAATGGAACGACGACTGCCAAGCTGCTTTTGATAGAATCAAGGAATATTTGCTAGAACCTCCTATTCTGATGCCACCCGTCGAAGGAAGACCATTGATCATGTATTTGACCGTTTTGGATAACTCAATGGGGTGTGTTTTGGGCCAGCATGACGAGTCTGGTCGAAAAGAGCATGCTATTTATTACCTTAGCAAAAAGTTTACCGACTGTGAGACTCGCTACTCGCTGCTCGAGAAAACTTGCTGCGCTTTGGTATGGGCTGCTCACCGACTAAGACAGTATATGTTGACTCATACTACCTTGTTGATATCCAAAATGGACCCTATCAAATATATCTTCGAAAAGCCCGCTTTGTCTGGAAGGATAGCCAGATGGCAAATGATCTTGACCGAGTATGACATCCAGTACACCACCCAAAAAGCTATAAAAGGGAGTGTATTAGCTGATCATCTGGCTCATCAGGCTATCGAAGACTATCAGCCCATGAGATTTGATTTCCCAGACGAGGACATCATGAGTTTGGACAACATTAAAGGTGACAGACCGTATGACGGACCCGAAAAGGGATCCCGATGGATCCTGTACTTTGATGGTGCTTCAAATGCACTTGGAAACGGAATTGGCGCAGTACTTATTTCTCCGGAAGGATGCCACACACCTTTCACGGCCCGACTTTGCTTCAGCTGCACAAATAATATGGCGGAGTATGAAGCCTGCATCTTTGGTCTCAAGGCTGCTATAGACTTGGGGATCAAATCTTTGATCGTATTCGGGGACTCGGCTTTGGTCATTAGCCAAATCAAAGGAGACTGGGATACCAAGCATCCTAATCTTATCCCATACAAAGAGCATGTCCTGACATTGTTGCCTCACTTCGAGCAAATTACCTTCGAGCACTTTCCGCGAGAAGAGAATCAGCTAGCAGATGCTCTAGCCACAATGTCCTCCATGTTTAAACTCAACTGGGATAACGAGGCTCCCCAAATCTCCATCGAGCGAATGGATGAACCCGCGCATTGTCACGAGATTAATACCGAAGAAGTAGTGGAACAACCTTGGTTCCATGAAATCAAAAGGTATCTCGAGACCCAAGATTATCCTGAAGGAGCTTCCGTGAATGACAAGAAGTTCTTAAGGAAATTCGCTGCTAAGTTCTTCCTGAGCAATGGCATCCTTTATAAACGAAGCCATGATTGTGTATTACTCCGATGTGTGGATAAGGCTGAAGCAGAATTGATCATGACTGATGTACACAGCGGACCATTTGGCACTCACTTGAGCGGGCATACCATGGCTAAGAAGATCCTAAGGGCAGGCTATTACTGGTCTACCATGGAGGCTGACTGCCATCAACATTCCCGTACTTGTCACAAGTGTCAAGTCTATGCTGACAAAGTTCATATCCCTCCGGTTCCCCTCAACGTCCTGACTGCTCCGTGGCCCTTTGCAATGTGGGGCATTGATATGATTGGAGAGATCAAACCCACGGCTTCCAACGGACATCGCTTCATCCTGGTTGCCATTGACTACTTCACTAAATGGGTCGAAGCAGCTTCCTTCGCCTCCGTCACCAAAAATGTGGTTGCCCGCTTTATCAAACATAATCTCATATGTCGGTACGGTGTTCCAGACAGGATCATCACAGACAACGGTACAAATCTGAATAATATAATAATCACGGCATTATGCGAACAGTTCAAGATTTATCATCACAATTCATCTCCCTATCGGCCGAAGATGAACGGTGCTGTTGAAGCTGCGAACAAAAACATTAAAAAGATTATTCAGAAAATGACCGTCACTTACAAAGACTGGCATGAGATGTTACCATTTGCGCTGCATGGATACCGTACGACGATACGTACCTCAACTGGGGCAACCCCATTTTCTTTGGTTTATGGCATGGAAGCTGTTTTGCCTATGGAAGTTCAGATCCCATCTCTAAGGATTATGAAGGACGCAGGTTTGAACGATGATGATTGGATGCAGACCCGACTTGATCAACTCAATCTGATCGACGAAAAGCGACTTGTTGCTATATGCCATGGTCAGACGTATCAAAAACGGATGATCAAGGCCTTCAATAAGAAAGTCAGACGTCAAGTGTATCAAGTCGGAGATCTGGTAGTCAAGCGGATTATCTTGCCGCAAAGTGATCCCAGGGGCAAATGGACTCCTACATACGAAGGACCATTTGTAATCAAGAGCATATTTTCTGGTGGAGCAATGATTCTGACCACCGTGGATGGCGGCGATTTGCCACACCCTGCGAACGCAGACATAGTCAAAAGATACTACGCATAAAATAACCCGACAAGTCGAAAACCCGAAAGGGCAGCTTGGGCAAAAATGGGTATCCCGGTGAACCGAAAACCCGAAAGGGCGGTTCAGGCAAAAATTAGGGATAAAAACAAAAAAATCCGTACACCCGGCAAGTCGAAAACCCGAAAGGGCGGCTTGGGCAAAAAGGGGTTTCCCGATGGATCGAAAACCCGAAAGGGCGATTCAGGCAAAAGTTAGGGAATTAAGGCGTATGACTATGTCTCGTCGGATCACTTCAAAGACGATCTCTTCATCAACCGGTTCCAGGTTTCTGATCAATCCAGCCATCGTCAAACGAAGCATTGAATGGACAGAGGTTCAGAGTTGTGAAAGCTACAGCAAAATGGCATCCCATGGAATTATTTCACATAGCCATCTTTGTTTTGTATAAATTTTTCAAATACTTATGACAAGATCCTCTTACTAGGATGATTGTCTCCTTTGTACAAATATACTCAAAGAAAATCAATACGAATACTCTTCCCAAAATTTGTGTCATTTCCCTTTTTCTTTTTCTTTTTCTCTTACACTATTTGTTTTATTCTGAGAAACGTCCAGTGTTTTGTTAGATAGGCATATGCATTTGAAACATGATCACTTCCTAATTTAACCTAAGAAGGAGGATTACTGATAGGACGAAAGTACAAACGGACATTTTGACACCCTTTCAAAGGAAATCCCTCGAGATCTGTAATCCACATCCCTGACAGACCTTGAGGTCTATCTCCGGTAGACTCTCGAAGCTTATCCCCAGTAAGGTTCTGAAAGGTATTCCCCGCAGAGTACGGACGTCCCTTCCGAGTTTTATTCAAAGTTATTCTTACAAAGGCTTATAACTGGGTTATCCTCAGCTAACCACCACGGAAGATCGCGCTCGCCAGAATTCTTCCCATCCCCAACGGAATTCCTCAAAATTCCCCCAACAATAACTTATCAATACTATCCCCGGAGGAGTTTATCTTTGCAAATCCCCAGCCAGAGAATCTTCCGGAAATCATTTTTCCTCAGAGTTTAAGCTTCAGTATCCCCAGCAGATCAAAAGCTTCAAATGGACAATCCCCAGCGGAGTCAGATTTTTAAATCTTCTCCCCACAGAGTTTTTAGAAGAAAAATCTTGAGTCCCCAGTGAAACCTCCAGAGATACTTCTCTCCCAGCTGAAGATTCTCAATCTGGCCTCCCCAGCATTAAGTCCACTAATTTGGTACTCCCCAGTAGAAGACTTCAGGAATTCCCCAGAAGATTGGTATACAACCCAAGCTCCAGGTTCCCCAGTAACGACCCAGGACTTATTTTCCCCGGCAGCAGTCAAGATACTTCTATCTTCCGCTGTCCCGGATTCATCTATCCTATGCAAGACAGCTCTCCAGCTTACATGCACATCCATTTACATTCATAACACCATGATATACATTGTATCATGCATCATAGCATTGCATCCAACTAACTCTTTGCCTTTTTCAGGTAAGATCAGTCGACAGACTAAAATCATTCAATCTCAAGATTTCTGAAAATAGTTCATGGATTCTTCCCAAGTAACGGATGTTAATCTATCAGCTTATTCAGATGCACCTTTGAATTCAGTTTACGGAAGCTTCCCAACAACGGATGCTGCTCTATTGCTGATTCAACTTCAAGATTTCTGAAAACAGTTCACGGGTTCTCCAAGTAAACGGATGTTAACCTATCACTTGTTCAGTTTCTTCTTCTCAAGACTTCTGAAAACAGTTCATGGATTCTTCCCAAGTAACGGATGTTAATCTATCAGCTTATTCAGATGCACATTTGAATTCAGTTTACGGAAGCTTCCCAACAACGGATGCTGCTCTATTGCTGATTCGACTTCAAGACTTCTGAAAACAGTTCATGGATTCTTCCCAAGTAACGGATGTTAATCTATCAGCTTGTTCAGATGCACCTTTGAATTCAGTTTACGGAAGCTCCCCAACAACGGATGCTGCTCTATTGCTGATTCAACTTCAAGATTTCTGAAAACAGTTCACGGGTTCTCCAAGTAAACGGATGTTAACCTATCACTTGTTCAGTTTCTTCTTCTCAAGACTTCTGAAAACAGTTCATGGATTCTTCCCAAGTAACGGATGTTAATCTATCAGCTTATTCAAATGCACCTTTGAATTCAGTTTACGGAAGCTTCCCAACAACGGATGCTGCTCTATTGCTGATTCGACTTCAAGACTTCTGAAAACAGTTCATGGATTCTTCCCAAGTAACGGATGTTAATCTATCAGCTTGTTCAGATGCACCTTTGAATTCAGTTTACGGAAGCTCCCCAACAACGGATGCTGCTCTATTGCTGATTCGACTTCAAGACTTCTGAAAACAGTTCACGGTTTCTCCAAGTAAACGGATGTTAACCTATCACTTGTTCAGTTTCTTCTTCTCAAGACTTCTGAAAACAGTTCATGGATTCTTCCCAAGTAACAGATGTTAATCTATCAGCTTGTTTAGATGCACCTTTGAATTCAGTTTACGGAAGCTTCCCAACAACGGATGCTGCTCTATCGCTGATTCGACTTCAAGACTTCTGAAAACAGTTCACGGTTTCTCCAAGTAAACGGATGTTAACCTGTCACTTGTTCAGTTTCTTCTTCCAGACTTCTGAAAGCGGTTCATGGATTCTTCCCAAGTAACGGATGTTAATCTATCAACTTGTTTAGATGCGACTTCCTGAAAATAGCTTGCAGGTTCCTCCCAACAACGGATGTCAACCTATTGCTTGTTCAGACCCCTAATTCAGAAATGGTCCAAAGCTCGGACACTTTCCTAATGTTCCCTTCCAGATGGCATCTTTAAGCCCATCCCCGACAAGTTTCTGTCACTCTCCTAGATGGCATCGTTAAGCCCATCTCCAAATGGCATCTCTAAGCCCATTCCCGCATCCAGTACTTTGATGAGTGCAAATTTCCGGGCACTCTAGTGTCCAATCTCCTTTTACCTTCAAGTCGCGAAAGGCAAACTTGCCAATCTAACTCTTCAGGTCCAAGAAGATTGAACAGGGGCAACTGTTGTACCCCAAAATTTGCCCTCACACTTTTCTACAAACAATCTCAGCTTCAGACATTTCCTGACTTTTCAAACTGGCGCAAGAATCGGACAAACAGACTTTTCTTAACAGTCAAGCAAAATTAGGGTTTTTACTGATTTTCAGAGCTCTGATTTGTCTCATACAGTTGGCTTAGGGCTGGGATAATTTTTGGTTCAATTTTGATCAGGCGAGCGTTATCTAGCATTTAATCAAAAATTAAGGTTTTATGGGCATATTCTCAGAAGAATTTAAATTCTACCGCACTTTGCAGTTTATTCCGAGATTCGGGTTAAAATTCGCGTTATCTTGATTTAATCAGTAAATGAAGCAGTTGGTTTGAATTCACCAGTCAAAAGGGATGTGTGCAATGTGGAATTACAGTGCCTGGCAAAAGGACCAGTGAAAAAAGAATTGCATCTGATTAAATTTATGTGTTCGACTATGCGTTGCTTTGGATAATGGATACGTCGAATTCATTTATTTTTGATCATCAAAAGTTTAGTTGATTATTTATGGTTCTAAGAATTAAAATATTTGAAATTTAAACTTTCATTTTATTTTATTTAAGGAACTATAAATAACAAATAAACAATTAAAGAAAAGGAATTGAAAGAAAATTAAATATCAATGGAATTTTTATTTCACATTTAATAATTGTTACAATTGATATTATTTGGATACTAATATTTGTTACAAAGTATTTAAAATAATAATAATGTACAAGAATTAAACTGAAAATAAAAATTCTATCCTATTTCTAAATTCTTCATTCTTCACTTCATGCCGTTGCTCCATTTTTTTTATCTGCAAAAAGAAAGAGGAAGTCAGAAAGCAGTTAATTAAAAGACAGTTAAAGTTGCTCATCATTAGGGGCCACTGACTGGGATCAGTTGAACCTCTCTGCAAATCACGGGATTTCTCCCGGTTCACAGAGAGGGAAGTTTTTTTTGCTCATGAAATGCAAATGTCAAATGCATAATTTCTAAAAAATTCAAGCTGCATAGAATCTCAATTTCCAATTCAAACTAAACTGAAAAAATCCAATTTCAACTTTCTATCCAAAGCAAAAGGGAAGTTACTGTCAAAATGCCTAAGTTTACTCAAGGATTACCCAAAAGTACACTTGCTGTCAAAGTCAAATCCCAAAATATCAAAGAAATGCAAAAAGTGTAGCAAAGCTGTCAAAAGCAAAATGGTATGCAAGCTTAAAATCATCACTTCCCATAGGCCCCTTCAGAACCAAGTACAACATAAATCATATAATATTATATTAACTGTACTTTGGAGAGGAAAAAGAGAGATAAAGCAACAGAGTTCAGGTCTTAGGCATAGGCTGTATAACAAGACAGAAAAGATATACAAAGAAGAGGATACAATTCAGCATTGTTCAAAACTACACAGCATAGACAGTTACCAAAAATGGAAAAGGTGCCAAGAAATTTTGTCAAACTACCCAGCAAGCATGGATCAAAGGAAAGACCAAAGTTTGAAATAAGGTTGGGCGCCAAAGACCAATGGGAAGAGGACAAAAAGAACACAAGAAAACATACTGATTGAGCCAAGCACCAATATCACCGGTATAACTCAGAGCTAAACCAATATAGGCCAGAACCATATACCTGTCCAAAAACACACAAGTTATAAAAAAACACGTCTCAAACCTCATACCAGATAGAAGAAAACACCTCACATAACCTGCTAATGCTCCAATAACCTGCCTACTGCCCAGATCAAACACAAAACCCATTAGCAAAAGTCTCACAAAAACCATAACCTGAAGCCTTGTTAAACCAGTTCAAATCCAAAAAACACCAAAAACTAAAACTGAACCAACATAACCCCACCTCCTGTCAAACATAAACCAAGTTCAAAAAACCTGATATCCTAAAAAACGATAACAGCAAAAAAGCCTACTGTTAAACTCCAACCTGTTGAAGCTTTATCAGTCCAAAAAGAAAACCTATTCAAACCAATGCAAAAAGCCTCACCCTCAAGAATATACAAACCCATAACCCGAAAATATCACAACCAACCAAAACTTCATACCAGCACCATGCCTATCAAACTCAAGGCCATAGCATCTCCAGCCTAAGCCCTCAGTAAAACATCATTGGGCAATGAAAACGAGCATACAACATTCCAGAAGAAGAGAGAAATTTCATTCAGTTCAAGATAATATACAGCATCCAGAAAACAAAAATATCAAAGGCAACCAAGGCCCTCAGACCTCTGAGATCATCACTGGGCATCTCAAAGCATTATATCCAACCCACCAAGGCAACAACTGTTCAAAAACATTCAAGACAAACGGAAGCAAAGGCAACACGAGAGAAGAAGAAGAAGGAAGCATGTTCAGGGCAACATAAGCAAATATTCAGGGGCACAGAAGAAGGGATAAAGAAGTGAACATATTAGGGTTTCTCAGTACACGTCATCATCAAAACCATAGACAAGCAAATACATTCCAAGGCCACCAACAATTTAAAGGGACGAAAGTAGAAGAGATAAAGATACCAGGAAAGCATCAGAAGCCAAGGATAAGCATCACTGTCCACGCCGTTCCGGCCTCCTAAAGCGTCACTCCTCCGCCTCTCCTCCATCTCCCAAAAAGAAGGTAGCCAATCTTTTCCCACTTCTCTTCTCTTTCATCTCATAATGAAAAGAAATAGTAAGAACTCAAATCAAAGAAATGCGTATCGTTCACGAAAAAAACATAAAGTGTGAAAATCAAACCTTAAATCAAGGACGCTGGGCTCATGTCAGTGGAGGGAAGAAAGGCTTCAGGAGTAGCGCTGGTGGCCGGAGGAAGCATTCAGGGAAGTGAAGCTTGATCGGAGAAGACGAACTCAGCGAACACGGCGCCGTCTCAAAACCCTAAAACTGTCGTTCTGAATAACTTTCCACAACCCTAAGAATTCGTTTCAAGTTAAGCTTGGGCCTGACCCGTCTCTACCTTCCCCAAAGCCAATTAAACACTAACCCTTTTCTTTTTTTATTTTATAAATAATATTTACTTCTTTTTTTTTCCTTTTGTAAAATACTAACTTTCTTTTATTTTATTTTATAAACAAATGTTTACTTTTTTTTATCTCTTGTAAAATACTAACTTAAATGAAATACATTTTTATCATATGGTTCAAACGTCCCTTTTTAAATATATATTTGTACATAAAAATAACAAAATACTTTTTATACACAATTAACTTAAAAACATTTTTAATACATATTGAAATACATTTGTATATATTATCTTTTCTTTTTCATACATAATTAAAATTGAAATTCTTTTAGTTAACATACATATTTGTACATAACAATATATACATTTCTCTAATATTAAAATTAATAAATATGTGATTAAAATACTTTTTTTTTATGCATAATACAATTTAATTAAAATTTGAACATACCTTAATTAAAACATTTTCCCTTTTGTACATAATTAACATATAAATCAAAAATACAAGATTAAAACATTTCTCTAGGTCAAACTCTAATACGATTCAACTTCGCATTTTGCACTTGTACATAATTACACAATTCATATACATATACACTTGTGCACTTACACAAATGCATTCACATTGCCCTATACACATTTTTTATCTTACATCTGTATATTCGATATTTATATTTGATTGCGACTTCGATTTGGTTGTAAATACTATAAGTCTCATCCCCTTTGTACATTTATACCCCCACTCCCAGACACTATCTTGTAATAGCGTAGATTTTACATTCCGCAATTTACAGTTTTCAATTATACCATGGCTAGACCTAGGGTTTGTATGTACATAAAATCAAACGCTAGATAACCTAATACAAGACAAATACATGTAATCAATACACAATCACACTTGCACCCCCTAGAGTAATCCCACATGTTGCCTTCCAAAATGGGCCATGCTTGCACGTCGAGTATCTTTGGCAAAACAAAATCAAATGATCATAAGTCCCTCGATGACGCTTTCGAAAGTTGCCTAAACGAAATGATCATAGTCCCTTCAAAACAAATTGCCAAAGACACTTGGCATCATTGCATTCATGGTCCATACGATGACCCGCGCCCGTCCCGAATAAACTTCCTAAACGCAAGATTGTCCACCAATTTCAATGGTGGAACAAAATTGTTAAAAGGGGTTAAAACATGACAAAAACCTTTGAGTACAATAGGGTAGACAAAACTCTTAGTTACTTGAGATCAAACTTGCAAAAACACTTGCCTAATTTCAAAACCCACTTCACAAACACTTTCAAAAATCGACTTTTCAAACCTTTGAAACATCTTTTCTAAAAGATAAAATACCTTTTGTAAAACATTCGAGTAAAGAATTATTACAAGGTTAGCCTAGTACAAGGCATCTTTTCAAAACATTTTCAAAACAACACACAAAGCACCATTTCAAACAATTGAAAACCAAGGCAAGATTGATCTAAGCAAGTAACTAAGAGCCCATGGATAACCATGGATGAAAAGGGTGCTAATACCTTCCCTTTTCATAATCTACCCCCCGAACCCACGAAATATCTCAAAAGGTTTTTGCTGTGCTTTTTTAACCTTTCCTTTAGGATAAAATAAAAAGTCGGTGGCGACTCTTGCTCAACCGCACAAGTGCGAATATGAACGCAAAACACTAGTCAGTTCTCCCACCGTATCACACGTTGAATAACCCAACTTTGTGTATAAATATGTTTAGTTTATGTATAATGCGTTTTCGTGTATAAAGTGTATCGTTTGATAGTTTTGTACTCATTTTGTAGGTATTTATGCATTCGTGGAGCAAGAGGAATAAAGCTCCAAGATGCATTTTTGGATCAATAAAGGAATAAGGTCAAAGATTGGAAGCCATTGGAAGTTATGCAGAAAAGAAACAGAAGTTGCTGGACTGTCATGGATCGCCGGGCGAAAATTCCCATCGTCGGGCAAAATTTGAAGACAAATTTCCATGTTGCTTCTGCCATGCGTCGTCGGGCGAAATTTATGTCGTCAGGCGAGAAGGCCATTTTGGATGAAGTCTCTGCCTTGCTTTGTTGCTGCGTCGCCAGGCGAGGAGAAGATGCATCACCGGGCGATGTGAGTCTATCGTCGGGCGAAAGAATATATTTTTGATCAGATTAGGACGTGGCTTATTCTGGGCCAAGTGTATAGAAGCCATCGTCGGACGACGTGTTTATGTCGTTGGGCGACAGTTGCGGGTCATAATTTTTTTATATTTTCCTTTTCATTTCATTTGGAGAGTTATTGTTTTGGAGGTGAATTTTTGTCTCCCAATTCCATCAACCCCGTTTTTGTAGTGGATTAGCTTATATAACAACACTAGGGCTTTACTTATGGATGATTGTGGGTGGATTTCTCATTGACTGGCTCTGACAAACCAGAATATTTGTGTTTTATCTCTTCTCCTCTCTATGTATTTCTCTTTTTTGGGTTTTGTATGTATATTTACTCTGAACATATGTATATTTATCTCTCATGGCGTTATGTTAAACTTGCTTTAAAAATCTTTGTGGATGGTTGTCTAAGATTTTTTTCGTTGTGCTAGGGATTTGAGTTGTTATAGACATATACTACTTAGATTCTTATCTAGGATGATTATCTGTTAGTTTCTGAACTCTAGAGATAGATTTAGAGCTGACATTTACTTGGGTATCAGAGCTTAATGCCTCTGTGTTGTTTGTGTCGCTCTGAGAGATCGTCGATGCAAGCAAGCATGGTTGACTTCTGTGTTGTTGAGGAGGTAGAGAGATCATTTCCTTGGAGATATAGTTGGTCTCTCAATTTGGGTTAGAAATGACTTAGGTTATGAGTGATACATAGTGACATTGATGAGTATTGTTAGGTTGAATGTAACTGGTCGATAGATTTAAGTCTGTGATGAGTAGATTATATGCAGGCTTGATAAGTTCTTCCTTAGTTTTTATTTTTGTTTACATTTATTTTCTGTTGATAACATTTTCTTTACAAACCCATTTATCCCCAAACTCATTAAAGAGATATTTTTTGGACGACAATTCAATAACGAATCCCTGTGGACACGATAAATTTTCGAATAAATATTTCCAAATCTTTTGTTGCTTGCCGCTACACTGCTCCAACAAAATGGTGTTGTTGTCGAGGATTGATTCTATTGTTTTCGCATTGCAATAATTCTTTTGTTTTTGAGTTTTGTAATTAATGTATATGTTGTATAGAAATTTTATATTAACTTGTATATGATACTTGCGCATATATGTGTTTTTCTTTGTTTTCACGTATTGTTGTGAATTGTCTCGTTTTTGTAACGTTTGTTGTGTGATTGTTAGGACACTTTCTTTAGGTTTGCACGGTGTGACAATACCATGGCATGACGAGAGGAGGTTACTAACTCGCACAATAAAGGCATCGAGCTTACAACGTAAAACAAGCATGTTTGTTTATATTTGTTTATGTATGTGGTGATTTATGTTTTAACAAGTTGAAATAAGGAAATATTGTGAATTTCAAATCTTCACTTTTCAACTTGTTAATTCATTTTATCCTGGTTTTCATATCGTTATTTGTATTTGTCTTGTTATATCAATTTGTGTTTTTCGAAAGCTTGTAGTGTTTAGCTTAAGGAGTTTTATTCGTTGTATATATTGTAAATTTTGTACATTGAAATTTTGTAGGAGTATCATTTTTCTAATTATTTTGTTATTGTTTGCACTCAAGGTTTGGTCCGGTAACTTGTAGAATATTGAGGTAATTTGTCAAGTTTGATCATTTCGACTTGCGAATGTGTGATAACGATTTTGTTAAATTTTTGTACACGTTCGAGGTATGTGTTTATCACTTTCTATACTTTAGCATATTCATGATACTTAGACTTTTTACAATTTTTATGTCATTCATTCTTTTGTATACTTGTTCATTTGTGAATCACTTTAGTTCCTACCCTTTTTGTGAGGTAGCTTTCCATTGTTCACATATGTTGGAGACCACAATTCTTGTTTTAACTGGATTTTACTATGCTTAATCTTTTGTTTGTGTTGATTGTATGAAAGCTTGAACATGATCAAGGAATTTTTTTGGGTTTCATTTTAAGCACAACTACCTTGGCCAAATAAGTCAACTCACCTTGTGAGTGTGTGATCATTAGTAACCCCTTTGAGCTTTTTGTATATATCCATGTTGTATTTTCTAAATACTTGTCTATTAGTATTTAGTTTTCCTTTTTGCATGGATGTTGATTCATTGTTTTCTTGAACCCTCAACCAGTGTTTTGGTTAGAATTTTTACCTTGCCTTAGAAACTAGGGAGTATTCACTTTACTGTATGGTTTAATTCAAGTTGGGGAGAAAATTGATTGTTTATTTATTGGTTGATTGTTATGAGGTTGAAAAGAAAAAGAAAAAAAAGTGAGAAAAGAAATGAAAAAAAAGCGATAGAAAAAGAAAGGAAAAAAAATAGAAAAGCTTTGAAAAAGAAAAACAAAAAGAGTATGGAATAATATTGTGTTGAATAAGTGATATGTGTTGTGTGATACGGCGGGAGAACTGACTCGGGTCATTTTGCATTTTGATCACAATCATGGGGATAGCAAGAGTCACCACCGACTTTTCTTTTATCCAAAAGGAAAGGTAAAAAAGCACAGGAAAGACCTTTCGAGATTATTTCTTAGGTTCGGGGGGTAGATTATGAAAAGGGAAGGTATTAACACCCTTTTCATTTGTAGTTATCTACGGGCTCTTAGTTACTCGCTAGATCACTTATTTTTGCTTTGACAATATGCTTGTGGTGTGGGCTTTGAAAGTATTTTGAAAATGTCTTTGTAATGGTTCTCGTTTTTATAAGAACGCATACGAAGTTTGTTTCAAAAAAATAGTTCAAAGATGTGTTTGTGGAATGTGTTTGTGGAATGTGTTTTTGAAAGTGGTTTTGAAATATGTTTTTTGCAATGGTTCTCGTCTCTATAAGAACGTATACAAAAATGTTTTGTCTTTTTGAAAATGTTTTGAGATGAAAGTGTCGGTGTAAAAATGTTTTTGTCATGAGCAAGCGAGTAACTAGGAGCAAATCTATCTACTTAAAAGGTCTTAACTATTCTTTTCTTCCTCCTTTAGATGTTGCTATCTTACCATTGATTTGGTAAGAAGCCACACCGTTGGATGTGAAGGGACAGTCGCGGGCCAATCGTACAGTCATCGAAAGCAACTTATGAGACGCTTTATCAATTTTCATAAGGGACTAGATCGTTTTATCGAAGGCAACGTCGCGGGTCATTGAGGGACTACGATCTTTCATCGAAGGGTCTTTTCTAAAGCGTCCCATATTCGAGAGACATGAATGTGCTTCAGAGGCAACAAGCGAGGTTACCCTAAAGGTGTGCGTGTGAAAAGTGTGTTCGATTCAAGTTAATTTAGTATTTGAAATTAGGTTATCTAGTGATTGTTTTTATATCTTGCCATACACGCCTAATTACTATATAGTATAAGGAAAATAGTAAATTGCGGAAATGAAAATTCTACGCTATTACAGAGCCTTCGGGAATGGGGGTACAATTTTTACAAATGGGGATGAGTCGAATGCGATTAAAAATCCAAATAGCAAACAATACAACCAAATCGAATTGAACGATTAATTAAAATTATAAGAGTCTATGAAATAAAATTAATAAGGTATAGCAATAAGATTCTAAGTATTTGCTTGTGAAAAGTTTGGAAGGAAAAACAAAAACAAAATTCTATTCTATTAAAGAAAATAAATGACTAAAGAAATTAATTTATATATTTTTTGTCTTTTAGGATTTTTTTTTATTTTAGAAATTAAATAAATCAAATAAAACTCAATATACAAAAATTAGTTAGTAAAATAATTTACAAAGTCCTAAACTAATTGAGAAAGTAAATTAATTTTGAAATTGTACATTTTTTCATTTAAATGAATTAGAGTTAGATCATAAAATAAATTCTAAACTAACCTAAAATTCTAAGTATTTAGATTAATTTTAAAAATAAGTAAAACAAAGAAATTCTAAAAATATTAAGTTAACCTAAACTTAAATAAAAAAACTAAAGTTTTACTAAAACTATATTTAAGCTAAATAAATGTAAAACAATTTAATTACAAGAAAAATGATGTGAAATAGAAAAATAGGTGGGCTTGGGGTAAGATCCAATTTTGTTTTATCCAACAAAGCAATGAAACAAAATAGAAAATAAAAAAAAAAAAGAAAAGGAAAACGTCTCCAGGGGTGTCGAACCCAGGACCCTCTGGTTATTGCAAACAATGCCTTGCCAACTGTGCTAGATCAGTTATTCGTTAGTAAAATGATTTAATTAGGACATAAGGGAAATACGGTTAGAGAAAATTGGGCCAGTAGCCCAATGGGCTAACCCGGTTGGAAGAACAAAGGAAAAGTTGCAACCCTAATTTACGTAAGAGTCGTTGGGGGTCTGTGATGGGGAATGAAGATAAATTAATTATTATTATTAACCTAATTAAATTTTAATCAATCAATAGCAAAAAAAACATAACATGAAAACTCTCTCTCTTCTCCCACGATGATCTCTCTCTCTCTCTCTCTCTCTCTCTCTCTCTCTCTCTCTCTCTCTCTCTCTCTCTCTCTCTCTCTCTCTCTCTCTCTCTCTCTCTCTCTCTCTCTCTCTCTCTCTATCTCTCTCTCTCTCTCTCTCTTCTCTGATAGGGCCCTCACCGGAGACAGGACATTGGCCGCGCCGGAAATCGCCCTACGGTGGTGACGGCGGCGGTGACGGCGGCGGCGCTCAACAGAATTTCAATATTTTTACATAAATCGGTTCCTCTACCTTTTCTTATTGCTAATCTATGAGTATTTTTTGCAGAAAATCAAAAGGACGGTGTAGATCTACGAAAGGGTTTTCGAAACCCTAGGTAACTAAACTCATCAGATTGTCTAGTATAAACTAGAAATGATGCAGAAAGAAATAAGCCAAATAAGAATCAATGTGAAAATTGAGTAAAAGGAGGTAAAGCGGGTGAGTTAGAATTTGAAGTTATAAAAACCTTTGATCTCGTTCAGGTATGACCTTTAACGCCTGTTTAACGCTTGAATATGCTTCGATTTGACTGTTCCTCCCTTTATCCCTGAAGAATCTTTAGGGAAATGGTATGAAGGGTTTGAGGGTCTGTGCGGTCGTTTCTTTTCTTCTGCTTATGATGATGGTTGATGAAGGGTGGATTGAGGAGTTCTATTTGATTTATGTTTTCTGGTCTTTGGCCTTGGCTATCTCTTGTTGGATTTGTATCTTGCTGGTTATTGTCTTGTTGGTTCTACTATTTAGTTTTGGTTTTGCCCTTGGTTTTGCTCTTGGTTGCTCTATTTTCAGGTTTTGCTGTTTGATTTTGGTTTTTGTATATTGTCTGGCCTTGCTCTTTTGGTTGTTTGGTTGGTATTTTTCTGGTGTATTCTCGCCCATTTAATATGCTGTTGTCTTAAGGTTTTATAACAGTATGAGGTTTTTTTTATGGCAAAAATCAGCTCTCCTCTTGAACAAGTTTGGCTACTGTTGTATGTGAGAGGTAGTGGGAATTTTTGATGAGTTTTGAATAACTTGGTTAATTGATTTGTGGCCTTTTTGAGTGCGGGTTGATGTTTTGCCATTTTAGTGCAACTTTTGGTGCAGGCTGTAGCAGGGCTGTTTTTGCAGGCAGTTTGTTTTGTGATAGCAGTTGGCTTGGCAATTTTGGGACTGTTTATGGCGTAGGTGATATCTTTCCAAAACTTGTCTCTTTCCCTCTTTATCTTTCCATGAAATAAAGCAGTCTTTGCTTATTATATGTTTTTCTGAAGGGTTTGCATGCTTAGGGAAATGATGATGTAATGTTTTTGATGAGCAAGTTGACTTGTTGTTTTTCCTTGTTCCAATTTGTCTTATTCATTGCTGCTTTCTCCTGTCATCTTGGCAGCCTATGCTACCTTGCTTGCTATGTTTTGTTTGTTTGCCTATTGTGTACTTTACTGCAGGTTGGGCAGCTTGCTTGCCCTGCTGCATTGCATCTTGCCTTGTTTTGGTTCCTTAGCAGCCTATGCTACCTTGTTTGACAGCAGGTTGAGGTTGTGTTGCATTGCATTTTTTATGTTGCTTGTATAGCAGCCTGCTGTTATATATCTTGCTGCAGGTTTTTGTTTGCTATATTTGGCAATGCAGCCCTGTTTTGTTTGGACTGTTGCAGTAGCTTGTTTGGTTTGCCATACTATGCAGCTTGTGTCGCATATATCTTTTCCCCTTTTTTGTGAACCAAAATTTAGGCTTTTGAGATTTGCAAAATAAGGAGAAAAATGGGTTGTGATAAAAACAAATGAACATTCTGATTCCAAGTCGCAACCCCTAATGATGAATTTCTCTTCTTCGCATATTACCTTTGATTGAATGTTTGCTAACTTTTTCTTTTCTTGTTTCATGAATGGCGAGCGAGGGTTGGGTGCAAACGAAGGTTGGATGGCTTACTTGAAGATGAAGATTAAGACTTGAAGAAGAAACTTCTCTTTGTAAACTTGAAATTCTTTGTAAACAACAATTTGTAATTTCTCTTTGTAAACAAGAAACTTGTGATTCTTTGTAAACAAACTAAAATTTGTAATTTTATTTGCAACGCAATAATACAAAGAGTTGAACAACTTTGGTATGATAGGATTCTATACAAATTTTTGTATTCTAATTGAATTTTTGAAATTCCCAATCAGAACATTTGAAATGAAATACTTCAATCTGGTAACTTGAATTCCAAATAATCACAACTGACTTTGTAACTATATTTCAAACAAACATGCACCTTGTACTCTAATTCCTAAACAAAATAAATGTTTAAGAATGTAATTCGTTTGGTCAACTTGAATCCAAAATCGTGATTGTTTTAAATGATAGTCTTAATCTTCACATCTTGTCCAAACAAACATACTCTGAGAACAATCGTCAATCTTTCAGTAAACTGTGGTTTAAAAAAAATTCAAAATCAACATATGCCTTGTGACGATTCGATAATTTAAAAGTATTTCAAACATAATTTTCCTTCGATTCTTTGAAAATAAACCCGTGAGAGACATCACATATAACCATGAACAGAAATAATCGTCTCAAGGTCCTGTAATTTGAAGAAATCACAATTCTTAGAAATCATACGATTGTTATTTAAAATTAGGTCAAATTCCATGATGCGACTTCTAACGCATTCAAATTTTTGGCGATCTTCTATGTGTAATCAGTTCTTGATTTATGAAGAGAAATTGGAGATGGCATCAAGGAGAATTGTACGCAAGAAAAAACCACTCAAAAATATTGAATAATGAAGAAGTTACGATCGTTTGAATTTGTTCTCTCAAAAGGGTCGATTCTTGGGTTAATGTAGTCGTTTTCAGTTATCTGGACCATTGTTTGAGCAAACTTGCAATGTGAGGTTTGAAAACTGGCTTAAACAACCTGGAAAAGATATAAAAACCCATGAAGACCAACTAAGACCTTAAAGACTCAATTTTCTTTGAGAAATGCAAAACCCTAATTATTGATTTACTGCTTAGGAAGAGAATTTGTATGATCAACTTTTGAGCCAAATTGAGTATTCGAGAAACCCTGGGATAGTATCTTGCATGAAGAATGAGAGAGCAAATTTTGGGGTACAACATGTTGGTTTGAAATTTGGCATGAAGAGGAGGTTTGATTGAAATTCTATTGTTTGAAACTTTATGGAAGTAATTACTCCCTTAGGTTTAGGTAAGTTTTTGTTTCGATTAACTTTAGGACTTATTACTTATTTGTTAACCAAGCAACATTAAAACCTTGAAAAGCCCTTGAGATTCTTGCTTTTATATTTTCAATGTAAATTTTTGGATGAATGCATAATTTAGTCTTTTGTTTGCAAGATTGTGAATGAGTGAAAATACCTCATTTTTATGGGTTTTTCATCTACCGATGATTGTGTTTGCTAAGTGTGATTCATTTGTGAACTAGTATTGTTTTAGAATGTTTGGCATAATTTTTGTATTTAGATTTGTTTCATGTTTATGTTATAGTCGTAGTTTAGTTGTAAGTGTTTACTTTGTGTGTACTGTTTTTCATTTGAACCATTGCATTTGTTTTCCGTTTTCAAAAACTTGTTGATTTGTGATTCTTTGATTTACCATTCTTTGTTCTTTAGGTTATTTGACTTTTTTTAGGATAAACAATGATTCAAGTTGGGGAGAGTTTGATAATTCAAAATTGTAGTTATTTTTTATATACTTTTTGTTGCACTTATCGACTTTTTGTTGTTAATATCGTTGAATAACTCAACTTTGTGTATAAATATGTTTAGTTTGTGTATAATGCACTTTTGTGTATAAAGTGTATCATTTGTTAGTTTTGTACTCATTTTGTAGGTATTTGAGCATTTGTGGAGCAAGAGGAATAAAGCTCCAAGATGCATTTTTTGATCAATAAAGGAATAAGGCCAAAGTTTGGATGCCATTGGAAGTTATGCAGAAAAGCAACAGAAGTTGTTGAAATGTCATGAATCGCCAGGAAAAAATTCATGTCGTCGGGATAAATTTGAAGACAAATTTCCATGTTGCTTCTACCATGCGTCGTCGGGGAAAATTTCTGTCATCGGGCGACAGATAGTGAGAAGGCCATTTTTGATGAAGTCTCTGCCTTGCTTCGATGTTGCATCGCTATACGAGGAGAAGATCCATCGCTGAGCGACGTGAGTCTGTCGCCGAGCGAAAAAAGATATCTTTGATCAGATTAAGATATGGCTTATTCTGGGCCAAGTGTATAGAAGCCATCGTTGGTGACGTATTTGTGTCGCCGGGTGACAGTTGTGTATCACAATTTTGTTATATTTTCCTTTTTAATTCATTTGGAGACTTATGGTTTTGGGGGTTAATTTTTGTCTCCCAATTCCATCAACCCCGTATTTATAGTGGATTAGCTTAGATAACAAAACTAGGGCTTTATTTGTGGATGATTGGAGGTGATTTCTCATTGACCGACTCTAACAAACTAGAAGATTTGTGGTTTATCTCTTCTCCTTTCTCTGTATTTCTCTTTTATTGGGTTTTATATGTATATTTACTATGAACATATGTATATTTGTTGCCCATGGCGTTATATTAAACTTGCTTTATAAATCTTTGTGGATGGTTGTCTTAGATTTTTGCTCTGTGCTAGGGAATCGAGTTATTATAGACATATACTGCTTAGATTCTTATCTAGGATGATTATCTGTTAGTTTCTGAACTCTAGAGATAGGTTTAGAGCTAACATCTACTTGGGTATCAGAGCTTAATTCCTCTGTGTTGTTTGTGTCGCTCTGAGAGATCATCGATGCAAGCTAGCATGGTTTACTTCTGTGTTGTTGAAGAGGTAGAGAGATCATTTCCTTTGAGATACAATCAGTCTCTTAATTTGGGTTAGAAATGACGTAGGTTATGAGTGATACGTAGTGACATTGATGAGTATTGTTAGGTTGAATGTAACTGGTCGGTGGATTTAAGTTTGTGATTAGTAGATTACATACAAGCTTGATAAGTTCTTCCTGAGTTTTTACTTTTGTTTACATTTATTTTCTGTTGATAACATTTTCTTTACAAACCCATTTATCCTCAAACTCATTAACGAGATATTTTTCGAACGATAATTCAATAACCAATCCCTGTGGACACGATAAATTCCTGGATAAATATTTTCAAAACTATTGTTGCTTTCCGCTACACCACTCCAACAAAATGGCGCCGTTGTCGATGATCAATTCTATTTTTTTCGCATTGTGATAATTCTTTTGTTTTTTAGTTTTATAATTAATGTATATGTTGTATAAAAATTATATATTAACTTGTATATGATACTTGTACATATATGTGTTTTTCTTTGTTTTCACGTATTGTTGTGAATTGTCTCATTTTTGTAAGTTTGTTGTGTGATTGTTAGGACACTTTCTTTAGGTTTGTGCGGTGTGATAATACCATGGTATGACGAGAGGAGGTTACTAGCTCGTACAATAAAGGCGTTGACCTTACGACGTAAAACAAGTATGTTTGTTTGTGTTTGTGTATGTGTGTGGTGATTTATGTTTTAACAAGTTGAAACAAGGAAATATTCTGAATTTCAAATCTTCATTTTTCAACTTGTTAATTCATTTTGACCCGATTTTCATATTGTTATTTGTATTTGTTTTGTTATGTCAATTTGTGTTTTCCGAAAGCTTGTCGTGCTTAGCTTGAGGAGTTTTTTTCGCTGTATATATTATAAATTTTGTACATTAAAATTTTGTAGGAGTACTATTTTTCTAATTCTTTTGTTATTGTTTGAACTCAAGTTTTGCTCCAGTAACTTGTAGAATATTGAGGTGATTTGTCAAGTTTTATTGTTTTGACTTGTGAATGCGTGGTAATGATTTTGTTAAATTTTTGTACACGTTCGAGAGATGTGTTTATCGCTTTCTATACTTTAACATATTCATGATACTTAGACTTTTTACAATTTTTATGTCATTCATTCTTTTGTATACTTGTTCATTTGTGAATCACTTTAGTTCCTACCCTTTTTATGAGGTAGCTTTCTATTGTTCACATATGCTGGAGACTACAATTCTTGTTTTAACTGGATTTTATTATGCTTAATCTTTTGTTTGTGTTGATTGTATGAAAGCTTGAACATGATCAAGGAATTTTTTTGTTTCATTTTGAGCACAACTACCTTGGCCAAATAAGTCAATTCACCTTGTGAGTGTGTGATCATTGGTAACCCCTTTAAGCTTTTTGTCGATATCCATGTTGTATTTGCTAAATGCTTGTCTATGAGTGTTTAGTTTCCCTTTTTGCGTGGATGTTGATTCATTGTTTTCTTGAACCCTCAATCATTTTTTTAGTTTGAATTTTTACCTTGTCTTAGAAAGTAGGGAGTATTCACTTTAATGCATGGTTAAATTCAAGTTGGGGAGAAAATTAATTGTATATTTATTGGTTGATTTCTATGAGGTTGAAAAGAAAAAGGAAAAAAAGTGAGAAAAGAAATGAAAAAAAAAGCGATAGAAAAAGAAAGGAAAAAAATAGAAAAGCTTTGAAAAAGAAAAACAAAAAGAGTATGGAATAATGTTGTGTTGAATAAGTGATGTGTGTTGGTTTGAAATTTGGGATGAAGAGGAAGTTTGATTGAAATTCTATTGTTTGAAACTTTGTGGAAGTAATTACTCCCTTAGGTTTAGGCAAGTTTTTGTTTCGATTAGCTTTAGGACTTATCACTTGTTTGTTAACCAAGCCATATTACAACCTTGAAAATCCCTTGAGATTCTTGCTTTTATATTTTCAATGTAAATTTTTGGATGAATTCATAATTTAGTCTTTTGTTTGCAAGATTGTGGATGAGTGAAAATACCTCATTTTTGTGTGTTTTTCATCTACCGATGATTGTGTTTTCTATGTGTGATTCATTTGTGAACTAGTATTATTTTAGAATGTTTGGCATAATTTTTATATTTAGCATTTGTTTAGTGTTTATGTTATAGTCATAGTTTAGTGGTAAGTGTTTACTTTGTGTGTATTATTTTTCATTTGAACCATTTCCTTTGTTTTCGGTTTTCAAAAACCTGCTGATTCATTATTCTTTGATTTATCATTCTTTGTTCTTTGGTTATTTGACTTTGTTTGAGGACAAACAATGATTCAAGTTGGGGAGAGTTTGATAAGTGAAAATTGTAGTTATTTTCTATATACTTTTTGTTTCACTTATCGACTTTTTGTTGTTAATATTGTTGGATAACCCAACTTTGTGTATAAATATGTTTAGTTTGTGTATAATGCATTTTTGTGTATAAAGTGTATCGTTTAATAGTTTTGTACTCATTTTGTAGGTATTTGAGCATTTGTGGAGCAAGAGGAATAAATATCCAAGATGCATTTTTGGATCAATAAAGAAATAAGGCCAAAGATTGGAGGTAATTAGAAGTTATGCAGAAAAGCAACAGAAGTTGTTGGACTGTCATGGATCGCCATGCGAAAATTCCTGTCGTCAGGCGAAATTTAAAGACAAATTTCCATGTTTCTTCTGCCATGCGTCTCCGGGCGAAATTTCTGTCGTTGGGCAACAGTGGGCGAGAAGACCATTTTTGATGAAGTTTCTGCCTTGCTTCGTTGTTGCGTCTCCAGGAAAGGAGAATATGCAATGTCGGGCAAAAGAAGATATTTTTTATCAGATTAAGACTTGGCTTATTCTGGGACAAGTGTATAGAAGCCATCATCGGGCGACGGTTGCGGATCATAATTTTGTTATACTTTCCTTTTCATTTCATTTGGAGAGTTATGGTTTTGGGGGTGAGTTTTTGTCTCCCAATTCTATCAACCTCATTTTTGTAGTAGATTAGCTTAAATAACAACACTGGGTCTTTGCTTATGGATGATTGGAGGTGGATTTCTCATTGACCGGCTCTAATAAATCAGAAGATTTGTGATTTATCTCTTCTCCTCTCTATGTATTTCTCTTTTGTTGGATTTTGTATGTATATTTACTCTGAACTTATGTATATTTGTCGCCCATGGCGTTATATTTAACTTGCTTTAAAAATCTTTCTGGATGGTTGTCTTAGATTTTTGCTCTGTGCTAGGGAATTGAGTTGTTATAGGCGTATACTGCTTAGATTCTTATCTAGGATGATTATCTGTTAGTTTCTGAACTTTAGAGATAGGTTTAGAGCTAACATCTACTTGGGTATCAGAGCTTAATACTTCTGTATTATTTGTATCTCTCTGAGAGATCGTTGATGCAAGCGAACATGGTTGACTTATGTGTTTTTGAGGAGGTAGAGAGATTATTTTCTTGGAGATACAGTCGGTCTCTCAATTTGGGTTAGAAATGACTTAGGTTGTTAGTTATACATAGTAACATTGATGAGTATTGTTAGGTTGAATGTAACTGGTCGATAGATTTAAGTCTGTGATGAGTAGATTATATGCAGGCTTGATAAGTTCTTCCTTAGTTTTTACTTTTTTTTACATTTATTTTCTTTTGATAACATTTTTCTTTACAAACCCATTTATCTCCAAACTCATTAACGAGAGATTTGTCGAACATCAATTCAATAACCAATCCATGTGGACACGATAAATTCCCGGATAAATATTTTTGTTGCTTGCCACTACACCGCTCCAACAGTGCTGCCAATATCCACTAAAACCATAACAGTTCTACCACCAATTGATCCTTTGAATTTAAGCGTTTAAAGAGAAAACTGACTGGTTAAAGCTTGGGGGGAAAGTTGAAAATAAGTATCACTTAGGTCTTGTTCACTTGTTGGTTAACGATATCATTAACCTCACTTAGGTCCTCTAGTTGTACATCCTCCGCCAGCAGTATCAAAAATATGCTTGTAGTACATTTGTGTCCCGTGACAAACTTTTCATCACAATTGAAACAAAGGCCTTGTGCACGACACTCTTGAAGTTGAGTATTAGAAAGGCGTCAGATAGGTAATTTAAGGGGTTGGCTGGGCGATGGTGTTTTGGTGTTGGGTTGGGTGAAAGGTGAATCGGGGCTTTTACTGTAGGGATTGTTTGAAGAGGTCGTGGGAGGAGAATACGTGTGAGAGGCAGGTTTTTGAAAGTTTGGTTTTGCATCTAAAATTTTGGATTCAATGAGTTTTGAAAGCCATGTTGCTTGGGAAATAGAAACCTATTTATGAATGGCTAATTCACTTTGGATCTCCGGTGCTAATCTCGAAACAAAATAATTAAGAAAGGCTTCTTGAGGTAAACCCATAACTTGATTTCCCAATTTTTTTTCTCGAATTTTTGCTTGATAATCAACAACAGAACCATCATGTTTTAACTTAAACAATTCAACTTGGTGGTTAGCATAAGTAGATGGGTCAAAATGTAATTCTAAGGCCCTTGTGAAAGAGTTCCAATCAAGTAATTGGTGATTTTGATGCATTCATTTGAACCAACATAAAGCATCATCCTTCATATAAAACGACATCATTGATAATCGATTTTCAGGTGGTAAATTATAAAAATTAGAGAATTGGTCAGCCTGAAATAACCACTCAAAGGGGTTAGACCCATCAAACATGACGAGTTCCAATTTGGATGTACGAAATGGGGGTAAGGTGGCAGATTGTTGACCTTGGGAAAGGGATATTTGAGGAAAAAAGGGCATAGAAAAAGGTGTGTGGATGTAAAGGCAGTAGGGACAGTATAGTAAGGAGGTTCTATAAAGGATTGTGTAAGAAATAGCCTAGAATATTGGGTGCGGGGCCTATAGGAAATGGTGGTGGGGAAAGATGAGAAAGGGTAGTTGAATGGACTGAAGTTGTGGCTCTAAGACGATTAGAAATTTCAAGTGTTTTGTCAAAAAGAATTTTGTGATTAGCTTATGTTTGGACTATTTGGTCTAATTGTAATAATAAGTTATCTGGAGGCAAGGAGATGTCATCCTGTCAAATTGTTATTCATATTAAAATCTAAGTTTGGTAGTGAATTAAAACCAGATACCCCTTTTCATACGATCTCAATCTTTAATGATCACTCCTCAGTTGTTTAACCTTTTAAATTTCTTGTTGTTTTTTGATTTATCGTACCTTTAAACTCTTTTAATATATTCTATTATTTTTTAAATATAATTAAATATATTTTATGGACTCAATATATTTCATTTGTTTTTTTACTTTTCTTATTGATTTGAAATTTCTGATATGTTATTTTGAAATATGAGATTAATTAATGATTTAAATAATGTCTCGTCCATATAAATTAATGAGATTTTAAATGTGACAAATAAGTCTTAAACCTTCTACATTTGACTTGCTGCATTATAACACCCTTTCAATAGGACATTTGTGATGTTAGCAGCAAATATTTTAATTTAGTGGTAATAAATTGTCTTTCATATATTAATAATTTTAAGTTTTGTTTAATATATTAAATATAGTTAAATAATAATTAAAAATATTTCAAATATCAACATTAAATGTTTTATAAACTAACTATTTTATACTATTCAATATTAATTATTTTTAATAATTCTTTCATATTTACCTTGAATTATTTTGACTATTAATATTTCAACTATTAATATTTTTAATATTTTTTTAATAAATATCTTAAATACTTAATATTTCAACTATTATTATTTCAATTATATAATTTATATGTTATTATTTATTAAATATTTTAAATATTTATTAAATATTTTAACTATTTAATATCTAACTATTTAATATTTAAATTGTTAAATATTTAAATTATCATATATTAAATAATTATTTCATGCTAATTGAATGGTTGAATTTAAATATTAACTATTAAATATTTTAATTATTATATATTTCATTTATTATATATTTTAATTAATATATTAACAAATATCTCAACTATTTAATATCTAAAGTGTAAAATATTTCAATTATTATATATTAAATAATTATTTCATATTATTTAAACAGTTGAATTAACATATTACTATTAAATATTTCAATTATTATATGTTTTAATTGATATACTAATAAATATCTCAACTATTTAATATCTAAGCTATTAAATATTTTAATTATTATATATTAAATAATTATTTTATATTATTTGAACAGTTGAAATAACATATTAACTATTAAATATTTCTATTATTATATATTTCAATCATTATATAAAATAATATTAAAAAGTTTTAATTAAAATATAATATGAAATAATTATTACATAATGAAATTATTAAAATAAAATATAATACGAAATATAATCATTAAAATAAAATATAATTTGAAATATAATTATTATAATTAAATAATATAAAATATAATTATTAAAATGAAATATAATATAAAATATAAAGAAATTTATTATATACTGAATAGTTAAAATATTTAATAAATTAAATAGTTTAATTTATTTTATTAAGTAGTTGAAATATTTAGTAAGTTAAATAATTTAATTTCTTGTCAAAAAAACTCTAACATATTTTTTTCAAAACAAATTATTTAACATTATTATTTAATATTTTAAACAAAACTTAAGATTATTATATAAAGGACAATTTATTAATACAATAAAAATTTATTGCTTATTTTCATTATATATAAATGTATTGTAATTCTAAAAAGAAATACAAATGGCTCATTAGAAAGGGTTGCATTGTTTTATCAAAAGGGAGAGGATTCGAACCCTTCCAGACTAGTTTTTGTGATTTTTAACATTTAACACTGAAATGATTAAATAATAATATGGAATATCTCAGAAATAAATAAATAAATAAAAAATATATTAAGTCATCACCGTCCGTCATTTCAGCGCTTTTTAAAAGGACCATTAACAGTAGAGATTAACACAACCTGCACCATAAAATAAAGATTCAGAAACCAAATTCAAAATCTCGCTAACTTATATGGACGAAAATACTATTTAAGCTTTAATTAATTCTCCTTTATTTTAATCTCTAATGTCTTTATATCAATGAAGTTGGATTGAAATCGGTGATTTAAACGAGTGATATAATGATGTGACAATGACCAATTATATAGAAATTAAATTACAAACCAAATAATAATATTAAGAATGTTTTTATATAAAGTAGAAAGAAACAAAATAGGGGCGTTGAAACTCCAGGAAAAATTAACAAACTTGAAATACAAAAGATCTAACCTATTTCGAACATAATTGACTTATGTCTAATCCTATTGAAGTCAATTTATCATAACAATTATTTCTTTTCTTTGAAAACACGAGAATTAACAAAAGTCATATTTGTAATTAAAAACACATAGTTGAGTCAAAGATTAAATTTATACTTTACCTAATAATAAAAGAGTCTATTTTTCAGATCGAACTTCATAATACACCAAACTTGATGCGCACGGCATCAACACGGAGAGGTGTATCCTCTTTTGGCCAAATGTTTCTTCTATATGATATGTGTGTTTACATGTTTATATTCCAATTATAAATACTTGTCCTCTGGTTGAGAGATTGTGATATATCCCCAATAACACATTGTTGGGGAAACTGACTTACTAGAATATCGCATACATTATTAAGAGTTTGAGAAAATGTTTTATGGATGGTTGAAGCCTTGAGTAAAAGGGGATTATTAGAGTAGTATCATGTAACATGCAGTTTTATACAGTTAGAGAAATTAGTTACACTAGCCTAACTAACTCTCTCATCCTCTAACTAACTCATGAAAATCTAGGGCTACTATATACTTTCATTACTATTCAATGTACGATATAGAAAAATACAGTTAAGATCATGAACAAAGTATATGATGATCCTCTATCAACCTTATTCACTTTCCATGATGTTCACACCTACGCTTAACATGGTATCAATCGCCTGAAAACAGGACCACAATTTCGCTCAAGATTTTGCAAAAGATCGACCATTTGATCTTGGTTCAGCTCCGCAGATCAACAGAAAAGTGTTAAAAACAAGCTTCAGAGAAGCTTTCATGTCAGATCAAGATAATGTAGTTTAAGAAACACAAGATGCACTCAAACTCTCGTAATAAATGGTGTCAACAATGGTGCAACACTCGGGCAACACTTTTGCACCAAAACTTTCCATCAAACTGCAAGAAAAAAACTTCCTCCTATGGAACCCACAGGTTGACAGTGTGATTCTATCACACAAAATTCAAAAAATCATGGTGAATCCGCAGATCCTATCCATGTTCAAAATTGACACATAAATACATGCGAACATTGTCTCTGAAGAGTACGAAGCATGGATTGTTCAAGATCAAGCACTCTTCACATGGTTGTTATCTACCAATTCATAATCGGTTTTACCACTAGTTCTAGCATGCAATCACGCCTATGAGGTATGAGATAAAGTCCATAAAGACTTTCTTTCTCAAATGAAGGCGTGTGTGCATCAACTCAGAGTTGAGTTAAAAACCATCAAGAAAGGTAACAAACCGATTTCTGAATTTTTTTCTTTGCATAAGAGCGATAGCATACTCATTACTTGCTATTGGGGATCCTATCTCTAAAAGGGATCAAATAGACTTTATACTACAAGGATTACCAGTTGGGTATAATCCATTTATAATTATGATCTATGGAAAAGCGGAACCCTGTGAAATATACAAGGTCAAAACCTTACTATATGTTCAAGAAGAATAGATGGAAAAGTACAATGAAGAGTTGACAACACCAAGTTCTACCGCTAATTTAGCACATGCAAGAGCTTATCAGACTTCAGGTAGGAATGCAGGTGGCTATCAACATCAGAGGGGTAGAACTCATATTGCTAAAAGTAGAGTTTAAGGAAGGAACAATACACTCCAGACAATAGACCAACGTGCCAACTCTATAACAAATATGGGTATTCAGTCATGGAATGTTGGCATGGTTTTGATGAAAAATTTGTACCAGCGTCATGAAAAACTCAGGAGCAACAAATGTCTACAGCTGAAACAAGTAATGCACAAGAGCACACACAAGGCCAGACCTCGAATCCAACTCAACCAACTGCATACATAGAACATCAAGATGTACTACAGGTTCCACATGACTTAGATTCCCCACGCATGGTTTTCAGACTCAGGTGTATCCCATCACATTATTTTTAATGCCTCAAATTTACAAACTTTACACACTAGTGATTCTCCTCATGAAGTCTTAATTGGTAATGGCCATAGCTTAGTTATCTCTTTGATAGGTTCTACTTTATTCAAGTCCAAATATATGGCTAGAAACTCTCTTTTTCTAAACAATGTGTTATTTGTGCCTAGCCTTACTAGAAACCTACTACCTGTTTCAAAATTTGCACAAGACAATAATGCATATTTTAAGTTCCATGTAACAAATGCTTTGTCAAATCACAAGAATCTAATCAAATCTTGCTTGAAGGGTATCTTGATGCAAGTGGACTGTACAACTTCAACAATCTTACTCTTGATAATTTGTAAAACCTTACTTCTAGTAGTTTTCATGAATTGTATTCCTTTGCAAATAATACTATAACTAGCATCAGTCAAAATAGAGGAGACTCCTCTGTCAATACTCATAGTCTATGGCATGCTAGAGTAGGACATGCTCACCTTAGAGATATAAACCATGTACTTGCACTTTGTAAAATTTCCCCACATAATAAGAAAAGTGATCATTTATGTTATGCTTGTTGTTCAGGGAAGTCTCGTAGACTCCATGCACCTCTATATCATACAAAATATAATAATGCTTTTGAGTTAATACACTTAGATTTGTTGGGGCCATCTCCTAAACCTTCTAGAGGAGGTTACTCTTATTATCTTTCACTTGTTGATGCTCATTCAAGGTACACATAGATATACATGCTCAAGCAGAAAAGTGATGCATTTCATGCATTGAAACTGTTCACGAACTATGTCAACACTAAATTCAGCTCAAGAATCAAAGTTATATAGTCAGACTTTGGTGGAGAATTCAGGCCATTTACAAAATGTCATACCCCAAATTTGTCTGCCCTATTTTCTACGGTCAAATAAATTTCAAAATTGGTTTTTATATATTTCTTTGGCTCATTTACACTAATATTTTGGGTTTTACAAATATTTTCAATTTATTTTGCTTATTTAAAAATATATAATAGTTTAATTTAAATTATTTATATTTCTTAAGTAGCAAATATTTTTTCACCTATTATATGCTTTCAAGTGCCTTTTATTTAGAATAAACGAGACATCATAATTAGTAAAGAGATAAGGCTTGCAAGCATATCATATTTTAATAATTATATTTATTTTATTTTATGTATTTTTCATCAAAAAGTGTCCAAAAAATCATTAAAAAAATCAAATCTTTTCCACTTGTTTTCTATTGGTCATCCTGCATCACCCTGACATCTGATTGGCTAACTTTTTGACCAAAAAATAATCAGATACTATTTTATTTAATCTTGGTTAATATTTAGTTTTATTTCCTATTTTGTGTACCTAGTTACCCCTATAAATACACTGAAATTTTTAGAGTATTAGGGATCCACAATATCAACACTTCACCAATTCACTAACATTTTTCACACCAATTCCATTCACACGATTTCTAAATCCCAACTTTTTCTAATGAATAGTTTTACATTTTTTACTCTAATTAAAACCATATGATGAGTGTCTGATAGTTCTTTCTTTAAGTCGATTCACAAACTTTTATATAATACATAACCCTATAATACACTTTTTGTACATACAATGGGTCCTCAAATTATAATTTTAGTTTTTTTTCAATACACATTGCTCATGTTTATGAGCATTGTTTTCTTCTTTGGATACTTCTTTATGCCAATTATGTGATGAGAATAATGAGGTTGTTCTGGACTGGGTCTTCCCTTTCCCCAACTCTATATAAAGTCTAACCCAATAATACTGTTGAAGACCAGCTAACTGAATCTTCCCTCGACTGTGTCGAGCAAGAGCCCTGACTCTTCGAGAGGATGCCGCCTCACCACACGGGGATAAACCCAGGGAGATGCGAGGAGGAGCATCGCTGGTCAAAAGGACCTCGAAGAGTATCCACCAGGCTTCTCCTCAAGCAAGGTCGATCCTCCCCTGATGGCCTCATGACTGGCGAGGATCCTGCGCGACGGGCAGAAGTACCCTATGAGCATCCTTCTTGTAGGGCTGACTATCAATGCCTCTGAATATTTTGAAGTCCACTTGACCCCAAAAATAATGCATTCATATCCTCCTGGTCATACGGAGGAATCCATCCAGGTAGGGGACCATGTTCTGGTCCCCACTACTCACGTAGAACCCGGTAGTCTCCACTTTGGGCCTTCTTGCCCAACCCAATGAGGGGACCTTGGCCCAACGTTATGGGTTATAAATACCCTCTCACTTGAGAGGGTCGGGTATTGATCACTTCTCACTCACTCTTACTTGCTTGCATCATTCTGAATCTCACTTTGGCATCGAAGTGTCTTGCAGTTATCCCCCCATCTCACTTTCAACTTCTGCTCGATGTAAGCTGTGACGGTCCATTCTAGTCAGATACGATCAATGGAGCCAACTGTAGGAAACAAGCTTCCCCGTCTTTCACTTGCCTAAGACAAAAGAAACTCCAAATTATTGACTGTCATGGCTGACCAAGCTGTATAAAACAACCTAAATTCCCATCCCGCTGGCCTTAACAACAACATCAGCGACAACAACACTAACAACAACGCTGGCAATGCTAGCAACAACGCTGGCAATAACAACGCCGGCCACAATGTCAACATGCCTGACACTTCAAATAATTATAGAGACAGAATAACCGCCTCATCGTCGTCCCTGTTTCGATGACCTAAAGACGATCAACATCCTCCCAAGAACTATCAGCCAAACACGTTCCAAGAGGTCCCCGTCCTTGCAAGCGTTGATGCCACGACCAGGGCTCTGTTCGCAGCTATTAATCAAACAAATTACTTAATTTTCTCGCAAGGTGATAGATTAAGGGTGCTCGAAGAATCTCTAAGAGCCCCCAGAAGACACTGGAGACCTGAATCTCCTCCTCCTCGTCAAATAGAGGAACATCTCCAATCTCCCCCATGGAGACGCGGACAGGATGCCTCATGAAGCCCCTCTCCCCGATGAATTGGGAATTTCCCCGTGTTGGAGAGGAATCAGCCCATCGATACAGGAAGATGTGATCACGTCCCCCCGCGCTAAGAACGAAGACCCCCTGGAAACAGAAACATGGGAAATGAAGAACCGGGACCCCGACCGAGGGACCCTCCCCGCGACCAGGGCCGCCATCACGACTGCCATTACAACAGGTCACCTTCTCGTTCTCCAGATAGAAGTGACGAAGACGACCCCCACGGTCCCCTATCCCAGGAAATTATGAAGGCACCCATTCCCCCGAGAATGGAGAAACCTCCCCAATTAAAGGAATACAACGAAGTTATAGATCCAGTTGACCACATCGACGGGTTCGAGGAAATGCTACATTATCATAACATCGGGGTACCAATCATATTCCAGTTGTTTCCCACGACCTTAAGAAAAATTGCAATGGACTAGTACAAGAACCTCACCTCGGGGTCGATCACCTCCTGGAGAAACTTAAAAAACCAGTTCATCAGCTCATTCACAGCCTCTCGTCAATATTCAAAGACTGAGGCCGCCCTTGAGGCTATCGTCTAAAGAAATGACGAAACCCTCAGGGAGTTTATTGATCAGTTCAACTGCGAGGCCATTCAGGTCCCATGCACCAATCACATGAAGAGATACTTGCTCGAAAAGGGACTCCTCCTGGGCATATAGTTCAGGAAGACCGTAGGCATCGAACCACCCCGAACCTTCGATGCTCTCCTCGAGAAGGCTATGGACTATGAGGAGTGGGAAGAGGCCAATAGAGCCCGCGACCCAAGGAATCATGGACCGACCAATAATCCGCGACACTAGGACGCATGCCCTCCTCAATGTACGAGCGAGAAGAGAAGGGATGACAAACCAAGGGATCCCTGCGAGCAAAGGGGGCCCGCAGGGTAATTCACCGAATACACTCCGCTGACAGCTTCCCGCAAGTGCATCTTGGCGGAGTATGCTAATACCGACTTCAAGGACTACGGCATTAAACATCCTTGCTCTGCTCCTGCAAAGCTCGGGGATGACAGGAGCAAATATTGTCAGTACCATCAAAGTCACAGACACCTGACTGAAGATTGTGTCCATCTCAAAGACGCGATTGAAACCCTCATCAAGGGTGGTATACTCGGGAAATATCGATGCAGTGACACCCCTCGTCGAGATGCCCGTAAGACAAAAGAGGTCGAGGAAGACACCGACCATCGAATGAAACAGCCCCCATCCAAATAGACGTCTCCGTTACAAGACCGAAGGACTTCTACGTCCCTGACAGGCATGAAGAAGAACCTATATCCATGCACAATAGGTTGGAAAAATTCCCCTCTGCCATGGTTATAACTGGCGAACATATCTATAAACTCTGCAAAGAGGAAGCTTGATGAGCTGGTTGACACAACCCTGACTCAAGCGGTGACATTAGAGAAGGTCAAGGACAAATCAGATCTAACCATATTCTACCTCGAAGAGTTTCCCGGAGGGCCCCCTAATTCAAGCATCCTTCTTCTGGTTAGGGCAAGGATGGCTAATTTCGATGTTCACCGCTTCTTGGTCGACAAAGGGAGTTTCGTCTATAGCCATCTGTTTTGAACCTTATAGCTCGACGACACCCACCTGTCACCATACATGGGGTCGGACCTACAAGGCTTCAATGGCTCGACCTCTAAGCCATGGGGATACGTGGAGCTTTTCGTCACCTTCGGGGAGGAAACTGCCGCCCGACAGGTCAAGGTGAAATTTTTAGTTATCGACTACCCATCTACAACGGCATCCTAGGGAGACGAACACTGGACTAATTGACCGATGTCCCCTCCACCGTCCATCTAAAATAAAATTCTACACGAGGAGGGGGCGTGTCGCCACCATCCAGGGTGACATATCAGCTGCCCGAAGATGTTTCAACGCAACTTCAAAGGGTCAGAGCACGGTCGACACTGGGGCACGACCTGCTAAGAGAGATGCTACTCGACTTGAGCCACTGCCCGTCAAGACAGAAGAACAAAGAGCTCCACCGAAGGTCAACTCCATCTCGTTGGACACCTGCTTCGACAAGGATGAAGCACTCAATGGCAAACAGGAACTCATCCGACCAATCCCAGATGGAGACTTTGAGTTTGTCCCCCTCAGTAAAGACCTTCACAAAGGCGTGAAGATCGGCACCGGACTCCCCGACCTGGAAAGGAAGCAGACGAAATCTTGCTTGAGGGAGAATTCATACCTGTTCATGTGAAGCACTGCGGAGATACCCAGACTCGACCTTGAGGTCGCCTGTCACCACTTGGTCATTAATCCAGTCGCTAGGGTAATGGTACAACATATACGTAGGCAGTCTCCCGAGAAAGCGGGGGCTGCTAAAAATGTTGTAAAAGACCTCTTAGAGGCTAATTTTATTTTCGAGGCCCGGTATTCAACATGGATCTCAAATGTTGTACTTGTTAAGAAAAATAATGGAAAATGGAGAATGTGTGTTGACTATACCGATCTTAACCGGGCATGTCCCAAAGACGTTTTTCCTTTGCCTAATATTGACATGTTGGTCGACAATTCGGCCGACTATAAAATTTTATCATTTATGGATGCCTACTCGGGCTATAATCAAATCCAATTGGCAATGAGCGACAAGCATTGCATTGCTTTCATGACCAGCTCGGGCAATTACTACTACAACGTAATGCCCTTCGACCTGAAAAAAACAGGGGCAACGTACCAGCGGATGATGAATATAGAGTCTTCCGCAATGAGATCAGTGATATGACCGAGGTATACATGAAAGACATGATCGTAAAATCTCGAACAGATACCGGCCATGCTTCCCACCTCAAAAGGGTCTTTTCCCAAGCGAGGCGATGCAGGATAAGATTCAACCCTGAGAAATGCACCTTCGGGGTTAAGGCAGGCAAGTTCCTCAGTTTTTATCTAACGGAACGAGGAATCAAACCTAACCCCGACAAATGTCGAGCATTCTCCGAGCTCCCTACACCTAGCTCGAAGAAATCCATACAAGTCCTAAACGACATGCTCACCTCACTCTCCCGCTTCGTGGCGAAGTCCATACAACACGCTCTTCCATTTTTCAAACTTTTGCATAAAAAAGCAGCCTTTGAATGGACCGAGGAATGCGAGAAAACCCTCCTCCATCTCAAACAAAGCCTTTCGCAACCACCCGTGCTTTCGCGACCTGAGCACGGGGAAACCGTGTTCCTTTACCTGACCGTTTCTTCCGAGGCCGTAAGCACGACCCTCGTTCGTGAGACTTCAGATGGGAAAAAGCCATTGTTTTTCACGAGCAAAGCGCTACAAGGGCCCAAGGTCAGGTATCAACAGATTGAGAAAGTGGCCTTGGCCCTCATCAACACAACAAGGAGACTTAGGCATTACTTCCTAGCACATACGATCATTGTGCAGACAGACCAACCCGTAAGACAACTCCTATGCTGACCAGACATGGCAGGTCAAATTCTAAAATGGTCCTTGGAGATCTCGAAGTTCGATATCTAGTACGAGAGCAGGAAGGCCCTCAAGGCCCAAGCACTGGCTGACTTCGTCGCAGAAATGACCGCTCATGATCCCCCATAGGGAATAAGCACAAGTGGACCACCTTTGTGAATGGAGATTCCAGCTCGAAAGGGAGAGGGAATCCTCCTCGAGAACGAGGAGGGCATCATGATCGAACACTCTCTCACCCTTTCTTTTCCAACATCAAACAATCAGGCTGAATATGAGGCACTGCTCACAAGATTAAGACTGTTCGACGATTTGGGCGCCCGAGAGATACAAATTTTCACTGACTCCCAACTTGTCACATCTCAAGTTCAAGGGGGATACCAGGCTAAGAACAACAACCTCATCGAATATTTAAATCTGGTCAGAGAACATATGAAGAAGTTTGATCGGGCAGAGATCATGCACGTGCCACGCGAGCAGAACACGCGGGCCGACATACTTTCAAAGATTACAAGCACGAAGAAGAAAAGCGAGAAAAAATCCATCATCCAAGAATCCCTCTATCGCTCGAGAATTGAAAGATCCATGATATCACCCAAGGTAAATTCCATTGGGGACAACTCATGTTGGATGACTCCGGTGTTCAATTTTCTGACAAAACGGGAGCTTCCTTTGGACCAAAGAGAGGCATCCGCGGCCAAACGACGAGCATGTTCGCACGTGGTACTCGAACATAAACTTTACCGTTGGGGATTCTCCATATCACTCTTAAAATGTGTCAAAGATTCCGCAATCCACGAGATACTGCGAGAAATCCACGAGAGAATCAACGCCTAACACATGGGGGGAAGACCCCTAGCACGAAAGGCGCTGCGAGCAGGCTACTATTGGCCGACAATGCAACAAGACTCCAAGGAGAATGTTAAGAAATGCGATAAGTTTTAGAGGCATGCGGACATGCACCTCGAATCCCGCACGAGCTAAACACACTGTCTTCCCTGTGGCTGTTCGCCTGATAGGGAATGGACATCCTCAGACCTTTCGTATAAGGGACGTATCAAAACAAATTCCTGATCGTGGTCGTCGACTATTTAACGAAATGGATAGAGGCCGAAGCTCTGGAAAAAATAACTTCATATAACGTCCTCCATTTCTACAAAAGAAATGTGCTTGCCCGATTTAGGATACCACAAGCACTCGTCACTGACAATGGGACCCATTTCACCGATCAAGGTTTCCAAAGCTTCATCGCCAAACTCGACACCAAGCAGTATTTCACCTCAGTCGAACACCCCCAACCTAACGGGAAAGCTGAGGCCACAAATAGGGTCATCTTATGAGGTCTCAAACAAAGGCTGGGCGAGGCCAAAATAGGGTGGGTCGAGGAACTCCACGACATTTTATGGGCATACCGAACAACACTTAACTCAACGAAGGGCGATACCCCATTCCAACTGACCTATGGCACCGAGGTTGTCATCCCCGTAGAAATCTTGAACCTTCCAGAAGAATTGAGTCCCCTCTAGATGAAGAACTAAACGACGAGGCCCTAAGAGAAGAGCTCAAACTAGTTAAGGAAATCCGTTAAGGAGAAGCTCTTCGCGAGGCCACGCTGAAACAATAGATAGCCCTTCGCCATGGCCATAAAGTCGTAAAGCGCGAATTCCAGCTTGGCAGTCTAGTCCCGCAGAGAAATCAGAAAGATTCTCGTGAAGGGAAGTTGGCGGCGAGCTGGGAAGGACCGTACCATGTCCACGGAGCAACAATCATCATGGAATATTACCTCTAACATTTAAATGGAGAATCACTACCTCGACCATGGAACGCTACGAAACTGAAACAATATTACAGCTAAGTCCTTATCCTACTACGGGCATTAGCAGTCGACCAATCCCATCCAACCGACGACAGGACGAGCTCGACCATGTAGGCATGTTAAGGTACGGACATGGCCTCCAAACTTCAACGCCGGCGGGTTATTGTCCATTTCTCAAATAGAAACTTAGCCCGACATGGAAACCTCAATTGAACTTTGCTGTCAAAGTACCCAACAAGCAGAACACCCAGCTCAAGATGGGCAGTTCATGCCACGAGCTTAAGATCCCGACTGTGATCTCGAGCTCGTTCTGGGGACCCCTACTCCAAACCCTCGACACATCCCATCATGTGTTGTCCACAACCAAGGTCGAGCATACATCTCCACTCATGGGAAATACAAATTTTAACAAAATAAACAAGTTAAAAACAACGACGCACAGATATCTAGCGAACGTTCAAAAATAAACGACGAACGAATAGCTTGAAAACATCAATGAAAACATAAAGGCATAACAACAAAGTAAAAACATTTATAAATGTCGACCACAGAGGGCAATGTTGTCTGAATATTATAATAAGTACAGGCACGCAGGCCATGAATACAAATAACCAAAATATCAGAAATACTAGTCACTTCGAGGAGTGCTCGCTTCGACCTCCACTTTGGGGGAATTAGGAGGGGGAACCATACGGCCATCAATGACTTGGGAAAATACCTCAGCACCTTCAGTGTTAAGCCCGAGATTTAGAAAAGACAGTTGGGTCAGGGTAGTCTCGAAGCCGTCGGTCAAAGCATCAACGCAATCTGATCCAAGCAATTAACTATGCCCGAGAATGCAAGTCTGCGACTCCCTTAGGCTCTTCGTCCACGGGAAACATTATAACTTTCAAATTGGCGACCTCCTTTTCCAATCGTTCCCTCTCGAGCAACAGGGAATCCCTCTCGAGCAACAGGGAATCCCTTTCCTCATAAGCTTTGGTGGTTTTTTCTTTCTCCCTCATTAACTCATCGGCCTGCACACGAATCTTCTCCTCGTTCCGCTCGAGGGCACTTTTTAGCTTTTGTGTCTTTGCCTGAAGAGTCGCCTTCTCTGACTCCAATCCCTTCACCAGTCCAGAGGAGCCAGATCCTTCGCCTGCAAGGACTATGACCATCTCCGTAACCTTCATCAAACCGTCCATACCAAAAGCCAGGTGCTTCCATCGACCCTCATCATCAAGGCGTCTGATAATGTCAAACTCAGCATCAGACACGGTCAGAGGGAAACCCTCGAAGAAATCATTTTCCACAAAACAAGGTGGAAGGTTGAAGGCTCGGGAAATCACCCCCTCCCCGACGGCACTTGCAGGTCCACCTTCTGACCTTCTCTTCTTGTTCGGAACAGCCGCGAGTTATATGGCGTCGCGGGCACCCGATGACCCACTCGAACCATCCCTGACTGGCTCTGAGCCCGGGACAAGGCGTGTGGGCTGGTGCGGCTTCACCAACCTCTTATGATTTTCCTTTTCTTGAGTGAGCTTCAGCAGTCATTCATGACGCTCCGCCATGTTACCTACGAAAACAAAATTGATATCCCCGGGTTAGTCTCGTTAGAAGGACATAAATAGATATCTCAAGAAGTAAAAATGCAACAAATCACGCGAGCAGAAACCTAGGAGGTTCACGGACTGCCTGTAGGTTCGACATTCCACGAGCGCCTTGGTATTGATCGAGCACGCCTCGAACGTCGATTCTCCATCTTCGTCAAGAATGTCATGTCCTTCCCTCGTAACCCACCTTGAGGGAAAGAACCCGTCGATGAATCGAGTGAGGATGCCATAGGACTCTTCATCATTGGCACTCATACTGCTAGGAGGGGTGTGCTAATGGCAAGGACTATGCTCGTAGTGAACCGAGCACCAGTGGATAGGGAACTTCGAAAGTCACCCAATCTCTGGATTGCCCTCCTCGTCAAGACATACTTCCTCGTCTTCATCGACTACTTGAGCTGGGTCGAACACGACATCCATGGCCTCCTGAGACGATGGTTGCATGACGTACCATCTATCCTTGAAGTCGCAGACAGAATCCATGTACATCCTAAATAGTCTCTTCGACTACTTCAAAGAAACCCAACTATGTTTTCCACCCCTAGATTCTCGTTGGAGGTGGAAAACCCTGAAAAACAGAGGAATGGTCGCCTCGATCCTCAGGAACCGACAAGTGATTTCGAAAGCCTGGAGGAAGACGATCGCATTAGGATATAATTGAGAGGGTGTCGGGTTCAAGTGGTTAAGCACGCCCATATGAAAATCATTGAAGGGCAAACGAAGCCCCAAGTCTTTGAAGAAGACCTCATACACCGGGAAACGATCCTCCTCGAACTCCATGCATATCCTTATCGTGGGAATTAGTCGCAAGATCGTGAAGTTACGACGAAACCCTTCCATGTCGCTGCCATGCTCGATGATGGTATAAGCTCCCCTTTTGCTATAACTATAAACTGAAGCTATCCCTTGAGGCTCTAGCCCGACCTAGGAGAATACAGGGTCTTCAACCGTGCTGACCAGATTGAGCCCTTCCTCGGCAGTACTTGTCTCTTCGACATCTATATGCTCGAATGACTCTGGAGTATCAGCCATTTCACCTGTAAAGCAGAGGAAACTAGTGAATTCGACAGCAAAATCACATCCACCCCTCCATCGCAACATGAGTGAAAAGGGGATGGCTATGCCCAAAGTAGGTTGATGATGACTCGAGCAATAATGGCCATACACAACCCACGATCAACACGTAGCACTTACACAAATCTCGTAAGATCGCGCGACGATGATAATAACAAAACGCATATTCATGGATAACTCGGGCTAAAGATAAATATAGCGAGGAGATCCATGCATGCTGCGAGGAACATACAAATTTATCGGACAAACTCATGAATTCACCGTGGAGCATATCAATCCCCCGCGCAGAGTTCATGAGTTTCGTGGGGAACAAATGAATATCACGAGCTTATTTGCAAATGTTACACATGAATATATGAACACCCCGAGCAAAAACCCCCCGGTTGTGAAATTCTATAAATAATCATGAATAAAGCCAATCTAAATAACAACTACTACGTAAAACACTTACTTGAACAAAGTAGATGGAAGAATTCGCGATGGACTTTACGGTGTTGACGATTGGGAAAAGCAGCAAACGGTGTTGGCAACAGAGAGAGTGGAGAATGCGAAAAATTGAATGAAAAATTGGAATTTGGGAAATGGGCCCTAAGGCGCTATATATAAAGCTGATGTGGAATGTGAAGCGTCGCGTCGGACAACCCATCGATTGCCCTTCTCTTTGATATCTATGCGCTCAGATAATAATGGCCCCTACTCCCTATGCCATCATTACAGTCCCAAAGGTCACACCACATAGCGATACCTTACCAGCTTTTCTCTCCCTGCGAGTCGAGGAACAACTAGGACATTCTCCATCAAGCCTATTACGGCTTCTGCTCGAGTAATCACGCGTATCATCGACAATTTCCATTGACACAATAAAAGATCCTCAGTAGAGTTATGCGCTCCTCGTAAAGGCAAAGGTGGACTTAAGTCATAAATCCTTCATCAGGAGAAACAACTTGGGGGCTACTGTTCTGGACTGGGCCTGCTCTTGGCTCAACTTCATATGAGGCCCAACCTAACAATACTGTTGAAGACCAACTGACAGAATCTGCCCTCGACTGTGTCGAGCAATAGCCCTCACTCTTCAAGAGGACGTCGCCTCGCCACACGGGGATAAACTCAGGGAGACGTGAGGAGGAGCATCGTCGGTCAAAAGGATCTCAAAGAGTATCCTTCAGGCTTCTCCTCGAGCAAGGCTGGTCCTCCTATGGCGGCCTCATGACTAGCGAGGATCCTGCGCGACGGGAAGAAGTACCCCATAAGCATCCTCCTCGTAGGGCTGACTATCAACGTCTCCGAATATTTCAGAGTCCACTTGACCCCGAAAAGAATGCATTCATATCCTCTTGGTCATACAGAGGAATCCATCCAGGTAGGGAACCACGTGCTGGTCCCCCACTACTCACGTAGAACCTGACAGTCTCCACTTTGGGTCTGCTTGCCCAGCCTAATGGAGGGACTTTGACCCAACGCTGAAGGCTATAAATACCCTCTCACTTGAGAGGATCAAGTATTTTTCAACTTCTGTTCGACGTAAGTTGTGACGGTCCATTCTAGTCTGGTGTAATCAAAGGTGATTGGACTTATTTCCATAATTCTTATTAATTATTCCTTTGATGATAATTTGTCATTTTCATGTACATTATTCTCATAACTCCATTTACGCTTTTTATCCCCGTTCAAGTTGTAATTTTTTAGTTAGAGAAAATACAAACAATTCATTCACAAAGCACACCATTGGGCACCAAGGTCTTTTGTAATATTAGTCAAAATTCTTTTATTAATCAACAAAAGAACATACAAATCAAACTGTTTTCTCACACTAGATTTTGAGTATCCCAAAACCAGTATCATCACAACCCAGCCTTCCTTTCTTTTAACAATCAAGGTATCAAACAGTTTTCTTATGAATCGTAACGCACATTGTCACACATACCATACAATGACAACAACAACCATCATCAAATAATTAAAATCCAAACAAAAGACTTAAACCAAGTCACATCATCCTCCGTGAATCCAGTCACAGCACTGCGCCCTCGTCTGCAACCGCAACCGCAACCACCAACGATCCGTTCCCAGCCACCACACGCGAAAATCGGTTTGCCACACGAAATCCACCGCCACCAGCCTCCTCGCTTTCCGATTGCCCTCCGGCCATTGTCCCGAGCCATCAACTCCACCGCGGATTCCATCTCCGACGTACAACAACCCGCAATTTCGCACATCCATCATGACCACGACCCTCCGTCTGTGCAACAGATCTGCACCCAACTCTCTCCTTCCGACCACCAACCGTTTTCATTAATTCAAGGTTTGATTTATCTTGTTTTTGTTTTAGCATGGTTGTTTGTTGTTATCAGGTACAAGAGAGAAAAAATAGAACAATGAAGGAAGAAAAAGAGAAAGGATGAATGAAATGAGAGAGTGGAACGAGTGATTTCGAGAGAGGAAGGTTAATGTGTTTTATGTTTTATTATTATTTATTTTTCTTCTTTAATTGTTAAGCCTATTTTTCTATTATTTTAATAAGTAGTGTGATATGTCTTGATACTATTGGGTTTGAGTTTAATTTAAAAGCTGAGAATTTGAAGGTGGGAGATCGAAAAGCGGAGAGGGATTTTTTTTGGTTTCTTTTACCTCTCTTTTAAAATAGAAGATTGAGTGACATCCTTGTCATGAAAATTTGGTAGCCTGGCTTCTATACAAAGTAAGAAATAAAGCAAGTGACACAATTATGTTTATTCATGGGGGAAGAAATGTGAATATACAGAACCAAACAACAAAATATGTAATAAGAAAGATTGGATATAAAACAGTCTGCAGTAAAAATAGTGAAGTAAAGACGGATAGTTTTGAAATCAAGAGACAACAAACTATTAAAACGATGTGTTGTTGTTTGGAATGATTGAATTAATTGAAGAAATTTTTAACTGCAATAATAACTTAATATTAATGTCTTCACAACATTACGTGCATTTCTCTGCTGTTTCAAAATAAGTCTTGTCTTATGTATAGAAATAGAAGATCGAGTGACATTGTTGTCATGAGAATTTGGTCGCATGACTTCTATAGAGAGTAAGGAACAAAGTAAGTGATGCAGACATATGTTTGATTGTGAAGAAATGTGAATATATAAAGTAAAATAGCAGAATATGTAATAGGAAAGATTGGATATAATAACAGTCTGAAGTCAAATAGTGGAGTAAAGGTGGACAGTTACGAAATCAAGAGACAACAAACTATTAAAATGATGTGTGCTTGTTTGGAATGATTGAATTAATTGGAGAAGTTTGTTAACTGCATTAGTCGCTGAATATTAATGTGCAATATAACCGAGAGATTGCAAGTGATAGGGATCATCATACATTATTTGAAACATGAACATGTGCGGAAATAATTGTATATAGAATCGTATGGATATGTTAAAATCTCAACTGCCTGATATTATCATTTCATTGCTATTGATTTTAAATTGATTTTACTGTATAATTAATAGCCATATCAACGAACCATCTCTTCATCCAGATGATTATGTAGTACAAACTGTGCCTTATCTTAAGTCTCATGCAATAGTTCTTTAGTTTTAATATTGGCAGAGAATTATACAACAATAAGTCATGCAGACATGTAAAGAATTATTTAGAGGGTAGCAATTGCCCTAAATTTTAATTGGTAGTAGTAAAAAACAAATAAATTAAGAAAAATAAGGAGTACATGACATAAATATTACAACATTCGAATATTTACGACATGACAATTCCATAGCTATTGATTTTAAACTGAGTTTACTGCATAATTGTTAACCCAGATCAGTGAACCATATCTTCATCCAGATGATTCTGTAGTACAAACTGTAACCGTCTTAGCTCTCAAGCCATAATTCTTCAGTTTAATTTTAGGCCAAAATTATACATGAACGAACAAAACATGTAATGACTTATGAAGACGGTAGAAACGGGTGTGAATGTTAATTAGTAGAAGTATTCCAAAAATAAATCCATTAAGAGAAATAAGGAGTATATTGTTAAATTCTTTGCAAGACATACAATGTATATAAGTATTACAAAAATCAATCCATTAAGAGAAATAAGGAGCACATCATTACATTCTTTGCAAGACATACAAACAATCTGTAAAACCAAATCATCAAAGGTCATTCCAAGATGAGACAATATTCAGAAGCCTGGTTGAATAGAATCTTTTGCATATGCCGAGGCTAGTATAGTTGCATTGAGAAGCCGACATTATTGTAAAGATTGATTTATGAGAGCTCTCTGCACATGGTTATACACTGCAAGTCTTGAATCTCTGCTTGCTCAGCTGTAGGGGCATGAAGCTTCAGAACAACAGATTCGTCTGTTTTCTTTCACACTTACAACATTATACAAATAAGTCATAATTATAATTGTAAACCAAAAAAGTAGACACCATCAAGGTATAGCATCTTAGAGTAACACAAGTGTAACCATACAGATCCAAACAAACAAAGTATCATAAGTCTAATCATACACATCCAAACAAATAAAGTAAACAAGAATGAAACTCAAAATTACAATCATTGTCAACATAAAACCAGAACAAAACAACTGAAACTCATAATAAACTGCAGCCACCACTAATCCTTCTTTTCCATTTTTATAATTTTCTTTAGCTTCTTTGATGATAGCTCCCCATCACAAAACCTTCTGAACTTGTTGATTCACTTGATACATCTGGAAATTGTCTTTTGCCACCAGGCGTAATAGGATCCGAGCAGTGCTTGGATGTGATATCAAGATCCTATTATACAATGAGTTTCATAAATAATCTGAGTTACAACAACTAATATATATATATTATGTGTCACCAATTTAAACGATGCACGGGTCGAAAAGGTATAGACGATTACTGTAACAAAATCAGATCCTTCGTGGGCACTAGGTTTTGCCTCACCAACACTCTCCTTGATGTAAAGATAATTGTAATTATTAGTTACACATACATACATGAATAGCATAACGTATACCATAATACTTAAGCACAAGCACAACAAAATATTATAGTGAGGTAAATACCTGCAGCAGGTCTGATGATATAAAGCGTAGAGGAACAAGTTCCTTTACATGTTTAACTAAAGTACGATCCGAAGAAAGGTTGTACATGAAAATGAAGAAACAACGGGAAAAATAAAATGGAACGTTTATGTATTATACCTCAATTGTTTCCAATTGATCACTGAGATGTTTGATGAAAGGATCATTTTTCAAGAGAATAACCACTGAGCAATTCTTCCAGCGCGGCTACCACTTCACCTTAAAATCCATTTTCACGTCCAACATTTGGTCCAGTGCTAATGGGATCTCCAATGGATCATGAATTCCAGCCTGTATTAGGAAGCAACACGATAGCCTTTTAGTGTTCATGAAAACTTCATATGTTTCAGTGTTTAAATAAAAAAACACTAATCTGGATCATAGTATGACGCAGTTGAGAAGCAGATAAACCCAAGAGAAGCTCACACTCTCTGTTCCAAAATAGAAAGTTACAACTATTTCCTGCGTGAAAAACTTGAATCTCAATCTTATACCTACAATATCAGGATTAATGGGCAAGATAAACAGGATTAGTTACATATTCACACAACAACACACAAGAGCATCATTTTCAATGCGACAACAAATATCAGATGAGAAGTAGTAACACCTAAATATCTTTGCCTCAGTCAAATGCCCAGCCTCACACTCAAATGGAGGTTTGTCACCACGTGTGATGCATGAGCTAGCATGACAGGCACGATAATACCAGTCATAGGGAGAAACAAATAGCATCTTAGTTTAACCAATAGTTTCACAAAATGTGACCTACATATATGGTACACAACTCTAATACAACATGCTGATAAAGCAATCATGTGAACAAAGAAGTAATTAAATTAGGAAAACATGTAAAACAACGGGGTACATACAGATCCAAATTTAATTATATCAACAATTGGCATAACAACAACCTTAGAGAGTAACTTCTGAACAAGAGTGAGCTGATGATTCTCAGTGCTTTGTGATGAAAGTTAAGAATTACTTACTAGCCGCTCAGATACAGTAATCATTGAGTCCTTAGGCATGCTGCACGAATAACAGATTAGCGAAATATTCAGATAAGCAATTGTAGGATACATCATAAGTGATATTACATATAATCTACATGTCCATAAACTGTTTAATTGGTGGAAAATAAGTATTGAGGCAAAGCATTGTGACATTGTAGGTGTTAGTCACCGACAGCGGAAACTTTCATACATTAGTATAGTAACACGTGAGTATGAATTTACATAAAATAATTTATTACCTAATAACACCACAAACCAACTAACCTTGTTCTTTAACTTTTTCATACCGAAGCATAACAAAAGTCGGTCCTGAATCATGCCCCCGTTCCTAGTTGAACTTCAGGAATTACTCAGCATATGACTCCCATAGGGTACAGTTGATATTGTTGTTGCTATAAAAATAATAAATCAGAAGGATTTTAATTAGAAAAGGAACATACATTAAAATTAGAGGAGTTTTTGGAAGCAGATATACAAACTTATTGTCCATCAATACCATATTAAGTTGCTATTTTTTGCCACCCAACTGTATTTGTGAATAACCAATACTCTCAACCATACCAATTACATCTTAGAAAACAAAAAACAGGGAATCAACATAAGAGCAAAATAACATATAAAATATAAAGGTTGCAAAATAAAACACGTGAAACAAATTTCACCTATCAGCATATCCTTGTTAAAGTTGTGGGTGATTATATCAGCAAACTTTGTAAACACCAGCGTCTTGGGCGGTATCTCATTCTTGTTATCATCACCTACAAATGTTCCTCCCGTAAACTTGACCAAAAATTTGTGCGACGGAGGTCTAAAAGCCAACACATTAGGCCGAACTTTAAAATTTGGTACCGTGTAAGTATGGTTCAATGTCAATTTATCATCAAACAAAGGCACATATGCTGCTGGGACAAAAACTTGTATGTCCCCACCCTGTGCAGGACAGATACACAAAAAAGGTTAATGTGTAACCAAAAAACAATAAACATAACATATCATATGATTCACAAATGCACAGAAAACAAAAATTACTGCCTTGTTCATAAATATCATCTCAAAATGCTCTATGTTGTTAGACATAACCTTCCATTTGTGATGCACTTGCACAAAGACCTTCCACAACTCTTTGTTATCACTAATGTTGCAGCTTTTTGCCACAGGTCTAGCCATGAAGCAGAATCGCTTGCGTGAAGCAGGAAAAACTTGAGGGCTGGGTATTTCTAGGAGACGAGGATGAGGAAGTAGCCGCTAGTATGGAGGTTATAAATAGTGGAATCATGATGGATAATGGGGAGGTTGAATGCATCTGTGGCAGTGGAACAGTGAGAAGTAGAAGAGAGTGAAAGCATAAGGTTTTGTAACCACAACACTTGATGAAGGGAATGGTAACTGCAACACATGTGATGATGAATGAAGCGTGCAATGGGAAGAGAATAAGATTTTGAGGCAAACAAAATTCTTGCTTCTAAGTAAGCCAAGTGTCGAAGCCAGAGACAATCTATAGAAATTATAGACTTTTCTTATATTGTAGATTTTTTTTTTTAAATGAGAAGTTATTTTAAATATTTTCTTTTATAAAAATGGTTTTAAGATAAATTTATTATTATTATTATTATTATTATTATTATTATTATTATTATTATTATTATTATTTTTTGATAACGAGGAGGGCTAAAAAGCCCATAAACACAAGAAGCTACAAACGAAAAACTTGGGGATAAGTTTCTTCTAACAAATCAGCGAAGAATGAAGGAAAAACTTCTATATGACAACTATCATACAACCTTGTTTATGTATTATAATGGAGACTAAAAGTGTGTTTGGTTCGAGGTAGATTGAGGGGAGGGGAGGGGATATAACTAATAAGATGTGTTTGTTTCAATTTTTAGAAGGGGAGGGAGAAAAATCTCTCCAAATCACATTTTTTACATTCCACTAAATTGGAGGGATTTGGAGGGGAGGGGAGAGAAAATAATTTTTTATATTTAATAAACTAACATATTTACTAAAATATTCTCAATTTTATTTTAGTACTTTAAATTATTATTTTCTTTCATGTTTCTGTTTCTTTTTTGTGTGATTTTTCTCTATTGCTTTCATTAACTTATTATAATTATTCTTCACCTTCAAATTATTTTTTATTTTTATTTAATATAAATTATAATCACTGCAATTATTTTAATTTTTTATCTTTTTTATTTTTATGTATATTTATATTAGTTTTTTTCCAAATTTTGTTATGTATTCTATAATACATTTTTATATAAAACTTTAAACCATTCATTTTTTAATTATATTGTAATATCTATAATATTTAATAGTAATAATTTAATTTATATAGTAAAAATTATTATCAACACATAGTTTATTTTGTATTGAGATTTATAATATAAATCTTAGTGTTATGGGATTTTCTAAATTTCATCTATTAATTTAATTAGAAGATTAATTCAATCCAAATCCAACTATAATTATTTTTTATGAAAAATATTTAGAGTGGTGATGGTATTTGAGAGCTCGAACCTGAAATTTCCAAGTCAATAATGTATCTTTTAATATTAAATTAATTATGTGTTAACCAAATCTTATTAATTAAAGTTGTTAAGGTAATAGGTTTGTGGGTTCTCTCACTTATAAATTGTTCAATCTCCACTTTTCTAAGCAAAGTGAGACTAACAACTCTCATTTGTGCACAAGAATCTCTCTCTCAAGTGTGAGTCCATCAATCACCACATATTCACCTAAAACCTTAAGGTTTTGGGTGAATATGTGGTGTCTATTTCACTTGCGTGATACTCTTGATTCAATGTAGATTTTATCCATGATGACCCAATAGTGGTATCAAAGGCTGGTTCGATTAAGGAACCAACTCCTTATATAAAAAATGTTCATGACAATGTGGTGGTTAGGCGGTGTAAGAGCTGTTAAATTGTAATTTGATTGTGTCTAAATAGTGTGTGTGTCAAAGGGAGGTTGTCCAGTCGAAGAGCTTGTGGATCGAACCAAGCTACACACAGATTTGATTTATTTTAGATTTAGGTAGATTTGATTTAGATCTAAAATAGGTAGATTTGATTTAGTATCAAAATAGGTATTTTGAGCTTTTATAGTTTTGGGCTTTGGCTTAGGGAGCAAGCTAACCTAAATCTATAAATATAGGGAGTAACCCCTAATTTTGAAATTAAGTCAATTCATTGTAATCACAGAATTTGCAGTTGCAAGTGATTAATAAAGTTTTCCACAGTTTGCGGGCAGAGTGAAACTCTACAGAAAATAATTGTCTTCTTTCTTTTCTTTTCTCATAATTCTTTGTCATTGTATGGTGATATCAATCTTGTTCATCAAGATTGGTAGAAATTCATCATAAATATTTAGTGGATTTCCAACATCTGGTATCAAGAGCTCGGTTAATCAATTTAAGGGAAGTATCGACCAAGAACGATTGAGGAAGAAGAAGAATCCACGATGGCGAGTTATGAGAATACAAATTATCCAGCAACTCTACCAATTATGAAAGTAGACAACTATGATAATTGGTGCAAACAAATGAAAGTTTTGTTCAGGTATCAATGTCTTTGGGATCTTGTAAAGGATGGATTGGAAGCGCTTGGAGAAAACGCTTCAGAAGAAGAAAAGAAGAAACACACAGAATTTGAGAAGTTGAGTTATAAAGCACTCTTTATAATTCATCAATGTATGAGTCCAGAAAATTTTGAAAAAGTGAGTGATTCAGAATCTGCAAAAGAAGCTTGAGAGGTTCTTGAGAAGTCTTTTGGTGGTGCAGAAAAGGTGAAAGAAGTGAGGTTACAAACTCACAAGAGAACATATGAATTGCTTCAGATGGAAGATAGTGAGAGCATATCTGATTTCTTCACTAGGGTTACAAAACCAGTGAATCAAATCAAGGTATGTGGAGAAACATTAACAACAAGAGCTATTGTTTCGAAGATCTTGAGATCTTTGACTCCTAAGTTCGACCACATGGTGGTGGCTATAAAAGAGGGGAAATACTTGTCGAAATTGACAAAGGAAGAGCTTCAAGGGACGCTTAAATATCATGAATAAAGAATGTCTGAAAGAGATGCATTCAAGTTGAAGAGTGATGTGGCTTTGCAGGCACATTCAACAAAAGAAATCAAAGGCAAAGGAAAGTGGTTCGATAGAGATAAAGGCAGCTACAACAAATCGACTGGTAGAGGAAACCAGAATGAAGGAAACGTGTCGAATCAGAGAAGACCATACCAAAGCAACCAAAGAGGTGATGTTGCAAATAGAGGAAGGGGTGGTGGTCGAAAACCTGACAATAGTCACATTCAATGTTATAATTCTCAGACGTATGGTCATTATTCGAGTGATTGTCCAGAAAAACGAAAGAATCAATAAAGTGATACAAAGTTTGCAAAACATGAAGAAGAAGAGATGATGTTGATGGTCACAACAAGAGATAAAGATAGATTCAAGGAACAATGGTACTTGGATTCAGGATGCTCATCACATATGTCTGGAAAGAAAGATTGGTTTGTCAACATAAATCCCTCAATGAAAAATATGGTAAAATTCACAAATGAAAATACCCTAGAAGCTGAAGGTATTGGTGATGTTATGATTATGAGGAAAGATGGCAAGAGGTCAGTAATTTCCAATGTGTTGTACATATCATGAATGAAGAGAAATTTGCTCAGTATAGGGCAGTTGGTCGAAAAGAATTATAAAGTGTCGGTCGAAGATAAGATGATGAGAGTCGTCGACGCAAATGGAAGATTAATCTTGAAGGCTCCTATGTCTCAGAATAGAACCTTCAAGATCGAACTAAATGTGATGGAGCACAAATGCCTTTCGACTGCAGCTAGCAAAGATGAATGGATGTGGAATTATCGACTAGGCCATCTCAACTTCAGAGATATCAGAGATTTGAAGAGAAGAAATATGGTTTCAGGATTTCCAGAAATCGACATTCCAAACGAGGTATGTGAGGAATGTGTGCAGGCGAAGCAACACAAGAATAGTTTCAGCAAGGATGCAGAAAGAAGGTCGGAGGTTATTCTTGAAGTCATTTACTCTGATGTATGTGGACCAATCCAGGTGTATTCGATGGGAGGTAACAAATAATTTGTTACATTCATAGATGATTTCAGTCGAAAGCTGTGGACTTACCTGATTAAGAAGAAAAGTGAAGTGATTAAGGTATTTGCCAAGTTTAAGTCTATGGTCGAAAGACAAAGTGGTCGAAAACTCAAAGTTTTGAGAACTGATGGTGGTGGAGAGTGCGTTGAAAGACTTCGACATGTTATGCGAAAATGAAGGGATTATGCATGAGGTGGTGCCACCCTATACCCACAGTATAATGGAACTGCAAAAAGAATGAATCGAACCATCATGAATATGGTGAGAAGTATGTTGAAAGGCAAGAATTGACCTAAAGAGTTTTAGGGTGAAGTTGTGTTGACTGCAACATACATTTTGAACAAATGTCCTACGAAGAAGCTAAAAGGAATTACTCCAGAAGAATGTTAGTCTGGTGTGAAGCCTATCTTGAGTCATATGAAGGTATTTGGATCTATTTCACATAGACATGTGCCAGATCAGTTGAGAAGAAAACTTGATGACAAGTCGAGTCAAATGATTCTAGTTGGATATCATTTGACAAGAGGTTACAAGTTGTTTGACCTAGTGAACAAGCAGATTGTGATCAACAGGGATGTGATCATAAATGAGCTTAAAGAATGGGATTGAACTGAAAATGTCAAGAAAGATTCAGTGGGAATCCTACTCGAAGAACCAGAAACTCAAGTCAAAAGAGAAGTTCAACAAGAGGAACCAGCAGTTATAGATCAACCAAGTACAAGCAGACCTTGAAGAACAAGACGCATGCCTGCAAGATTACAAGATTGTGTGATTACATCAGATGATGTGATATATAATGAAGGTGAGTTGGTACATTATGCTTTCTATGAAGATGTCGAACCTGTCAATGCAGCTGAAGCATTGAAGGATTTGAAGTGGGTGAAAGAAATGAACAAAGAAGTAAAGTATATTGAAGACAATAACACTTGGTCACTTGTCGAGTTGCCTCAAGGCAAGAAGGCACTTGATGTCAAGTGGGTATACAAAGTGAAAATGAATTCCAAAGGGAAAGTAACTCAACACAAAGCAAGGCTTATGGCAAAAGGATTTCTACAGAAATAAGGAATAGACTTCAATTAAGTTTTTGCACCTGTTGCTAGGATCAAAACAATCAGGTTAGTTGTTGGTCTAGCAGAAATAAATAGATGGCATATATGTCAGATGAACGTGAAGTATGCATTCCTGAATGGACCTTTAGATGAAGAAGTTTATGTTAAACAACCAGTTAGGTTTGTGAAACATCACGAAGAGAGAAAGGTGTACAGGTTGCATAAAGCCCTGTATGGATTGAATCAAGCTCCAAGGGCTTGGAATAAGAAAATTGATAGTTTCCTAAGGGAGAAGGAATTTATGAAGTGCACAACTGAACATGGAGTATATGTAAGAAGAAGAAATAGTGAATTGCTTATACTATGTCTCTATGTCGATGATTTGTTGATAATAGGTAGCTGTAAAAGTGAGATCGAAGACTTCAATGGTGATCTCAGCAAGGAATTTGAAATGTCTGATCTGGGTGAGATTTCATATTTCCTTGGCATCGAATTCTACAAGAGCAGTAGAGGTTTGACGAGGCATCAAAGAAGATATGCAGGAGAAATTATCAAGAGATTTGAGATGGAAGAATGCAACTCAACTTCGACACCTGCAGAACCAAGACTGCAACTATCGAAAGATGCAGATGAAGATGATGTCGACCCAACCCAATACAGAAGACTTATTGGGTCATTGAGATACCTTTGTCATACAAGGCCCGACCTAGCATATAGTGTAGGTATGGTAAGTAGATTCATGCAGAAACCAAATGTATCACATCTAGCAGCGGTGAAGAAGATACTAAAGTATCTCAAAGGAACTCTCTACTATGGCATTTTGTTTCCTGCAGTCGATAAAGGAAAAATGCAAGTTGGTGGAATACAATAATTCGAGTTGGTGTAGTGATGCTGGATATCGAAAATCAACAGCATGATATGTGTTTATGTTAGGTGGTGCACTAGTTTCTTGGAGTTCAAGAAAGGAACCAATAGTGGCATTATGATCGTGCGAAGCAGAATACATATCGGTTTCTCTTTGTGCGTGTCAAACAACTTGGATGGTGAACTTGGTCGAAGAGATAATAGGAAAGATCATGGAGCAATTACCATGAAGATCGACAGCATGTCAGCTATCAATCTGGCGAAGAACCCGATAACACATGGTCGAAGCAAGTACATCGAAATGAGGTTCCACTATCTTCGAGAGCAGGTAGTAGATGGGAAGATGAATTTGGAATACTGTAGAACTGAGAATCAAATTGCATACATCATGACGAAGGGTGTGTATGTTAAAGTATTTCGAAGACTAGGAACCATGATAAATATAGACAGTTTAGACAAAATGAGTTATGTGGTGTGTTAAATTGTAACTCGATTATGTTGAAATAGTGTGTGTGTCGAAGGGAGGTTGCCCAGTCGAAGAGCTTGTGGATCGAAGCAAGCTACACACAAATTTGATTTGTTTTAGATTTAGGTAGATTTGATTTAGATCTAAAATAGATATATTTGATTTAGTATCAAAATAAGTATTTTGGGCTTTTATAGTTTTGGGCTTTGGCTTAGGGAGCAAGCTAACCTAAATCTATAAATAGAGGGAGTAGCCCCTAATTTTGAAATTAAGTCAATTCATTGTAATCACAGAATTTGCAGTTGCAAGTGATTAATAAAGTTTTTCACAGTTTGTAGGCAGAGAGAAACTCTGCAGAAATTAATTGTCTTCTTTCTTTTCTTTTCTCATAATTCATTGTCATTGTATGGTGATATCAATCTTGTTCATCAAGATTGATAGAAATTCATCATAAGTATTTGGTGGATTTCCAACAAGAGCTTCCGCTTGAAAGAGAGTATGGTGGATGAACTCACACTTGAGGGGAAGATTGTTGTGTACAAGTGTGAGTTGTTAGTCTCATATTGCTTATAAAAGTAGAAGTTGGACATTTTATAAGTGAGATGACTCATACACCAATCACCTTTAAATTTTAGGTGATTATGTGGTATCTCTTTCATTTGTGTACTGCTCTTGAGTAAATATAGATACTCTGTATGATAACCCAATAAAAAGAGATAGTACTATGATAATGCTGACAAAAGTACATTCAAAGATTTTTGCGAAGCAAGGAACAAACCTCATTTCTCATAAATCAAGCCATTTGTTTGGATAAACCATTTCTCAACAATTTTTTTTTATAAGTTGATCGATAGTTTTACCTCTTTTGATACTTTAAAAGTGTTGGAGAAATTTTTATTCTGATAGAAATATGTTTGACAAAAAGTGTTGATATGAAATAAATTTTTTGTCAAGTTGTGGAAAAAAGTTTGAATTTTTAACAAACTGATTTTGTGGGATTGTTGTGACAAATTGTCCTTCTGTTAGGTTTGCAAGCGATTTGTTTGTTTTGAGTGTTAATGTAATTGATTCACTTGCGTAATTTTATTTGGTGGATTTGAAATTTGGGTATTTGTAGTTTTATTATGATAACTTTTTTGACATATGAATGCTACATTTGAGGGAGAAAATCAATATTTCTATGAATTAGTAGTGCTAGAGATGAATGGTGTGTTGTTGGAAGTGAAATTTGAAGGATTCGAGATTTAAAATATTTTTTGGGTTATGAAGAAGATGGAGGTAAGTAAAGAGGGAGGGAAAGAAGATGAAGGTGAAAAAAATTACTCATATTTTAATTAATTTTTTTAAAGTTAAATGAGGTTTGTGGAGTAATTGATGTTCAATTTTGTCACCGGATTGCCAAACCATCCTAAATTAAAGTATTTATGAAAAATTTAATGAAAATAATCAAAATTAATTAACGAAATAGTTTTTAAGAAATTAAAAAATAACATTTAATAGATACAAGACTAAAATAAAACGAGTTATCAAATTTAAATTAGTGAAATAAGATAGGATAAATTTCAAGATTAACTTATTACATTTTATTTGTGTTAATAGAATAAAGTAAAAGAAATTATCCAACAACTTTGTCACGTGTCAAATTTTAAGAATCCATATTATTTTTTATTTTTTCTATTAATAGAATAGGTTATATTATTATTTTTAATGATTTTTTTATTATTTAATTACTTATTTCATTATTTTTTTTAATTATTCAATAATGAGCATATACACCCGGGGCAACTTAATAGTCACATTTGAGAGAGTCATGCTTATGCAAAGCTAGCTGTTATTCATTTGTTTGCAGGTCAAAAAGTGAATTAAGGATTATTTTTAAGGGAAATTTTGTTTCTGTCGGGGTCGGAGCTGCTACAAAGAACCAACCTGCAACTGATGCCTCTATTGACCTTATTGTCAAGGTGTGTTACAACACTGTTATTGTTATTGATCGATGATTAACATTATATTCATGTGTATTTTGAATTTTCTTCCAAGGAAAACGCAACGACGAGGAAGCTCCTAGCTCATAGAAAAACAACCAGTGTGTTATCTCAAGTTGTAGTTGAAACAAATATAAATTCCTTGACTCCTTACATCACAAGTCTATGTACAACAGAAACTTGTAGGAATGTGGACAAGTTATAACGGAAATAACAAGATTGTGGAAGGATTCAAAGACTGATTCTCATATTCATTCTTATTTATCAAAGCCAACTGTCATAAGTGGTTTAGTAGAAATTCTCTCAGCTTCTCTGAATCGAGAAGTTTTGAGAAGATCGATTTATATTCTCTCAGATGATTTTCGTAGATGAAAGTGTTGGAGAAACACTAAATAATGTAGATTCTGAGAAAAATTAAGCAAAAAAAGTAATGGCCCAATGGACTAAAGAATTCAAAGAAAAATTATACAAGTTTATGTTTTTTAGTCTTAAATTTTTTTGGAATGATATGATGAGTTTTTTTATAGTGTTTAGTTATTTTTTTTGTTAACTTAATATAGTGATAATTGAGTTTATTTTTAATTAAAAATTGTGATCCATGTGCTCATAATCTTGCCTCTGTAGGTGATAAATTATATATATATATATATATATATATATATATATATATATATATATATATATATATATATATATATATATATATATATATATATATATATATATATATATATATATATATATATATATATATATATATTTTAATATTTTGTGATGGGTCTCTAACGGACTAATTTATGTACGTGCAAGTATACACGGTCAAATTAGTAGCAAGTGATAAGAAAGAGTATCAATTCCATAGAGATTGTATTAAGCATAATGATTTTCATACAAGAAGTTGAAAGTAAACATGAGCAAATGTGATAAAGTAATGGTATGTGTCACGTTCAATTTCACTTAAAATAGATCTAAAACAAAGTAAGAGAGTGGTGGAAATATATCAAGAGTGAATGAGTTGAGCCATGATCCATTAATATTTTAGAATTAAATATGTATGATGATGTGCAGTGTCGTGACATGTGAGGTCAGAGTGATCTTGTGGTGTATCTCTACTGTTGAAGTTGGTATTTGTGTTGTTTGAAGTCCATGTTAGATATGCTTGGATCTCAACTCGAAAAGCTAGCTCAAAGGGTGAGGTTGCCCTCACATATTTATACACCCAACAGCCCGGGAACCTAAGCAATATGGGACTTCAAACAAACTCCAACAATACAAATACCAACTTCAACATCCACCCTCACGCCTAGTGTGAGTCTGTGTCAAATGCCCATATCGCAGTCCTTAACCCGACTCTGACACCATGTTAAATATGTTTGAATCTTAACCCAAAAATCTAGCTCAAGGGGTGAGGTTTTCCTCACTATTTATACAATCAACAGCCTGAGAACCTAACCAATGTGAGACTTTAAACAAACTCCAACAACACAACTATCAACTTCAACTCTCACCCTCATGCCTAGCATGGGAATGGGCCAAACGCCCATATTGCAGTCCTTAACCTGGTTCTAATACAATGTTAAATATAATTGGATCTCAACTCGAAAAGCTAGCTCAAAGGGTGAGGTTTCCCTCACATATTTATACATCCAATAGCCCGAGAACCTAAGCAATGTGAGACTTCAAACAAACTTCAACAACACAAATATGCGCCTGTTTGTGTTATGAAATCCTCAATAGTTGCACTCTTTATCTCTAAGCAAGCTAGGTAAGTGAACATCTCTATCCTACTCATTCAACCATTTTTATTAAGAAAACCACTTATTGTTGGGTCTCTCACAACAACAAGTTGTTATCTATTCCTAAGTTGGCCAGACAAAGAAAAAGATTTGTAACAGATTAACATATAATAAACGAGTCATTTAACCACACGTTATTTAACATAAAAACAACTTAATATTAACTTCACATTGCTCAAATACAAAAGGTTTAGCTCATGATGAGCTGAGTACAAACTACAAGCATGGTTCTCAGAAGCAACATCTCTAAACAAAATATGAAAAAGAGATATAAACCTAAGAGGAACTTAGAAGCTTCTTGATATGGATAATCTTCAAGAGATACTTCCAGTCGCGCCAACACTCAGCAGCAGGTACAAGATTGAGTGGGAAGAAGAAAACTCTATCAACTCTTTATTTCCTCACACTTTGTATCTTTTGTATTTTCTCTTAGAATGTTGAACTTATTTTTAATTTCCACAAGGTCCTATTTATATACATGATCTAGGGTTTTGTTATGCATTGGACAACTTAGCCAACAAGGAATCGGGTACAAGGGAATAATTGTGCGGGACAAAGCATCTTGTGGAAGGCTGTCATAATAGGCTGCAGTTGGCTGCGCATAGTACTTTTGTACTACATTTTGTCTTCTAGTGCCGCCAATCCTTATCCTTTGAATTCAAATAAAATTTCTTCAAAACACAATAAAGATTCCCTCCAATGCTTTCATCCTTCCACGTTTACCCTAGAAACCAACTGACTTCATTATTATTTTTCCTTTTTCCAAGTCCAACTTCTCTCTTTAGCTCGTGCTCTTGTTACAGGAGACTGCAGTCTTGTCTCAGCTCGACAAAGTTAACCTTAAATAAAGCAAAAACACATTAAAACATAAAAGGGAACACCTATTGTGCTCCAACAAAATTCTTATAAAAACAACTAAAATGCAATGAAAAAAATTAAAAATCAAATTAAAACCTAATAAAAATAAAGATTAAGGTATGTATTAACTCATAAAATATGGGTTAACAGTCCCATTGTATTCATACACACACATTTATAATTAAGGATTCAGTGCATTTTCCTACAGTTTAGAGAAGCTTTTTAGCATAATTTTTTTTATCATGTTCCATGCACATGTACACACATTAGTAGAATATAATACAAATATCTTATCTCGTCTCTTATCCTGCACACCAAACGAATCTTAAAGAGATAATAAGTACCAAAGTTTTAAGGGAGAAATTCAAATTTTTTCGTTATGAAATTCAGTTTATAGGATAAATTTGATAACAACTTGATTAATATATATTAAAATAATTAATAAATATTTAGTACGGAAGGTTTATTGGGATACAATGTATTTATTTTACTAACTTCCCTGATGAAATCTCTTGGTTTCAACTTAAAAGAAGGTTCGATCAGTTTGAATTGGCTTATCAGGTGTTCTTACCTGCAAAGTGGAACAAGCTGTGAAAAAGATTAAGTTTTGATAAGTTTTGTTGAAGTGAAAAATCTGGAGAGAAAAAACCTGTAAGACAACCTTAATGAAGTTTGGTTTAGTAGTTTTAAAGTTCGATGTCAAATGGCTCTTTTCTTTAAGGTTGATCGAGTTTTCCAAGAAAATCTTGGTATATAGGAGTAGTTAAATATTTTTTGGGCATGAGGAGAATCCGATTGAATGTGATGTAGGTCCTAAAGTGAAAGGAAAATGACATCTTTTAATGAAGTGTTATTGAGAGTAATGTTTTAAAAATCGGACCGAATCATCCAGTTTAATCAGTTGGACTAGGAATCGGAGGTGGCTCTGGTCCAGTCAGTCTGTAAAACCGTAGGTGGTGTCATACCCAAAATTTTCCCTATCCTTATATTATATTTAAGGTTCTTTTTAAATAAATTGTATTGTTTAGTTTTTATTTTGTCACGGGTGTAAAATATGGAAGAGGGGTGTGTTGATCCAAAATGGACCATCAATATTTAATGGCCCATTAGGTTTTTAGAGGTCCATTCCAAGTTAAGGGAGTTGTATTGCTTTAAAGGAGGTATGAACAAATCATTTCTTAATAAGGTCCATTTAGGTTTTGTTGAATAGGGTTAGAAGAATGTGTAGAGCAATATGTTTTTTGTTTAAAGGCCCAATGAATTAAAACGGTGTGACCCATTTTATTTTTTCGGTTTAGATTGTTTTTGTTATAACATTATTATTATCTTATAATTATTAATTATTATTCTTTATACTAATGTTGATTACAATTATAATATTATATTAAAAAAAACTTAATTAAGGTTGATTTCTTTTTTTGTTATTTAAAAGAAAATGAAGAGGCCCTCCTTTTTACGATCCAAGTCAGCCATTACAGACCCAACCCAAAACTAACAAGCCATGTTCAGATTAATAGATGTAACACATCGCTTTAGTAAAAAACATTTAATGTTCAAATCAGAAAGAGAATAACACATGTTTAAGTGTGGAAACAGAATAGAACAAATGCATAAACAAATCCATTCATCAAACTATACAATAAATTCAATAAAACCAAATCAACACTAAAAACATAAACGAATCCCTACTAATCGAGTCTTCATCAAAACAATTACAACGATTCAATGCTAATTTCCTAAATCAATCCCTAATAACATATCTTAATTTTCTTTTCTAAAACACGATTTCAAAAAAAAAGCTATAAAAAACCTAGACTAAAGAACATTAGGAGGGAAGAATAAATTGTTACAGACAAAAAGGAGAAAAAAAGTGGACAAAATAGAGGAGAAAAAAATCCTAGCGAGATACGCCTCCGTTACTTCTCCAGCTTAGGGTTTTGATATCTGAAACCCTAGCTCTTCAATCATTGCACCGTTACATCATCATCACCATCGCTATACTTGCAAAAGAACAAAAAGGAGATTAGCGAAAGGGCCAGAATTAGAACGAACGCGAAATTTCATCAAGGGTAACGAATCACTTAGCTTTATTTTTGATTCTTTGATGCTGTTGTGCTTAATCTGAGGGTTAGGGCTTGTTGGGCTGTTGGTGTATCGGAGAAAGGAGAGGAATGGCCGGAGGCGCCGACGTTTAAGGACGGACTAGGTTTTTTCTTTGTTGTGAAGAGAGAAGAAGAACAATGAGGCGAGAGAAAGAATGCGGCGGAAGGAGAGAAAGGAAGATAATAAAATATATTTTTTATTTTTTTAATAAGTTTATATTATGCACCACTAATCCTTACCATACTCCCTCGGTCTCCAGCCACACCGATCTCGATAAGATGATCCAAAATCTCACGTCCCCATCGTACCTCCCTACGCTCGTACACACACAATCTCAATGAACCACAAATCATTTTGGGCCTCTTGATCAAGTTTCTGGCCCGAGTCCCTTACTATTCGCACCCTTGTGTTCCTTATTCTTTGCTCGCCAGGCCAAACACGTATCCCCTATGTTTCTAGGCTTAGATCTAATATCTAGATCTAAGGCCCATGCTTTTAACACCCCACTATTTTACTAACCTAATATAATTCACATCCCCTTGCATTTTAATTTATTTTCTTCTTTATTTATTATTTTGTAATTTTTATATTTATATATTTCATATATTTATATATTTATATTTTAAAAATTATAATATTATATTTCTATCACTTTTTTTTTTAATTTTCTAAACTCATTCAAATATTATTTATTTTATTTCATTAAATTATTCCTTAACCATGCATTAAGTAAAGATTTTTTTTTATATAATTAACACCTTTAAAAATATTTAACAAACATCAAATTTTTTTCATAATAAATTAATTCAATAATTGGTTTTTAAAAAAGATTACAAATATATGTGAATCGACTGCGCGCTTATTCTAACAAACTCCATTATTCATAACACCTAGGCAAAGCATACGAGAAATTCAAATATTTTTCATAATCCATAAAAAACATAAATCCCGCGAACTACGAAATGAGACTCTGATTCCTCCTAAGAGGATACGTAGGCATACGATTAAAATCGTGACGAGTTCCCCTTATAAATATTAAAACCCTATTTCTTAAAAATTGCGCTTCTAAACCTAGTACCCTTGTGAAAAAGGTAGATGAGGGGTGCCTAACACATTCCCTTCATCTAGAACCGAGTCCAAACCTAGAATCTCTAACTTTTAGGGTTATTCCTTTATACTCCATTCCTTTAGGACAAAAATTAAGGGTGGCGACTCTGATTTAAAAACTAATTGCAACATGTGGATCAAAACCTGAGTAAAATCGAAAAAACCGGGTTGAACTGCTCAAAACTGTTTGAACCAAAGAATCAAAGTCGATTTTGTAAGAACGTCTGATTCAAAGAAATGTCTGTCATTGACCAATTTTAGTATTTTTTTTTATAAAAATTTAAAAATAATTAATATGTTAACATCAATACATAAAACATTTTCCCATCATAAAAAAGAAAATCTTCTTTAACAGAAAAAGCAACACAAATTTCTATGTTATAACACAGCATTATAGTTTTATTTTTTTTAAACGTAGCATTATATTATGTAATTATATTTACCATTGATCACATAGTATTAAGTTTGTAATATATTTTTAAAATATTTATTTTATTAATTTGTTAACATATGATTATGTGACTTATTCATTACATTTAGCTTTATATTATTAATTTATTTAATAAATGGTTCGATCGTAAATTTAACCGGTTGAACCAAATGAACCTTGAACTGAAAGTTTGCCGATTCAATTTCAGGTCTAATTTTTTGAAACATTGAGAGAGCAAAAATCCCATTACCAATTTTCAATCTCCATCTTATCTCGAAAGTGTTTATCAGATGAGATAGAGCCTTTGAAGTTAAATGGCCATCTGGTTGTATAATTGGCATCTTAAAGAGTGGTATATCCTTAGAGATGGTAAAATAAAATGTATTCTATTTTGGTTATGATAACATATGTCTTTCAAATTTTGGTGGAGAATGTGCTTTACTCTATTGTGTTTATTTAGAAGTCCTTCAAGAGTTTAGGCTTAAAGATGAATCCTTATGGCAACCCTTTTTCGTGTCCTTAAGCAATTTGTCATATATGTCCTTGAGAATAAGTACAAAGTGTTTGTTTGAAAATATTTTTGAAAGTGTTTGTGAAAAGATGTTTTGTTTTGAAATGTTTGTGAGCAAGCGATTAACAGCGGTCTACCTACTCAAGGTATTTCTTGTAATTTCCTCCTCTTTTAGATAGTGTTATCCTACCATTAATTAGTAGGAAGCCCCATCGTTGGATGTAAAGGGACAAGTGTGGGTCATTGTATAGTCATTGAAGGCAACTGGTAAGGACACTTTAGCAATTATCATTAAGGGACTAGATCATTTACCGAAGGCAACATCGAAAGGGTCATCGAGGGACTACGATCTTTGTTTTCGAGGGGCTTTGCTAAAGCATCCCTACTTTCGAGGGACATGACCGTTTTTCGAGGCAACAAGGGAGGTTGCCTTAGAGGCGTGGGTGTGATAGTAATTTATTTTCAGTTATGCTTATCTTTGAAATTAGGGTTAGCTATCGTTTGCTTTTAATCTTCCCATACAAGACCTAATTACTAACAATAATATAGTAAAAATAATAAAACAGAAAAGGTGTGGAAAGGTAAACCCTAGATATTACAATATTTTGGGAGAGGTACATAATAGAAATGCAGAAAGCAACCCTAATCACTATTACAAATCGGGAAGCAATTACATAATCATAAAACATGCGAGAAAAATAAGCTACGTTCGTGAAAGTACGGGTGATCTGAAAATATAAAAAAATAGAAAAGAAAAGATTTTTTTTGGTATTTTTATGAGAAAAAGGTTTGTGATGAATTTATTAAAAAACCTAAGAAATTAATTAATTTTAGTAATAATAAAAACACAATTAATTTAATTAAAAAAACCTTAAAAATATAATTAACTTTAATTAAGAAAATTAATTAATTAAATTAGTTAATAAAAAAAGGTGATTAAAACTAACCTAATTAATTAACCTAAATTAATGTTTTAGTTTAATTAAAATTAAAACAAATAATTAAAAGAAAAGGAAAAAAATAAAGAGAGGAAGAAAATGGGAGTGAAACAGCAAGCGAAGGGGGGGGGGGTGCTGATTGTAATTTGTTAGGCCCAAAGAGGAGAGGCCCAAGATGTCAGGATTGGATCTAGTGCATTCATCCTTATAGGGTGCAGAGTGTGCTTGTAGACATGGGATCGTTGGATCAGATCTATATAAATCTGATGGTGAGGCGTGGCAGGGTGCATGGCTGTTGTGTGTGACGCGCTACACTAGATCTGCAAAAGATAGAAAATATGAAAAAACATTGTGAGACTCCAGGATCAAACCCACACCCTGGTATAGGTATGCCTTAACGCGCGCTCGCTTGCCACCCGACTATACATCTGTTATCATCAGCAACATAAAATAAATATAAGATAAACCAAAGAACTGGACTGGAGAGGCGCCAGAGCCCTAGCTCCAGTCGTCTTCTCCGATGAGTAGGTTTTTTGTTCTTGAAAAAATAATGAATGTCAGAGATCTAGAGGGACCCTACACCCCTAAATCAAGGCTTGCGAGTTCAATGGAATGGTTATCTTGGACTGAATCACGCTAGGTTTTGAGCTATGACAAAAATAATGCAAATCTGTATGAACACGGTGGTTTATGATTTGGCCATTATGGGACTCGTTCTTTGGGTTATTCCCGCACCATTAAACCTCATGAACATGTTAGCACAATTAGTATGCGAAAAAATAACATGAAAAAAAGATATGAAAACCATGCCATGTTAAAACCGATGATACATGCTCGTGGTGTTTCTGGCCTTTTGGATCATTGTAAACAATCTAACCTTAACCTATGACCTTCCTGGAATCGATTGGAATGAATGGTATGTGTTGAAGGTGGCTGAAACTAGGGTTTTAGGGATGCCCTAGTTTTGAGTAATTTTATGAATTTTTGGAAGTTTCTTGCACAAGGTTTCGTGTCAGAATTTTTGTGTCCCCTGTTTGGTATGAATGATGAGAATATATAGAGACAAATTAGGTCAAGAAGATTGGGCTTGGAGCTTTGTATGAAAGCCTTGTTTTTATTCAATTTAATTTTGAATTTAAATAAACAAAATGAAAAATAAATGGAATAAAAATCAAAGGGGTGTATGAATTGACTTAGAGGTTCAATATGGGATATAAAACATGCCCCGACCCTGAAACATAAGCCCAATAGTCCAAAAATTCAAGTTTGATCAATTTTGGTTTCATGCATTTTCTCGAAACTTTCCAACTCGTACCAATCATAACTCTCTCAATTTTTATCATATGAAGGTGATCTTTGACTTTTTGGAAAGCTCAATATGTTCCCTATAATCTCTATGTTGATTATTTTTTCATTTTAAGAATTTATCTTGATGTAAGTTGCCTTGACTAAAAGCTTTTTTTGTTGACTTTTGAAATGACCTATAATCTTTTGGCCTATATCTCTCAAATGAAGCATTTTTTGGACTTGAGCTTAGAGAGAAAAAGTTGTAGAGAATTGAATTTCCTTCAAAATAAGCTTTGGTTGAGAAAAATATGATGAGGCATGTGAAAGTTGTGTTTGGTCAAAGTTTAGTTGACTTCTCCTTAAGAAAACCATAATTTAGAAACATTTGACTTTAGATGAATCTTGAGTTTTCTTTATGAATCATAAGAAACCTTTGGTCAAATGATAAATATAACTTCAAAATATTTATGTTGACCAAAAATCTTGAAGTTTGGTTGTATGTTGACCATAGTTGACTTTTTTGCTTAATACAATTGATTTTTTAGTCATTTGAGCAATTGACTGAGCAAACATGTGATGCAAGGCTTCAAACTTGACATGATAACTCCTTAATACATATGAGGAACCTTGAAATCCACTTGAAGCACTAAAAGCTTAATTTTATTTGAGAAGAACAAAACCCTAGTTATAGGTCATTTGCTTGGGATAGGGTTTGTCTGATCCAACCTTGAGCAACTAAAAACCCTAGAAGCATAAGGAGACATCTTGAAGAAAATGGGAGGGACAATTTTGGGGTACAACAATTTCCCCCGTTCAATATTCTTAAACCTGAAGAGTTATATTGGCATGTCCGCCATTCGTGATCTGAAGGTGGAAGAGGATTGAACACTTTAAGTGTCTAGAAATTTGCACTCACTGGTGCACGAAGTAATACTGTTGGTTGATAGTATTGCTTGAGTGGGCTTAAAGATGCGATTCAGATAGTTGATAAAGTATCGTCAAAGATGGGCTTATAGATTACATCCTAAGTAATTATTGACGAGAGTATCAAGATGAGTCTACGCCTGATTGTGAAGAATGTTATCCAGAAGGAAAATGGTTGCCAGGATTCAGTCTCTAGGGGGAATGCTTTTTCATAACGGAGGCCCTGAAGGAGAATGCTCGTCAGAATTAGGTCTATGAGGGGGAATGCTTGTCAGAGTTCAGTCTCTGAAGGAAATCATTTGGTCATGCAGATAGTCGCCCCGTCCTATTTCGGGAATTGATCTACAATCTATTTTTGTTGGTAAACCGTCCTGGTTCGGGAATTCATACCACCTGACCTTGTTGATAGTTTCCCCATCCTGTTTCGGGAGTTAATCTTTTCCTGGTTATAAATATAGTTTCCCCGTCATGTTTCAGGAGTTAATCTTTTGCCTGGTCATATAGATAGTTACCCCGTCTTGTTTTGGGAATTAATCTTCGACCTGTTTTCTGTTGGCGAACCCGTCCTGTTTCGGGAATTCATACCTCCTGGTCGTACAAATAGTTTCCCCGTCTTGTTTCAAGAATTAATCTTGGACCGGGTCATCTAGATAGTTGCCATGTCCTATTTCTAGAATTAATCTACGACCTGTTTGAGAATTGTTGATGATATTCGTCTGTTTGTAGACTTTACTTGAAAAGATAAAAAGTTAGTTGTATGAAATGTCATGATGTATGTAATGCATTGCATAATGATGTTCTCAAAGTAAATGAGAGTGTGCTATATGCATTTTGTATGCATATGCTATGATATTGTGTAAATGATGTATGGATGCAAGATATCGTTGAAGCGCATTGGTAACTTCATGTAACATCTCGGCTGGGGAAAATAAACCCCCGACTGTCGTTAGGGATGAAGAATATGAATCTTCAATCTTGTTTAGAAGGTCTTCGCTGGGGATTCCTGCTTTCTATTTGAGGATACCTCGCTGGGAATGTTTAACCTCTTATTGGGGATATAAGAGTTGAAGAACGTTGGTTGTTCGTCACTCTACTGGGGAGTTTAATTCTTATATACCTTGTATGGGGGATAAAAGAGATTAATAACCTTCTGAGGTGTTGTCTGACCAGGTTTCTGATATGGATGCTAACTCTTCTGGGGAGGACAAAGTTAAATGATATATGGTTGGGTTTTTGATTCCTTAGCAACTCTCTAGGGATAGAAACCTTGACTACATTTTGCTGGAGAAGAGAATTTGTCTGGGATTTCCAATAATCGGAGAATGAACTTTGCTTGGGAAATTAAATTCCATTGGGGAAATAAACCTTGCTGGGGAAATAAACCCTACTGGGGAAATAAACCCTGGTGAAGAAGAGAATTATGTAGGGGCTTTTGCAATGTTGGAGAAATAAACTCAGCTGGGGAATTAAATTCCTGTGAACCGTGCTGAGGAAGTTTCCACTATAAGCTGGAGAAATGATCAGACTCCTTTATCCACCAGGGGGATTTGCTGGGGAGTATGGTTATATTAATAGCTGGAAGATGCCCCAATTCATGTCCGAAGACATATTAGACTTACGGGGGAATGTATCTCCGTCGGGGATGAGCTTCTGAAGGTAACTCTGTGGGGATAATCCCATGGAGGTTGCTCTGTGGGGTTTTGTTGACGACTTGAACGTTATCCCAATTCCTAGAGTCTTGAGTAAATGCTTATTCCTATTTTTATGCATATATTTGTTAACAGTAATCATATTCATATACATATGTTCATTCAATTTAGTCATTGGACGTTTTTGCAAGTAAAACAAAGTTGAATTTGACTTGTATTGATAATTCGCCCATAAACAGGAAGTTTTGTACATAGAGACAAAAATCCAAGTAAGAGGAAATTGTCCTGAAATGAAAAGAGTACAAAGTAAAAACAAAAGATATAACTATACATAAACGACCCCATCGAGTTTCAACTCTGCTATTTCCCCTATGTATTCGAGCATCTTGTTGTAACCCAAAATTTTCCCTCCCATTTTCTTCAAGACATTCTTCTAGAATTCACAAATGCTCAAGGATGCTCAAGAATTGATCAAACAAATTCTCCTCCTAAGCAATGCATCCATAACTAGGGTTTTGTGTTTTTCAAGGAAGTTTGGGTTGAAAAGGTCTCAAGTGGTTTCCAGGGTTCTTCATAGGTCTTCAACAATACTCATATCAAGTTTCAAGCCTTGCATCACAAGTTTGCTCAGTCAATGGCTCAGATGATTGAAAATCAACTATATTGGGTAAAAAGTCAACTATGGTCAACATATAGTCAAACTTCAAGATTTTTAGTCAACATCAATATTTTGAAGTGATATTCATCATAATCAAGTTTTGATCATGATTCCTCAAGGAAATCCCTCAAATCATCAAAAGTCAAAAGTTGTCAAATTAGGGTTTCCTTAGGAGAAGTCAACAAAACTTTGACCAAACATAACTTTCACATGATTCATTAACTTTTCCCCAACTAGAGCTCATTTTTAAGTAAATTAAATTCTCTACAACTTTGTATCTGTATGCTCAAATCCAAAAAGTGCTTCATTTGAAAAATATGAGCTCATACATTATAGGTCATTTCAAAAGTCAATAAAAGGACACTTTTTGTCAAGGCAACTTAAATCAAGATAAAGTCTCCAAATGAAAAAATTATCAAAATAGAAATTGTAGAGGACATCTCTAGCTTTCCAAAAAGTCCAAGATCAATTTAAAAAGGTTAAAATTGAGAGAATTATGACTATTGCAAGTTGGGAAATTTTGGTAAAATGCATGAAATGCTGTAATACAGTGGGAGAACTGACTTGGGTGTTTTGTGTTTGATTGAAATTATTGCGAATAGAAAGAGTCGCCCCCGACTTTTCTTTTATCCAATAAAAGAAAGGATGAAAAGAACAAGAAATACCTTTTGAGAATTTTCTTGAGTTCGGGGGGTAGGTTATAAAAAGGGAAGGTGTTAGCACCCTTTTCATCTGTAGTTATCTACGGGCTCTTAGTTGCTAGATCACTTTAAAATGTTTTATTTGAAATGTGTTTGTGATTGGTTTTGAAAGTATTTTTTAAAGTTCTTTTTCTTAGGCGAACTTTGTAATGATTCTCGTCTCTATAAGAATGCATACAAAGTGTTGACTTTGAAAAATATTTCATTTGAAAGTGTTGGTGTGTTTGATAGATGTTTTTGAAAATGGTTGTGATAAAGAAACTTTGAATGTTCTACCTAATCAAAAATTCTTAGTTCTTTTCCTCCTCCTTTAGATATTGCTATCTTACCATTGATTGATAAGAAGCCCTATCATTGGATGTAAAGGGACAGACGTGGGTCGTCGTATAGTCATAGAAGGCAACGTTGTAGGATACCTTAGCAATTTTTGTAAGGGTCTAATATTGTTTACCGAATGCAACATCGAAGGGTCATCGAGGGACTACAATCTTGTATTCGAGGGTCATTGCTAAAGTATCCCACGTTCGAGGGACATGACTGTTTTTTATCCGAGGCAACAAGTGTTGATTACCCTAGAGGTGCACGTGTAAAAAGTGTTTGATTGCATGCATTTTTATCTTTGAGATTAGGGTTTTTCTAATGCTTGATTTTATATTTCCATACACACCCTAATTACTAGCAATTATATTGAAAATGATAAAATGCGGGAATTTAAAGTTCTACGCTATTACATCCTTTTTTGGGGATGGGGGTACAATTTTATGAAAGGGGGATGAATGCAATAAAGTTCTAATTATACTATTACATCATATTGAATATTTAATGACAAAAAATATAAATAAATATAAAGATAATGTAAAAAAAAATTGTTTAAAAAAACTTTTATGTATTGAAACATGAGCTTATGCATTGATACGAAACTTTTATGTATTGACGCGTGCACTTATGTATTGATACGAAACATTTATGTATTGATACATATCAATACTTGCTCATGGAAATAAAAAATAACTCAGTATGAGTCGACACATAAGGGTTTGTATCGACTCATACTGCTTTGTATCGACACATGCGCTTTTTGTATTGACTCATATTCATTTCATGCCCCTGGAAGTCAAAAACAACTCAGTATGAGTCAACACATAATGATTTGTATCGACTCAGTTTTGTTTTGTATCGACACATACACATTTTGTGTCGACTCATAACCTATTTTGTACATAGTATGTGTCGACTCATAGTTTTCGTATCGACTCATATTGCTGTTTTTTACTTCTATCATTGTTCTGTTACATGTAAAAATCAGTTCCCAACACATGGTTAGTGAAAATGAAAAGCAAGCATATGGTTAGCTTCAAGGCAATGATATCTACATTTTATGTTCACAAATGAACCATTAATGATGCTTTTTATGAAGAGTTCAAAGTCAAGAAAACTTACCTTGAAACTGAAATTTGTGCTTTGAGTTTGAGTTGGAGAAGTCAAGTTGCAGGTGGCTGTTTTTGAGTTTGGAAAAGAGTGATGTTACAGAAGTTTGTTCTTGAGTTTGAAAAACTTATATATGATGTATGTGGAGTGTTTGGATGATTTGTTTGGACAAAAATTGCAAGGGGTGAGAGGTTCAAAGGGTTTGGACTTCAAAGCTCAAAGATGGACATTTTTGTGGATAGTTCTGGTTTTTAGAGTAAAGGGGGTTTTGAGGATTTTCAACACACAAGAAGCTCTCTATTTTTCTAACCTCTTTCTCTTGCAAATGCTCCCTCTATTTATAGGCAAACGGTTTGTGAACAAGAGCTGATTAGGTTTATAAATTATGGAGTTATGGTTAGGTTGGATTGCAAATATCAAGTTATATCAAATACACTATAGTCCCAAGATGAAGTACCAAAGTTGCTGGTATAGTGGGACTACTCTCCATGATTTATGGTGGAGTAAAATAAGAAGTAAACAAGGTATGGGCTCAAGATAAATTTTGTACCAAAAGCTTGCTTTTCAAGAATAACAATGGTGCCTTTATGCCATAAATAGAAAGATCTTTTGGACAATGGCCCAAACACTTGGGTAATAGCTCAAGAGTAGGTGTAAGCATTAAATTATGGTGAAATTGGAAAGTTAGAAGGCCTGCAACACAAGATTATACAGAATATCATAAGGATTTTGTTATGTGTTCTTCAACAAAAGGACTTGCAATTCCAGGATGGATGCCCAACTTCATGCCATTGAATCTCCTAGCTTAAGTATGATCAATTAATGCTCTTAGATGTTTTGGAAAGCTTGAAACATCCTATATGACTTTCATGTTTTCCACTTTGACAAAATAATCTTGGAACTATGTGAAAAATGCCAAGAAGTTGGGATAAAATCCTGACCAAAATCTGTTGAAAATTTCTTCTAAGTGCTAGATGAAAATGTCATGTCTTCATGGGCTTATATCTTTAAATCTATGCATTTTTTGAACATTAACCCTCTAATACAAAGTTGTAGAATTCATTAAGATCTACAACTTTCATGTTGAAAGTTTCCTTTGAATCATTTTGCATCATGGTGAAAAATTGGTATGAAGTTATGAAATAAACATGTGCAAAACACTTAGAAAAATTTCTAAGTCTTGAAAAGTTTGAATTTTCAAATTGACTTTTGACTTTATTGACTTTTTGATGATCAAGCTTGATATTCTTGAATGTCTTGATGAATTTTGATCTTTGAGACTTAATGTTGACCAAAAAGTCAAAGTTTGACTTTTGGTGTATCAATTGACTTTTCATCAGTACAGCTAATTTTTGGTCATCTGGTCAATTGACTGAGCAGAATTGGTGATACAAAACTTGAAACTTAACATGAGCATTTTTGAAGGGCCACAATGATCCATGAGAGTCATTTGAAGTATTAGAAGTCCAATTGTCCTTGTGCAAGCTCAAACCCTAATTTTGAGGTATCAATGTTGAGGAGATGGCTTTACCTAGTCAATACTTGTGCAAGCTTGAGCTTTTGAAGATCTTTGTGAGAAACGTCTTGAGAAAAGAGGCGGAAAATTTTGGGGTACAATAGCTGCCCCTGTTCAATATTCTTAAACCTGAAGAGTTAGATTGGCGAGTCCGCCATTCGTGACTTGAAGGTGGAAGATAATTGAACACTAAAGTGCCTAGAAATTTGCACTCAACTATGTGTTAGTTGATTGTATTGGGAATGGGCTTAAAGATTCCATTTGGAGAAGTGATGAAGAGTTTGTCGGTGTAATACGGTGGCAGAACCAACTGTTATACTGGTTTTGCATTTTTTATTCGCAAATGTTGTTGTAAGAAAGAGTCGCCACAAACTTTTCTTTTATCCAACAAAGAAAAGGGTGAAAAGAATAGAAAAATACCTTTCGAGATTATTTGAGTAAGGGGGTAGGTTATGGAAAGGGAAGGTGTTAGCACCCTTTCCATCCGTAGTTATCTACAGGCTCTTAGATGCTAGCTCATTTGAAAATACCTTGTGTTTGTGTGTTTGAAAAAAAGTATTTTGAAAAGACGCCTTGGTACGACGAACTTTTTAATGTTTCTCGTATTGTTGAGAATGTATACAAAGTGTCTTCTAAAATATTTTTTGGAGAGGAGTGTATGTGTGAAAAATGTTTTGTTTTAAGCAAGCATCTAAGAACTATCTACCTACTCGAAAAGGTTTGTTCTTTTCCTCTTTTCCTTTAGACAGTGCTATCCTACTATTAGTGAGTAGGTAGCCCTATCGTCGAATGTTTTTGAGTGACTAGCAAGGGTCATCGCACAGTCATAAAGGCAAATTGTAGGACACTTTAGCAATTTATGATAAGGGACTAGATCATTTACCGAAAGGCAATATCAAAGGGTCGTCGAGGGACTATGATCTTTTTAACTGGGGGTCTTTGCTAAAGCGTCCCATGCCCGAGGGACATGACTGCTTTATTTCGAAGGCAACAAGTGGGGAAACCTTAGAGGTGCGCATGTACGAGTGTGTTGTATTCAGTTACGTTATCTTGAAAATTAGGGTTAGCTACCGTTTTTTTTTAATTCTTGTCATATAATCCTATTAGGCATACATCTAACAGTTGAATATCAGTGCGGGAAATTAAAGTGCGGAAATTAAAACCTAACTATTACATGGCTTTGGAGAGGGGGAAAATTACAAGTCCAAAAGGGGATAAAAGTAGTAAAGAAACCCTAATTAATCTATTACAAACCGGGGGGCAGATGCAATAATAATATGAAAAGTAACAAATGCGCGAGAAAATAAAAAGAATGTCTAAAAAACTCTAAAAAGTTCTATGGACATTAAGACAATTTTTGTTGTTTTTATTTATTTTAAAAGAAGTGTTTAAATTAAAATTAATTGAATAAATAAAAATAATAAAAGAAAGTGATTAGAAACAAACTCAAAAAAGAAATTAATTATAATATATTTTTTGTATTTTTATTATTGAGAAAAGATTTGAATTTAATTAATCCTAAGTCTATTGATTTTAAATTAAATAACAAAAGGGTTAATATAATTATAAATTAATTTACAAAAATTAGATTTAATTGAAAAAAAACTAAATCTATTTTGTGACTTTTTTCTGATTTTATCATAAAATAAAAAAATGATTTTAAAAAGGAAAATAAAATAAAAAACAAATAAATAAACAAATCTAAAATAAAGAAAGAAAAAATAAAAATGCAATGGGCCTGCAAGATGAATTAAAATGGGGGGGGGGGGGGTATACGTCTGTAATTTGTTTAGGCCCAGTTAGTCTAAGCCCAACGACCAACATGATCAGGTGCGTATCACTCTTGAGGCTGCAGGGTGGAAACGCAAGCTAGGATAACTAGATCTTCTTGTATCAACATTTGATGGCCCATATGTAAGGTCTATGATACGCGTATGTACATGCATGCCACTGGATCTACAAAGAAAATACAAGAAAATGAAAAAATCAAAACCCAGGATCGAACCCAGGCCTTCTAGGATAACACGCGCCTTCTTCAACACTAGACCAATTTGTCGGTGTAATCCGTGCTTCAATTAGGACTTTGAAGGGTTGTAACGTGGCTTAGTTCACGGTTTAAGAAACAAAGGATAAAGGCTCAAAGTATATTTGTACCCACCCGCTCTTCGTGATGTTCTTCAACCCTAAGCTCAGTTAATTGTGCGTCGCACTCTATTTGAGTTTGGAACGACCTTTTGGGTGATGGTTCACCAATTGAATTTTGGAGGCAGTCATCATCTCCTTTTTTCTTTGCAACATTTTCCATGTTGTTGAGGATTTGTAATGACCTCGTTCTTTTGATTTGTTATCCCTAACTTTTGCCTGACTGTTCCTGTCTTCGAGATCACAGTCAGCGGGATGCCCTAGCTTTCTTAAGCCTCCTTTACAGGTTTTGGCTTGGTGGGCTTTTCTCTTTTGAGAGATTGACTGCCTATGTGATAGGGAACCATCACTGTCTTTTGATTCCAAAGGAATGCTTTTTTAGTTGATGTCGTTCGTTGTGTTACGAACTGAGAGTTTGTGACTTCAATGCGCACCTTTTTGAATTAACTGAGAGACTACCCTGCCCCAGGTTTATATCAAAGGTTTTGATTGTTTAGAACAGAAAACTCCTACTTCTTTGGCTCGAAGGGGTTGACTAGGGATTATCTTCCTTATAACTCCAGTGTTTGGGAATTGAAAGAAATGCCTGTACATCATCAGCAAGGTCTGTTCAAAAGCATACTGTATGAGATAATGGTATTGTTTCGTCATCCTCCCTCTAAAGGCTTGCAGCTTTTTATTAAGAGTTAAATATCATAAAGAAAGCTTAAGAGTAGTGAAAACGAATGGATGAATTCAAGACAAACATATACAATGCATTAATGAAAACAGAGTTTGACATTAACAGTTAATTGTTTGAATAACAAAAGAAATTACAACTTTTGAAAATTCAAAGTAACAAAGACGCTCTCAATGATTTGGCATATCAGCAGTGATCACACTTGGAGTCTCCAGAGGGTCAAAACTTGATCCCCTTGGCGTCAATCAAGTCTTGAATCTGGTTCTTCAAAGTCCAACAACTGTCGGAGTCATGCCCAGGGCTGTCAGAATGGTAGGCACATCTCTCACTCGAGTTGTACTTGGAAGAGGAAGTATCAGGATTTTGAGGAGGATCCTTCAGCGTGATCAGCTTCAACTCCAGCAAATGTTGTAATGCTTGAGACAAAGGCATGTTGATGTCAGTGTACTGCCTTTCTTGATATCTCACCCTACGTCTCTTGCCCCGTTTTTGTTGAACAGGCGTGGGATCAGAGATCAGGATTGCCCCAGCATGTTGATCAAGACGACTCTTTTGACCAATCACTGCATTGGACTCTTTCTTCCCATTGTAGGGGATTTTCTGAACATCAGAGGGAGTAGATCCTTGGATCTTCCCACTTTTGATGCCAGATTCGACCCTTTCGCCGGTTAGTATTAGCTCGGTGAACCCAGCTGAAGAGCTTCCAATTAAGTGATTGAAGAAAGGCCCTGTCAAAGTCCCCATGAAGATGTCAATCAGCTCTCTGTCAGTTAAAGGGGGTTGCACCCTACCAGCTAGATCTCTCCACCTTTGAGCATATCCCTTGAAGTTCTCATCAGAACCCATGGTCATGTTCTGCAATTGCACACGAGTTGGTGCAAGATCAACATTGTACTGATATTGTTTGTAAAAAGCAGTAGCCAAGTCCCCCCAGGTGTGGATGCGAGAACTCTCCAATTGATAGAACCACTCGAGTTGAGTCCCTACCAGGCTTTCTTGGAAGAAATGGATCCAAAGCTTTGGATCAGCTGTGTATGGTTGAATCTTGCGGACATAAGACCTCAGATGCAACTGAGGGCAAGAGACTCCATCGTACAGGGCGAAGGTAGGGACTTTGAACTTTGGCGGAATGATCAATCCAGTAACTAAACCCATGTCTCCTAGATCCAAGCCAGGTATTTGTTGAATCTCCATAGCATTGAGGCGATCCTCCAACTGTTTGTACTTGTCATCAGCGGGAGGATACTGTTCCTCGGAGTAGTCAGCTTCATCAATCCCCATATTGTGGTCTTCTTCAAGACTGACCCCCTTGTCTTTGAGAAGGATAGCTTTCATATCTTCTTGCCCTTTACCCATAGCCAGCAGCATTTGTTGGAATTGAGCATTTTGAGCCTGGAGATCTTTCACCGTTTGTTCCATATCCATCTTACTGAAATAAACAGTAGGAAGATAAGGAGACCTGTATGGGAGAAACCTGTTATGCAATGATATGTGTGATATATATGCAATGTTTTCAAGGATCTCTTGGGGTAAACACAATAGAATGTTAGAGGTTGAACTTTGATCTTCAATTCGAGAACTTTGCACTGGTGGATGTCTTTCCACGAGAATCAAGCTCACCATGTCAAGTGGGTCATAGCCCCTGATTCAAGTTGTTGCACTTGATCTTTGATGGCATTTGCTTAGAGGAGAAACCTCTTGCCCTTTGGTAGACGTCTGGTTCAACGTAACCCTGCATCAAAAGAACCCTCGAGATCCTTGAAATGGTTATTGAAAATGCTATGGTATGATGTCATGATGTTATGTACATGCATGCAAAAGCAAGTGAGTGTATATACAGGTAATCATATTCACACAAAGCAAACAAGTCCTTAAGTTTAGGCTTGCATGGGGTTGTAGGTAAGTACCCTCTTGAAGTTAGTTGGCTCATCCTGTCCTAAAATAGAAACCGGGTTCTAAGGAGCTCAATATCATTGGATTGTTTTCTATGTTCATTGTTTTGGTTTAGCCACTTAACTGGCGACCAAAATATTCCAAGAAAACAACCCTCAATGAGTGTAGTATCGAGTATCTACCAACTTCGGACTGCACCAAAGTCGGTCATCTCACTACCCCTAAAAAGGCTAGGATGGTCAATTAAGGTTCCAAGAGTTCGTTAGTGCTTCACGACATCACTCAGCGGCCCCGTACTCTCCTTGATTGAACTCAAGGGTTACCGGTACTCACAAATATGTCACACTAACATAGCTTACTGCTTCAACCATGTCGGTATACCCTGCACAGTTCCCTCACAGTTTTATTGCTATTTACCTAGGAAGGTGCCCCAAATCCGGGTGTAGGATTTACAACAAACCCAAACAAGGACCCAAAGAGTAAAGCAATCAAAGCAATCAAAGCAAGATTGTAAAGGTGATCTAAACCCTAAGGTAACCCCACTTTTAAATTATTTCCCCAGCAGAGTCGCCAGTTCTGTGATACGATGGGAGAACTGACTTGAGTTTTGCGTTTGTATTCGCACTTGTTCAGTTTAGCAAGAGTCGCCACCGACTTTTTATTTTATCCTAAAGGAAAGGTTAAAAAGCACAGGAAAAACCTTTTGAGATGTTTCGTGGGTTCGGGGGGTAGATTATGAAAAGGGAAGGTATTAGCACCCTTTTCATCCATGGTTATCCATGGTGTTGTACCCCAAAATTTTCCCTCCCATATTCTTCAAGATTTACCAAAATCAATCTCCAGATGATTCAAAATCTCTCAAGGGTTGCACAGTCCAATTGCCTCCTAACACAGTCAAAATTAGGGTTTTGGTTCTGGCAAAGAAATTGAGGTTTTCAAGGGTCCAATCATGTCCCACATGCCTATATACATTGTCAAGCATCCATATGCCAAGTTTCAAGACTCACAGCATCAAATTGCACAGTCAAAAACCCTAATTGGTCCACAGTCAACTGCTGGGGCAAAATGGTCATTTGACAGTCAAAAGTCAAAATTTTTGGTCAACATCTTATTTTGAAGCCACAAACATCATTTGATCAATTCTTGATCATGATTCTCAAAGAATGGCTCAAAAAGTCTCAAGATGCAAAAGTTCCTATTTTTGGACAGTTGAAAAAGTCAACTGCAAATTGACCAAGGCATAACTTCTTCATGGTTTATCAGAAAAATCCCATCTAATGCTCATTTTGAAGAGAATGACATTTCCTACAACCCATCTTCACACTTCAAGTCCAAGAAATGCTCTCACAAAAAGTTATCAATTTCAACATTATAGGTCATTTTCAAAAGTCAACAAAAAGGCACTTTAAGTCAAAGACCATAACTTGATATTGGTAAATCAAAATGACATGGGACCAAAGGCATTGGTTAGAGGACTTCAAGACCTTTCCAAAATGCCAAGAACATGTTCATAGCTTCAAAATTGAGCAAGATGTGCCTTGTAGAAGTTGGGAAATTTTTGGGAATTTTGAAAAGTCAACTTTACTTCAAAAGCTCCAAAATTGCTAATGGGCCACAAATTCTTCCATGAATCATTACCCAAAGCATATGCACGACCCATTAAGCTCAAAGGGAGTTATTTTCTTATTTTTAATTAATTAATTGAATTTTTAATCTTATTAATTCATTTAATTAAATTTAATTATGAGAAAAATATTAAACAATGGTTTTAAATCTTTTTTGTGCAGCAAATATATTCATGATATGCAAAAGATCTCGTGCACCATCTCAAGGGGACAAAATCATCCATATTTGGCATAATTGGCATGGAAAAAGATTGGAAAAGATATGAACAAAATCAAATATTCAAAACTTTAATTCATGGACTATGGGCTTGGCTTTTTGACCTAATTTCACTCAAATACTTATACACAAGGTAACCCTATTCCATTGGACACGAAAGCTGCTCAGAAAAGAGAGAACCAATTTACAATTTTTCACTAAAAATTTGAACACTGAAATCATAGTTACAAGGGGATTCAAGGCTTGAAAAGCATCCTAATACGTTCCTGACATTGCTAGGAATCGATTGCAACCATTTTCCAGTCTCCATATTCCAAGAATTGGTAGAACATAATCGTCTTCTTCATGAACATGTCCATTATCGTTTTTTAATTCTCATGCATTATTCATATGTTTTAAATGTTGATTCTTGCTAATATTGATGTTCTGAAGCGAATGGTACCAGTTAATTGTCCTAACAATGCTTGAAACGAGATTTGCCATTAACGTTTTCTAGGGTTTCAGAAGCTTCGAATTAGGGGTTTCTTCATATGGAAAAATCAGGCCACCAAACCTATGCCATTGAATTCGTGACATCCAGACGAAGCAAACTGACTACTCGCACCCTTTTTATATTACAACATGGGCTATTCGCTATTTTTACAGGTCTTATTTAGTGGGGGTTTAAAACCCCCGCTATTTGTTTATGTTACAGGCAGAAAGAGGAAGAAGAAGCTAGCGTGTCATCACCTAATAGGGGCATTCAAACTTGGCGCGTGAATTTGTTGTTCATACCATTAACGCTTTGTTTTATATTATAATAATTATGTTCCATAATATTAACAAATGCGCGCACTAGCTCAGTTGGTGGGTGAGCTGTCTTGCAGGTATTGGGACCTGGGTTCGATTCCCAGGTCCCCTCACATATTTCATAATTTCCCCCTTAACATGTTTCCATGCATCGTCCATCACAAGGTCCACCATGCACACTCATACGCTAGCCTGCCAAGTGGCTTCAAGGAATAATCTGAAGGCCAGAACATGCAGTCCATGATACACGCTAGTCAACCACTCCACACGCAAACATGGAAAGTCAAAAAGGGCTTTGATTCAGTGGGCCAAAATGCTTCAAAAACCTCCTAAATGGGCCAGACACCCCCCCAATGTTTGTATTATATTTCTTAATTTTCTTTTCTTTTCTCTTTTCTAATTCTTTTAATAATTTTCATTTAATTCCATAAAACAATTTTCTTTTCATAATAAAACCAGAAAAAATCATAAATACAATATATCTAATTATTATTATTTCACCATTAAAGTGTTTTTGTAAATAAATTCTAACCATTAATTTAGTAAATTAGGTTTTAAACTTTAATATTTTCTTAATAAATTAAAATAAGTAGAATTATGTTTGTTTGACATTTTTATTTTTTCTCTCTTAAATAAATAACTTTCTCTCATTATAATTATTATTATTAATTACTATTAATTTTTGTAAATACACATGTACATTAATTATTTAGTAAATTAGGTTAAACTTTAATATTTCTCAAATAATTAAAAATAACTTAGAATTAGGGTTTCTTTTAATTTTAATTTTAATTTTCTTATTTCATTAAATACAAAAACCTAAAAAAACACTTCTTTTCTTTTATTAAATAATTAATTAACTTTTAATTCAATTTAATCTCAAAAGGGTCCAACGCCCTCGAACATTCTATTTTTATTCTTTTCGCACGTTATTTTATTTCCTTTCCGAATATTATGTAATTGCTCAAGCCATGTAATAGTAACTAGGTTTTACTTTCCGCATCTTTTATTAAAACGGGTCTTTGTAATTTGGCGATGTATAGACCCGCGCCTTGTAATAGCGTAGGATTTTACTTTCCGCATTTAAATTTTCGCGCTTTTAAATTCTAATTGCATGAAAGAATGAATGACTAATTAAAAACAATGCGTAGATCACCATGATACATGTACAAGATAAAACATAACATGAAAACAACACACAAATTCACACACCACTCTTAGGGTACGCCTCACTGTTGCCTTACCTTCGAAACGTGGTCGTCGAGTATAGGACGTTTTAGTAAGTCCTTATGTCCATGACATGATCCAGTTGCCTCGAAACGGTTTCCTGGGAATTAAAAAGGATCAATGGCATAAGGGTAGCTTCTAAGGTGTCCTACTGTTGCTCTGGTGACCACACTGTCCCTACAAACGAATTGACCCGAACACCTCCAACGGTGGTGCTACCTACCTCTCAATGGTGGGATGGCACTACCTTAAGGACATTTACACAGCCTAATTCCTTAGGGTAGGTAGATGACTCGTAGATACTTGCTCTATTCAAAAACAAATCAAAACTCTTTTCACACCGACACTTTTCAAAAAGCTTTCAAAACAATTTTTCAAACACTCTTGAGGACTGATACAAGAGTCGATCTGAAATCTTTCAAATGAAACTTTTTCAAACTCACTCACAATTGAAAAGCAAACATTTTGAAAACATAAGAGCAAGTACCTAAGAGCCCATGGATAACCATGGATAGAAAGGGTGCTAACACCTTCCCTTTCTATAAATCTACCTCCCGAATCGAGAAACTATCTCATAAGGAATTTTGCTGTGCTTTTGTCCTGTCCATGTTGGAGAAAATAAAAGACAGTGGCGACTCTTGCTTACCGCGACATTTCGCGAACCAGCTTTAAAACAGTCAGTTCCAGATCCACCGATCACACATGGGCTCTTAGTTACTTGTTTGGATCACTTGCCTTTGATTTTCAATTGCTTGAAATTGTGGTGTGTGTGTGTGTTTTGAAAATGTTTTTGAAAAAGATGCCTTGTCTAGGCAACCATTGTAATGACTCGTGTTTGAGTATATACAAAGGTGTGTATCTTTTCGAAAAGATGTTTCAAATGTTTTTGGAAGTTTGTTTTTGAAAGTGTTTGTGGAGTGGATTTTGAAAAGTAGGCAAGTGTGTTTTTGCAAGTTTGTCAAGTAACTAAGAGTTGTCTACCCCTAAATTTACTCAAAGGTTTTCCTCATGTTTTAACCCTTTTAACAATTTTGTTCCACCATTGTATTTGGTGGACAATCTTGCGTTAGGATGTTAACGGGACGGGCGCGGGTCATCGTACGGACCATGAATGCAATGGTGCCAAGTGTCTTTGGCAATTTTGCTTGAAGGGACTATGATCATTTTGATTAGGCAACTTTCGAAAGCGTCATCGAGGGACTATGATCATTTTGATTTGTTTTTCCAAAGAGACTCAACATGCAAGCATGGCCCATTTTGGAAGGCAACAAGCGGGATTACCCTAGGGGTGCAAGTGTGAATGGTGTATTGATTTCATGTATTTGTCTTTGTATTAGGTTATCTAGCGTTTGATTTTATGTACATACAAACCCTAGGTCTAACCATGGTATATTTGAAAGCGATAAATTGCGCGAATTTAAAGTCTACGCTATTACAAATAAGTATCCGGGAGTGGGGGTACACTTATTTACAAATGGGGATGAGACTTTAATAGGAGAGTAGTGTCCAAATATTTACAACCAAATCGAATCGATCGCAATGTAAAATGTATCAAATGTACAAGAATAAGCAAATGTATAATGTAAATGTGTCAATGTATTTGTGTAAGTGTATGATTATTTACAAGTGAGAAAAGTTAATGTATTATTAAACATGTATTTATTCTTTTTGTCTTTTTGTTAATTATGTACAAATAAAAGGTTGTAAGAAAAGAAAAGGAAATGTCTTTAGGTTCTATTATTTTATGTATTTTTTATAAATGTTTTAAACAAGGTTTACATTTAAATAAAAAGTTTTAATAAAAGAAATAAAAGAAATAAAAATTTTAAACTTAATAATATTTAATATTCATGCATTTTAGTTATAATGAAAAGTATTAATAATATTATTATTTAAAAAAAAAGTTAAGTTATATAAAGAAAATAAAATAAAAGCTTTTTAGTTTGAATGAAATAGAAAAAATAGGAAAAGAGGTAAATGGGCTTGAAGGGGGTTTATGGCCCAAAACAAAATTTGTAGAGAATGGTGAAAGGGGGGTATGCGCGCCAGGAGGGGGTCAAGTGCAAAAAAAATCAATGGGCTTAAGGCAACATCGTTGAGGACAGGCCCAAGGCTTTTTGACAAGCTTTTTGTTTAGGGTTTTCAATGTGTTCGTTCCATTTGGATTTTTAGGGTTACAGCTTGAGAGCGGCGCCGTGCATCTTCGTCTTCGTCTCCTTCATTTCCTTCGCCATAGCCACTGAGCTTTTCTCTACCTAAGGCCAACCAGGCGCCATCATCTCTCCTTCTCCCTCCGTGGAACACTCAGGCAATGTTTGCAAGGTTTGACCTCTCGTTTCAATGTCTTAAGGTTCTCGTTAGTTCCCTTTGCATGTTTTGATTTCGTGTTCTGATTTTATATTGTTATTGTTTGCTATTTGAGATGCATGAAAAGTTAGAGAAGAAATACTACCTTTGACCTTTGGAGACGGAGTAGGAGAGGATTGGAGGCGCTTCAGGCGGCCAAGGGCGAGGGCGACTGTGACGTTGAGCTAGCTCTGGAAATCCTGGTACTCTGTATTCTTTCTTTGCCTTTTAGGGTTTCATGATGATGCTTGAAAACCCTAGCTTCTTTTGCTTCTGTCTTTCTCTCTTGAACGTTGGCTTTTTGCTTCTGTACGTTGCTTGATGCCTTTGATTGCTTCTTCTCTTATGTATGCTTCGTATGTTCTGAGATGATGATGTTTGCTCTGAGTCCCTGTTTTTGTTAGGTACTCGATGATGAACTCTTTGAGTTCTGAGAGCTTGGGTGTTTGATTTGAGTTGCTGGATATGTTTGCTGGTATTGATACGCTTGATGATGATTATCTGAGAGCTTTGTATGCTGATATGCTTCTTTTTCTCTTCTTTTTGTTGGCTTGCTAAGATGCCTGTTGATGTTGTTCTTGATGATTCTGATATCTTTGATATCTATGCACTAGCCCTGTGATGAAATCCTTATGAGGGCTTTGGTTGGTTCTATATGTTTGGATATTGGCAACTAGTATTATGCAGGATGAGGCTTGAACACAAATTTGTGTGTTTGAAGCTACATGCTTTTGCTTTGTTTGTCTTGAAAGGCTGGCTTAGGCAGGTTTGTAATCTTGTATGGAGGTTTGAGGCAGGTTGACAGGTAAAGGCTTGAAGTTTAGGCTTGACAGTTCAGGCAGGTTTTGATGTTTTGAGAGGGCTTGTGGTGCTTCTTCAACACTTGCTTTTTGTGTGTTTATGTCACAGTTTGTGGTGCACTTAGGCAGGCATGGAATCTATTTGGAGGCAGGCTCCTGCTTGTTCTATATTAGTTTGTGTTATTTTTTTGGTTATGTGTTTTCTGGGTTTTACAGGGCTTTAGTTTATGGCTGTTAGGTTAGAGACAGGTTTAGGCTCTTTCTGGTTTAGGTTTATGGTCTTGACAGGTTGGGTTTGAAGCAGGTTGATGGCCCTTTGTATGGCTTCTGTTATGTTTCTTGTTGATACAGTTTGAGAATTTTCTTTGTGATATTTTCTGCCTCCCTTACTGTTCTATTACAGTTTTGTTTTTATATCCCTCAAGCCTAAAGCCTGTAAGCCCTTTCTTTTCTCTTTTTTCTCTCTCTCTCTACATTTAAAAAAGCATTTTTTATTGCTTTAGAAATGTACTTTTCTGAAAAAGTATACTGGCTGGAAAATGATGAAATTGGATGTTGCTTGTATGTTAGCCTTTCCTCTGCATACTTTCCATACTTCCTGCATATTGTGTACTTCTTGATATCTTTCCATATCTTCTTTGGACAGCTTTTTGTCTCTTGACACCTTTGGACAGTTTTGGACAGTTTTGCTGTCTAGTTTGGAGTTGTGACTTTGTAGTTCAATTTGGACTTTGTTGACAATTTATGAACTATGCAGCTTTAGCACTTTTCAATTGATTTGCCTTTTTTGGTTGAAAATTTGGATTTATGCAGTATGTTTGACAAACTTTGAATTTGTGCAATATTGTAACTTTGTGCATTTTTGCAAGACATTTTTCCATCCCTCTTTGTGAACCGAGAGTAATCTCGTGATTTGCAGAGAGGGAAAACTGATTCCGGCCAGTCGCTTTTAATGATGAGTCCATTTTTTCTGTCTGTCTTTTATTTCATTTCATCTGCTTTTGACTCTTTCTTTTTATTTGTTTTGCAGATAAAAATCAATGGAGCAAAAGAGCATCAGTAGAAGAATGAAGATTTAGGAATTTTTTTAGGATGTAATTTTATTTTCCTTTCAATCACTTGTAACGTTATTATTGTAAATACTTTGTAAATAATTACTGTATTTAAATAACAATTGTACAAATAATTAAAGATAAATAAAAAGTCTTTTTAATCAGTTAATTCCTTTTCTTCTTTTCAAATGTTTATTTTATTATTTATAATTCTTAAATTATAATAACTGGAAATAAATCCCAACTATTTTAACTCAGAATAATAAATAATCAATAAACGTCCGGAATTCTGAATAATCAGAGCATTGCACAGCTAAACAACACACGTCCACATGTCCCTTTTTTATTTGATTAAATCCAACACTGCAAACTCAAATCAAATGCCTCAGTCCATATCTCAGAATAACTTGAAAAGCACTGTAGAATTAATTCCTTCTGAGAAATATGCGCACAAACCCTAGTTCTTGATTAAATGCCAAAGAAGCGTTCGCCTGATCAAAACTTGAGCCAAAATCAACCAAACCCTAATAATCTGCTTGAACTGTTCCAGAGTCCATGAAAACCCTAATTTGGATAGACTGATAAGAAAAAGTCTGTTTGACTGATTCTTATGCCAATCTGAAAAGTCAGGAAAAGCCCGAGGCTGTGATTTCTTGTGGAAAAATACGAGGGCAAATTTTGGGGTACAAAAGTTGCCCCTGTTCAATCTTCTTGAACCTGAAGAGTTAGATTGGCAAGTTTGCCTTTCGCGACTCGAAGGTAAAAGGAGATTGGACACTAGAGTGCCCAAAAAATTTGCACTCGGTGATGTGATGGAAGAGGGAATGGGCTTACAGATGCCATTTGGAGAGATGATGAATATGAGGATGGGCTTATAGATGTCATCTGGAGATGTGACAGAACCTTGTCGGGAATGGGCTTATAGATGCCATTTGGAAGTGTAATGGATAGTTGTGGAGATGGGCTTAAAGATTCCATCTGGGGTGTCGATTGTGTAAGAGATTCCTTAGTGAGAACTTGCGTACCTGAGAAAGAAAGATGGTTTCCTGGCTTGCTACAGGTGTTGATCTTCAGTCTCTTCATGCAGATATGCCCTGGCTAGATACAAGTATCGAATCTACAATCAAACGCTCACAGATATGCCCTGGCTAGATACAGGAATCGAATCCGGAATTTGTCGTCTACAGATACGCCCTGGATGGATACAGGAATCGAATCTGGAATTTGTCGTCTACAGATATGCCCTGGCTGGATACAGGTATCAAATCTGGAATTTGTCGTCTACAGATATGCCCTGGCTGGATACAGGTATCGAATCTGGAATTCGTCGTCTACAGATATGCCCTGGCTGGATACAGGCATCGAATCTGGAATTCGTCGTCTACAAATATGCCCTGGCTGGATACAGGTATCAAATCTAGAATTTGTCGTCTACAAATATGCCCCGGCTGGATACAGGTATCAAATCTAGAATTTGTCGTCTACAGATATGCCCTGGCTGGATACAGGTATCGAATCTCTAAACTCTTCATGCAGATTTGCCCTGGCTGGATACAGGTATCGAATCTACAATTAGTTGCTCACAGATGTGCCCTGGCTAGATACAGGAATTGAATCCGGAACTTCAAAAGGTTGCTTACAGACGTGCCCTGGCTGGATACAGGTATCGAATCTACAATCAAACACTCACAGATATGCCCTGGCTAGATACAGGAATCGAATATGGAATTAGTCGTCTACAGATATGCCCTGGCTGGATACAGGTATCGAATCTTCAATCAATCACTCACAGGTATGCCCTGGCTAGATACAGGAATCGAATCTGGAATTGTGACAGTTGATAGTAATCATCTTTGGATTGACCTTTTCCTGAAAAGGCAAAACATTAGTTGTATGCAATGTCATGATGTATGAGATGCATAAGGTCATGATGTTTTTAAGAATAAATGAGATTATGTGACATGATGCGTATATGCATGCGTCATGGTGTATGATAATGTGATGAATGTATATGAATGTGTTTTCGACTAGGAAAATAAATCCTTGACGAAGGCCGGGAAATCAAGTCCTGGGCTGACGTTGAAGAGTAAAGTTCTTCGCTTCCGCTGGGGATGATGGTTGCAAGAATAAACCGGTAGGAGAAGATGACTCCGTTGGGGAATAAACTTGTTGGAAAGATTACTCTGCGGGGAATTACTCTGTGGGAAGAGATACTTCGCTGAGGTTTTGATGAGAACTCCGCTGGGGATTCCACTGATAAGTTATGTTGGGGAATTTGATGAACTCCGCTGGGGATTGACAATTTTGGCTCCACTGGGGATTTTGAAACTTGACTCTGAGGGGAGTTAGCTTCTGGAAGGTTCTCTGGCTAGGGAAGTCGAGAATCTTTTGATCGTTGCAGGTATTGATCAGGTTGGTCAAGGAGATACTGTCCTGGCTTGTTTCAGGTGTTGATCTCTGACCTGGGAAAGAAAGATGGTTTCCTGGCTTGCTACAGGTGTTGATCTTCAGTCTCTTCATGCAGATATGCCCTGGCTAGATACAGGTATCGAATCTACAATCAAACGCTCACAGATATGCCCTGGCTAGATACAGGAATCGAATCCGGAACTTCAAAAGGTTGCTTACAGACGTGCCCTGGCTGGATACAGGTATCGAATCTCTAAACTATTCATGCAGATATGCCCTGGCTAAATACAGGTGTCAAATCCACAATCAAATACTCACAGATATGCCCTGGCTGGATACAGGAATCGAATCTGGAACTTCAAAAGGTTGCTTACAGATGTGCCCTGGCTGGATACAGGTATCAAATCTCTAAACTACTCATGCAGATATGCCCTGGCTAGATACATGTGTCGAATCCATAATCAAATACTCACAGATATGCCCTGGCTGGATACAGGAATCGAATCTGGAACTTCAAAAGGTTGCTTACAGACGTGCCCTGGTGGATACAGGTATCGAATCTCTAAACCACTCATGCAGATATGCCCTGGCTAGATACAGGTGTCGAATCCACAATCAAATACTCACAGATATGCCCTGGCTAGATACAGGAATCGAATCTGGAACTTCAAAAGGCTGCTTACAGACGTGCCCTGGCTGGATACAGGTATCGAATCTCTAAACTACTCATGCAGATATGCCCTGGCTAGATACAGGTGTCGAATCCACAATCAAATACTCACAGATATGCCCTGGCTGGATACAGGAATCGAATCTGGAACTTCAAAAGGTTGCTTACATACGTGCCCTGGCTGGATACAGGTATCGAATCTCTAAACTACTCATGCAGATATGCCCTGGCTAGATACAGGTGTCGAATCCACAATCAAATACTCACAGATATGCCCTGGCTAGATACAGGTATCGAATCTGGAATTTGTCGTCTACAGATATGCCCTGGCTAGATACAGGTGTCGAATCTGGAACTGGTCGTCTACAGATATGCCCTGGCTGGATACAGGTATCGAATCTGGAATTTGAGAAATACTCCACTTTGAGAATGAGAATCTTCATGCTTGAGAGAAACAGATTTTTAGGAGCTTCAATTGTCCAATATTCTGTTGGTGGTTACAACTTCCAGCAGGTGATGAAGGAATTGTTGAACACTTTTGACATTCGAATTCCCCAAGTTATGATGAAGGAGTCTTGAATCAGATTACTCTGCGAATTGTGAGATTTCTTGAAATCTTGACTAGACTGCCCCAGGTTAACTGAACTTTGAAAGATCTGTTGAAACCTTGACCGGACTGCCCCAGGTGTGCTGGATGGTGACATGTCATGCCCCCTTGTTGATAGGAGATTTTTGTAATGGAAGTGTCATCCTTTTGAAGTGATTTTGTTCACTGAGAGAGAGTTTTCGTTTCTCCGAACATTCGCTGTATGAATTTCTTCGCTGTTAAACAGATAGCCAAATGCAAACAGTGATATTCAAACAATGCAAAGTTTATGTTTGTCTCAAAGTTTTGAAAAATGCGTTTTTTAGCAGAAAAATTTTCATAAGACAAGTTCAACACAAGATTTTAGAGCAAAGCCTTACAGGAGTCAGGATACCTTTTGTAATAGTGTGCTTTCGAACTAACCCGTGCTTCAATTAGGACTTTGAAGGGTTGTAATGTGGCTTGGTTCACGGTTTAAGAAACAAAGGATAAAGGCTCAAAGTATATTTGTACCCACCCGCTCTTCGTGATGTTCTTCAACCCTAAGCTCAGTTAATTGTGCGTCGCACTCTATTTGAGTTTGGAACGGCCTTTTGGGTGATGGTTCACCAATTGAATTTTGGAGGCAGTCATCATCTCCTTTTTTCTTTGCAACATTTTCCATGTTGTTGAGGATTTGTAATGACCTCGTTCTTTTGATTTGTTATCCCTAACTTTTGCCCGACTGTTCCTGTCTTCGAGATCACAGTCAGCGGGATGCCCTAGCTTTCTTAAGCCTCCTTTACAGGTTTTGGCTTGGTGGGCTTTTCTCTTTTGAGAGATTGACTGCCTATGTGATAGGGAACCATCACTGTCTTTTGATTCCAAAGGAATGCTTTTTTAGTTGATGCCGTTCGTTGTGTTACGAACTGAGAGTTTGCGACTTCAATGCACACCTTTTTGAATTAACTGAGAGACTACCCTGCCCCAGGTTTATATCAAAGGTTTTGATTGTTTAGAACAGAAAACTCCTACTTCTTTGGCTCGAAGGGGTTGACTAGGGATTATCTTCCTTATAACTCCAGTGTTTGGGAATTGAAAGAAATGCCTGTACATCATCAGCAAGGTCTGTTCAAAAGCATACTGTATGAGATAATGGTATTGTTTCGTCATCCTCCATCTAAAGGCTTATAGCTTTTTATCAAGAGTTAAATATCATAAAGAAAGCATAAGAGTAGTGAAAACGAATGGATGAATTCAAGACAAACATATGCAATGCATTAATGAAAACAGAGTTTGACATTAACAGTTAATTGTTTGAATAACAAAAGAAATTACAACTTTTGAAAATTCAAAGTAACAAAGACGCTCTCAATGATTTGGCATATCAACAGTGATCACACTTGGAGTCTCCGGAGGGTCAAAACTTGATCTCCTTGGCGTCAATCAAGTCTTGAATCTGGTTCTTCAAAGTCCAACAACTGTCGGTGTCATGCCCAGGGCTGTCAGAATGGTAGGCACATCTCTCACTCGAGTTGTACTTGGAAGAGGAAGTATCAGGATTTTGAGGAGGATCCTTCAGCGTGATCAGCTTCAACTCCAGCAAATGTTGTAATGCTTGAGACAAAGGCATGTTGATGTCAGTGTACTGCCTTTCTTGATATCTCACCCTATGTCTCTTGCCCCGTTTTTGTTGAACAGGCGTGGGATCAGAGATCAGGATTGCCCCAGCATGTTGATCAAGACGACTCTTTTGACCAGTCACTGCATTGGACTCTTTCTTCCCATTGTAGGGGATTTTCTGAACATCAGAGGGAGTAGCTCCTTGGATCTTCCCACTTTTGATGCCAGCTTCGACCCTTTCGTCGGTTAGTATTAGCTCGGTAAACCCAGCTGAAGAGCTTCCAATTAAGTGATTAAAGAAAGGCCCTGTCAAAGTCCCCATGAAGATGTCAATCAACTCTCTGTCAGTTAAAGGGGGTTGCACCCTACCAGCCAGATCTCTCCACCTTTGAGCATATCCCTTGAAGTTCTCGTCAGAACCCATGGTCATGTTCTACAATTGCACACGAGTTGGTGCAAGATCAGCATTGTACTGATATTGTTTGTAAAAAGCAGTAGCCAAGTCCCCCCAGGTGTGGATGCGAGAACTCTCCAATTGATAGAACCACTCGAGTTGAGTCCCTACCAGGATTTTTTGGAAGAAATGGATCCAAAGCTTTGGATCAGCTGTGTATGGTTGAATCTTGCGGACATAAGACCTCAAATGCAACTGAGGGCAAGAGACTCCATCGTACAGGGAGAAGGTAGGGACTTTGAACTTTGGCGGAATGATCAATCCAGGAACTAAACCCATGTCTCCTAGATCCAAGCCAGGTATTTGTTGAATCTCCATAGCATTGAGGCGATCCTCCAACTGTTTGTACTTGTCATCAGCGGGAGGATACTGTTCCTCGGAGTAGTCAGCTTCATCAATCCCCATATTGTGGTCTTCTTCAAGACTGACCCCCTTGTCTTTGAGAAGGATAGCTTTCAGATCTTCTTGCCCTTTACCCATAGCCAGCAGCATTTGTTGGAATTGAGCATTTTGAGCCTAGAGATCTTTCACCGTTTGTTCCATATCCATCTTACTGAAATAAACAGTAGGAAGATAAGGAGACCTGTATGGGAGAAACCTGTTATGCAATGATATGTGTGATATATATGCAATGTTTTCAAGGATCTCTTGGGGTAAACACAAGAGAATGTTAGAGGTTGAACTTTGATCTTCGATTTGAGAACTTTGCACTGGTGGATGTCTTTCCACGAGAATCAAGCTCACCATGTCAAGTGGGTCATAGCCCCTGATTCAAGTTGTTGCACTTGATCTTTGATGGCATTTGCTTAGAGGAGAAACCTCTTGCCCTTTGGTAGACGTCTGGTTCAACGTAACCTTGCATCAAAAGAACCCTCGAGATCCTTGAAATGGTTATTGAAAATGCTATGGTATGATGTCATGATGTTATGTACATGTATGCAAAAGCAAGTGAGTGTATATACAGGTAATCATATTCACACAAAGCAAACAAGTCCTTAAGTTTAGGCTTGCATGGGGTTGTAGGTAAGTACCCTCTTGAAGTTAGTTGGCTCATCCTATCCTAAAATAGAAACCGGGTTCTAAGGAGCTCAATATCATTGGATTGTTTTCTATGTTCATTGTTTTGGTTTATCCACTTAACTGGCGACCAAAATATTCCAAGAAAACAACCCTCAATGAGTGTAGTATCGAGTATCTACCAACTTCGGACTGCACCAAAGTCGGTCATCTCACTACCCCTAAAAAGGCTAGGATGGTCAATTAAGGTTCTAAGAGTTCGTTAGTGCTTCACGACATCACTCAGCGGCCCCGTACTCTCCTTGATTAAACTCAAGGGTTACCAGTACTCACAAATATGTCACACTAACATAGCTTACTGCTTCAACCATGTCGGTATACCCCGCACAGTTCCCTCACAGTTTTATTGCTATTTACCTAGGAAGGTGCCCCAAATCCGGGTGTAGGATTTACAACAAACCCAAACAAGGACCCAAAGAGTAAAGCAATCAAAGCAATCAAAGCAATCAAAGCAAGAATGTAAAGGTGATCTAAACCCTAAGGTAACCCCATTTTTAAATTATTTCCCCAACAGAGTCGCCAGTTCTGTGATACGGTGGGAGAACTGACTTGAGTTTTGCGTTTGTATTCACACTTGTTCGGTTTAGCAAGAGTCGCCACCGAATTTTTATTTTATCCTAAAGGAAAGGTTAAAAAGCACAGGAAAAATCTTTTGAGATGTTTCGTGGGTTCGGGGGGTAGATTATAAAAAGGGAAGGTATTAGCACCCTTTTCATCCATGGTTATCCATGGGCTCTTAGTTACTTGTTTGGATCACTTGCCTTTGATTTTCAATTGCTTGAAATTATGGTGTGTGTGTGTTTTGAAAATGTTTTTGAAAAAGATGCCTTGTCTAGGCAACCATTGTAATGACTCGTGTTTGAGTATATACAAAGGTGTGTATCTTTTCGAAAAGATGTTTCAAATGTTTTTGGAAGTTTGTTTTTGAAAGTGTTTGTGGAGTGGATTTTGAAAAGTAGGCAAGTGTGTTTTTGCAAGTTTGTCAAGTAACTAAGAGTTGTCTACCCCTAAATTTACTCAAAGGTTTTCCTCATGTTTTAACCCTTTTAACAATTTTGTTCCACCATTGTATTTGGTGGACAATCTTGCGTTAGGATGTTAACGGGACGAGCGCGGGTCATCGTACGGACCATGAATGCAATGGTGCCAAGTGTCTTTGGCAATTTTGCTTGAAGGGACTATGATCATTTTGATTAGGCAACTTTTGAAAGCGTCATCGAGAGACTATGATCATTTTGATTTGTTTTGCCAAAGAAACTCAACGTGCAAGCATGGCCCATTTTGGAAGGCAACAAGCGGGATTACCCTAGGGGTGCAAGTGTGAATGGTGTATTGATTTCATGTATTTGTCTTTGTATTAGGTTATCTAGCGTTTGATTTTATGTACATACAAACCCTAGGTCTAACCATGGTATATTTGAAAGCGATAAATTGCGCGAATTTAAAGTCTACGCTATTACAAATAAGTATCCGGGAGTGGGGGTACAATTATTTACAAATGGGGATGAGACTTTAATAGGAGAGTAGTGTCCAAATATTTACAACCAAATCGAATCGATCGCAATGTAAAATGTATCAAATGTACAAGAATAAGCAAATGTATAATGTAAATGTGTCAATGTATTTGTGTAAGTGTATGATTATTTACAAGTGAGAAAAGTTAATGTATTATTAAGCATGTATTTATTCTTTTTGTCTTTTTGTTAATTATGTACAAATAAAAGGTTGTAAGAAAAGAAAAGGAAATGTCTTTAGGTTCTATTTTTTTATGTATTTTTTATAAATGTTTTAAACAAGGTTTACATTTAAATAAAAAGTTTTAATAAAAGAAATAAAAGAAAGAAAAATTTTAAACTTAATAATATTTAATATTCATGCATTTTAGTTATAATGAAAAGTATTAGTAATATTATTATTTATAAAAAAAGTTAAGTTATATAAAAGAAAATAAAATAAAAGCTTTTTAGTTTGAATGAAATAGAAAAAATAGGAAAAGATGTAAATGGGCTTGAAGGGGGTTTATGGCCAAAAACAAAATTTGTAGAGAATGGTGAAAGGGGGGTATGCACGCCAGGAGGGGGTCAAGTGCAAAAAAAATCAATGGGCTTAAGGCAACATCGTTGAGGACAGGCCCAAGGCTTTTTGACAAGCTTTTCGTTTAGGGTTTTCAATGTGTTCGTTCCATTTGGATTTTTAGGGTTACAGCTTGAGAGCGGCGCCGTGCATCTTCGTCTTCGTCTCCTTCATTTCCTTCGCCATAGCCACTGAGCTTTTCTCTACCTAAGGCCAACCAGGCGCCATCATCTCTCCTTCTCCCTCCGTGGAACACTCAGGCAATGTTTGCAAGGTTTGACCTCTCGTTTCTATGTCTTAAGGTTCTCGTTAGTTCCCTTTGCATGTTTTGATTTCGTGTTCTGATTTTATATTTTTATTGTTTGCTATTTGAGATGCATGAAAAGTTAGAGAAGAAATACTACCTTTGACCTTTGGAGACAGAGGAGGAGAGGATCGGAGGCGCTTCAGGCGGCCAAGGCCGAGGGCGACTGTGACGTTGAGCTAGCTCTGGAAATCCTGGTACTCTGTATTCTTTCTTTGCCTTTTAGGGTTTCATGATGATGCTTGAAAACCCTAGCTTCTTTTGCTTCTGTCTTTCTCTCTTGAACGTTGGCTTTTTGCTTCTGTACGTTGCTTGTTGCCTTTGATTGCTTCTTCTCTTCTGTATGCTTCGTATGTTCTGAGATGATGATGTTTGCTCTGAGTCCCTGTTTTTGTTGGATTCTGTTATGTTTCTTGTTGATACAGTTTGAGAATTTTCTTTGTGATATTTTATGCCTCCCTTACTGTTCTATTACAGTTTTGTTTTTATATCCCTCAAGCCTAAAGCCTGTAAGCCCTTTCTTTTCTCTTTTTTCTCTCTCTCTACATTTAAAAAAACATTTTTTATTGCTTTAGAAATGTACTTTTCTGAAAAAGCATACTGGCTGGAAAATGATGAAATTGGATGTTGCTTGTATGTTAGCCTTTCCTCTGCATACTTTCCATACTTCCTGCATATTGTGTACTTCTTGATATCTTTCCATATCTTCTTTGGACAGCTTTTTGTCTCTTGACACCTTTGGACAGTTTTGGATAGTTTTGCTGTCTAGTTTGGAGTTGTGACTTTGTAGTTCAATTTGGACTTTGTTGATAATTTATGAACTATGTAGCTTTAGCACTTTTCAATTGATTTTCCTTTTTTGGTTGAAAATTTGGATTTATGCAGTATGTTTGACAAACTTTGAATTTGTGCAATATTGTAACTTTGTGCATTTTTGCAAGACATTTTTCCATCCCTCTTTGTGAACCGAGAGTAATCTCGTGATTTGCAGAGAGGGCAAACTGATTCCGGCCAGTCGCTTTTAATGATGGGTCCATTTTTTCTGTCTGTCTTTTATTTCATTTCATCTGCTTTTGACTCTTTCTTTTTCTTTGTTTTGCAGATAAAAATCAATGGAGCAAAAGAGCATCAGTAGAAGAATGAAGATTTAGGAATTTTTTTTAGGATGTAATTTTATTTTCCTTTCAATCACTTGTAACATTATTATTGTAAATACTTTGTAAATAATTACTATATTTAAATAACAATTGTACAAATAATTAAAGATAAATAAACAGTCTTTTTAATCAGTTAATTCCTTTTCTTCTTTTCAAATGTTTATTTTATTATTTATAATTCTTAAATTATAATAACTGGAAATAAATCCCAACCATTTTAACTCAGAATAATAAATAATCAATAAACGTCCGGAATTCTAAATAATCAGAGCATTGCACAGCTAAACAACACACGTCCACATGTCCCTTTTTTATTTGATTAAATCCAACACTGCAAACTCAAATCAAATGCCTCAGTCCATATCTCAGAATAACTTGAAAAGCACTGTAGAATTAATTCCTTCTGAGAAATATGCGCACAAACCCTAGTTCTTGATTAAATGCCAAAGAAGCGTTCGCCTGATCAAAACTTGAGTCAAAATCAACCAAACCCTAATAATCTGCTTGAACTGTTCCAGAGTCCATGAAAACCCTAATTTGGATAGACTGATAAGAAAAAGTCTGTTTGACTGATTCTTATGCCAATCTGAAAAGTCAGGAAAAGCCCGAGGCTATGATTTCTTGTGGAAAAATACGAGGGCAAATTTTGGGGTACAACAGCTGGGAACCGTTTTCCCTCCAACAATTCGAAATTCAAACCGTTCGATCTTGGGCATCAGGGACCTTGGTCGAAAGGTTGCTCCTTCGACGTTGAAAACAACATGATTCCAACTTAGAGAAATTTCTCTAAGTATCTTGTCATTCTTTGATAAGCCTTCGATGTGATCAGCTGATCGAAGCCTTCTTGTGTAAGAAACTCTTCTAACTCATAATTAATGATCTATATGATAATAGAACGTGGGTGTTAAATTTAGGAGCCAACAGGTACGCAATTGGACTGGTTCTATCAACTTGAGAGATCTGATGTACATAACTGGGAAGATTTAGCTGCTGCTTTCTTTCGACAATACCAATATAACACAGATTTAGCGCCTACTCGTACTCAACTACAGAGTATGAGTATGGCCTCTAACGAAGGCTTTAAGGAGTATGCCCAGAAGTGGCGGGATTTGGCTGGAAGGGTGCAACCACCATTTTAGGATAGAGAGCTGGTTGATATGTTTTTGGGGACCCTGTCAGGTCCATTCTTTAATCACTTGATCGGGAGCTCATCTGCAGGGTTCACCGAATTAATTCTAACGGGTGAAAGGGTCGAAGCTGACATTAAGAGTGGTAAAATTCAGAAGGATGCAGCTGCTTCCACTGCTGTCAAGAAGACCTTCCCAACCAAGAAAGAAGCTTCTGCTGTTTACTCCCAGAGAAATCAAGGAAGAATGGAGCGCCAACCAGCGGTGGGGGCTGTGATGATTCAGAACTCTTCAGCCGATCAACCTCGAAGCAGTCAACCTAGAGATAACCAAAATAGGGTGGAAAGGCCACAACAACAATTCACTCGGATCAATATGACACCGGCTTAGGTCCTTCCTCATCTGTTAAAGTTAAACCTTACCAACTTGAAAGAAGCATCGAAAAACCCAAATACCTCTTCTCCCTATTATCATTCAAATGCAAAATGTGCATATCATTCGAACAGTGTGAGGAATGACACCAACAACTGTTGGGCCCTTAAAAACAAGATCCAAGATTTGATAGATGCCAAGGAGGTAGAGTTTGATGCTCCCGAAAAACCTAATGTGATATCCGCTCCTATGCCAAAACATGGTCATAATGTCCATGCTATTGTAGAAGATCTTCATGTTACTGCCGTTGATGACTTAATGACTCCATTGCCAATGATCAAAATGAATCTGTTGAAAGCCAGGATTTTCCCGGGTTGTGAAAAAGATTGTTACTTTTGTTCAACCTTGCAATCCGACTGTCCGCTGTTGAAATCAGGCATCCAACGCCTGATGGATACTCAAGAGATCCTCTTTCAGAAAACTCCTGTTGATACTATTACTCATGTTACTCCTGTTACTCCAATCAATGATATTGCTATAATCACAATTTCCGACAATCTTTCCAAGACCTGCAAAAGGCCTGTTAAGATTACACCTGATCCAAAGTTTGTACCGCTGAAGAATATGATGCCGGGGCCTATCCCATATAAGTCCAACAAGACGATACCGTGGAATTATGGAGGAGAGATTTTCTACCACGGTGTTAAGCAGATCGAATCAGTTGAAGAAAGTTCCGATGAAGAAACTCCTGATATAGGAAATATTGCGGGAACAAGTAAGATAACTCGTAGCGGAAGAATCTTCTCTCCGAAGATTGCTCCTCCAAGGGAAGTCTTCGGACCCTCAAGTGCTCCTGTGCCTGTCAAGATATCTGTGCAAAGTCCAGTGATTGAAGAAATTGTTACTCCCGAAGTTGTACCCTCTACTGTTACTGCTGATAAAGGTAAAGGGATCCAAGAAGCGCCCGTTAGAACGAGGGCTCAGACTTTGGTTATCCCCGAGACCACCCAAAAGGAAATGGAGGAAATCTTAAAGATAATTAAGAAGAGCGACTATGATATCGTAGAGCAGCTGGGGCAAACCCCTTCAAAAATCTCTATGCTAGCTCTATTGCTCTGCTCCGAGGCTCATGCCAAAGCCTTGATCAAATTCCTGAAGACGGCGCACGTGCCTCAAGAAACTTCTGCAGATCAGTTTCAAGAGTGTGTAGCCAGCCTTACAGCTGACAATGGTCTGGGCTTTTCTGATGCCGATCTAACATCCAAGGGAAGAAAGCATAATGATGCGCTGCATGTTTCGGTAGAGTGCAGGGGGACCACACTTTCTCACGTTCTGGTTGATACTAGTTCATCTTTAAATGTCCTACCAAAGAAAGCATTGGACAGATTGGACTGTGAAGGGTTGACCTTAAAGCCCAGTAATATCGTTGTTAGAGCCTTCAACGGTTCTAAGCGGATGGTTCACGGAGAAGTGGACATCCCAATTAAGGTGGGAACAAGAATTTTCAATTCTACTTTTTATGTGATGGACATCCGTCCTTCATATTCATGCTTGTTGGGAAGGACATAGATCCACAACGCTGGGGCAGTCACTTCTTCTCTACACCAGATGCTCAAATACCCAGTCCAGGGTAAGATCATAACAGTTCATGGTGATGAGGAGTATATGATAAGCCACTTTAACTCTTTCCGCTACGTGGAGTTAGATGGTGAATTCATAGAAACACCTTTCCAACACTTTGAAGAGGTTTCTCCCGAGGTTGCGGTAGCCAAGACAATGACTGATGTGCCCATTGTTGTACCTCAAAATTTGCCCTCCCATATTTCTCAAAACATTTCAAGAAAAATTCACAAGTCCAACCCGGAGCGTCATATTCAGGTGTTCTTTCGCCAAGATATCTCTGATAACATATTCTCAAATTTAGGTTCAGCTCAAGAGTCAATTCTTTAAAAAAGGTATCCGAATGTGTGAGTTTTCTCGAAGAAATATGGTGAAAAAGTGTGCTGAAAGTGCAGTTTTTACGCGCTAAAAAATTCATAACTTGAAGATCGTGGCTCGTTTTGAACCCGTTCCGGTGGCCAAAATTCCGTCTTGACATTATCTATGTTTTCATCTCTCACGGATGGAAGCCAATTTCGATCAGAAGGTCTTCAAAAATGTGGATTTATCAAGTATTTTCGTACAGAAAATTTGTGACAGAAGTTTATTTGCGTCATGTTCAGAAAATCATAACTTGGTCGATTTTCATCGTATCGAGCTGGTTCCAGCGCCAAAATTTCACAAATTGAGTTGGCTACATTTTCACAGAAGGTATTGAGTTCAAACGGTATTCAAAAGGCCTTCGTTTTTTGCTTAGAGTGCATGGCATGCTGAAAATCCTGAATGCTGAATATTATTTCATCTGGGCCGAAACTTCGAAAATTCATAACTCGGTCAATTTTTATCGGATTGGGCTCATATTTTTACACAAGGTCACTGACTCAGATATCTACAACTTTGCTTCAAAAGTCGAGACCGAATTATGCTCCGATCAATACCAGTTTTTTATTGAAGAACTTGTCAGAGTCGACACTGGAGCCCAAAATAAGTTTGTCTGAGCTGAAACTTCAAAAATTCATAATTAATTCACCGTTTATCCGATTGAGCCGATTTTCGGACAGGAGTTAGTTCTCGATATCGGCTACATTTTGTTTTCACATTTCAACTTCAAAAATTGCACTTAAGTCCCTACGATTTAGCCTGGAAAGTGACGAACTCAAGTGAACATTGGAGGCCCAATTGCACATTCAAAGCCCATTCAAACCAGGAGAGAAAAAAAGAAAACCCTTGCCACAACACTGTCAGAATATCAAATTCTTTCAAGAACCCTAAAACCTTGAAATCCTTATTACAAATCCCCTCTCACTACAAACAAGCCATCCGGTTACAAACCAAGATCTCACTACAAACAAGCCATCTCAGTTACAAACCAACATCTCACTACTTCTTCAGTAAGGGTAAGGCTGGCTTGATCTCCATGATCAAAAGGGCATAAAAGCATTCATGTCACTACTTTTCCAATAAAGGTAAGGTTGATTTGATCTCCATGATCAAAAGGGTATAATCATTCAAACATGCCATATTGACCTAAACATTAAATTTCTTCATATATTGGCTTTATTTGTATTTTATGATATATAGTAATTTATTTAATGTGTTCATGAGATTCAACACTGCAGATTTAGACAGGATCCCATGCAGGTTCATTAAGGAACGTTGAGGCCAAAACACAAATGGCCAAAAGCCAAAACCCAAATGGCCAAAACAGAACAACTTACACATGACACCAATACATGGCGAGACAGACATACAAATGGCCAAAACAAAACAGTTTACACATGACGCCAACATCTGTTTCACCCCTCCAATCAGGCTCGTATACTCCTAAACTCTCTCTCTATTTTTATTATTTTCCTTTAATTAATTAATTAATCATTATTCTTTTTATTAATCACTAACCAATTAACATTTTTTCCTAATAAAATAAAAAACACAAAAAATATTTTATTTATTAAAATTAACTTCATCACTTTTATTTTTGTAAATAAATTAATTTAATCAATTTAGCTTTAATTAGATTTAAATTTCAATATTTTTTGCAATATTTAAAATCAATTTAGAATATTAGGTTTTTATTAGCATTAATTCAATTTATTTTATTTCTTTAAAAAACTCAAAAATCCAAAAATATTTTCATTATTTAATTTAATTTAATTGTTCATTTAATTTAATTTAATTGTTCATTTAATTTAATTCCATTTAATTCAAAAATAACCAAAAAAATCACTTTCTTTCAAAAAAGGGTCAAAACCCCAAAAAACTCGCATCCGATTTAATTTCCCGCACGCGATCCATTTTTCCATATTATTATACTTGCTTCCGGAATGTAATAACTTTAATTAGGACTTTATTTATTTATTACTTTATTTTACTTTCCGCAATTTAAATTAAAGGGTTTGTTTTTGGCGATGTAAATACCCGACGCCTTGTAATAGTTTAGCTTTATTTTCCGCAACTATCAACTGTTAGATGTATGTTAATTAGGCTATGCATGACAAGACTTCTCTTAAAATTAAAAGCAATCGTAGCTCACCATAACATGTACAAAGATAACTTAACATGAAACCTGATACACTCGCACATGCCACTCTTAGGGTACGCCTCACTTGGTTCCCTCAAACGTGGTCATTGAGTATAGGGTGTTTTAGAGGTCGCCCTCCTGTCTAAAGATCAAAGTTGCCTCGAAACGGTTGCCTCAGATAAAACGATCTAAGACATTAGGGTTAGCGCTAAGACGTCCTACCATTGCTTTAGTGACCACATGTCCCTAAAATCGAATTGACTTGAAAACTCCAACGACGGTGCTACCTACTTCTCAATAGTGGGATAGTACTGTCTTAAGGACATTTACACAACTTAATTTCCTTTGAGTAGGTAGAGGTTCTAAGGTACTCGCTCTTTCAAAACAAAAACAACTTTTCGCACTTACACTTTTTTTGACAAAAGTTTTCAAACAAACACTTCATACACTCTTGAGGACTGATACAAGAGTTCAAACGAAGTTTTCAAACAAACTTTTTCAAAACCCACAAACACAAGAAAAGCAAAATCTTTTGAAAACATAGTGAGCAAGTACCTAAGAGCCCGTGGATAACCACAGATAGAAAGGGTGCTAATACCTTCCCTTTCTATAATCTACCTCCCGAACCCGAGAGACATCTCGAAAAGGAATTTTGCTGTGCTTTTGTCCTTTCCTTGTTGGAGAACATAAAAGACGGTGGCGACTCTTGCTTACCGCGACATTTCGCGAACCAGCATTTCAAAACAGTCAGTTCTATTTCCATCGATCACACCCATCATTACCAAACCTGTGTCCCGGATGTCATCCCTTAAATATGCAGAGGTTGTAGTCAAGGAAGGAGGAAGCACAATATGGGGTCAAATGCCAGATTTTCCTGACAATACATACAGGTTCGGATTGGGTTTCACTGCTGCTAGCCAGAAGGCTGTGCGTCGCTCCCGGGCTGGAGGACCACCCTTAAATATCACTCATCATGGAATTCATGCTTTAGAGGATGATGATGAAGAAAGCAATTTTGAAGATTGGATCTTTCCAACCATTGAAGGGGGACTGAACAACTGGGAGGCGAAAGACTTTGTTCCCATTACTTTCATCAATCAGTAATTTATCTTTTGAACATTTCCTATTTGGTGTGTAATAATTATTAAACAATTCGTACACTCTTTTTGCCTTATGCCTTACCGGGGCATATAGGTCCATTTGTAAGGGTTTTGATTCTTCATTTTCATATGCCATTTTTAATGAATCATGGACGTTTTCATCTATAAACTTTTGTGTTCATTTTATTTCCTTTTACATTTTATTTTGTTTAAGGATGGCTATCCCTTACACACACCCACACTTACAAAATGCAGGTACCCATCCACTCCGGATTCCATGGGTAACAATTCTGCTTTGGCCTTCAGTGACTCTGAAGATCTGGTCAATCATTCCGAATACGAAGGTGATGAAGACTGTGAAGTGCCTGGAGAGTTGGCTAGACTTTTTCAACAAGAAGAAAGGGTTATTCTTCCCCATGAAGAGTTGTTAGAGACTATCAATTTGGGTACTGCCGAAGACAAAAAAAAGGTTAAAGTGGGTGCCAACCTGGAGCAAAGCGTCAAAGAGCATTTAGTTTAGCTGTTGAATGAGTTTGTTGAGATCTTCGCCTGGTCCTATGAAGATATGTCGGGACTGGATATGGATATTATGGTTCACCGTCTCCCTACAAGAGAAGACTGTCCACCAATCAAACAGAAAGTCCGCCGAATGAGGCCCGACATGTCCGAAAAGATCAAAGCTGAGGTGATGAAGCAGTTCAATGCTGGCTTTCTGGCTGTTACTTCCTATCCACAATGGGTTGCTAACATTGTGCCCGTGTCTAAGAAGGATTGCAAAGTCAGAATGTGTGTGAACTACAGAGACTTAAACAGGGCTAGCCCTAAAGATGAATTTCCACTACCACACATTAACATCTTGGTTGACAACACATCTCAACACAAGGTATTCTCTTTCATGGACGGATTTTCAGGGTACAACCAGATCAAAATGGCCCCCGAAGACATGGAGAAGACTACTTTTGTTATGCAGTGGGGTTCCTTCAGCTATAAAGTGATGCCATTCGAACTGAAGAATGCCGGGGCAACCTATCAGCGAGCCATGGTAGCTTTGTTTCATGACATGATACATCATGAGATTGAAGTCTACGTAGACAACATGATAGCCCGTTCACAGACAGAAGAAGAACACCTCGACCATCTACAAAAGCTGTTTGTCAGATTGAAGGAGTATAAGCTCAGACTGAACCCTAGCAAGTGCACTTTCGGAGTCAGGTCTGGTAAACTCTTGGGATTCATCGTCAGCAATAAAGGCATTGAGGTTGATCCTGCTAAAGTCAAAGCTATACGAGAAATGCCTGCCCCCTGCACTGAAAAGGATGTTAGAGGTTTCTTAGGACACCTAAACTACATTGCAAGGTTCATTTCTCACCTAACATCTACCTGTGAACCAATCTTCAAGCTGTTGAAAAAAGATCAGGTGGTTGAATGGAATGACGACTGTCAAGTTGCTTTCAATAAAATCAAGGATTATTTGCTAGAACCTCCTATCTTGATGCCACCCGTCGAAAGAAGGTCGTTAATCATGTATCTGACTGTTTTGGATAATTCGATGGGGTGCGTACTCGGCCAACATGACGAGTCTGGCCGAAAAGAGCATGCCATTTATTACCTTAGAAAAAAGTTTACCGACTGTGAGACCCGATACTCACTTCTCGAGAAAACTTGTTGCGCTTTGGTATGGGCTGCTCACCGACTAAGGCAGTATATGTTGACACACTTTACTGATTTCTAAAATGGATCCGATCAAGTACATCTTCGAAAAGCCTGCTTTATTTGGAAGAATCGCTAGATGGCAAATGATCCTGACTAAGTATGATATCTAGTATAGGACCCAAAAAGCTATAAAGGGGAGTGTACTAGCTGACCATCTAGCTCATCAAGCTGTCAAAGATTACCAATCCATGAAGTTCGACTTCCCTGACAAAGACATTATGACATTGGACAACATTGAAGGTAACAGACCATATGACGGACCTGAACAAGGATCCCGATGGACCCTGTACTTTGATGGTGCTTCAAATGCACTCGGAAACGGTATTGGCGCGGTACTTATTTCTCCATAAGGTTGCCATACACCTTTCACTGCTAGACTCTACTTTAGTTGCACCAACAACATGGCTGAGTATGAAGCTTGTATCTTAGGTCTCAAGGCTGCGATTGACCTAGGAATCAAATCTTTGGTTGTATTTGGGGACTCAGCTTTGATTATCTGTCAAATCAAAGGAAAGTGGGACACTAAACATCCTAATCTTATCCCATACAAAGAACATGTCCTGACATTGTTACCTCATTTCGAGCAGATTACCTTCGAGCACTTCCCGCAAGAAGAAAATCAGCTAGCGGATGCTCTAGCTACAATGTCTTCCATGTTTAAACTTAACTGGAATAATGAGGCTCCCTAAATCACCGTCGAGCGAAGGGACGGACCTGCGCATTGTCATGAGATTAATACCGAAGAAGTAGTGGAACAACCCTGGTTTCATGAAATCAAAAGGTATCTCTAAACTCGAGAATACCCTGAAGGAGCTTCAGTCAACGACAAAAAGTTCTTAAGGAGATTTGTTGCCAAGTTCTTCCTGAGCAATGGTATCCTATATAAGCGCAACCATGATTGTGTTCTGCTTCATTGTGTGGACAAGGTTGAAGTTGAGCAGATCATGATTGAACTACATAGTGGCACATTTGGCACCCATTTGAGCGGACATACGATGGCTAAGAAGATTCTAAGGGCAGGCTACTACTGGTCTACCATGGAAGCTGACTGTCATCGATATTCTCGTACCTGTCACAAATGCCAAGTCTATGGTGACAAGGTACATATTCCTCCAGTTCCTCTCAATGTCCTAACAGCTCCTTGGCCATTCGCAATGTGGGGAATCGACATGATTGGAGAGGTCAAGCCTACGATATCCAATGGACATCGGTTCATCCTGGTGGCTATTGATTACTTTACCAAATGGGTCGAAGCAGCTTCCTTCACCTCTGTTACAAAGAATGTGGTTGCCCGCTTTATTAAGCAGAACCTCATATGCCGGTATGGTATCCCCGACAGGATCATCACGGACAACGGTACAAACCTGAATAACACTGTGATCACCGCTCTGCGCGAGCAATTCAAAATTCAACATCACAATTCATCTCCCTATCGGCCAAAGATGAACGGTGCTGTTGAAGCTGCAAACAAAAATATCAAGAAGATCATTCAAAAGATGACAGTCACCTACAAGGACTGGCATGAGATGTTACCAATTGCTCTGCATGGATGTCGTACCACGTCACGTACTTCAACTGGGGCAACCCCCTTTTCTTTGGTATATGGCATGGAAGCTGTTTTACCTATGGAGGTTCAGATTCCTTCCTTGAGAATTATGAAGGATTTTGGTTTAAGTGAAGACGACTGGATTCAGACCCGGCTTGATCAACTTAACTTGATCGACGATAAGAGACTTACTGCTGTTTGTCATGGTCAGACATATCAAAAATGGATGATCAAGGCTTTCAACAAGAAAGTCAAACGTCAGGTGTATTAAGTCAGAGATCTTGTAATCAAGCGGATTATCCTTCCGCAAAGTGATCCCAGGGGAAAATGGACTCCTACTTACGAAGGACCATTTGTGATCAAAAACATCTTTTCTGGAGGGGCGATGATCCTGGCCACCATGGATGGAGACGACCTGCCGCACCCTGCGAACGCAGACATAGTCAAAAGATACTACGCATAAATGACCCGACAAGTTGAAAACCCGAAAGGGCGACTTGGGCAAAAATGGGCATCCCGGTGAATCGAAAACCCAAAAGGGCGGTTCAGGCAAAAATTAGGGATAAATAAAAAAATCTGTACACCCGGCAAGTTGAAAACCCGAAAGGGAGACTTGGGCAAAAAAGGGTTTCCTGGTGGATCGAAAACTTGAAAGGGCGATCCAGGAAAAAGTTAGGGAATTAAAGCGTATGACTATGACTATGTCTCGTCGGATCACTTTAAGGACAATCTCTTCACGGACAAGCTCCAAGCTTCTGATCAATCCAATCATCTGCGAACGAAGCAATGAATGGACAAGATACTCAGAGTTATGAAGGCTATAGCAGAATGGGAACCCCATGGAATTGTTACACATAGCCATCTTTCTTTGTATAAATTTTTCTCATTTTTATGACAACATTATCTTACTAGGATGTCCGTCTCCTTTGTACAAAATACTTACACAAAGTTAATACAGAGATATTTCAAAGTGCATAAATTTGTTTGTTTTTTATTTCTTTTTTACACTTGTGTTTTATTTGAAAACGTCCAATGATTTATTAAATGAGCATATGCATTTGAATATAATCACTGCTTACAAATAAAACGGAATGAGAAAGGATAATTACTAATAGGTTGAAAGTATAGGAAGATATCTTTATGCTATTCCGGAGGAAATCCCCTACAGTATGTCATCCAGACCCTCAACAGAGCTAAAACCTTGAAATACATATCCCCAGCGGAGTTAAGTTTCAAAATCGCCATCAGAGCTAAGTTTCTAAACTCCCGATCCCCAGTGGATCCAGAAGACTTTGAACTACAAATCCCCAGTGAAGATGAAACTTTCTTCCCCAACGGAGTCCAAAAATTTCAACCTCTAAACCATAGTGGGGATCATCCGATTTCTCCAAATCCTCCAACAAGTTATCTTAAAACCTAGAAATCAACCAGATAACAGTTAACTTTTGTTCTATCCCCAACCAAGGATAAAACCTCAGAAGATTGGCATACTCCCAACCTCCTGATACCCTTAACAGACTGAAGATTCTCATTCTTAAAACCTCAGAAGATTGGCATACTCCCAACCTCCTGATACCCTTAACAGAATGAAGATTCTCATTCTTAAAACCCCAGAAGATTGGCATACTCCCAAGCTCCTGATACTCTTAACAGAATGAAGATTCTCATTCTTAAAACTCCAGAAGATTGGCATACACCCAACCTCCTAACCCAAAACGCCTGAATCAAGATTCTCATTCTTGCTTCCTCAATAGATTGGCATAAAACCCAAGCTTTTGAAAACACTCTAATAGGATAAGCATTCTCCCCACAGAGTTATTTCTCTACAGATCAAAGATTCTCGATCTCGTTCCTCCGGTTGAAGCCTCCCAGGTTTTGATTCCCCAGTAGAGATCTTCAGAGTTTTCCTTATTCTCCAGGAAAGTCATGAATGATTCTCATATCCCCGCAGAAGTTGTCAAAGCTCTTGTTAATCCCCATAAGTCACCAAGGATTTTCAATCCCCAACGTAGTCCAAAGAATTTTTCCAGTCTCAACAATCAAAGGTTTTGAATCTCCAGCAGCAGTCAAGGGTTTATTTTCCCCGGCAGCAGTCAAAGATTTCATTATCTCCCGTTATCAAGGATTTATTTTCCTCAGCAAGGCAGTTAATCAGCTTACATGCGCATCCATTACATCCATAAATCATAAACATTGATAGAACACATTTTATTGCATCATACATATCATGCAACATAACTTTGTGTTTTAGCTAACATTTTACCCTTTTCAGGATAAGATTAAAAGCTACCTTTAACAAATGTTCAAAGATTTCAGATACAATACAGATACACCCCAGGCACGACAATCATTCTACTACTCATTCAGACTTCAACAAACAGTTACAGCTCGTATACGCTCCAGACACGGACACCATTCCTTTGCTCATACGAATCCAATCTCTGGATACAACTCAGATACGTTCCAGATACGGATACCATTCTGATAATCATTCTCCTGATTTTCAACAAACAAATCTTGTATAGCATCTTTTAATCCCATCTACAGCAAGATTCTACCATCTCCAAATGGAATCTTTAAGCCCATTCCCCCAGTTACATTTTGACGAGTGCAAATTTACGGGCACTCTAGTGTCCAATCATCTTTTACCTTCGAGTCACGAAAGGCCAAACTCGCCAATCTAACTCTTCAGGTTCAAAAAGATTGAACATGGGCAACTGTTGTACCCCAAAATTTTCCCTCTAATTTTATCAACATTTCTCATCACAAGGCTCTTTGAAGTCAAGATCAAGCTAGGGTTTACTCTGCTCAAGACATCTCCTTGCACTGTTGACCTAAATTAGGGTTTGAGTTTGCACAAGGAATTTTGGACTTCTAATGCTCAAAGTGGCTTTCATACTTCATGTTGGACTTACAAGATTACCTCTACCAAGTTTGAAGCCTTGAATCAAATTTTTGCCCAGTCAATTGGACAGTTGACCTAGAAATCAGCTGTATTGGGGAAAAAGTCAAATGTGGCCAATTTACAGTCAAACCTCATAAATTTTGACCCACATCAACATTATAGACTCATATGAACCATTTGATCAAGTTTGGACCACAACTCCACAAGAAATTTGATTAGATCACGAAAAGGGCAAAATGGTCATTTTTAGGGTTTTGACTGCACAAGGGCAATTTCTGATTTTTGACCTAGACAATGGAAAATTGGGTTCAAGCATGGATTCAATGACTCAATGGAATCATCTTGACCTAATCACAAGGTTCAAAAGATCTCAATTGCATTGGATTGACAGATGAATTTCTCAGTCAACTGATCAAAATTTGACTGTACACTGAAAATTCAAACTTTGACTTTTTGTTCAAAATCAAGTGCCAAGGGTCATTTTTCATTAAGATGTGTCAAAACATGAAACTTGTTCATCAAGAAACCCAATTTTGCAAATTAGGGTTTAAGATTGAAAATTTTCATAACTTAGAATTTTTCTAAGTTATGAAATTTTCTTAATTGTTTCTAACTTTGCCCAACATTTTCACCATGATGAAATTGGATTCAAACAAAACTTCCAACATGAAAGTTGTAGTCCTCCACAAATTCTACAACTTTTATTCACAAAGTTTTCCCAAAAGAGGCTTGGATTTCAAGTTATGATTTTTGGAACAAGGGTCCATGAAACTTTTAACTTAGAGAAATTTTGCCCTAATATATATATACTTTTATTTTATTAGATACTCTAGAATAAAAACATAAAAAATATTATACTTTTATTATTATTTATACTTAAAGAATACTTTTTCTAAATATATTTTATTTTTGTATATACACTATTTTATTTTACTGTATATAAATAATATAGTCAATATATTTACATTCTTAAAAATTAGGGTTTTACCCTTAATAAAAAAATGATGATCTTTTTATTTATTTCTTTCTTTTTACATTAAATATTTTTACATACATAAAAATAAACAAAATCTTTTTTGCATATTCATATTATTTTGTATATTTATTTGATTTGTTTATTTAAATATTATTCATTTGTTATTTATGCCATTTGATTCAATTTGGATGTAATAGTAAAACTAGGGTTTTAATTTTTTGTCAAATAATCCCCATTCAAAATTGTATCCCCTTTCCCATAAATCAAATGTTGTAATAGTATAGATTATTTTACGCATTTACGCTTTCAATTATGCCATGATTAGAGATTAGTGTTTGTATGCAAAAATCCAAAATTAACAAGTAGCTTGACCTAATACAAAGACAAAAATGCATGAAAATCAACACCCAATGCACACTTGCACCCCTAGGGTTACATCCACTTGTTGCCTTAAAAATGGGCCATGTTATGCATGTTGGATACTTTGGCAAAACAAAAACACTACAAAAGACCATAGTCCCTCGATGACGCTATTTTGATTGCCTAAACAAAATGATCTAGTCCCTCGGAAAATTGCTAAAGGTACTTGACAATATTGCTATCATGGTCTATACGATGACCCGCGCCTGTCCCGTTTAACATCCTAATATAAGGTTGTTTACCAAATGCAATGGTAAAACAACACTGTCAAAAGGGTTAAAAACATATAGGAAAGATCTTTGAGTAAAATAGGGTAGATAACTCTTAGTTACTTGATCAAAACTTGCAAAACATCCTTGCTATTTTCAAACACACATCACAACACAATTTCAAAACATTTCCCAAAAACGAACTTTCAAAACATTGAAATATCTTTTCAAAAAGACAAACACCTTTGTATATATTCAAACAAGAATCATTACAAAGGTTGCCACAATGATGGCCTCTTTTTTCAAAGTATTTTCAAAAACCACACACACAAAGCACCATTTTAAACAATTGAAAAGCAAAAGCAAGTGATCTAAACAAGTAACTAAGAGCCCATAGAAAACCATGGATGAAAAGGGTGCTTGCACCTTCCCTTTTCATAATCTACTCCCCGAACCCAAGAAAACATCTCAAAGGTCTTTCTTGTGATTTTTGACCTTTCCTTAGGATAAAATAAAAAGTCGGTGGCGACTCTTGCTAAACCAAAACATTTGCAATCACAAACGCAAAACTTCAATTCAGTTCTCCCAACGTATCACAGAACTGGCGACTCTGCTGGGGAATATTTGAAAGTGGAGTAACCTTAGGGTTTAAATCACCTTTACATGCTTACCTTGTTTGCTTTGATTGCTTTACATTTTAGTTCTATTGTTTGGGCTTGAAATCCTCTACCTGGATTTGGGAAACATTCATAGGTAAATAACAATACGTTGTGGAAACTGTGCGGGGTATACCGACATGGTTGAAGCAATAACTATATTAGTGCGACATATTTGTGGGTACCGGTAGCCTTTGAGTCAATCAAAGAGAATACGGGGCCGCTGAGTTATGTCATGAAGCACTAATGAACTCTTAGAACCTTACTTGACCATCTTGGACTTATTAGGGGTAGTGAGATGACCGACTTTGGTGCAGTCCGAAGTTGGTAGATACTCGATACTACACTCATTGAGGGTTGTTTTCTTGGAATATTTCAGTCGCCAGTTAAGTGGCTAAACTGAAACAATGAACACAGAAAATAATCCAGGGATATTGAGCTCCTTAGAACCCGGTTACTATTTATAGGACAGGTTGAGCCAACTAACTTCAAGAAGGTACTTACCTATGAAACCTCATGCAAGCTTGAAACTAGGATCTTGTGTGATTTGCTTGTACATATACTTGTGCATACATCATGAACATCATGAAGCATCATATGCATCCACTAACCATTTCAAGGGTTTGGATCTTCATCTTTGTTCTTGTCTTGTAGGTCATGGAATATCTTCGCAGGAAAACAATTCAAGTCAACCTTGTGAGAATCCCTCCTCAACTCAAGGAGCTTACTTCCAAGATTCCAGAGAATTCTCCCTTCAGTGAAAGACATGGTAGACTTCTCAACTTGGTCAACTCCAACATTGAAGAAGACATGGTGAAAGTCCTCTTCCAGTTCTTTGACCCACTGCACCATTGCTTTACATTTCCTGATTACCAACTAGTACCTACTTTGGAGGAATTTTCTCAACTCCAGAGGATTTCTATTCTCCATCAACTACCCTACAATGGTATGAAAAGATAACCAAAGCCTGAAGATATTGCTCAAGCCCTACACTTGCAACCATCTGATATCAAAGGTCATTGGGAAACCAGAAGTGGTGTCAAGGGTTTCTTGGCAAAGTTTCTGTTTGAGAAGGCACAAGACTGCTGGAATTCTCTAGATCTACAAGCTTTTGAGTAGATTGTAACACTTCTCTTTTATGGGTTGGTCTTGTTCCCAAACCCTGACCAGCTTATAGATGTGAGTGCTGTCAAGATTTTCATATCTCGGATCCTGTGCCTACATTGCTTGGGGACATCCTACACCCATTTCACACACGAACAACGAGGAAAAGAGGTGTTCTCATGTGCTGTACTCCTCTTCTATCAAGGTGGTTTATTTCTCACCTTCCCCAGTCAGTCTTGAAGAATGAATAAGGCTTGAGGTGGTCACAATGATTGATGACTCTTACACATTCTGATGTTCATTGGTGTTCTCGGTCCAGAGAAAATGTCATCATCATTGATCATTGTGGGGAGTTCCCTAATGTCCCACTACTTGGAATTAGGGGAGTCATTACCTACAATCCTTGTTTGGCTTTGAGACAGTTTGGATATGCTCGAAGGGATGGCCCTCATGACATGCTGATTCTTGACTTGGTTTTTGACTTCGACAATGACGCTCAAGGACTTCGACAAAGGTTTATCCGAGCTTGGAGGATGCCCAACAAAGTGGATAGTAAGACCTTGGGACATAAGAATTCCATCCCCCTTGAGCCTTATCTCAAGTGGGTACGAACCCGTACCCAGAGTCTTATGATGCCTTACCCCCACATTCTCCCCGTGATCAAAGAGCCTGTTATGGAAGGAGAGGTTCCATACACCCTCCTACATCCAGACATGCCAACATCATTGGAAGAATTGCAAAAGAGTTGGATACAGCTCAAGGAAGAACGAAATACTTTTGAAGCCAACTTCTATGCCAGTGAGAAGAAGGTTTTGGAACTTACCCGTTGACTTCACGAAGAGGAGACTCTTAACACCTACATCGCACCAAAGAGGATGCGTAACGTCTTTTTACATTAAGAATTTTGTAATATTTTTCCCATGGGGAATTTATGTACTGACAAACTTCTTCTTATTAATATGACGTGTGTTCTTTTTTGTCTGCAACAACTTTGAATTTCTAAATCCTTGAATGCATTACCTGAATACATATCATTCATCATATGCATAAACAGGTCTTCACACCAGGTTTCCTTATCTTTCTGCTGTTTATTTCAGCAAGATGGATATAGTGCAGACGGTCAAAGATCTGCAAGCACAAAATTCGCAATTCCAACAACTCCTTCTGACCTTGGAAAAGGGTCAAGATGACCTTAAAGCATTGGTGAGTAAACATGGCAAGAATCCAAACGTTAAGGCTCCCTTTCAAAGAAATATCAAACCTATTAAAATGTTTCCAAAATTGTGAAAAACTTGCCCTTCTTGATATGAAATGAACATGGCCTCTTTTGCACGAAATCTTAGGCCCAATGTTGATTCAAAACATCAACCTATGTGTCCAAATCATTTATCTAATTTTTATGCATTTTATTTTGTATTTATTTGAATAAAAACAAAATTAAATATGAATAAAGTATAGGAAAATGAAAAGCAATGTGAGAGTGAATTTAAGAGTCCTTGAGTAAGTCATAAGCATATTTGAATCTCAAAAAATAGGTCCATGAGCTTAAAAATGTATTTTTGCTCAAAGTTGACTTTTTGCATTTTCACCAATTTGCCCTGGTCATAACTTGCTAAATTTTCATATTTTTAGGATTATTTTTGAATTTTTAGAAATCCCAAGATGTTAACTACAATCTCTATGTTGACCATTTTTGCATTTGGAGAATTTATCTAGATGTAACTTGCCTTGACAAAAAATGCCTTTTTGTTGACTTTCAAAAAGACCTGTAATATGTTGGCTTATATCTTCCAAATGATGCATTTCTTGAACTTGAGGATACAATAAAAGTTGTAGGGAATTAAATTCTCTTCAAAATTGGCTTTGGTTTGAGAAAAATGTATGAAGCATGTGAAATTTATGCTTGGTCAAAGTTCAGTTGACTTTTCCTAGGAAACCCTAATTTTGCAATTTTGGGTTCTTGATGATTTGAGAGAATTCCTCGAGGAATCATGATCAAACCTTGATAAAATGATGGATATCACTTCTAAATGTTGATGTTGACCAAAAATCTTGAAGTTTGACTGTATATTGACCACAATTGACTTTTGATCTAATACAGTTGATTTCCAGTCATCTGAGCAATTGACTGAGCAAACTTGTAATGCAAGGCATGAAAATTGGCATGAGCATTCTTGAGGATATATTAGGAACCATGGAAATAACTTGAGGCCTTTGAAACCTAAAATTCTTTGTGAAAAGTGAAACCCTAGTTGGAAGTCCATTGCTTAGGAGGAGAAGTTATCTGGTCAATTCTTGGTCAACCTTGAGCACTTGAGGGCCTCTAGGAGTATGTTTTGAATAAAATGAGAGGGAAAATTTTGGGGTACAATAGCTGCCCCTGTTCAATCATCTTAAACCTGAGGATTTTAGATTGGCTTGTCTGCCTTTCGTGATCTGAAGGTGGAAGATGATTGAACACTAAAGTGCCCAGAAATTTGCGCTCGCCAATGCAAGGTGTAACATTGTCAGCTGATAGTATGCTTGAATGGGCTTAGAAGATGCCATTCAGAGAGATGGCTGAGAGTCGTCAGATATGGGCTTATAGATGCCATCCAAAGTAAACATTAACTTCAGCTGGAAGAAGTATCAGAAAAATCATTGGTCGGTTTAGTCTGAGCCTGAATAGGTCTACTGGAAGAAGTATAAGAATAGATCCTTGGTCGATTTACCCTGAGCCAACGACTATGTACGACCGTATTCAATTGGAAGAAGTATCAGAATAAATCATTGGTTGATTTAATCTGATCCAGAAGAGGTCTCTATATCTTTAACTGGAAGAAGTATCAGAATAAATCACTTGTCGATTTATCTGAGCTAGAAAAAGATCTATTGAAAGATGCATCAAAATAAATCATTGGTCGAATTAATCTGAGCCAACAAATATTTATGCTTGTTTTTATCTGGAAGAAGTATCAGAATAAATCTTTGGTCAGTTTAAACTAAGCCAGAAAAGGTCTCTATATCTTTAACTGGAAGAAGTATCAGAATAAATCTTTGGTCGATTTAGACTGAGCCAGAAAATATCTACTGGAAGATGTATCAGAATAAATCATTGGTAGATTTAATATGAGCCAAAAGAGGTATCTATATCTTTAACTGGAAGAAGTATCAGAAAAAATCATTGGTCGATTTATCTGAGCCAGAAAAAGATCTACTGAAAGACGTATAAGAATAAATCATTGGTCGATTTAATCTGAGCCAGCAAATAGTTATGCTTGTTTTTATCTGGAAGAAGTATCAGAATAAATCTATGGTTGATTTAGCTGAGCCAGAAGATAATTTGCTGGAAGAAGTATCAGAATAAATCATTGGTTGATTTACCCTTCCAGAAGATATTTATGTCCGACTTCAACTAGGAGAAGTATTAGAATAAATCATTGGTCAATTTAATCTGAGCCAGAAGAGGTCTCTGTTGTCTTTAACTAGAAGAAGTATCAGAATAAATCATTGGTCGATTTAAACTGAGCCAGAAAAGATCTACTGGAAGATGTATCAGAATAAATCATTGGTAGATTTAATCTGAGCCAGAAGATGATCTACTGAAAAAAGTATCAGAATAAATCATTGGTCGATTTACCCTGAGCCAGCAGATTATTTATACTTATATTTATCTGGAAGAAGTATCAGAATAAATCTTTGGTTGATTTATTTGAGCCAAAAAATGTCTACTGCCGTCTTCAACTGGAAGAAGTATCAGAATAAATCATTGGTCGATTTAATCTAAGCCAGAAGACGTTGTTTCTGATAAGATTTCTTGGTCTTATCAGTAATTGATGATGTTGGTCTGTTGATAGATCTTTTCTTGAAAAGGTAAAGAGATAGCTGTATGTAATGTCATGATGTATGAAATGCATTGAGAAATGATGTTCTAAAAATAAATGAGATTGTGTTATATGTATATGCCATGACATTTGGAAATGATGTATGAATGTGAGCGTATCAGTTTCTCTTTGTAGTGTCGTTGAACTAGGGAAAATAAATCCCTGACTGCTACTGGAGAAAAGTGTTCTGCTGGAAGATTTTACCAACTTGGAGAAATAAGCTCCGCTGGGGGATGACCTTCTGTAGCTAGAGAAATAAACTCTACTGGGGAAAGAAGTTTCATAAACTGTTTGGGGATTTTATGAAAATCTGTTGGGGAATCCGAGAGGTCCATAGACCATGCTGGGGAAGTCTCCAAGATGCTAGAGAAATTATTTATCCTTTTTATCGAGGAATGTATCTTTGTTGACGATGAATTTTGTAAAGATAATCCCCTAGGGGTGATTGCTCTGTGGGGATTTACAGATGACTTTTCAACGTCGACCCAACTCTTAAAGCCTTTAGTAATTGTCTTTATGTTTTTTATGCATATATTTGTAAACGGTAATCATATTAAAATGCATATGTTCGTTAAACATAATCACTGGACGTTTTTGCAAACAAAACAGAAAATAAAAATAAATAGTTTTGAACTTTAAAAGAGTAATTTTGTATTGATTTGAGAAAGTCTGCCTATAATAGGCGTCTTTGTACAAGGAGACGAACATCCTAATAAGCGGAATGTCATCGTAAAAATGAGAAATATACAACGTGGTACACAAAGGAAAAAAACTATGTGAAATAATCCCATTGGGTTTCAATTCTGCTATTGCCTTTATATCTTTGAGCGTCTCATCACTTTGCTGCTCGACAGAAGCTGACTGGATTGGTCCGTACCATTCGAACTTGTCAATTTGATAATGAATTCTGGTTGTAAGGTGATCCAACGGGACATAGTCATACACTTTTAATCCCTAACTTTTGCCTGGACTGCCCTTTCAAGTTTTTAGTCCACCGGGATACCCTTTTTTTGCTCAAGTCGCCTTTTCAGGTTTTCGACTTACCAGGTGTACAGATTTTTCATATATATATATATATATATATATATATATATATATATATATCCCTAATTTTTTCCCGAACCCTTTTGGTTCTCTGGGAGGCCCTTATTTTTTCCTAGGCCAGTCAACCTAGCAGGTCTCTTTTCATGTGTAGTATCGTTTAACTATGTCCGCATTTACAGGGTGCGGAAGGTCATCACCGTCCATAATGGTTAATATCATGGCTCTGCCAGAAAATGTACTCTTGATCACAAATGGTCCTTCATATGTAGGAGTTCACTTTCCCCCGGGGTCACCTTGTGGTAGGATAATGCGCTTGATTACTAGGTCACCAACCTGATATACCTGACGTCTGGCCTTCTTGTAAAAAGCTTTGATCATGCATTTTTGGTACATCTGACCATGAAAAACAACCGCGAGCCTCTTCCCATCAATCAGGTTCAATTATTCAAGTTGAGTCTGAATCCATTCGTCTTTGTTTAAACCTACATCCTTCATGATTCTCAAGGAAGGGATCTGGACTTCGATGGGTAAAACAACTTCCATACTGTATACAAGAGAAAAAGGGGTTGCCCCTGTTGACGTGCACACTGAGGTACGATAACCATGAAGAGAAAAGGGTAACATCTCGTTCCAGTCTTTATATGTTACCGTCATTTTCTATATGATTTTCTTTATATTCTTATTGGCAGCCTCCAGAGCGCCATTCATCTTCGGCCGGTAAGGAGAAAAGTTATGATGTTGGATTTTAAATTGCATACATATCTCGGTGATCATAGTATTATTGAGGTTGGTACCATTATCTGTGATAATTCTTTCTGGTATACCATACCGACAGATAAGATTGTGTCTGACGAATCGAGCCACGACGTTCTTGGTAACATAAGCAAATGAGGCTGCCTCTACCCCCTTTGTGAAGTAATCAATGGAGATAAGGATGAAATGGTGTCTGTTGGAAGCGGTAGGTCTAATCTCTTCAATCATATCAATTCCCCACATTACGAATGGCCAGGGAGCAGTCAAGACATTTAACGAAACCGAAGGCACATGTATTTTGTCAGCATAAATTTGGCATTTGTGACAAGTTTGGGAGTGATGATGACAATCTGCTTCCATAGTGGACCAATAGTATCTTGCCCATAGGATCTTTTTAGCCATTGTATGCCCACTAGAATGGGTGCCAAAGGTACCTTCGTGCATATCCTCCATAATTTTCTCCGCTTCTCTCTTATCCACACACCGCAATATGGTAGAATCATGGTTACGTTTGTAGAGAATTCCGTTACTCATGAAGAACTTGGTAGAGAACCTTCTTAAGAATTTTTTGTCATTGATGGATGCTCCCTCAGGGTACTCTTGAGCTTCGAGATACCTTTTCACCTTGTGGAACCAAGGCTTTTCTTCTACTTCCTCAACATCGATCTCATAACAGTGGGCCGGTTCATCTAATATTTTGATAGTGATCTGAGGGGCCTCGTTATCCCATCTTACCTTAAACATGGATGACATGGTAGCTAGTGCGTCCACTAACTGGTTTTCTTATTGTGGAATATGTTCAAAGGTAATCTCTTCAAAATATGGGATCAATGTCACTACATGCTCTTTGTACGGGATGAGATTAGAATGCTTTTGTCCCATTCTCCCTTAATCTGACTGACCACCAAGGTTGAGTCTTCGTATACTTATAAGAACTTGATCCTCATATTGATAGAAGCCTTGATACCCATAATGCATGCTTCATATTCGGTCATATTGTTGGTACAATTAAAGCATAGTCTGGCGGTGAAGGGTGTATGGCAGCCTTCTGGGGAGATAATCACATCACCAATTCCATTTCCGAGTGCATTGGAAGCTCCATCAAAGACCATAGTCCATCGGGATCCTTTTTCAGGTCTCTCATACGAACCAGGTTCTTCATAATCAGTTACTAGCAAAATGTTCTCATTCGGGAAATCAAAATTTATTGATTGGTAATCATCAACAACCTGATGAGCCAAATGATCAGCTAGTACACTTTCTTTAATTTCTTTTTGGGTAGTGTATTGAATGTCGTATTTGGTAGGGACCATTTGCCATCTTGCTATTCTTCTGGAGAGAGTGGGCTTCTCGAATATTTATTTGATAAGATCCATTTTAGATATCAATAAGGTAGTGTGAGTCAACATATACTATCTTAGTCGGCGAGCAGCCCATGCCAAAGCGTAACAAGTTTTCTCGAGCAGTGAGTATCTTGTTTCACAGTGCGTAAATTTTTTGCTAAGGTAGTATATTGCATGCTCTTTTCGACCACCTTCGTCATGTTGCCCTAGCAAACACCCTATTGAATTTTCTAATACTGTTAAGTACATGATCAGAGGCCCTCCTTCAACCAGAGGCATCAAAATTGGAGGTTCTTGAAGATACTCCTTGATTTTTTCAAAGGCTGTCTAGCAATCATCATTCCACTTCACTACTTGATATTTCTTCAGTAATTTGAAGATTGGTTCACTAGTAGCGGTTATGTGAGAAATGAATCTGGCAATGTAATTTAGACGTCCCAAGAAACCTCTAACCTCCTTCTCGGTGCGGGGGGCTGGCATTTCTTGAATGACTTTAACCTTTGCAGGATCTACCTCAATAACTTTGCCGTTTACAATGAAACCTAAGAGCTTACCACATCTTACTCCAAAGGTGCATTTGTTTGGGTTCAGTCTTAACTTGTACTTCTTTATCCTTTCAAATAGTTTTTGCAAATGGTCCAAGCACTCTTCTTCAGTCTGAGACCTGACTATCATGTCGTCAACATAAACCTATAGCTCGTGATGGATCATATCATGGAACAATTCTACCATAGCACGCTGATAGGTTGCCCAAAATTCTTCAACCCAAATGGAATAACTTTGTAACGTAAGGTGCCCAACTGTGTGACAAAAGTTATTTTCTCCATGTCTTCAGGTGCCATTTTGATCTGATTATAACCAGAGAAACCTTCCATGAAGGAGAAGATATAATGTTGTGCGGTATTGTCAACCAAAACATCAATATGGGGAAGTGGAAAGCCGTCCTTGGGGCTTGCCCTATTCAAATCCCCGTAATCTACACACATACGTACTTTACTGTCCTTCTTAGGTACCAGTACCATGTTCGCAACCCATTGTGGATAAGAAGTAACAAATAAGAATACGATATTGAATTGTTTCATAACTTCATCCTTGATCTTTTCTAACATCTCAGGATGTATACGACGAACCTTTCGCTTTACTGGAGGGAAGTATTCTTTCATTGGCATACGATGAACCACGATATCAGTATCCAGTCCCGGCATGTCTTTGTATGACCAGGAAAAGATCTCAACATAGTCATGTAGCATCTGAATTAACCGTTCTTTAACACCATTCTCCAAATTGGCACCTATCTTGACTTCCTTTTTATTCTCTTCAGTACCCAAGTTTACTGTCTCGACCAGCTCTTCATGAGGTTGTATTGCTTTTTCCTCTTGCTGTAATAGTCTAGCAAGTTCTCCTGGTACTTCACAATCTTCCTCACCTTCGTCCTCGACTTGGTGGATCGGATTTTCAAAGTCATAACTGGCAATAGCATAACTGTTATCAATGGGATCCAGGGTGGATGTGGATCTGCAATTTGATATGTGGGTGTGTGTAAGGGCACATAGCTATTTTGACGAAATAAAGTAAAAGAAAAAACAGAGAGCGTAAAATTTGAATGAAAAAAACGTCCAATGATTTATTAATGACATATGAAAATGACATGTGATAACCGTCACAAATAGACCCTTGTGCCTTGGGTAAGACACAAGGCTTTAGAATTTAAATTGTTCAAAAATTACATATCCTTAAAAATAGAAAAACAACTACTCCTGGATAAAAGAGATAGGCACAAAGTCTCTAGTCGTCCAATTATTGAGTCCACCATTGATAGTAGGGAAGATCCAATTGTCCAGGTCATAATCATTGTTAGCATCTTCTACAACATTGATTTTATGGTTGCTGATGCGTAGTGGTGGTCCTCCGGCGCGAGCATGATGAATAACTTTTTGAGCTCCTTAAGTGAAACCCAAACCGAATTAGTCAGACTTGTAGGGGATATCTAGAAGTTGGCCCTAAATAGTACACCCACCGTCTTCAACTACAGCCTTAGCATTTTTTAGAGAAGCCATTTTCAGTGGAGGTCTGGTAATCTTTGGAACAACAACAACAACTTTCGTAACAACGATTGTCTGAGGAATCTCTTCAAAATTCTAACAGGGGGTCTCAATGAACTCGCCGTCCATCTCGACATATCTGAAAGAGTTCAAGAAGCTTACCATATACTCTTCTTCTCCATGGACTATAACAATCTTGCCATTAATTGGATATTTTAACATCTGATGCAAAGTGGAAGTGACAACGCCGACTTTGTGAATCCAAGGGCGTCCTAGTAAGAAAGAGTAAGACGGGAGAATGTCCATCACATAGAAAGTGGAGTCAAAAGTTTTTGAACCAAATTTAATCGGGATGTCTACCTCCCCATGTACCATCCTTTTAGAGCCATCAAAAGCCCTCACCACAATGTTACTGAGCTTTAATGTAAGTCCTTCACAGTCCAACCTGTCTAAAGCATCCTTGGGTAGCACATTCAGAGACGATCCCGTATCAACTAAAACATGAGCCAGAGTAGTGCATTTCACTCAATAGAGACATGCAGGGCATCATTATGATTTCTTCCCTTAGGAGTCAAATCAGCATCGGAGAAGCCTAGTCCATTGTCGGTAGTCAGACTAGCAACAAAGTCTTCAAATTGGTCAGCGGAAGTCTCTTGTGGCACATGAGCAAACTTCAGGAACTTCACCAGAGCCTTAGCATGGGCCTTAGAGCATAACAACAAAGCTAGCATTGAAATCTTTGAATGTGTTTTCCCTAATTGTTCCATAATGTTGTAGTCATTTTTCCGTATGATTTTTAAAATTTCCTCCATTTATTACTTGGAGGCCTCAGGAGTGGCTTCTTTAGGTGGCTCTGTCCGGGTAGGCTCAACCGATACTTCTTTTCCCCGAGTCTCAGCTAACTCAGTAGAAGGAATAACAATAGGAGTAGCATCAGGAGTAACAACATGAGTGGAAACAAGAGTAACAACATGATTATTAGCAGGAATAACAAAAGGAGTGGCAATAATCTTTGGAGAGATTTCAGGAGAGAAAATCCTTCAACTTCTAGTAACTTTACTGGTCCCAACAATGTTGTCAATGTTAGGATCAATATCTTCAGTAACTTCATTCTTGATGGATAATAGGTCTTTCTTGACGCCATGATAATATATGTCAGCTCCATAATTCCAAGGAACGACTTTGTCGGAGGAATATGGTATGGGCCCTGGAGAGGTAATGATCAGGGGAGCAATTATAGGGCTGTTAGTAATCCTTATAGGCCCTTTAGAGGAGACCCTTGTAGGATTATTTGAGATGGTAATAATTGACACATCTTCACATCTTACATCTTCACATAGGCTTTTCATAGAGGGAGTCTTCTCAAACAGAATTTCCCTGTCGTTCATTAGGCGTTGGACACCTATCTTCAACAATATACAACCATTGGGAAGGGATGCACAAAGGTGACAATCTTCATTACAACCCGGAAATAAATTGGCTCGTAGGAGGTTCTTCTTAACAATTGGGAGAGGAGTAGTCAAATCATTCACAGAAGAAACAAAAAGGACACCATCAACAACATTGATACCTTTGTCATGTTTGGGCATCAGTGTGGTTATTACATTAGGGGTCTCAAGAGGGTCAAATTCAATCTCCTTTGCATCAATAAGGTCTTGAACTTTATTATTCAATTCCAAACAATCATTCGTATCATGCCTCAGGTTGTTAGAGTGGTAAGCACATCGTGCATTTGGATTATGGTGGGGAGAGGAAGTGTTTGAGTTTTGGGGAGGATCCTTCAAAGTGACCAGGCCAGACTTCAACAAATTTTGCAATGCCTGAGACAAAGGCATGTTGATTATGGTGAATTGTCTTCTAGGAGCATCCTGCTTGTGCTGATTATTTTGTTGTTGAGCTAGTGCAGGGTTGGAGATCATTACAGCTCCTACCGTTGGACGACGTTTATCTTTACCATGACTTCTCTGACCATAGGTAGCATTAACCTCTTTCTTTCCACTGAACGGCTTCTTCACAGTACTTGAAGATGTAGCCCCTTGTATTTTTCCACTCTTGGATACCAGCTTCCACTCGTTCTCCTGTCAGTATCAGCTTGGTGAATCCGGTTGAAGAGCTTCCAATCAAATGGTTGAAAAATGGGTCTGTCAGAGTACCCAAGAACATGTCCACCAACTCCCTATCAGACATGGGAGGCTGAACTCTACCAGCGAGATCCCTTCACTTTTGGGCATAATCTTTGAAACCTTCACTAGAACCCATAAACATGCTTTGGAGTTGTGTACGGGTAGGAGCGAGGTCAACATTGTATTGATATTGCTTGTAAAAAGCAGCATCCAAATCTTCCCAATTATGAATGTTGGTTCCTTCCAACTGATAGGACCACTCTAACTGCATCCACTATAAACTCTCCTAAAAGAAATGGACCCATAATTTCCTATTAGCTGTATGGGGTTGGATTTTCCTGACGTAAGACCTCAGATGTAGCTTGGGACAGGAAACTCTATCATACTTTGCAAAAATGGGAACTTTGAATTTTTGTGGGATGACAACTCCCGAGACCAACCCTAGCTCTTAAAAATCCAAACCAGGTACTCTCTAAATCTCCATAGCATTGAGACGATCCTCCAGCTATTTATACTTGTCATCAGCGGGAGGATATTGTTCTTCAGCATAATCTGCTTCCTCTTCATCAGTCCTTGGGCTGTTATCTTCTTCTTTTTCCTTCTTGCCATCCTCTTCCTGATTCTCCCCATCGATTGATGGAGTTGTGAATTATAGAGCTCGCTTGGTTGGTCCTCTAAATCTTCTTCCCATATTCAGGACGCCAGCCGATTTCTTTACCTTTTTTGTCTTCTCTTTAATAATGAGAGCTTTTAGATCTTCCTATCCTTTAGCCAGAGCTAGGAACATCTGTTGGAATTGGGAGTTTTATGCTTGAAGATCCTTAATTGTTTGTTCAAGATCCATTTCTTTTTGCTGAAATAAATTGCGAAAAGATAAGAAACTTATCCTGAAATACTTGCTTATGTGATGATATGCATGATATGTTTATGCAATATTTTCAAGGACCTCGTAGGATTTAAACTCTTTAAAGCAGAAACAAAGACTTTTTATTAGTAAGCTCAAATGAAATCAAAGTTTACAAAGAAATAAAAATTAAACTTCTAAAACTTCTAGGTTTCCCATGGGCGCTTCCTTTTCGTGCTGATATAAGCATTAAGACTCTGCTCCTCGTGAAGCTGCTTCGTCAGTTCCAACACTTTCTTTTCACTGACATAGAATTAGGTCTCAAAGGTGTCTCGTTCTTCCTTGATTTGGATCCAAGACCTTTGCAACTCTTCTAAGTTTGTTGGCATATCAGGATGAAAAATGATGCGAGACTCATCCCCTTAGGCTCTAAGATCATTGGTAAGATGGCAGTATATGGCATCATAAGACTTTGAGCACAAGCTCACACCCATTTGAGGTAAGGTTCCAAAGAGATGAGGTTCCCGTGCCCTAAAGTCTTACTATCAGTCTTCTTAACCATGCCTCAAGCGCGAATGAACTTTTGACGATAACCTTGCTGATCATTTGAATAGTCGAACATAATACCATGGATGAGCATATTAGGAGGACCATCTCTTCGTGCGTAACCAAACTGACGTAGGGCTAAATAAGGGTTATAGGTGATACCTCCTCTAATTCCAAGGAGTGGCACATTATGAAATTCTCTGTATCGATCAATAAAAGAGATGTCTTCTTGAAAGTGAGGACACCAATAGATATCAGAGTTAGAAAGAGACATTAACCTTTGATTTCACCTTAAGCCTAACTCATTCTTCATTACTTATTGAGGAAGGTGCGAAATAAACCGCCTATAGAGTAAAGGCATACAACACATAAGAGTTCCTCGTTTCTTCATAGTACAGGTGTGGAGTGAATGCAGAATATCCCCGAGCAATGTAGGTACTGGATTGTGAGTAAGGAAAATTACGATGGCATTTACGTCTATAAGTTGGTTTGAATTAGGGAACAAAACCAATCCATAGATCAAAAGAGCCAAGATATCTTCAAAAGCATGATAACTCATGGCGTCTAGGAATAACTGAGCTTTCTCCATCAGAAACTTTGCATGAAGACCTTTAACTCCACTTCTTCTCTCCCAACTGGATTTAATGTCAGATGGCTTCAAATGCAAGGCTATGGCAACTTTTTCAGAAGTTGGATCTTATTCTAAACCAGTGAAAGGTATATGTTCCAGTATAGGCAAACCAAGTAGCTTAGAGAATTCTTCCAACGTGGGCACCAACCGATAGTCTGGAAATGTGAAGCAATGGTGCTTAGGGAATTCTAAGCTACCGGTTTAGAGAATTCTTCTAACGTGGGCACCAACCGATAGTCGTTAAATCTGGTAGTAACCAAACTGAGCAAGTGATCATATCTTTTGTTGAATGGTGAGATTTCGGGAACTCTTAAGTCCAGCTGCTTAAGTTTGGGAGGAATTTCTATGAAGTTGATCTGAATTGTCTTTCTGCGAGCAGAATCCATAACCTACATGTTGCACCCCAGAATTTGCCCTCTCATTTCTCAAAAGATTATCCTGGACCCTCAGGTCTGCTTTTGGAAAATTTCAAGTCTCAAATTACAATTTTCTAAGAAAGTCATTCACGAGGGCAAAATGGTCAAAAAGCATGCTGAAAAGTCAAACTTTGACTTTTGGGTCAAAAATTAAGTTTCAACAATTATATTTCATCAAGATATGAAATTAGTTCATCAGAAGTCAAAAGTCAGAAATTACTCTGAAAAAAATCCAAATTTCTAAACATTTAGCAATTTTTCTAAGTGTTAAGAGAATGTGGTACTTCAGAACTTCTGGGCTAGCCCCCACGCAAGCGCAATCAGAATTTGCAAAGACGATTCAAAATATGACCCTTCAATCAGAACGTAGGGAAGCAATATTCTTCTGTCAGAACATTGGCTCTTCAGCATACATAGGCTACGTTTCTAGTCTTCTGCGATCAGAACATCACCAAATCCCAAAACCTCGTTTAAACAATCTGCCGCACTACTACAACACAATACTATAACCAGTAGCTAATCTAGTCCACGCCTGCGTTTTCCCAAATCCCATATTTGCACCAAATACAAAAAGCTGTGATAAAAAAGCAATGGAACAGTGTGCCAAAAATGTTTAAATCCCATTTGTTTTCCCCCCCAAAACCACAACAAACTCACCTATAAATAAGTTGCTCCACCACACTTGAAAAGGGTTGGCTTTTGGAGAGAGAGAGAGAGAGAGAGAGAGAGAGAGAGAGAGAGAGAGAGAGAGAGAGAGAGAGAGAGAGAATTATCTAAGAGAGAAAAGGAAATAGTAAAAAACCTTCGCAAATCCTAAATGTGATACGGTGGGAAGAACTGACTGTTTTTTGGAATGCTGGTTTACATTTTGCGTTTGTGTTTGCAAAATGTCACAGTAAGCAAGAGTCTCCACCGACTTTTATTTTATCCAACAAGGAAAGGAAAAAAGCACAGAAAAATTCCTTTTTCGAGATTTTCTGAGCACGAGGGGTAGATTATAGAAAGGGAAGGTATTATCACCCTTTCTATCCGTAGTTATCTACGGGATCTTAGGTACTTGCTCATTGTTTTCAAAATTGTTTTCTTTGTGTTTGTGGATTTTGAAAAGTTTTTTATTTTAACTTCGATTTAACTCTTGCTTCTATCCTCAAGAGTGTAATGAAGTGTTTTTGAAAATTTTGTTTGTAAAGGAGTGTAAGTGAAAAAAAGTTTTGTTTTGAATGAGCAAGTATCTAAGAGCTAATATACCTACTCGAAAAAGGAATCGTTCTATGCTAATTTCCTTTAGACAATGCTATCCCACTATTGATGAGTAGATAGCACCGTTGTTGGAGTTTGAGGGTCAATTCGAATTAGGGACGTGCGGTCACTAAAGCAATGTTAGGACGCCTTAGCGGTAACCCTAATGTCTTAGATCATTTGTTTGAGGCAACAATATCCAAGGCAACCGTTTCGAGGCAACTATGATCTTTTAGACAAGAGGACGACCTCTAAAACGACCTATGCTTAATGACCGTGTACGAAGGCAACCAAGTGGGGGTGTACCCTAGGAGTGCGCATATGCGAGTGTGTTGATTTTGGTTATTTTTTATCTTTGTACATGTTAAGGGTGATCTAAGTTGATTTTAGGTTAGAACATTCAGTCTTGTCATGCAAACCTATTATCAAACATCTAACAGTTATAATTTGCAGAAAATAAAATGTGGAATTTAAATTACAAGGCGTCAGGTATTTACATCGCCAAAGACAAACCCTTTAAAAATAAATAAAGCGGTAATAAATAAATAAAAGTCCTATTAACTATTACAATCCGGGACCAAGTACATTATTGGATAAAAGAAAATAAATCGCGTGCGGGAAATTAAATCGAGTGCAAGATTAGGGTTTTGACCCTTTAAAGAAGACATTTTTTGTTGTTTTTATTTTAAGAAAGAAACTAACCTAAATTAATTACTAAATTAATAAATTAATTAATTAATAAAAATAAATTATTTTTTGGGTTTTTGTTATTTTAAGAAAGAAAATAAAGATTAATTGAATTAGTGAAAACCTAATTAAGTCTAGTTAATTTTAATTATTTACAAAAATAGGTTAAAGTTATTCTAATTAATACCTAAATTAATTAATTAGTGTTTATTAATAAAAATAAAAATTTTGAAGTTTAATTAAATATAAAAATATTTTTGTGATTTTATTTTATAAAAGACTGAATTTTAATTGGTTAGTAATTAAATAAAAATAATAAAACAATTAACTAAAACAAAATAAATAAAATAAGAGAAGAGGGGTTGGGCCTGAAATAGTGGTGTGATTAGCAATCTGAAGGCCCATTAGAGCTGGCCTTGTTTGACTTTTTTGGATTTGGTGTGCATGTGTGGACCAACGCCTATGGTGATCCTTCAGCTTGGACTCTCAGATCTGGCCTTTGGCCATCTGTCCCTTGGATGCCTGAGGGAGCATGGTGTTCTGCACGCTTGAATATGCACAGGAGTACCTGAAGAGGAAAAATATAGAGAAAGTGGGGGACCTGGGATTCGAACCCAGGTCCTGAAAGTGATTGGAATGCTTGCCTTGCCACTACGCTGCTTTGTTTTGTTTGTTAGTAATATACAAAATAATAATAATAAAGCAAAACAACAATTATTGTTCAGAAAAATAAAATGCGCGAAAAACATTTGAATGGGCCAACCGGAGGATGACACGCACTCATCCCTGTCCTCAGGCCTGTAATAACATTACCCGCGGATTTGAATCCACAGCTAAATGCACAGGCTTGTTCCAAAAATCATTCCAGGCCACATAATTGAGTTCTAAAGGCATGGTTGTACTCGTCCTTCCCTCCCGATCACAACCATGTCCATCTCGTAGCCTAATTTCACCTGAAAAGAAAAACCCCAAAAACACTTCCAAGAACCCTAACTATGGCGTTTTACATTACAGGTTAGATAAACAAAATTGAATGATGCACATGGCTTGAAAATATTGTGAGGATTACAAATATGCCAATAATTTGTTCAAATGATGCAAGAATGAAGAGTTACGATTTCAAGAACAGAGCTAGATATAGTGACACTTACAATTCTTGTGAAGGTCTGAGAACACTTGCTTTTGATCCAGATCGCTTGTGTGAACACCCAGGAAGAGATTGGGACCGGTCTCAGCTTTTGAAAATGCCTCTAAGCACAATTTTGATTTCAAGCTTTTTGTCACTTTTTTCCAACTTTGTTTTGCCTCTTTCTGCAATTACCAACCCTTATTTCGATTGCTTTGGCTTCCTTATGTATCATGCTTTGCATTAGGGTAGAAATCATGGACTGAATCTCTCTAAATCAATGCATACATATTTGATTTGATCTCTTCTTTAAAATTTCCAATTTTGCTCAATCTCAATCTTTTTGCACATGATTTGGTGAGATTCTAGTTTGATGATGATAATGATGATAATCAAAACCTGAAACAGCCAAAAAAATCTTATGTGATCAAAGTTTTGGATTTTATATGATTTTAGTTGATTAAAAATGAATAAATTCAATAAAAAATCAAATAAAATAATAAAAATGAAATATGATCTCATGGCTGAAGCTAGGACACGTGGTAAATGATGCAAGCTCAAATAAAGTGGAAAAGAATGGGCCCATTTGACAAAATTTGAAGTTTTGGGGATAGTTGACTTTTGGCAATTTTGCAAAAATGCTCAACTTCAACAATGCATAACTTCTTCAATTTTGAACTCTTCGAAGTGTTCTTGGACTTTTTAGAAATCTTGAGATGTCCTCTAACCAACCCTTTTGGTATAATCTCATATTTTATATTCCATGCTCAAGTTATAAGCTTTGTAAAAAAAGGTGTTTTTGTTGACTTTCAAAAATGACCTATAATGTCCAAATTTATAACTTCTTGTGAGTGCATTTTTTGATCTTGGAATATGAAGATGGATTATAGGAAATTTAATCCTCTTAAAAATGAGATTTGGATGGGTCATTTATCATAAAGTATGAGAAAGTTATGCTTGGTCAAAATTGAGTTGACTTTTCCTACAAAACCCTAATTTAGCAACTTTTGAGTCTTGATGAACTTTGAGCAATCCTTGATGAATTATGATCAACCATTGATCAAATGATGAAATTTACTTCAAAATGAGAATGTTGACAAAAAATCTTGAAGTTTGACTGTTTATAGGTCACAGTTGACTTTTGCCCTAGCACAATCGATTTTTGGACCTTTGAGCAATTGACTGAGCAAACTTCCTCTATAAGGCTTCAAACTTGACATGGATGATCTTGGGAACATATTACGACATTGGGGAGCACTTGAGGTCATTTGTATTCAAAGATCTTGATGCAACACAAAACCCTAATTTGGGGAAGACTACCTTAGGAGATAACTTATCTGTCCAACTCTTGAGTAAACTTGAGCAACTTGGAGATTTTTCTTGCCATGTTTTGAGAAATATGAGAGGGAAATTTTTTGGGTACAACACTAAACAAAACCTTTTTTCTCCCCTTTGAATCAAAGAACTTAACATTTTCTCTTCTGTTGTTCTTGCTAACTCCAGATCACCTGAAGGCACCGATTCAAGTCCCAAACGTATGTTCCATGTTTAAGGTAAGTCTTTCTGACTTTGAATCTTTTCATTTAGAATATCATTAAATATGAAAATATCATAGTATTGATGCTGTCCATATCATTGCATAAGTAGAAAAAAACAGTGGATCAAAACTTCTTGAATAAAGCTAGGCTCAGAATTAGGATTAAACTTCTATGAACTGTTGTGCTTTTATCTTTCTGATTTGCTGTTGTTAAGATCTTAATAAATTGTTGATGTGCTGATTAATATGAGGAAAGGGTTGAGATGTAACATATAACTTCTGATTTCTCTTCACCATTTTAACACACACAGAACTTCTGATTTTCGCTCGCTGTTAACACACACTGAACTTCTGGCTTTCACGCACTATTTTAACACTAAGAACTTTTGATTTTCACTTGCAGTTAACACACCCTGAACTTCTGATGTTCACTCACTGTCTTAGCACATATTGAACTTCTAAGTTCTCCTCACTATTTTAACACTTAGAACTTCTGATTTTCACTCGCGGTTAACACACACTAAACTTCTGATGTTCACTCACTGTATTAGAACATACTGAACTTCTGAGTTCTCCTCACTATTTTAATACACAAAACTTCTAAGACTTTGTCACTGTTCTAACACTCAGAAGTTCAGCACATAGCAACCCAAAACTTCTGTGTTTTCCCTCTAACGTTTCTTGTAGGACCTCAAAGTATATCAATCCAGAACATATGATTTCCTCTGACGTTTCTTTCTGAACCACAATGCGCCCAACATCAGAACTTCTGATCCCCTTTGTTTTGCTTTCAGCAGCATGCTAATTCTATCTCTCATTATTTCCCTTTTTTTTATCATTTTTAATATTAATACCCTTTTTATTAATATAAAAAATACATAAAAATACTTTCTTTTTATTAATTAATTTATTTCTTTAAGACAAAAAACATTTTCTAAACAAGTCCCTTTCTTTTTTGCATTGTACATTTCAATATGGTTGTAATAGTTAATTAGGATTTAAATTCTCGCAACCCCCCATTTATAAATTTGTACCCCCATCCCTAAATGATGTAATAGCGTAGGACCTTTATATTTCCGTAATTTATTTCTTTTAAGTATAAATGCTAGTAATTAGGGTGTGTATGGCAAGACATAAAATCAACAAATAGACAACCCAAAAAATCAAAGACTAAATGCATGTAATCAAACACACTTGCACACTAGCACCCTTAGGGTAATCCCATTTTGTTGCCTATTGGAAAATAGTCATGTCCCTCGAATATGGGCGTTTTAGCAGAGACCCTCGATAAAAGATCGTAGTCCCTCAATGACCCTTAATGTTGCCTTCGGTAAACGATCTAGTCCCTAAAACGACATTTCTAAAACGTCCCATAGGTTGCCTTCTATGACTATACAAACGTCCCACGCCCGTCCCTTCACATCCAATGATGGGGCTTCTTTCCAAATCAATTGTAAGATAGCAACATCTAAAGGAGGAATAAAAGAACCTTTAAGACTTTTTGAGTAGGTAGATTCGCTCCTAGTTGCTCGCTTGCTCACAAAAAAAACATTTCATACACCAATACACTCATTTGAAACATTTTCAAAAGACAACACTTTGTACACGTTCTTATAGAAACGAGAACCATTACAAAGACATTTTCAAAAATACTTTCAAAACCCACACCACAAGAACATTCAAACAAAAAGCAATTGATCTAGCAAGCAACTAAGAGCCCGTAGATAACTACGGATGAAAATGGTGCTAATTCCTTCCGTTTTCATAATTTACCCCCCGAACTCAAGAAAACATCTCTAAAGGTCTTTCCTATTCTTTTCAGCTTTTCCTTATTGGATAAAAGAAAATTCGGTGGCGACTCTTGCTATCCGCGACATTTGCGATTAAACGCAAAACACCTGAGTCAATTCTCCCACCGTGTTACAGAACTGGCGACTCTGCTGGGGAATTCTACTTAAAAGTGGGGTTACCTTAGGGCTAGATCACCTTTACTTGCTTTTCATGGCTTGACTTGCTTGCTTTATATTTTGGATCCTTGTTTGGGTTACTGTTAAATATCCTACACCTGTATCTGGGGCACCTTTTTAGGTAAGTAGCAATAAACTGTGAGGGAGCTGTGCAGGGTATACCGACACAGTTGAAAGTAGCTACGTTGATGTGATACTTTGGTGTGTACCGGTAGCCCTTGAGTAATCAAGGAGAATACATGGCCGTTGCATGGTATCATAAAGCGTCAACTGATCTTAGCACCTTAATTGACCAACTTGGCTTTTAGGATGTAGTGAGATAGTCGTCTTTGGTGTAAACCCAAAGTTGGTTGATACTCGATGCTACACTCATTGAGGTTTGACTCTTGAGTTTTGTTTGGTGGCAAGCCAATTGTTTATCGGAATGAAATTTGGGGGAAAGATCTGTGATATTGAGAGCCCTTAGAACCCAGTTACTATATTTAGGACAGGTTGAACCAATCCAACTTCAAGAGGGTATACCTTAAAATCCATGCAAGCCTTAAACCTAAGGTCATTGTGTGATTTTCCTGTGTTTGCTATATCTTCTATATCTGAGAATAATCATGACATCATAACATAGCATACCATACTAACCATTTCAAGGATTCTTAGGGTTTACTTTTGTCTTGTTTTGTAGGACATGGCCCTCGCCCGCAGATTCACTATCCAAGTCAGTCTGGTAAAGGTACCTCCTCAGCTTAAGGAATTGGTATCAAGGGTTCCTGAAAGCTCTCCCTTTACTAAAATACATGGTCGACTTCTCATCTTAGTCACATCAAACCCTGATGAAGAAATGCTAAAAGTACTCTTCTAGTTCTTTGACCCTCTACATCACTGCTTCACTTTTCCGGATTACCAGTTAGTTCCTACTATGGAAGAGTTTTCTCTGTTACTAGGGGTGCCTATCCTTAACAAGGTACCTTTCAGTGGCATGGAAAGAGACCCTAAACCTGAAGATCTGGCTAAAGCTCTGCCCTTACAACGGTCTGACGTATTAGCAAATTGGGAAACCAGGCGAGGTGTCAAGGATTTTTTGGCTAAGTTCTTGTTTGAGAAAGCTCATCATTTTTGGGATACCATAGACTTACAAGCTTTTGAAGAGGTATTATCCCTTCTAATCTATGGGTTGATACTGTTCCTCAATCTGGACCAACTCATAGACGTGAATGCGATTAAGGTTTTCTTGTCGCACAATCCGGTACCTACTCTGCTTGGGGATATCCTACATTCTTTACATACTCGCACTATAAAGAGAAGAGGGACCCTTCTGTGTTGCACTCCTCTTTTGGCTAGGTGGTTTATTTCGCACCTACCCCGATCCGTCCTAAAGAATGAACAGGGTTCGAGGTGGTCTCATAGGCTAATGACTCTTACACATTCGGGTATTCATTGGTGTCCTCGATCCTCGGAGAATGTTACCATCATTGATCGATGAAGAGAATTCCCTAATGTCCCTCTCTTAGGAATTAGGGGAGGAATCACTTACAACCCTTGTTTGGTGCTGCAACATTTTGGATATGCGAGAAGGGATAGTCCTCATGACGCACTTATCTAAGGAATCATCTTCGACTACGAGAATGATGCTCAGGGTTACCGTAAAAGGTTCATGCGAGCTTGGGGCATGGTACATAGAGTTAATAACAAGACACTGGGGAACAAGAACTCAATCCCTCTTGATCCTTATATCAAATGGGTGCGAGCCCGTGTTTAAAGCCTTATGATGCCTTACCATACTGTCCTACCAACGATTATGGAACCGGTTGCTGAAGGAGACGCTTCTTATCTTGTTCTCCATCCTGACATGCCAACTGATCATGAGGAGTTACAAAAATCCTGGGTTCAACTCAAAGAGGAGCGGGATATGTTTGAAACTCAATTCTACGCCAGCGAGAAGAGAGTCCTGGAACTCACTAGGCTACTTCATGAGGAGAGGAATGTAAACGCCTACATTGCACCAAAGAGGATGCGTTCCTGGGAGACCTAATTTTCTTTTTTGTTTTTTGCTTTAAGTTTTGTTTTGTTGTAATCCTAAAAGGCACCCTTTGTAACAATTCAAACTTATTAATACAATTAATGTGTGTTTATTTTGTTTAAACAAATTTGAGCCTTTAAGAGTCCTTGAAATCATTGCATACTGTGATACGGTGGCAGAACCGACTGTTAATATTGGTTTGCGTTTTTTGTTTTTTATTCGCAAAATATCGCGGTAAGCAAGATTCGCCACCAACTTTTATTTCGTCCAACCGGAAAGGAAAAAAGTACAGAAAAAAAATCCTTTTTCGAGATTTTGAGTACGGGGGTAGATTATAGAAAGGAAAGGTGTTAGCACCCTTTCTATCCATGGTTTCCCATGGGCTCTTAGGTACTTGTTCATTTTGAAATTGCTTGTGTGTGCTTTGCTTTGAAAATTTTGTTTTACTTCGTTTTAACCCTTGTTTCTGTCCTCAAGAGCGTTACGAAGATGTTTTTGAAAACTTTGTTTGAAAAGTGTTTGTGTGAAAAAGATTTGTTGTTTTGAGCAAGTACCTAACAGTTATCTATCTACTCGAAAAAAAGCGTTCTTTTCCTCCTATCCTTTTGACCGTGTTATCCTACTATTAGTGAGTAGGTAACCCTAGTCGTTGGATGTTTGATGGACTATCAAAAGGGACGTAATGGTCATTGAAGGCAACATGTAAGGATACCTTAGCATTTCGAAAGGACTGTCATCCTATATTCGTAGGCAACATCGAGGGACAAGATCATTTCTCGTAGGCAATTCGAGGGACGTTAAGGGACTATGATCTTTATGATGACTTTTAGATTGAGGGTCTTTTGCTAAGATATCCCTACGTTCGAGGGATATGACCATTGTTTCCGAAGGCAACCAAGTGAGGTAATACCCTAGGGGTGCAAGTGTGCAGCAGTGTTTGTTTTCAGATATATTATCTTTGAATTAGGTTATGCTATGTTCAATTAGTTTACCGGTCTTTCCATACAATCCTATTAGTATAAGCATTGCATAAAATATAGTAGCAGAAGGTAAAGGCAGAAGTATAAACCTAGGCTATTACAGAGCTTTGAGGCAGTTACATAATAATGAAAAGTGCAGAAAAGAAATCCTAAAACTATTACATCTCGGAAGCAATTACATAATTAGAAAAAAATGGAAAAATAAAGATAAATCTACGCTATTACATTGATAATGCGACCTATACAATTTTCCTAGAAATTAAAATGTAAAAGAATAAATAAAAAGAAATTAAGGAAAAATTAAAACCTAAAATTCTAAGTTAATGTTTTTGGTGTTTTTTGTAGAAAATAATTTTAAGTTAATTAAAAAACCTAATTCTAACTAATTTTAATAAAAAAAGGTTAATTAACTTAATTTATTAATAAATGAAAAAAAAGCCAAAAATTCAGTTACTAACTAAAACAAAAACTTAATCCTAATTTGTTAAAAAAAAAGGTTAATTAAAGGGTTAATTACAAAGAAAACCTAAAACCTAATTGTTTTCCTAATTTGCAGAAAAAGTTAATTAATTAAATTAAAGAGTTAATAAAAAAAGAGTTAATAATAATAAAAAAATTTTAAAACCTAAATTAATTAGGATTTGTAAAAAAGATTAAATTTGCCAATTAATAGGGTTTTTGATTTAAATAAAATTAGAGTTTATATGAATTTAGGGTTTTTAAGGAAGATATTAAAGAGAAAGAAATGATGCACAAAGGGTTAAAAATAAGCAAAATTATACATATTGCCAGGGGTGGGTGTTGACCCAAAAATTAATTTAAAACCTAAAATTAAAAAAACCTAAAATTAATTATTCGAGTTTATTATGAAAAATCAAAGGTTTGTGAAAAATGTTAAGTTTTATGAAAAAAAAAAGTTTTAAACAGAAAGAATGAAAATAGGTAAAAGGATAAATAGAAAGGAAGAAAACCAAAACCAATAGGGGTGGTTGTTGAACCCATGCCCTTAGCCTTCTTAGGATGTATGCCTTGCCATGAGCCATGTATTGGTTGTTCTGTTTTGCCCTAAGCGTTTTGTAATAATCTTGCATGGGATCCTGTCTAAATCTGCAGTGTTGAATCTCATGAACACATTAAATAAATTACTATATCATAAAATACAAATAAAACAAATATATGAAATTTTGTAATATTAAAACCGATATGGCATGTATGAATGCTTCTATACCCTTTTGATCATGGAGATCAAACCAGCCTTACCCTTACTGGAGAAGTAGTGAGATGTAGGTTTGTAACAAGGATGGCTTGTTTGTAGTGAGAAGAGGTTTGTAATAAGGATTTTAAGGTTTTAGGGTTCTTGAAAGAATTTGATATTTTGACAGGGTTGTGGTAAAGGTTTTTTCCCCTCCTTTTATCGTGTGAAAAGAATGAGATTATATAATGAAAATTAGAGCAAAGATATGGGCTTTGAATGTGCAATTGGGCCTCCAATGTTCACTTGAGTCCATCATATTCCAGGCTAAATCTCAGGGACTTAAGTGCAATTTTTGAAGTTTAAATGTGAAAACAAAATGTAGCCGACATCAAGAACTAACTCCTGTCCAAAAATGGGCTCAATCAGATAAATGGTGAATTAGTTATGAATTTTTGAAGTTTTAGCTCAGACAAACTTATTTTGGGCTCTAGTGTCGATTCTGACACGTTCTCCAATAAAAAACTGGTATTGATTGGAGTATAACCCGGTCTCGACTTTGGAAGAAAAGTTGTAGATCTGTGAGTCAGTAACCTTATGTAAAAAGATGGGCCCAATCCGATAAAAATTGACTGAGTTATGAATTTTCGAAGTTTCGACCCAGATGAAATGATATTCAGCATTCAGGATTTTCGGCGCGTCACGCGCACTCTAAGCAAAAAACGAAGGCCTTTTGGATACCGTTCGAACTTGATACCTCTTGTGAAAACGTATTCAACTCAATTTGTGAAATTTTGGCACCCGAATCAGCTCGATACGATGAAAATCGACCAAGTTATGATTTTCTGAACATGATGCAAATAAACTTCTGTCACAAATTTTCTGTACGAAAATACTTGATAAATCCGCATTTTTGAAGACCTTCTGATCGAAATTGGCTTCCATCCGTGAGAGATGAAAACGTAGATGACATCAAGACAAAATTTTGGCCACCGGAACGGGTTTAAAAAGAGCCACGATCTTCAAGTTATGAATTTTTTAGTGCGTAAAAACTGTACTTTCAGCACACTTTTTCACCACATTTCTTCGAGAAAACTCACACATTCGGAGACCTTCTTTAAAGAATTGACTCTTGAGCTGAACCTGAATTTGAGAATACATTATCTGAGATATCTTGGTGAAATAACACCTGAATATGATGCATCGGGTTGGACTTGTGAATCTTTGAACACCGAATCATTGCGAAACGGCGAATCGGTCTTCAGCACTAAAAATACTCTTAGAACATCCATTGACGAAATAAACGTCGCTTGTAACCTGAAGAAGTTTGATAAATATACATTGATTCCATAACCATAAAACCAATGATATGCATGTATGTAATAATGAAATGTAAGCCAAAAAGGTCAAAATAACGAGGGTAAATTTTGGGGTACAACACATACGCATATCATCCACGACATCGCATAAACAGTTTTCATAACAGGTTTCTCATCTTCAGCACTGTTTATTTCAGCAATAATGTCGTCTGAACAAAATATTAAGGACCTCCAGGCACAAAATGCCCAATTTTAGCAAATGTTCGTAGCCTTGGCTAAGGGGCAGGAAGATCTGAAGGCCCTTATTTTGAAAGAGAAGAAGAAGAAGAAGAAGGCCGCTGGTGTCTTGGATCTGGGTAGAAGATTCAAGGGACCGTTGAAGCAACTGATTAATCTGACCTCCTCGTCCAATGAAGGGGAAAATCAAGGAGGAGAGACAAGGGAGAAGGACATTAGCCCTGAGATTTCTAATAATGACACATATTACAATGATGAATAGTATCCTCCTGCTGAGGATAGATACAAATAATTAGAGGATTGTCTGAGTGCAATGGAGATCTAAAGAATACCAGGGCTGGATTTTGAAGATTTGGGCTTGGTATCTGGGGCAGTCATCCCACATAAGTTCAAGGCTCCAGTATTTGCGAAGTATGATGGGGTGTCATGTCCCAAGCTTCATCTCCGTTCCTATGTGAGGAAGATCCAACCTCACACTGCTGATAGGAACTTGTGGGTCCATTTCTTTCAAGACAGTATGTCCAGGACTCAGCTTGAGTGGTTCTATCAGCTGGAGGGAACCAATGTCCGCAACTGAGAAGATTTGGCTACTACTTTTTACAAGCACTATCAATATAACGTTGACCTTGCTCCTACCCGTACTTAACTCCAGAGTATGTCCATGGGTGCAAGCAAAGGGTTCATGGACTATGCACAAAAATGGAGAGATTTGGCTGGGAGAGTCCAACCCCTTTTGTCTGATAGGGAATTGGTCGACATGTTTCTTGGTACACTGTCTGGTCCATTCTTCAATCACTTGATTTGTAGCTCCTCAGCTGGCTTCGCCGAGCTGATATTGACTGGAGAAAGGGTAGAAGCAGGGATCCGGAGTGGCAAGATCAAGAAAGACACCTCGACAAGTACAGCGAGGAAGCCATTCATGGGTAAGAAGGAGGTCAGTGCCATTTATAACTCAATAGGTCAGAGAAGAGCTGAGCACCGTCTAATGGTAGGGGCTGTGATGATACCTAGGCCTATGGCTACTCAACAATAAAATAATCATCAAAGGGTAGAAAGACTGCAAAGGAATTTCACCCGGATTAATATGACATTGACTGAGGTTTTACCCCCATCTGTTAAAATCTAACTTGGCAACCTTAAAAGAGGCTCCCAAGAATCCTAACACCACATCTCCTCGTTACAATCCAAACGCTCAGTGTGCTTACCATTCTGAAAGCCTGGGCCACGATAAAAATGACTGTTGGGCTCTGAGAAATATGATACATGATCTAATCGAAGCCAAGGAGATTGAGTTTGATGCTCCGGAGAAGCCTAATTTCATAACTACTCCCATGCCTAAGCACAACCGTGGTGTTAATGAAGATGTGAAAAACACAAGAAGGGGGGGTTGAATTGAAAAAACTCGGATTAAATAATAAACAGCTTTAAGACACAGTATTTTTATCCTGGTTCGTTTGATCTCAAACTACTCCAGTCCATCCGTCAAGGTGATTTCGCCTCTCTCCAACAAGGTCTTAATCCACTATTCTCAAAGAATTACAACAGTTACTTTAACAACTGTTGAAGTCTTATTGAGTATAACCACAAACCAGTTTATCTCAAGGAAATATTTTACAAATAATTGAACAAGGATGTGTTAACGTTTTCTAACAGAACAATATATCACAACTGTGATAATTACACAACTTAAGCTTGGAATAAACTGAATTTGCTAAAGCGTTTGAATAAGCGTGGTTTTGAAGGCTTGGCAAATTATGTGAGTGCATGCGTGTGTGTTTTCTCAAGCAGACTTGTTTATATAGGCAAGGCAAGGGTACGTTGTCCATAAAGCCAGTTTAATGACAATAACGCACTTTCCTTTTGAAGAAGATCTTGTCTGAAGAGAGCCGTTAGCATTTAATTGTCTTGAATAATTAATAACGCTTCAGAGTCTTCTTTGCTTTAACTTATGATAACGTTTCAGAGTGTTGATGACTTGGTAAAGATCTTTGATCAGAGTCTGAGTGTATTTTGCTTATGCGCAGATTCTGGTCATCAAGCTTCAGCGTATAATCTGGTAGCTTCAGCGTGTGGCACATATTACTGATCTTCTGATGCTGATTCCATCAGAACTTCTGTATATACCAAACATAATTTTAAGAAGCATATTTTTTTTATATATATATCTTTGAATTTATTTATTCTTTGTATTTTGTTAACATCAAAACTCTAATCAAGGGTTGTAGAATCAAACTATGTTCTAACAATCTCCCCCTTTTTGATGATGACAAAAACCAGATTTTTCAATTAAAAATAAATAATAAAAAGTATAGAATTAAGAAGAGAAACTCCCACTGAGTTGATTACTTCCCTTTAATTCCATGAGTCTTTGAGCATCAGAACCTTACTGTATCTTTCATCAGAGTTTTGTACCTGTTTAAGCTTTTCAGAAGAGAGAAATTTAAATAGATCATAATGTTTGAGACTTATGTCTCAGTAATCCGTTATTGAAAAATATCTTATTCTTTCTCCCCCTTTTTTGTCAGTTATCAAAAAGAACATATAATTAGAGCCATAATGCATTTATATTAAAAACCAGAATCAACGAAAAGTTCAGAACAACAACAATGTAAGAATATTACAGATAAACATGTTTTAAAAACGAGGAAATTCTAAGAGGGAGGAGGAAGACGTGTGAACAAAGCTTCCAACATGCTCTTGATCTGGATGTTGGTTTCCTGTTGCTTGGTTAACATGCTCGTGATTTCATCAATTTTGTCGTCCTGTTTATCCATTCTTTCCTTCATCAACATATCAGATCTTTTCAGGTCTTCTAGAGTCTGCCATTCATAGGAGGAAGCTCGAGGATCTTCAGTAACTGGATGCTTCTCAGAGCATTCTGCAATATCCTCTTTTTGACCCAGTTCTTCAGCAGGAATCATCTGCTCTTAAGTATCAGTTAAATTGAGATCTTCTGACTCTGGTTGAACTTTGTATGCTGGACGATGTTCAGACCAGGGAGCATTGTCCAGAGGGAGAACTTCTTCCTTGAGCAGCTGGCTCAGAACTTGATCTTCAATGACTTTTAGCAGATTACTAAAGTTCTGTTGAACTTGTCCGTAGCTCTGTTCCTGCATCTTACTAGTTTCAGAACATACCCATCTTCTGAACCTTGTCCAAAGGTAGTCTGATGCAGCAGGATCAATCAGCTCAAGACTAGATTGCTTCAGAGAAGTGATCCACTTCTGTACTTCTGTTTCAAATATCAATAAGCTGGTACCAACATCTGGAGAGGGTTCATATGGTTTTGGTTTTTGAATAGCTGTTTTGTAAGTTATGGCAGCAAGACGTTCAAAAACCGTTAAATCAATGACAGTCTTGACGTTGTCATCTGGATTGTTCTTTGGTGAGGGAGTGGGAGAGTCTGGAATAATTATTGGACTGGTTGGGGAGTTTGGTGGAGTTGATTCTAGTGAAGAGGGAATTTGGGGAATATCCATAATGGTTAGGGGCATACGGATTGCCAGAGGTTCAGTGATTCCAGGAATGGAAATGGTATCAGAATCAACAGTTTGATTTGATTGATCGTTATGAGGTTCTGGTTCACAGGATTCAGAAGGTTGAGCCTCAGAAGTTTGAACTTCTGGTTTAAATAGTTCAGGTTGTGGAGAAGGTGGATGAATTTCTGGTTGAGGAGATGGAGGTAGTGGTATTTCTAGTTGTGGAGAGAGGGGAATTTCTGGTTGTGGTGCTTCTGTGGTGGTTTCAGATTTTGGATTTTCTGGCATGGGAGCAGAAGTATGTTGGTCAAAGGTTTCTATATCTGATAGAACTTTTGCAAGTTCTTGTTGGGTTGCTTCAATATTTGGATTTGGAGGTAGGGAGCGAGATCTTCTAAGAGTTAAGGTTTCTGAGGGGTCAAATTCAATGTCAAAGTCATCAAATGTTTGTGGTGTAGGGTTTTCTGATTGAGTGGGAATAAGTATAGATGTTGATACAGAAATTGAGTTTAAAACAGTTACAGAAGAAGGATTACCTCTCTTTTTAGGAGTCCGCTGGGATGATCCTTCTGCTACAGCTTTCCTTTTCTTGGTTTTCTTCAGCACAACTTCTGAAGCCTTCTGCTGCAGATCCTGAATGTTCGGAGGAATCTGTTTTCTGAGTACTAGAAGTAGGGTTGCTTGAGGAAGCCATGTTCACACCGAAGGTTTTGAGAAGAAATTGAAAGGGTTTTGAGAAAGGTTTCAAACTGAAATAAATAAGATTGTAGAGAGAATGAAAGTGAAAGTGAAAAAGTGTAAATAGTGAGAGATGTTTAAATAGATTTTTAAAAAAGATTTTGAAAATATAAACGGCAAGAGAGAGAAATAAATTATAATGATTATGAGCATTTAATGATAGCTGATTTTGGGGGATTCAGAAAGATATTGGAACGGTTACCCATGACATGTGTCCCAATGCATCCAATCAACGCTTTTGACCTTTCAGAAACGTGAACGTGTGTTCAGCCTCAGAAAGTAGCTGATGACTGGATGACACCTGTTTGCATGAGTGAACTGCATATTTCTATCCTTGAAATGAAGCGCGCAGATCTTCATGGATAGATTTTGATACAATCTGTACTTCTAAAGATCTGAAGAAAGATTGATCAGTAGTTCACGGAAAAATAAACAAAGTTCTGAAGGTTAAGATATGGAATCAAAACAGTTTTATTCTGGGCAGAGCTTCATGCTGAGATGTTTCAGAATGAAGTTGAAACTATCTTCAGAAAGAGGTTTTGTAAAGATATCAGCCCATTGATGATCTGTGTTAATAAATTTTAAATTTAGAATCCCTTTCTGAATATAGTCCCTAATAAAATGATGTTTTATTTCTATATGCTTAGCCCTAGAATGCAAAATAGGATTTTTACTAAGACAAATAGCAGAAGTATTGTCATAGAGGATAGGGATGTTACTCTCAAATATATTGAAGTCCTCAAGTTGACTTTTCATCCAGAGCATTTGGGTGCTGCATCCAGCTGCTGCTATGTATTCAGCTTCTGATGTTGATAGAGCTATTATGGATTGTCTTTTGCTGGACCATGAGATCAGATTTTCTCCCAGAAACTGGCAGCTTCCAGAAGTTCTTTTACGTTCTACTCTGTCTCCAGCGAAATCAGCATCACAGTATCCTATCAAGCTGTAATCACTTGATTTTCTATAAAACAAACCCAGATTAGTAGTACCTTTCAGATACTTGAAAATTCGTTTAACTGCTATTAAGTGAGATTCTCTAGGATCTGATTGGAATCTAGCACAAATGCAAACACTGAATAGAATGTCAGGCCTTGAATTAATCAGATAGAGAAGAGAACCAATCATACCTCTGTAGACCTTCTGTTCTACCTTTTTACTTACCTCCTCTCTTTCCAGAATGCACGTGGGATGCATTGGAATCTTTGATGGCTTACATTCTAAGAGATCAAATTTCTTCAGAAGTTCTCTGACATATTTTCTCTGATGAATGTAAGTTCCTTCTGGGGTTTGATTAATCTAAATTCCCAGAAAGAATTTTAGTTTCCCCATTAGGCTCATCTCAAATCCTGCCTGCATACATTTAGCAAACTTTCTTCCCAGAGAGGGTTTAGTGGATCCAAATATGATGTCATCAACATAAATCTGACATACTAAAATGTCATTCTTAACTGTCTTACAAAACAAGGTTGTGTCCACTTTCCCTCTTGTGAATTCCTTTTCTAGCAGGAAGTTACTTAGTCTTTCAAACCAAGCTCTGGGAGCTTGTTTCAGACCATAGAGTGACTTCTTTAGTTTGAAAACATATTCTGGATTTTTGGAACTTTCAAAACTAGGGGGTTGGTGCACATATACCTCTTCTTCTATATAGCCATTTAAGAATGCACTCTTAACATCCATCTGATACAGAGTGATGCCTCTATTAACAGCAAATGAAATTAAGAGTCTGATAGATTCTAACCTGGCGACTAGAGCAAAGGTTTCTGTATAGTCTATTCCCTCTTGCTGACTATAACCTTGTGCTACCAGTCGTGCTTTGTTTTTGATGACTTCACCTTGTTCGTTCAATTTGTTTCTGAACACCCATTTTGTACAAATGACGTTGAATCCTTTTGGTTTGGGAACTAGATCCCATACGTCATTTCTTGTGAATTGATTTAGCTCCTCTTGCATTGCTAGAATCCAGTCATTGTCCAGAAGTGCTTCATCAATTATTGTTGGTTCAATTAGAGAAACCAGTCCCATGAGGGATTCTTCAGAGTTTCTGAAGCTAGATCTTGTTCTGATTGGATCTTCCTTCCTTCCTAGGATTGTTTCTTCTGGGTGATCCATGCTGCTTCTGGATGGTCTTTTATGGAGTTGATCAACAGAAGGTGCTGGATTGCTTGCAGTTACTCTTTCTGGTGTTGAGGGAGTGTCTCTGTTGAGAGCTTATGATAATTTGTCTTCAGTACCTGTGAGTTCAACTTCCATACCTTCAAGGAATTCATTCTGCTTTGACTTTTGAGAGTCAAGCTTATCATCAAAACGAACACTGATTGACTCCTCCACAATCTGTGTTTCTGTATTGTATACTCTGTACCCTCTTGAGCGTTCAGAAAATCCTAACATAATACACTTTTATGCTTTAGAGTCAAACTTGTTCAAATAATTTTTTGTATTCAGGATAAAACATGTACATCCAAATGGGTGAAAATAGGAAATGTTGGGATTTCTGTTCTTCCAAAATTCATATGGAGTCTTTTCCAGAATAGGTCTTATGGAGATTCTATTCTGAATTTAACACGCTGTGTTTATTGCCTCTGCCCAGAAGATCTTAGCAACGTTAGTATCATTGATCATGGTTCTGGCCGTTTCTTGCAATGTTCTGTTCTTTCGTTCTACAACTCCATTTTGCTCGGGAGTTCTAGGACAAGAGAAATCATGCAGAATGCCTTTATCATTAAAGAATAACTCAAAATCTTTGTTTTCAAATTCTCAACCATGATCACTTCTGACTTTGACGATTCTAAGATCCTTTTCATTCTGAACTTGGTTGCAGAAGGTGACAAACACAGAGTGTGACTCGTCCTTGTGCCTTAAGAACTTTACCCATGTCCATCTGCTATAGTCATCTACGATTACTAACCCATACTTCTTTCTGCTGACTGAAGCAGTTTTAACTGGTCCAAATAAGTCAATGTGCAGAAGTTCTAATGGCTTGGAGGTGGAAATAACGTTTTTGGATTTGAAAGCTGGTTTTGCAAACTTGCCTTTCTGACATGCTTCACACAAAGCATCTGAATTGAACTTCAGGTTAGGAAGTCCTCTGACCAGATTGAGTTTGTTAATCTGAGATATTCTTCTCATACTAACATGTCCCAATCTTCTGTGCCAGATCCATTACTCGTTGTTAACAGACAGAAGACACTTTACGTTCTGACTTTTCAGTTCAGAAAGTTTGATTTTATAAATGTTGTTTTTCCTCTTTCCATTAAATAGGATAGTCCCATCTTTCTGACTAACAGCTTTGCATGAATTTTGATTGAAGATTATATCATAACCGTTATCACTTAATTGACTTATGGATAACAGGTTATGCATTAATCCATCAACTAATAAAACATTACTTATAGAGGGAAGATTTCCATTACCTACTGTTCCAGAGCCAATGATCTTTCCTCTCTGATTGCCACCAAAGCCTACGTGGCCTCCAGGCTTAAGTTCCAGGATTTGGAACATATGCCTTCTTCCCGTCATGTGTCGTGAGCAGCCAGAGTCCAGGTACCATGATTGGTGTTTTTTCTTTGCTGCTAAAGATATCTGCCTCATGTATTATTTTATCCTTAGGTACCCACATTTTCTTGGGTCCTGATTTGTTAGTTTTACCAAAACTCTGGTTGAATTTTGGTTTGACAGAGTAATCACTACTTGTATATTTTATGTCATGTGTGTGCCCATATATAAAGTGTGAATCAAGTGGAGTACGTTTTATAACTAAATCCATGGAATTTTTTGGTGTAGGTACCTTACCTTGATATCCTATCCCTTTTCTGCCATTTCTGCTAACTCCATAGATCATTGAAGCCATTTTGCTTCTGTCTATGTTTTTAGCTAGAAACTTTTGAAAGCTGTAATCATACTCCTTGATAATCTCATCAGCACTGCTGGGAGTTTCAGGGATTGTTTCCTTCTGAGAGTTTTGCAATTGGTTTTCTAATTTTGAAATTTTATCTTTTAACTCAGAATTCTCCAATTTGAGACTCTCAGTCTTATCAGAGTCAAAAGCAAGATTCCTTTTCAGGTTTCTGAGTTTGACTCTGATCTGCTGATATCTTTCCAGAATTTCATTAAGGCTTTCAGCTAGTTCAGCCTTAGTAAAGTTTATAGTAAAGTCAAGGAATACCTCTTCTGTATCTGATTCAGAGTCTGACTCAGAAGCTTCACTGTCTTCTGTTATGTTTTCCATGAGAGCTATGTTTGCTCTTTCATCATCTGATTCTGAGTCAACTTCAGATGTGTCAGAATCATCCCATGTAGCCATGAGACTTTTCTTCTTTTCCTTTCCAAACTTCTTTTTGGGCTTCTCCTTCTGAAGCTTTGAGCAATCACTTTTGTAGTGCCCTTGCTCGTTACATTCATAGCAGATGATGTCTTTGTTGTTTGGCTTTCTGTTTCCTGAAGAGCCTTTAGATCTTTTGTGTCCAGAGGAGGATTCTGACCTTCTGTATTTGGAGAAAGATTCATTCTGATTTTCTGATCTTCTGGGATTCCTGAACTTCCTTTGCCTCTGCTTCCACAATTGGTTCACCCTTCTGGAGAGGAGAGACAATTCATCTTCTTCTGATGAGGACCCATCAGAGGTTTCTTCCACAGCCTGCAGAACTTTGGAGTCATGTTTTCTGTTAGATTTTAAAGCTAAAGGCTTACCTTGCTTTTGAGGTTCATCTGCTTCTAGCTCTATCTCGTGACTTCTGAGGGAGTTGATAAGTTCCTCCAGAGAGATTTTGGTAAGATCCTCGGCTAGCTTAAGCGATGTGACCATTGGCCTCCATTGTTTTGGCAAGCTTCTAATGATCTTCTTAACGTGATCAGCAGTGGAATACCCTTTGTCAAGAACTTTTAGACCAGCAACAAGAATTTGAAATCTTGAAAACATAGTTTCTATTGATTCACTCTCTTCCATCTTGAATGCCTCATACTTCTGAATGAGTGCAAGGGCTTTGGTTTCTTTGACTTGAATGTTGCCTTCATGCGTCATTCTCAGAGAGTCAAACATATTCTTTGCAGTGTCTCTATTTGATATCTTCTCATATTCTGAATAAGAGATGGCGCTGAGAAGAATTGTTCTGGCCTTGTGATGATTTCTGAACTCACGCTTTTGCTGATCAGACATCATTTTCCTGTCAATCTTCTGACCACGTCCATCCACTGGGTGCGTGTATCCATCAGTCACCATGTCCCACAGATCAGCATCATGGGCCAGAAAGAAACTCTCAATTCTTTCTTTCCAGTAGTCAAAGTTCTCTCCATCAAAAACTGGAGGTTTGCCACTAAATCTGTCCCTTTCTTCATTGTTGTCATTGCTGATGTTTTGACTTGGTCCTGCCATTGTGTTTTTCTGACGCTGGATCTTGTACTGACACGGTTAAGTGTTATAAGCTCAGAACCAGGTGCTCTGATGTCAATTGAAGATGTGAAAAACACAAGAAGGTGGGGTTGAATTGAAAAAACTCGGATTAAATAATAAATAACTTTAAGACACAATATTTTTATCCTGGTTCGTTTGATCTCAAACTACTCCAGTCCACCCGTCAAGGTGATTTCGCCTCTCTCCAACGAGGTCTTAATCCACTATTCTCAAAGAATTACAACATCTACTTTAACAACTGTTAAAGTCTTCTTGAGTATAACCATAAACCAGTTTATCTCAAGGAAATCTTTTACAAATAATTGAACAAGGATGTGTTAACGTTTTCTAACAGAACAATATATCACAATTGTGATAATTACACAACTTAAGCTTGGAATAAACTGAATTTGCTAAAGCGTTTGAATAAGCGTGGTTTTGAAGGCTTGGCAAATTATGTGAGTGCATGCGTGTGTCTTTTCTCAAGCAGACTTGTTTATATAGGAAAGGCAAGGGTACATTGTCCATAAAGCCAGTTTAATGACAATAACGCACTTTCCTTTTGAAGAAGATCTTGTCTGAAGAGAGCCGTTAGCATTTAATTCTGTCTTGAATAATTAATAACGCTTCAGAGTCTTCTTTGCTTTAACTTATGATAACGTTTCAGAGTGTTGATGACTTGGTAAAGATCTTTGATCAGAGTCAGAGTGTATTTTGTTTATGCGCAGATTCTGGTCATCAAGCTTCAGCGTGTGGCACATATTACTGATCTTCTGATGCTGATTCCATCAGAACTTCTGTATATACCAAACATAATTTTAAGAAGCATATTTGTTTTATATATATATATATCTTTGAATTTATTTATTCTTTGTATTTTGTTATCATCAAAACTCTAATCAAGGGTTGTAGAATCAAACTATGTTCTAACAGTTAATGCCATTGATACTGATCTGTTTGTTACTTCTGTTGATGATGTTTCCACTCCTCTCATGACAGTCAATTTTTTTTTGCTAGCCGTTTTATTTCTAGGCTGTGGTGAAGGATGCCACATGTGTCTATCTTTTCCTTCTGGTTGTTATTTGCTGAAAGCAGGTGTTCAACGCCTGATGGATAAAAAAGAGATTTTGTTTGAAAAAACTTCGATTCCGACTATCCTACATGAAGATGTTCCTATCATAACCATTTCCACTAATCCTTCCAAGGTCTCCTCTAAAAGACCTGTTAGGATTACACCTGATCCAAGAATTGCTCCATTTATAATCACTTTTCATGGTCCTGTACCGTATTCCTCGGACAAAGCTGTCCCATGGAGTTATGGTGCCGACGTTTACTATCATGGCATCAAACATGATTTGAAGATTGAAGAGGCTGATCCCGATATCAGTAACATTGTCGGGACCAGCATAGTTACCAGAAGTGGAAGGGTTTTCTCTCCCGAGATCTCCCCGAAGACTATTGCTAAACCTGTTGTTATTCCATATTGTGATCGGTGGATCTGGAACTGACTGTTTTAAAGCTGGTTCGCGAAATGTCGCGGAAGCAAGAGTCGCCACCGTCTTTTATTTTCTCCAAATGGAAAGGACAAAAGCACAGAAAAATTCCTTAAAGAGATTGCTCTCGGTTCGGGAGGTAGGTTATAGAAAGGGAAGGTGTTAGCACCCTTTCTATCCATGGTTATCCATGGGCTCTTAGATACTTGCTCAATGTGTTTTCAAAATGTTTGCTTGCTTTTCAATTGTGGGTTTTAAAAAGTTTCTTTGAAAAATTTCAGTTCGACTCGTACGTCAGAGTGTTTGAAAAATTTGCTTTGAAAGCTTTCGAAAATGTGTTGGTGTGAAAAGTATTTTTGTTTGAAATTAGAGCAAGTATCCTTGAGAACCTACCTACCCTAAGGAATTCGTCTGTGTAAATGTCCTTTAAAGTAGTGCCATCCCACCATTGAGAGGTAGGTAGCACCACCGTTGGAGGTGTTCGGGTCAATTCGAGTTTGTCGGGACATGGTGATCACCAGAGCAATGGGAAGACACCTTAGAAGCTACCCTCATGCCAGGTTCCCAGATCATGAGGACTTACTAAGACATCCTCTACTCGACGATCACCTTTCAAAAGGCAACAGTGAGGCGTACCCTAGGGGTGGTGTGTGCGAATTGTGTGTCGTTTTCATTGATATTTGTCTTTTGTCATGTTTGTTGTGATCTACGCTTGATTTTATTTTATCCATTCATTCTTGCATGCTTTGTTAACAGTTAATATTTGCGGGAAAATAAATCTAAACTATTACAAATGGCGCGGGTCCACATCGCCAAAATTAAACCGGACCCGATTTGACGGAAAGTAAAGAAATAAAAGAAATAAAAGTGCGAAAAGTTTAAATCGTTACAACGCTTCGGGAGAATTACATAATTACAATAAGCAATAAAGTAAATGCGCGAAATAAAATAATTAAAACAATGGGCGTTGGACCCTTTTGCAAAAAATTAAAGTTAATGAAGAATTAAAGTTAAAATTAAATGTTTTTGGTATTTTATGCTTTTTTTAAGATTTAAGGAAAAAAGAAAAAATTAATTAAGATTAAAATGAAACGCTAAACCTAATTCTAGTGTTTTTTAGATTTATTATGAAAATATTGAAATTTGACCTAATTTAAATCTAACTTATTTATGTACAAAATTTAATTATAGAAAATAAATAAATAATAATATTATGGAAAAAAGGGAAAAATTAAAAGGAGTGGAAATTATTAATTAACCTAATTCTAATTATTTTTATTTAATTGCAAACATCCTAATTAAAACTAAATTCATTATATATTAATTTATTTACAAGAAAATAATTATAATAAAAATATTTATTCTTTTTTGGTCTTTTCTGATTTTTTCATTAAGTTTTTGTATTTTGTTAAAAATAATTAACTAAATAAACAATAATTAAAATAAACATAACAATTAAAACAAGAATAAAAAATAAATAAACAAAAATAGTGAAGGCAAACCAGGGGGGTGGAAATCCCAATTGTGAGGTACAGGCCTGGCAATCTGGCCCATTTATCTTTGAGTTCGTTGACTTTTCTGGATCATGTGTGATGCATTTGACCAGGCGTAGCATGCTCTTTGAATCTAAGCCTTTGGTGTGGATTGGATGGGACGCGTGGACGATCAGGCTTTGAGGTGTATGGTGTGCATCAATGATAGCGCTGCATGGGAATTCACGTTGAAAAATAATATGAGAAATATGTGAGACCTGGGGTTTGAACCCAGGTCATGAGAGTCACAAGCGTGTATCCCTGCCAGCTGAGCTATTTGAATTAGTTGATATATTAATAATACATAAACAACAAAAAGAAAGAACAAGCGCATTAGTGATTAAACGCGCGGAATTTGAAATCAGCGAATCAGTGAGGGACAACACATCGTCTTCCTCACTTTTTCTGAAACACAAGCCTATGGAAACGGTTTTGCACGCGTTGTTGTAGACCACCTATGAGAAAATAACGATTAGATGCTGGGTGTATATAAATTGATCGCGAATGCATGAATCTCTTCGTCTTGGTGTACTGAATGCAATGGTGGTACTGGGATGGCCTAATTTTGCTTGTATTGGGAAACCCCAATTTTGAAACCTGCAAACCCTAACATTTAACAATGGCAAAATCGCCTATATTGCACAAAAATGAAATTAATTGGTATGGTTAGCTTGGAAACTTGACAAGGAACATGAATGTATAATCAAAATGCAATGGGGATGTCTAAAATTGAAAACACGATCAACACTTTCTTGCTGTACAGGGAGGGTTCTATGTACCAATTCTTCGCGTATTGATGGATGTTAGGGATTGTAATGTGATCAGAAGTTGGCAAGGAAGCTATTAGAATCAATCTTAGGACTTCAATCCACCTCTAATAGTGATTTCAGAATCTAGCTTTTCAAGTCAAAATTTCAAATTTTCAATGAGCTTTTGAGCGCAGCATTTGGTGTCCAAGGCTTAGGGTTTGACTCAGTGCTTATGATGGAAGGAAATTAGGTCATTAGTTGGCCTTTATCCATGCCCATGAGAGAATTGGTCTTAGGTCTTTTTCATTAACAAACTTTTCCTTCTTTTAAGCCAAGACCAAGACTTGGTGTATAATCTAACCCTAGCATGAGTTTGTGAGCTGGCACATGATATATGGAAGCTATCCCAATTCAAATGACACTATTTCATTGACTTTTGAATTTTATTTGAATTTTTAAAGATTTAAAATGAATTAAATTATCAAAAATTAAATAAAATAGAAAAATCAATATTTGGTCTTGAAATTAATCATGGGACACGTGTGTGGCATGACAAGGCTGAATCAAGTGGAAGAAAGTGGGCCCTTTTGTCAAAAATTGAAGTTTCAAGGATAGTTGACTTTTGCCATTTCACAAAAATTTCCCAACTTCTCCAATGCATAACTTGCTCAATTTTTAAGCTTTTCTCATGTTCTTGGACATTTTGGAAAGGTCTTTGAGTCCTTTAACCAATGCCTTTGGTCCCATGTCATTTTGATTTTACAATCTCAAGTTATGGCCTTTGACTTAAAGTCCCTTTTTGTTGACTTTTGAAAATGACCTATAATGTTGAAATTGATAACTTTTTGTGAGAGCATTTCTTGGACTTGAGGTATGAAGATGAGTTGTAGGAAATGTCTTTCTCTTCAAAATGAGATTTGGATGGAATTTTTCTGATAATCCATGTGAAAGTTATGCCCTGGTCAATTTCAGTTGACTTTTTCAGCTGTCCAAATAAGGAGACTTTTGCATCTTGATGATCTTCTGAGCCAAATTTTGAGAATCATGATCAAGCATTGATCAAATAATGTTTGTGGCTTCAAAATGATATGTTGACCAAAAATTTGAACTTTTGACTGTCAAATGACCATTTTGCCCCTACAGTTGACTGTAGTGCAATTTAGGGTTTTGACTGTGCAATTTTGAGCTGAATGCCTTGAAACTTGATATGAGGATGCTTGACCATGTTTGTAAGCATATGAGACTTGATTGGGCCTTTGAACACTTCCTTTTCTTGATCAGACTCAAAACCCTAATTTTGACTGTATGGGAGACTGTTGCACTGCACAACCCTTGGGGAATTTTGTAGCTTGGCTTGGCAATTTCTTGAGGAATATGGGAGGGCAAATTTTGGGGTACAACACATATGTTGTTCCTGCTAGTACTTCTGATACTACTCCCGTTCTTACTCCAGTTGTTACCCCTGCTGATGAGTCATCTGGGACTCAGGGCAAAGAAGCTATAGGTGAGCCTGCCCGGACGAAAGCACCTAGAAAAGTTGTCTTGGAATCATCTAAGCAAGAAATGGAGGAAAATTTAAAAATAATCAAGAAGAGCGACTATAACGTGGTCGAGCAGCTGGGGCAGACCCCTTCGAAGATATCAATGTTGTCTCTACTGTTGTATTCAGAAGCCCATGCAAAGGATTTGATTGCATTTCTCAAGACTGTGCATGTGCCACAAGAAACCTCCGCAGACCAATTCAAGGACTGTGTGGCTAGTTTGACTGCTGACAATGGGTTGGGTTTTTCAGATGCCGATTTAACACCAAAGGGGAGAAAGCATAATGATGCTCTCCATGTCTCGATCGAATGCAGGGGCACTACTATGGCTCATGTGCTAGTGGACACTGTATTGTCACTGAATGTTCTACCTAAGAAGGATCTTGATAGGCTAGATTATGAAGGATTGACCTTAAAGCCCAGTAATATTGTGGTGAGGGCTTTCAACAGGTCAAAAATATTGGTTCACGGGGAGGTGGACATCCCTGTCAAAGTGGATTCCCAGACCTTTGAATCCACCTTCTACGTGATGGATATCAGGCCATCATACTCTTGTTTGTTGGGTCGCCCTTGGATATATGAAGCTGGGGCCGTTACTTCTACGCTGCACCAAATGCTGAAGTATCTAGTGAAAGGGAAGATTGTCACTGTGCATGGTGAAGAGGAGTATATGGTAAGCCACCTGAACTCTTTCAGGTATGTGGAGATGGACGGGTAATTCATAGAGACCCCTTGTCAAAACTTTTAAGAGGTTCACCAGATTATGGCATCAACCGAGACCATCACTAGTGCGCCAAAGATCACCAAATCTCCTTTGAAGATGGCTTCTCTCAAAGACACCAGAGTGGTAGTTGAAGAAGGTGGGTGTACCATTTGGGGACAACTCCCTGATTTTCCTCATAAAACTGACAAATTTGGTTTGGGCTTTACTTCAGGAGCTCAAGGGGCGGTTCGACGTGCTCAGGCTGGAGGACCTCTCCTACGCATCAGCAATCGTGGGGTTAATGCTATAGAAGACAATGATGAGGATTCTAATATTGACAGCTGGATCTACCCTACTACCAACGGTGGACCTAGTAACTGGACGACCAGAGATTTTTTGCCAATATCTTTTGTTCAGCAGTAATTGTCTTACTTGTTCTTCGAATTTTAAATAAACAATATAAACTCTATGGCCTTGTGTCTTACCCGAGGCACAATAGTTTATTTGTGAGGGTCATTATATGTCATTTTCATATATCATCAATAAAACATTGGACATTTCTTGCATACAAATTTTGTGCTCTCTATTTTTCTTTTATGCTTTTTCACTTTATCAATAATGTTATGCTCTTACACACACTCACATATCAAAATACAGATCCATATCCACTATGGATCCCATTGATAACAGTTTTGCTATTGCCAGTTGTAACTTCGAAAATCCGATCAACCAAGCCAAGGGCGAAGGTGAGGAAGATTGTGAGGTGCCTGGAGAGCTTGCTAGGATGTTACAGCAGGAAGAGAGGGATATACATCCTCATGAAGAGCCAGTTGAGACAATAAACTTGGGCACAGAGGTAGACATAAAGGAAGTCAAGATCGGCGCAAATCTAGAGACTAAAGTCAAACAGCGACTAATACATATGTTACACGACTATGTAGAGATCTTTACCTGGTCATATGAAGACATGCCTAGTTTAGACACTGATATTGTGGTACATCGTCTGCCGACTAAAGAAGATTGTCCTCCGGTTATGCAAAAAGTCCATCGTATGCACCCTGAAATGTCAGAGAAGATCAAAGTAGAGGTTATGAAACAGTTCAACGCTGGATTCCTAGCTGTCACCTCCTATCCGCAGTGGGTTGCTAATATTGTTCCGATACCAAAGAAAGACGACAAGGTACAGATGTATGTGGATTATAGAGACCTAAACAGATCAAGCCCCGAGGATGACTTCCCGCTTCCCCATATCGATGTTCTGGTTGACAACACCGCACAACACAAGATCTTTTCCTTCATGGATGGTTTCTATGGGTACAATCATATCAGAATGGCTCCCGAAGACATGGAGAAGATAACCTTTGTCACGCATTGGGGCACTTTCTATTACAAGGTGATGCCTTTTGGGTTGAAGAATGTTGGGGCAACTTATCAGCGAGCCAGGGTAGCGTTGTTCCACGATATGATCCACATGAGATAGAGGTTTATGTTGATGACATAATAGCCAGGTCCTAAACCAAGGAAGAACACCTTGATCATCTACAAAATCTGTTTGACAGGTTGAAGACGTATAAGTTGAGGTTGAATTCAAACAAGTGCACCTTCAGGGTAAGATCTGGTAAACTACTGGGGTTCATCGTCAGTGACAAAGGTATTCAGGTAGACCCTGCAAAGGTGAAGGCCATACAAGAGATGCCGGCTTCCCGTACTGAGAAGGAGGTTAGAGGTTTCTTGGGACGCCTAAATTATATCACCAGGTTCATTTCACATCTGACTGCTACTTGTGAGCCAATATTCAAGCTCTTGAAGAAAGATCAAGTGGTAAAATGGAATGACGAATGCCATACCACTTTCGAAAGAATCAAGGAATACCTTCAAGAACCACCAATTTTGATGCCTCCGATTGAAGGAAGACCTTTGATATTGTACTTAACAGTGTTAGACAATTCAATGGGGTGTGTGTTGGGGAATCATGACGATTCTGGTCGAAAAGAGCATGCAATATACTACCTTAGAAAAACGTTTACCGACTGTGAGACAAGATACTCACTGCTCGAGAAAACTTGTTACGCTTTGGCATAGGCTACTCGCAGACTAAGATAGTATATGTTGACCCACATTACTTTGTTGATATCTAAGATGGATCCGATCAAATACATCTTCGAAAATCCCGCTCTCTCCGGAAGAATAGCAAGATGGAAAATGATCCTAACCGAATATGATATCCAATATACAACCCAGAAAGCAATTAAAGGAAGTGTATTGGCTGATCATTTGGATCATCGGGCTGTAGATGACTACCAGTCCATTAATTTTGAGTTCCCGGACGAGAATATTATGCTAGTGACAGACTACGAAGAACCTGGACCGGATGAAGGACCTGAAAAAGGATCCGGATGGACTATGGTTTTTGACGGAGCTTCGAACGCACTAGGCAATGGCATTGACGTTGTAATCATATCTCCTGAGGGCTGTCATACTCCTTCCACCACCCGATTATGCTTCAACTGTACTAATAACATGGCGGAGTATGATGCCTGCATCATGGGTATCAAAGATGCTATCGACCTAAGGATCCAATTCTTGAGCGTCTTCGGGGATTCAGCCTTGGTGATAAGTCAGATCAAAGGAGAATGGGACACGAAGCACCCAAAAATAATTCCGTACAAGGAACATGTACTGACATTGATCCCACACTTTGATGAGGTAACCTTTGAACACATCCCACGGGAGGAGAATCAGGTAGCAGACGCGCTAGCTACCATGTCTTCTATGTTCAAGGTCAGTGGGACAATGAAGCTCCCCGAATCACCATTGAAAGGTTAGATGAACCAGCATACTGCTGTGAAATTGACGCTGAAGAGGTAGCAGATAAACCTTGGTTTCATGAAGTAAAAAGGTATCTTGAGGCTCAAGAGTATCCTGAGGGGGAATATGTCAATGAAAAATACTTTTTGAGAAGGTTTGCTGCGAAATTCTTCCTCAGTAGTGGAATACTCTACCAGCACAACCATGACTCTACCTTGCTGCGGTGTGTAGATAAGAGCAAAGCAGAGAAGATTATGACAGATCTACACGAAGGTACCTTCGGAACCCATTCAAGTGGACATACCATGGCTAAGAAGATCCTACAGGCAGGATACTATTGGTCCACTATGGAAGCATATTGTTATCAGCACTCTCGAACTTGTCATAAAGGCCAGATCTATGCTGATAAGGTACATGTGCCTCCGACTCCTTTGAATGTCTTGACGGCTCCTTGGCCCTTTACAATGTGGGGAATCAACATGATCGGAGAGATTAGGCCTATCACTTCCAATGGGCATCGCTTCATCCTGGTGGCTATTGATTACTTCACGAAGTGGGTTGAAGCTGCCTCCTTTGTTACTGTTACCAAGAATGTTGTGGCACGGTTTATCAAGCATAACCTAATCTGTCGTTACGGTGTGCCGGAGAGAATTATCACCGATAATGGTACGAATATCAATAACACGATGATCACCAAACTCGACAAGCAATTCAGGATACAACATTGTTGTACCCCAAAATTTGCCCTCTCATTTTACTCAGCACATGGCCATTGAGATCCTCAACTTGTTCAAGGTTGCCCAAGAGTTGACCAGACAAACTCTCTCCTAAGGCAATGTGTCTCAAATTAGGGTTTCCATTTTCATCATGATGTATGTACTCCAAAGGCCTCAAATGCTTTCCATGGTCCTAATATGCTCTCAAGGTCATCCATGTCAAATACCATGCCTTGCACAAGAAGTTTGCTCAGTCAACTGCTCAAATGCTTGAGAATCGACTGTATTAGGTCAAAAGTCAACTGTGGCCCACATACAGTCAAACCTCAAGATTTTTGGTCAACATCAACATTTTGAAGTGACTTTCATCATTTGATCAAGGGTTTATCATGATACCTCAAGGAATGCTCCTAATTCATCAAAACTCAAAAGTTGTTAAATTAGGGTTTCTTAGGAAAAGTCAACCAAATTTTGAACAAACATAACTTCCTTATACTTTATCAGAAATTTTCCATCCAAGGATCATTTTTAATAGGATGCAATTCCCTACAATTCATCTTCAGCCCTCAAGTTCAAAATATGCACTCATTAAAAGATATGAATTTCCACATTATAGGTCGTTTTGAAAAGTCAACAAAAACACTTTTTAGGTCAAAGCTTCTTACATGAACATGAAAGATCCAATTGAGATGAAATCAAAAGGGTTGTTTATAGGACATCCTAAGCTTTCTAAAAAGTCCCAGAACACCCTCTTATGGTTAAAATTGAGGGAGATATGTATTGTCAAAGTTGACCAATTTTTGGAAATATGCATGAAGTCAACATTGATCAAAATGACTTTTTTTCTCTAAATGGGCCCATGTTTTCTTGTTTGAAACTTGTTCCTAAGATGGCCCACGACCCCTGATCTTATCCACCTACTATTTTATTATTTTTATTATTTATTTTGATTTTTTATCTATTTAAGTCAAAACAAATCAATTTAAATAGTAGAATAATCAAATAAAATCAAAGATTTGATTTTATGAGCATTTTATGAGTCAAGGAACAACTAGCGAATCACCAAAATTATGCAAGAGATAATTGATTGGAAAAGATCTTAATTTGGTCTATTTTGGAAACAAATCATACAAGGCAAAGAATGAAATCAAATCTCCATAATTTTCAAAGATATGATCAATTTTTGTTGACCTAAATGATTCTAGGATATATACACAACATTTCCAAAGCATAAGAGAGGGTTCTTGGTCGTGAAAACAAAGGAGTCAACTTCAAATTTTTGTCAAAAAAGTGCTGATCACATATTCCTCCATACACAGATTCAAGCCATTCCAAGATGACAAACAACTTCAGTGAGTTCCTCTGATCAATTCCAGACCTTCACAAGTGACCATAACATTCAGAATCGTAAAATCCATAACCCGGTTCTCCAACCTTTTTTTTTTATTTTTGATTACATGCATACATGCGTTTTCAATGAAATTTAACCATGCACTTTTGTTTATCATAAGGTTTCTATGCTTTCTGATGTGTTTGATTGAGTTTTAAGTGCAGGAATCAAATGATACCATTGCTAGGGTTCCAAGCTTCAAATCGGGGCTTTCTGATTTAGACATAATTGGGACAAACCAATTCCATCCTCGTGTTCAGGGAACCCAAACGAGTTGATTCATAGCCTCACCATTAATTTATATTGCATATTTTGAGAATTTTGATTTTTACATGGGGGATTTAGTGACGCTTGATCCGTTGCTATAAGCTATAGTAACAGATGCAATCCGTAGGTAAAAGTGTGGTGAAAAACGACAACTCTGGGGAGAAGGTGAGTCATGTGGCAGACTCCCATTGGAAGATTTGAATCACGTGCGTTTTTTTGGGAAATACTACTTTGCTTGCTTTATGTTTTATTTGTTTGATTATATTAACGAATGATCCAGTGACACAGTTGGCAAAGGCAGTGTGTTTAGAAGAGAGAGGACCTGGGTTCGAGTCCCAGGTCCAACATTTTGTTATTTTCTGAATATTTCTTGTAGGTTCCAGTGCATGGCACCCCCATACATACACCACACGCTCAAGATTCACCACCATCAGATTATCTCAGATCCAGATCCAGCGCCCAACAATTCACCCCCATGGTGGACCCTCAGAGGCAGGCTTCATTGAATCGCGTGCTGGACAATTGGGCCATTAGACAATCGGGCTCAGTAAATTGCCACTCACACCCCCAGGCTGGAAATAGTAATAGACCCATGACTATCTTTTTTTATTTTATTTTCTTCTATTTTGTTATTTTAATTGTTTCAAAAAATTATTTTTTTAATTTAATCATAAATCAATAAAATCACAAAAAATAGAATTTAGGTTTTTTATTAAAATTAATTTGATTTAATTATTTTGATTTGTTTTCTTTAAAAAAAAATTCAATTAGAATCTAGGATTGGACTTCAAATCTTTTTCTTTAAAATTATCAAAAATATTAGTTTTTATTTAGAATTAATTTTTAATTAATAATTTTTTAATCAATTAATTACTCTTTTTATTATTTAACTTTTTCCAGATAAAATCCAAAAAAAAAAATACCTTTCTCTAGTTACTAATTAAATAACTTTGAATTTAATTTTATTTCCGTATTTAAGTTTGCCGTGCGTGTTTATTTCATTATTTTCCTAATTAATGTAATTGCTCCTGGTTTGTAATAGTTTAATTGGGTTTAAATTTATGCATCTAATTATGTAATTGCCCCGAGGCCTTGTAATAGTTTAGGAACCCTTATCTTTCTGCAATTTATTTTCCGCACAATAAACTGCTAGATGTATGGATAATAGGATTGCATGCGAAAGATAAATCAATGATTAAAAGGTAGATAACCCTAATTGTGCAAAGATAATTAACTGAAAGAAGCACACTTGCACATGCTCACTCCTAGGGTTTTCCCCACTTGGTTGCCTCGGAAAACAATGGTCATGTCCCTCGAACGTAGGGATATCTTGGCAAAGACCCTCGGTATAAAAGTCATCATAAAAGATCATGGTCCCTTACTGTCCCTCGAGTTGCCTACGAGAAATGATCTGGTCCCTCGATGTTGCCTACGAATATATGATGATGGTCCCTTCGAAATGCTAAGGTATCCTTACATGTTGCCTTCAATGACCATAACGTCCCTTTCAAATGTCCCTTGAAACTCCAACGATGGAGCTACCTACTCATTAATAGTAGGATAACGCTGTCTAAAGGAAACGAGAAAATGAACAGCCTTTTTCGAGTAGGTAGAAATCTTAAGTACTTGCTCAAAATAATAAAAAAACTTTTCACACAAACACTTTTCAAAACAGTTTTCAAAACAACTTTGTCACACTCTTGAGGACCGATACAAGGGTTATCACGAAGTAAACAAAACTTTTCAAAACACAAGCACAAAAGCAATTTAAAAATGAGCAAGTACCTAAGAGCCCTTGGAAAACCGCGGATAGAAAGGGTGCTAACACCTTCCCTTTCTATAATCTACCCCCCGTACTCAGAAATATCTCAAAAAAGGGTTTTTTATGTTCTTTTTCCTTTTCCTTTGTTGGATGAAATGAAATTCGACGGAGACTCTTGCTTACCGCGACATTTTGCAAACAAAAAACGCAAAACAAAAACCAGTAAAAATAATCGGTTCTGCCACCGTATCACAGAACTGGCGACTCTGTTGGGGAAAATAAAGTGGGGTTTACCTTAGGATCTAAGTCATTTTAAAATTGCTTTCTTGTTTGTTTGCTTTATTCTTAAAGGGTTTTGTTTGGGTTACTATAGATCCTACACCCGGATCTGGGGGCACTTTTTAGGTAAACAACAATAGATCGTGGAGACTGTATGGCGTAGACCGATATGGCTTAAGCGATGGCCGTGTTGGTGTGGCACTTTGGTTGGTACCGGTATCCTTCGTGGGGAAACGAGGAGAATACGGGGCCGCCGCGTGGTGTCGTGAAGCACTAACGGACCTTAGAACCTTAGTTGAACAAACTTAGCAATTAGAAAGTAGTGAGATAGCCGACCTAGGTATAAAGCTGAGGATTGGTTGATACTCGATGCTACACTCATTGAGATCAGACTTTCGGGATATTTCGGCCGCAAGAAAAGATTGCCGGAGCTGAAACAATGCCCGATGAAAGATGATCAATGATATTGAGAATCCTTAGAACCCGGCTACTTTTCAAAGACAGGTTTGAAACCAACTAAACTTCAGGAGGGTACTTACCTATGGAATTCATGTAAGCCTAAACCTAAGGCTGCTTGTGTGACTTGTTTGCTTTCTTTGCCTAACAATTTGAACTCATTATAGGGCTTTGTTTGTATTCCTTGCAGGACCTTGTTTATGTAAATCCAATAAATTGGTTTCTTACCCTGCATTTTTGCTTGATGCATAGCATACACATCATAGCATCATAACATGACATATCATACTAACCATTTCAAGGATCTCGAGGGCCTGTGATGCAGGTTATGATGAACCAGACGTTTAGCAAGGGGCAAGGGGATTTATTTTCCTCTAGACAATGTCGTCAAAAGATCAAAACATGACAACTTGAGTCAGGGGCTATGACCCACTTGATATGGTGAGCTTGACTCTTGTAGAAGGACTCTCAATGATACAAAGTTCTTCAATCAAAGCTGCAAAATTTCAACTTCTGACATTTCTTGTTTACCCCATGAGATCCTTGAAAACATTGCATACATATGTCATACACATCATGGAATAAGAGGTACCATTACAGGCTTCTCATCTTCTTCGCTGTTTATTTCAGCAAAAATGTCTCCTAAACAAAGCATCAAAGATCTTTAGGCACAAAATGCCCAATTTCAACAGATGTTCATAACTCTGGCGAAAAGGCAGGAGGATCTGAAAGCCCTCATCCTGAAGGAGAAGAAGAAAAAGAAGAAGGTATCTGGTATTCTGAATACGGGCAGAAGGTTTAGGGGGCCATTAAAGCAGCCAGTCGATCTAACCTCCTTATCCAAGGAAGGGGAGAATCAAGAAAGAGTGACAAGGGAAAAGGACCCCAGTCCTGAAGTTTCTGAAAATGATACAGACTACAATGATGAGCAGTATCCTCCCACTGAGGATAGATATAAGCAGTTGGAAGATCGTTTGAGTGCCATGGAAGTCCAGAGAATACCCGAGCTGGATTTTGAAGAGCTGGGATTGGTGTCGGGGGTAGTCATCCCACAAAAGTTTAAAGCTCCGGTTTTCACGAAGTATGATGGGGTGTCTTGTCCCAAGCTTCATCTCTGTTCCTACGTAAGGAAGATTCATCCTCACACCGCTGATAGGAACCTGTGGGTCCATTTCTTTCAGGATTGTCTGTCCGGGACTCAGCTTGAATGGTTCTATCAACTGGAAGGAACCAATGTCCATAACTGGGAAGATCTGGCTGCTGCTTTTTACAAGCAATATCAATATAAAGCTGACCTTGCTCCTACTCGTACTTAACTCCAGAGTATGTCCATGGGGGCGAGTAAAGTCTTTAAGGACTATGCACAGAAGTGGAGAGAACTGGTAGGGAGAGTCCAACCCCCTTTGTCTGATAGGGAGTTTGTGGATATGTTCCTTGGTACGCTGTCTGGTCCGTTCTTTAATCACTTGATTCGTAGCTCCTCAGCTGGTTTCACCGATCTGATATTAACTGGAGAAAGAGTAGAAGCTGGGATCCGGAGTGGAAAGATCCATAAAAATACCTCTTCGAGTACAGAGAAGAAGTCATTTGGTGGCAAGAGAGAAGCTAATGCTGTGCACGGCCAGAAGGGGCATAGCAAGGTAGACTACCACCAATCTGTGGGGGCAATGTTGATCTCTAATTCGACACACACACAACGACCACAATAATGAAATAATCAGCCAAGGGTGGAAAGACCTCAAAGGCAGTTCACCCAAATCAACATGCCATTGTCACAAGGATTGCAACACATGTTAAAGATGAATCTGATTACGGTGATAGACCCTCATCCGAACCCTAAGACTTCTTCTCCTAACTACAACCCGGATGCAATGTGTGCTTATCATTCTGGTAGCATGGGGCACGATACTAACGATTGTTGGGCACTGCAATATAGGATTCAGAATATGATTGACGCCAAGGAGATCAAATTCGACCCTCTTGAGACTCCCAACGTGATCACTGCTCCCTTGCCAAAACATGGCTAGGATTGAAAGCATTTTTGTTCATTTGAATTCTCAAGTTGTATTTTCTTTGCTTATTCAAACAATTATTGTCATGTCAAACTTTATTATTTCATTAATGCATTACACATGTTTTTCTTGAATTAATTTGTTTTCATTATGCTTAAACTGCTTTATACTTCCTGTTCATGATATTCAACTCTCGACTAAAAACTCTAAGCCTTAGAGGAAGGATGACGAAAAGATGCCACAATCTCTACAGTATACTTTTGAACAGACCCCGCAAACGATGTACATGCGTTGTTTCAAATCTCAAACAGTGGAGTCATAAGGAAGATAATCCCTAGTCAACCCCTTTGAGCCAAATAAGTAGGAGTTTTTATTTCACACAAATTAAAACCTTAATCATAACCTGGGGTAGGGTAGTTTTCTCAGTTAATTCAGAGGCGTATTCAGTCGCAATCTTCAGCTTCACACACAATGAATGGCCTCGAAGGTGTCCCTCTGAATCAGAAGATGGTGATGGTTTCGCATAATCATCAAAGCAGACAGTCATTAATTTGCAAAAGAAAAGTCCATTAAGCTAAAACCTATGAAGGAGACTTAAGAAAAAAACTGGGGCATCCTGCTGACTGTAATTACAAAAAGAAACAATTCAAGCAAAGGACAAGGATAGTAAAATAAAAAAGAAAGAGGTCCTACAAATCCTCAACAGAAAGAAGGTTACAAAAATGGCTGCCTATTCAAAACAAACTTTCACTATCCGAACCATCACCGAAACATCAAGGACAATACTCCAGTACTCAACTGGGATTCTAAACGCGCAATTAGCTGAGCATAGGACTGAAGGACATCACGAAGAATGGGTGGGTACAAATAAATTTTGAGCCTTTATCCTTTGTTTCTTAAACCGTGAACCAGGCCACATTATAACCCTTAAAAGTCCTAGCTGAAGCGCGGGTTAGTTTGAAAGCATGCTGTTACAAAGGTATCCTGACTCCTATAGGACTTGTTACAAATCCCGAGTTGATATCACATTCTTGCAAATTTTGTGTTACTACACAAAACACATTTTCAAAAATTTTCTTTTCAAGACGGATATGAGTTTTGCATCCTTTAAGTGACACTGTTTGCATATGACTAATTATTTGACAACAGAGAAATCCGCACAATGGATATTCAATGAACAAACATCCTCTCAATGGACAGAATCACCTCAGCAGGAAGGACACTTCCAATAACAGGTCTTCCATAAGCAAGGGGCATGACATGATGTCTAACACACCTAGGGCAGGCTCTCCAAAAGTGCAAAATAACCAGGGGCAGATCTCCATCTGAATCACTTGGGGCATTACGCACGCATTCCAGCAACGAATCATGTGCCATCAAGAAAACATTTTTGACGGTACTATAACACAACACTACAGACAGTGACAACTCCCTACATCCTGAGAGCGTGGACATAGTCGGAAAAGACCACGCATGAAAAAGACCCGCTAGGTTGACTGGCCTAGGCAAAAATAAGGGCATCCCAGCGAACCAAAAAGGTTCGGGCAAAAGTTAGCGATATACATATGAAAAATCTGTACACCCGGCAAGTCGAAAACTTGAAAAGGCGGCTTGGGAAAAAAAGGGTATCCCGGTGGACTGAAAATCTGAAAAGACAGTCCAGGAAAAAGTTAGGGATTAAAGCTTACGACTATGTCCCGTTATCTTGTCACTTGCCTATCAGTAGAAGAATTATCATTCCGATCGACAGTTACCAAGCACCTCATAAGTTGGGATAACACTCAATCCACAAGGCCTCCGCAGGCACTTTCTTTAGCAGGTACAGGGGCAGAAAAGTCTTGATACGGAGTCATTGTCATATCCTTAGCATGCGTCCCAGTAACATCTACACTCACCACAGAGTAGAGACAACCAAAGTTTTGATCTCTGCTTCCCCAAACAAGAGTTACTTTCCCCAGCCAAGCTCTTTCGGAGAGCCGACATCTATATTCCCCAGCCGAATTTTGTAATCGCAAGCGGTTCATATAGTTTCTCCCGAGCAGAGTTTATTTCTCTAAATACGGAAGCTCATCCCCAGCAGAGTCACCAGTTCTGTGATACGGTGGCAGAACCGACTATTTTTACTGGTTTGCATTTTGCGTTTTTTGTTCGCAAAATGTCGCGGTAAGTAAGAGTCGCCATCGACTTTTATTTCATCCAACAAAGGAAAAAGAAAAAGAACAGAAAAACCCTTTTTCGAGATATTTTCTGAGTACGGGGGGTAGATTATAGAAAGGGAAGGTGTTAGCACCCTTTCTATCCGCGGGTTTCCACGGGCTCTTAGGTACTTGCTCATTTTTAAATTGCTTTTGTGCTTGTGTTTTGAAAAGTTTTGTTTATTTCGTCACACTCAGAAATATCTCAAAAAAGGGTTTTTTCTGTTCTTTTTCCTTTTCCTTTATTGGATGAAATAAAAGTTGGTGGCGACTCTTGCCTACCGTGACATTTTGCAAACAAAAAACACAACGCAAACCAGTAAAAATAGTCGGTTCTGCCACCGTATCCCAAACATCATAACTCTTCTCCCTACCGGCCGAAGATGAATGGCGCTGTCGAAGCGGCTAAAAAGAACATCAAAAAGATCATACAGAAGATGACGGTGACATACAAAGACTGGCATGAGATGTTACTATTTTATCTTCATGGGTACCATACCTCAGCACAGACGTCAACAGGGGAAACACCCTACTCTCTGATATACGGCATGGAGGTTGTCCTGCCTATTGAGATCCAGATCCTTTCTCTAAGGATCTTGAAGGATGCGGGTTTGAACGAAGACGATTGGATCCAGACTCAACTTGATCAACTGAATCTGATTGATGAGAAGAGACTTACTACCGTCTTTCATGGTCAAATATATAAAAAACGGATGATCAAGGCTTTCAATAAAAAAGTCAGACGCCAAGAATATCAAGTCGGGGATCTAGTAATCAAGAACATCATACTGCCACAAAGTGATACCAGGGGAAAATGGACTCCCACACACGAAGGGCCATTTGTGATTAAAAACATTTTCTCGGGTGGAGCCATGATTCTAACCACCATGGACGATGACGACCTTCCGCACCCTATCAATGCAGACATAGTGAAAAGATACTACACATGATTAAAGACCCGCTAGGTTGACTGGCCTAGGTAAAAATAAGGGCTTCCCGGCAAACCAAAAGGGTTTGGGCAAAAATAAGGAATGAAAATGAAAAATCTGTACACCCGGAAAGTCGAAAACCTGAAAAGGGCGGCTTGGGAAAAAAAGGGTATCCCAGTGGACTGAAAACCCGAAAGGGCGGTCCAGGAAAAAATTAGGGATATAAAGCGTATCACTATGTCCCATTGGATCACCTTGCGACTAGACCTCAGTATCAACTGTCAAGCTCGAATGGCACCGATCAATCTGATTAGCTTCGGACAAGCATCAAAGTGATGAGACGCTCGAATACATAGCGACAATAGAAGAATTGAAACTTAAATGGGATTATTGCACATAGTTGTTTTCTTTTCGTTGTACACAATATTGTATATCTTCCATTTTTACAGCGGCGTTCTCTTACTAGAGCATCAACTTCCTTGTACAAAAACGCCTGTTATAGGCCAACTTCGAAAATCAATACAAGTAATTTTTACAAAACCATTTATTTTTGTTTTTCTGTTTTGTTTTGCAAAAACTTCCAATGATTTATTCTTGACATATGCATTTGAATATGATTTCTGTTCATAAATATTTGTATAGGAAACGGAAAGACAATTGCTTGTAACTTAAGAAACAGGGGCAAAAACTAAAAAATGTCAAACCGACAGTTACTCTGTCCAACAGGTACCGGGGCAGAGACAATTTTGAAACAAAGTATTCAGTATATACGACCCCGTGATGGCTATACTCCTCACAAAGTAGAGGAAATTAAAGCTTTGACATCGACTTCCCCAAAACAGGAGGTACTCTCCCCAGCCGGGTTCCTTCAGAAAACTGTCATCTATTTTCCCCAACCAAATTTCATAATCGCAAGTGGGTCATAAAGTTTTCTCCCGGATAGAGTTTGTTTCTCTGAATACAGAAGCTCAATCCCCGACAGAGTTTATCCCTTCAGCTATGGAAGTTCATCCTCCAACAGAGTTATTTCCCCGTAGAGTTATTCTCAAACAGAGTCTCTCCCCCGGAAGAATATCTGTAAACAAGGATCAAATCTCCAACATAGTCATCTCTGTTCACCATCCTGAGCGGAAGTAGAAGAACCACAATTTTCTACAATAGTCAGGAATGCTATTTCCAATACTCTCAAGCAACAATCAGGGATTTATTTTCCTAGACTCGGATATGTCACAATAGCATCTCATGTTCATACATCATGACATGTGCATACATATCGCATACAACATAATCTCATTTATTTATAAAACATCATCGAACAATTAATTTCATGCATCGCATATAATTAACCCTGTTATCTTTTCAGGAAAGACAATTATCATTAACAATCTCAACAGTTATACATGTCACTTCTGCAGACAACTAATGGAAAATCAGTTCCCGAAACCAAACGGGTCAAATAATCTATGTGATCAAATGAAGAAGCCCTACTATTCAGGCTTTCATCTCGAAGTAACCCTACTATCCAGGTTCCTTCCCATAAGCCCTACTATCCAGGCTTTCATCTCGAAGTAACCCTACTATCTAGGTTCCTTTCCATAAGCCCTAATATCCAGGCTTTCATCTCGAAGTAACCCTACTATCCAGGATCCTTCCCATAAGCCCTACTATCCAGACTTTCATCTCGAAGTAACCCTACTATCTAGGTTCCTTCTCATAGCCCTATTATCCGGGCTTTCATCTCGAAGTAACCCTACTATCCAGGTTCCTTCCCATAAGCTCTACTATCCAGGCTTTCATCTCGAAGTAACCCTACTATCCAAGTTCCTTCCCATAAGCCCTGCTATCCAGGCTTTCACCTTAAAGTAACACTACGACCCAGGTTCCTTCTCATAGCCCTACTATCCAGACTTTCATTTCGAAGCAACCCTACTATCCATGTTCCTTCTCACAGCCCTACTACCCAGACTTTCATTTCGAAGCAACCCTATTATCCAAGTTCCTTCTCTCTTATCTCCAGACAACAGTTTACAACACTTTAAGACCTGGATCTGACCAGATACGATCGATTTCACATTTCCACAGTAAGTTGAAACCACCCGGCCGGAACCTGTCATCTGGATGTAATGAAACATCAATGAAGTCACCACCGAACATCTTTTATCCCGCCGAAAGGGAAAGGTAAACATCGAGAAAACCTGAAAAGGGAGAAATCACGGTCTTACGACCGAGAGATCGGGTAAGGGAGTCTGTTACGCAAGGGGAAGTTATTAGCACCCCACACGCCTGTAGTACTCTACGGTATCCACTCTTGTTGTCTAATCTAATGGGTGTGGTTAAATCCTATGTCTATGGCTTAAAGCTGAAAAGGGAATGCATGCGAAAGAAAAAGAAAACAATGTAGGGAAAATAAAAAGATATGCTAGATCGGGCCCTACCCCAATGCCTATGTATCCCTTTTAAGGAATCAGAGCAGCCGTAGTTCGGCTTATATATTTTGGTTGGTTTATGTTTTTTAGTTAAGACAACAAAAACAGTCAAGATGGCAAGACATCTAATGAAACAACAAACAAATGAGATGGTAAAACATCGACTAAATAATAACATAGTAACATGTCACAGACGGCGAAACATCAAATGATAAAACAACAAACCTAACAATGACATTGAGATTCAAAGCAGGATAACAAACAGATGCGATGTCGAAACATCGACTTCAAACAAATGTGCGATGGTGAAACATCGACTAAGAGATAACAAGGTATCATGGCAAATATGGCGAAACATCAATAAAACAGATGACAAAATATCATACCTAACAATGATATTGAGAATCAAAGTAGGATAACAAACACGTGCGATGGTGAAACATCGGCTTCAAACAAATGTGCGATGGTGAAATATCGGCTAAAAGGTAGCAAGATAATCATGGCAAAGATGGAAAAACATCAATAAACCGGATGGTAAAAGCATCATACCTAACAATGATATTGAAAATCATAGTAGGATAACAAACATGTGCGATGGCGAAACATCGACTTCAAACAAATGTGCGATGGCGAAACATCGGCTAAAAGGTTTAAAAACAAAGCCAAGAGGCACACAGACACATGAGATTGATTTGTATCTTTTACCTTGAAGAAGGGTTTGAGTTTATTTAAAGGTGTTTTATGATTTGCCAAAAAAACAATTTTTGTTTGAAGATGCAAAATGCAAAGGAAGGAAAAACAACTAAGGAAAAATAGCCTAGCATTATCCCTAGTGTTATCATACAATAATTGACCCTAAGGTTGAGGATAAAGGAAAATCCTATCCTATGCTAGCATACATGGATTCCTACCTTAATCAACATGTCAAAGGAAGCTTAACAAAACTTATCCTATAGGGAACAGGCAATGAGAGCGAAGTCGTGATCTCAATTTCTAAATTGAGTGACTCATCGATCAACAATTAAAGAAGAAAAATAATAAACATCCTATAGGAAACATGCATTGAGAGCGAAGTCGTGATCTCAATTTCTAAATTGAGTGACTCATCGATCAACAATTAAGGGAACAAAACAGTAAACCTCCTATAGGGAACATGCAATGAGAGCAAAGTCGTGATCTCAATTTCTAAATTGAGTGAATCATCGATAAACATTTAAAGAAGCAAACACAACACATGTATCAAACAAAAACAGAGGGCCTCCTGACATATATCAGCAACAGAGGTCCCATCATGCAACATTGATCTTTACAAAATGAAAATATAAGAAAGGAAATAGTGCAATACCAAACGGATAACTATCCGTAGCAACTGAACAAGAATAAAAGAAACCCAGAGAACTTCAAGCAAGCTGGCATCAGTAGATAAATCAAGTCAGAAATTACGCCATCAGGATGTAAGTAATGAGATTATCAGATATGAACAGATCCCATGGGAAATGTATAGCATTCATAATCACATGTATATATCCTGCATAGACTATCAAATATGCCAAACACAAGAGTAGTGCCAATATAATAAATTGTGTTCCACAAATAAAGTGAAACACAATAGCCTCAAGTCAAGACTAGAAAACTTTTCTCAAAGTACCTCGCACATTCAACAGCCAAGTTAGTATTCCCATAAATAGAACGATGATTCACATAAGGGATGGATGATGACACCATAATGAAATGAGAAAACATGATAGCAAATATCAGAACATTAGACATGATAGACAAAAAGAAACAAGCATATGCACAATTTGGTGAAAAATTAGAGGAATGTTGCTCCTTTCTATCACCATGTTGAGTTGACAATTGAATATCAATCAAGTATCATGGGAGATTGAGAAGAATACAATCAAAGACCATGAAGGTCAGTAGTAAACACAACTCAATCATGCACAATTACTTCATCACAACTCACAAGCATAATAGAAGAGGAATCCCACACAATGCATCAAAAGGTTCAATCATTCAAACATGGGGCATTAAGTGAAATGACTTGAGTTTATGTGGATAAACATATCCAACATGATCATTATGTGCCCAATCATAGGCCTCACTCAAGTTCATTGGCCATCAAACAAATTGCAACAAGATATGCAACATTAATTGAGTACCTTCACTTCAAAAATACATCAAAAATAGAAACAAGGATCAATAATTAAAAACAAAAATTTATTAGCATCTTTGAAGTGTGTAGAAGTCAGAAAGAAAGTTTTAAGTTCATGAATGGTTGAGGAGGGGATCAAATGAGGCCCAAAGATCACAACTAGTTGGCAAGACTACCAAACTAGACAAGTTTTCAAAATAATTCATGGAAAAATATTAAACCAAGTCAAATAATTCAAGAAAAATGGTTTTCAGATCCTCAATACATTCTTGAACCATAATCAAGACTTAAATTCCATTGAAAATCCAAGGCATAATGGTTTTGAAAATGAAACTTGCAATGTAAGCAACAAAACCCTAATTATTTGACTTTTAATCTTAAATATTAATTAGATAAGATAAAAATTCAAACAATTCAAAACAAGATCATGCAAACCACAAGGAAACCCTAAATGTCAGAATACATATTTTGTTCACATTTTTTGAATTAAAGAAAAGTCAAAAATAAAATCAAATTCAAACAATTAAACAATTAAACAAATAATCACATCTCAAAATATAATTCTAATAAAAAATCAGAAAAATATCCAACCAAAATTATATTCAAATATTAGAATTAAAAACACACATCCCTGATTTTTTGTGGAATTTTTGAATTAAAGGAAAAATTAAAATAAAAATCAAACAAACAATTAACAATTAAACTATTATTTAAAGGAAAAAATGCAAACCCTAGCAAAAATTTACAAAAATGTCAAAATAAAATTATATTCAGACTTTATGATTAAAAATAAACTCACATGATTTTTTTGAGAATTTTTGGATTAAGAAAAATATTAAAATAAAATTGTGAAACAAAAGAAATGAAATAAAACTCCCAAATTAAACTTTTAATCAAAAATAGGAAAAAATACCAAACAAATTTCAGAATCAAATTCTAAATAATTTTAAGATTTCAAAATTTTTTTTATGGAATTTTTAGATCAAAAGAACTGTTAAAATAAAAATAATCTTTAAACAAACAATTATTTGAACTTATGAAATTTTAAACCAATCAAAACATTTTTAAAAATTCCAATAAAATTACACAAGATAGTCGTAATTATTTTGGACTTGTGGTAATTTTTTAAGAATTTTTTAAATTGTTTTGATCAAGAAATAAAAATCAGAAAATCAATTAAAATCAAATAATATGAAATGCATTAAAATTTGAAATCAAGCCAATCACAGCGCGCCACCTCACTTCATCTTCAACCTCCAGCATAGGGCGAAACGCGTGCAATACAACAGTTCATGAGCCTATGTTCAGATCCATCATTCATGCTCGTTTCTCAACCAAAATCCATGAAATCAAGTGCAAATTAAAGCTAGCATATCATACTACATTATGCAATTTGAATCAACCTCAAAGATCAAGCATGTATCAAGAAATAAAGTCTCAAAAACTGAAAAAAAAACTCACTAAAAACATCAAAGTCATGAACACGATTTCAACAATTCTACTTGAATCAAAGCTCAAATATACATCAATCCTAGTGATTGGCCAGCTAGCAACTCAATGAACATGATTTGCATCATCAATTCAAGCTAAAACACATAAATCAAAATTCAAGAAACTCACATGGATGTGAAATCTGGAAACACAATTCCTTCACTCCAGAAGCAATCCAATGGTGCAGGCTTGATCTCCTTACTTCACTGAAGCTGAATCACCAAGAATTTTGAAGAATGATCCAAGGAGAAGAGAGATTCGAAGCAATTTGCAGAGATGCTTCCAAAATGTTCAAATTTGCAATGTAGCGATTATGAGCCTCCTCCCTCACAACTGAGCCTTGATTCTTGTTATATAGCACGAGGGTAAGAGGATAGAAGTGGTATTTGGCACTCAAAACTGTTGGAGGACAAGATTGGAAGTTTTGGCCAAAAATGAGGATGCACATTGAGCCTGCATTTCACTCGTGAATTTGCTTGCCTTTTGTGTGTTTTGTGAGCCAAATGAAGTCAGAATTACATGCCCAAAGTGCCAGCTCATGATTGTTTAAAATGAAGAAGTGTTGGTGATTTTGCAAAATTGAGCATGTTTTGTATTTTTTCATTCAAGCAAGTTCATGAAGCACATGGGCACGAAATGGTGAGTGCAATGGGCCTCAGCATGTCACAAATTTTTCCTGGGCTTGATTAGAAGCAAAAGGAATGGCTAAAACTTGAGTTTGCAAGAAATGGCCATCTTGCATATTTGTCAAAATTCAATAAAATGCCTCAAAATTCCAAAACTCATAACTTGCTCATATTTTTGAATTTGGACACAAATGATTACAATTTGGAAAGGTATTGAAAAGATATATAGTTTTGAGTTTTTTCAATTGAATCCATTAAGGTCCTCAAAATTTGACATGAAATTCACTAATTTTGGAAAATGACCTATAATTTTGTGACTTCCAAGCTTTATAACTCTTGACTCTTTGCCAATTTGGACATGAAACCAACAGGAGATGAAAGATCATCCTCTTATCTTTCCAAGCATGTTTCATTTGCATTTTTTTGATCAAAGGTGAATAAAATATGAATTTTTGAAATTAAGTCCTTATATTCCAAAATTAGAAACTTTTAGGGTTTCTTCATGAACAAGTTTCAACCCAAACCTCAATCTCTTTGATCCAATGATCAAAATGGACTTGAAATATGAAAAGTACACCCTTGAATTGATTATTTACCAAAAATTTACTTGGTCAATCTTGACTTTGACTGATTTTCACCAAAATGACCATTTTGCCGTTTTGAATCAATTGATCCACTTCCCTTCAAAATTGATGATCAATACTTCAAACATATGATATTCCAAACATATAAAGGTCATGTACAAAGTTTCACTTCAAAATTCTCAAGAAGTCCTGATAAAAACCCAAACCCTAATTTTGGTTAACACCTTAGGAGACTGATGAATCAACTTCAAAACTTCAAATCCTCTGGGCATCTTGGCCAATTTCTTGTACAAAGACCTTCCAAATACCATTAAGATGTTGTAGCTTCCAAATCAAGACTTGTACATTGATCAATAGCCTTGATCAAAGAAAAACCTAATTTGACTGGTGAATCAAAAGTGAGATTCCTCTTATAATCAAACACAAACTTCAATCCTCTGATGATCCAAAGAGATGGAAAAACATCTTGAGATATGCAATAACTTTTGAGCTTGAAAGATCCAGAGGTTTAGATGATAAGGTTCTACTTGAACAACTTGTCAATGCAATCAACCTTCAAAGCTTGAGGAAGACTTGATAACCAAAGTACTTTGATCCCATCACAATGTGTGAATGCAATGCAATATGATATTCATGATGAAACATAAGCCAAAATCAAGAGGGTAAATTTTGGGGTGCAACATAAGTCGCTGTGCAGCCTGGACCCTGACCAGACATGCAGTTTACTTCCACCTCCTCAATCAAGAGTTAATTCCCCAGTAGAGTATCAGACAACCGAAGCTCCTAGCCTCTATTTCCAAAGACATAAATAAACATTCCCTGGTGAAGTTCTCCTTAAAGGCAGTTACAGGAATTCTCGCAAAGGAATCTCTTATGCGACCAATATCTTTTCTGGATGGCATCTATAAGCCCATCTCCGACAACTCTCTATCATCTTACCAAATGACATCTTTAAGCCCATTCCCTACACAATCGACCATAACATCATCGAGTGCAAATTTCTGGGCACTCTAGTGTTCAATCATCTTCCACCTTCAAGTCACGAATGGCAGATTTGCCCATCTAACTCTTCAGGTGTAAGAAGATTGAACAGGGGCAGCTGTTGCACCCTAAAATTTTCTCTCTCATTTCTCAAAAGATTATCCTGGACCCTCAGGTCTGCTTCTGGCAAATTTCAAGTCTCAAATTACAATTTTCCAAGAAAGTCATTCACGAGGGCAAAATGGTCAAAAAGCATGTTGAAAAGTCAAACTTTGACTTTTGGATCAAAAATCAAGTTTCAACAATTATATTTCATCAAGATATGAAATTAGTTCATCAGAAGTCAAAAGTCAGAAATTACTCTGAAAAAAATCCAAATTTCTAAACATTTAGCAATTTTTCTAAGTGTTAAGAGAATGTGGTACTTCAGAACTTCTGGGCCAACCCCCCACGCAAGCGCAATTAGAATTTGCAAAGATGATTCATAATATGACCCTTCAATAAGAACGTAGGGAAGCAATGTTCTTCGGTCAGAACATTGGCTCTTCAGCATACGGAGGCTACGTTTCTGGTCTTCTGCGATCAGAACATCACCAGATCCCAAAACCTCGTTTAAACAACATGTTGCATTGCTACAGCATAGTACTATAACCAACAACTAATCCAGTCCACACATGCATTTTCCCAAATCCCATATTTGCACCAAATACAAAAAGCTGTGATCAAAAAGCAATGGAACAGTGTGCCAAAAATGTTCAAATCTCATTTGTTTTCCCCCCCAAAACCACAACAAACTCACCTATAAATAAGTTGCTTCATCACACTTGCAAAGGGCTGGCTTTTGGAGAGAGATAGAGATAGAGAATTATCTAAGAGATAAAAGGAAATAGTAAAAAACCTTCATAAATCCTAAACAAAACCTTTGTTCTTCCCTTTGAATCAAAGAACTTAGCATTTTCTCTTCCGTTGTTCTTGCTAACTCCAGATCACCTGAAGGCACCATTTAAAGTCCCAAACACACGTTCCAGGTTTAAGGTAAGTCTTTCTGACTTTGAATCTTTTCATTCAGAATATCATTAAATATGCAAATATCATAGTATTGATGTTGTCCATATCATTGCATAAGTAGAAAAAATTGTGGATAATAACTTCTTGAATAAAGCTAGGCTCAGAATTAGGATTAGAACTTCTATGAACTATTATGCTTTTATCTTTATGATTTTCCATTGTTAAGATCTGAACAAATTGCTGATGTGCTGATTAATATGAGGAAATGGTTGAGATATAACACAGAAATTCTGAGTTCTCTTCACCATTTTAACATACACAGAACTTCTGATTTTCACTCTCTGTTAACACACACTGAACTTTTAGCTTTCACGCACTGTTTAAACACTCAGAACTTCTGATTTTCACTCGCGGTTAACACACCCTGAACTTATGATGTTCACTCACTGTCTTAGCACATACTGAACTTCTGAGTTCTCCTCACTGTTTTAACACTCAAAACTTCTGATTTTCACTCGCAGTTAACACACCCTAAAATTCTGATGTTCACTCACTGTGTTAGCACATACTGAACTTCTGAGTTCTCCTCACTGTTTTAACACACAGAACTTCTAAGACTTTCTCACTGTTCTAACACTCATAAGTTCAGCACATAGCAACCCAAGACTTCTGTGTTTTCCCTCTAACGTTTCTTGCAGGACCTCAGAGTATATCAATCCAGAACATCTGATTTCCTCTGACGTTTCTTTCTGAACCACAACGTGCCCAACATCAGAACTTCTGGTCCCCTTTGTTTTGCTTTCAGCAGCATGCTAATTCTATCTCTCATTATTTCCCTTTTTTTTATCATTTTCAAAATTAATACCCTTTTTATTAATATAAAAAAGTCATAAAAATATTTTCTTTTTATTAATTAGTTTATTTCTTTAAGACAAAAAACATTTTCTAAACAAGTCCCTTTCTTTTTTGCATTGTACATTTCAATATGGTTGTAATAGTTAATTAGGATTCAAATTCTTGCAACCCCCCATTTACAAATTTGTACCCCCATCCCTAAATGATGTAATAGCGCAGGACCTTTACATTTCCACAATTTATTGCTTTCAAGTATAAATGCTAGTAATTAGGGTGTATATGGCAAGACATAAAATCAACAAATAGACAACCCAAAAAATCAAAGACTAAATGCATGTAATCAAACACACTTGCACACTAGCACCCTTAAGGTAATCCCATTTTGTTGCCTATCGGAAAATAGTCATGTCCCTCAAATATGGACGTTTTAGCAAAGGCCCTCGATAAAATATCGTAGTCCCTCGATGACCCTTAATGTTGCCTTCGGTAAACGATCTAGTCCCTAAAATGACATTGCTAAAACGTCCCATAGGTTGCCTTCTATGACTATACAAACGTCCCACGCTCGTCCCTTCATATCCAACGATGGGGCTTCTTACCAAATCAATGGTAAGATAGAAACATCTAAAGGAGGAATAAAAGAACATTTAAGACCTTTTGAGTAGGTAGATTCGCTCCTAGTTGCTCGCTTACTCATAACAAAAACATTTCATACACCAATACACTCATTTGAAACATTTTCAAAAGACAACACTTTGTACGCGTTCTTATAGAAACGAGAACCATTACAAAGAAATTTTCAAAAATACTTTCAAAACCCACACAACAAGCACATTCAAATAAAAAGTAAGTGATCTAGCAAGCAACTAAGAGCCCATAGATAACTACGGATGAAAAGGGTGCTAATACCTTCCCTTTTCATAATGTACCCCCGAACTCAAGAAAACATCTCTAAAGGTCTTTCCTATTCTTTTCAGACTTTCCTTATTGGATAAAAGAATAGTCGGTGGTGACTCTTGCTATCCGCGACATTTGCGATAAAACGCAAAACACCCGAGTCAGTTCTCCCACCGTGTTACACTATAAAACAAAGAAGAGATAAATCCCCAGGTACTTGAAACGGTTAGTGTAAATGATATGTTATAATGTTCATGATGTTATGATTATACTTTAAAACATAGATAGCAAGCACAAGGAAGTCACACAAAGACCTTAGGTTTAAAGGCTTGCATGATGTTTTAAAGGTAAGTACCCTCTTAAATTTTCAGTTGGCTCAACCTGTCCTAATAATAGTAAACGGGTTGTAAGGAGTCTCAATATCATTGACCTTTCTCGCAGGCATTGTTTTAGCTCAAGCACCAAAGTATTGCGGCCAAAATATCCCGAAAGTCGAATCTCAATGAGTGTAGAATCGAGTATCAACCAATCTTCAGTCGAAACCAAAACCGGCCATCTCACTACTTTATAATGGCTAGGTTAAGTCAATTAGAGGTTCTAAAGGTTAGTTAGCGCTTAATGACACTATAAGGAAGCCTAATGTTATCCTTGACTGACTCAAGGAACATTAGTACAAGCCAGAGTATCACACTAACATAGCCATCACTTCGTCTGTAACGGTCTACACCGTACAAACTCCATGATTTATTGCTACTTACCTAAAAAGGTGCCCCAGATCTGGGTATAGGATCTTTAACAATAACCCCAGCAAACCCTTTAAAAGTAAAGCAGACAAAGCAAACAAGGAAAGCAATTTAAAATGATCTAGCTCTAAGATAACCCCACTTTTGTAATCTCCCCAGCAGAGTCGCCAGTTTTGTAATTCGGTGGCAGAAACGACTGTTATACTGGTTTTGTGTTTTTTATTCACAAATGTTGTGGTAAGCAAGAGTATCCACCGAATTTTATTTTATCCAATAAAGGAAAGGGTGAAAAGAACAAAAAAGACCTTTCGAGATTATTTCTGAGTAAGCGGGGTAGACTATGGAAATGGAAGGTGTTAGCACCCTTTCCATCCGTAGTTATCTACGGGCTCTTAGATGCTAGCTCATTTGAAAATACCTTGTGTTTATGTGTTTGAAAAAAAGTATTTTAAAAAGACGCCTTGGTACGATGATCTTTGTAATGTTTCTCGTATTGTTGAGAACGTGTACAAAGTGTCTTTGAAAATATTAAGAACTATCTACCTAATCAAAAAGGTTTGTTCTTTTCCTCTTTTCCTTTAGACAGTGCTATCTTACTATTAGTGAATAGGTTGCCCTATCGTCAAATGTTTTTGAGGGACTAGCGATGGTCATCGTACAATCATAAAGGCAACTTGTAGGACACTTTAGTAATTTATCGTAAGGGACTAGATCATTTATCGAAAGGCAACATCTAAGGGTCATCGAGGGACTATGATCTGTTTAACCGGGGGTCTTTGCTAAAGCGTCCCACGCTCGAGGGACATGACTGCTTTATTCCGAAGGCAACAAGTGGGGAAACCTTAGAGGTGCACATGTGAGAGTGTGTTGTATTCAGTTATGTTATCTTGAAAATTAGGGTTAGCTACCATTTTGTTTTTAATTCTTGTCATGCAATCCTATAAGGCATACATCTAACCGTTCAATTTCAGTGCGGGAAATTAAAGTGCAGAAATTAAAACCTAACTATTACATGGCTTCGGGGAGGGGAAAATTACAAGTCCAAAAGGGGATAAAAGTAGTAAAGAAACCCTAATTAATCTATTACAAACCGGGGGGGGGGGGGGGGGGGGGCAGTTACAATAATAATATGAAAAGTAACAAATGCGCGAGAAAATAAAAAGAACGTCTAAAAAACCCTAAAAAGTTCTAAGGACATTAAGACAATTTTTGTTGTTTTTATTTATTTTAAAAGAAGTGTTTAAATTAAAATTAATTGAATAAAGAAAAATAATAAAAGAAAGTGATTAGAAACAAACTTAAAAAAGAAATTAATTCTAATATATATTTTGTATTTTTATTATTGAGAAAAGATTTGAATTTAATTAATCCTAAGTCTATTGATTTTAAATTAAATAAAAAAGGGTTAAGATAATTATAAATTAATTTACAAAAATTAGATTTAATGGGAAAAAAACTAAATCTATTTTGTGACTTTTTTCTGATTTTATCATAAAATTAAAAAAAAAAGATTTTAAAAAGGAAACTAAAATATAAAATAAATAAATAAACAAAGAAAAATGCAATAGGCCTACAAGATGAATTAAAATGGGGGGGGGGGTGCATGTCTGTGATTTGTTTAGGCCCAGTTAGTCTAAGCCCAACGACCAACATGATCAGGTGTGTATCACTCTTGAGGCTGCAGGGTGGAAATGCAAGCTAGGATATCTGGATCTTCTTGTATCAATTTCTGATGGCCCATATGTAAAGTCTATGATATGAATATGAACCTACATGCCACTGGATCTATAAAGAAAATACAAGAAAATGAAAAACTCAAAACCTGGGATCGAGCCCAGGACTTCCAGGATAATACACGCCTTCTTCACCACTAGACCAATTACTCATTCGTTATCTTATATAAACTAATAAAATGCTCTCGCTGCTTATTCAAACAAACCAATTAGAAGATGGCACGATGGTCTCCGGAGTCAACCCACCGGAGTCAACATTCTGGTCGGCTTCTCCGGTGGGTTGCAAACCCTAACCTGCAAAATAAGAAAAATCAATGGATCAAAATACCCATACCCCCCTTAAAACGATGCGCTGAGTTCAAATATGGCCTTATCTCTGCCCGAATCACCGTATATTATGAGATCAGTACCAACATGTTCATGATGCCCTAACAATGACATATAGGGATCCTGACGTTAAAGCTTGCCCCTAAGGTCCCAAACCTGCCTGAAACTTCATCAATAACTCATACAAACACATATAATTAGTTAAATATGCTTGTATCTAACTTTAGAGTTTCAAAAGAATACTTACGGTCGGCGTGTCTAGAGCTGTGATTCTGGGCGTGCAATCGTCTTGCAAAAGGACTGGATTCATTCCTGGGAACCTCAAGAGGAATATTTGATCCCTTATTTGGAATGAGGAAGGCTGGAAATGTGTTTTTGAATTTTACAACTTTGGACAATTTTTTGTGAATTTTGAGAACTTCTTTCAGGCCCTCCTTTTCGTGTCATGGCTTGTGGTTAGCTTGCATATTTATAGAGGAATGGGATGGTGATTAAACATGGCAAGAATTCAAACGTTAAGGCTCCCTTTCAAAGCAATATCAAACCAATTAAAATGTTTCCAAATTTGTGAAAAACTTTCCTTTCTTGAGATGAAACGAACCTGGCATCTTTTGCACGAAATCTTAGGCCCAATGTTGATTCAAAACATCAGCCCATGTGTCCAAATCATTTATCTATTATTTTATGCATTTTATTTTGTATTTATTTGAATAAAAATAAAAATAAAAATGAATAAAATATAGGAAAATGAAAAGCAAAGTGACAGTGAATTTAAGAGTCCTTGAGTAAGTCATAAGCATATTTGAGTCTAAAAAAATAGGTCCATGAGCTTAAAAATGCATTTTTTTCTCAAAGTTGACTTTTTGCATTTTCACTAATTTGCCCAATTTGCACTGGTCATAACTTGATCAATTTTGATCTTTTTAGGATGATATTTGACTTTTTAGAAAGATCAAGATATCCCCTACAATCTCTATGTTGACCATTTTTGAATTTGGATAATTTATCTTGATGTAACTTGCCTTGACAAAAAATGCCTTTTTGTTGACTTTCAAAAAGACCTGTAATGCATTAGATTTTATCTTCCAAATGATGCATTTCTTGAACTTGAGGATAAAATTAAATTTGTAGGGTATTTAATTCTATTGAAAATGGGGTTTGGTTGGGGAAAAATGGATGAAGCATGTGAAAGTTATGCTTGGTCAATGTTCAGTTGACTTTTCCTAGGAAACCCTAATTTTGCAATTTTTGGTTCTTGATGATTTGAGAGCATTCCTTGAGGAATCATGATCAACCCTTGAACAAATGATGGGTATCACTTCATAATGTTGATGTTGGCCAAAATATTGAAGTTTGACTGTATAATGACCACAATTGACTTTTGACCTAATATAGTTTATTTCCAGTCATCTGAGCAATTGACTGAGCAAACTTGTAATGCAACACATGAAAATTGGCATGAGAATTCTTGAGGACATATTATGAACCATGTAAATCACTTTAGGCCTTTGAAACCCAAACTTCTTTGTGAAAAGTAAAACCCTAGTTGGAAGTCTATTGCTTAGAAGGAGAAGTTGTCTGGTCAATTCTTGGTCAACCTTGATCACTTAAGGACCTCTAGGAGTATGTTTTGAATAAAATGAGAGGGAAAATTTTGGGATAGAACAATCGGATATGGTCTTACATATGCCATCTAGAATGACTGTCGAGGGAGAAGTATCATATAAGTCTTTGGTCGATTTATATTAAAACTGTAGATATCTTTTGCCTGTTTTTAACTGGAAGAGATAAATCTAAACCAGAAGAGGTCTTTGCTTGGTGACTTCACTGGGGAAATGATTCTAACCAAAAGAGGTATGTTGATTACCTATCATTAATCGGAAGAAGTGAATATAACTAGAAGAGGTCTTCGTGCGCATGTCTTTAATCTGGAAGAAATAAATCTAACCAAAAGAGGTCTTCGTCTGCCTGTCTTTAATCTGGAAGAAATAAATCTGACCAGAAGAGATCTTTTCCTGTTATTAAGTGGAAGGAGTGAGATCCACCATAAGAGGTCTTTGACTTGTTGATTGACTTTTCGTACAAGGAAGCTGGTCAGTTGTGTGCAGATGTATGCAATGGCGTAATGATGTTTTCAAAATAAATGAGATTATGCTATATGAATTGCTCATGTATGTGATATGATGTATGAATGTGATATGTTTATTTAAGGGTATCTTTGTTTGGAAAATAAACCATTGACAAATGTTGAGGAGTCTTGGGAAGCTGAATCCCTGACTGCTGCTTGGAAATGAAGAGTATGTGCATCTTCAAACTTTGTTTAGAATGTTTCCGCTGGGAATTCCTGTTTTCTGTTTGAGGGAACTCTGCGGGGAACATTGATTTCTGCTTGGGGAAGTAGGGTTCATGGATCTTTGGTTGTCTATTACTCTACTGAGGAATTATCTCTTGACTGGGAGAATGAAAGTTAGTTGTTATCTGGTCAAAATCCAGGCTTCATAGCCACCTGTTGGGGATAATAGAGTTTAACTGTCATCTGGTCGGATTCCAGGCTTTGCAGTAACTTAGATGAAATTAACTGTTATCTGGCCGGGTTCCAGGATTTATAGAAAATTGAAGCTAAACTATTATCTGGTCGGATTCCAGGCTTTGCAATAACTTAGATGAAATTAACTGTTATCCGGTCGGATTCCAGGCTTCGCAGAAAATTGAAGTTAAACTATTATCTGGTCGGATTCAAGGCTTCACAGTAACTTAGATGAAATTAACTGTTATCTGTTCGGATTCCATGCTTCACAAAAAATTGAAGTTAAACTATTATCTGGTCGAATTCCATGCTTCGCAACAACTTAGATGAAATTAACTGTAATCTGGTCGGATTCCAGGCTTCGCAGAAAATTGAAGTTAAAATTTTATCTGGTCAGATTCCAGGCTTCGCAACTACTTAGATGAAATTAACTATTATCTGGTAGGATTCCGGGCTTCACAGAAAATTGAAGTTAAACTGTTATCTGGTCGGATTCCAGGCTTCACATCAACTTACTGAATGAATGAAGTTAATTGTTATCTGGTCGGATTCCAGGCTTCACAGTAATTTTCTGAGGTTAACTGTTATTTGGTCGAATTCCAAGTTTCACAGCAACTTAGATGAAAGGATGAAGTTAATTGCTATCTGGTTGGATTCCAGGATTCACAATAACTTACTAAAGTTAAACTGTTATCTGGTCGGATTCCAGGCTTCGCAGTATTTTTCTGAGGTTAACTGTTATCTGGTCGAATTCTAGGCTTCGCAACAACTTTTAAGATGGATGAAGTTAATTGTTATCTAGTCGGATTCCAGGCTTCGCAACAACTTACTGAAGTTAAACTATTATCTGGCTGGATTCCAGGCTTCGCAATAACTTTAGGAGATAGTAACAACTCTGTTGGGGATTGCAATGACTCTACCGGGGATTAAGGGGTTTTGTCCATTGATTTGTAATAGTCTGAGAGGCCAACTCAAGCTGAGGAATTCATAGGTTGTTGGAGAAATAAACCCGGTTAAAGAGTTTTGACGACCTTCTGGAGAAGTAACTTCTTTAGGTAGAACTCTATAAGGCTTCTTTCTAAGACCAACTAAGCTAGGGAGAGGATTTTTGAGAGATTGGAACTCTGGCTGGGGATTGCATGAATCAGTCTCTGTAGGGATAATCTTATTGGAGTATCTCTGTGGGGATATCCCAAATCCTTAAGTAGATGCTTGTTACTATTTTTATGAATACATTTGTTAACAGTTTAATCATGTTCATATGCATATTTTCATTCAATTTTAGTCATTGGACACTTTTGCACTCAAAACAGAAAAAAAAGTTTGTACTTCAAAGTATATTTGTATTGATGTTTGCCTATTAACAAACATTTTTGTACAAGGAGATAGAGATCCTTGTAAGAGTAAATAATCGAAAGAATGAAAGCGATACAAAATGAAAACACAAATAATAGCCATGTGGAAGTGATCTCATTGGGTACCAAATCCGCTATTGCCCTTATGTTTTCGAACATCATCCCTCGCTATTGAAAGAAGTCGATTGAATTGATATTGGACCATTGAACTTGGACCTTGGTAATAAAGTTGATTGTAGTGATGTCACGAGACATAGTTGTATGGTTTAATCCCTAAATTTTTCCTAGATCACCCTTTTGGGTTTTCAGTCCACCAGGATACCCATTTTTGCCCAAGCCGCCCTTTCGGGTTTTCGGCATTCCGGGTGTACAATCTTTTGTATGTATCCCTAACTTTTTCCCTAACCTTTTGGTTCTCCGGGACGCCCTTATTTTTGCCTAGGTATGTCAACCTAGCGGGTCATTCTTTATGCATAGTATTTTTTGACTATATCCGCATTCACAGGATGCGGGAAATCTTCACCGTCCATAGTTGTTAGCATCATGGCACCACCAGAGAATACTTTCTTGACAATAAATGGTCCTTCGTAAGTGGGAGTCCATTTTCCCATGGGATCGCCTTGTGGAAGAATGATGCGCTTTATTACCAAGTTGCCAGTCTGATATACTCAAGGCTTGATCTTTTTGTTGAAAGCCTTGATCATACGCTTTTGATACATTTGACTATGACAAACAGCAGCCAGCCTCTTCTCATCAATCAAGTTCAACTGATCCAATCTAGTTTGAATCCATTCGTCTTCGCCTAAATCTGCTTCTTTCATAATCCTTAAAGAAGGAATTTGAACTTCCACAGGCATGACAACTTCCATGCCATAGACTAAAGAGAAAGGGGTTGCCCTAGTTGATGTTCGAGCAAAAGTACGGTAGCCGTGAAGAGAAAATGGTAGCATCTCATGCCAATATTTGTAGGTCAACACCATTTTTTGGATAATCTTCTTTATGTTTTTATTGGCAGCTTCCACTGCGCCATTCATATTAGGTATGTATGGAGAAGAATTGTGATGTTTGATTCTGAACTGTGTGTAAAGTTCAGTAATCATAGCATTGTTGAGATTGGTCCCGTTATCCGTGATGATCCTTTCGGGGATACCATAATGGCAAATGAGGTTATACTTGATAAATCTGGCTACAATGTTCTTTGTGACTGAGGCATATGAGGCAGCTTTGACCCATTTGGTGAAGTAGTCAATAACAACAAGGATGAAATAGTGTCCATTGGAAGCAGTGGGTTTGATTTCTCCAATCATGTCTATGCCCCACATTGCAAATAGCCACGGAGCAGTCATGACATTCAAAGGAATTGAAGGCACGTGAACCTTGTCGGCATAGATCTGACACTTATGGCAAGTCCTTGAGTGATGGTGACAATCAGTTTCCATAGTCGACTAATAGTAACCATCCCTCAGAATCTTCTTGGCCATAGTGTGTCCACTAGAGTGAGTTCCAAAGACACCTTCGTGCATGTATTCCATGATCTCTTTTGCTTCCTTCTTGTCCACACAACAGAGCAGAGTAGAATCATGGTTGCGCTTGTATAGGATACAATTGCTTAGGAAAATTTTGGCTGAGAACCTTCACAGGAATTTTTTGTCGTTGATTGAAGCTCCTTCAGAATACTCTTGTGATTCAAGGTACCTCTTCACTTCATGATATCATAGCTTCTCTTCATCAGTGTCAATATGATAACAGTCTGTTGGTTCATCAAATCTTTAGATTGTAATCCTAGGAGCCTCGTTGTCCCAGTTGACCTCTGTGATACGGTGGCAGAACCGACTATTTAATACTGGTTTTGCATTTTGTATTCGCAAATGTTGCAGTGAACAAGAGTCGCCATCGACTTTTCTTTTATCCAAATTAAGGAAAGGGTGAAAAGAACACAAAAGACCTTTTCGAGATTTTCCGAGTAAGGGGGGTAGATTATGGAAAGGGAAGGTGTTAGCACCCTTTCCATCCGTAGTTATCTACGGGCTCTTAGAGGTTTGCTCATTTTGCAAGTACTTTGTGCTTTTGTGTATTTGAAAATGCCTTAGTGCGGCGATTTTCTTTATGTTTAACTCTTGTATCAGTCCTTAAGAGTGTTAACAAAGCAAATGTTTTGAAAAATTGCCTTTGAAAAGTAGTATTTGTGTAAGTGCAAAAATGTTTTTGATCAAACATCTAACAACTATCTACTTTTATACTCTAAAAGGGTAGTTCTTTTCCTCCTATCCTTTAGACAGTGCTATCCTACAATTAGAGAGTAGGTAGGCCTATCGTTGGATGTATGGGGGACATTGAAGGGATGTTACAGTCACGAAGACAACTTGTAGAGACGCTTTAGCAATTTTGTTTAGGGACTAGATCATTTACCGAGAGGTAACTATAGGGTCATCGAGGGACTATGATCTTTTGATTTTATGGGTCTTTGCTAAAGCGTTCTTGCGTCATGACTGTTTTACTTCTGAAGGCAACCAAAATAGGGTACCCTAGAGGTGTATATGTGCGAGTGTATTATGTTCAATTATTTTTGTCTTTTTGTTGAGTTTGCTAGAATTTGATTATTAGTCTTTGCATACACGCCTAGTTACTAGCAGTTAATATTTTGCAGAAATTTAAAGTGCAGGAATTCAAATCTACGCTATTACAATGCATTAGGGAGGGGGATATTTACATGTCTAAAAATGAGGGGGATAAATCAATAAATATCCTAGTTTTAATCTATTACATCCAATGAGCAGATACATTAATACTAAAAATGCGAAATTAAATAAACGCGCGCGAAATTGAAAATAACGTCTAAAAACATCCTAAGAAATAAAAATCTTTTTGTTTTGTTTTTTATGTATAAAAGAAAATAAAGCCTAAATATTTTTAATTTTAATTTTAAGAAAGATGTTAAAATAATTAATTTATTTATTTACAAAATTAATTTAATTAGAAAAGACACTAGCCTAATGTTTTTTTGTGATTTTGATTTAAAGTTAATTTAAATAAAACGGATCAATAAAGAAATAACAAAAAGAACAAAAATAAAATATAAAAGGGGCATCCCTAGATCCAAGGAGAAAAGGCAAGCTTTGATCCAGAGAGAGTCATGGCCTTTCGATTCATGAAGGATGTTGCCTTTTCGATCCAAGGAAGGAGTTGTTCTTTGAATTGAACCTGTAACGCAAATGTTGGCAAAAAAATAAATAAAGATGCAGGACCTGGGTATTGAACCCAGTTCCTTCTCCCTAATTCGAATCTTCTATCCTCAGGCCTAAGCTTATTTTGACTTGAAACAGGCTATGCCATGTGTTTCGAAAGGCAGATCAGGTCATTCCTTTCGATGGCGTGATTTTATTCCTGCATGTTATCTTGCGTATGATATGCTCATATAAACACAAATGGTATTAGCAGGACATATATACAACAATATGTATTTAAAAGGCTTAGAAATGCAGTTTCGACTTGGATAAATCCTTACCAACTGGAGATGCTTCGATTTATGAATCTGGACGTGGGTACCTTTGTTTAAGGGTTGCTTCGATTTGGCACTTCTGGATGTGTGCTTGCTTAGGGGCTGGTGATGATTGGAACAACTTTTGGAGACCTCCAAGAATGTGTTTGGAATTTCATATGGTTATGTTCCGCCCCCTTTTTACATATGCATGTGGTTCTTTATATAGAGGGTGTTGTACCCAAAAATTTCCCCTCTCATTTTACTCAACACATGCCCATTGAGGTCCTTAACTTGCCCAAGGATGACTAAGAATTGACCAGACAAACTCTCTCCTAAGGCAATGTACCTCAAACTAGGGTTTCCATTTTCATCAAGATGGGTGAACTCCAAAGACCTCATATGCTCTCAATGGTCCTAATATGTTCTCAAGACTCCATGTTAAATTTCAAGCCTTGCACAAGAAGTTTGCTTAGTCAACTGTTCAGATGCTTGAGAATCAACTGTATTAGGTCAAAAGTCAATTGTGGCTCACATATAGTCAAACTTCAAGATTTTTGGTCAACATCAAAATTTTGAAGTTATAACCATCAATTGATCAAGAGTTGATCACGATTCCTCAAGGAATTCCCCAGATTCATCAATACCCAAAAGTTGCTAAATTAGGGTTTCTTAGGAAAAGTCAACCAAACTTTGACCAAGCATAACTTCCTCATACTTTATCATAAAATTTCTATCCAAGGCTCATTTTGAAGAGGATGAAATTCCCTACAATTCATATTCATCCCTCAAGTTCAAAATATTCACTCACAAAAAGATATGAATTTCCACATTATAGGTCCTTTTGAAAAGTCAACAAAAACACTTTTTGGGTCAAAGCTTCTTACATGAACATGGAAGACCCAATTGAGATGAGACCAAAAGGGTTGTTTAGGGGACATCCTAAGCTTTCTAAAAAGTCCAAGAACACCTCTCTATGGTTAAAATTGGAAGAGATATGCCTTGTCAAAGTTGACCATTTTTGCAAAATTGCCAAAAGTCAAAAGTGCTCAAAAATGCATTTTTTGCCAAATGGGCCTAACTTTTTATGCTTGCAACTCACTCATAACATGGTCCACGACCCAAATATTTACCCACACATTATTTCCTTAATTATTTATTTTATTTTAATTTTTTATTATTAAAAATTCAAACTAAATCAAATAAATGATGAATAATAGCAAAGATTTGTTTTGATATGATTTTTAGATAGGATCACAAGCCAATTATATTGAAATATCAGAATCAAATCATATCAAGGTTGATTGGCACAAGAATGGCATGATTATTCTAATTTGGAAACAAATCATACAAGGAAGGAAAGAGATCAAATCTTCAAAGTTTTCAAAGATACATGTAGTTTTTATAACCCTAATTCATCGAGGATTATATATTGAGCAAGGCCAGGCACGAAAACAAGGGTTAACAATCGTGAAGAACACTAGAACAAACTCAAAATTTTGGCAAAAAGTGGTGATCTGATCTCTACCCTAGAGGATGATTCAAAGCATTCCAAGACTACCAATCGTTTCCTGGAGCATCTCTGAAGCTAACACTATCAGCCTCGCCTCCTCACGCCCAGAATCGACCCATAGGCTCCACACAGTTTGCTTGCTTTTTCAAAATCGATTACATCCATTCTTGCATTATTAGCATAATTTAATGACATATTTGTGATCATTGATGTATTTCTAACATGTATAGATCGTTTAATTGAATTTTTGAGGCTTATATATGTGTTTACCATTGTTAGGTTTTGCTCTTGTGTTTTAGGGCTTCTCTGTATCAGTGAAATTGGCCAATAAAAAAGGCACTATGATGTTCGTGGGTTGAAGACAAATGGAACCATGTAATTAGAATTTATTTATCATGCGTATTCTTGATTGTTGAAGTTTACAGGTTTTTAGCCATGGCAAAGTGTCTGTGGGTATAAGTCTTACCCCTAAGACGACAATCTCAATGAAGGAGACGGTGACTTGTCACCACCTCATTGGACCATTTGAATTTCGCGCGTGTTTTCCAGCTAATCACCATGTTTTATATATTATTAATTATTATTGTTATATTAACAATTGAGTCACACAACCCAGATGGCAAAACGCACATGATTTGAGTGGAGGGACCTGGGTTCGATCCCAGGTCCAACAGATTTTGTTTTCTTATTTTCTTTCTATAGATCATGTACATCACCATCCCAAGCATCTACCGTGTACTATAACCATCCAGCCAATTGATCGTTGCTGATTCAAATCCGGCATTTTATCAAAGAAGGACCATGGTACACCACCAGAAAATGGCAATACAAGATCAAGCGCTGGGAGTGGGCTGAACAGCCAATGGGCCCATCCAATTCAGCAACACACTGCCTTTTTTGGATTGTTATACAGGCCCATTCTTCTCCCTTTTATTTTAATTCTTTTTAATTATTTCCTTAATTATTTTCTTTTTAATTAACATCAAAAATCATATTTTTTTTATTTAATCAAAATCACAAAAAAAAAACATCAAAAATCTTTTTTAATAAAAATATTTTTTATTTCTTAATTAACTAGCTTAATTAAATTAGGGCAAATTTAATTCTTTTTTTCATAATTAAAAATAATTAGAATTAGGGTTTAGTTTTTGTATATAATTAATTTTTTCTTCAAAAGTAACTTAAATATTTTCTCAAATTAGATTTTTAGGTTTTCTAATCGTCCTCGCATTTAATTCGTCGCGCGTAGTTTAATTACCTTTTCTTATTATTGTAATTGCTCCGAGGTTGTAATAAACTTAATTAGGTTTTAATTCAACATTTATTTTTCAGTCACAAATAATTATGTATCTGCGAAAGCCATGTAATAGCTAGAACTTTAAACTTTCCACATTTTAATTTCCACAATTATAAACTTCCTAGATGTATGCTAATAGGATTATATGGAAAGAATACTTGAAAAATTAAAACGGTAGAAAACCCTAAATGTGAAAAGACAAATTAACTGAAAAAATTCACTCGCACATGCTCACTCCTAGGGTTTACTCCACTCCGGTTGCCTTCGGTTAAACGGTCATGAAGTATAGGGTTTGTTAGTGGTCATCCTCTAGCCCCGAAAGATCTAAAAATGACCCATTCAGATGTTTCCTCGAAAAAGATCTTTAAGGCTTTAGGAGGGTTACTAAAATTCCCTAACATTGCTTTTGTGACCGTATCTGTCCCTTCAAATGTCCCTTAAAACTCCAACGAAGGTGCTACCTATTACTTAATAATGAGATAGCGCTGTCTAAAGGAAAATGAACTGACTTTTTTTCGTGAAGGTAGAAAAATCTTAAGTACTTTCTCAATCAATCAAACAAAACTTTTCACACAAACACTTTTTCAAAACAATTTTCAAAACAACTTCATCACACCCTTGAGGACTGATACAAGGGTTATCACGAAGTAAACTTTTTTTCAAAACAAGCACACACATAAGAAATTTTAAAATGAGCAAGTACCTAAGAGCCCATGGAAAACCATGGATAGAAAGGGTGATAACCCCTTCCCTTTCTATAATCTACCCCCCGTACTCAGAAATATTCTCAAAAAAGGTTTTTTCTATTCTTTTTCCTTTTTCAGATTGGGTAAAATAAAAGTCGGTGGTGACTCTTGCTTACCGCGACATTTGCGAATACAAAACGTAAACCAGTATAACAGTCAGTTCTGCCACCGAATCACAGAGGGGATGGAGGGGACAAGAGAACAAATACTTAAACATCCATAAACAAATGTTTTCAAAGCCATGAATGATATTTTGTAACATTGCAAAAGTCATGGAAAGTTGTCCCTTTTTGAATTTGAATGAACCTGGACATGCTTTGGCTCCTTCGAATGCCCTTTAGTGTTGCTCTTCGACTGGCCTCAAGTTGCCTCTTTCAACTGGACCTCTTGTGTAGCCTTCGATTGGGCCTTCTGCATTCTTCTTAAAATGTACCTCTTGTGTACCCTTCGACAGGCTCTAGTATTACTTCCTTCGAATGGGTCTTTAGATGGTCCTTTGGTGTGTCCTTCGCATTGGCTATCATGCGTGTTGAAGTGTGTATAATTGTTTCAAAGGGGGGTCAGTGCCCTGTCGAAACTGGCACAAAGGCAGCCTGTTCCTTGTAGATGCTAGCATGAAGCAAGTCAAGGCATGCATAAAGGAGGCCATTGCCTAGGCTAAGCTGGAACAAAGGTGGCCAGTGCCTTGTGGTCGAAGATAACTTTTTTTTTCCTGGCGCATCAAAAGAAGATTTTTTCCAGGTGGATCAAAGGGAACCCTGGAGGAGTCTTGGCCTTGTGTGCTGAAGGCAAGTTGAAGAGGCATATGTGTGCTAGTGACACGCTGATGGGTCTTTTGCCCAGTGGGAGCTTTGTGAATCGAGGGCCAGTTTGAGGAAGTTCTTTCTTTGTGCGCTAAAGGCACGCACGGAGGGATAATTTTCCTAGCCTAAGCAGGAATCAAGCTTACTCCAAGGAAAACAAATGCCCAATCGAAGCACGGATCCAACATGCATGCAGGTAGCCATTGTATTTGTGAGTCAAGCCAGCATGCAAATACAATGGTGTAATCAAAGGAGCACTAACAAGAAGCCCTTCCCCTTTGGATCAAAAGAGGCTGTTTCAAAGGGAAAACAGGCCCAGTTGAATCTAGTGTGCAGTAAACAAGCAAAAGACCAAGGCTTCAATCGAAGCTTGGAAATTTAAGGCAAGCTTGGAGGAGGTTAGGCGCTTAATCGAAGCCTGTCAAAATATCAATCGAAAGACACCTTGTTCATGCCAATCGAAAGACATTGTTTATCTTCAAAAATTTTATTTTTCTTTAATCAAGTGTTTGTAAACACCTATGTAAGGGAAAAATCTTGGGAAAATATGAGAGGGAAAATTTTGGGGTACAACAACCTCGAACATAGACGACATAGTTGCTAAAGCGTCTGCCAACTGATTTTCTTCCCTTGGAAAGTGTTCAAAGGTGACTTCCTCAAAGTATGGGATCAAAGATAGCACAATCTCTTTGTAGGGGATCATATTTGGATGTTTGGTATCCCATTCTCCTTTGACTTGACTGATCACTAAAGCTGAATCTCCGTATACGCTTAAGAATTTGATTCTTAGGTCAATGGCATCCTTAAAACCCAAGATGCACGCTTCATACTCGACCATGTTGTTCGTATAGTCGAAGCACAACCTGGTAGTGAAAGGTGTATGACAGCCTTTGGGAGAAATGACCATAACACCAATTTTGTTACCAAAAGTGTTGAAAGCTCCATCAAAAACCATAGTCCACCGGGATCCTTGTTCAGGTCCGCTATACGGTCCAGGCTTTTCACAATCAGTTATTAGTATGATATTCTCGTATGGGAATTCAAAGTTCATTGATTAGTAGTTTTCACCAGCTTGATGGGCCAAATGATCCGCTAGCACACTTCCTTTGATGGCCTTTTATGTAGTATATTGGATATCATATTCACTCAAGATCATATTCCATCTAGTTATTCGTCCGAAGAGAGCTGGCTTCTCGAAGATATACTTGATGGGGTCCATCTTAGAAATCAATAATGTAGTAAGTCAACATATACTATCTTAGCCGGCGATCAACCCATGCCAGAGCGTAGCAAGTTTTCTCTAGCAATTAATATCTAGTTTCACAGTTGGTAAACTTTTTGCTCAGGTAGTATATTGCATACTCTTTTCGTCCAGACGTGTCATGTTGGCACAACACACACCCCATTGAGTTCTCTAATACAGTCAACTATATAATCAGAGGTCTACCTTCAGCTGGAGGCATCGGGATGAGAGGTTCTTGTAAATATTCCTTGATCTTATCAAAGGCTGCCTTGCAGTCATCGTTCCATCTGACTACTTGATCTTTCTTCAAGAGTTTGAAGATTGGCTCACAAGTATCAGTTAGGTGAGATATGAACTGAGCAATGTAGTTAAGTCGAACTAAAAAACCCCTTACCTCCTTATCAGTACAGGGAGCTAGCATTTCTTGTATGGCTTTGACTTTTGCAGGGTCGATTTCAATACCTTAGCCACTGACAACAAACCCTAAGAGTTTTCCAGATCTTACCCCGAAGGTGCATTTGTTGAGATTTAGCCTTAGCTTGTATTTCTTCAACCTTTCGAACAACTTGTGCAAGTGATCAAGGTGTTCTTCTTCAGTCTGCAACCTTGCAATCATATCATCCACATAGACTTCTATCTCATGATGGATCATGTCATGGAATAGGGATACCATAGCTCGTTGATAGGTTGACCTTATAACAGAAGGTGCCCCACTGTGTAACAAAAGTGGTTTTCTCCATGTCTTCGGGTGCCATTTTGATTTGATTATAGCCAGAGAAGCCATCCATGAAGGAGAAAAATTTATGTTGAGCAGTGTTGTCGACCAAGATGTTAATATGCGGTAGTGGGAAATCATCTTTGTGGCTTTCCCTATTCAAATCTCTATAGTCTATGCACATACAGACCTTTCCATCCTTCTTTGGCACGGGGACCACATTTGCCACCCATTGGGGATATGACGTCACTGCTAGGAAACCTGCCTTAAATTGTTTCATTACCTCAGCCTTTATCTTCTCAGACATATCTAGTCGCATACGACGAACCTTTTTCTTGACTGGAGGACAATATTCCTTTGTTGGTAGACAATGAACCACAATGTCAGTATCAAGCCCCTACCTATCTTCATATGACGAAGCAAACACTTCAACATAGTCATGCAACATCTTGACTAATCTGCCTTTAATACTGTCTTCCAGGTTAGCGCTGATCTTGACCTCCCTCTTGTTTGTTTCATTACCTAGGTTGATTACTTCAACTAGCTTTTCATGAGGTTGAATGGCTTTCTCCTCTTGCATTAGAAGTCTGGCTAATTCCCCAGGTATTTCACAATCTTCTTTGCCTTCGTCTTCAGCTCGGTAGATTGGATGTTCAAAGTCATAGATGGAAATAACAAAGTCATCAGCGATGAGATCCAGAGTGGATGAAGATCTGCAAGTGTGTGTGTGTGTGCATGTAAGATACATGGCTATTTTGAAAATGCAAATAAGAAAAATAAAGACAATGAGCGCAAAATTTGAATGCAAAAGGTCTAATGTTTTTCATTAAATGATCATATGGCAGATGGAAATGAACAAACCCTTAACCAAATAGACCATGGTGCCTAGGGCAAGGCCCATGGCTTAAAGTCATTGTTTGTAAATAAAATTAAAGACAAAAGTTCTTGAATTGACAAAATAGTAAATTGTAATTACTCCTCGCTGAAGGAGATGGAAATGAAATCCTTGGCACGCCAGTTATTGAGCTATTTTTCAGAAGTCGGGTAGATCCATTCATCAAAGTCACAGTCATCCTCAGAGTCTTCTATAGCATACACTCCATGATTACCAATGCGAAGAGGTGGTTTTCCTATGCGAGCACGTCTGACCTCCTTTTTAGCTTTGGCAGTGAAACCCAACCCAAAGTTGTCTACTTTAAAAGAAATGTTAGAGAGCTGTCCCCAATTTGTACTACTTCCATCTTTAACCACGGCACGAGCGTCCTTAAGTGAAACCATCCTTGGAACAAATTCATCAGCTTTTGGAGTGTCAGAAGTGATTTTGGTGGCGGCAATTATGGGAGGAACCACCTCGAAAGCTTGGCATGGCGTTTCTATGAACTCACCATCCATCTCTACATACTTGAATGAATTTAGGTGGCTAACCATGAATTCTTCTTCACCATAAATAGTAACAATCTTTCCTTTGACTGGATATTTCAAATTTTGGTGAAGGGTGGACGTCACTGCTCCTGCCCCATGTACCCAAGGGCGTCCAAGTAAACAAGAGTAAGCGGGACGGATGTCCATCACATAGAAAGTAGAATTGAAAACTTGTGAACCAAATTTAATGGGGAGATCCACTTATCCAAGTACCATCCTCTTGGATCCATCAAAAGCCCTCACAACTATGTCACTTGGCTTTAACAACAAACCGTCGCAATCCAACCGATCTAAGGCACCTTTGGGCAAAACATTTAGAGAGGACCATGTATCCATCAAGACATGGGCCAAAGTAGTTCCTTTACATTCAATAGAGACATGCAAAGCCTTGTTATGATTCCTTCCAACTGGTGTCAAGTCAGCATCAGAGAACCCCAATCCATTATCGACAGTCAGACTCGCTACACAGTTTTCCAATTCATCGGTTGTGGTCTCTTGAGGAACATGCACTTTCTTCAAAAATTTGATTAAAGCTTGGGTAGGAACAAAGCAACAAAGATAAAATAGAGATCTTGGAGGGGGTTTGCCCCACTTGATCTACTATCTTGAAATCCCTCTTTTTCATAATCTTTAAGATTTTCTCCATTTCTTGGGTGGAAGGTTCCTCAACAGCAATGTCTTTGGCAGATGCCTTTATCCCAGAAGGATCAATTACTTTCTCTTTACCCCTAGTGTTAGTACTAGGCTTATCAACGGTAATGCGAACAAGTGTTGTTGTAGTAGTTGGAGGTGAAATGTTAGGAGAGAAAATCCTCCCCATTCTTGTGACCTTTCTAGAACCAACAATATTGGTAACATCATCATCTTTGTCTTCATTGATCCAAGAGTCTTGTTTAATTCCCTGATAGTAAACTTCAGCACGGTAATTCCAAGGGACGGCTTTTTCGGAGGAGTAAGGAATCGGCCCAGGAGCAGTAATTATCAAGGGAGAAATTGTTGGTTCGTTAGAAATCCTAATAATACCCTTTGAAGAGATCCTAAGAGGCTTGTCGGAAATTGTTATGATGGAATTGTCTTCAGATTTATCTGTCAAACTTTTGATGGATAAAGTTCTTTCAAACAGGACCTCATAACTATTTATCAGGCGTTGGACACCTTCTTTTAGCCATTTGCATCCATTAACTTGTTCGGAAAATCAATTACAGTCTTTCAAACAGCCAAGGAAAACCCCAGCTCTCAGCAGGTTCTCTTTAACAATGGTCAGTGGAGTAGTAAAATCTTCAACAGAGGAAACAAGAGCAGTGTCTTCAATTGCCTTTGCCATGATTTGGCATTGGTGCAGTTATAACATTCAGAGTTGTAGGTGGATCAAACTCAATAGTTTTGTTATCGATAAGATCTTGAATCTTGTTTTTTAGAGCCCAACATTGATCAGTATCATGTCCAGGGCTATTGGAGTGATAGGCGCATTTGGAGTTAGGATTGTACTTCGGAGATGAAATATTGGGATTTGATAATGGATCACGCAATGTTACCAAGTTGGCCTTCAACAGGTGTTGTAAGGATTGGGAGGGTGACATGTTAATCCTCGTGAACTGTCTTCTTGGAACTTCAGACCTTCGATGGTTGGCTTGTTGTGGTTGTCTTTGAGCAGATGGAGGGTTGGAGATCAAAACAACATTAACAGATGTACTATGATTCTTCTTGGTATGGGCCCTTGACCCATTTACATCATTGGCTTCTTTCTTACCAGTAAAGGCATTCTTTACCGTGTTTGATGTAGAAGCAACATGGGAATTTTTCCACTCTTGATACCACTCTTGACCCTTTCACCAGTCAGAATTAACTCAGTGAAATTGGAAGATGAGCTCCCAATTAACAAGTTGAAAAATGGGCCTGTTAATGTTCGCATAAACATATCCACCAGCTCCCTATCTGTCAGTGGTGGTTGTACTCTACCAACAAGGTCTCTCCATTGTGGCGCATATTCTTTAAAACCTTCATTGGAGCCTATTTTCATTCCTTGTAATTGAATCCTAGTTGGCGCCAAATCAGTGTTGTACTGATATTGGCGGTAGAGAGCGGTGGCCAGATCTTCCCAAGTATGAATGTTGGAACCCTCCAACTGGTAAAACCATTCTAACTGAGTCCCAAATAGACTCTCTTGAAAGAAGTGTACCTAGAGCTTTTTGTCAGTGGTATGTGGTTGTATCTTGCGAACGTAGGATCTTAAGTGAAGTTTTGGGCACGAAACGCCGCCGTACTTAGCAAAGATTAAAATTTTGAACTTGTGGGGAATAACTACCCCAGGAACCAAGCCTAAATCACCAAAATTTAAGCCATGTATGGCTTGAATTTCCACAACTTTCAACCTATCTTCCAGTTGCTTGTACTTATCCTTAGTCGGTGGATACTACTCGTCAAAATGATCCTCAATCTCATAAACTTGATTGTTTGCAACCCCAGCATGGGTGCTCCTTGCATCTTCATTATGATTCTCATCCTCCTTGGAGGAGTCTTCTTCCACTTGAACATGTCGGACGGGGCCCTTGAATCTCTTCCCCATGTTGATCACGGCCTTCTTCTTGGTCTTTTTCTTTGTAACATGAAATGCCATCAGTTCTTGCTGCCCCTTTGCTAAGTTAAGCAAATTTTCTTAAAACTTAGAGTTTTGAGTCTGCAAGTCCTTCATAGTTTGCTCGAGATCCATCTTGTACTTAAATAAACAGTAGAAAGATGAGGAAACCTATGTCGGAAAACCTGCTTATGATATGATGCATGTTATGTGAATGTAATGTTTTCAAGGATATTATGGAATTTAAAATTTCTAAACAAAGAGAAAACAACAAACATGAACTTCATTAATAAAGATAGGAATTACAAATGCCTCTCGGGCTTACAATGGAGGAAGCAAAAATAATAAACTCCTAAAACAAAAAAGAATCTGGCTTCCCATGAGCGCATCCTCTTCGGTGCAATGTAGGCGTTCAAACTTTGCTCTCCATGAAGCTGTCTCATAAGCTCCAAAACCTTCTTCTCACTTGTGTAAAACTGGGTTTCAAAGGTGTCTCGCTCTCCTTCGAGTTAAATCCATGATCTTTGCAATTCCTCGAGAGTAGTTGGCATGTTAGGATTAAGAATAATGTAAGGGGTGTCTCCCTCAGCAACAGGCTCCATAATCACAGGTAGGATGGCGGGGTAAGGCATCACGAGACTTTGAGTACGAGTTCGTACCCACTTAAGGTAAGGCTCAATGGGGATGGAATTTTTATGCCCCAATGTCTCACTATCCACTTTGTTTAACATTCTACAAGCTCGTATGAACCTTTGACGATAGCCTTGGTCATCGCCCTCATAGTCGAATACCAAACCTTGTATGAGCACATCATGGGGACCATCTCTTTGTGCATACCCAAACTTCCGTAATGCAAGAGAAGGGTTATAGGTGATACCTCCCCTAATGCCTAAGAGTGGGACATTATGGAATTCCCCACAATGGTCAGTGATGGTAATATCCTCCAAAGATCGAGAACACCAATGGATATCCGAGTGCGAGAGTGACATCATCCTTTGAGACCATTTCAGGCCTTGCTCATTCTTCAACGTTGATCGAGGTAGGTGCGAAATAAACCACCTAGACAGTAATGGAATGTAACACAAAAGAGTACCCCTTTTCTTCATGGTGCGAGTGAGGAAACAATGTAGAATGTCTCCAAGCAAGGTAGGTACGGGATTACGAGAGAGAAAAACCTTGACGACATTCACATCTATAAGTTAGTCCGTATTGGGAAATAGAACCAAACCATAGATTAGAAGGGCCAAGAAATCCTCAAAAGCTTGAAAATCCATATCTTTCAAGAACAAATGAGCCTTCTCCAACAGAAATTTGGCTAAGAAACCCTTCACTCCACTTCTTGTATCCCAATTTGTCACAATGTCAGATCTCTTCAAATGCAAGGCTTTGGCAATAACTTCAGGCTTTGGAGTCTCCTTTAAATTGGTGAATGGTATTTGATCAAGCACAGACACTCCTAACAATTTAGATAATTCTTATGATGTAGGCACCAATTGGTAGTCGGGAAAGGTGAAGCAATGATGCATAGGATCAAAGAATTGGAAAAGCACACACATAATTTCTTCTTGGAAGTTTGAGGTAGCCAAGTTGAGAAGTCGACCATATTTCTTGGTGAAGGGAGAATCTCCAGGCACTCTTGATGCTAACTCTTGAAGTTGAGGATGTGCTTTCACGAAGTTGACTCAGATGGTATTCCTACGAGTGGAAGCCATGACCTACAAAACAAAACAAAGATAAATTTCTAAATCCTTGAAATGGTTAGCGCAAATGCCATGGTATGATGTCATGATGTTATGTGCAATTTAAACATATACAAGCAAAACAATCAAGTCCTTAGGTTTAGGCTTGCATGAGGTTCATAGGTAAGTAACCTCTTGAAGTTTAGTTGGTTCAACTTATCCTACAAAGTGATTGGGTTCTTGGGAATATCAATATGATTGATCTTTCTTCATTGGGCATTGTCTCAGCACAATCAATCTTTTCTTGCGGCCGAAATATCCCAAAAGTCCGATCTCAATGAGCATAGTATCGAGTATCAACCAATCTTGAACTTTGCACTAAAGTCGGCTATCTCACTACTTCTTAATGGCCAAGTTGTTCAATTAAAGGTTCTACGGGCAGTTAGTGATTCATGACACCGCTCAGCGGCCCCGTATTCTCCTCGATTCAACACAAGAGATACTTGTACCAACAAATGTGTCACACTAACATAGTCATTGCTTCAACCATATCGGTCTATGCCGTACAATTTCCACAATCTATTGCTACTTACCTAATAATGTTCCCAGATCCAGGTAGAGGATCAATACAAAACCCAAACAAGGACCCAAAATATAAAGCAAACAAATCAAATAATGAAATCATTTAAAGATGATCTAGTCTTTAAGGTAACCCCATATTTAAGTTTAACTTCATTCCCCAGCAGAGTCTCCAGTTCTGTAATACGGTAGGAGAACTGACTTGGGTGTTTTGCGTTTGATCGCAATTGTTGTGGATAGCAAGAGTTGCCACTGACTTTTCTTTTATCTAATAAATGAATGGGTGAAAATAACAGGAAAGACCTTTTGAGAATTTTCTTGAGTTCGGGGGGTAGGTTATGAAAAGGGAAGGTGTTAGAACCCTTTTCATCCGTAGTTATCTACGAGATCTTAGTTGCTCTCTCACTTTAAAATGCTTTGTTTGAAATGTGTTTGTGATTGGTTTTGAAAGTATTTTTGAAAGTATTTTTGAAAGTGCCTTTTCTTAGGCGAACTTTGTAATGATTCTCGTCTCTATAAGAATGCATACAAAGTATAGACTTTGAAAAATATTTCATTTGAATGTGTTGGTGTGTTTGAAATATGTTTTAGAAAATGGTTGTGAGCAAGCAACTATGAATGTTCTATCTACTCAAAAAGTATTAGTTCTTTTCCTCTTCCTTTAGATATTGCTATCTTACCATTGATTGATAAGAAGCCCTATCATTGGATGTGAAGGGACAGACGTGGGTTGTCGTATAGTCATAGAAGGCAACATTATAGGATACCTTAGCAATTTTTGTAAGGGTCTAAGATCGTTTATCAAAGGCAACATTGAAGGGTCATTGAGGGACTACGATCTTGTATTCGAGGGTCATTGCTAAAGTATCCCACGTTCGAGGGACATGACTGTTTTTTATTCTAGGCAACAAGTGTGGATTACCTTAGAGGTGCACTTGTGAAAATTGTTTGATTACATGCATTTTTGTCTTTGAGATTAGGGTTTTCTAACAGTTGATTTTATCTTTCCATACACACCCTAATTACTAGCAATTATATTGAAAGCGATAAATTGAGGGAATTTAAAGTTCTATGCTATTACATCCTTTTTTGGGGATGGGAGTACCATTTTATGAATGGGGGATGAAAGCAAAAAAGTTCTAATTATACTATTATAACCATATTGAATATTGAATGACAACAAATATAAATAAATATAAATATAATGTAAAAAAAAAGAAAATTGTTTAAAAAAACTTTTATGTATTGACACATGAGCTTATGCATTGATACAAAACCTTTATGTATTGACGCATGCACTTATGTATTGATATGCAACCTTTATGTATTGATACATATCAATCCTTACTCCTGGAAATAAAAAATAACTCATTATGAGTCGACACATAAGGATTTGTATCGACTCATACTGCTTTGTATCGACACATGCACTTTTTGTATCGACTCATACTCATTTCTTGCCCCTGGAAGTCAAAAACAACTCAGTATGAGTCGACACATAATGGTTTGTATTGACTCATTTCTGTTTTGTATCGACACATACACATTTTGTATCGACTCATAACCTGTTTTGTACATAATATATGTCGACTCATAGTGTTTCGTATTGACTCATACTGCTGTTTTTTACTTCTATCATTGTTCTGCTACATGTAAAAGTCAGTTCTCAACACATAGTTAGTGAAATTGAAAAGCAAGCATATGGTTAGCTTCAAGGTAATGATATATACATTTCATGTTCACAAATGAACCATTAATGATGTTTTTTATGAAGAGTTCAATGTCAAGAAAACTTACCTTGAAACTGAAATTTGTGCTTTGAGTTTGAGTTGGAGAAGTCAAGTTGCAGGTGGCTGTTTTTGAGTTTGGAAAAGAATGATGTTATAGAATCTTGTTCTTGAGTTTGAACAAATTCTATATGATGTATGTGGAGTGTTTGGATGGTTTGTTTGGACAGAACTTGCAAGGTGTGATAGGTTCAAAGGGTTTGGACTTCAAAGCTCAAAGGTGGAGATTTTTATGGACAATTCTAGTTTTTAGAGTAAAGGGGGGTTTGAGGATTTTCAACACACAAGAAGCTCTCTATTTTTATGACCTCTTTATATTGCGAATTCTCCCTCTATTTATAGGCAAAAGGTTTATGAACAAGAGCTGATTAGGTTTACAAACTATGGAGTTATGATTAGGTTGGATTGCAAATATCATGTTATGTCAAATACTCCATATTCCCAAGATGAAGTACCAAAGTTGCTGGTATAAATGGTCTACTTTCCATGATTTATGGTGGAGTAAAATCATAAGTAAACAAGGTATAGGCTTAAGACAAACTTTGTACCAAAAGCTTGCTTTTCAAGAATAGCAATGGTGCATTTATGCTATAAATGGAAAGATCTTTTGGACAATGGCTCAAACACTTGGGTAATAGCTCAAGAGCAGGTGTAAGCATTAAATTATGGTGAAATTGGCAAGTTAGAAGGCCTGCAACACAATATTATGCAGCATAGCATAAGTATTTTGTTATGTTTTCTTCAACAAAAGGACTTGCAATTCAAGGATGGATGCCCAACTTCATGCCCTTGAATCTCCTAGCTCAATTATGATAAATTCATGCTCTTGGATGTTTTGGAAAGCTTGAAACATCCTTTATAACATTCATGTTGGCCACTTTGATAAAATCATCTTGGAACTATGTGAAAAAATGCCAAGAAATTAGGATAAAATCCTGACCAAAATCTGTTGAAAATTTCTTCTAAGTGCTAGATGAAAATGTCATGTCTTCATGGGCTTATATCTTCAAATCTAATCATTTTTTAGACATAAACCCTATAGTACAAAGTTGTAGAATTCATCAAGGTCTACAAGTTTCATGTTGAAAGTTTCCTTTGAATCATTTTGCATCATGGTGAAAAATTGGTATGAAGTTATGAAATAAACATGTGCAAAACACTTAGAAAAATTTCTAAGTCTTGAAAAGTTTGAGTTTTCAAATTGACTTTTGACTTTCTTGACTTTTTGATGATCAAGATTGATATTATTGAATGTCTTGATGAATTTTAATCTTTGAGACTTAATGTTGACCAAAAAGTCAAAGTTTGACTTTTGGTGTATCAGTTAACCTTTTACCAGTACAGTTGATTTTTGGTCATCTGGTCAATTAACTGAGCATAATTGGTGATACAAAACTTGAAACTTGACATGAGCATTCTTGAAGTTCCATAATGATCCATGAAAGTGATTTGAAGTATTAGAGGTCCAATTGTCCTTGTGCAAGATCAAACCCAATTTTGAGGTATCAGTGTTGAGGAGATGGCTTGACCTAGTCAATACTTGTGCAAGCTTAAACTTTTGAAGATCTTTGTGAGAAATGTCTTGAGAAAAGAAATGGCAAATTTTGGGGTACAACAAATGCAAAGTGAGCAAACTTGAAATTTTTAACTACTGGGACTAACTTTTGAGGTTTAAACATGTTTATAACATGTCAAAGGACCTCTATGTCCACTTATACATTACTTTGATTTTTTATTTTATTTATTTTGATTTTATTCAAATTAATTCAAAATAAATAAAATAAAATATGAGTTGATGGACCAAAGAGCCTGTGGGCTTCATTTAAATATCTTCTAGAAGGCCCAAGACCTCAAAAGAGCTTGCCAAAACCGTGAGAGACATGTTGGAGACAAGGATCTTAAAAAATGGAAAGTTAGAAAACATGTTTCATTGATTTTTGGTAACACCATGATCACTTGATTCTTTCCTTCTTTGGTGACTTAAATATCATCCTATATAAATACTCAAGCCCTCACACTATAATAGGGCACTGAATTTTCCTCTCAAGAACACACTCCAAATTTCTCAAATTTTGTCAAAAACTAGGGCAAACATAAACCCCTATTTTCAGCCACTCTCAAGCGGTTCCAAGCATTCCATCACACTCCTGAAGGTCCCAAGAGCTTGTTCCAATCCTTACTCACGCTCAAGAGATCCCAGGACGTACCAACCGAGTAGCTCCTGCTTGGTAATGGTCTTAAATCTCACCATGCTATATAAATTAATTTTAAGCATATATATGTGTTTCTAATGATGTCTGGAACTGTTTGGAACCATCATTTTTTTGATATTTGATTAAGAAATAACAATCCACCATTGTTAGAGCAATGTTTCGGTGAAGCTTCAGATCCATAGTCGCGGTCACTTTTACACCAAACTAACGTCACCACAGCTTCACAAGGTCCAAATTAGTGGATCTGAGTGGTTTGATTTTGTTGTTTGAATCTTTTTATCAATAATCAATTTTGACATTTTTAAATTAAATTTAATTAACATTTTTCTTTATTAAAATTAATTAGAAACAAGTAGGTTTTAATTATTTAATTAACATCAAGCTATTTTCTATAAAAATACAAAAAACATTTATTTTCTAACATTTTCTCTTATTTATTTTTTGCCATTTAAAATTCCTAGAGAAATTTTATAGATCACGCAGTTTATAATAACTTACATTTACATTCTCGAACTTTTTCCTTATTATGTAACTTTACCAAAGCCCTATAATAGTTGTAGGCCTTTACTTTCTCCCGTTTTACTTTCTGCACCTTTATTTTTCTGCACTTATAATTATATGCCTGTATATATAACTGTTAGTAAATAGGCTTGTATGTCAAGATTTAAAATCAATCAGTAGATAGCTCCTAACTAATCAAGATAATATAACTAAACTGAACACACTATGCACACGTACACCTCTAGGGTAACCTCTCTTGTTTACTTCGTAAAAAACAGTCATGTCCTTCGAACGTAGGGATACCATTAGCAAAGACCCTTAGTTAAAAAATCATCATAAAGATCATAGTACCTCGATGACCCTTCAATGTTGTCTTCGGTAAATGATCTTGCCCCTCGATTTTTCCTACAAATACATAATGATAGTCCTTTCGAATTTCTAAAGGTATCCATATATGTTGCCTTTATGACTGTACGATAACTCGCGTCTGTCCCTCAAACATCCAACGAGAGGGCTTCCTACTAACTAATGGTAGGATAACACTATCTAAAGGAAGAGGGAAATAAAAAAGACTTTTGAGTAGGTAGATAGTTCTTAATTGTTTGCTCACAAAAACTTCTCTTTTCACACAAAGCATTTTCAAAAGTGAGCTAGCGATTAAGAGTCCGTAAATAACTATGGATGAAAGGTGTGCTAACACCTTCCCATTTCATAACCTATCCCCCGAACTCAGAAAATTCTCAAAAGTCTTTCTTGTTATTTTCACCCTTTCCTTTATTGGATAAAAGAAAAATCGGTGGCGACTCTTTCTATTCGCAACATTTGCGATAAAACACAAAACCTAAAAGTCAGCTCTCCCACCATATTACTCATCTTATCCCTTGCTGTCAGAAGAAGTTGTCTGAATTGATCTGTACCGTTTGAGCTTGACGTTGGTAACAAAGATTGTTGTAAGTAAATGATCCAACTGAACATAATCATTCGCTTTAATCCCTAACTTTTTCCTAATCGGGATACCGTTTTTTGCCCAAGTCGCATTTTCAGGTTTTCGACTTGTCGGGTGTATATATATATATATATATATATATATATATATATATATATATATATATATATCCCTGATAATTACCTGAATCCTTTTGGTTCACCGGGATGCCCTTATTTTTTCCTAGGCTAGTCAACCTAGCGGATCTCTTTAATGTGTAATATCTTTTGACTATGTCCGCGTTCATAGGGTGCATAAAATCTTTACCATCCATGGTGTTAAGTATTATAGCATTTCCAAAAAATATCTTCTTTATTACAAATGTACCTTCGTAGGTGGGAGTCCATTTGCCTCTGGGATCACCTTGTGGTTGGATGATGCACCATATTACCAAGTCGCCAGCCTGATATACCATATGCTTGACTTTCTTGTTGAAAGTTTTGATCATACGCTTCTGGTACATCTGGCCATGACACACCATCACAAGCCTTTTCTTGTCAATCAAATTCATCTGGTCTAGCCTAGTCTTAATTCACTCATCTTCGTCTAAGTCTGCATCTTTCATAATCCTTAGAGAAGGAATCTGGACTTCGACGGGTAGGACAACTTCCACACCGTAGACTAGAGAGAATGTGGTTGACCCACCTGATGTACGTACTGGGGTACGATAGCCATGAAGAGAAAATGGTAACATCTCGTGCCAATCTTTATATGTCACTGTTATCTTCTGTATAATCTTCTTGAAGTTCTTATTGACGGCTTCCACTACACCACTTGTTTTCGATTGATACAGAGAAGAATTATGGTGTTTGATTTTGAATTGCATGCAGAGTTTAGTGATCATAGTGTTATTCATATTGGTACCATTATCCATGATAATCCTTTCGGGGATGCCATACCGACATATAAGGTTATGCTTGATGAACTGAGCCACAACATGCTTGGCGACAGAGGCAAACGAGGCTGCTTTAACCCACTTCGTAAAGTAATCAATAGCGACGAGAATAAATCGATATCAATTACAAGCGATCGACTTAATCTCTCCAATCATATTAATGCCCTACATTGCAAATGGACAAGGAGAAATCAATACATTCAGAGGAACTGGTGGCACATGTACTTTGTTAGCATAGATCTGGAATTTGTGACAAGTTCTCGAGTGGTGATGGCAATCAGTTTCCATAGTCGACCAATAGAAACACGATCTCAGAATATTCTTAGCCATTGTATGCCTACTGGAGTGAGTACCAAAGACACCTTCATGCATATCCTCCATAATTTTCTCAGCTTCCTTCTTGTCCATACAACGAAGCAAAGTCGAATCATGGTTGCGCTTGTACAGAATTATGTTGCTCAGGAAGAACTTAACAGAGAACCTCCGTACGAACTCTTGTCATTGATAGATGCCCACTCGGGATATTCTTGAGCCTTGAGGTACCTTTTCACTTCATGAAACTAAGGATTTTCTTCTACTCCGTCAGTGTCAACTTCGTAGCAATGTGCCGGTACGTCTAGTATTTCGATAGTAATTCGAGGAGCTTCATTGTCCCATCTGACTTTGAACATGGATGAGATGGTAGTTAATGCATCTTCCAAATTGTTTCTCTTCTTGTGGAATATGTTCAAAGTGATCTCCTTGAAGTACGAGATTAAGGTCAGTACATGCTCTCGATAAGGAATGAGATTCGGGTGCTTCGTATCCCATTCTCTCTTGATCTGACTAATGAATAAGGCTGAATCTCTGTACACATCTAAGAAATTGATTCTCATATCAATAGTAGCCTTGATACCCATAATGAATGCTTCATATTCCACCATGTTGTTGGTATAGTCAAAACATAATCTGGCGGTGAAGGGAGTATGGTAACCTTTGGGAGATATAGTCACAACACCAATTCCATTACCAAGCGCGTTCGAAGCTCCATCAAAAACCATAGTCCATCGGATCCTGGATAAGGTCCTTCATACGGTCCAGGTTATTCACAATCTGTAATTAGCATAATGTTCTCATCCGGGAACTTGAAATTCATAGATTGGTAGTCGTCTACGGCTTTATGAGAGGTCTTCCTTCAACTGGAGGCATCAGAGTCGAAGGTTCTTGGAGGTACTACTTGATCTTGTCAAATTCCGTTTGACATTCGTTGTTCCACTTCACTTACTTGATCTTTCTTCAGTAACTTGAAGATTGGCTCACAAGTAGCGGTCAAATGGGAAACAAATATGAAAATGTAGTTCAATTGTCCCAGGAAACCTCTGACTTCCTTCTCAGTACGGGGAGCTGGAATTTCTTGAATAGCTTTGACCTTGGTGGGATCAACTTCAATACCTTTACCACTGAAAACGAAACCCAGGAGTTTACCAGATCTCACCCCAAAAATGCACTTGTTTGGATTCAACCTCAACTTGTATTTCTTCAGCCTTTCAAACAGCTTATGTAGATGGTCAAGATGTTCCTCTTTAGTCTTGGATATGTGATATTGAGGATCCTAGAACCCGGTTACTTTTTTTAGGACAGGTTGAGCCAACTAAAACTCAATAGGGTACTGTTGTACCCCAAAATTTTCTCTCTCATTTTACTCAATACATATTCCTAGAGATCCTCAATTTGCCCAAGATTGCCCAAGAGTTGACCAGACAAACTCTCTCCTAAGGCAATATACCTCAAATTAGGGTTTCCATTTTCATCAAGATGGGTGAACCACAAAGGCCTCATATGCTCTCCATGGTCTTAATATGTTCACAAGACCCTACATGTCAAGTTTCATGCATTGCACAAGAAGTTTGCTCAGTCAACTGCTCAGATGCTTGAGAATCGACTATACTAGGTCAAAAGTCAATTGTGACCCACATACAGTCAAACTTCAAGATTTTTGGTCAACATTAACATTTTTAAGTGACTTTCATAATTTGATCAAGGGTTGACCATGATTCCCCAAGGAATGCTCCAAATTCATCAAAACCCAAAAGTTGCCAAATTAGGATTTCTTAGTAAAAGTCAACCAAACTTTGACGAAGCATAACTTCCACATGCTTTATCAGAAATTTTCCATCCAAAGCTAATTTTGAAGAGGATGAAATTCCCTACAATTCATATTCATCTCACAAGTTTAAAATATGCACTCATAAAAAGATATGGATATTTACATTATGGGTCCTTTTGAAAAGTCAACAAAAACACCTTTTGGGTCAAAGCTTCTTACGTGAACATGGAACACTCAATTGAGATGATACCAAAAGGGTTGCTCAGGGGACATCCTAAGATTTCTAAAAAGTCCAAGAACACCTCTCTAGGGTTAAAATTGGAAGCGATGTGCCTTGTCAAAGTTGACCTTTTTTGCAAAATTGCCAAAAGTCAAATATGCTAAAAAATGCATTTTTTGCTAAATGGACCTAACTTTTTATGCTTACACCTCACTTATAATGTGGTCCACGACTCAAATATTCATCCACCCATTATTTGCTTGATTTTTCAATTTATTTCGATTTTTTATTAATTAAAAATTAAATTAAATCAAATAATTGATGAATAATAGCAAATATATGATTTGATTTGGTTTTTGGACAGGTTAGCAATAAAAATATGCTGAATTATCAAGGCCCTAACGAATCAAGCATAATTGATACAAAAAAGGGATAATTTGGCTCAAAATAGCAAGTTTGCATATGGCTAAAGAATCAAATTAAACTCATCAAAACTTCAAGATCCAATCTGTTTTGCAACCCTAATTCATTGAGGGATATATAATGAACAAGAACAAAGCAAAAAATAAGGGTTATCGTCCTGTAAGAGGCCAGAACAAACTTTAAAAAATTCAAAGAAAAGTGTGAATCGGTTTTCACTCCACAGGCCATCTCAAGTCATCCTAGTTCTGCCAATCAATTGCTGGACGTCTCAGGAAGCCAACCCAATCGTTTGCAAGCCGTCCCAAGTCCAGAATCATCGCGTAGGAGTCACACGGTTTACGAATTTTTTCAGAAATGATTATCATAATTCCTGCATCATTAGCATGTTTAAGTTATATATCTGTGATCCTCATCATGTTTGCAAGATGACTGAATGATTTAATTGCATTTTTGAAGCATATACGTGCCTTTTCCATTGTTATGGTTTACGTGTGCAGTTTAGGGCTTTTGGCTACAGGAAAAATTAGGCCATAAGCTGGATACTGGGATGACCGGGACATCATGACCGGTCGAACCATGGTCTTCAATTACATTTATATTGTGTCTCGTGAATTTTTGAATTACACAGGTCTTTAGCCATGGAAGCTGACTATAGGTAAAGGTATGAATATCTAAAACGACGGATGAGGAAGAAGAAGATAACGTGTCCAATCACCATTGAACCATTTGAAAGCTGGCGCGTTTTTTGTTTATTCATTAATCCATTTATTTATTATATAACATATTTTGTTTTCCTTATACTAACAACTAAAGAGCGTAGCACAACTTGCAATGAGGCATTGATATTGATCATAAGGACCTGGGTTCGATCCCAGGTCCCAGCGCTTCCTATATGTAATTTTCCTTTAACAGTTCCAGCGCATTATTCTTCCTGGTGACCACCATGCACCCTTGTGTCCAACCGTTTGATCAAGCATGCTATCAGATCTAACACTCCGTCCATGAGGGACCATGATGCGCCTTCAAGTCAACGCTACAAGGAACCCAAGGCTGATTGGGCTTGGGGCGTTTTGGGCCTTAGAAATTTCAGATTGCCACCCCTAGTCTTGCTATTCAACACAAGCCCATATTGCATTTTTCTATTTTCCTTTTTTTTAATTCTTTAATTAATTTCTTTTATTTGTTTTTAAATAATTAACCCAAAATTATTATTTTTCTACAAAAATCAAAAAAATCACAAAAATACATAAAATATTTTTTTAATAAAAAATATTTTATTTTTCTTAATTAATTTAGTTTGATTAATTTAAGGCAATTTAATCTCTTTTTATAAATAAAAATAACTAGACCTAGAATTTGAATTGTACATATCTCAATTTATTTTCTTTAAAATACACCAAAACCATTTTTTTATTAAAATATTTATTTTAATTAATTTGGTCAATTAGGTTAACTTAAATACTCTTTTTCATAATTAAAAAAGCAATTAGAAATTAGGATTTCATTTAAATTGCAATTTCATTATTTTCTCCAATAAAAATGTAAAAAATCTTTTTCTTTCAATTAGGGTTTAGTTTATTTTTCAACATCTCTCGCATTTGATTTATCGTGCGCATTTTTATTGGTTTTATTATTATTGTAACTGTTTCGAGCTTGTAATATTTTTAATTAGGGTTTTAAATTCCGCACTTTTATTTCCCGTCAAGATAATTATGTAACTGTCAAAGCCTTATAATAGCTAGGTTTATTTTCTCGCACCTTTAAATTCCTGCAAATATTTAACTGTCTAGATGTATGCTAATAGGATTGTATGGGAAGATTACTTGAAAATAAAACGGTAGATCACCTAATGTGTAAATATTAAATAACTGAAACAATTCATATGCATATATTCACTCCTAGGCTTTACCTCACTTCGGTTGCCTTCGGTAAACAATCATTAAGCATAGGAGATTTTAGTGGTTGCCCTCCAGTCTAAAAGATCAAAGTGTCCCATTCGAATGTTGTCTCGGAAATGTTTCCTCGGAAATGTTGCCTCGGAAATGTTGCCTCGGAAAAGATCTTAAGACTCTAGGGTCACTACTAAAGTTTTCTAACTATTTCTTTAGTGATTGTACTTGTCCCTTTCGAATGTCCCTTACAACTCCAACGACGGTGCTACCTACTCCTTAATAGTAGGATAGCGTTGTCTAAAGGAAATAGAACGAACAATATTTTTTCGAATAGGTAGAATCTTAAGTACTTGCTCAATAAAAAACTTTTCACACAAACACCTTTCAAAACAAATTTTCAAAACAACTTCGTGACACTCTTGAGGACTGATACAAGGGTTATCACGAATTAAAACATTTTCAAGACAAGCACACACAAGCAATTTGAAAAATGAGCAAGTACCTAAGAGCCCATGGAAAACCATGGATAGAAAGGGTGCTAACACCTTCCCTTTCTATAATCTACCCCCCATACTCAGAATATCTCGAAAAAAGGTTTTTTATGTTCTTTTTCCTTTTCCATGATTGGATGAAATAAAAGTCGGTGGTGACTCTTGCTTACCGCGACATTTTGCAAACAAAAAACACAATGTAAACCAGTATAACAGTCAGTTCTGCCACCGTATCACAGAACTGGCGACTATGCTAGGGAGAAATAAGTGGGGTATACCTTAGGATCTAGATCATCAAATTGCTTCTCTTGATTGCCTTGATTTCTTTACTTTTGAGGGTTTGTTTGGGGTTACTATAGATCCTACACCTCGATATGGGGGCACTCTTTAGGTAAACAACAATAGATCGTGGAGACTGTACGACATAGACCTATATGGTTTAAGCGATGGTTGTGTTGGTGTGACACTTTAGTTGGTACCAGTATCCTTCATAGGGAAACAAGGAGAATACGGGGCCGCCGCGTGGTGTCGTGAAGCACTAACAAACCTTAGAACCTTAGTTGAACAAACTTGGCCATTAGAAAGTAGCGAGATAGCCGGCCTTGGTGTAGAGCTAAGGATTGGTTGATACTCGATTCTTCACTCATTGAGATCAGACTTTCGAGATATTTCAGACGCAAGAAAAGATTGCTTGAGCTTAGACAATGCCCGATAAAGGATGGTCAGTGATATTGAGATCCTCTAGAACCCGATTACTTTTTAAGACAGGTTTGAAACCAACTAAACTTCAAGAGGGTACTTTCTAAGGACTTTGTGTGATTTGACTGTGCTTGCTATACCTGTGTTTTATCATGACATCATGCATCATAACATAACATTCATTCATATTGCACTAACCATTTCAAAGACCAAGGGAGTTTATCTTTGTTCTATTTTGCAGATCATGGCTTCCGTTCGTAGAAACACTATCCGAATTAGCTTTATGAAGATACCTTCCCAACTCAAAGAGCTAGCATCAAGGGTTCCTGAAACTTCCGCGTTCACTAAGAGACATGGTCGACTTCTAAATCTGGTTACTTCAAACTTTGATGAAAAGATGATGAGTGTACTCTTTCAATTCTTTGATCCCAAGCACCACTGCTTCACCTTTCCAGACTATCAGTTGGTGCCTACCTTGGAAGAATTCTCTCAGTTGTTGGATATACCCATTCTTGAACAGTTACCCTTCACAGGTCTAGAAGAAGTTCCTAAGCCATAAGTCATTGCCTCTGTTTTGCATCTGAAATGGGCCAACGTGGTATCCAATTGGGAAACAAGAAGCGGAGTCAAGGGTTTTCTAGCTAAGTTTCTGATAGACAAGGCCCAACTATTTTGGGATGATATGGATTTTCAGGTTTTTGAGGAGGTCTTGGCTCTTCTAATCTATGGTTTAGTCCCATTCCCTAATCCGGACTCATTCGTAGATGCGAATGCTATCAAGATCTTTCTCTCTCACAATCCCGTGCCTACCCTACTCAGAGATATTCTACACACTCTCCATACTCGCACCATGAAGAGAAGAGGGATTCTTAGTGCTGTATGCCATTGCTGTCAAGGTGGTTTATTTCTCACCTGCCTAAGTCTATACTGAAGAATGAAGAAGGTTTGGGTTGGTCGCAAAGGATAATGTCGCTCGCTCATACGGATATTCTTTGGTGTTCTTGAACTATGGAAAACACTGCTATTATTGACCGCTGCGGAGAGTACCCTAATGTCCCGCTACTTGGCATCAGAGGGGGTATAACCTGTAATCCTTGTTTAGCTCTGCGACAATTTGGTTACGCTCGAAGGGATGGTCCCCATGAGTTACTTATCAAGGGCATTGTATTCAACTATGAGGATAATGTTAAAGAGTATCGCCGGAGGTTCATACGAGCCTGGGGCATGGTAAACAGATCTGGCGCCAAGGCTTTGGGGCCAAAGACTTACATTTTCTATGGAACCTTACCTACAATGGGTACGAGTTCGTGCCCAGAAGCTTAGGATGCCCTATGTGGCCGTTTTACCAGTGATTGTGGAACCCACTACGGAAGAGGGTATTCCTTACACGGTTCTCTATCCTTATATGCCCACTTATCTTGGGGAATTATAGAGGTATTGGATTCAATTGATGAAGGAGCGGGATACTTACAGGGATCAGTTCCATGACCAGGAGAGGAAGGTTTTAGAGCTCACAAAGCAGTTTCATGAAGAAAGAGGACTCAATGACTATCTCGACACAAAGAGGAAGCATCCATGGGAACTTTGATGTCTTTTATAGTGTTAGATTTGGTTTTTTAATTGTAACGCCTAAAAGGCATTTGAACTTCAAATTCAACTAATAAAGTTTGTTTATTTTGGTTTTCAAATTTAAATTTCCAGAAGTCTTTGAAATAATTGCATGCGCATCCCATTATCATACACATCATTACAAGTACCATTACAGGTTTCTCATCTTCTTCGCTGTTTATTTCATCACGAAATGTCTTCCCAGCAAACCATCAAGGACCTTCAGGCGCAGAACGCCCAGTTCCAACAAATGTTCATAAGTTTGGAAAAAGGGCAAGAGGATCTGAAAGCCCTCATTCTGAAAGAGAAAAAGAAAAAGAAGAAGGCTGTCAGTATCCTGAATATAGGCAGAATGTTTGTAGAGCGGTTGAAGCGACAAACTGATCTGACCTTTTTATCCAAGGAAGGGGAGAATCAGGAAGAAGAGAAGGACCCCAGTCCTGCAGTTTCTGACAATGATACTGATTACAATGATGAGCAATATCCTCCTGCTGAGGATAGATACAAAAAATTGGAAGATCGTTTGAGTGCCATGGAGGTTCAGTGGATACCTGGACTGGATTTCGAAGAATTGGGATTGGTGTCAGGAGTAGTCATCTCACAGAAGTTCAAAGCTCTAGTTTTTGCTAAGTATGATGGGGTGTCCTGCCCAAAACTCCATCTCTGTTCTTATGTTAGAAAAATCCAGCCCCACACTGCTGATAGAAATCCGTGGGTTCATTTCTTTCAAGATAGTCTGTCAGGGACTCAGCTTGAATGGTTCTACCAGCTAGAGGGAGAAAATATCCGAAACTGGGAAGATCTGGCTACTACTTTCTACAAGCAGTATCAGTATAATGCCGACCTTGCTCCCACTCGTACTCAACTCCAGAGTATGTCCATGGGTGCAAGTGAAGGATTTAAAGATTATGCACAAAAATGGAGAGACTTGGCTGGGAGAGTTCAACCCCCATTGTTTCATAGGGAGTTGGTTGATATGTTTCTGGGGATGCTACCTGGTCCATTTTTCAATCATTTGATCGGCAACTCATCAGCTGGTTTCACTGAGCTGATCCTAACTGGGGAAAGAGTAGAAGCTGGGATTCGAAGCGGAAAAATACAGAAGGATGCCTCTTCAAGTTCAGTAAAGAAGCCTCTTGCTGGTAAGAAGGAAGCCAGTGCCATCTGCAGCCCGATGGGCCAAAACAGGGCTGAACATCGTCAGACGGTAAGTGTCGTAATGATACCTAGGCCTGCAGTTGCTCCACAATGAAACAATCAACAAATGGTGGAAAGACCACAACGGCATTTTATCCACATTAACATGACATTGGCTGAAGTTCTACCTCATCTGCTGAGATCCAACTTGGCGACCTTGAGAGAGGCTCCCAAGAATCCAAACACTACATCTCCCCGATATAATCTGAATTCCCGGTGTGCATATCATTCTGAGAGTCCTGGCCACGATACAAATGACTGCTGGGCTCTGAGAAACAAAGTACAAGACTTGATTGAAGCCAAGGAAATAGATTTTGATGCTCCAGAGAAGCCAAATGTCATAACTGCTCCCATGCCTAAACACGGTCGTGGAGTTAATGTTGTTGATACTGATTTGTTCGTTACCTCTGTTGATGAATTTTCTACTCCTCTCATGACTGTCAAGAAGAATTTGCTGTTGGCCAGTTTATTTCGGGTTGTGGTGAAGGTTTCCACATGTGTTCGTTTCTACCTTCTGGTTTCTGTTTGCTGAAGTTAGGTGTTCAACGCCTGATAGATAGCAAAGAAATTCTGTTTGATAAAGCTTTGGTTCCCGTGGTTCCATCTGAAGACGTTGCCATTATAACCATTTCCGCCAATCCTTCTAAGGTTTCCTCGAGAAGACCTGTTAGGATTACACCTGCTCCAAGAATTGCTCCACTGATAATCACTGTTCCTGGTCCCGTCCCGTATGTCTCGGACAAAGTTGTCCCCTGGCATTATGGTACCGATGTGTACTATCATGGCATCAAACAAGACTTGAAAGACGAAGAAGTTGATACTGATGTTGGTAACATTGTCGGAACCAACAAAGTTACCTAAAGTGGAAGGGTCTTCTCTCTCGAGATTTCCCCGAAAACTATAACCAAACCTATTGTCATTCCATATGTTGTTTTTGCTAGTACATCAACTACTGTTCCTATTCTTAGTCTAGTTATTACCCCTGTCGGCGAATCATCTGATACCCGCAGCAAAGAAATTATAGGTGAGCCTTCCCGGACGGAGGCGCCTAAGAAAATTGTTGTGGAAGCCTCTAAGCAAGAAATGGAGGAAATACTGAAAATCATTAAGAAGAGCGATTACAATATGGTCAAGCAGCTGGGGCAGACCCCATCGAAGATATCCATGTTGTCTTTGCTATTGTGCTCCGAGGCTCATGCGAAGGATTTGATTGCATTCCTCAAAACTGCGCATGTGCCGCAAGAAACTTCAGCTGATCAGTTCAAAGATTGTGTGGCCAGCCTGACTGCTGATAATGGGCTGGGTTTTTCAGATGCGAATTTGACACCAAAAGGAAGGAAGCATAATGATGCTCTACATGTCTCGATTGAATGCAGGGGCACCACTATGGCTCATGTGTTGGTAGATACTGGGTCTTCACTGAATGTTCTGCCGAAGAAGGCGTTGGACCGGTTGGATTGCAAGGGTTTGACTCTAAAGCCTAGTAACATTGTGGTAATGGCTTTTGACGGATCAAAGAGAATGGTGCACGGGGAGGTGGACATCCCTGTCAAAGTAGGTTCTCATACTTTTGGGTCCACTTTCTATGTGATGGATATCAGGCCATCATATTCTTGTTTGTTGGGTCGTCCTTGGATCCATGAGGCTGGGGCAGTCACTTCCACACTCCACCAGATGCTGAAGTATCCGGTAAAAGTGAAGATTGTCACAGTGCGGGGTGAAGAAGAGTATATGGTGAGCCACCTCAATTCCTTCTGCTATGTAGAGATGGACGGGGAATTCATAGAAACTCTTTGTCATAATTTTGAAGAGGTCCCTCAGATCTTGGCATCGACTGAAACTACTAGCAACAAACCTCCTTTGAAGATGCCTTTTCTCAAGGATGCCAGGGTCGTGGTTGAAGAAGGGGCTCAAAGGGCTGTTAGACGCGCTCGGGCTGGAGGACCTCCCCTACGCATCAGCAATCGTGGGGTTAATGCCATTGAAGGCAGCGAGGAAGACTCAGACATCGACAACCTGATCTACCCAACTACCAACGGTGGACATAGTAACTGGACGGCTAGGGACTTTATACCTGTTTCTTTTATTCTGCAATAATTGACTTATTTGTTTTAAGATTTGTAATAAACAATTTGAAACTTTACGGCCCGATGCCTTTCCCGAGGCACCTTGGCTTTGCTTGTGAGGGCTATTATTTGTCATTTCATATATCATTAATAAAGCATTGGACGTTTCTTGCATACAAATTTTATGCTCTTTGTTTTTCTTTCATGCTTTCACTTTATTAAAACAGCTATTCTCTTACACATACTCACGTATCATAATGAAGATCCATATCCACTCTGGATCCTATTGATAACAGCTCTGCTATTTCCAGTTATGACTTCAAAAATCCGATCAACCAAGCCGAAGACGAAAGTGAGGATGATTGTGAGGTGCCTGGAGAACTTGCTAGACTACTACAACAGGAAGAAAGGGCCATACAGCCTCATGAAGAGCCGATTGAGACAGTGAACTTGGGTATTGAGGAAGACAGGAAAAAGGTCAAAATCAGTGCAAATCTGGAGCTTAGCGTCAAACAAAGGTTGATACAAATGTTGCACAACTATGTTGAGATCTTCGCCTGGTCCTATGAAGACATGCCTGGTTTGGACACTGATATTGTGGTACATCGCCTGCTGACTAAAGAAGATTGTCCTCCGGTTAAATAGAAGGTCCGTTGTATGCTCCCTGAAATGTCAGAGAAGATCAAGGCAGAGGTCATGAAACAGTTCAACACATGATTCTTAGTTGTCACTTCGTATCCACAGTGGGTTGCTAACGTTGTTCCGGTACCTAAGAAGGACGATAAGGTACGGATGTGTGTTTATTACAGAGATCTGAACAGGGCAAGCCCCAAGGATGACTTCCCACTGCCTCACATCGATGTTCTGGTCGACAACACCGCACAACATAAAATCTTCTCCTTCATGGATGGTTTCTATGGCTACAACCAGATCAAGATGGCTCCTGAATACATGGAGAAGACAACCTTCGTTACAGAGTGGGGAAACTTATGCTACAAGGTGATGCCTTTTGGGTTGAAGAATGCTGGGGAAAATTATCAACGAGCCATGGTCGCTTTGTTCCATGATATGATTCACCATGAGATCGAAGTCTATGTTGATGATATGATAGCCAGGTCTCATACTGAGGAAGAGCACCTTGATCATCTCCAGAAATTGTTTGACAAGTTGAAGACATACAAGCTGAGGCTGAATCCGAACAAGTGTACCTTCGGGGTAAGATATGGTAAGCTTCTGGGTTTTCTCGTCAGTGATAAGGGTATTCAGGTGGACCCTGGGAAGGTGAAGGCCATACAAGAGATTCCGGTTCCCCGCACAGAGAAGGAAGTTAGAGTTTTCTTGGGACGTATGAATTACATCGCCAGGTTCATTTCACATATGACTGCTACTTGTGAGCCAATCTTCAAGCTTCTGAAGAAAGATCAAGTGGTAAAGTGGAATGACGAATGCCAAACCGCCTTCGAATGAATCAAATAATACCTTCAAGAACCGCCAATTCTGATGCCTCCAGTTGAAGGAAGACCTTTGATATTATACTTGACAGTGCTAGACAATTCAGTGGGGTGTGTGCTAGGGCACCATGATGAGTCTGGTCGAAAAGAGAATGCAATATACTACCTTAGCAATAAGTTTACCGACTGTGAAACACGATACTCATTGCTCGAGAAAACTTGCTGCACTTTGGCATGGGCTGCTCGCCGACTGAGACAGTATATGCTGACTCACACTACCTTGTTGATATCAAAGATGGATTCGATCAAGTATATTTTCGAGAAGCCCGCTCTCTCCGGAAGGATAGCAAGGTGGAAAATGATCTTAACCGTGTACGACATACAATATACAACCCAAAAAGCAATAAAGGGGAGTGTATTGACTGATCATTTGGATCATCAGGCCGTGGATGACTACCAGTCTATGAATTCTGAGTTTCCGGATCAGAATATCATGTTAGTAACTGACTACGAAGAGCCTGGACCAGATGAAGGACCTGAGGAAGGATCCCGATGGTCTATGTATTTTGATGGAGCCTCAAACGCACTAGGTAACAACATTGGCGCTGTAATCATATCCCCCGAGGGCTTTCATACTCCATTCACCGCCTGATTATGTTTCAACTGTACCAACAACATGGCGGAGTATGAAGCATGTATCATGGGTCTTCGAGCTGCTATTGACCTAAGGATCAAGTTTTTGAGTGTATTCGGGGATTCCACTTTGGTGATAAGTCAGATAAAAGGCGAGTGGGATACGAAGCACCCGGATCTCATTCCTTACAAGGAGTATGTACTGACATTGCTTCCAAACTTTAAGAAGGTAACTTTTGAACATTTCCCACGAGAGGAGAACCAGTTAGCGGACGTGCTAGCTACCATGTCTTCTATGTTTAAGGTTAGGTGGAACAATGAAGCTCCCCAGATTACGATTGAGAGGTTGGATGAACCATCACACTGCTGTGAGATCGATACCAAAGAAGTGGCAGACAAACCCTGGTTTCACAAAGTCAAAAGGTATCTCGAGGCTCAAAAGTATCCCGAAGGGGAATCTGTCAATGATAAGAAGTTTCTGAGAAGGTTCGCTGCAAAGTTCTTCCTCAGTAATGGAATCCTCTATAAACGCAACCATGAATCCACACTATTACGGTGTGTAGACAAGAGCGAAGCAGAGCGGATCATGACAGATCTACATGAAGGCACATTCGGAACCCATTCTAGTGGACATACAATGGCTAAGAAGATCCTATGGGCAGGATACTACTGGTCCACCATGGAAGCCGATTGGTATCAACACTCTCGATCTTGTCATAAATTCCAAATCTACGCTGATAAGGTGCATGTGCCTCTGGTTCCCTTAAATGTCTTGACAACTCCGTGGCCCTTTGCAATGTGGGGCATCGACATGATCGGAGAAATTAGGCCCACTGCTTCCAATGGACACCGCTTCATCTTAGTAGCCATTGATTACTTCACGAAGTGGGTTGAGGAAGCTTCATTTGCTATAGTAACCAAGAACATCGTGGCGCGGTTTATCCGACACAATCTGATCTATTGATACGGTGTACCAGAGAGAATTATTACTGACAATGGTACAAATCTCAATGACACAATGATCACCAGCTCTGTAAACAGTTCAAGATACAACATCATAACTCTTCTCCCTACCGGACGAAGATGAATGGTGCTGTTGAAGCAGCTAACAAGAACATCAAGAAGATTGTACAGAAGATGACGATGACATGTAAAGAATGGAATGAGATGTTACCATTCGCTCTTCATGGGTACCGTACCTCAGCATGGACATTGACAGAGGCAACACCCTATTCTCTGGTATATGGCATGGAGGCAGTCCTACCCATCGAAGTACATATACCTTCTCTCAAGATTATGAAGAATGTGGGTTTGAACAAAGACGAATGGATCCAAACCCGACTTGATCAACTAAACCTAATCGACGAAAAGAGACTTACTGCTATCTGCCATGGTCAAACGTATCAAAAGCGAATGATCAAGGCTTTTAACCAAAAAGTCAGGCGTCAAGAATATCAAGTCGAGAATCTTGTGATCAAACGCATCATACTGCCGCAAGGTGATCCCAGGGGTAAATGGACCCCCACGTACGAAGGGCCATTTGTGGTTAAGAACATTTTCTCGGGAGGAGCTATGATTCTAACCACCATGGATGGTGACTATCTTCCTCACCCTGTCAATGCAGACATAGTGAAAAGATACTACGCATAATCAAAGACCCGCTAGGTCGACTGGCCTAGGCAAAAATAAGGGCTTCCCGGCGAACTAAAAGGGTTCGGGCAAAAGTAAGGGATGAAAATTAAAAAAAATCTGTACACCCGGCAAGTCGAAAACCCGAAAGGGCGGCTTGGGCAAAAAGGGGTATCCTAGTGGATTGAAAACCCGAAAGGGCAATCCAGGCAAAAGTTGGGGATTGAAGCGTATCACTATGTATCATTGGATCATCTTGCGATCAGACTTCGGTATTGACTATCAAGCTCAGACGGCGCCAACCAATCTGATCAACCTTCGGCCAAGTAGCAAAGTGATGAGACGCTTGAAGATATAAAGGAAATAGTAGAGTTGGAACCCAATGGGGTTGTTTCACATAGCTGTTTTCTTTCTTTTACACAAATTGTATAATTTTTATCTTTTGGCGGCGTTCTCTTACTAGAACGTCAGCCTATTTGTACAAAACTCCTATTACAGGCCAACTTCAAAATCAATACAAGTCATTTCCCCAAAACTTCAATTTGTTTTTTCTTTTTCTGTTTTGTTTTGCAAGAACGTCCAATGATTTATTTTTGATATATGCATTTGAAAATGATTGCTGCTCAAAAATATTTACATAAGAAACAAAAGACAATTACTCGTAATTCCATAAACAAAAAAAAACAAGAAGTACCAAACCCGACGATTCCTCTGCCCAGTAGGTATCAGGATCGAGCCAGCTTTGGAACATGATTATTGGTACATACACTCCCCACAGAGTAAAAGTATCCAAAGGAATTGATGTCAGATTTCCCGAAATAGGATATAACTATCCCCAGCCAAGGTTCATAATCGCGGGCAAGTCAGTAAATTTCATCCCCCAAGCGGAGTTTATTTCTCTAGATATAGAAGCTCAATCTCCAACAGAGCTCATCATCTCCAGCAATGGAATTTCGTCCCTAGCTGAGTTTATTCCTCCAAATCAGCAGGTCCACCAACCGAGTATCTCTTCCCCCTAAAATTTGGTCCCCACAGAGTTATTCTCCAACGTCTCTTCCTGATAGAATATTCACAAATCTCCAGCAACCGTCAGGGATTTATTTTCCCAGACGCGAGCATATCCTGACAACATTTCATGAACATACATCATGACATACACATACATATCATACTCAGCATAATTTCATTTATTTTTGAGAACATCATCTCACCTTGCATGTCATGCATCGCATATAACTAACCCTGATATCTTTTGCAGGAAAAGACGATTAGCTTCAACAAATCCAGCAGTTATGGAAACTCAGTTCTCGAAATCAAACGGGTTAGCTAATCTACACCACCGCTCCGAAGTAACCCTACGATCTAGGTTCCTTCTTACAACCCTACTATCCAGGCTTTCATATCGAAGTAACCCTACTATTCAGGTTCCTTCTCACAGCCCTACTATCCAGGCTTTCATATCGAAGTAACCCTACTATCCAGGTTCCTTCTCACAACCCTACTATCCAGGCTTTCATAACGAAGTAACCCTACTATCCAGGTTCCTTCTTACAGCCTTACTATACAGGCTTTCATATCAAAGTAACCATACTATCCAGGTTCCTTCTCACAACCCTACTATCCAAGCTTTCATAACGAAGTAACCCTACTATCCAGGTTACTTCTCACAACCCTACTATCCAGGCTTTCATATCGAAGTAACCCTACGACCCAGGTTCCTTCTCACAGCCCTACTATCCAGGCTTTCATATCGAAGTAACCCCACTATCCAAGTTCCTTCTCACAACCCTACTATCCAGGCTTTCATATCGAAGTAACCCTTCATCCAGGTTCCTTCTCACAGCCCTACTATCCAGGCTTTCATATCGAGGTAACCCTACCATCTAGGTTCCTTCTCACAACCCTACTATCCAGGCTTTCATATCGAAGTAACCCTACTATCCAGGTTCCTACTCACAGCCCTACTATCCAGGCTTTCATATCGAAGTAACCCTACTATCCAAGTTTCTTCTCACTTCCTTACTATCCAGGCTTTCATATCGAAGTAACCCTACTATCCAGGTTCCTTCTCACAGCCCTACCATCCAGGCTTTCATATCGATGTAACCTTACTATCCAGGTTCCTTCTCATAACCTTACTATCCAGGTTCCTCCTCTCTTATCTCCAAACAACAGTTTACAACACTATAGGACTTGGACCTGATCAAACACGATTGGTTTCGCATTTCCCCAGTAAGTCGCGGTGCAGCATATACCCTGACCAGATATGCAGTTCGCTTCCGCTTTCTCAAATCGGAGTTATTTCCCCAGTAGAGTAATGGACAACTGAAGCTCCTAAAATTCTATTCCTCCCAAGACAGATACCATCGTTCCTCAGCAGATTCCTCATCAACAAAAACAACAGGGACTCTCGTCAAAGGAATATCTCAGGAAATCAACATTCTCTATATGGCATCTTTAAGCCCATCTCCGATAATTCTCCGTCGCATCCAGGATGGCATCTTTAAGCCCATCTCCGAAAATTTTCCATTATCGACCTCCAAATGGCATCTGTAAGCCCATTCCCGATATCACAAATCAAGTGCCACTTCATGCGAGTGCAAATTTCTGGGCACTCTAGTGTTCAATCATCTTCTACCTTCAGATTACGAAAGGCAGACAAGCCAATCTACATCCTCAGGTTTAAGAAAATTGAACAGGGGCAGCTATTGTACCCCAAAATTTTCCCTCTTATTTTACTCAATACATACTCCCAGAGATCCTCAATTTGCTCAAGATTGCCCAAGAGTTAACCACACAAACTCTCTCCTAAGGCAGTATACCTCAAATTAGGGTTTCCATTTTCATCAATATGGGTGAACCAAAAAGGCCTCATATTCTATCCATGGTCTTAATATGTTCTCAAGACCCTACATGTCAAGTTTCTTGCATTGCACAAGAAGTTTGCTCAGTCAACTGCTCAGATGCTTGAGAATCGATTGTACTAGGTCAAAAGTCAATTGTGACCCACATACAGTCAAACTTCAAGATTTTTGGTTAACATTAACATTTTTAAGTGACTTTCATCATTTGATCAAGGGTTGACCATGATCCCCCAAGGAATGCTCCAAATTCATCAAAACCCAAAAGTTGCCAAATTAGGGTTTCTTAGTAAAAGTCAACCAAACTTTGACCAAGCATAACTTCCACATGCTTTATCAGAAATTTTCCATCCAAAGCTCATTTTGAAGAGGATGCAATTACCTAGAATTCATCTTCAGCTCACAAGTTCAAAATATGCACTCATAAAAAGATATGAATTTTTACATTATGGGTCCTTTTGAAAAGTCAACAAAAACACCTTTTGGGTCAAAGCTTCTTACATGAACATGGAAGACTCAATTGATATGATACTAAAAGGGTTGCTTAGGAGACATCCTAAGCTTTCTAAAAAGTCCAAGAACACCTCTCTAGGGTTAAAATTGGAAGAGATATGCCTTGTCAAAGTTGACCTTTTTTGCAAAATTGCCAAAAGTCAAATATGCTCAAAAATGTATTTTGTTTGCTAAATGGGCCTAACTTTTTATGGTTACACCTCACTTATAATGTGGTCCACGACTCAAATATTCATACACCCATTATTTGATTCATTTTTCAATTTATTTTGATTTTTTATTAATTAAAAATTGAATTAAATCAAATAATTGACTAATAATAACAAAGATATGATTTGATTTGGTTTTTGGACAGGTTGGCAATCAAAATATGCTGAATTATCAAGGCTAAAATGAATCAAGCATAATTGATACAAAAAGGGATAATTTGGCTCAAAATAGCAAGTTTGCATATGGCTAAAGAATCAAATCAAATCTCATCAAAACTTCAAGATCCAATCTGTTTTGCAACCCTAATTCATTGAGGGATATATAACGAACAAGAACAAAGCAAAAAATAAGGGTTGTAGTCGTGTAAGAGGCCAGAACAAACTTCAAAAAATTCAAAGAAAAGTGTGAATTGGTTTTCACTCCACAGGCCATCTCAAGTCATCCTAGCACTGCCAATCAATTGCTGGACGTCTCAGGAAGCCATCCCAATCATTTGCAATCCGCCCCAAGTCCAGAATCATCGCGTAGCAGTCACACGGTTTGCGAATTTTTTCAGAAACGATTATCATAATTCCTGCATCATTAGCATGTTTAAGTTATATATTTGTGATCCTCATCATGTTTGCAAGCTGACTGAATGATTTAATTGCATTTTTGAAGCCTAAACGTGCCTTTTTCCATTGTTAGGGTTTGCGTGTGTAGTTTAAGGCTTTTGGCTACAGGAAAAATTAGGCCATAAGCTGGATACTGGGATGACCGGGACATCATGACCGGTCGAACCATGGTCTTCAATTCCATTTATATTGTGTCTCGTGAATTTTTGAATTACACAGGTCTTTAGTAATGGAAGCTGACTGTAGGTAAAGGTATGAAGATCTAAAACACGGATGAGGAAGAAGAAGATAACGTGTCCAATCACCATTGGACCATTTGAAAGCTGGCGCATTTTTTTTGTTTATTCATTAATCCATTTATTTATTATATAACATATTTTTTTCCTTATACTAACAACTAAAGCGCATAGCACAACTGACAATGAGGCATTGGTATTGATCATAAGGACCTGGGTTTGATCCCACGTCCCAACGCTTCCTTTATGTAATTTTCATTCAACAGATCCAACGCATTATTCTTCCTGGTGACCACCATGCACCCTTGCGTCCAATCGTTTGATCAAGCATGCTATCAGATCCAACGCTCCGTCCATGAGGGACCATGAAGCGCCTTCAAGTCAACGCTACAAGGAACCCAAGGATGACTGGGCTTGGAGCGTTTTGGGCGTTAGAAATTTCAGATTGCCACCCCCAGTCTTGCTATTCAACACAGGCCCAATTTGCATTTTTCTATTTTCCTTTTTTTAATTTCTTTAATTAATTTCTTTTATTTGTTTTTAATTAATTAACCCGAAATTATTATTTTTCTACAAAAATCACAAAAATCACAAAAATACATAAAATCTTTTTTTAATAATTTTTTTTCTTAATTAATTTAGTTTGATTAATTTAAGGCAATTTAATCTCTTTTTGTAACTAAAAATAACTAGACCTAGGATTTGAACTGTACATAATTCAATTAATTTTCTTTAAAATACACCAAAACCATTTTTTCATTAAAATATTTATTTTAATTAATTAGGTCAATTAGGTTAACTTAAATACTCTTTTTCATAATTAAAAAAGCAATTAGAAATTAGGATTTCATTTAAATTGCAATTTCATTATTTTCTCCAATAAAAATGTACAAAATCTTTTTATTTCAATTAGGGTTTAGTTTATTTTTCAACATCCCTCGCATTTGATTTACCGCGCGCATTTTTATTGGTTTTATTATTATTGTAACTGTTTCGAGCTTGTAATAGTTTTAATTAGGGTTTTAAAACCGCACTTTTATTTCCTGTCAAGATAATTATGTAAATGTCAAAGCCTTGTAATAGCTAGGTTTATTTTCTCGCATCTTTAAATTCCTGCAAATATTTAACTGTCTAGATGTATGCTAATAGGATTGTATGGGAAGATTACTTGAAATTAAAATGGTAGATCACCTAATGTGCAAAGATTAAATAACTGAAACAATTCATATGCACATATTCACTCCTATGGTTTACCTCACTTCGGTTGCCTTTGGTAAAAAATCGTTAAGCATAAGAGATTTTAGTGGTCGCCCTCCAGTATAAAAGATCAAAGTGTACCATTCAAATGTTGCTTCACAAATGTTGCCTCGGAAATGTTACCTCGGAAAAGATCTTAAGACTCTAGGGTCACTACTAAAGTTTTCTAACTATTGCTTTAGTGATTGCACTTGTCCCTTTCGAATGTCCCTTACAACTCCAACGACGGAGATACCTACTCCTTAATAGTAGGATAGCACCATCTAAAGGAAATAGAATAAACAATCTTTTTTCGAGTAGGTAGAATCTTAAGTACTTGCTTTTTAAAAAGCTTTTCACACAAACACCTTTCAAAACAAATTTTCAAAACAACTTCGTCACACTCTTGAGGACTGGTACAAGGGTTATCACGAAGTAAAACATTTTCAAGACAAGAACACACAAGCAATTTGAAAAACGAGCAACTACCTAAGAGCCCATGGAAAACCATGGATAGAAATGGTGCTAACACCTTCCCTTTTTATAATCTACCCCCCGTGCTCAGAATAACTTTAAAAAAATGATTTTTCTGTTCTTTTTCCTTTTCCATGATTGGATGAAATAAAAGTCGGTGGCGACTCTTGCTTACCGCGACATTTTGCAAACAAAAAACGCAAAACGCAAACCAGTATAACAGTCGGTTCTGCCACTGTATAACATGTACTTACCTAGAAACTTCATACAAGCCTTTAGACCTAAGTCTACTTGTGTGATTTGTTTGCATTTATTCCTTACAGGGCTTGTTTGTATTTATTATCTAACGACCGGAATTCCTTGCAGGGACTCGTTTGTATCCATTATCCAATAACTTGGACTTCTTACAAGACTTACTTGTTTTCATCACCTTGCGCTTTTGCTTAGTGCATAGCATACACATCATGACATCATGGCATGGCATTTTCATTAACCATTTCAAGGATCTCAAGGGCCTGTGATGCAGGTTTATTATGAACCAGACATCTAGCAAGGGCAAGAGGATTTATTTTCCTCTAGCCAGATGCAATCAAGATCGAATAACATTTTCTCGAGTCAGAATCTAGGACCCACTTGACATGGTAAGCTTGATTCTCATAGAAGGACGTTCAAATACGAAAAATTCTTCAGTCAAAGCTGCAACAATTTCTAACATTTTCTTTGTTTACCCCACGAGATCCTTGAAAACATTGCATTTACATATCATGTATCGTTACATCACAGGTTTTCCCATAAAGGTTTTCTCATCTTCTTACTGTTTATTTCAGTAAAGATGGCTCTAGAACAAATTGTTAAGGAACTCCAAGCACATAACGTCCAATTCTAAGAGACTCTCATGAGCTTAGCACAGGGACAAAAAGGCATGATGGTGCTCATCGCCAAGAAAAAGAAGACTCAGAAGCCAGTTGTTATCCTCAATATGGGGAGAAGATTCGAAGGTCTTGCTAAATCGGTTCCAACTGCTGATACCTCCTCTGATGAAGACGACAACCAAGAGGAATATGATAGAAGTGTCAGGGATGAAGGTGGAAGAAACCAAGTTCTAGGGAGATTCCTGAAGATGAAGACTATTCCAATGAACAGTACCCTCCTACGGATTAAAGATACAAATAGTTGGAGCATCATCTTAAGGCCTTGGAAATCCAGAAAGTGCCTGATCTGGATTTTGAAGGGTTGGGTCTTATTTAGGGGGTAGTCATCCCTCACAAGTTCAAGGTCCCCGCTTTTTCTAAATATGATGGTGTATCCTGTCCGAAGCTTCATCTGAGATCGTATGTTCGAAATATCCAACCCCATACTGTTGACCGGTAGTTATGGGTCCACTTCTTTCAAGAAAGTTTGTTTGGTACACAACTTGAATGGTTATATCAGCTGGAAGAAAACAACATTCGTACTTGGGAAGACCTGGCTACTTCTTTTTACAAGTAGTATCAGTATAATAATGACTGTGATACGGTGGCAGGACTAACAGTTTAATATTGGTTTTGCATTTGTGTTTGCAAATGTCGCGGTAAGCAAGAGTCACCATCGTCTTTTATTTTATCCAACAAAGGAAAAGGGAAATAGAAAAAAAAAACCTTTTTCGTTATGTTTATGAGTACGGGGGGTAGATTATAGAAGGGGGAGGTGTTAGCACCCTTTCTATCCATGGTTTTCCATGGGCTCTTAGGTACTTGCTCATTTTGAAATTGCTTTTGTGTGTGTTTTGAAAAGCTTTGAAAATGCCTTAGTGCGGCGTTTCACTTTATGGTAACCCTTGTTTCAGTCCTCAAGAGTGTGATAAAGCGTTTTTGAAAACTTTGTTCGAAAAGTGTAAGTGTGAAAAAAAAACTGGTTGTTTTGAGCAAGTACCTAAGAGTTTCTACCTACTCGAAAAGACTGTTCATTTTCTTATTTCCTTTAGATAGTGATATCCTACTATTAAGGAGTAGGTAGCTTCATCATTGGAGTTTGAGGGACAATCGAAAGGGACGATTACGGTCACTTAAGGCAACAGGGCAAGATCTCTTAGTAACTTTCCCAAAGTTCTAAGATCGCATTTTGTTTTACCGAGGCAACCTTCGAAAGGGACTTGCGATCTCTGAATTAGAGGATAATCACTAAGAATTCTCACGTTCGAGAATAGTGACCGTATTTCCGAGGCAACCAAAGTGAGAGATACCCTAGGGGTAATCATGTGCAAGTGTTTGATTTCAGTTTATTTATCTTTGCACAATTAGGGTGTTCTACTGTTTTAAACATTCGAGTTATTTTTTCATACAATCCTATTATCCATACATCTAAACAGTTTAAACAATTGCAGAAGTTAAAAGCGGCAAAGAAAATCTACACTATTACAGGGCTTCGGGGGAGGGGGTTACATATCCAAACTTGGTATTCAACAGTAAATAAAAGCAGTAAAATAAATCCTAGTTAAAAACTATTACAAACCCATAATCAGATACAATAATTGGAAAAAATAAATGAGTAAACGCGCGCGAGGAATGACACGGGAATAAATTAAATATCCTATAGAATCTACTTAATTAAAGAAAATATTTTTTGTATTTTTATTTAAGAAAATAAAGTAAAATTTAATTTTGCAAATTAGTCCCAATTTCTAATTAATTTTAATTAAGGAAAACAAATCAAGTTATCCTAATTAAATTAATTTATTTTTAAACAAAATTAATTTTAATCAAAAAGAAAACTAATTCTAACATTTTTTTGTGATTTCTTGATTTTATGATTTAATTTAAAAAAAGATTTTTAAAGACAATTAGAATAAATAATTAAAACAATAAAAAAGTAATACAGAAATTAAAGCAAAAAAAAAAGACCTACTAGGAATAGCAATCTAGGGGGGGTGATTCTGAATTTTGGAAAGCCCATAATTGATGGCCCTTCTGCCTGCGCATGATCCAATGGGGATGACCTTTGGAGGGTCTACATGCTCTTATCTGGCTCTATGTTGGATCTGATTAGAGGATGATCCAAGGTATGAGATTTTGAGGTGTATGGTGAAATCCTGGCTATGAAGCACGCAGGATCTGAAACAAGAAAAATCAGAAAATAGAAAATTTTCTAGACCTGGGATCAAACCCAAGTCCTTCCTCTCACACGCGCTTTCCTTTACCATCTGTGCTGAATTGTTAGTCATGAATATATTTAAACAAATAAAATATAATATAAACAAACTATTATGCCCAGAAACGCGTGAAAATTCAAATCTCCCAATAGGAGTCTGCCACCTAATTGTCTTCTCCCTGGAACTGTCGCCTTAGGGCATGGGCTTTTACCTACAGACAAATTCGTCACTATAGGCTATAGGGACAGTTCTTGTGCGTGGCTACAAACCCGTAAAACTCAAAAATGCAGCACAAGCAAAATAACTCCCAACCAAGGCCATGGATCGATTGGAAATAATCCCCTGAGCATGAATAGACCCTTAATTTGGCCTAATTTTACTTCTAACTAGGGTTCCCCAAATTAGAGCTCCGGAACCCTAGCCATGGCAGATGCCCGTACCTGCACTCAAACTCCAATCCAAGTATTCCAGCACGTTGTAAACATGATATCAAGCATAAATATATAATCAAAACATGTTTATGATGCTAGAATTAAAGAAATTGAAATTGAGAGGATGTGAAAACTGTGATGAAGGGTGGGTGTAATTCTGCAGGTTTCAAGCCTTGGGAATACTTGTAATGGCTTCAGAGGCTCTTCAGGAGTATGTTTTGATAATTGTTTGGGATTGAAACAAGCTGGAAATGGAAATTCGAGTTTGACAACTTTAGTGTTTTTTTTTTGCAAATTGGACAGGGGTTATCCAGGTCATGTATATCCCTTTGATGCCTTCCAGAAGCTTCTTTATATAGATAATGATGAGAGGACACGGAAATGCCATGTTTGTAACAGGTATGGATAAGCTTTTGAATGTCCATTTGTAACCTTGGCCAAAGTTAAGGGATTCTGTCCATTTTCAAATTTGAATGTACCTAGACTGCACTGGCCTTGTTTCACACGAAAATTGGGGCCTCTCCATGTAACAAACCAAGCCCAAATGATAATGGCCCATATACTTTGCAATAATCTTGATTTATTTGATTTTTAATTACTTAAAATTAACATAAAATTCAAATAAAATCAATACTATGCAAAAATAGTCCTAGGGGTCCTCTATGGTCTTAGAAATATGTTTGAAGTTCAAAGATTTGAGCCATTGCCTTAAAAATTAAAATTTTCCCAATGCATATTTCTTGAAATTTCCCAAATTTTCCAAACATGGGAAAGCCATAACTTGATCAATTTTCATCTCATGATGATTATATTTTACTTTTTGGAAAGCCCAATATGTCTACTTCAATCCCTCTTTTGATAAATTTTGATTTTGAAGATGTTATCTTGATGTTAAAGGTCTTGGCAAAAAGTGGCTTTTATTGACTTCCTAAAAATGACATGTAATGTATGAACTTGTATCTTTCAAATGGTGAATTTATTGGACTTGAGGGATAAAGAGAAGTTATGGGGAATTGGATTCTCTTCAAAATGAGCTTTAGTTGGAAATTTTTTGATAAATTATGAGAAAGTTATACTTGGTCAAAGTTTGGTTGATTTTTCCTATAGAAACCCTAATTTGCTATTTTTGAGTTTTGATGAATTAGGAGCATTTCTTGAGGAATCATGATCAAACCTTGATCAAATGATGGATATCACTTAAAAATGTTGATGTTGACCAAAAATATTGAAGTTTGGCTGTATATAGGTCACCGTTGACTTTTGACCTAGCATAGTTGATTTTCCAATACTTGAGCAATTGTCTGAGCAAACTTATTGAGCAAAGCATTAAACTTGGCATGGATGATCTTGAGGATATATTAGGACCATGGGAAGCATTTGAGACCATTGGAGCTCAAACATCTTGATGAAAATGGAAACCCTAGTTAGGGGTTCATTGCCTTAGTAGGAGAGTTGTCTGGTCAATCCTTGGTCCACCTTGAGCAATTGAGAACCTCTAGGGGTATGTCTTGTGTGAAAATGGGAGGGAAAATTTTGGGGTATAACATCTGCCCTTGTTCAAACTTTTTAAACCTGAGGATGTAGATTGGCTGGTCTGCCTTTCGTGATTTGAAGGTGGAAGATGATTGAACACTAGAGTGCCCAGAAATTTGCACTCGCATGAAGTGAATGTCGATCGATAATATCGGGAATGGGCTTACAGATGCCATTTTGAAGGCGACTGAGAATCGTCGGAGATGGTCTTAAAGTTGCCATCCAGAAAAGATATCAGTTGCATAAGAGATTCCTTTGCGAGAATTCCTGTACCTGCCGTTGAGGAGGACTTCGCCGGGGAATGCTGATTTATGTCCTGGGAAATAGAGTCTAGGAGCTTAGGTTGTCCATTACTCTACTGAGGAATTAACTCTTGATTGATGAGACAAAAGTAAGCTGTTATTTGGTTGAGTCCGGGTTTTCCAGTGTTGTAAACTATTGCCCGGAGATAAAAGAGAAGGAACCTGTACAGTGCTTTCTTGGAACAAGTCCATGTAAAACTGCGTCAGGTAATTCATGAAAAAGGAACCTGGATAGTAGGGCAATGAGAAGGAACTTGGGTAGTAAGGTTACTTCAAAATAAAGCCTGGGTAGTAGGGCTACTTCAGAATAAATCTTGGGTGGTAGGGTTGTGAGAAGGAACCTGGGTAGTAGGGTTACTTCGAAATAAAGCATGGGTATTAGGGCTGCTTCGGAATAAATCATGGGTGGTAGGGATGCGAGAAGGAACCTGGGTAATAGGGTTACTTCGAAATAAAGCTTGGGTAGTAGGACTGCTTCAGAATAAATCCTGGGTGGTAGGGCTGTGAGAAGGAACCTGGGTAGTAGGGTTACTTCGAAATAAAGCCTGGGTAGTAGGGCTGCTTCGGAATAAAGCATGGGTGGTAGGGCTGTTAGAAGGAACCTGGGTAGTAGGGTTACTTTGAAATAAAGCCTGGGTAGTAGGGCTGCTTCGGAATAAAGCCTAGGTGGTAGGGTTGTGAGAAGGAACCTGGGTAGTAGGGTAACTTCGAAATAAAGCCTGGGTAGTAGGGCTGCTTCAGAATAAAGCCTGGGTGGTAGGGCTGTGAGAAGGAACCTGGGTAGTAGGGTTACTTCAAAATAAAGCCTGGGTAGTAGGGCTGCTTCAGAATAAAGCCTGGGTGGTAGGGTTGTGAGAAGGAACTTGGGTAGTAGGGTTACTTCGAAATAAAGCTTGGTACTAGGGCTGCTTCATTTGATCACGTAGATTGGTTGACCCATTTGGTTTCTAGAACTGATTTTCCATTAGTTGTCTGTAGATATGACATGTATAGCTTATGGATTTAACCTTGAACTGTTGGAATTGTTTATGATAACCATCTTTCCTGAAAAGTTACATGATTAATTATATGCGATGCATGAAATGTATTGTGTGATGATGTTCTCAAAATAAATGAGATTATGTTGTATGCAATATGTATAAGCACGCCATGATGTAAGAACATGAAATGCTATTGTGACATATCCGAGTCTGGGAAAATAAATCCCTGACTGCTGCTGGAGAGTACTGGAAATTGAATTCCTGACCGTTCTAGAAAAAGTGGTTCTTTTACTTCCACTGGGGATGATGAGTAGAGATGATTTATCGAGGATTTCCTTTTTCTATTTGAGAATACTTGGCTGGGATTTTTTTGTCTTAAGAATGAATCTGCAGGGAGACAAGTACTTCTGCTTACGAATATTCCACTGGGGAGAAGATGCTCTATTTGGGGAGTACTCCACTGAGGGAGAAGAATTATTCTGTTTGAATATTCCATAGTGAGAAAAGAATTTTGTTGGAGAATATTCAGTAGCTAGGGAAAAGGAATTCTGTTGAGGATGATCTTCTGCTTCTAGAGAAAATAACCTCTAATGGGGATGAAGATTTGAAAGCTTCCGGAGATTATAAAAGCTTTTTGGGGAATGAGAGGTCAAACTTCAGTCGTTTTACTCTGCGAGGACGAGGCTTCATAAACTGTTGGGGACAAAAATATACTCAGTTGGAAAACATGGATTTCAAATCTATGAGGAATTCTGCTAGAGAAGGTAAGTCCTGCTTGGGAAAAAAACTATAGAGACTAGGACTGGCTTTCAGACATTGCTTCGTTCCTTAAGCCATTAGCAATTGTCTTTCTGTTCTTTATGTAAATATTTACAAATAGTAATCATATTCAATATGCATATGCCACAAATAATCACTGGACGTTTTTGCAAAACAAAACAGAAAAATAGAAAACAAGTAGTTTTGAAATTTCAAAAACTGATTTGTATTGATTTTTGAAGTTTGCCTATAAAAGGCGTTTATGTACAAGGAGACAGACATTCTAGTAAGAAAATGCTGTCACAAAAAGAATTTATACAAAATTATATACAAAGAGAAAACAGCTATGTATAATGATCCCATTGAGTTTCAATTCTGCTATTGCTTTTACGCCTTCGAGCGTCTCATCACTTTGCTGCTTGTCCGAAGTTGACTAGATTGATCGGTACCGCTTGAGTTTGATAGTCTAATACTGAAGTCTGATCGCAAGGTGATCCAACGAGACATAGTTATACGCCTTAAATCCCTAATTTTTACCTGGACCGCCCTTTCGGGTTTTCAGTTCATCGCGATACCCTTTTTTTCCCAAGCCGCCTTTTAAGGTTTTCAACTCGCCGGGTGTACATATTTTTTTTTGTTTTTATGCCTAATTTTTTTCCCGAACCCTTTTGGTTTGCTGGGATGCCCCAATTTTTTCCTAGGCCAGTCGACCTAGCGGGTCTTTATTTATGCGTAGTATCTTTTCACTATGTCTGCATTCACAGGGTGGGGAAGGTCGTCACCATCCATGGTGGTTAGAATCATGGCTCCACCAGAAAATATGTTCTTGATTACAAATGGCCCTTCGTATGTGGGAGTCCATTTTCCCCTGGGATCATCTTGCGGCAGGATGATGCGCTTGATTACTAGATCACCCGTTTGATATATCTGACGTCTGACCTTTTTGTTGAAAGCCTTGATCATCCGTTTTTGGTACATCTGACCATGACAGACAACAGTAAGCCTTTTCTCATTAATCAGATTCAGTTGATCAAGTCGAGTCTGGATCTAATCGTCTTCGTTTAAACCCACATCCTTCATGATCCTCAAAGAAGAGATCTGGACCTCAATAGGTAGGACAACCTCCATACCATATACCAGAGAATAAGGTGTTGCCCCTGTTGACGTACGCGCTGAGGTGCGGTAACCATGAAGAGAAAATGGTAACATCTCATGCCAGTCTTTGTATGTTACCATCATTTTCTGTATGATTTTCTTAATGTTCTTATTTGCAGCTTCAACAGAGCCATTCATCTTCGGCCGGTAAGGGGAAGAATTATGATGCTGGATCTTGAATTGTTTACAGAGTTTGGTGATCATTGTATTGTTGAGATTTGTACCATTTTCTGTGATGATTCTCTCTGGCGCACCATACCGACAAATCAGGTTATGCTTGATAAACTGCACCATAACATTCTTGGTAACCGTAGCAAAAGAGGCAGCCTCAACCCACTTTGTGAAGTAATCAATGGCCACTAGGATGAAGTGATGCCCATTGGAAGCGGTAGGTCTAATCTCTCCAATCATGTCAAATCCCCATGTTGCAAAGGGCCAGAGAGCCGTCAAGACATTCAAAGGAACCGGAGGTACATGTACTTTATCAGCTTAGATTTGGAATTTGTGACAAGCTCGGGAATACTGATAACAGTCTGCTTCCATAGTAGACCAATAGTATCCTTCCCGTAGGATTTTTTTTAGCCATGGTATGTCCACTAGAATGGGTGCCAAATGTACCTTCATGTAATTCTGCCATAATCCTCTCTGCTTCGCTCTTGTCTATGCACCAAAGTAAAGTAGAGTCATGGTTGTGCTTATAGAGGATTCCATTACTGAGGAAGAACTTTGCAGAGAACCTTCTCAGAAACTTCTTATCATTGACAAACGCCCCCTCTGTATATTCTTGAGCATCAAGATACTTCTTTACTTCATGAAACCAAGGTTTGTCTCCTACTTCTTCAGTTTCAATCTCATAGCAATATGGTGGTTCATCCAACCTCTCAATAGTGATCAGAGGAGCCTCATTATCCCATCTAACCTTGAACATGGACGACATAGTAGCTAGCGCGTCCGCTAACTGATTCTCTTTTCACGGGAAATGTTCAAAGGTGACCTCTTCAAAGTGTGGAAGCAATGTCAGCACATGTTCTTTGTAACAGATGAGATTCGGGTGCTTCATGTCCCACTTGCCTTTTATTTAACTTATTACCAAAGCTGAATCCCTGAATACACTCAAGAATTTGATCCTTAGGTCAATAGCCGCTTTGAGACCCATGATGCATGCTTCATATTCCTCCATGTTATTGGTACAGTTGAAACATAGTTTGGCAGTGAAAGGAGTATCACAGCCTTCTGGAGAGATGGTCACAACACCAACACCATTGCCAAGCATGTTAGAAGCCCCGTCAAAAACCCTAGTCCATCGGGATCCTTTCTCAGGTCCTTCATCCGGTCCAGGTTCTTCATAATCAGTTACTAACATAATATTGTCATCCGAGAAATCAAAGTTCATGGATTGGTAGTCGTCCACAGCCTGATGAGCCCAATGATCAGCCAATACGCTTCCCTTGATTGCTTTTTGGGTGGTGTATTGAATGTCATATTCGGTTAGGATCATTTGCCATATTGCTACTCTTCCGGATAGAGCGGGCTTCTCAAAGATGTATTTTATTGGATCCATCTTAGATATCAACAAAGTAGTGTGGGTCAACATATACTGTCTCAGTTGACGAGCCGCCCATGCCAAAGCGCAACAAGTTTTCTTGAGCAGTGAATATCGTGTTTCACAGTCAGTAAACTTTTTTCTAAGGTAGTATATTGCATGCTCTTTTCGACCAGACTCATCATGCTGCCCCAACACACACCCCATTGAATTATCCAATACTGTTAAGTACATTATCAAAGGTCTTCCTTCAACCGGAGGCATCCAAATTAGAGGCTCTTGAAGGTAATCCTTGATTGTTTCAAAGGCATCTTGGCATTCGTCATTTCACTTTACCAGTTGATCTTTCTTCAGAAGTTTAAAGATTGGCTCACAAGTAGCAGTCATATGTGAAATGAACTTGGCAATGTAGTTCAAACGTCCCAAGAAACCCCTAACTTCCTTCTCAGTACAAGGAGTGGGAATCTCTTGTATAGCTTTTACCTTTGCAGGGTATACTTGAATACCCTTGTCATTGACAATGAAACCTAGGAGTTTACCAGACCTTACCCCAAAGGTGCACTTGTTCGGATTCAGTCTCAACTTGTAAGTCTTTAACCTATCAAACAGCTTTTGCAGATGATCGAGTTGCTCTTCTTCATTTTGAGATATGGCTATCATGTCATCAAAATATACCTCTATCTCGTGATGTATCATGTTATGGAACAAAGCTACCATAGCTCACTAATAGGTTACCCCAGCATTCTTCAACCCAAATGGAATCACCTTGTAACAGAAAGTGCCCCACTGCGTGACAAAGGTTGTCTTCTCCATGTCTTCAGGAGCCATCTTGATCTGATTATACCCAGAGAAACCGTCCATGAAGGAAAAGATCTTGTGTTGTGCAGTGTTGTCAACCAGAACATTAATGTGGGGAAGCAAGAAGTCATCCTTAGGGCTTGCCCTGTTCAAGTCTCTGTAGTCCACACACATACGTACCTTTCCATCCTTCTTAGGTACCGGAATGACATTGGCAACCCATTATGGATAGGAGGTGACAACTAAGAATTCGGTATTGAATTGTTTCATTAATTCGGCCTTGATCTTTTCTGACATCTCAGGGTGCATATGACAGACTTTTTGTTTAACCGGAGGACAATCTTCTTTGGTTGGCAGACGATGTACCATAATATCCGTGTCTAAATCAGGCATGTCTTCATATGACCAGACGATGATCTCGACATGATCATGTAACATTTGTATCAACCGCTGTTTGACATTAAGCTCCAAATTTTCACCGATCTTAACTTCTTCCCTATCTTCCTCAGTACCCAAGTTTTTTGTCTCAACTGGCTCTTCATGAGGCTGTATGGCCCTTTCTTCCTGTTGTAATAGTCTAGCAAGTTCTCCGGGTACCTCACAATCTTCTTCACCTTCGCCCTCAGCTTAGTTGATCGGACTTTCAAAGTCATAACTAGCAACAGCAGAACCATTATCAATGGGATCCAGAGTGGATATAGATCTGCAGTTGATACGTGAGTGTGTGTAAGAGCATAGTAGTATAGACAAAGTAAAAGGCAGAAAGGAAAAACAAAGAGCACAAAATTTGTATGAAAAAACGTCCAATATTTTATTGATGACATATGATAATGACATATAATAACCCTCACAAATAAACCATTGTGCCTCGGGTAAAACACAAGGCCATAGAGTTTATATTGTTTATTACAAATCCAAAAAACAAGCAAGACAATTACTGCTGAACAAAATTAATCGGCACAAAATCTTTGGTCGTCCAGTTACTAGGTCCACCGTTGGTAGTAGGGTAGATCCAGCTGTCAATATCAGAATCCTCATCATTGTCTTCTATAGAATTGACCCCATGATTGCTAATGCGTAGGGGAGGTCCTCCAGCCCGAGCACGTCGAACAACCCTTTGAGCTATTGAAGTAAAGCCCAAACCAAATTTGTCAGTTTTTTAAGGAAAATTAGGGAGCTGTCCCCAAATGGTACACCCACCTTCTTCAACTACTGCTCTGGCGTCCTTGAGAGAAGCCATCTTCAAGGGAGGTCTGGTGATCTTTGGCACACTGGTAATAGTCTCGGTTAATGCCATAGTCTGGGGAACCTCTTCAAAATTTTGACAAGGGGTCTCTATGAACTTACCATCCATTTCCACATACCTGAAAGAGTTCAGATGGCTTACCATGTACTCCTCTTCACCATGCACGGTGACAATCTTTCCCTTCACTGGATACTTCAACATTTGGTGCAGCATAGAAGTAACGACTCCAACTTCATGGATCCAATGACGACCCAAAAAACAAGAATAAGATTGCCTGATATCCATCACGTAAAAGGTGGATTCAAAGGTTTGGGAACCCACGTTGACAGGGATGTCCACCTCCCCGTGCACCGTTCTTGTTGAACCGTCGAAAGCCCTCACCACAATGTTACTGGGCTTTAAGGTCAAACCTTCACAATCTAGCCTATCAAGAGCCTTCTTGGGCAGAACTATCAGTGACGATCCAGTGTCCACTAGCACATGGGCCATAGTAGTTCCATTGCATTCGATCGAGACATACAAAGCATCATTATGCTTTCTCCCCTTGGGTGTCAAATCAACATCAGAAAAACCCAACCCATTATCAGCAGTTAGACTGGCCACATAGTCCTCGAATTGGTCAACGGAGGTTTCTTGCGGCACATGCATAGTCTTGAGAAATGTAACGAAAGCCTTTGCATGGGCCTCAGAACACATAAGCATAGCCAACATTGATATCTTCGAAGGGGTCTTCCCCAGATGTTCAACCACATTGTAGTCGCTCTTCTTGATTATCTTTAAAATCTCCTCCATTTCTTGTTTAGAGGATTCCTAAATAACTTCTCTAGGTGCCTCCGTCCGAGAAGGCTTACCTTTAACTTCTTTGCCCCGAGTCCCAGATGACTCATCGGCATGGGTAACAACTGGAGTAAGGATGGGAGTAGTAGCAGGAGTACTAGCCGAAACAACAGATGGAATAACAACAGGCTTAGCAACAATCTTCAGGGAGATCTCAAGAGAGAAAACCCTTCCACTTCGAGTAATTTTGCTGGTCCCGACAATGTTACGGATATCGGGATCAACCTCTTCAGTTTTTTCTTCTTTAATTGTTAACAAATTCTGCTTGACGCCATGGTAGTAAATGTCAGCACCATAATTCCAAGGAACAGGTTTGTCCGAGGAGTATGGTACAGGGCCAGGAAAAGTGATTATTAATGGAGCAATTCTTGGAGCAGATGTAATCCTAACAGGTCTTTTGGAGGAGACCTTGGAAGGATTGGCAGAAATGGTTATGATAGCAACTTCTTCATGTAAAACAGTTGGAATCAGAGCCTTTTCAAACAAAATCTCTTTGTTATCCATCAGGCGTTGAACACCTGCCTTCAGCAAATAACAACCAGAAGGCAGAGATAAACACATGTGGAAACCTTTACCACAACCCGTAAATAAACCGGCTAGCAACAAATGCTTATTGACGGTCATGAGAGGAGTAGAAACTTCATCAACAGAAGTAACAAATAGATCAGTATCAACGACATTAACACCACGGTTATACTTGGGCATGGGAGCAGTTATGACATTAGGCATCTCAGGAGCATCAAACTCAATCTCCTTTGCTTCAATTAGATCCTGTATCTTATTCTTCAGAGCCCAACAGTCATTTGTATCGTGGCCTGGACTCTCAGAAAGGTAAGCACTCCGAGCGTTTGGATTGTAACAAGGAGATGTGGTGTTGGGATTCTTGGGAGCCTCCCTTAAGGTTGCCAAATTAGATTTTAACAGATGGGGTATGTGATACGGTGGGAGAACTGACTTGATGTTTTGCCTTTGTGTTTGCAAATGTTGAGGTTTAGCAAGAGTCGCCACCGACTTTTCTTTTATCCAAAAGGAAAGGTAAAAAGAACAGGAAATACCTTTCGAGATTATTTCTCGGGTCCGGGGGGTAGATTATGAAAAAGGAAGGTATTAGCACCCTTTTCATCCATGGTTTTTCATGGGCTCTTAGTTACTCGTTTAGATCACTTGCTTTTATTTGACAGTGTGCTTGTGGTGTGGGCTTTGAAAGTGTTTTGAAGAGATGCTTTGCAATGGTTCTCGTCTCTATAAGAACGTATACAAAACATTTTGTCTTTTGAAAAATGTTTTGAGATGAAATGTAGGTGTAAAAATGTTTTCGTCGTGAGCAAGCGAGTAACTAGGAGCGAATCTATCTACTTGAAAGATCTTAAATGTTATTTTCTTTCTCCTTTATATGTTGCTATCTTACCATTGATTTGGTAAGAATCCCCATCGTCGGATGTAAAGGGACAGGCGCGGGTCAATTTTACAGTCATCGAAAGCAACTCATGAAACGCTTTAGCAATTTTCATAAGGGACTAGATCGTTTTATCGAAGGCAATGTCGAGGGTCATCGAGGGACTACGATCGTTTTTTATCAAAGGGTCATTACTAAAACGTCCCATATTCGAGGGACATGACTGTATTTTCGAGGCAACAAAATGGGATTACCCTAAGGGTGCATGTGTGAATAGTGTGTTAGTTTGCATGCATTTTGTCTGGTATTTGAAAGTTATCTATTTGTTGATTTTATCTTGCCATACATCCTATTTACTAGCAATATATGAAAAGCAAGTAAAAATGCGAAAAAATAAATGGGGTTGTAAGTAAAAATTAAATCCTAAATTACTATTACAACCATATCGAAATGGATCAGAATGTGCAAGAAACATAAATTGCTTATTTATTTAAGAAAAGAAATAAGTTTTGTTTAAGAAAATATTCTTTTGGTCTTTTGTTTTAAGAAATAAAATAAAGCATGAAAAAAAATATTTTTGGTGTTTGTTGATTAATGAAACAGAAAGTGATAGCAAAAATAGTGAGAGAAAAAAAAAGAGAATCAGTGTATTGCTGATTAAGGGAGGTCAGAAGTTCTGACTCTGGCGCACTGCAAAACAGAAATCCGGTTAGTGAAAAAAAGTAAAGTCAGAAGTTCTGAGTCCACTGGGAGCACATTTAGCTCTCAGAAGTTCTGATACCACCGGCAACAGAATAGATTTCAGAAATCCTGATACCACTGGAAGAAGATCCCTCTCTCTATGCTAGTCAGAACATCTGCAACTTGGTCATTTCTCCACAAAACAAAAGATGTATATATGAAAGTTATGGCAGGTTTCATAGCATTCCAGAAACAAGAAATATCAGAATCATAAATCAGAGGCAAGCGTGAATTTGCTAATCCTAATTCTGAGTTCTAATTCCTTCCAGAATTCTTGAACTGATTTATTCTATACTTAGGCAGATAAATACGTGGAGCCTCAGAATATGTATAACGTCGGAAACATGATGTCTACATTGTATTTTGAACAGGCAATCTTGGTAAAGCTTAAGTAACATGATAAGGGTGTTAGAACAAAGTTTGAATCTACTACCTTAAGTTAAAGTTTTGATGATAACAAAATGCAATATTATATAAATTATATGATTCATGTAAGACATATATGCTACCTAAAAATTATATTGTGTGTTACAGAAACTCTGATGAGTATCAGCATAAGAATATCATCATCAGCATCAGAAGATGAAATATCAACATCAGCATCAAAGGATGTTATATCATATGCCAGAATCAGAAGATCAAAGCATGTGCTTACGCTGAAGCTTGATGAACAGATCTGCGCGTAACAATCTAAACTCTGATCAAGACAACAACAATTCATCAGCACCTAGCAGCGTCAGAATAAGCCAAAGCCAGAACACGCTTAATTGGAAACGGTACTGTGCATTCAAGATACTTTATTATCAACGACATTATTCCAGACAAAGATCTTCTCAATATGGAAAGAATGTAATTGGCATTGAAACGGAATAACTGACTCCAACGTATCATTTCCAATGCTATATAAACAAGCAAATGAGGAACGGATTGGCTAATGCTCTACAACTCTCTACACGCCTAAAGCGATTCATCTTCATCCTCATTCATAGTTTGCAAAATCTCTCAAATTACTTACTCTATTGTTTTAGCATTCTAGTTCTCATAAGCTTAAATTGTGTAGTATCACAGTTGTGATAAACAGTTTTGTAGAAAACATTCAACACACTTAAATTTCATTTATCTGTAAGAAAGTATTTCCTTGAGAAACCGGTTTGTGGTTTTGACTCAAGAAGGCTTTAGCAGTTGTTATAGTAGTTGTAATATTCAGTTGAATATAGTGGATTAAGACCTCGTTGGAGAGAGGCGAAATCACCTTGAAGGGTGGACTGGAGTAGTTTGAGATCAAACGAACCAGGATAAAAATAAAGTGTTGTCTGCATTTGATTTCAAGTTTTACAATTCAACCCCCCTTCTTGTGTTTTTCACTTCTTCAATTGGCATCAGAGCGCCTGGTTCTGAGCTAAAACACTTAACCATGTAAGTACAAGATCCAGTGTCAGAAAAACACAATGGCAGGAACATATCAACACACCAGCAATGACAACAATGAAGACAGAGACAGATTCAGCGGCAAACCTCCAGTCTTTGATGGAGAGAATTTTGATTACTGGAAAGACAGAATTGAAAGCTTCTTTCTGGCACATGATGCTGATCTGCGGGACATGGTGACAGATGGTTACACGACCCAGTGAATGCAAGTGGTCAGAAGATTGACAGGAAAGCAATGTCTGATCAACAAAAGCGTGACTTCAAAAATCACCACAAGGCCAGAACCATTCTTCTCAGCGCCATCTCTTCGGTTGAATATGAAAAGATATCTAACAGAGACACAACAAATAACATGTTTGACTCACTCAGAATGACGCATGAAGGCAACATTCAGGTCAAAGAAACTAAAGCTCTTGCGCTCATTCAGAAGTATGAGGCATTCAAAATGGAAGAAAGTGAATCCATTGAAACAATGTTCTCAAGATTCCAAATTCTGGTGGCTGGTCTCAAGGTTCTGGACAAAGGATACTCTACTGCTGATCATGTCAAGAAGATCATCAGAAGCTTGCCAAAACAGTGGAGGCCAATGGTTACAGCGTTGAAGCTAGCTAAAGATCTCAACAAAATTTCTCTGGAGGAACTTATCAGCTCCCTCAGAAGTCACGAGATAGAGCTAGAAGCTGATGAACCTCAGAAGCAAGGTAAGCCTCTAGCATTAAAATCTAATAGAAAATCTGACTCTAAAGTTTTGCAGGAAGTTGAAGAAACATCTGATGGGTCCTCATCAGAAGAAGACGAAATTTCCCTCCTCTCCAGAAGAGTGAACGAACTATGGAAGCAGAGGCAAAGGAAGTTCAGCAATCCCAGAAGATTTAATCAGAATGAGTTCTCTTCCAGATACAGAAGGTCAGAATCTTCCTCTGGATACAGAAGATCTGAAGGCTCTTCAGGAAGACGAAAGCCAAACACCAAGGACATCACTTGCTATGAATGCAACGAGCAAGGACACTATAAGAGTGACTGTCCAAAGCTTCAGAGGGAAAAGCCCAAAAAGAAGTTTGGAAGAGAAAAGAAAAAAAGTCTCATGGCTACATGGGATGACTCTGACTCGTCTGAAGCTGACTCAGAATCAGATGATGAGAGAGCAAACATAGCTCTCATGGCCAACATATCAGAAGACAATAAAGCTTCTGAATCAGACTCAGAATCAGACACCGAAGAGGTATTTCCTGACTTTGTAATTAATTTTACTAAGGCTGAACTTGCTGAAAGCCTTAACGAAATTCTGGAAAGGTACCACCAGATCAGAGTTAAATTCAGAAACCTGAAAAGGAATCTTGATTCTGACTCTGACAAAACTGAGAGTCTCAAATTGGAAAATTCTGAGTTGAAAAATAAAATTTCAAAATTAGAAAATGTTTTACAAAACTCTCAGAAGGAAACAATTTCTGAAACTCCCAACAGCGCTGATGAGATCATCAAGGAGTATGATCATAGCTTTCAGAAGTTCCTTGCTAAAAGAATAGATAGAAGCAAAATGGCTTCAATGATCTATGGAGTTAGCAGAAACGACAGAAAGGGAATAGGATACCAAGGTAAGATTCCTACACCAAAGAATGCCATGGATTTAACTATTAAACACACTCCTCTGAATTCACACTTTGTGTATGGTCACACACATGACATTAAATATACTAGTAGTAATTATTCTGTGAAACCAAAATTCAACCAGAGTTTTGGCAAAGCTAACAAATCAGGACCCAAGAAAATATGGGTACCTAAGGATAAAATAATACATGTTGCTGATATCTTTAGCAGCAAATCAGAAACACCAGTCATGGTACCTGGACTCTGGTTGCTCGCGACACATGACGGGAAGAAGGCATATGTTCCAAAGCTTGGAACTTAAGCCTGGAGGCCACGTAGGCTTTGGAGGCAATCAGAGGGGAAAGATCATTGGCTCTGGAACTGTAGGTAATGGAAATCTTCCCTCTATAAACAATGTTCTGTTAGTAGATGGATTAATGCATAATCTGTTATCCATAAGTCAATTAAGTGGTAACGGTTATGATATAATCTTTAATCCAAAATCATGTAAATCTGTTAGTCAGAAAGATGGGACTATCCTATTTAATGGAAAAAGGAAAAACAACATTTATAAAATCAAACTTTATGAACTGAAAAGTCAGAATGTAAAGTGTCTTCTGTCTGTTAACAACGAGCAATGGATCTGGCACAGAAGATTGGGGCATGTTAGTATGAGAAGAATATCTCAGATTAACAAACTCAATCTGGTCAGAGGACTTCCTAATCTGAAGTTCAATTCAGATGCTCTGTGTGAAGCATGTCAGAAAGGCAAGTTTGCAAAACCTTCTTTCAAATCAAAAAATGTTGTTTCTACCTCTAAGCCATTAGAACTTCTGCACATTGACTTATTTGGACCAGTTAAAACTGCTTCAGTCAGTGGCAAGAATTATGGGTTAGTAATCGTAGATGACTATAGCAGATGGACATGGGTAAAGTTATTAAGACACAAGGACGAGTCACACTCTGTGTTTGTCACCTTCTGTAACCAAGTTCAGAATGAAAAGGATCTTAGAATCGTTAAAGTCAGAAGTGATCATGGTGGAGAGTTTGAAAACAAAGATTTTGAGTCATTCTTTAATGACAAAGGCATTCTGCATGATTTCTCTTATCCTAGAACTCCCCAGCAAAATGGAGTTGTAGAACGAAAGAACAGAATAATGCAAGAAATGGCCAGAACCATGATCAATGAGACAAACGTTGCTAAGATATTCTGGGCAGAGGCAATAAACACAGCGTGCTACATTCAGAATAGAATCTCCATAAGACCTATTCTGGAAAAGACTCCATATGAATTGTGGAAGAACAGAAAGCCCAACATTTCATATTTTCACCCATTTGGATGTACTTGCTTTATGTTAAATACAAAAAATTATTTGAACAAGTTTGACTCTAAAGCACATAAGTGTATTATGTTAGGATACTCTGAACGCTCAAGAGGGTACAAAGTATACAATACAGAAACACAGATTGTGGAAGAATCAATCAATGTTCGTTTTGATGATAAGCTTGACTCTGAAAAGTCAAAGCAGAATGAAGTTTTTGCATGTATGGAAGTTGAATTTACAGGTTCTGAAGAAAAGTCATCAGAAGCTCTAAATAAAGACACTCCTTTAACATCATAAAGAGGCACAACTAGCAATCCAGCAACATCTGTTGACCAACCTTAGAAAAGACTACCCAGAAGCAGCTTGGATCACCCAGAAGAAACTATCTTAGGAAGAAAGGAAGGTCCAATCAGAACAAGAGACAGCTTCAGAAACTCTGAAGAATCCCTCATGGGACTTGTTTCTCTGATTGAACCTTCCTCAATTGATGAAGCACTTCTGGACAACGACTGGATTCTAGCAATGCAAGAAGAGCTGAATCAATTCACCAGAAATAACGTATGGGATCTTGTTCCCAGACCAAAAGGATTCAACGTCATTGGAACAAAATGGGTGTTCAGAAACAAGCTGAACAAACAAGGTGAAGTTATCAGAAACAAAGCACAACTGGTAGCACAAGCTTATAGTCAGCAAGAGGGGATAGACTATACATAAACCTTTTCCCCAATCGCCAGGTTAGAATCTATCAGACTTTTAATTTCGTTTGATGTTAATAAAGGCATCACTCTGTATCAGATGGATGTCAAGAGTGCATTCTTAAATGGATATATAGAAGAAGAGGTTTATGTGCACCAACCCCCTGGTTTTGAAAGTACAAAAAATCCAGAATATGTTTTAAACCTAAAGAAGTCACTATATGGTCTGAAACAAGCTCCCAGAGCTTGGTATGAAAGACTAAGTAACTTTCTGTTAGAAAAAGATTTCACCAGAGGGAAGGTGGACACTACCTTATTCTGTAAGTCAGTTAATAATGACATCTTAGTTTGTCAAATTTATGTTGACGATATTATTTTTGGATCTACTAATCCTTCTCTTGGAAGAAAATTTGCTAAGTGTATGCAGGAAGAATTTGAGATGAGCCTCATGGGGGAACTGAAATTCTTTCTGGGAATTCAGATCAATCAAACTCCAGAGGGATCTTACATTCATCAGAGCAAATATGTCAGAGAACTTCTGAAGAAATTTGATCTCTCAGAATGTAAGTCATCAAAGATTCCAATGCATCCCACGTGCATTCTGGAAAGAGAAGAGGTAAGCAAAAAGGTAGAACAGAAGGTCTACAAAGGTATGATTGGTTCTCTTCTTTATCTGACGGCTTCAAGGCCTGATATTTTATTCAGCGTATGTATTTGTGCAAGATTCCAATCAGATCCTAGAGAATCTCACTTAATAGCTGTTAAGCGAATTTTCAAGTATCTGAAAGGTACTACTAATCTGGGTTTATTTTATAGAAAATCTAGTGATTACAGCTTAGTAGGTTACTGCGATGCTGACTTTGCTGGAGACAGAGTAGAGCGTAAAAGTACTTCTGGAAGCTGCCAGTTTCTGGGAGAAAATCTGATCTCTTGGTCCAGCAAAAGGCAATCCACAATTGCGCTATCAACAGCAGAAGCTGTGTACATAGCAGCAGCAGGATGCAGCACACAAATGCTCTGGATGAAAAGTCAGCTTGAAGACTTCCAGATTTTTGAGAGTAACTTCCCTATACTCTCTGACAATACTTCTGCCATTTGCTTAAGTAAAAATCCAATTTTGCATTCTAGGGCTAAGCATATAGAAATAAAACACCATTTCATTAGGGACTATATTCAGAAAGGAATTTTGAACTTAAAATTTATTGATACAGACCATCAATGGGCTGATATCTTCACTAAACCACTTTCTGAAGATAGGTTCAACTTCATTCTAAAACATCTCAGCATGAAGCTCTGCCCAGAGTGAAAATGTTTTAAGTTTATATGTTAACCTTCAGAATTTGTTTTACTTCACTGTGAACTTCTGATCAATCTTCTCGCAGAAATTTAGACATGCAGATTGTATCAGATTCTATTCTTAAAGATCTGAGCGTATCAGTTCAAGGATAGATGTGCTGTTCACTAAATCAAACAGGTGTCATCCAGTCATCAGCTTATTCCTGAAGCAGAACACGCGTGCACGTTTCTGCGAAGGCAAGGCGCTGATTGGATGCATTGAGACACATGTCACTGGTAACCGTTCCAAATATCTTTCTCAAATCCCCCAAAATCAGCAAACATTAAATGCGTGTAATCATGAGTTAATTCTCTCTCTTAAAATTGTTTACGTTTTCAAAACATCTTTTGAACCCTATTTAAACACCTTAACATCATTCATTAATTTTTTACCGTCTCTTACAATCATCAAAATATTTATGTGTTCTTACTGTGTGTTCATCTTTTTCAAGAAAACCCTTTTTCAAGTTTTTTCTCAAAAACCCTAGTGTGAACATGGCGTCCTCTAGCACTGTTTCTGCAGGTTCCCAGCAAGATGCTTCTTCTGATCAGTACCAAATCCCCTTCAGAACTCTACTCACACCGGTGAAGAACTTGGAAGTTCTGTCTGAACTGATAGTTGATTTCACCAGTTTGAAAGAAAATGGCTTCGATTTGACTGAAGAAATTAGGGCACAAGGATGGGAAAGGTACTTTGATAGGTTGGTGGGTCCAACGTTCCCTGTATTGGTCAAAGAATTCTGGATACATGCGTCTTCATCAACACATCAGGTTACTTCATATGTCATGGGCAAGAAGATTGTGATTACTGAAGATCACATTGCTAGACTGATTGGATACAACGGTGGTGGCATCCGCTGTATTGACATGGCAGAAAGAGCTGGAAACACTGCCATAGTTGCTAGACAGATTTTCACGCATGGGGTTCCATCCAGCAAGATCAGAGATTTGATGGATCAGCACAGAATCTGGGCAAAGATCATCTTGGGCTGCTTCAACCACAGGAAGCCCACAAGCTCTCCTGACTACATCAACATAGATCAGCAATTTCTGCTCTATTTTATTGCAAAGAAGACCAAGATCAACCTTGCTCATCTTCTGTTTAATCATCTGAAGACCAGCGTCAAGGAGACGAGAGAAGAAGAAAAGACTAAAACGGATTGGATCCCCTTCGGTAGATTAATATCAGATATTCTAACTGAGAATAGGCTGATAGAACACTTGACAGAGGCACAGGAAATAAGCTCTCTGGAACCAGCTGAACGCCAAGAATCTGAAGAAGATGAAACTGATAGAGAATATCAGAAAGGAGCCCAGCATCACTCCTCTTGCTGACATCACCAGCAGAAGAGTCCCTCTGAGCGACTTTCCCATATTCTCTGAGATTGACTCTAAACCAGCAACTGTTCTCAGATACTTGGACGCGTGTAAAGTTGATGGCACAGATCCTGATCTGAACATCAAAGATCTGCACCAGCAAGCACCAGAGGTTACTTTGAAGAAGACTAAGAAGAGAAAGGCTGCTTTAGAAGGACCATCCCAGCAGACCCCAAAGAAGAGAGGTAATCTGTCTTTTGTAAATGTTTTAAATTCATCTGCTGTTCCAACATTGATTCCAACCCCATCTTCATATGAACTCCCAATTCCCATACCAACCATTGATGATACCGAACCAGAGTTTGACCCTTCTGAGTCACTAACTCTCAGGAGATCCCGCACCAAACCTCAAAATCCAATACCCACAACATCAACAGAATCGGAACTTGATAAAGTTCTTTCTGAAATTGATCAACGTTCTTCCGCTCCCCTCTCAGAAAATCCAAACACTCAACCAGAAACTGCCCATTCACCTCAACCAGAATATGCACTCTCACCAATACCAGAAAATCCACAATCACCAGAACCAGAAACTTCTCCACCTCCCTCTCCACAACCAGAACTTAATCCACCTTCACCTCAACCATCATCTCCATATCCCGAGTCTCAGCACTCTGAAACTCCATCACCTGGACCTCAAACCCCTGAACCTCAATCACCTGAATCCTCTGAACCACAACCCTTGGCCATTCAACTGCCTTGTGGTACAACTGTAAACATACCCTAACTGCCATCCTCACCAGAAACTACCCCTCCTAATACTCCACACAGTCCAATAATCATTTCTGACTCTCCTACTCCCTCACCCAAACAAAATACAGATGACCACAACAAGACCTTCATTGATCTAACAGTCCTTGACCGCCTTGCTGCCCTTAAATATAAAACCTCCATTCCCAAACCCAAACAACTAGATGTTGGTTCTAGCATTTTGAATTTTGAAACAGGCATGCAGAATTGGATTGCTTCTCTAAAGCAGGCTTGTCCGGGAATGATTGATCCTGCTGCGTCAGATCAACTCTGGACACAATTCAGAAAGTGGGTACGCACTGAAACCTTTAAGCTGCAAGACATAAACTATGAACAGGCTCAACAGAACTTCAGCAATCTGCTGAAAGAAGTTGAAGGTCCAGTCATGAGTCAGCTGCTGAAGGAGGAAGTGCTTCTTCTGGACAGTGAGCCTTGGTCTGAAAAGCGTCCAGCATCAACAGTTCAACCAGTAGAAGATGTGTGTCAAGAAGAAGACATTGCAGAAAGCTCTCAGAAGAACCTTGACTCTGACATCTCTCAAACTGCCTTGGACAGACAGACTCTTGAAGAGCTGAAGCAAAATGATCTTCGTCTGCAGGAGAGAATGGATGAAAGTGATCAAAGGATGAAAGTGAGGATGGATGTTCAGGACAACAAGATTGACTCAGTAGCCAGCATGGTGCATCAGCAGAAGGAAACCACTGATCAGATTAAGAACATGCTTGAGGCTCTGTTCACAAGCCTTCCACCTGCACCTTAGTTTTTCTCTCTTGATATTTTCATTGTTTTCTTTGCATATCATCTGTACTATTTTTCTAGCTCTGACCTGAATACAATCGTTTTTCTGCACTGATTCTCTTACTTCAATTATTTTTTTACTTCCTCAATTATGTGCACTTTTTGATTGCTGACAAAAAAGGGGGAGAAAGACTGATATTTTTCAATAACGGTTTACTGAGACAAAAGTCTCAAACATTCTAACACTCTGATATACTTGAATGTTCTTGTTCTGCATAGCTTACAGGTACAAGAATCTGATGAACTCTAATACACTGAAGCTCTGATGTTCTGATGTTCAAAGAAAGTCAATAAAGATCTGATCCTAAAGAACTCATGGAATTAAAGGGAAGTAATAAATTCAGGGGGAGTATTTCCGATCTAAACTCTGATACCTGTTTATCCCTTATCTTCTTATCCTTGATAACTTCCTATTTAATTCTGATACAATTTATTATTTGGTTATCTCTGATACTTTTCTCGTTAATTTTCAAATGAAAAAATCTAGTTTTTGTCATCATCAAAAAGGGGGAGATTGTTAGAACAAAGTTTGAATCTACTACCCTAAGTTAAAGTTTTGATGATAACAAAATGCAAGATTATATAAATTGTATGATTCATGTAAGACATATATGCTACCTAAAAATTATATTGTGTGTTACAGAAACTCTGATGAGTATCAGCATAAGAATATCATCATCAGCATCAGAAGATGAAATATCAACATCAGCATCAGAGGATGTTATATCAGATGCCAGAATCAGAAGATCAAAGCATGTGCTTACGCTAAAGCTTGATGAACAGATCTGCGCGTAACAATCTAAACTCTGATCAAGACAACAACAATTCATCAACACCTAGCAGCATCAGAATAAGCCAAAGCCAGAACACGCTTAATTGGCAACGGTACTGTGCATTCAAGATACTTTATTATCAACGGCATTATTCCAGACAAAGATCTTCTCAATTTGGAAAGAATGTAATTGGCATTGAAACAGAATAACTGACTCCGACGTATCATTTCCAATGCTATATAAACAAGCAAATGAGGAACGGATTGGCTAATGCTCTACAACTCTCTACACGCCTAAAGCGATTCATCTTCATCCTCATTCACAGTTTGCAAAAGCTCTCAAATTACTTACTCTATTGTTTTAGCATTCTAGTTCTCATAAGCTTAAATTGTGTAGTATCACAGTTGTGATAAACAGTTTTGTAGAAAACATTCAACACACTTAGATTTCATTTATCTGTAAGAAAGTATTTCCTTGAGAAACCGGTTTGTGGTTTTGACTCAAGAAGGCTTTAGCGGTTGTTAAAGAAGTTGTAATATTCAGTTGAATATAGTGGATTAAGACCTCGTTGGAGAGAGGCGAAATCACCTTGAAGGGTGGAGTGGAGTAGTTTGAGATCAAACAAACCAGGATAAAAATAAAGTGTTGCCTGCATTTGATTTCAAGTTTTACAATTCAACCCCCCCTTCTTGTGTTTTTCACTTCTTCAAAGGGTAGCAGAAGCTTACCTTCCAGCTGGAGGAGATTCTGTGAACTAGAGGTTGGTCCTGAACTCTGGTGATGTTCTGAGCAACTTCTTCACGTACTCAGCTGGATGGAAGTTTGCAACTTCTGGAACAGCCAAGGGATGATATTTTGACTTCTTTGAGATGGAGATGAATGGAGAGTGTATGGCAGTATGAGTACAGAAATTAGAATAGATTCTAATATGTTAATCAGTGATTGTGGGAATGGTTTTAGTCAAGGAACAATGGAGTTTTGATGCTGAAATCAAATGTTAAGCTTTTGTATTTTGGTGTTTATAGATTTTCGGATTCTTGGGATTTCTGCAGGGATTCAAGGCTTTTTTCTTTCTTTTGGTGATTCTTTCTCTCCAAAAACCAACCCTTTGAATGTGTGATGGAGAAAACTATTTATAGATGGATTTGATGTGGTTTTGGGGGGAAAAGCAAATGAGTTTTAAACATTTTTGGCATACTGTCCCCCTTTTTTTTAATCACAGTTTTCGTATGCTGATTTGGTGTAAGGAAAACACAGGCGTGGACTGGATCAGCAGTACCTTGGAGCGTTGTGGCAGCTGTTTGCAGGACTGCGCTATAGCAGGGCCGTAGGTTACTTAAACAAAGTCTTGGGATTTGGTGATGTTTTGATTGCAGAAGATCAGAAGCGTAAATCCAAATGCTGAAGGAGAATCTTCTGACCGGAGCGTTGAACATAGCCTCCACATGCTGAAGAATCATGTTCTGACTGAAGAGCATCGCTTCTGCATGTTCTGATTGAAGCTTTATATTTGCAACTTCTGACTGCTCTTGCATAGAGCCTGGCTCAGAAGTTCTAAAATGTCATATTCTCTAGACTCTTAGAAAATTTTCTAAATGTTTAGAAAATTTGATTTTTAAAGTAACTTCTGACTTTTGATTTTTGATGAACCAATTTCATGCCTTAATGAAACATGATTCTTGGAACTTGATTTTTAATTCAAAAGTCATAGTTTGATTCCTTTGGTATGTAAATGACCATTTTGCCCTTGTGAACAATTCTCTTGGAAAATTTGTAACTTTGGATTTGCAATTGGATGGAAGCAAACTTGAGGGTCTAGGTTGATCTTTTGAGAAATGAGAGGGAAAATTTTTGGGTACAACAACTGCCCCTGTTCAATCTTCTTAAACTTGAAAAGCGAGATTGACGTGTTTGTCGTTTGTGGCTTGAAAGTAGAAGACGATTGAACACTAGAATGCCTAGAAATTTGCACTTGATGATGCGTTGGTCAATTGTGTAAGGAAATGGGCTTAAAGATGCCATTTTGAGAAGCGATGGAGAATCGTCGGAGATGGGTTTATAGATGCCATCCAAAGATGATTGTTGACAGAAAGTCTGAATTCGATTTTAGCGTAAAACAAATCAGAGTAAACCACTGAGGGATTTATTTGAATTAGTAAGAATCTAGAAATGAATCAGAATAAACCGTTGAGAGATTTATCTGAACCAGTAAGAATCTGGAAACGAATCAGAATGAACCATTGAGAGATTTATCTGAACCAGTAAGAATCTGGAAATAAATCAGAATAAACCGTTGAGAGATTTATCTGAAACAGTAAGAATATGGAAAAGAATCAGAATAAACCGTTGAGAGATTTATCTGAACCAGTGTGAATCTGAGAATGAATCAGAATAAACCGTTGAGAGATTTATCTGAACCAGTGAGAATCTGGAAACGAATCAGAATAAACCGTTGAGAGATTTATCTGAACCAGTGAGAATTTGGAAACGAATCAGAATAAACCGTTGAGAGATTTATCTGAACCAGTGAGAATTTGGAAATGAATCAGAATAAATCGTTGAGAGATTTATCTGAACCAGTAAGAATCTGGAAATGAATCAGAATAAATCGTTGAGAGATTTATCTGAACCAGTGATAATCTGGAAACGAATCAGAATAAACCGTTGAGAGATTTATCTGAACCAGTAATAATCTAGAAACGAATCAGAATAAACCGTTGAGATATTTATCTGAACCAGTAAGAATCTGGAAACGAATCAGAATAAACCGTTGAGAGATTTATCTGAACTAGTGAGAATCTGGACGAAATATTTTGTTATGTAGATGGTCGACTAGTCTTTTCTTGTTGAAAATATTTGTCTGTTGGAAATTTGTTGATGATAATTTCCTGTCGAATGACTCTTTCCTGCAAAAGGTGAAGAGTTAATTGTATGTGATGCTATGACGTATGTGATGCATGGTGTGATGTTTGCCTCTCAAAATAAATGAGATTGCATTGTATGTACTTGAGTTGTCAATGCTATGACATATGGATGCAAATGTATGGAATTAAAGATTGTTTGTGCCGTAGTGTTAGTGGAAGCGGGGAAAATAAATCCCTTCTGAAGCACTGATGAATGGATTTCCAAATATAAACTCTGTTGTAGAAGGGAAAATCCGAACATTTCTTGTAGACTTCGTGAAATCCTGCTGGGGAAATCTGAGAAGTTGGGAGAATTACTGGGGACACTCTGGAGCGGTGGTTGGAAGTTTTGCTTTGTCAGGAATATGATAACACTTGATACCAACAGGCTGCATACCGGGGATATGTTATCGATTCTGTGGTATGATGTATTTTCTTTCGCTCTGGCTAGAGAAAGTACCTGCGGGGATTTTATGGAATGGCCTAAAGATATTATCCTATTTCTTAAAGTCATTAGTAATTATCTTTCCGTTTTTTTTATTTATTTGTAACAATAATCACGTTCAAATGCATATGCTCAAAAATAAATCATTGGACTATTTTTGTAAACAAGACACATAAACAAAAAAAAAGAAAACAAATGGTTTTGCACTTCCAAAGGGATATCTTTGTATTAACTTGAATAAGTATTTTTGTACAATGAGACGAGCATTCTGGCGAGAGACTGTCGTCGTAAAAAATGAAAATTGATACAAAGAAAAGATAGCCATGTGTAATAATCCCATGGGTTTCCCATTCTTCTATAGTCTTCATGTCTCTGAATGTCTTGTCCACTTGTCGTCTCGGCGAAGTCGATTGGATTGATTTAGAACCGTTTGAGTTGATTGGTCGATGCTGAAGATTTTTTGCAATATGATCCAATGGGACATAGTCATACGCTTCAATCCCTAACTTTTGCCTGGACCGCCCTCTCGGGTTTTCAGTCCAACGGGATAACGTTTTTTGCCCAAGCCGCCCTTTCGGGTTTTCGACTTGCCGGGTGTACAATATTTTTTAAATTTTCATCCCTTATTTTGCCCGAACCCTTTTGGTTCGTCGGGAAGCCCTTATTTTTTCCTAGGCCAGTCAACCTAGCGGGTCTTTGATCATGCGTAGTATCTTTTAACTATGTCCGTATTTACAGGGTGCGGGAGGTCGTCGCCATACATAGTGGTCAAGATCATTTCTCCACCAGAGAATATGCTTTTGATTACAAACGGTCCTTCATATGTAGGAGTCCATTTGACCCTGGGATCACCTTGTGGCAAAATGATACGCTTGATTACCAAGTCCCTGACCCGATATACCTGACGTTTGACCTTTTTATTAAAAACTTTGATCATGCATTTTTGGTACATCTGACCGTGACAGATAGCTGTAAGCCTATTATCCTCAATCAAGTTTAGTTGGTCAAACCGAGTATGGATCCAATCTTCTTCATTCAAACCAGCATCCTTCATGATTCTTAGAGAGGGGATCTGGACCTCAATAGGCAAGATAACTTCCATACCGTATACCAGAGAATAGGGTGTTACCCCAGTTGATGTGCGAGCTGTGGTACGATACCCGTGGAGAGCGAACAGTAGCATCTCATGCCAGTCTTTGTATGTGACTGTCATTTTATGTATGATCTTTTTAATGTTTTTGTTAGCAACTTCTACAACAACATTCATCTTTGGCCGGTAAGGGGAAGAATTGTGATGCTGAATCTTGAATTGCTCGCACAAGGCGGTGATCATAGTGTTATTTAGATTCGTATCGTTATCAGTGAGGATTCTCTCTGGGATGCCGTACCGACATATGGGATTCTGTTTGATGAACCGGGAAACCACATTCTTAGTAACGGAAGCGAAGGAAGCTGCCTCAACCCACTTTGTAAAATAGTCGATGGCCACTAAGATGAAGTGGTGTCCATTGGAGGCCATTGGCTTGATTTCCCCAATCATATCAATTCCCCACATAGCAAATGGCCAAGGAGCCGTCAATACGTTTAGAGGACCCAGAGGTATGTGCACTTTATCAGCATAAATCTTACACTTATGGCAAGTCCGAGAGTGTTGTTAGAAATCTGCCTCCATGGTAGACCAATAATAGCCTGCCCGTAGGATTTTCTTTGCCATCGTATGCCCACTGGAATGGGTGCCCAAAGTGCCTTTGTGTAATTCAACCATGATCCTTTCAGCTTCAACTTTGTCTACGCACCGAAGTAAAACAGAGTCATGACTACGTTTGTACAAAATGCCGTTACTAAGGAAGAACTTAGCCGAGAATCTTCTTAGGAACTTCTTGTCATTCACTGAAGCTCCTTCTGGATATTCTTGAGACTCGAGATACCTTTTAACTTCATGGAACCAAGGTCGATCCACTACTTTTTCCATACTGATCTCGTGACAGTAGGCTGGTTCATCCATCCGCTCAATGGTGATTTGAGGAGCCTCGTTATCCCAATTAAGTTTAATCATAGATGACATTGTAGCTAGTGTGTCTGCTAGCTGATTTTCTTCTTGCGGGAAATGCTCGAAGGTAATCTTCTCGAAATGCCGCAACAATGTCAACACATGTTCTTTATAAGGGATAAGGTTGGGGTGTTTGGTGTCCCATTCCCATTTGACCTGACTGATGACCAAAGTTGAATCTCCAAATACATCCAAGTATTTGATCCCCAAGTCTATAGCAGCTTTGAGACCGAAGATGTATGCTTCATACTCTGCCATGTTGTTTGTACAATTGAAGCAAAGTCTGGCAGTAAAGGGAGTATGAAATCCTTCCAGAGATATGAGTATAACAACGATACCGTTGCCAAGTGCATTAGATTCCCCATCAAAGAACAGGGTCCATCGGGATCCTTGTTCAGGTCCGTCGTATGGCCTGATTTCTTCACAATTGTCTAACGTCATGATATCTTCCTCCGGGAACTCAAACTTCATGGACTGATAGTCTTCCACAGCTTGGTGAGCGAGGTGATCAGCCAATACACTATCCTTTATAGCTTTCTGGGTAGTATACTGTATGTCATATTCTGTCAGGATCATCTGCCATCTCGCTATTCTCCCAGAAAGAGCGGGCTTCTCGAAGATGTACTTTATTAGATCCATTTTAGATATCAACAGAGTAGTATGGGTCAGCATATACTGTCTCAGCCGGTGAGCAGCCCATGCTAGAGCGCAGCAAGTTTTCTCGAGCAGTGAATATCTTGTTTCACAGTTGGTAAACTTTTTGCTCAAGTAATAAATAGCATGCTCTTTTCGGCCAGACTTGTCGTGCTGCCCCAACACACACCCCATTGAGTTTTCTAAAACAGTTAGATACAAGATCAATGGCCTTCCCTCGACGGGTGGCAACAACATAGGAGGCTCTTGCAGGTATTATTTGATTTTGTCAAAAGCAACTTGGCATTCGTCATTCCATTTGACTACTTGATCTTTCTTCAATAGCTTGAAGATTCACTCACAAGTAGCTGTCAGGTGAGAAATGAACCTGGCGATGTAATTCAAACGTCCCAAGAATCCTCTGACTTCCTTTTCAGTATGAGGAGAAGGCATTTCTTGTATTGCTTTAACCTTGGCAGGATCAACCTCGATACCCTTATTGCTGACAACAAAACCCAAGAGCTTACCAGATTGGACTCCGAACATGCACTTGTTTGAATTTAATCTCAACTTGTACTTCTTCAGCCTCTCAAACAGCTTCTGTAAGTGATCAAGGTGCCCTTCTTCTGTCTGCGATCTGGCTATCATATCGTCTACGTAGACCTCTATCTCATGATGTATCATGTCATGAAATAAAGCTACCATGGCGTGTTGATAAGTTTCCCCAGCATTCTTCAGTCCGAATGGCATGACCTTATAGCAGAATATGCCCCACTGTGTAACAAAGGTCGTTTTTTCCATATCTTCAGGCGCCATTTTGATTTGGTTGTAGCCTGAGAAACCGTCCATGAAGGAAAACACTTTGTGTTGTGCCGCATTGTCAACTAGAATGTCAATGTGGGGAAGTGGGAAATCATCTTTGAGGCTTGCCCTATTCAAGTCTCTGTAATCCATACACATTCGTACTTTACCGTCTTTCTTAGGCACAGGAACAACATTGGCCACCCATTGGGGATAAGAGGTGACAACCAAAAATTCGGCATTGAATTGCTTCATGACTTCTGCTTTGATCTTTTCCTACATATCAGGCCTCATGCGACGAACCTTTTGCTTTACTGGGGGACAATCTTCTTTTGTAGGAAGACGATGTACCACAATGCCTGCATCAAGTCCCGACATGTCTTTGTACGACCAGGCAAAGATCTCAACATAGTCGTGTAATAACTGAATCAGTCGCTCCTTGACACTAGGTTCCAAATTTTCACCCACCTTGACCTCCTTTTTGTCTTCCTCAGTTCCTAAGTTAACTGTTTCGACCGACTCTTCGTGTGGCTGAATGGTCCTTTCTTCCTGTTGCAACAACCTGGACGCCTCCCCTGGCACCTCAAAATCTTCCTCACCTTCGTCATCGGCTTGGTATATCGGATTTTCAAAGTCACAATTGGCCATAGCAAAACCGTTACCCATGGGATCCTGAGTGGATGTAGATCTGCATTTTTAATATGTGAGTGTCTAAGAGCATAGCTACCTTTTGGAAGAAATGAAATGTAAGAAAGAAAAGACAAAGAAAACAAAATTTGATGCAAAAACGTCCATGGTTCATTAATGACATATGAGAATAAAGTGACAACCCTCACAAATGCACCGTTGTGCCTCGGGTAATGTGATACGGTGGTAGAACTGACTTAAGGTTTTGCGTTTATGTTCGCAAATGTTTCGATTTAGCAAGAGTCGCCACCGACTTTTATTTTATCCAAAAGGAAAGGTCAAAAAGCATAGGAAAGACCTTTGAGATGTTTTCTTGAGTTCGGGGGGTAGATTATGAAAAGGGAAGGTGTTAGCACCCTTTTCATCCATGGTTTTCCATGGGCTCTTAGTTACTTGTTTAGATCACTTGCTTTGCTTTTTCAATTGTTTGAAATGGTGCTTTGTATGGTTTTGAAAGTATTTTGAAAAGAGGCCACCGTTTTGGCAATCTTTGTAATGATTCTTGTTCGTAAGAATGTATACAAAGATGTTTTGTCTTTTGAAAAATGTTTCAATATTTGAAAGTTGTTGGAAATTGTTTTGAAATTGTGTGTGTTTGTTTGAAAATAGCAAGGGTGGTTTGCAAATTTGATCAAGTAACTAGAAGCTTATCTACCTACTCAAAAGTCTTTCCTACACATTTTTATTCCTTTGACATTGTTGTTTTACCATTGCATTTGGTAAACAACCTTATCTTTGGATGTTAAACGGGACGAGCGTGGGTCGTCGTATGACCATGATAGCAATGGTGCCAAGTATCTTAGCAAGTTTTAGGGACTAAGATCATTTGTTTAGACAACCTTTTGATAGCGTCATCGAGGGACTATGATCTTTTGTTTTGTTTGATTTTTCCAAGATACCTAGCATGCATACCATGGCCATGTTTTAAGGCAACAAAGTGGGTGAAACCCTAGAGGGGGTATTTGCACAAAATAAAACCTTAATTTACTATTACAACCCAATTGAATTCATTGTACAAATAAATAAATGAACAATTATTTAAATATGCAATAAAAATGTAAATATGCAAAAAATGTTTTTGTATTGATTTTATGTATGTAAAAATAAATTTATGTAAGTCTTAAAAATAAAAAAAATAAAATGATTATTTTTGGAAAGGATGAAAACCCTAATTTTTGTTTTAAAGAAATTATGTTTTCTATTATTTATTTCATTCATTTTTGTTCAAGAAAAATAATAATAATATTATGCATAAATATTAAAAATTAAATATGGTATGAAAATATTATTTTAAGTGTATAAATAATAAAAGTAAAAATGTATGATATTTTTATATTATTTACAAGTTTTATTTAAGAAAATAAAATATAAAATTCTAACAAACTATTTATTGTGCAAAAAATAAAATAAAAAAAATGATAAAACGCAAAAAATAAAGAAAATATTTTTTGTGATTTTAAATGTTCATAAAAAATAAATAAAATCAAAAAATATAAATTATGCAAGAAAATATAAAAAATAAAAGAAAATGATCAGGGGGGTGTGAAATTCTGGTGTATGCCAGTCTTCAGATGTTATACTCAATGTCTAAACATCTGATATGACATAATAAATACACTGCAAGGTAGATACCCAATTTGTTGTGATTCAGTACTGAAGAGTAACAGAAGCACAGTTTAACCAAGCTGTGCCAGATCTACTTTGAAGGTGCAGAGGATAGAACACCGATGTGCCTAGTTCTGTTCATCTGTTGCACATGATCAGCAGAAAGCAAACAGCCTTTGCAGTTCTGTTTCTTCTGCACAGATATCAGCATGATGTCTTAACATGTTCTGAGATATCATCTGTTACAACATTACAGTTTTACCTTGATATATAACAGACAGAATTATAAAGTGTTGAAGGTAAAAACACAAATCAGTTGTTGACCCAGTTCGGTGAAACACACCTACTCTGGGGGCATACCAAGCCAGGAAGAAGATCCACTATCAGCAATATTAATTCAGGACTAAACTTCACAAGTTCCCATCCTTCACTTAATCATCTACCCAGTGCAACCTATACCTAGGAACTCCTAGATAGAAACCTACCAGTTTCCATTCCTATTGTCGCAACAACAGAAGTCTTACTCCTACTCAAGAAGCAGTGCCCTCCCACTTGGTTTCCTACATTACAATGACTATGAAGTAATGCAAAAATACTTAGACTTGCTTCACAGCTTCATCCAAGAACACTCAAACTCTTACCTACAGGTTTCGAGTTACATACATGGTAACCTTGCCACAGACCGACAGGTTTACCTAACAAAACACCCCCAATGTTACATTATGTGAGCTGCATTAAACCCTAGGTTACAATCTGCTATTTATAACCTAATACCCAACTGGATTTGGGCCTTCAAAATCGCAGCAAGCTTTTCTCCTTGCTGTTACAACTCAGCAGCAAACTTCTCCTATAATCAAGGTCTTCAATCTTCTAGTTCCTAAAATATCTCCATATTTAGAAACAGTATTTTCTTCAAATATTCTGATTGATTCTTGATTGATCTTCAGATTCTCCATAAGAAACGCCACATATATTCTCAGAGTATTTAAGTACCAGAACTGTAACTGAATTATCAATTCTGTTGACGTGATGTCAAGTCAGATGTCATGACATTACATCTAACATGTTTTCCTAGATGTTGAACTTCTTCAACACAACAAATAACCTCTTTCATAATTTAGATCACTTAGAATAGTTAGGTTACAAGTCACAGCTGTTACAAACATTCAACATATAACATAGTTACTTAATCAGTACTTAATTTCAGGCGCGGTGTCATATGCTAATGTTGTGACATCTTACATAACATGTTGGTCCAGATGTTGAACTTCTTCAACCCCACATATTAAAACAACAGAGGGAATATGGGTAAACTTGCTTTCTTATTTGTTTTACAAATGAAGCCAACTCTCCAGCCAGGGCACTTACAGGGTGCAAAAAGTAAAAGGGGGGTGCAAAAAGAAACAGGCCCAAGGCGCCAGGCCCAACCATCTTCATCCCTGACCTCCAGACAAACACGCACGCGCTTCTGTTATACAAATCCTGTTCTTGCTAATGCTTGCATAAAATCAAAAACTCATAACACAAAAAATATAGCTTATGAACCCACTATTCTAATGATATAAAGAACATGAGCTAACTCTAAAAGACCAAAGAGAATTTTAATGGCCCTAATTACTGACCTAGTTTTTTCAGCATGTTCAACATCCAAATACTCTTAGCTTAGTTAATATAAATGGAATCTACGCATATGTATAGCTTAAGCACATTGAGGACTACATTTTTGCTTCACAAACCTAAGCTTAATGATGCCTAAATAGAGAGATAGAAACTTGACAAATACCTTGTTCAGTTGAGTTTGGATATGGTAATGTAGGAACTTTGAGTGGGGCCTGAAGGTCGTGTGAGCTTTCTTGAAGTTCCCTCAAGCTATCCCAATGCTCAGCTTGCCTTGTAGATGCCTGAATCTCTTTGTAGAAGTCAACCTGCAAACTTAAAAAATGAAAATGGTGAAGCTTGAAACAGGGGTTACAGTTGCTTGACAAGGGCCTGGACAGCTTAGGTGTGATGTATGAAATGTGTTTGAAGTGGTTCAAAGAAAAACGCACGAGCCAATTTTGAAATGGCTTGAGTTTTGCAGATGATGCCCTGTTTGGGCAGAAAAGTGGAATTTTTATGTTTTAGGGTGTTTGAGAAGTTATGAATTCGTGCTTTTGGCTTGTTACAATGTTCTGAGATCGTTTGAAATGATACAAACTCTTGTTTTTATCATATGGAGGAGTTTACTTGAGTTTTGCAAGTTTCTTGCTTTTGAAGAAAAGTTGAAATGACAATGCCCAAAAGCTTGTACTTGCTAGTTCCTTAGCTGCACATAGTTGGTAAACTTTGTCTGATAACTGTGGATCTTGTTTGCAAAAAGAGATTAGGTCCATGTCTTAAGATAAACAAAGTTGTAAAAGCAAGCTTTATGAAAATGGTATTGTACACTTTATGCCATTTTTGGATTAATTTAATGTACAAAGCTTCAACGATCAGAATAAGACCATTATCCACTGAGTTTGCATTCAATTTTGGAGTGTAGAAGGGATTAGGACTTGTAAAACCAAGTACAAGCATGTTTGAAACTCATTTGCAACTTGTACCAATGTGAAAAATGCCTTGCACAAAAGTGATAAATTGCCATTTTCATTTCTTCGATTCTCCCTAACCATAAATGATCTTGGAGAGTTCTTGGACATTTTAGAAAGCTTGTAACATTCTCTACAATCCATCTTTGAAATGAATTTTGAGATTCCTCTTGGAACTAGGTGAAAAGTTGCCATGAAGTTAGGTCAAAAATCTGCCTAAACTAGGGCAAATTTTCACCAAGTTAAAAAGTTTATGGACCCTTATTCACAAAATCACAACTTGAGATCCAAGTATCTTTTGGGAAAACTTTGTGAATCAAAGTTGTATATTTTGTGGAGGACTACAACTTTCACGTTGGAAGTTTTCTTAGAATCCAATTGAATCATGGTGAAAAAGTTGGGGAAATTTGGGGGAAAATAAGAAATTTTCATAACTTAGAAAATTTCTAAGTTATGAAAATTTTCAAACTTAAACCCTAATTTTCAAAATTAAGTTTCTTGGTGAACAAACAAAAGAACCAAATGTAAATCATACAAATCAAACAAAGAAGGCAAGTAAATATGATCTAACCCTAAGGTAACCCCACCTTAAAATAGTATCCCCAACAGAGTCGCCAGTTCTGTGATACGGTGGGAGAACTGACTTGATGTTTTGCGTTTGTGTTTGCAAATGTTGCGGTTTAGCAAGAGTCGCCACCGACTTTTCTTTTATCCAAAAGTAAAGGTAAAAAGCACATGAAAGACCTTTCAAGATTATTTCTCAGGTTCGGGGGGTAGATTATGAAAAGGGAAGGTATTAGCACCCTTTTCATCCATGGTTTTCCATGGGCTCTTAGTTACTCGTTTAGATCACTTGCTTTTATTTGAAAGTGTGCTTGTGGTGTGGGCTTTGAAAGTGTTTTGAAGAGATGCTTTGCAATGGTTCTCGTCTCTATAAGAACGTATACAAAACATTGTGTCTTTTGAAAAATGTTTTGAGATGAAAGTGTAGGTGTAAAAATGTTTTCATCGTGAGCAAGCGAGTAACTAGGAGCGAATCTATCTACTCGAAAGATCTTAAATGTTCTTTTCTTTCTCCTTTAGATGTTTCTATCTTACCATTGATTTGGTAAGAAGCCCCATAGTCGGATGTGAAGGGACAGGCGCGGGTCAATTTTACTGTCATCGAAAGCAACTCATGAGACGCTTTAGCAATTTTCGTAAGGGACTAGATCGTTTTATCAAAGGCAACATCGAGGGTCATCGAGGGACTACGATCTTTTTTTATCGAAGGGTCATTGCTAAAACGTCCCATATTCGAGGGACATGACTGTATTTCCGAGGCAATGAAATGGGATTACCCTAAGGGTGCATGTCTGAATAATGTGTTAGTTTGCATGCATTTTGTCTGGTATTTGAAAATCATCTATTTGTTGATTTTAGCTTGCCATACATCCTATTTACTAGCAATATATGAAAAGCAAGTAAAAATGCAAAAACATAAAATCTAAGCTATTACATCACTTTTAGGGGGGATGGGGGTACATACTCATGAATGGGGTTGTAAGTAAAAATTAAATCCTAAATTACTACTACAACCATATCGAAATGGATCAGAATGTGCAAGAAACGTAAATTGCTTATTTATTTAAGAAAATAAATAAGTTTTGTTTAAGAAAATATTATTTTGGTCTTTTGTTTTAAGAAATAAAATAAAGCATGAAAAAAAATATTTTTGGTGTTTGTTGATTAATGAAACAGAAAGTGATAGCAAAAATAGTGAGAGAAAAAAAAAAGAGAATCAGCGTATTGCTGACTAAGGGAGGTCAGAAGTTCTAACTCTAGCGCACTGCAAAACAGAAATCCGGTTAGTGAAAAAAAGTAAAGTCAGAAGTTCTGAGTCCACTGGGAGCATATTTAGCGTTCAGAAGTTCTGATACCACCAGCAACAGAATAGATTTCAGAAATCCTGATAGCACTGGAAGCAGATCCCTCTCTCTATGCTAGTCAGAATTATAAATCAGAGGCAAGCGTGAATTTGCTAATCCTAATTCTGAGTTCTAATTCCTTCCAGAATTTCTGAACTGATTTATTCTATACTTAGGCAGATAAATACGTGAAGCCTCAGAATATGTATAATGTCAGAAACATGATGTCTACATTGTATTTTGAACAGGCAAGCATGGTAATGCTTAAGTAACGTGATAAGGGTCAGCAGAATCTTACCTTGCAACTGGAGGAGATTCTGTGAACTAGAGGTTGGTCCTGAACTCTGGTGATGTTCTGAGCAACTTCTTCACGTACTCAGTTGGATGGAAGTTTGCAACTTCTGGAACAGCCAAGGGGTGATATTTTGACTTCTTTGAGATGGAGATGAATGGAGAGTGTATGGCAGTATGAGTACAGAAATTAGAATAGATTCTAATATGTGAATCAACGATTGTGGGAATGGTTTTAGTCAAGGAACAATGGAGTTTTGATGCTGAAATCAGATGCTAAGCTTTTGTATATTGGTGTTTACAGCTTTTCAGATTCTTGGGATTTCTGCAGGGATTCAAGGCTTTTTTCTTTCTTTTGGTGATTCTTTCTCTCCAAAAACCAACTCTTTGAATGTGTGATGGAGAAAACTATTTATAGATGGATTTGCTATGGTTTTGGGGGGAAAAACAAATGAGTTTTAAACATTTTTGGCATATTGTCCCCCTTTTTTTTTAATCACAATTTTCGTATGCTGATTTGGTGCAAGGAAAACGCAGGCGTGGACTGGATCAGCAGCACCTTGGAGCGTTGTGGCAGCTGTTTGCAGGACTGCACTATAGCAGGGAAGTAGGTTACTTAAACAAAATCTTAGGATTTGGTGATGTTCTAATTGTAGAAGATCATAAGCGTAACCTCCAAATGCTGAAGGGGCATCTTCTGACCAAAGCATTGAACATAGCCTCCACATTCTGAAGAATCATGTTCTGACTTAAGAGCATCACTTCTGCATGTTTTTATTGAAGCGTTATATTTGAAACTTATGACTACTCTTGCATAGAGGCTGGCTCAGAAGTTCTGAAATGTCATATTCTCTAGACACTTAGAAAATTTTCTAAATGTTTAAAATATTTGATTTTTAAAGTAACTTCTGACTTTAGATTTTTGATGAACAAATTTAATGCCTTAATGAAACATGATTCTTGGAACTTGAATTTTTAATTCAAAAGTGATAGTTTGATTCCTTTGGTATGTAAATGACCATTTTGCCCTTGTGAACAATTCTCTTGGAAAATTTATAACTTCGGATTTGCAATTGGATGGAAGCAAACTTGAGGGTCCAGGTTGATCTTTTGAGAAATGAGAGGGAAAATTTTGGGGTACAACAGGGTAAAACCTCATACAACGTCATATTGATCCGGGTGAACTGCCTTTGAGGTCTTTCTACCCTTGGCTGATTGTTTTGTTGTTGAGTAGCTACAGGCGTAGGTATAACCACAGCCCCTACTGTTGGATGGTGCTCGGTTCTATTCTGACTTCTTGGATTGTAAATAGGATTGACCTCCTTCTTACCCATGAATGGCTTTTTCATTGTACTTGAAGAGGTGTCTTTCTAGATCTTGCCACTTCGGATCCTAGCCTCTACCCTTTCTCTAGTCAATATGAGCTCAGTAAAACCAGTTGAGGAGCTACCAATCAAGTGATTAAAGAACGGACCAGATAGCGTACCAAGAAACATGTCCACCAACTCCCTATCAGACAAAGGGGGTTGGACTCTCCCTGCCAAATCTCTCCACTTCTAAGCGTAGTCCTTAAAACCTTCGCTTGCACCCATAGAACTACTATGGAGTTGAGTACGGGTAGGAGCAAGGTCAGCGTTATATTGATATTGCTTATAAAAAGCAGCAGCCAGATCTTCCAAGTTGCGCACATTGATTCCCTCCAGCTGATAGAACCACTCAAGCTGAGTCCCGGACAGACTGTCTTGAAAGAAATGGACCCACAAGTTCCTATCAGCAGTGTGAGGCAGAATCTTCCTCACATAAGAACGAAGATGAAGCTTGGGACAAGAAACCCCATCATACTTTGCAAACACAGGAACCTTGAACTTATGTGGGATGACAACCCTAGATACCAAACCCAGCTCTTCAAAATCCAGCCCTGGTACTCTTTGGATCTCCATTGCATTCAGACGATCCTCTAACTGTTTGTATTTTTCGTCAGTAGGAGGATACTTCTCCTCATCATAGTCAGATTCATCATCGGATTCTTTTGGACTGGAGTCTACCTCTCTTGTTTCTGCCTCTTGATTGTCCCCCCCTTTGGAGGAAGTTGCCAACTCTGACACTTACTTAACTAGTCCTTTGAACCTTCTGCCTAGATTCAGGACACCAGCGGTCTTCTTCGCCTTCTTCTTTCTATCTTTTAGAATAAGGGCCTTCAGATCTTCCTGCCCTTTAGCAAAAGCTACGAACATTTGCTGAAATTGGGCATTTTGTGCCTGGAGATCCTTGATACTTTGTTCAGAAGCCATTATTGCTGAAATAAACAACGAAGAAGATGAGAATCCTACTTTGAAACTTGTTTATGCAATGTCATGGATGATATGCGTATGCAATGATTTTAAGGATTCTTAAAGACTCAAATTTTCTTAACCAAAAGAAACACACATTAATTGTATTAATAAGTTCGAATTGTTACAAAGAGTTCCCTTTAGGTTTACAATCAAACAAAATAAAACTTAAAGCAAAAAGAAAATTAGGTTTCCCATAAGCGCATCCTCTTTGGTGCAATGTAGGCGTTTATATTCCTCTCTTCATGAAGTAGCCTAGTGAGTTCCAGGACTTTCTTCTCGCTGGCGTAGAATTGAGCTTCAAACTTATCCAGCTCCTTCTTAAGTTGAACCCAAGATTTTTGTAACTCCTCATGATCCGTTGGCATGTCAGGATGAAGAACAAGATAAGGAGTGTCTCCTTCAGCAACTAATTCCATAATCATAGGTAGGATGGCGGGGTAAGGTATCATAAGACTTTAAGCATGGGCTCGTACCCATTTTAGATAAGGCTCAAGAGGGATGGAATTCGTGTGCCCCAGTATCTTGCTATCAACTCTATGTACCATGCCCCGAGCTTGCATGAACCTTTTACGGTAACCTTGAGCATCATTCTCATAGTCGAAGGTGATTCCTTGGATAAGTGTATCATGAGGACCATCCCTTCTCGCATATCCAAATTGTTGCAGTGCCAAACAAGGATTGTAAGTGATTCCTCCCCTAATGCCTAAGAGAGGGACATTATGGAATTCTCCGCATCAATCAATGATGGTAACATTCTCCAAGGATCAAGGACACCAATGAATACCTGAATGTGTAATAGTCATTAGCCTATGAGACCATCTCAAAACATGTTATTTCTTCAAGATGAATCGGGGTAGGTGCAAAATAAACCACCTAGACAAAAGAGGAGTGCAACACAGAAGGGTCCCTCTTTTCTTTATAGTGCGAGTATGCAGAGAATGTAGGATATCTTCAAGCAGAGTAGGTACCGAATTGTGTGACAGGAAAACCTTAACCGCATTCACGTCTATGAGATGGTCCGGATTAGGAAACAGTACCAACCCATAGATGAGAAGGGGTAACACCTCTTCAAAATCTTGTAAGTCCAGGTTATCCCAAAAATGATGAGCTTTCTCAAACAAGAACTTATCCAAAAAACCCTTGACACCTCTCCTGGTTTCCCAATTTGCTACTACGTCATACCGTTGTAACGACAGAGCTTTAGCAATATCTTCAGGTTTAGGGTCTCTTTCCATACCATTGAAAGCTACCTTGTTAAGGATAGGCACCCCCAGTAACAGAGAAAACTCCTCCATAGTAGGCACTAACTGGTAATCTGGAAAAGTGAAACAGTGATGTAGAGGGTCAAATAATTGAAAGAGAACTTTTAACATTTCTTCATCAGGGTTTGAGGTGACCAAGCTGAGAAGTCGACCATGTATTTCAGTGAAGGGAGAGCTTTCAGGAACCCTTGATACTAACTCCTTAAGATGAGGAGGTACCTTTACCAGACTGACTTGGATAGTGAATCTGCGGGCGAGGGCCATGTCCTACAAAACAATACAAAAATAAACCCTAATAATCCTTGAAATGGTTAGTATGATATGCTATGTTATGATGTCATGATTATGCTCAGATATAGCAGTTATAGCAAACACAAGAAAATCACACAAAGACCTTAGGTTTAAGGCTTGCATGGGTTTTAAGGTAATACCCTCTTGAAGTTGGATTGGTTCAACTTGTCCTAAATATAGTAACTGGGTTCTAAGGGATCTCAATATCACTGATCTTTCCCCCCCAAATTTTGTTCCGATAGACAATTGACTTGCTACCAAATAAAACTCATTAGTCAAACCTCAATGAGTGTAGCATCGAGTATCAATCGACTTTGGGTTTACAGCAAAGACAGTTATCTCACTACGTCCTAAAAAGCCAAATTGGTTAATTAAGGTGCTAAGGTCAGTTGACGCTTTATGATACAACACAATGGCCCCGTATTCTCCTTGATTACTCAAGGGCTACTGGTACACACCAAAGTATCGCATCAACGTAGTTACTGTTTCAACCGTGTCGGTATACCCCGCACAACTCCCTCACAGTTTATTGCTACTTACCTAAAAGGAATTCCCCGATCCGGGTTTAGGATCCAAACAATCCAAAAAGATACCCTTAAAAGTAAATAAAACAAGACAAGCCAAAGAAGCAATTAAAATGACCTAGATCCTAAGGTAAACTCCACTTTATAAATTTTATCCCCAGCAGAGTCGCCAGTTCTATGATACGGTGGCAGAACTGACAGTTTAATACTGGTTTTGCATTTGTGTTCACAAATGTTGCGGTAAGCAAGAGTTGCCATCGTCTTTTATTTTATCCAACAAAGGAAAAGGGAAAAAGAACAGAAAAAACCTTTTTCGAGATGTTTCCGAGTACGGGGGGGTAGATTATAGAAAGGGAAGGTGTTAGCACCCTTTCTATCCTTGGTTTTCCACGGGCTCTTAGGTACTTTCTCATTTTGAAATTTCTTTTGTGTGTGTTTTGAAAGCTTTGAAAATGCCTTAGTGTGGCGTTTCACTTTATGGTAACCCTTATGTCAGTCCTCAAGAGTGTGATAAAGTGTTTTTGAAAACTTTTTTTGAAAAGTGTAAGTGTGAATAAAAAACTGGTTGTTTTGAGTAAGTACTTAAGAGTTTCTACCTACTCGAAAAAGATTGTTCATTTTCTTATTTCCTTTATATTGTGCTATCCTACTATTAAGGAGTAGGTAGCTCCACCGTTGGAGTTTGAGGGACAATCGAAAGGGACGATTACGGTCACTTAAGGCAACAAGGCAATATCTCTTAGTAACTGTTCTAAAGTTCTAAGATCGAATTTTGTTTTACCGAGGCAACCTTCGAAAGGGACTTGCGATCTCTGAATTAGAGGACAATAACTAATAATTCTCACGTTCGAGAATAGTGACCGTATTTCCGAGGCAACCAAAGTGGGAGATTCCATAGGGTTAATGTTGCACCCCAAAGTTTTCCCTCTAATTTTCACACCAGATAAACTTCTACAGGTCCTCAATTGCTCAAGTTGACTAAGGATTGGCCAAATAAATCCTCCTCCAAAGACAATGAGCCTCAAACTAGGGTTTCACTCCTAATAAAGATGTTTGAGTTTCCAAGGGTCCTAATTGGTTTCCATTGCCCTAATATGTCCTCAAGATCATTCATTCCAAGTTTCATGCCTTGCACAAAAAGTTTGCTCAATCAACTGCTCAAATGCCTGAAAATCAAATGTACTAGGTCAAAAGTCAACTGTAACCCACATACAGTCAAACTTCAATATTTTTGGTCAACATCAACATTTTTAAGTGATATCCATAATTTGATCAAGGGTTGATCATTATTCCTCAAGGAATGCTCCTAATTCATCAAAACTCAAAAGTTGCTAAATTAGGGTTCCTAAAGGAAAAGTCAACCAAACTTTGACCAGGCATAAATTTCTCATACTTTATCATAAACTTCTCATCCAAGGCTCATTTTTAAGAGAATCCAATTCCCTACAACTCATATTCATCCATCAAGTTCAAGAAATGCACTCATGAAAAGATATAAATTCAGACATTATAGGTCCTTTTCAAAAGTCAACAAAAACACCTTTTGGGTCAAAGCATCTTACATGAACATGGAAGATCCAATTGAGATGAAAACAAAGAGGTTGCTTAGGGGACATCCTAAGCTTTCTAAAAAGCCCAAGAACACCCTCATAGGTTTAAAATTGAGAGAGATGTATATTGTTAAAGTTTGGCCAATTTTTGAAAAAAAGGCATGAAGCAAATATTGACCAAACATGGATTTTTTCCAAATGGGCCTATCTTTTCAAGTTTGAAACTCATTCCTAACATGGTCCACGACCTCTAAGCCCACCCATTTATTTTTCTACTATTTATTCTATTTATTTTGATATTTTATTCATTAAAATTCAAAATTAAATAAATAAATAATCAAAATAATGTAAATTTTGATGTGAATCCATTTTGGGCAAGTTTTATGCTGGTTTATGTCAATTGATTCCGTGCAATAACCCTTTAAATATGACCAGGTTCATCCACATGTGAAAATGGCATAAAATCATCAAATATGGCATTTTTTCAAATTTTGATCATGGTCTTAAAACACAACATTATGAGGGAGATTATTTCCATGCTTTCTTGTCTCCTCATTCTCCTATATAAATATAGAGCCATACAAGCTTGAAACACACAAAATTCCTCTCTAAAAAGATCTTAAAAAGCTCTTTAAAAAGCTCTCCAAAAGCTTTTCAAAAAGCTCTCCAGAAATCAAAGAATTGGTGCAAATCATATCTCGAGGTTCCGATCTCTCTCGATTGACATAAAGCCTAAAACCATCCTCTTGAAGTCCTCAGGAGTCTTATAAGGCCCAAGAGAAATCCATCACACGCCTAGCACGCCCCCATTTGACAACGCCGATTTGGTAAAATTTTAAACTTCGAATCTCTAATTTTAATCACATTTCATGGCATGCTAATGATTGTTTAAGTTTATATAGAATAGTTATGGATGGTTAAATCAGAGGTTCCATGCAAGAATCGGAAAACACCATGGTTAGGGCATGAAACTTTCGAAGATTCGGGCCTAGGGATTTCATTTATTTCTTTTAATCCCTTTTTTTATTTTAATCAATAAACAAATATAAAAATCACATAAGAATAGATTTAGGATTTTTCTTAATTAAATTTTAATTTTGGTAAATTAATTAACTAATCACTTTAACTTTTTTTAAAAAAATTAAAATTAATAGAACTTAGGTTTAATTTCATTTTAATTCATTTTCATTTTCGTAACAAAAAAAACATAGAATTAATTTCTTTTATTTAAATTTCATGTTTCTTTAATAATTAACTTTTTTTTTAAAATATAGATCTAGATCAATTATTTTTTAATTTAAACCATTTTCATAAATTAAAACAAAAAACAACAAAAATATTTTTTTATATCTTAGGATATTTAGACGTCTTTTCAAAATTTGCGCGTTATTATTCTTCCGCACTTCCTTTTATTATTGTAACTGTATATTGGGACGTAATAGATGATTAGTAGGACCTTTACCGCTTTTATTTATTTTCCCCCAATTTTGGATATGTACATAATCCCCCTCCCCGAAGCCTTGTAATAGCTAGGTTTTATATTTCTGCACTTTTAAATTACTGCAATTATTAACTGCTAGATGTATGACTAATACGATTGTATGGCAAGAATAATCAAACATTAGCAAACTTAACACAAGACTAAAATAAATGAACATAACACACCTTGCACATATACACCCTTAGGGTATACCCACTTGGTTGCCTCGGAAAATAATGGTCATGTCCCTCGAACGTAGGGATGTCTTAGCAAAGACCCTTAATTCTAAAGTCATCATAAAGATCATGGTCCCTAACGTCCCTCGAGTTGCCTACGAGAAATGATCTTGTCCCTCGATGTTGCCTATATGATGACAGTCCCCTCGAATGCTAAGATATCTTTACATGTTGTCTTCGATGAGCATAGCGTCCCTTTGATAGTCCCTCAATATCCAACGATAGGGCTACCTACTTACTAATAGTAGGATAGCATTGTCTAAAGGAAAAAAGAAAAAGAAAAATCTTTTTCGAGTAGGTAGAAACTCTTAAGTACTTGCTCAAAACAATAAAAACTCTTTTTCACAAACACTTACAAAACAGTTTTCAAAAATAACTTCGTCACACTCTTGAGGACATATACAAGGGTTATCACGAAGTTAAACAAAAACATTTCAAAATGAGCAAGTACCTAAGATCCCGTGGAAAACCACAGATAGAAAGGGTGCTAACACCTTCCCTTTCTATAATCTACCCCCCGTACTCAGAAACATCTCGAAAAAGGTTTTTTCTGTTCTTTTTCCTTTTCCTTTGTTGGATGAAATAAAAGTTGATGGAGACTCTTGCTTACTGTAACATTTGTGAACAAAAAACGCAAACCAGTATAACAGTCGGTTCTATCACCGTATCACAGAACTGGAAACTCTGCTGGGGACTTAATAAATGGGGTATACCTTAGGATCTAGGTCATTTCTAAAATTCTTTCTTGTTTTGCTTTGCTTGCTTTATATTCAAGGGTTTTATTGGGGTTATATAGATCCTACACCCGGATCTGGGGACACTTTTTAGGTAAGTAGCAATAAACTGTGAGGGAACTGTGTGGGGTATACCGACATGGTTGAAGAAGTAGCTACGTTGATGTGACACTTTGGTTGGTACTGGTAACCCTTGAGTCAATCAAGGATAGTACGGGGCCGCTGTGTGGTGTCATAAAGCATCAACTAACCTTAGAACTTTTAATTACACAACTTGGCCAGTAGGACGTAGCGAGATGGCCAGCTTTGGTGTATTCCCAAGGTCGACATATACTCGATGCTACACTCAGTGAGGTTTGACTCCTGAGTTTGGTTGGTTACGAGTCAATCGCCTGTTGAATGAAGCTTGGGGGAAAGATCAGTGATATTGAGATCCCTTAGAACCCGGTTACTATTTATAGGACAGGTTGAACCAATCCAGCTTCAAGAGGGTATGACCTTAAAACTCATGCAGGCTTTATACCTAAGGCTACTTGTGTGAGTTGTTTGCTTTCTTTGCCTAACAATTTAAACTCATTGTAGGATTTTGTTTGTATTCCTTGTAGGACTTTGTTTGTATAAATCCAATAAATTGGTTCCTTACCCTGCATTTTTGCTTGATGCATAGCATACACATCATAGCATCATACCATAGCATTTCCTTAACCATTTCAAGGATCTGAAGGGCCTATGATGAAGGTTATGATAAAGCAGACGTCCAGCAAGGAGCAAGGGGATTTATTTTCCTCTAGCCAATGTCGTCAAAAGATCAAAACACGACAACTTGAGTCAGGGGCTATGACCCACTTGATATGCTGAGCTTGATTCTTGTAGAAGGACTCTCAATGATACAAAGTTCTTCAATCAAAGCTACAAAATTTCAAATTCTGACATTTCTTGTTTACCCCATGAGATCCTTGAAAATATTGCATGCATATATCATACACATCAATGCATAACAGGTACCATAACAGGTTTGTCATCTTCTTCGCTGTTTATTTCAGCAATAATGTCTTCTGAACAAAGCATCAAGGATCTCCAAGCACAAAATTCCCAATTTCAGCAAATGTTCGTAGCCTTGGATAAAGGGCAGGAAGATCTTAAGGCCCTTATTCTGAAAGAGAAGAAGAAGAAGAAGAAGAAGAAGAAGAAGAAGACCATCGGTGTCCTGAATATGGGCAGAAGATTTATGGGGCCATTGAAGCAAACGGTTGATTTGACCTCTTCATCCAAAGAAGGGGAGAACCAAGAGGGAGAAACAAGGGAGGAAGACCCTAGTCCTAGAGTTTCTGAGGATGAATCCGACTACAATGATGAACAGTATCCCCCGAATGAGGATAGGTACAAACAATTAGAGGATCATCTGAGCGCGATGGAATTCTAAAGAATACCATGGCTGGATTTCGAAGAGCTAGGTTTGATATCTGGGTTAGTTATCCCACATAAGTTCAAGGCTCTGGTATTTGCAAAGTATGATGGGGTGTCTTGTCCCAAGCTTCATCTCCGTTCCTATGTTAGGAAGATTCAGCTTCACATTGCTGATAGGAACTTGTGGGTTCATTTCTTTCAGGATAGTCTGTTCGGGACTCAGCTTGAATGGTTCTATCAGCTGGAGGGAACCAATGTCGGTAACTGGGAAGATCTGGTTGTTGCTTTTTATAAGTAGTATCAATATAGCGCTGAACTTGCCCATAACCGTATACAACTCCAGAGTATGTCCATGGGTGCAGGCGAAGGTTTCAAGGACTATGCGCAGAAGTGGAGAGAGCTGGCAGGGAGAGTCCAACCCCCTTTGTCTGATAGGGATTTGGTTGACATGTTTCTTGGTACACTGTCTGGTCTATTCTTCAATCACTTGATTGATAGCTCCTCATCTGGTTTCACCGAGCTGATATTGACTGGAGAAAGGGTAGAAGCTGGGATCCGGAGGGGTAAAATCCAGAAAGACACCTCTTCGAGTCTTGTAAAGAAGCTATTCACGTGTAAGAAAGAGATCAATGCCTTTTATAACTCAAGAGGTCAGAGCAGAGTTGAGCACCATCCAACGGTAGGGGATGTGATGATACCTAGGTCTACGACTACTCAACAACGAAACAATCAACTAAGGGTAGAAAGACCTCAAAGGAAGTTCACCCAAATCAACATGCCATTGTCACAAGATTGCAACACATGTTGAAGATGAATTTGATTACGGTGATAAACCCTCATCCGAACCCTAAGACTTCCTCTCCTAACTACAATCCGGATGCAAGGTGTGCTTATCATTATGGAAGCCCAAGGCACGATACTAACGATTGTTGGGCGCTGAAATACAAGATTCAGAATATGATTAACGCCAAGGAGATTGAATTCGACCCTCCTGAGACTCCCAATGTGATCACTGCTCCATTGCCAAAATGCAGCTAGGATTGAAAGAATTTTTGTTCATTTGAATTATCAAGTTGTATTTTCTTTGCTTATTCAAACAATTATTGTCATGTCAAAACTTCGTTATTTCATTAATGTGTTACACATGTTTGTCTTGAATTAATTTGTTTTCACTATGCTTAAACTGCTTTATACTTCCTTTTCCTGATATTCAACTCTCAATTAAAACCTCTAAGCCTTAGATGGAGGATGACGAAAATGATACTACTATCTCAACAGTTTGCTTTTGAGCAGACCCCGCTAATGATGTACATGCATTGTTTCAAATCACAAACAAGGGAGTTATAAGGACGATAATCCCTAGTCAACCCCTTTGAGCCAAAGAAGTAGGAGTTTTTTATTTCGCGCAAATAAAAACCCTTAATCATAACCTGGGGAAGGGTAGTTTTCTCAGTCAATTCAGACGCACATTCAGTCGCAATCCTCCGCTTCATACACAATGAATGGTATCGAAGATGTCCTTCCAAAATAAACAACGACGATGGTTCCATATAATCATCAGGACAGGTAGTCATTATCTCTCAAAATAAAATCCCATTAAGTCAAAACCTATGAAGGAGACTTAAGAAAAAACTGGGGCATCCCGCTGACTGTAATCACAAAAACAAATAGTTCAGGCAAAAGTAAGGGATAGTAAAATAAAAAATAAAGAGGTCCTACAAATCCTTGACAAAAAGGATGACTTCCTATTCAAAATAAACTGTCAGTAACTGAACCATCACCGGAACATCAAGGATAGTACTCCAGGACTCAACTAGGATTCTAAACGCGCAATTAACTAAGCATAGGACTGAAGGATATCACGAAGAAAGGGTGGGTACAAATAATATTTGAGCATTTATCCTTTGTTTCTTAAACCGTGAACCAGGCCACATTATAACCCTTAAAAGTCCTAGCTGAAGCATGGGTTAGTTTGAGAGCATACTATTACAAAAGGTATCCTGACTCCTGTAGGACTTGCTATAAATCCTGAGTTGATATCACACTTTTACAAAAGTAGGTTGTTTTACTACACAAGATACATTTTCAAAAAAAAAATTCTTCTTTTTTTCAAGACAGACATGAGTTTTGCATTCTTTAAATGACATTGTTTGCATATGACTAATTGTTTGACAGTAGAGAAATCCACACAATGGATATTCAATGAACAGACATCCTCTCAATAGATTGAATCACCTCAGCAGGAAAGACACTTCCAACAACAGGTCTTCTATAAGCAAGGGGCAGGACATGATGTCTAACACACTTGGGGAAGTCTCTCCAAGAGTTCCAAATAACCAGGGGCATATCTCCATCTGAATCACTTGGGGAATTACGCACGCATTCTGACAACGAATCATGTGCCATCAAGAAAACATTCTTGACAATACCACAACATTACTATGGACAGTGACAATTCTTCGTACCTGGTGAACTTGGATATAGTCAGAAGATACTACACATGATTAAAGACCCGCTAGGTTGACTGGCCTAGGAAAAAATTAGGGATAAAAACAAAAAAAAACTTTACACCCGACAAGTCGAAAACCTGAAAAGGCGGCTTGAGCAAAAAATGGTAACCCAGTGGACTGAAAATCTGAAAAGATAGTCCAGGAAAAAGTTAGGGATTAAAGCGTATGATTATGTCCCTTCATCTTGTCACTTGACTACCAGTAGAAGACTTATAATTTTGATCCACAAAGCCTCCGTAGGTACAGGGGGCAGAAAAGTCCTGATGCAAAGTCATTGTCGTATCCTCAGCATGCATCCCAGTGACATCTACACTCCCCACAGAGTAGAGGAAACTAAAGCTGTGACATCGGCTTCCCCAAACAGGAGCTACTTTCCCCAGTAAAGCTCCTTCAGAGAGCCAACATCTATTTTCCCCAGCCGAATTTCATAACCGTAAGCGGGTCATAAAATTCTCTCTCGGACAGAGTTTATTTCTCTGAATACAGAATCTCAATCCCCAACAGAGTTTATCCCTTCAACTATGGAAGTTCATCCTCCAACAGAGTTATTCGCAAGCAGAGTCTCTCCCCGGCAGACTATTCGCAAACAAGGGGCAAATCCCCAGCATAGTCATCTCTGGTTCACCATCTCCAGCGGAAGTAGAAGAACCACTTTTTCTACGACGGTCAGGAACTCAATTTCCAATACTCTCCAGCAGTGGTCAGGGATTTATTTTCCCAGACTCGAATATGTCACAATAGCATTTCATGCTCATAAATCATGACATGCGCACACATATTGCATACAACATAATATCATTTATTTTGAGAACATCATAATACAATGCATTTCATGCATCACATATAATTTATCATGTACCTTTTTTAGGAATGATGGTTATCATCAACAATTTCCAGCAGGTCCAAGATTAGCACCTGAAACTAAACAGAGTAATTATCTGCGCGACCAGATGCAGCTTTACACGGGTTCGTCACGAAGCAATCTTACACGGGTTTCTCCTAAATACAACTTCAAACGGGTTTACCTTGAAAAGTCTTACACGGGTCCCTTCTCATACATTTCCAAATAGAGTTTCACACGAACTAATCCCGAAGTAACCTTACCCGGGTTCCTCCTGAAGCCCTACACGAACTTATCCTGAAGCAACCTTACCTAGGTTTCTTCTCGGTTCAGATGAACTTTTACCCAAACTCCCCACAAAGCAAACTTACCTAGGTTCCTTCTCGGTTCAGATGCAGTTTTACCCAAAATCCTCATAAAGTAACCTTACCTAGGTTCCTTCTCGGTTCAGATGCAGTTTTACCCAAACTCCTCACGAAGCAACCTTACCTAGGTTCCTTCTCGGTTCAGATGCAGTTTTACCCAAACTCCTCACAAAGAAACCTTACCTAGGTTCCTTCTCGGTTCCGATGTAGTTTTACCCAAACTCCTCACGAAGCAACCTTACTTAGGTTCCTTCTCGGTTCAGATGCAGTTTTACCCAAAATCCCCACGAAGCAACCTTACGTAGGTTCCTTCTCGGTTCAGATGCAGTTTTACCCAAACTCCTCACGAAGCAACCTTACCTAGGTTCCTTCTCGGTTCAGATGAAGTTTTACCCAAACTCTCCACGAAGCAACCTTACCTAGGTTCCTTCTCGATTCAGATGAAGTTTTACCCAAACTCCCCACGAAGCAACCATACCTAGGTTCTTTCTCGATTCAGATGCAGTTTTACCCAAACTCACCATGAAGCAACCTTACCTAGGTTCCTTCTCGGTTCAGATGCAGTTTTACCTAAACTCCCCACGAAGCAACCTTACCTAGGTTCCTTCTCGGTTTAGATACAGATTTACCCAAACTCCTCACGAAGTAACCTTACCTAGGTTCCTTCTCGGTTCAGATGCAGTTTTACCCAAACTATCCACGAAGTAACCCTATGACCCAGGTTCCTTCCTATAAGCCCTACTATCTAGGCTTTCATCTTCAAGTAACCCTGCGACCCAAGTTTCTTCCCATAAACCCTATTATCCTGGCTTTAATTTTGAAGTAACCCTACTATCCAGGATCCTTCCCATAAGCCCTACTATCCAGCTATTTTACCCCAACATTTTCCCTCCCATATTTATCAAAACATTTCAAGAAAGATCCCCAAGTTGCTAAAGGTAGTCAAAGGGTTGGCCAGACAAACTCTCTCCTAAGGTAGTCTACCTCAAATTAGGGTTTCATGTTGCCTCGAGATACTTGAGTCCAAGGGATCCCAAATGCTCACAAATGTCTTAATATGTTATCAAGATCATCCATGTCTAGTTTCAAGCCGTACAGAGAAAGTTTGCTCAGTCAATTGCTCAAAGGCCTGAAAATCGACTGTGCTAGGGCAAAAGTCAAATGTGGCCCACATACAGTCAAACTTCAATATTTTTAGTCAACATCATCATTTTTAAGTATATTTCATCATTTTATCAAGGGTTGATCATGATTCATCAAGGATTGCTCATAATTCATCAAGACTCAAAAGTTGCTAAATTAGGGTTTTGTAGGAAAAGTCAACTCAACTTTAACTAAGCATAACTTTCTCATACTTTATGAGAAATGACCCATCCAAAGCTCATTTTGAAGAGGATGCAATTCCCTACAATCCATATTCATCTCCCAAGTTCAAAATATGCACTCACAAGAAGTTATGAATTTGGACATTATAGGTCATTTTGAAAAGTCAACAAAAACACCTTTTTGTCAAAGTTTCATACAAGAGAATGTAATATCAAATTGAGATGAGAACAAAATGGTTGATTATAGGACATCTCAATATTTCTAAAAAGTCCAAGAACACCTCCAAAGAGTCAAAATTGAGGAAGTTATGCATTGGTGAAGTTGACCTTTTTTGCAAAATTGCCAAAAGTCAATTATGCCTAAAACTTCAAATTTTGCAAATGGGCCCAATCTTTTTCACTTGTTTTGAGTTGGAAACATAGTCCACAAGCTCTAGCCCTTGCCACTTGTCATTATCATGTTTTTATTATTTATTTTGATTTTGATTTGATTTAAATCAATTTTAATCAAAATAAATCATGAGAAAATCCAAAATATTGAAAACAAAAGATTTTGTGCTTGTTTCAGGTTTTAATTACAGCTAGCATCAAATCAAACTCGGGCAGGGCATTAGGGTGAACAAAAAGATTTATTTTAGGCCAATTTGGAATGATATTCAAGAGAATCAAATCACAATAAAACTCAATAATGGAAGAAGATTGAGTACAGTCTATCAACCCTAATCCATTCATTGATACATATAGACGGTGTGCAGACTCAAAACTAGGTTATAAGGGAGCGTAGCATCAAGAACACAAACTTGAAAAATCAAGAAAAAGTGCAAACACGAATTCCCATTTATAGGCAATTTAAGGACCTTTGAACCATTCCAATTGTTTCCTGAGGTCATCAGCAAACCAAAGCAATCCCAAACAAGCATTTCCAGACCTTATATCGCACTGTAAGTCACCCACGACATGGCTTCTTTTTTGAAATCGAATAGCATTATTCTTGCACTTATAGCATAAAATAATTGTACATTCTTGATCACCATCATGTTAGCAAGATTTCTATAATAGCCAATTGCATTTTCATGGACTGAATCGTGAACTGCCATTGTTAGGTTTTTGGATTCCGTTTTATGGTTTTTGCTTGCAGGTAAAATTAGCCTTCATGAATGGTACCATCATGTTCAAGAGGACAAGACGAATCCAACCATGGCATTAGATGTAATTTATATTGCTCATGGAGGATTTTGGAACGAGCTTTGTTTATAGTGACGGACAAACGTCCGTAGGTAAAAGTGTTTCACTTTTACCAACGGTGCAAGGTATAAGACGCCTGCGTGTCACCTCCCCATTGGCATATTTGAATCCTGGCGCGCACTTTCATTGTTTTCCATTGACTCACTTTATTTTTGCATATCATTATTATTGCTTATTTCATGTACAACAAAGAACAAGTGGCATAACGGCAATGGAGTGTATGGTAATTGCTTCAGGACCTGGGTTCGAATCCCAGGTCCCCCAACTTCTCCATGTTATTTTTCTTTTCAGGATCCAACGCGTTTACAAGCCAAGGGACTACCATAGACTCTCAAGATCTAGCCCTTAGATCTCCAGATTGCCAAATCTGATGGCCATCATCTGAAGGTGCATCATGAGGCCCAGTCAACGCATGGCAGGAAATCACAGAAGTCAACATGGACTTCAAATTATTGGGCCCAAGACTGCTTCTCACACCCCCCCCCAAACTGCTAAATTCAGGACCAAATCCTTTTCTCTATTCTTTTTTTAAATTGTTTTATTTAATTTTAATTTATTTTACTAACCAAATAATTATTTTCTTTTATCAAAAAATCACAAAAATATTACTTTTCATAAATTAGGTCTAGATTTTATTTTTATTAAAAATTAATTAATTAAATTAGGTTTGTTAATTTAGATAACTTTAATTTCTTTTTTGTACATAATTAAAATTAATTAAAACAAATAGGTTTTATTTCTAATTTAAATTGCATCTTCTTTTTAAAATAACCAAAAAAAACCAAAATAGGCCATTTTATTATTTTCATTAATTAATTTAATTAACTAATTAATTGTATATTTAATCTTAAAACCTAAATTCTTTTCTTTAAAAATATTAAAAACAACGAAAAACAATTTTTCTTTTCATTAGGTTAGAAGGGTCAAAACCCTAATTTCTTCCCGATCTTAATTTTTCTCGCGCGCTTTATTATTTATCATATCGATGTAACTGCGTACAGTTTGTAATAGTTTAATTAGGACATTTATTTCCATTTATCGCTTTATTTTCAAAGGGTTTTTTTTTGGCTATGTAAATACCCGAAGCCTTGTAATAGCTTAGTTTAATTTCCGCATTTTAAATTCCACAAAATATTAAACTGTTAGATGTATGATATTAGGATGCATGACAAGAATGTATGTTTAATTTTAAAACGGTTAGATAATCCTAAAATGTGCAAAGATAATAATCTGAAATTGATTCACTCACACATGCGCACTCCTAGGGTACACTCCCACTTGGTTGCCTTCGGTAAACGATCATTGAGTATAGGATGCTTTAGTGGTCGTCCTTTTGTCTAAAGATCATAGTTGCCTCAGAAAGGTTGCCTCGAATATTGTTGCCTCAGATAAATTGATCTAAGACATTAGGGTTACTACTAAGACGTCCTAAAAATTGCTTTAGTGACCGTACGTCCTTTTCGAATTGACCCTCAAAACTCCAACGAAGGTGCTACCTACTCACTAATAGTGGGATAGCACTGTCTAAAGGAAACAAATACAAAATGATTCCTTTTTCGAGTAGGTAGATTAGTTCTTAAGTACTTGCTCAATCAAAACAAACTTTTTTTCACACTTACACTCCTTTACAAACAAAGTTTTCAAAAACACTTCATTACACTCTTGAAGACAGAAGCAAGAGTTAAATCGAAGTCAAAACAAAAGCTTTTCAAATCACACCAACACAAAGAAAACAAATTTTGAAAATGATGAGAAAGTACCTAAGAGCCTGTAGATAACTACGGATAAAAAGGGTGCTAATACCTTCCCTTTCTATAATCTACCCCCCGTACTCAGAACTATCTCGAAAAAGGAATTTTTCTGTGCTTTTTTCCTTTCCTTGTTGGATAAAATAAAATACGGTGGCGACTCTTGCTTACCGCGATATTTTGCAAACACAAACGCAAAACGCAAACCAGCATTTCAAAACAGTCCGGTTCAGGCCACCGTATCACAGAACTGGTGACTCTGCTGGGGACTATATAAGTGGGGTGTACCTTAAGATTAGTTCATCATATTGTTTTCTATTGTTTGATTTGTTTGCTTTATCTTTGTGGGCTTTGTATCAGAGTTACTATAGATCCTAACCCGAATATGAGGGACACCTTTTAGGTAAGTAGCAATAGACTGTGAGGGAAATGTACAGCGTAGACCGATACGGTTGAAGCAGTAGCTACGTTAGTGTGACACATTAGTTGGTATCGATATCCCTTGTGGAGGAACAAGGAGAGGATAGGGCTGCTAATGGGTCATTAAGCATCAACTGACCTTAGAACCTATAATTGACCAACTTGGCCATAGAAAGTAGCAGTATGCTACACTCATTGAGACCATACTCTTGCGATGGTTTCGGCTGCAAGAAAAGATTGCTAAGCTGAATCTATTACCGATCGAGGATGGTCAGTGATATTGAGAGCCTCTAGAACCCGGTTACTATTATTAGGAGAGGTTGAACCAACTAAACTGCAAGAGGGTAGTACCTAAACTCCATGCCAGCCTAAAATTTAAGGGCTATTGTGTGGCTTGTTTGCCCTTACCATGTTTTCTATCTATGATACCTGTGGTGTGCTTTTATCATGAAATCATGCATCATGACATCGCATGCATATTTAATTAGACTAACCATTTCAAAGATCGAGGGGATTCATCTTTGCTCTGTTTTGCAGATCATGGCTTCTATGCACAGAAATACCATTCGAGTCAACTTCGTGAAGATCCCTGCTCAGCTTAGAGAGTTGGTTTCAAATGTTACTGATACTTCTTCCTTTGTTATAAGACTTGGTCATCCCCTTAGCCTGGTCACTCCCAAGTTGGATGAGAAAATGATGAGTGTGTTGTTCCAGTTCTTTGACCCGTTGCATCATTGTTTCACCTTCCCGGACTATTAGCTAGTCCCTACTTTGGAGGATTTTTCTGATTTACTTGGCATATCTATTCTAGAGCAGACACCCTTTACAGGTTTGGAGATAGCTCCTAGGCCAGAGGATATTGCTTCAGCCCTACATCTAACAATGGCTGATGTAGTATCCAACTGGGAGATTCGGAGTGGGGTTAAAGGTTTCTTGGCTAAGTTCTTGATTGATCAAGCTCAACAGTTCTGGGATAGTTTGGACTTTCAAGAATTTGAAGACATCCTGACTCTCCTCATCTATGGCTTGGTTCTGTTCCCTAATTTAGATTCTTTTATCGATGTGAACACAGTCAAGATCTTCATATTTTGTAACCCGGTGCCTACACTCTTGGGTGATATTCTGCATGCTATTTATACCCATACTATTAGGAGAAGGGGAACTCTCATGTGCTGTACACCGCTTCTGGAGAGGTGGTTTATTTCTCACGTCTCCAAATCTGTATTGAAGAATAAGGAAGGTATGGGTTGGGCTTACAGAATCATGTCCCTTGCTCATACGGACATCCTTTAGAGTACTAAAGATATGGAAAAAGTATCTTTCATTGATCGCTGTGGGGAATACCCCAATGTTCCATTGCTTGGAGTTAGAGGAGGAATAACCTATAATCCTAGTTTGGCCTTACGACAGTTTGGACGAGCTCGAAGGGACAATCCTCATGAGTTGATGCTTCCAGACATTGTCTTTGACTTCAAGGGGGATGTTGAGGGACATCGCCGCAGATTTATACGAGCCTGAGATAGGGTGAACAGGTCTGATCCACATGAGCTAGGAATGAAGACTTCTCTCCCAATGTAACCGTATCTCCAGTGGGTTCGAGCCCGTGCTCAAAAGCTAGGGATGACATATGAAGCTGTTTCGCCGGTGATTGTGGAGAATACTGATGAAGAAGGGGTTCCTTATACAATCCTCCATCCTTATATGCCTACTGCTATTGGGGCATTAAAGAGATCTTGGATCCAGCTAAGGGAGGAAAGGGATACCTACAGAGAGAAGTATCATGAGTAGGAACGGAAGATCCTGAAGCTTACAAGGAAGTTGGAGAATGAGAGGACAATTAACGATTATGTCAACACGGAAGGAAAACGACCATGGGAATTCCGATGTCTTTTATTGTTTCTAGTTTAGATTTGCTTTTCAATATTTCTTTTGTAACGCCTTAAAGGCATTTGTTAAACATTGTTTCAAGTTTTAATCTAATAAAGTGTGTTTTATTTTGGTTTACAAATTTGAATCTCCCTAAAGTCTTTGAAATCATATCATACGCATTCCATTCCCTTGCACCTCATTACAGGTACCCTTACAGGTTTCTTATCTGCTTCGCTGATTATTTCAGCACAACATGTATTCTGAAGCATCTACTGATTAAGCCATCAAGGCTCTGCAAGCTCAGAATGCTCAATTCCAGGAGATGTTCTTGAACCTGGACAAAGGTTAACAAGATTTGAAGACTCTCATCTTGAAGGACAAGAAGAAGAAGAAGAAGAAGAAAGTGGTCCTCCTGAATATGGGTCGCAGATTCGGGAACAATTTGCGACAGGAAACTGATTTGTCCCATTCATTTGGAGAGGGATAGAATCAAGAAGAAAGAAAGGGTCCTAGCCCTGTGGTTTCTGACAATGACAATGACTTTGATGAAGACCGGTATCCTCCTGTTGGGGATAGGTATAAGCAACTCAAAGATCGGTTGAGCGCAATGGATATCCAGAAAGTCCCTGGTCTGGACTTCGGAGATTTAGGTTTGGCATCTGGGGTGGTGGTCCCCCCACAAGTTTAAAGCTCCTGTCTTTGATAAGTATGATGAGGTCTCCTGCCCGAAGTTACACCTCCGCTCGTATGTCAGAAAGATTCAACCATATACTGCTGATAGGAACCTGTGGGTTCATTTCTTTCAAGATAGTCTGTCAGGGACTCAGCTTGAATGGTTCTATCAACTGGAAGGAGCTAACATCCGTAACTGGGAGGACCTTGCTGCTGCATTTTATAAGCAATACCAGTATAATGCCGACCTTGCTCCCACGCGTACCCAACTTCAGGGTATGTTTATGGGTACGAGCGAAGGTTTTAAGGGCTTCGCTCAGAAGTGGAGAGATCTGGAAGGAAGAGTACAACCCCCTCTGGCTGATAGGGAGTTGGTAGATATGTTTCTTGGGACTTTGTCTGGTCCGTATTTCAATCATTTAATCGGTAGTTCATCGTCTGGGTTCACTGAATTGATTATTACTGGGGAGAGAGTTGAGGTCGGTATCAAGAGCGGCAAGATACAGAAGGGTGCTTCGTCAAGTATAGAGAAGAAGCCTTTCAAGAAGGAATCTAGTGCAGTTTACAGCTCGAGAAGCCAAAATCGACCCGAACGCCGCCAAGAAGTTAATGCGGTAGTTATATCAAGACCTGCAGTTGCCCCACAACGCAACACTCAGCAAAGAGTGGAGAGACCGCAAAGGAAGTATACTCGGCTCAGTATGATTCTATCTCAAATTCTGCCGTAACTGTTGAAAACCAACTTGGTGACTCTGAAGGAGGCTCCAAAGAATCCCAGTACTACATCATCGCTGTATAATCCGAATGCCCGCTGTGCTTATCACTCCGATAGCCCAGGGCATGATACCAATAATTGTTGGGCTTTGAAGAATAAAGTGCAGGATCTGATTGAAGCTAAGGAGATTGAGTTTGAAGCTCTAGAGAAACCCAATGTTATAATGGCTCCTATGCCAAAACATGACGCGGGAGTCAATGCGATTGGAGATGATGATGAAGAGTTAGATTTCGACAGCTGGATTTACCCGACTACTGACGGTGGATTAAGCAATTGGACAGAAAAGGACTTCGTGCCCATTTATTTTATTACACAGTAATAAGACTTTTGTTTTGAGTTTTGTAACAGACAATCTTAAACTTTATGGCCCAGTGTCTTACCCGAGGCACCGTGGCTTTGTTTGTGAGGGCTTAATATTTGTCATTTCTATATATCATCAATAAAAGCATTTGACGTTTTCTTGCATTACGAATTTTGCGCTCCTTGTTTTTCTTTTCTATCTTGCAAAATAGCTATTTGTCTTACACACACTCACATATACAGGTCCACATCCACTCTGGATCCCACTGATAACGACTCTACTACTGCCAGTTATGACTTCGAAAGTCCGATCAACCAAGCCGAGGACGGAGGTGAGGATGATTGCGAAGTGCCTAGGGAACTTTCTAGACTGTTACTTCAGGAAGAGAGGGCCATACAGCCCCATGAAGAGCCAGTGGAAACAGTGAATCTGGGTACAGAGGAAGACAAGAAAGAGGTCAAGATCGGTGCAAATCTGGAGCCTAGTGTTAAGCAACGGTTGATACAGATGTTGCGTGACTATGTTGAGATCTTCGCCTGGTCTTATGAATATATGCCTATGTTGGATACCGATATTGTGGTTCACCGTCTTCCTACTAAAGAGGACTGTCCTCCAGTGAAGCAGAAAGTTCGTCGAATGCACCCAGAGATGTCTGAGAAAATCAAGGCTGAGGTTATGAAACAATTTGATGTCGGTTTTCTAGCAGTTACTTCTTACCGGAAGTGGGTTGCCAACGTGGTTCTAGTGCCGAAGAAGGATGGTAAAGTTCGAATGTGTGTTGACTATAGGGATCTGAACAGGGCGAGCCCCAAGGATGATTTCCCTCTGCCTCATATCGATATTATGGTTGATAACACCGCACAAAATAAGGTCTTCTCCTTTATGGATGGCTTTTCGGGTTACAATCAGATTAAGATGGCTCCCGAAGACATGGAGAAGACAATGTTCGTTACTCAATAGGGTACTTTTTGCTACAAAGTCATGCCTTTCGGGTTGAAGAATGCTGGGGCAACGTATCAGCATGCCATGGTCGCTTTGTTCCACGACATGATTCATCATGAGATTGAGGTATACATCGAAGACATGATTGCAAGATCCCATACTGAAGAAGAACATCTTGACCATCTTTAGAAGCTATTTGAAAGGTTGAAGATGTATAAGCTGAGGTTAAACCCGAACAAGTGCACCTTCGGGGTGAGGTCTGGTAAGCTACTGGGTTTCGTCGTTAGTGATAAAGGTATTCAAGTGGATCCTGCAAAGGTGAAGGCTATACAGGAAATGCCAGCTCCCCGAACAGAAAAAGAAGTCAGAGGCTTTTTGGGACGTTTGAATTACATTGCCCGATTCATTTCACACCTGACTGCAACTTGTGATCCAATCTTCAAGCTGCTGAAGAAAGATCAAGTGGTAAGACGGAATGATGAATGTCAAGCCGCTTTCGAAAGGATCAAGGAATATCTCCAAGAGCCACTTATTCTGATGCCTCCAGTTGAAGGGAGACCTCTGATCTTATACTTGACAGTACTCGACAATTCAATGGGGTGCGTGCTGGGGCAGCATGACGAGTCTGGCCGAAAAGAACATGTGCTATTTATTACCATAGCAAAATGTTTACCGAGTGCGAGACCCGATACTCGTTGCTTGAGAAAACTTGCTGCGCTTTGGCATGGGCTGCTTTCCGGCTGAGACAGTATATGCTGACTCACACTACTCTATTGATATCAAAGATGGATCCAATCAAGTATATCTTCGAAAAGCCTGCCTTGTTCGGAAGAATAGCAAGATGGAAGATGATCTTGACTGAATAGGACATCCAATACACGACCCAAAAGGCAATTAAGGGAAGTGTGTTGGCAAATCACTTAGCACATCAGGCAGTGGATGACTACCAGTCTATGAACTTCGAGTTCCTGGATGAGAATATCATGTTGGTGACTGACTGTGAGACACCTGGACCGGATGAAGGACCTGAGGAGGGATCCCGATGGTCTATGTACTTTGATAGAGCTTCAAACTCTTTGGGTAATAACATTGGCACCGTGATCATATCTCCTGAAGGCTCTCATACTCCATTCACCACCCGATTATGTTTCAACTACACCAACAATATGGCGAAGTATGAAGCATGTATCACGGGTCTTCGAGCAGCAATTGACCTAAGGATTAAGTTCTTAAGTGTATTCGGAGATTCCGCTCTCGTGATCAGTCAGATCAAAGGCGAGTGGGATACGAAGCACCCAAATCTTATTCCTTACAAAGAGCATGTATTGACGTTGCTTCCGCACTTCAAGGAGATAACCTTTGAACATTTTACCAGAGAGGAGAACCAGTTGGCGGACGCGCTAGCTACTATGTCTTTTATGTTCAAGGCCAGGTGGGACAATGAGGCTCCCCAGATTACCATCGAGAAGTTGGATGAACCTGCACATTGCTGTGACATCGAGACTGAAGTGGTAACAGATAAACCCTGGTTTCATGAGGTAAAGAGGTATCTTGAGGCTCAGGAATACCCCGAGGGTGCATCTGTTAATGATAAGAAGTTTCTAAGGAGGTTCGTGGCGAAGTTCTTCATCAGTAATGGTATTCTTTACAAGAGTAACCATGATTCAACCTTACTGCGATGTATGGATAAGAGAGAGGCGGAAAGAATCATGGCAGAGTTACATGAAGGTACTTTCAGAACTCATTCCAGTGGACACACCATGGCAAAGAAAATCCTACGGGCATGATATTATTGGTCCACAATGGAAGCCAACTGTTATCAGCATTCTCGGACCTGTCATAAGTTCTAAGTCTATGCTGATAAGGTGCACATACCTCCAGTTCCTCTGAACGTCTTGACAGCACCTTGGCCTTTTGCAATGTGGGGCATCGATATGATCGGCGAGATAAGACCTACTGCATCCAACGGTGAAAATTCTGGCTACAGATACTTAATGTCACGTCTGATGTTATGACACCGTATCTGACTTACTATATGACAGTAAATACAAAAGCAGTAAACAACACAGTCAATTGTTTACCCAGTTCAGTGTGCAACAACACCTACTCTGGGGGCTACCAAGCCAGGGAGAGAATCCACTATAAGAGATGTTAATTCAGGAATAAACCAACCAGTTTATCTCCTTCACTTAAGACCTACCCAATGCAATTCTAATCTAAGTACAACTTAAACCTGAGTTCCTACTCACTCCCCCTCAATCACAGCAGTGATACATAAACCAATTTGACTTGAGAATTGATGAAGACACTCTTCAAAACACACTCTTGATTAAGCTTCACAGCTTTTTAATCAAGTAACACAATCACTCGTGCTTCACAGCTTTGAGTGATGTACACAACTAACTTGACTCTGCTTCACAGCTTTAGTCAAGTAACATTCAAACACTCTTGCTTCAAAGCTTTGAGTGCTACACAACCCTTACAATTGAAACCTATTCCAAGACACTTATCACAATGATAATTGCTTGGAGTACAATAAACAAATCTATACAGATTACAAACTTGATCTTCTAATCAATCAGCAGGGATACCTTCAAAAACCGCAGCTCTGTTGAATATATAGCAGCTGCAACTTCAGTTAGGGTTTCCAAAAACCTAGGGTTGATTCCGTTTGACCTTAAGACCAGGTCACAGTACTTCATTGATCAGGTTAGGATTGAGCTAGGTTACTCCTCAGAAAATGCAGGATTCTGTTTAAGAAGGACTGAGTTATTTCCTGAAAAAACTCAGACTTATCCAATCCTGTAATCCTGCTAGTTCAGAACAGGATGTCATAACATCTGTTATGACATCTGAGAAAACCTGTCAACTGATTAGCAAAATGTGATCATTTTGCAAACATGCTCAGATACACACTTATAAACATCAGTATTTGAGTTACAATATTTTTCTGCACATGTACCTAAAGAGTTAGTACAACCTGAACTAGAATGTTATGACATCAGTCATGACATTCACACATACACTTGGAATTTACCAAAAATGCAAGCCAATACCTAAACACCTACAAACTCCCCCTTTGGCAGATTTTTGGCTAAAGTCCCTAAACAATCAGAGATAGATAGATAGCAGCAGAAATAAGTGACAGCAGAAAAATATAGTGTTAAGTACTAATTAAGCAGTACCAAAAATATTCTCCCCCACTTTAGCCACAAATGGGCCAAAGATTACATGTTTATAAAGTAATACAGTTATCCAAGACAAAATAATGAGATCAGCAGCAGACAACAGCAGAACATACTTCCAAACTCCACCAGCAACACCACCAAGCAGCAATCATCCTTCAAGTACTGTCATCAGACTCAGAGGAGCCACTTTCTTCAATGTTGAGCTGTCCTTCATCTTCTTCCCTCATGCTTGCTTCAGCTTCTTCCTTTTCTAGCTTGGCAATTAGTGCTTCTAGGGTCCTTTTTCTAGCATCCAGATCTTTGCAAGTTTCTTTTAAGACAGCTATGACATCTGATGTTTTGGACTGGCTCTTTGCAGACGATGTCTCAGCTGATGTTATGACAATGTCTGGAGCATGGGATCCCTGAAACAGTTTGTAGTGCAGGCCAAGGGCAGGGGCTCTTTTGCAGACTGTATCTCTTGCTACAAGTATGTCAGGATATTGTGCAAGGATGATTCCACAAATGAGGGAGGGAAAGGCAATTGGTCCTTTGACAGCATAACTGCCAGCATGCTTCAAGGTTTGTTCAAAAATGTACCTTCCATAGTCAAAGGCAGTCTTGGTTCCTACAGCATAGATGAATCTCCCCAATCCTGTGGAGATGGTTGATTTGTGATTTGTAGGCACCCAGTTTGCTGCACCTATTTTATGCAAGATGGCAAATTTCATGCTGAGTTTACTAGCATTCAACTTCCCTTTCAATGGCCAGCACTTTACTTGCCTGGCAGTGATGGTCAAGCATACTTCATTGTCAGTTGCCTCTAGATCAGGACAGTCCTTATTTGTTCTTCCAAGAAACTTGTTGATTTCTGATGGAGAGAACTTGACCCTTCTTCCTCTAACAAACACACTCTCAAAGTCAGCTGACCTCCCATCAGCACAATCATTGGATAAGTTCACTACAAACTCTTTAACCAGATTTTCATAGCATTTGCCAAACTTCATCACAGTCTTTATTAGCCCAGCATTCCTGATCAGCTCCATGATGTCTTTGCACTCCAAAGCATCATTGTTGAGTTCTCTCTCCAAGGTTATTCTCTTCAAGCAAACATACTTCCACCTGTTTGCATTATCAGGATGATGAAAGGAGATGTTGTCTGTTGGCACTTCAGGCACTCTAGCAATCTTGCTGGAGGGGAGCTTCCTTCTGATGGGAGTATTGTCAATGTCAACCTCAAATTCTGATTCAGAATCAGAAGTTTCAGGTTGTCTAGCAGTCTGCACCTGTGCCTTCTTCCCTTTAGTCTGAATTTTCTCAGCCAACCCTTCAGCCTTGGATTTCTTAACATCAGGCTTAACAGTCTCACTACTCTTTCTTTTCATCAATCTCCTAGCAATGCTAGGGTTCACATTTGCAATCAGTTCATTATCTGAGTAATCTTCATCCACATCAATGATAGGTGGATCAGCAGCCTTTTGAATGTTGTCTTTTGGTGTCACAACATCCTTAGTGACATCTATATTTTCAGAACCTTCCACATTTGGACTTTCTGATTGATTCAAAGGGATAGAAATCCCCGGTACAGATTGGTTGCCACTCAGAATGCTAGAAACCAGTCTAGCAATAGCTTGGTGTACTTGAACTGATCCTTCTTTAGGTGTAGAAGACGAAGGAAGAGAAGAGTTACCAGAGATTGTAGCTTGAGCTCTTCCTGCATGTCTGGTCCGGAGCTTTTTGACTCTGGTTGGGTCAGTTGCCATCTCCCTGAGAGGAGTGACCTCAAGAACTTCAGATTCTAAGCATGTAGTGATTGCCCTAGAATCTTGATCAGATGATGATGATGATGAGTGAGACGAAGCCGCCATGGTGGAAGATGATGTCTGAGACATTGTGTTTAACGTTGAGTAGCAGTAGCAGTTTGAGAAAACTCTTTGATTGAGAGGAGAAAACAGGTTGCAAGGATGAGAGAGATAGGGAGTACAAGGGAGTCTTTTCAACTTCTGAAGGCTTTTGAAGGAATTGTGAGTGAATATGATTAACCCACTAAATATAGACTTAATAGAATTAATCCTTTTAACCCTTGTTTTCAGCAAAACTAATTGCTATAATTTCTCATGTTGGTGAATGCCCAATCTGCCCCTCAAATTTTCAAGTTGATTTCCAACAAGCACCTTGGTAGAAGAATCAGTTAGCTGAAGCTCAGAGAAACTATGTTTCAGTTTAAATGATTTCTTCTCTCCAAAGTCAATAAGGTTTAAGGAAATGTTGAATGTTTTCAGATTATCACACCACAATGTCACAACATCTTGTGTAACATTGTCTTCAGGTAGCATCTGTGTTGACCAGAATTTTTGAGAACAGAATTTATGAGACTTGTTCTTTGCCACATCACATATATTATCAGCCTGTAGTTTAGGAGTTCTTCTGACATCTTCCATAGGAATAACTCTTTTCATTCCTTCAAGTTTATGCTGCCACTGTTTCATATCTTTTTCTTCTTTGATGATTTGACTCAAAGTGGGGATATCAGTGTTCTCAGGCTGCCACACATAACAGTTATTTTTGGATTTTATTCCTCTCATTACAATATCTAGTTTTTCATTAAACACTAGACATTCAGATCTTGAGAAGTTGACCATGAATCCTAGATCACATAATTGACTGATGCTGATGAGATTAGTAGTCAACCCTTTTACCAGCAGTACCTTATTCAGACTTGGAACTCCAGGGTAGTCCAAATTACCAACTCCTTTGATTTCTCCTTTAGCACCATCTCCAAAGGTCACAAAACTGGTGGTGTGAGGCATAACATTATTGAGGAGATTTTTGAATCCAGTCATGTGTCTGGAACATCCACTGTCAAAGTACCAATCTTCCTTTGCTGAGATCTTCAGGGAAGTGTGTGATATCAGTGCAATAGCCTTTTTCTTCCATTGAGGAGCGTGTGGTACCTTTTTAGAATTAGGTTTGACATCTGATTTCTGATTAGGATATCCATGTAGTCTGTAGCAGAAGGGCTTTATGTGACCATATTTCCCACAATGATGACATCTCCATCTTTGGTACCTCTTCTTCATGTGTCTCTGTCCCTGATGTTGAGAGTAATGTTGAGACATCTGGTTTGACATTTGCTTCCTGGTAACAAATTTCTTTGTTTCCACAAATCCTAGGCCAGATTTATTTCCCATATTTTGTCCAGCCTGAAGAATCTCTTCCAATTTGTCTGTTCCATTTGTCAACATCTTGACTGATTTGGTCATTTGATTCAGTTGTGAGTTCAGCAGTTGAACTTCTCCTTCTAAATGACTTATAGTTTCAAGATTTGCTCTCTTTTCAGCCTCCAGCTTTACAATGAGTTTTGATTGTTTCTCATTTTGCACACAGACTTCACCACTTCTGATACACAATTTCTTGTAGGTATCAGCCAGTTCTTCAAATGTTACTTCTTCATCACTGGTGTCACTTTCAGAAGTACAAACACTAGTTAGGGCAGTAACTAGTTTGGCAGATTCTTCTTCAGAATTGCTTTCTGAATCATATTCAGACCAAGTAACAGTCATTCCTTTCTTTTGCTTCTTAAGAAAGGTAGGACATTCAGCTCGAATATGTCCATATCCTTCACATCCATGGCATTGAATTCCTCTGCCTTGGTTTTCCTTATCTTCTGATCTTGGTCTTCTGCTGGAACTGTCAATGTCAGAAGGAATGTTATGAACATTTGACCTTGACTTTGGGTCCATTCTTTTGATGAGCCTGTTGAACTGTCTTCCAAGCATGGCAATGGCTTCTGATATGTTTTCTTCTTCATCCTCCTTGTGTTCAACATCAGTGTTGGTTACAAGTGCTATGCTTTTGTTCTTCTTGTCACCATTATCAGTGATCCCCATCTCAAAAGTCTGAAGAGACCCAATAAGTTCATCCACTTTTAACTTGCTAATGTCCTGGGCTTCCTCTATGGCAGTTACCTTCATTGCAAATCTTTTAGGCAAGGATCTGAGAATCTTCCTCACCAGTTTTTCTTCTGACATTTTTTCTCCCAGTGCTCCTGAGGTGTTGGCAATCTCCAAGATGTTCATGTGAAATTCATGGATGGTTTCATCTTCCATCATTTTTAGATTCTCAAACTTAGTGGTCAACATCTGAAGCCTTGACATCTTTACTTTGGAAGTGCCCTCATGAGTAGTTTTGAGGGTGTCCCAAACTTCCTTGGCCAGTTCATATTGATGTACTAATCTGAAGATGTTTCTATCAATTCCATTGAACAAGGCATTTAAGGCTTTTGAATTTCCCAGAGCTAACTCATCTTCTTCTTTACTCCACTCTTCCTCAGGCTTCAGACTGATTGTCCCATCTCTTTCAGTTATGGTGGGATGAATCCATCCTTTTTCAGCAGCTCTCCAAGCCTTTTTGTCCAGAGATTTTAGGAAGGCAATCATACGAGGTTTCCAGTAGTCATAATTAGTTCCATCCAAAATGGGTGGTCTATTTCCAAAAACTCCTTCTTTGTCCATAGTGCCAGAAAGTGATATCCCTAGATCTCACCCAGTAATACAGGCAGGGTGCCTGCTCTGATGCCAATTGAAAATTCTGGCTACAGATACTTAATGTCACGTCCGATGTTATGACACCGTATCTGACTTACTATATGACAGTAAATACAAAAGCAGTAAACAACACAGTCAATTGTTTACCCAGTTCAGTGTGCAACAACACCTACTCTGGGGGCTACCAAGCCAGGGAGAGAATCCACTATAAGAGATGTTAATTCAGGAATAAACCAACAAGTTTATCTCCTTCACTTAAGACCTACCCAATGCAATTCTAATCTAAGTACAACTTAAACCTGAGTTCCTACTCACTCCCCCTCAATCACAGCAGTGATACATAAACCAATTTGACTTGAGAATTGATGAAGACACTCTTCAAAACACACTCTTGATTAAGCTTCACAGCTTTTTAATCAAGTAACACAATCACTCGTGCTTCACAGCTTTGAGTGATGTACACAACTAACTTGACTCTGCTTCACAGCTTTAGTCAAGTAACATTCAAACACTCTTGCTTCAAAGCTTTGAGTGCTACACAACCCTTACAATTGAAACCTATTCCAAGACACTTATCACAATGATAATTGCTTGGAGTACAATAAACAAATCTATACAGATTACAAACTTGATCTTCTAATCAATCAGCAGGGATACCTTCAAAAACCGCAGCTCTGTTGAATATATAGCAGCTGCAACTTCAGTTAGGGTTTCCAAAAACCCAGGGTTGATTCCGTTTGACCTTAAGACCAGGTCACAGTACTTCATTGATCAGGTTAGGATTGAGCTAGGTTACTCCTCAGAAAACGCAGGATTCTGTTTAAGAAGGACTGAGTTATTTCCTGAAAAAACTCAGACTTATCCAATCCTGTAATCCTGCTAGTTCAGAACAGGATGTCATAACATCTGTTATGACATCTGAGAAAACCTGTCTACTGATTAGCAAAATGTGATCATTTTGCAAACATGCTCAGATACACACTTATAAACATCAGTATTTGAGTTACAATATTTTTCTGCACATGTACCTAAAGAGTTAGTACAACCTGAACTAGAATGTTATGACATCAGTCATGACATTCACACATACACTTGGAATTTACCAAAAATGCAAGCCAATACCTAAACACCTACAAACGGGAATCATTTTATCCTGGTAGAAATTGATTACTTTATGAAGTGGGTTGAGGCAGCTTCCTTTGCTACTGTAACCAATAATGTCGTGGCACGGTTTATTCGGCACAATCTGATCTATCGACATGGTATACCAGAGAGGATTATTATGGACAATGGTACAAATCTCAACAATACGATGATCACTGAGCTCTGCAAGCAGTTCAAGATACAGCATCATAACTCTTCTCCTTACCGGCCGAAGATGAATGGGGCTGTGGAAGCAGCTAATAAGAACATCAAGAAGATTGTGCAGAAGATGATGGTGACATACAAAGACTGGCACGAGATGTTACCATTTGCTCTTCATGGGTACCGTACCTCAACGCGGACTTCAACAGGGGCAACACCTTACTCTTTGGTGTATGGCATGGAAGCAGTCTTACCTATTGAGGTCCATATACCCTCTCTTCGAATTATAAAGGATGCGGGTTTGAGCGAAGATGACTGGATTCAGACCTGGCTTGATCAGCTGAACTTAATAGGCGAAAAGAGACTTACTGCTATTTGTCATGGTCAGGCGTATCAAAAGCGAATGATCAAGGAATTTAACAAGAAAGTCATACGACAAGAGTATCAAGTTGGGGATCTGGTAATCAAACACATCATACTGCCACAAGGTGATCCCAGGGGAAAATGGACCCCTACTTACGAAGGTCCATTTGTGGTTAAGAACATTTTCTCGGGAGGAGCTATGATTCTAACTACCATGGGTGGTGACGGCCTTCCTCACCCCGTCAATGCAAACATAGTGAAAATATACTACGCGTAATCGAAGACCCGCTAGGTTGACTGGCCTAGGAAAAAATAAGGGCTTCCCGGCGAACCAAAAGGGTTCGGGCAAAAATAAGGGATGAAAATGAAAAAATCTGTACACCCGGCAAGTCGAAAACCTGAAAAGGCGGCTTGGGCAAAAAGGGGTATCCCGATGGACTGAAAACCCGAAAGGGCGGTCCAGGCAAAAATTAGGGATTAAAGCGTAACACTATGTCTCATTGGATCATCTTGCAACCAGACTTCGATATCGACTATCAAGCTCGGACGACACTAATCAATCTGATCTACCCTCAACCAACTAGCAAAGTGATGAGATGCTCGAAGATATAAAGGCAATAACAGAGTTGGAACTCAGTGGGATTATTCACATAACTGTTTTTCTTTGTTTTTTCACAAATTGTATAAATTCTATTTGTTCAGTGGCGTTCTCTTACTAGGACGCCAGCCTCTTGTACAAAAACGCCTATTTACGGGCCAAACTTCAGAGTTAATACAATTCATTTTCACAAATAAATTTCAAATGGTTTTTCTTTTTTCTGTTTTTTTTTGCAAGAACATCCAATATTCATTTTTGATATATGCATTTGACAATAATTGTTGTTCATAAATATTTACATACAAAACAAAAGACGATTACTCGTAATATCAGGAACATGGGAAAATAAGAATTGTCCAGACCTTACAGTTGCTCTGTCCACCAGGTACAGGCATAGATTTAGCTGAAGAATATGACTAAGGTACATTCACTCCCCGCATAGTAAGAAAAAGACAATAGTGTTAATTCTCCCCAGCTGAGGCTCGCAACCGCGAATGAGTTGGTAAAATTCTCCACAAGCAGAGTTTATCTATCATCAGCACTGGAAAATTATCCCCAGTGGAGTTTGGAGAATTATCCCTAGTAGAGGCTGGAGGATTGTCCCCAGTAGAGCCTAAAAGGTTATTCCCAGTGAAGTCGCAACTGGAAAATCATCCCCAACGGAGTTCATTCCTTTCACAAACAGAAATTCAATGCCCAACAGAGTTTCTTTATCGCCAACAACGGTAATCCATCCCTGGCTGAGGTTATTCTTCCAAATCAACAGATTTCTAGAAGAAACATCTCTTCCCCATAGAGTCATTTCCTCGTCAGTTTATTCCCCAACAGAGTTATCCTCTCCTGCAGGTTTATTCTCACAATCATCTTCATTCACTATCCCCAGTGAAAATGAAGAATTCAACTCTTTTCTCCAGCAGCAATCTAGGATTTATTTTCCCCAACTAAAAACATCACATTTCCATACATCATGACATGCATACGCATCATACAACACAGTCTCATTTATTTTGAGAACATCATTTCCTGATACATATCATGCATTACATACAGCTAACATTTACCTTTCAGGAAAGATACAATCAAATTCTCACAAAATTCAAGCTGTGAAGCCCGGGTACGACTGGATAATAGTTTAATCCCCAGTTGAATAACGGACAACCGAAGCTCCTAAAATTCAACTTTCCTCTTCAATAGAGATGATTCCTCAGTAGAATACGGACGACCGAAGTTCCTAAAATTCAACAGAGATGATTCCTCAATAGAATACGGACGACCGAAGTTCCTAAAATTCGACAGAGATGTTTCCTCAGTAGAATACGGACGACCGAAGTTCCTAAAATTCAACAGAGATGTTTCCTCAGTAGAATACAGACGACCGAAGTTCCTAAAATTCAACAAAGATGATTCCTTAGTAGAATACGGACGACCGAAGTGCCTAAAATTCAAACAGAGACAACTCACCAGCAGAATACGGACGACCGAAGTTCCTAAAATTATACTTATCTCAACAAAGATCAGCCTTCCCCAGCGAAATCTTCCTCAACGACAAGTATACCAGCTCTCGCTAAGGAATCTCTTATGCGATCGACACTCCTTCGGATGGAATCTTTAAGCCCATCTCCCGTCATCAGTCTCTAAATGGCATCAATAAGCCCATTCCCGACATCACAAGACAATTACCACTTCATGCGAGTGCAAATTTCTGGGCACTCTAGTGTTCAATCATCTTCCACCTTCAGATCACAAAAGGCGGACAAGCCAATCTAAATCTTCAGGTTTAAGAAGATTGAACAGGGGCAGTTGTTGTACCCCAAAATTTGCCCTCCCATATTTCTCAAAAGATTTCAAGAAAGATCCCCAAGTTGCTCAAGGTAGTCCAAGGGTTGGCCAGACAAGCTCTCTCCTAAGGCAGTCTACCTCAAATTAGGGTTTCATGTTGCCTCAAGATACTTGAGTCCAAGGGATCCCAAATGCTTACCAATTTCTTAATATGTTATCAAGATCATTCATGTCATGTTTCAAGCCCTACAGAGAAAGTTTGCTCAGTCAATTGCTCAAAGGCCTGAAAATCGACCGTGCTAGGGCAAAAGTCAACTGTGGCCCACATACAGTCAAACTTCAAGATTTTTATTCAACATCCTCATTTAGAAGTATATTTCATCATTTTATAAAGGGTTGATCATGATTCATCAAGGATTGCTCATAATTCATCAAGACTCAAAAGTTGCTAAACTAGGGTTTTGTAGGAAAAGTCAACTCAACTTCGACCAAGCATAACTTTCTCATACTTTATGAGAAATGACCCATCCAAAGCTCATTTTAAATAGGATGCAATTACCTACAATCCATATTCATCTACAAAGTTCAAAATATGCACTCACAAGAAGTTATGAATTTGGACATTATAGGTCATTTTGAAAAGTCAACAAAAACAACTTTTTTGTCAAAGCCTCATACATGATCATGGAATATCAAATTGAGATGAGACCAAAAGGGTTGATTAGAGGACATCTCAAGATTTCTAAAAATTCCAAGAACACCTCCAAAAAGTCAAAATTGAGGAAGTTATGCATTGGGGAAGTTGACCTTTTTTGTAAAATTGCCAAAAGTCAACTATGCCTAAAACTTCAAATTTTGCCAAATGGGCCCAATCTTTTTCAGTTGTTTTGAGTTGGCAACATAGTCCACGAGCTCTATCCCTTTGCACTTGTCACTATCATGTTTTTATTATTTATTTTGATTTTTATTTGATTTAAATCAATTTTAATCAAAATAAATCATGAGAAAATCCAAAATATTGAAAACAAAAGATTTTGTGCTTGTTTCAGGTTTTAATTACAGCTAGCATCAAATCAAACTCATGCAAGGCATTAGGGTGGACAAAAAGATTAATTTTAGGCCAATTTTGGAATGATATTCAAGAGAATCAAATCACAATCAAATTCAATAATGGAAGAAGATTGAGTACAGTCTATCAACCCCAATCCATTCCTTGATACATATAGAAGGTGTGCATACTCAAAACTAGGTTAGAACGGAGCGCAGCATCAAGAACACAAACTTGAAAAATCAAGAAAAAGTGCAAACACCAATTCCCAGTTAGAGGCAATTTCAGGACCTTTGAACCATTCCAATCGTTTCCTGAGGTCATCAGCAAGCCAAAGCAATCCCAAGCAAGCGTTTCTAGGCCTTATATCACATTGTAAGTCACCCACGCCATGGCTTCTTTTTTGAAATCGAATAGCATTATTCTTGCACTTATAGCATGAAATAATTGTACATTCTTGATCACCATCATGTTTGCAAGCTTTCTATAATACCCAATTGTATTTTCATGGACTGAATCGTGAACTGCCATTGTTAGGTTTTTGGATTCCGTTTTAGGGTTTTTGTTTGCAGGTAAAATTAGCCTTCATGAATGGTACCATCATGTTCAGGAGGATAAGACGAATCCAACCATGGAATTAGATGTCATTTATATTGTTCATTGAGGATTTTGGAACGAGCTCTGTTTATAGTGACGGACAAACGTCCGTAGGTAAAAGTGTTTCACTTTTACCAACGGTGCAAGGTTGAAGACGCTTGTGTGTCACCTCCCCATTGGCATATTTGAATCCTGGCGCTCATTTTCATTGTTTTCCATTGATTCACTTTATTTTTGCATATCATTATTATTGCTTATTTCATGTACAACAAAGAACAAGTGGCGTAGCGGCAATGGAGTGTATGGTAATTGCTTCAGGACCTGGGTTCGAATCCCAGGTCCCCTAACTTCTCCATGTTATTTTTCTTTTCAGGATCCAACGTGTTTACAAGATAAGGGACTACCATAGACTCTCAAGATCTAGCCCTTAGATCTCCAGATGGCCAAATCTGATGGCCATCATCTGAAGGTGCATCATGAGGCCCAGTCAACACATGGCAGGAAATCATGGAAGTCAAACGTGGACTTCAAATTATTGGGCCCAAGACTGCTTCTCACACCCCCCAAACTGCTAAATTCAGGCCCAAATCCTTTTCTCTATTCTTTTTTTATTTGTTTTATTTAATTTTAATTTATTTTACTAACCAAATAATTATTTTCTTTTATCAATAAATCACAAAAATATTACTTTTCATAAATTAGGTGTAGATTTTATTTTTATTAAAAATTAATTAATTTAATTAGATTTGTTAATTTAGATAACTTTAATTTTTTTTTTGTACATAATTAAAATTAATTAGAACAAATAGGTTTTATTTCTAATTTAAATTACATTTTCTTTTTAAAATAACCAAAAAAAACCAAAATAGGTCATTTTATTATTTTCATTAATTAATTTAATTAACTAATTAATTGTATGTTTAATATTAAAACCTAAATTCTTTTCTTTAAAAAATATTAAAAACAACGAAAAACAATTTTTCTTTTCATTAAGTTAGAAGGGTCAAAACCCTAATTTCTTCCCGATCTTAATTTTTCTCGCGCACTTTATTATTTATCATATCGATGTAACTGCCTATAGTTTGTAATAGTTTAATTAGGACGTTTATTTCCATTTATCGCTTTATTTTCAAAGGGTTTGTTTTTGGCTATGTACATACCCGAAGCCTTGTAATAGCTTAGTTTAATTTCCGCACTCTAAATTCCACAAAATATTAAACTGTTAGATGTATGATATTAGGATGCATGACAATAATGTGTGTTTAATTTTAAAACGGTTAGATAACCCTAAAATATGCAAAGATAATAATCTGAAATTGAATCACTCGCACATGCGCACTCCTAGGGTACACTCCCAATTGGTTGCCTTCGGTAAACGGTCATTGAGTATAGGATGCTTTAGTGGTCGTCCTTTTGTCTAAAGATCATAGTTTCCTCGGAAAGGTTGCCTCGGATATTGTTGCCTCGGATAAATTGATCTAAGACATTAGGGTTACTACTAAGACGTCCTAAACATTGCTTTAGTGACCGTACATCCCTTTTCGAATTGACCCTCAAAACTCCAACGACGGTGCTACCTACTCACTAATAGTGGGATAGCACTGTCTAAAGGAAACAAATACAGAATGATTCCTTTTTCGAGTAGGTAGATTAGTTCTTAAGTACTTGCTCAATCAAAACAAACTTTTTTCACACTTACACTCCTTTACAGACAAAGTTTTCAAAAACACTTCATTACACTCTTGAAAACAGAAGCAAGAGTTAAATCGAAGTCAAAACAAAAGCTTTTCAAATCACACCAACACCAAGAAAACAAATTTTGAAAATGATGAGCAAGTACCTAAGAGCCTGTAGATAACTACTGATAGAAAGGGTGCTAATACATTCCCTTTCTATAATCTACCCCCCGTACTCAGAAATATCTCGAAAAAGGAATTTTTCTGTGCTTTTTTCCTTTCCTTGTTGGATAAAATAAAAGGTGGTGGCGACTCTTGCTTACCGCGACATTTTGCAAACACAAATGCAAAACCCTAACCAGCATTTCAAAACAGTCCGGTTCTGGCCACCGTATCACACCAGGCTTTGATCTTGAAGTAATCCTACGACCCAGGTTCCTTCCCATAAGCCCTACTATCCAGGCTTTAATTTTGAAGTAACCCCACAACCCAGGTTCCTTCCCATAAGCCCTACTATCCAGGATTTCATTTTGAAGTAACCCTACTATCCAGGTTCCTTCTCATAGCCCTACTATCCAGGATTTCATTTCGAAGTAACCCTACTATCTAGGTTCCTTCTCATAACCCTACTATCCAGGCTTTCATTTTGAAGTAACCCTACTATCCATGTTTCTTCTCATAGCCCTACTATCCAAGCTTTCATTTCGAAGTAACCCTACTATCTAGGTTCCTTATCATAGCCCTACTATCCAGTTTTTCATTTCGAAATAACCCTACTACCCAGGTTCCTTCTCATAGCCCTACTATCAAGGCTTTCATTTTGAAGTAACCCTACTATCCAGGTTCCTTCTCATAGCCCTACTATCCAGACTTTCATTTCGAAGTAACCCTACTATCCAAGTTCCTTCTCATATCCCTATTATACAGGCTTTCATTTCAAAGTAACCCTACTATCCAGGTTCTTTCTTATAGCCCTACTATCCAGACTTTCATTTCGAAGTAACCCTACTATCTAGGTTCCTTATCATAGCCCTACTATCCAGACTTTCATTTCTAAGTAACCCTACTATCCAGGTTCCTTCTCATAGCCCTATTATCATGGCTTTCATTTCGAAGTAACCCTACTATCTAGGTTCCTTCTCACAGCCTTACTATCTAGGCTTTCATCTCGAAGTAACCCTACTATCCAGGCTTTCATCTCGAAGTAATCCTACTATCCCGGTTCCTTCTCTTTTATCTCCGGAAAACAGTTTACAACACTGTAAAACCTGGACCTGACCAGATACGGTCGATTTCACATTTCCTCAGTAAGTCGCTGTGAAGCCTGGAATACGACAAGATAGCAGTCAACCTTATCATCCTCAACCAGTCACTGTGAAGCCTAGACCCGACCAGATAACAACTCACTTTTGTCTCATCAATCAAGAGTTAATTCCCCAGTAGAGTAATGGACAACCAAAGCTCCTATACTATATTTACCAGGACATAAATCGACATTCCCGGGTGAAGTATCTTATGCAACCGATAACTTTTTTGGATGGCATATTTAAGCCCATCTCCGATGATTCTCCGTCGCCTTCCAAATGGCACCTGTAAGCCCATTCCCGATACTATCAATCAATATTACTTTATGCGAGTGCAAATTTCTGGGCACTCTAGTGTTCATTCATCTTCCACCTTCAGATCCCGAAAGGCAGACCAGTCAATCTATATACTCAAGAGGTCCTCAATTGCTCAAGTTGAATAAGGATTAGCCAGACAAATCCTCCTCCTAAGACAATGAGCCTCAAAGTAGGGTTTCACTCCTCATCAAGATATTTGAGTTTCCAAGGGTCCTAAGTGGTTTCCATTTCCCTAATATGTCCTCAATATCATCGATGCCAAGTTTCATGCCTTGCACAAGAAGTTTTCTCAGTCAACTGCTCAAATGCCTAAAAATCAACTGTATTAGGTCAAAAGTCAACTGTGACCTACACACAGTCAAACTTCAAGATTTTTGGTCAACATCAACATTTTGAAGTGATATCCATCATTTGATCAAGTGTTGATCATGATTCCTCAAGGAATGCTCCTAATTCATCAAAACTCAACCAAACTTTGACCAGACATAACTTTCTCATACTTTATCATAAATTCATCATCAAAGGCTCATTTTTAAGAGAATCCAATTCCCTACAACTCATCTTCAGCCCTCAAGTTCAAGAAATGCACTCATGAAAAGATATAAATTCAGACATTATAGGTCCTTTTCAAAAGTCAACAAAAACACCTTTTGGGTCAAAGCATCTTACATGAACATGGAAGATCCAATTGAGATGAAAACAAAGAGGTTGCTTAGGGGACATCCTAAGCTTTCTAAAAAGCCCAAGAACACCCTCATAGGGTTAAAATTGAGAGAGATATGTATTGTTAAAGTTGACCAATTTTTGAAAAAAATGCATGAAGCAAATATTGACCAAACATGTATTTTTTCCAAATGGGCCTATCTTTTCAAGTTTGAAACTCATTCCTAACATAGTCCACGACCTCTAAGCCCACCCATTTATTTTTCTACTATTTATTCTATATATTTTGATATTTTATTCATTAAAATTCATAATCAAATAAATAAATAATAGAGATAATGTAAATTTTGATGTGAATCCATTTTGGGCAAGTTTTATGCTAGTTTATGTCAATTTATTTCTCGCAATAGAATCATCGCCCTTCAAATATGACCAGGTTCATCCACATGTGAAAATAGCATAGAATCATCAAATATGGCATTTTTTCAAATTTTGATCATGGTCTTAAAACACAACATTATGAGGGAGATTCTTTCCATGATTTCTTGTCTCCTCATTCTCCTCTATAAATATAGAGCCATACAAGCTTGAAACACACGAAATTCCTCTCTAAAAAGCTCTCAAAAAGCTCTTCAAAAAGCTCTCCAAAAGCTCTTCAAAAAGCTTTCCAGAAATCAAAGAATTGGTGCAAGTCATATCTCGAGGTTTCGGTCTCTCTCGATTGACATCAAGCCTTAAACCATCCTCTTGAAGTCCTCAGGAGTTTTACAAGGCCCAAGAGCAATCCATCACACGCCTAGCACGCCCCCACTTGACAACACCGGTTTGGTAAAATTTTAAACTTCAAATCTCTAATTTTAATCACATTTCATGGCATGCTAACGTTTGTTTGAGTTTATATAGAACAGTTATGGATGGTTAAATCAGAGGTTCCACGCAAGAATCTGAAAACACCATGGTTAGGGCGTGAAGCTTTCGAAGATTCGGGCCTAGGGATTTCTGATGATTGCACCCCCTGTTTACTTTTTCTACTAGGCCCATCTTTATTTTCTTATTTTATTCATTTCATTTATTTCTTTTAATCCCTTTTTTTATTTTAATCAATAAACAAATATAAAAATCACATAAAAATAGATTTAGGATTTTTCTTAATTAAATTTTAATTTTGATAAATTAATTAACTAATCACTTTAACTTTTTCAAAAATTAAAATTAATAGAACTTAGGTTTAATTTCATTTTAATTCATTTTCGTTTTCGTAACAAAAATACCAAAAAAACATAAAATTAATTTCTTTTATTTAAATTTCATGTTTCTTTAATAATTAACTTTTTTTTTTAAATATAGATCTAGATCAATTATTTTTTAACTTAAACCATTTTCATAAATTAAAATAAAAAACAACAAAAAGATTTTTTATATCTTAGGATTTTTAGACGTCTTTTCAAAATTTATGCGTTATTATTCTTTCTCACTTCCTTTTATTATTATAACTGTATATTGGGATGTAATAGATGATTAGTAGGACCTTTACCGCTTTTATTATTTTTCCCCGAATTTTGGATATGTACATAATCCCCCTCCCCGAAGCCTTGTAATAGCTAGGTTTTATATTCCTGCACTTTTAAATTACTGCAATTATTAACTGCTAGATGTATGACTAATAGGATTGTATGGCAAGAATAATCAAACATTAGCAAACTTAACACAAGACTAAAATAACTGAACATAACACACCTTGCACATATGCACCCTTAGGGTATACCTCACTTGGTTGCCTCGGAAAATAATTGTCATGTCCCTCGAACGTAGGGATGTCTTAGCAAACACCCTTAATTCTAAAGTCATCATAAAGATCATGGTCCCTAACGTGCCTCGAGTTGCCTACGAGAAATGATTTTGTCCCTCGATGTTACCTATATGATGACAGTCCCTTCGAATGTTAAGATATCTTTACATGTTGCCTTCGATGACCATGGCGTCCCTTTCGATAGTCCCTCAACATCCAATAATAGGGCTACCTACTCACTAATAGTAGGATAAAGCTGTCTAAAGGAAACAAGAAAATGAACAATCTTTTTCGAGTAGGTAGAAACTCTTAAGTACTTGCTCAAAATAATAAAAACTCTTTTTCACAAACACTTTCAAAACAATTTCAAAAACAACTTCGTCACACTCTTGAGGACAGATACAAGGGTTATCACGAAGTTAAACAAAAACATTTCAAAACACACACAAGCAATTTCAAAATGAGCAAGTACTTAAGAGCCCGTGGAAAACCACGGATAGAAAGGGTTATAACACCTTCCCTTTCTATAATCTACCCCCGTACTCAAAAACATCTCAAAAAATGTTTTTTCTGTTCTTTTTCCTTTTCCTTTGTTGGATGAAATAAAAGTCGGTGGTGACTCTTGCTTACCGTAACATTTGCGAACAAAAAACGCAAACCAGTATAACAGTCGGTTCTACCACCGTATCACAGGTAAGAATGTGCAAGTGTTTGATTTCAGTTTATTTATCTTTGCAAAGTTATGGTTTTCTACTGTTTTAAACATTTGATTTATCTTTTGCATACAATCTTATTATCCATACATCTAAACAGTTTAAACAATTGCAGAAATTAAAAGCGGAAAAGAAAATGTACGCTATTACAGGGCTTCGGGGGAGGGGGTTACATATCCAAACTTGGGATTCAACAGTATATAAAAGCAGTAAAATAAATCCTAGTTAAAAACTATTATAAACTCGTAATTAGATACAATAATTGGAAAAAATAAATAAGTAAACGCGCGCGAGGAATGACACGGGAATAAATTAAATATCCTATAGAATCTACTTAGTTAAAGAATTTTTTTTTGTATTTTGATTTAAGAAAATAAAGTAAAATTGAATTTTTCAAATTAGTCCTAATTTCTAATTAACTTTAATTAAGGAAAACAAATCAAGTTATCCTAATTTAATTAATTTATTTTTAAACAAAATTAATTATAATAAAAAAGAAAACTAATTCTAACATTTTTTTGTGATTTCTTGATTTTATGATTTAATTAAAAAAAAGGTTTTTTAAGACAATTAGAATAAATAATTAAAACAATAAAGAAAGTAATAAAGAAATTAAAGCATAAAAAATGGGCTTGCTAGGAATAGAAATCTGGGGGGGGGGGGTGATTCTGAATTTTGCAAAGCCAGAATTGATGGCCCTTCTGCCTGCGCATGATCCAATGGGGATCACCTTTGGAGGGTCTACCATGCTCTTAGTTGGCTTTATGTTGGATCTGATCAGTGGATGATCCGAGGTATGAGATTTTGAGGTGTATGGTGAAATCCTAGCTATGAAGCACGTTGGATCTGAAACAAGAAAAATCAGAAAATAGAAAAATGTCTGGACCTGGGATCGAACCCAGGTCCTTCCTCTCACACGTGCTTGCCTTTAACATCTGTGCTGAATTGTTAGTCATGAATATATTTAAACAAATAAAATATAATATAAACAAACTATTATGCCCAGAAACGCGCGCAAATTCATATCTCCCAATGGGAGTCTGTCACCTAATTTTCTTCTTCCTAGAACTGTCTCCTTAGGGTCTGGGCTTTTACCTACAGACAGATTCATCACTATAGGCTATAGTGACAGTTCTTGTGCATGGCTACAAACCTGTAAAACTCAAAAATGCAGCACAAGCAAAATAAATCCCAACCAAGGGCATGGATCGATTGGAAATAATCCCCTGAGCACGAACATTCGCTTAATTTGGCCTAATTTTGCTTCTAACTAGGGTTCCCCAAATTGGAGCTCCGGAACCCTAGCCATGCCAGATGCCCATACCTGCACTCAAACTCCAATCAAAGTATTCCAGCATGTTGTAAACATGATAACAAGCATAAATATATAATCAAAATATGTTTATGATCCCATAATTAAAGAAATCGAAGTTGAGAGGATGTGCAAACCGTGATGAAAGGTGGGCGCGATTCTGCAGATTTCAAGCCTTGGGAATGCTTGTAATGGCTTTAAAGGCTCTTCAGGAGTATGTTTTGATACTTGTTTGGGACTGAAACAAGTTGGAAATGGAAATTCGAGTTTGACAACTTTAATGTTTTTTTTGAAAATTGGACAGGGGTTCTCCAAGTCATGTATATCCCTTTGATGCCTTCCAGAAGCTTGTTTATATAGAGAATAATGAGAGGAAACGAAAATGCCATGTTTATAACAGTTATGGACAAGCTTTTGAATGCCATGAATATCCATTTGTAACCTTGGCCAAAGTTAAGGGATTTTGTCCATTTTCAAATATGAATGTACCTAGACTGCATTGGCCTTGCTGCACACGAACATTGGGGCCTCTCCATGTACCAAACCTAGCCCAAATGATAATGGCCCATATACTTTGCAATAATCTTGATTTATTTGATTTTTAATTAAATAAAATTAATATAAAATGAAAATAAAATCAAGACTATGCAAAAATAGTCCTAGGGGTCCTCTATGGTCTTATAAATATGTTTGAAGTTCAAATATTTGAGCCATTGCCTTAAAAATTCAAATTTGCCCAATGCATATTTCTTGAAATTTCCCAAAATTTCCAAACTTGGGCAAGCCATAACTTGATAATTTTTTATCTCATGATGATGATCTTATACTTTTTGGACATCCCAAGTTGTCTACTTCAATCCCTCTTTTGATCAATTTTTCTTTTGAAGAAGCTATCTTGATGTTAAAGGTCTTGGCAAAAAGTGGCTTTTATTGACTTTCTAAAAATGACCTGTAATGTATGAAGTTTTATCTTTCAAATGGTGAATTTATTGGACTTGAGGGATGAAGAGAAGTTGTAGGGAATTGGATTATCTTCAAAATAAGCTTTGGTTGGAAAATTTCTGATAAATTATGAGAAAGTTATGCTTGGTCAAAGTTTGGTTGACTTTTCCTATAGAAACCCTAATTTGCTATTTTTGACTTTTGATGAATTAGGAGCATTTCTTGAGGAATCCTGATCAACCCTTTATAAAATGATGGATATCACTTCAAAATGTTGATGTTGACCAAAAATCTTGAAGTTTGACTATATATAGGTCACAGTTGACTTTTGACCTAGCATAGTTAATTTTCCAATACTTGAGCAATTGTCTAGGCAAACTTATTGAGCAAAGCATGAAACTTGGCATGGATGATCTTCAGGACATATTAGGACCATGGGAATCATTTGAGACCATTGGAGCTCAAACATCTTGATGAAAATGGAAACTTAGTTGGGGCTTCATTGCCTTAGTAGGATAGTTGTCTGGTCAATCCTTAGTCCACCTTGAGCAATTGAGAACCTCTAGGGGTATGTCTTGTGTGAAAATAGGAGGGAAAATTTTAGGGTACAACACTGACCTTACACCGACTCGTGTGCAATAACAAAATATGACTATAGGCTCGGACGAGGGTTTTAAAGAGTATGCCCAAAAGTGGAGGGATTTAGCTTGAAGATTTCAACCTCCTCTGTTCGATGGGGAGTTGGTTGATATGTTCATGGGCACTCTGGCAGGTCCATTCTTTAACCATCTGAGTAGAAGTTCCTCGTCTGGTTTTACTGAGCTGATTCTAATTGGGGAACATGTAGAAGGTGGTATCAAGAGTGGAAATATTCCAGTGGCTGTGTCTTCAAGTGCTATGAAAAAGACATTCAATGATAAGAAAGAAACTAATGTCATTTATGGGCAGAAGGGTCGTGTTAGAAGTGACCGTAACCAATCTGTGGGAGTTGTGCTAATCTCCAATCCTGCACCAACACAACATCAATAACAAGGCAATTAGTGTAGGCCTGATGCACCTAGAAGACAATTTACTAAGATCAACATGCCATTGTCCTAGGCGCTGCAACACCTGTTGAAGGAAGAGCTAATAACATTGAAGAATCCTCCTCAGAATCCCAACACCTCCTCTCCTTGGTACAATCCTAATGTGAGATGCGCCAATCATTCCAATAGTCCCGGACATGACACAAATAGTTGTTGGGCTTTGAAAATTAAAATACAAGATTTGATTGATGCTAAGGAGATTGAGTTCGACCCTCCTGAGACCCCCAATATGATCACTGCTCCCATGCCAAATCATGGCCAAGTTTGAGAGTGTTTATTTCATTTTAATTTTCAAATTGAAATTTATTTTGATTGTTCGGGCACTTATTTTATGTCAAACTTTATTATTCCATTAATGCATTGCATATGTTTGGATTGAAGTAATCCATTCCTTTTGACTATATTTAAAATATGCTTTTACTTCCTTTTTGTGATATTCAACTCTTGATTAAAAGTTGTAAGCCTTTAGAGGGAGGATGATGAAAATAATACCATAATCTCTACAGTATGCTTTGGAACAGACCCTACTAATGATGTATAGGCATTCTTTCGAATCCTAAACAGTGGAGTTATAAGGAAGATAATCCCTAGTTAACCTCGTTGAGCCTAAGAAGTAAGAGTTTTCTTTTTCACACAAATTGTAACCTTTAATCATAACCTGGGGTAGGATAGTTTCTCAATTAATTCAAATGTGCATTCAGTCGCAAGCTCTACCTTCATACACGACAAACAGTGTCGAAGTTACTCTTCTAAATCAAAAGAAAGTGATGGTTCCCCGTAATCACTAAAGCATGCAGTCATTATCTCTCAAAAGAAAAGCCTGCTAAGTCAAAACTTATGAAGGAGACTTAGGACAAACTAGGGCATCCCGCTGACTGTGATCTCAAAATATCTCAGGCAAAAAATAGGGATAATAGAGTAAAAAAAGAGGTCGCTACGAATCCTCAACAAAAAAATATTACAAAAAAATGATGATTGCCTTCTCAAATAAACTTTCAGTATCCGAACCATCACCGAAATATTAGGGCAAAGATTCCAGACTCAATAAGAATATAAACACATAATTAACTAAGTATAGGACTGGAAAACATCATGGAGAACGGGTGGGTACAAATAAATTTCGAGCCTTTATCCTTTGTTTCTTAAACCGTGAACCAGGCCACACTACAACCCTTAAAAGTCCTAGCTGAAGCATGGATTAGTTCGAAAGCATACTGTTATAAAAGGTATCTTGAATCCTGTAAGGCTTACCAGAAATTCTGAGTTGAATTCATATTCTTACAAAATTCAGTTTTTTCCTAAAAATGCATTTCCAAAACTTCAAGACAGACATAAGCTTTGCATTTTAAATTCCATTGTTTGCATATGACTAATTGTTCGATGGAAAAAAAATCGCACACTGGATATTCAATGAATAGAAATTCTCTTAATGAACAGAATCACCTCAGATGGAAAGACATCTCCAATAATAGGCCTTTCATAATCAAGGGGTGTGACATGGTGTCTAACTGGTCTGGGGGCAGTCGAGTCAAGATTCAAGGAATCTCTCAAAAGGGTCGAATAGCCAGGGAAAGACCTCCATCTGAATCACTTGGGGAATTGAACATGAGTTCCAGCAAAGGGCTGTTAGAACGAAGTTTGGTTCTAATCATATCTTAGAGTTTTGAAGATAACAATGAAATAAATTTTGTGATATTTAATTTTATACTCTGACTTGTATGCTCTCTAAGTTCAGATGATGTTCTGACTTAGGCATCTTAGAAAGAAACAACATTCTACACAAGTATAAAGCAAACTCAGAAGGAAGAACTCTAAAATCAAACTCTGGTGAAGAGAAATCCTAAGCAACCTCTGATAAAGCTAGATGAAGCAAAGATCTGATAGAAGCACGCTGAAAACAACATATGATAAATATAAGATTAAAGCAAACTATGATGAACACATATTGAAGAATACTCTGATATAAGAAAAGATCAAGTAAACTCTGAAATGGAAACGCTGCAAGCAAACACTTCAACTTCCAGAGACAAGCTTTGATAGTACCGTTGGTTATTAAATGCTAAGACGGATAATACACTCAAGTGTACTACACGCACGAGCATTAAAAACATAAAGACAAAGCCTACTCGCTACATGCAACATGCATCATTGCAAACACGCTTCATTAAATGCATGCACTATCATCAAGGAATTAACGGTCAAGAATTGGAAGTTATATATAGAAGACCTATTGTTTCAAAGAAAGGTTACTGACTTATGTGAAATATACTTACGCTCACTGTTTTCATACTTGTAAACTAAATACTGTATCGTGGGTAGATCTTAAGTATTGGGAAAGAACCTTAGTGATAAATCACAATTGTGATAAAGCTTTTTAGAAGAAAATCTGTTTCACTACTATTAAGAGATAATTTTGTAAGTGTTCCTTGAGAGACCAGTTGGGTCATATTTCTCAAGAGGACTAGGACCAGTTTGAGTCTTAGAGGTGTTAGTCACTTGCAGTAGACTTGTGCATTGTATTGTTAGTCACACCAGTTGGATTGTGCATTTGTCATCAGTTTGATTATAATGGATTAAGTCCTCGTTGAGAGAGGCGAAATCACCTTGGCGGGTGGACTGGAGTAGTTTGAGTTTCAAACGAACCAGGATAAAAATACCAGTGTCCTTCCATTAGTATTGTGCTAGAAAAAGAAAAACTTATTCAACCCCCCCACCCCTTCTAAGTGTTTTCTCACCCTTCAATTAGCATCAGAGCTCTAGTTATGGGTGCAAACACCTAACAGTGTCAGAAAAAGATCCAGAAGGAAAACACTATAGAATCTGAACAAAACAACAACAACTACACCAAACCTCCTTTGTTTGATGGAGAAGACTTTGAATACTGGAAGGATAGACTAGAAAGTTTCTTTCTAGGTCATGATGCAGATCTATGGGATTTGGTCCTAGACAGGTACGCTCATCCATAAGATAAAGACGAAAATAAAATTAACAGAAAGAACATGGATAAACAACAGAAGTTAGATTTCAAGAATCACCATAGAGCCAGAAACATCTTTCTGAATGCTATCTCTAAAAATGATTATGAGAAAATCACCAACAAAGATACAACACATGACATGTTTGAATCCCTCAAGATGACTCATAAAGGAAATGCTCAAGTAAAAGAGACAAAAGCTCTGGCTCTAGTTCATAAGTATGAAGCATTCAAAATGGATTAAAATGAATCTATTGAAGCTATGTTCTCGAGATTCCAAACTCTGATTGTTGGTCTAAGAGTTCTGAAGAAAGGATACACCAAGGCAGACCATGTTAAGAAAATTATCAGAAGTTTACGCAGAAGATTGGCACCTATGGTCACTGCATTCAAAGTGTCAAAAGATCTGAATGATGTTTCCCTTGAAGAACTTATCAGTGCTTTAAGGACTCACAAGATAGAACTTGATGAACATGAGCCTCAGAAGAAAGGTAAGTTTGTAGCTCTTAAATCCATTAAAAAAATTGAAACTAACGCTTTTCAGGAAAAGAAGGAAACTCTGAAGATTCTGCATCAGAAGAAGATGAGTTATCTCTGCTCTCCAGAAGGATCAATCAGATGTGGAAGCATAAACAAAAGAAGTTCAGGAACTACAAGAGGTCAGAAGATAAACCAGAATCTTCTGGACATAAGAAGTCAAGCAGAAGAGATATAGTATGCTATGAATGCAAAGAACCTAGACACTACAGAAGTGACTGTCCTAAGCTGCAAAGAGAAAGACCAAAGAAAAAGTTTGGTAGAAAGAAAGGCACGATGTCCACCTGGGATGATTCAGAATCTTCTGAAGCTGAATCTTACTCAGAAGATGAACATGCTAATCTACCGTTTATGGCTACCACAACAGATGAAGATGACTCAAACTCTGACTCAGAATCAAAAGAGGTATTCTCTGAATTTTCTAGAATTGAACTTGTTGAAAGCTTATCTGAACTGCTTGAAAACTACGGTAAACTCAAAATCAAATACAAGAAACTCAAAAAGAATCTTGCATCTGATTTTGAGAAACTTGAAACAGAAAACTCTGAACTTAAAGAAAACATTTTTAAACTCAAAGAGGATGTTCAAAAATTTGAAAAGAATTCTATTTCAGATCCTGCTTCAAGTTCAAAAGATATTCTAAACGAATATGACTCTATTTTTCAAACGTTTCTTGCTAAAAGCATAGATAGAAGCAAAATGGCTTCAATGATCTATGGTGTTAGTGGAAATGACAGAAGAGGTATTGGATATAAAGCTCCCAGAGGGAAAGAAATATATAAACCTAAGCCTGTTGAGGAAATGGTTATATCATATAAACCACTACACAAACAATTTAGTTTTGGGTACACACATGATATCAAATACACTTCTCACTCTGAAAATTCTTATGAAAAATCAAAGTTCAATTTGGACTATAAGCACTCTAACCAAAAGGATCCAAAAAGAAATGGGTACCTAAGAAGAAAATAATCTATGTTGCAGATGTCCTTAACAGCTCAGTTGAAACACCAGTCATGGTACATGGACTCTGGATGCTCGCGTCATATGACGGGAAGAAAGTCTATGTTCCAAAGTCTGGAACTTAAATCTGGAGGTGATGTCAAATTTGGAGGAAATCAAAAAGGAAAGGTTATTGGTTCTGGAACTATTGGAAATGGTAACCTTCCCTCTATAACTAATGTTCTATTAGTTGAAGGATTACCGCATAACTTGCTGTCCATAAGTCAATTAAGTGACAACGGTTATGACATTATCTTTAATCAAAAATCATGTAGAGCTGTTAGTCAAAAAGATGGAACAATCCTTTTTACTGGCAAGAGAAAGAACAACATCTATAAAATTAATCTTTCTGATCTTAAATTAACAAACTCAATCTGGTCAAAGGACTTCCATATCTGAAGTTCAACTCAGAAGCTCTGTGCGAAGCTTGTCAGAAAGGAAAATTTTCAAAACCTTCTTTTAAGTCAAAAAATGTTGTTTCTTCCTCTAGGCCATTGGAACTTCTTCATATTGATCTATTTGGACCAATTAAAACTGCATCCATCAGAGGCAAGAAGTATGGATTGGTCATTGTTGATGACTACAGCAGATGGACATGGGTTAAGTTTTTAAAACACAAGGATGAGTCACATTCTGTGTTCTTCGACTTCTGCATCCTAGTTCAAAATGAAAAAGATTTTAGAATCATAAAAGTTAGAAGTGATCATGGAGGAGAATTTGAAAATCATTATTTTGAAAAGTTTTTTTTAAAGAAAATGGCATTTCTCATGATTTCTCTTGTCCTAGAACTCCCCAACAAAATGGAGTTGTAGAACGAAAGAATAAAACTTTGCAAGAAATAGCCATAACCATGATTAATGAAACTAATATGGCTAAACACTTTTGGGCAGAAGTTGTGAACACAACGTGTTATATTCAAAATAAAGTCTCTATAAGACCTATTCTTGAAAAGACTCCTTATGAATTATGGAAAATCAGAAAACCCAACATTTCATATTTCCATCCTTTTGGATGCACTTGCTATATTCTGAATACTAAAGATAATCTGAACATGTTTGATTCTAAGGCACAAAAGTGATTTCTTCTTGGATATTCTGAATGCTCAAAATGCTATAGGGTATACAACACAGAAACTCTGATTGTTGAAGAATCAATCAAAGTCAGATTTGATGATAAGCTTGGCTAGCGAAAGCCAAAGCAAAATGAAAATTCTGCAGGTACAGAAGATCATCTTACAAACTCTGAAGAGTCAGAAGCAAAAGACATCTCAGAAGATCCTCCCATTGAAAATACTCTGGAAAATCTAAGAATTTATGAATAATCCTCACAAAATAAATCCCTAGAATCACATCAGCACATCTAGAAAATGTGATTATAGGAAAGAAATAAGATCCCATCAGAACAAGATCCTCCTTCAGAAACAATGAAGAATCACTGTTTGGATTGGTCTCTCTGATTGAGCCAACTTCAATAGAGGAAGCTCTATAAGATAATGATTGGATCCTAGCTATGTAAGAAGAATTAAATCAATTTTCAAGAAATGATGTGTGGGATCTTGTTCCAAAACCAAAAGGATTTAATATCATTGGAACTAAGTGGGTCTTCAGAAACAAGTTAAATGAGCAAGTAGAGGTTGTCATAAACAAGGCACGACTGGTTGCTCAGGGTTATAGTCAACAAGAGGGAATTGATTATAATGAAACCTTTTCCCCAGTCGCCAGGTTAGAATCAATTAGATTGTTAATTTCTTTTGTTGTTCAACACAACATCTCATTATATCAAATGGATGTTAAAAGTGCCTTTTTAAATGGTTACATAGAAGAAGAAGTTTATGTACACCAACCTTCGGGTTTTGATGACTCAAAATTTCCAGAACATGTTTTCAAACTAAAAAAGTCTCTACGGTCTGAAACAAGCTCCCAGAGCTTGGTATGAACGTATGAGTAGTTTTCTTTTAGAAAAGAATTTTACCAGAGGGAAAGTGGACACAACTTTATTCAGAAAAACATTTAAAAATGACATCTTAATCTGTCAAATATATGTTGATGATATTATTTTTGGAACTTCTAATGTCTCTCTTGAAAGAGAATTTGCGGAGTCTATGCAGGCTGAATTTGAGATGAGCATGATGGGAGAACTAAAATTCTTTTTGGGAATTCAAATAAATCAGATTCCAGAAGGTACTTACATACATCAAACAAAGTATGTTAAAGAACTTCTGAAGAAATTCCAGCTTTCAGAAAGTAAAGAAGCCAAGACCCCAATGCACCCTACATGTATTATAGGAAAAGACGAGGTAAGTAAGAAGTTAGATCAGAAATTCTACAGAGGTATGATTGGATCTCTTCTCTATCTGACTGCATCTAGACCAGATATTCTATGCAGTGTAGGCTTATGTGCAAGATTCCAATCAAATCCTAGAGAATCTCACTTAACTGCTGTTAAGGGAATTCTGAGGTATCTAAAAGGTACTACTAACATTGGACTGTGTTACGGAAGATCCAAAGATTTTAAACTAGTAGGTTATTGTGATGCTTACTTTGGTGGAGATAGAATAGAATGCAAAATCACCTCTGGAAGCTGTCAGTTTCTGGGTGATAACGTCATCTCATGGTACAGCAAGAAGCAAGCCACTATTGCACTATCAACCACTGAAGCTAAATATATATCTGCTGCTGGATGTAGCACTCAGATGATCTGGATGAAGAGCCAGTTGGAAGATTATCATCTATATGAAATTAAGATTCATATCTTCTGTGATAATACCTCTGCTATCTGTCTTTCAAAAAATCCCATCTTACATTCTAAGGCAAAACATATAGAAATTAAACATCATTTCATAAGGGACTACATTCAGAAGGGAATTTTAAACTTAAATTTTGTAGACAAAGACCATCAATGGGCTGACATTTTTACTAAACCCCTTGATGAAGATAGATTCAAATTCATTCTAAAAAACATCAACATGGAATTTTTTCCTGAATGAAATTTTCTTCTTCTATATGTGTTTCCAGAAAGTTCTGAAATGAATGTTCTGATTGACTGCTCTTCAGAAGTTAGAAGAGGAGTTACATCAGAAGCCATTCATCATGTTGTGAAATGTGTCTAATGTTTCATTACTAGAATGGTCAGAAGTTCATTATATTAAACCAGTTGTCTCACGCTACCCTCAGAAGTTGAACGTGTGTTTCAATTCTAAAAGGTCACGCATGCGTCCACTGCTCTTGAGACGTCGTTCCTAGGTAACTGTTCAGATTTGATCAAAATCACGCATCCCCTTAAATGTCAAATCTCATTAATTGTTTACAATTATTATATTTTTAAATCGTTTCAAATTCTTAAACTGCTCATTAATTTAAAGATTCTTTTTAGTTATAAATACCCTTGCAAAACCCCTGTTCTATTTTTACTCTCTTTCTCAAACCTCAATCGCCTCTACGTTTTCGTGCAAACTCTCTCAACTCCCTTCTCAAGCATTCATGTGTCCTCAAGCAGCGCTCAACAAGAAGAAAAGTGTGTTACTCCTGAGAGAACGACGCTGATACATGTGGATAGCTTGGAAGTGGTGTCTGAACTTATGGTAGATTTTGATAATTTGAAGGAAAATGGGTTTGACTTGCTCCCAGCCGTGGAGTTCCAAGGTTGGAAAAACTTCTTTGATCATCTTGTTGGACCAGTATTCCCTCATCTAATTAAGGAATTCTGGATTCATGCTATTGTTTCCCCAAAGGTCATCCTTTTGTTTGTCATGGGCAAAGAGATTTCTATAACTGAGAATCTTATCAGGAAGCTTCTAGGTTTTGAAGGACATGGTGTTATTGGAATCTCTAGTGGACAAATGGATATGTCCAAGGTTTATGCTGAAATATTTATTTCTGCGAAAGCTTCAAACAAGGTCAGAGACTTGAAGAGCTATTATAAAATCTGGGCAAGAATCATTCATGGTTGCATTCATCACCGGAAGGAAACTAGTTCTCCTAACTACATTAATGCTTATCAATAGTACCTTCTGTTCTGTCTTGGAACAAATGTGAAGATTGATCTGCCATACCTTCTGTTCAACCATCTGTGGACGCATGTGAAGGAAACTAGGGAAGCTGAAAGGGTCAGAAACCCTAAATCAAAGAGAAACTAGATCCCTCCGGGAAGACTAATTTCAGACATTCTGACAGAGAATGGTCTGATAGCTCACTTAGAAGATGCAAACTTGCTTGGAGAGTTGGAGCCTACTTGTGGGAAAGATCTGACTGGGAAGAACCTGCTGAAAAGGAAGCTAATTCTGGTGGAACCTACACCATACGTCTCAGCAACACTCACCAGAAGGAGAATCCCCATTGAAGATTTCCCCCTGTTCAACTCTGGTGATCATCGGGAGATCATTATGCACTTCATTGAAGCATGCAAAGAAAGTGGTATCCCCATTGGCCCTGCTTGGCTTCAAGGAAGAAATATCCCTGCACCAGATATTTTCCTCCAGAAGAAGAAAAGGTAAGCTGGAGAAGGCCCCTCTGCTCAACCTCAGAAGAAGAAGAAGAAATCTGTAGGTACATCCTCTAAAACCATTTATGTTAATGATTCTATGCGCATGGAAACATCTGCTAACCCTCAAACCCTAGAAAATATAAAAGTTGACATAGACCTAACACAACCCTCGGAGCCCCTAGATAACAATCCTGAAATTGATCAAGTATTATCTGACATAGATAATTTTGCTGCTGAAGTACCTCAACAAACTCAAACTCAAATACCTCATTCTGCTCCCCACCATCAGAATCCAAATACCCTTGCTGAAAACCCTCTTCCAACATCCCCCATCAGACCTTTATCACCAAGACCCTCTAAGTGGTATGATGGTTCTTGGAGACTACCTGGAATAAATGTTCCTCTGTCTACACAACCTTCATCCTTCATCCTTCCCTCTGAAAATAATTTTGCCTTAAATGTATCACCAGCACCTTCTCCTCCTTCCTCACCTCAAACCACAATCATCATCTCTCCTGATGTCACACCAGCTTCTTCACCGGAAATTCCCTCACCTTCATCACCAGAACCCTCTTCACCTCTCTCTCTATAACCAACCCTTAGTCCATCCTCATCAGAACCTCCTGAACCCTCTGTCGCTTCTAACTTACTCATATTTGTAGTTGATCTTGAATCACTATGTTATCTACAAATAAAATCCACCAAAAAGGTCATTCCCAAACCAACCCTAAAACCTGATCAATCAGATGTTCCTGTACGTTGTCAGAATTTTGTAACAGAAATGCAGATGTGGATTGACATGCTGAAAGTAGACAATGCCATCAACCTGAATCTAGCAGCATGTGATTTTATGTGGGACGCATTCAAAAGAAAACTCAATGATGAAACCCTAAAATTACATGAACTGTGCTATGCTCAGGTTCTTGAGAATTTCACCGAGTATCTAAATACCTTCTTGACAGAAGTGGTAAACATCTGGGATCACAAGTCTCCACTACAGATTACTGGTGCTCCATTGCCACCTGTTGACCCCATGGAAATATCAGAGGATGAATCTGAAGATGGCGTTGAGTCTGAACCAAATCTTTTGGGCATGACTCTGTATCACCAACCTTCTGCTGAAGCTGCCTCTGAGAAAGTGCCTACTCTGTTGATTGATCCTGGCACCCTTCTCTCAAATGCTATGAACTCAGGCTCTGCTAATTCTACTCCAAAGGTTATCTCCTCTGAAGCTGCTTCAACTTCTGCTTCACCTTCGCTGTTGCTGGACACTCTAAATGAACTGAAGAAGGACAATGAGGCCAACCATGAACGTTTGGATAAACAAGATGAAACCAACAAGGAAATCTGATCTTGGATGCTGAAACAAGAGGATTCCTCAAATGAAATCAAGAATCTTCTGCTTTCCCTTGTTTCTCGTCGCTCTTAGATTTTATTTCTAAATTTTTGTTCTTGTTGTTTTTTTTTTTGTAACTCTGTTTTCCTTTGAATCTTCAATATATGACTATTTTTAAATTTCTTTATTTTTATTTTTTGATTATGACAAAAAAGGGGAGAAAATAAGATTTTGATCTGATCCATGAAAATAGTTATGGGACTAAGTCTTAAACATTTCTAACGAAATAAAAAGTTTTTTTTTCTGCTTAAGAGATATGCAGGAACTCAAGACATTCTGAAAGATTAAAGCTCTGAACATCATCAGGAAAAGAATTGCTAAAGAAGCTCTGAAAGAAAAAGTCTAAAAGCTATGAAGAACAAATCTCAGGAAGTTTCCCTTATGCTTTTAAACTCTTTAAATATTCTTTATTTTAGAAGAAGAAATATCAATCTCAGGGGGAGATTATCTATCTCAGGGGGAGATCCTCATACCTGCACAAAATTTTTTTAATCAAAATCTGAATTGTTTTTTCATCATAAAAAAGGGGGAGATTGTTAAAACAAAGTTTGCTTCTAATCATATCTTAGAGTTTTGATGATAACAATGAAATAAATTTAGTGATATTTAATTTTATACTCTGACTTATATGCTCTCTAAGTTCAGATGATGTTCTGACTTACGCATCTTAGAAAGAAACAACATTCTACGCAAGTATAAAGAAAACTCATAAGAAAGCACTCTAGAAGCAAACTCTGATGAAGAGAAATCCTAAGCAACCTCTGATAAAGCTAGCTGAAGCAAAGATCTGATAGAAGCACGCTGAAAACAACATATGATAAATATAAGATTAAAGCAGACTCTAATGAACACATATTGGAGAATACTCTGATAGAAGAAAAGATCAAGTAAACTCTGAAATGGAAACGCTGCAAGCAAACACTTCAACTTCCATAGACAAGCTCTTACAGTATCGTTGGTTATTAAATGCTAAGAAGGCTAATGCACTCAAGTGCACTACGCGCACGAGCATTGGAAAAATAAAGACCAAGCCTACTCGCTACACGCAAGACGCATCATTGCAAACATGCTTCATTAAATGTATGCACTATCATCAAGGCATTAACATTCAAGAATTAGAAGCTATATATAGAATACCTTTTGTTTTAAAGAAAGGTTACAGAATTACGTGAAATATACTTACGCTCATTGTTTTCATACTTGTAAACTAAATACTGTATAGTGGGTAGATCTTAAGTATTGGGAAACAACCTTAGTGATAAATCACAATTGTGATAAAGCTTTTTAGAAGCAAATATGTTTCGCTACTATTCAGAGATAATTTTGTAAGTGTTCCTTGAGAGACTAGTTGGGTCAGATTTCTCAAGAGGACTAGGACCAGTTTGAGTCTTAGAGGTGTTAGTCACTTGCAGTTGAATTGTGCATTGTATTATTAGTCACACCAGTTGGGTTATGCATTTGTAATTAGTTTGATTATAGTGGATTAAGTCCTTGTTGAGAGAGGAGAAATCACCTTGGCGGGTGGACTGGAGTAGTTTGAGTTTCAAACGAACCAGGTTAAAAATACTAGTGTCCTTCCATTAGTATTGCGCTAGAAAAAGAAAAACTTATTCTACCCCCCCCCCCCTCCCCCGTGTAAGTGTTTTATCACCCTTCAAGGGCCACGTGTGATCAAGAAAACATTCTCTGGCATGCTACAACACTTAGAGTGAAAATTCTCTGCACCCTGTGAACATGGACATAGTCGAAAAATACTACACATGAAAGAGACCCGCTAGGTTAATAGGCCTAAGAAAAAATAAGGGCATCCCGACGAACCAAAAAGGTTCGGGAAAAAATTAGGGATATATATAAAAACATTTGTACACCCGACAAGTCGAAAACCTGAAAAGGCGGCTTGGGTAAAAAAGGGTATCCCGGTAGGCTAAAAATCTTAAAAGACAGTCCAGGCAAAAGTTAAGGATTAAAGCGTACGACTATGTCCCGTCATCTTATCACTTTTCTATCAATGAAAGGCTTATCACTATGATAAGTGTTTAAAAAGAACTCTAGGAGTCGAGAGGATGTTCAAGTCATCCATAAATCCCCACAGAGCAGTTTCCACGGGATTATCTCTACAGAGCTATCTGCACAAGCTCATCTTCAACGGAGATACATTCCCGGCAAGTCTAATATGCCTTCAAGATAGAAATTAGGGCATCTTCCAGCTGTTAACATGATCATACTCACCAGCAGATCACCCTAGAGGATAAAGGAATATGATCTTTTCCCTGACAATATCGCCAACCTACAGAGTCCCAATCTCCATTAGATATTACGACATCAGTAAAGTTTATGAAAATTCTCTTCCCCAATTGAGCTTATTCCTCCAAAACTGTAAAACCCTCTGCAGATTTCTTTCCTCCAGCAACAATCAATTCCTCAGCAAGAGTTTTCCTCAGTAAAGTGTTTCTTCAGCAGGTTTAGGGTTTATTTCCCCAACAGATTACAGTCTCCCCAGTTTGAGTCTATTTCTATAACTACCACAAATTGTTGGCAAAGGACAGTTAGGGTTGATATCCCCATAGAGTTTCTACTGAATCAGAAATCATACCGGGTATTGTTCACCCTTATTCTCTCCAGACAAGTTGGCATCCATATCGGAAACTCAGTCAGACAGTACCTCAAAAGGTTATGAATCTCTTTTATCCCCAATAAGGGTATATAAGAATTAAATTCCCCAGTAGAGCGAGGAACGACCAATGTTCCTGAACTCTTTTATTCCCAAGCAGAAGTCAAACATTCCCAGTAGAGTATCCTCCAAAACATTAAGCAGGAATCCCCTGGCCAAGTATCCTCCAAAATAGAAAACAGGAATCTCCAACAAAGACATTCTAAACATGATTGAAGATTCATACTCTTCATCCCCAACGACAGTCGGAGATTTATTTTCCCTTGCCAAAGATGTTACACGAAGCTACCGTCAGAATCAACGACATCTAACATCCCATACATCATTTACGAAATATCATAACATATGCATACGAAACGAATATAAAACACTCTCATTTATTTTGAGAACATCATTACGCAATGCATTACATACGTCATGATATTGCATAAAGACTAACTTTATCTTTTCAGGTAAAGTCTACAAACATGACGGATATCATCAGTAACTTTCAAACAGGTCAAAGATTAATTCCCGAAATAAGTCGGGGCAACTATCAAAGACCAGGTGGTATGAATTCCCGAATAGGTCGGGTTTACCAATGAAGAGAATTATAGATCAATTCCCGAAACAAGACGAGGAGACCGTCTGCATGACCAAATGAATTTATTCAAAGATTTAATCTGAAAACATCTCTAAAAAAAGATTTCCTCGGAGACTGAATTCCGACAAGCATTTCCGTGGAGACTGAATTTCGACAAGCATTTCCTCGGAGACTGAATTCCGATAAGCATTTCCTTGGAGACTGAATTCTGACAAGCATTTCCTCGGAGACTGAATTCTGACAAGAATTTCCTCGGAGACTGAATTTCAATAAGCATTTCCTCGGAGACTGAATTCCGACAAGCATTTCCCTAGAGACTGAATTCCGACAAGCATTTCCTCAGAGACTGAATTCCGACAAGCATTTCCTCGGAGACTGAATTCCGACAAGCATCTCCTCGGAGTTTGAATTCCGACAAGCATCTCCTCGGAGACTGAATTCCGAAAAGCATTTCCTCGGAGACTGAATTCTGAAAAGCATCTTCCTCAGAGACTGAATTTTGACAAGCATCTTCCTCAGAGACTGAATGCTGAAAAGGATCTTCCTCATAGAATGAATTATGAAAAGCACTTCCTCAGAGACTGAATTTTTAAAAGCACTTACTTTAGAAATTTATTCTAAAAAGCATTTCCCTCAGAGATTTAATCTGACAAGCATTTCCTTCAGAGACCAAATTCTGAAAAACAGTTCCTTCAAAGATTTATTCCAATACATTTTCTAGTTGAATTTGGGCGTAGACATCTTTTGGTTCAGATAAAACCAAGCCTAGATTTATTTTGATATTCTTTTAGAAAAAGTCAGGTGTAGACTCATTCCAATACCTCTTCTAGTTGAAGTCGAGCATAGACATCTTCTGGTTCAGATAAAATCGAGCGTGGATTTATTCTGATATTCTTTTGGACAAAGTCGGACGTAGACTCCTTCCAAATACATCTTCTAAGACAAAGTCGGGCGTAGACTTAGTCTGATTTTCTTATCAACAGTTATCATGGATGGCATCTATAAGACCATCTCTAACGACTCTCCGTCACCTCTCCAAATGGCATCTTTAAGCCTATTCGCAGTATAATCAACCAACAATGTTACTTGGTGCACGTGTGAGTGCAAATTTCTATGCACTCAGGTGTTCAATCATCTTCTACCTTCAAGTCACGAATGGCAGACATTCCAATCTAACTCTTCAAGTTTAAGAAGATTGAACATGGGAAACTGTTGTAACCCAAAATATTCCCTCCCATTTTCTTCAAGACGTTCTTATAGGGTTCTCAAATTCTGAAGGATGCTCAATAATTGATCAGACAAATTCTCCTCCTAAGCAATGGATCCATAACTAGGGTTTTGTGTTTTTCAAGGAAGTTTAGGTTGAAAAGGTCTCGAGTGGTTTCCATGGTTCTACATAGGTCTTCAAAAATACTCATATCAAGTTTCAAGCCTTGCATCACAAGTTTTCTCAGTCAATGGCTCAGATGATTGAAAATTAATTGTATTGGGTAAAAAGTCAACTATGGTCAACATACAGTCAAACTTCAAGATTTTTGGTCAACGTCAATATTTTGAAGTGATATTTATCATTTGATCAAGGTTTGATCATGATTTTCTCTTATTTAATTTTTGCAATTTAAAATTCCTAGAGAAATTGTATAGGTCGTGCAGTTTAAATGTAATAACTTAGATTTACATTCTCGCACTTTTTCCTAATTATGTAACTGTACCAAAGCCATGTAATAGTTGTAGGCCTTTACTTTCTCGCGCTTTACTTTCAGTATCTTTATTTTTCTGCACTGATGATTATATGCCTGTATATATAATTGTTAGTAAATAGGCTTGTATGGTAAGATTTAAAATCAATCAGTAGATAACTCCTAACTAATCAAATAATATAATTGAACTGAACACACTGTGCACACGTACACCTCTAGGGTAACCTCTATTGTTTCCCTCGGATAAAAAACAGTGATGTCCTTCGAGCATAGGGATACCATTAGCAAAGACCGTTAGTTAAAAAATTATCATAAAGATCATAGTCCCTCGATGACCCTTTAATGTTGCCTTAGGTAAATGATCTTTCCCCTCGATGTTGCCCATGAATACATGATGATAGTCCCTTCGAATTGCTAAGGGTATCCCTATATGTTGCCTTTATGATTGTACAATGACCCGTGCTTGTCCCTCAAACATCCAACGATAGGGCTTCATACTAACTAATGGTAGGATAGAACTATCTAAAGGAAGAGTAAAAGAACAAAGACTTTTGAGTTGGTAGATAGTTCTTAATTGCTTGCTCACAAAAACATCTCTTTTCACACAAACACTTTTCTGAAATATTTTCAAAATAAACACTTTCTATGTGTTCTCAACTGATACGAGAATTATTACAAAGTTTCCGAACTTAGGAATTTTCAAAATATTTTCAAACTTACACATTCACAAAACATTTTCAAAAGCGAGCTAGCGATTAAGAGCCCGTAGATAACTACGGATGAAAAGGGTGCTAACACCTTCCCTTTTCATAACCTATCCCCCGAACTCAGAAAATTCTCAAAGGTCTTTCCTATTCTTTTCACCCTTTCCTTTTTTTTATAAAAGAAAAGTTGGTGGATACTCTTGCTATCTGCAACATTTACGATAAAACGCAAAACCTAAAAGTCAGTTCTCTCACTGTATTCGCTTTAATCAATAACTTTTGCCTAACTGGGATATAATTTTTTGCCCAAATTGCCTTTTTAGGTTTTCAATTTGTCGGGTGTACAATATATATATATATATATATATATATATATATATATATATATATATATATATATATATATATATATATATATATATATATATATATATATATATTTATATATATATATATATATTGATTTTTCTCGAACCCTTTTGGTTTGCCGGGATTCCCTTATTTTTTCCTAGGCTAGTCAACCTAGCGGGTCTCTTTAATGCGTAGTATCTTTTGACTATGTCTGTGTTCACATGGTGCGAAAAATCTGCACCGTCCATAGTGGTAAGTATCATAGCATCGCGAGAAAGTATCTTCTTTATTACAAATGGACCTTCGTAGGTGGGAGTCCATTTGCCCCTGGGATCACCTTGTGGTAGGATGATGCGCTTTATTACCAAGTCACTAGCTTGATATACCCGATGCTTGATTTTCTTGTTGAAGGTTTTGATCATACGCTTATGGTACATCTAGCCATGACACACCGCCACAAGCCTTTTCTTGTCAATCAAATTCATCTGGTCTAGCCTAGTATGAATCCACTCATCTTCGTCTAAGTTTGCATCTTTCATAATCCTTAGAGAAGGAATCTGGACTTCGATGGGTAGGACAACTTCCATACCTTAGACTAGAGAGAATGAGGTTAACTCAGTTGATGTACAGGATGGGGTACGATATCCATGAAGAGAAAATGGTAACATCTTGTTCCAATCTTTATATGTCATCGTCATCTTCTGTATAATCTTCTTGATGTTCTTATTGGCGGCTTCCACTGCACGACTCATTTTCGGTCGATATAGAGAAGAATTGTGGTGTTTGTTTTTGTACTGCATGCAGAGTTCAGTGATCATAGTGTTATTCAGATTGGTGCTATTGTCTATGATAATCCTTTTTGGGATGCCATACCAACAGACAAGGTTATGCTTGATGAGCCGAGCCATAACATTCTTGGCGATAGAGGCAAATGAGGTTTCTTCAACCCACTTCGTGAAGTAATAAATAACGACAAGGATGAAGTGATGTCTATTATAATCGATCGGCTTAATCTCTCCAATCATATCAATGCCCCACATTGAAAATGGCCAAGGATAAGTCAAGACATTCAGAGGAACTGGTGGCACATATGCTTTGTCAGCATAGATCTGGAATTTATGACAAGTTCTTGAGTGGTGATGGCAATCAGTTTCCATAGTCGACCAATAGTAACCTGCTCTCAGAATCTTCTTAGCCATTGTATGCCTGCTGGATTGAGTACCAAAGACACCTTCGTTCATATCCTCCATAATTTTCTCAACTTCCTTCTTGTCTACATAATGAAGCAAAGTTGAATCATGGTTGCGCTTGTACAAAATTCTGTTTCTCAGGAAGAACTTAGCAGAGAACCTCCGTAGGAACTTCTTGTCATTGATAGATGCCTCCTCGAGATATTATTTAGCCTTGAGGTACCTTTTCACTTCATGAAACCAAGGTTTTTCTTCTGCTCCGTCAGTGTCAACTTCATAGCAATGTGCCAGTTCGTCTAGTCTTTCGAGAGTAATTTGAGGAGCTTCATTGTCCCATCTGACTTTGAACATAAATGAAATAGTAGCTAATGCGTCTGCCAATTTATTCTCTTATCGTGGAATATGTTCAAAAGTGATCTCCTCGAAGTATGGGATTAAGGTCAGTACATACTCCCGATAAGGAATGAGATTCGGGTGCTTTGTATCCCATTCTCCCTTGATCTGACTAATGACTAAGGCCGAATCTCTGTACACATCTAAGAACTTAATTCTCATATCAATAGCAACCTTGATACTCATAATGCACTCTCCGTATTCGGCCATATTGTTGGTACAATCAAAACATAATATGGCGGTGAAGGGAGTATGGAAACCTTTGGGAGATATAATCACAGCACCAATTCCATTATCAAGCGCGTTGGAAGCTCCATCAAAAACCATAGTCCATTGTGATCTTGGCTCAGGTCCTTCATACGGTCCAGGTTCTTCGCAATCTATAATTAGCATAATGTTCTCATCCAGGAATTTGAAATTCATAGATTGGTAATCGTCTACAGCTTGATGAGCCAAATGATCTGCCAATACACTTCCTTTGATTGATTTATGAGTGGTGTACTGAATATCGTATTATGTCAAGACCATTTTCCATCTGGCTATCCTTCTAGAGAGAGCGGGATTCTCGAATATGTATTTGATTGGATCCATCTTAGAGATCAACAAGGTAGTATGAGTCAACATATATTGTCTTAGTCGGCAAGCAGCCCATGCCAAAGTGCATCAAGTTTTATCGAGCAGTGAGTATCTTGTTTCATAGTCGGTAAATTTTTTGCTAAGGTAGTATATTTCATGCTCTTTTCGACCAGACTTGTCATGTTGGCCCAATACACACCATATTGAATTCTCTAACACTGTTAAGTACATGATAAGAGGTCTTCCTTTAACTGGAGGCATCAAAATCAGAGGTTCTTGGAGGTACTCCTTGATCTTGTCAAAATCTTGTTTGAAAGTCATCGTTCCACTTCACTACTTGATCTTTCTTCAGTAACTTGAAGATTGGCTCACAAGTAGAGGTCAAATTGAAAATAAATCTGGCAATGTAGTTCAATCGTCCCAGGAAACCTCTGACTTCCTTTCAGTACGGGGAGCTTCCATTTCTTGAATGGCTTTGAAGTTGGTGGGATCAACTTCAATACTTTACCACTGACAACGAAACCCGGGAGTTTATTGTATCTCACCCCAAAAATGCACTTTTCCGGATTCAACCTCAGCTTGTACTTCTTCAGCCTCTCAAACAGCTTGTGTAGATGGTCAAGATGTTCCTCTTTAGTCTTAGATCTGGCTATCATGTCGTCGATGTAGAGCTCTATCTCGTGATGGATCATGTCATGGAACAAAGCTACCATAACATGTTGATATGTTGCACCGACATTCTTCAAACTGAAAGGCATGACTTTGTAACAGAAAGTGCCCCACTGTGTGACGAAGGTAGTTTTCTCAATGTCTTCAGGTTCCATCTTGATATGATTATAACCCTAGAAATTGTCCATGAAGGAGAAAACCTTGTGTTGAGTTGTGTTGTCAACCAGAACATCAATATGTGGAAGTGGAAAGTCATCTTTAGGGATCGCCCTGTTCAGATCCATGTTGTCTACACACATATGTACCTTGCCGTCTTTCTTAGGTACCGAAACCACATTCGCACCCCAATGAGGATAGATGTAACAGCTAAGAAACTTGCGTTGAATTTCTTCAAAACCTTAGCCTTGACCTTTTCTGACATCTCGGGACTCATACGACGAACCTTCTGCTTTATTGGATAACAACCCTCTTTCATCGGCAAACGGTGAACCACAATATCAATATTGAGGCCTGGAATGTCCTTGTAAGACCAAGAAAATATATAGACATATTCATGCAACATTTGGATTAACATGTTCTTGACGATGTCCTCTAGATTGGCACCTATCTTGATTTCTTTCTTGTCTCCTTCAGTACCCAAGTTTACAACCTCGACCGGTTCTTCATGTGGTTTTATAACCTTTTACTCTTGCACTAACATTCTGGAAAGTTCTCCAGGTACTTCACAATCTTCCTTTCCTTCGTCCTCGGCTTGGTAGATCTGATTTTCCAAGTCATAAAGGGAAATAGAAGAACCATTATCAACGTGATCCATAGTGGATGTGGATCTGCAATTTATTGTGTAGGTATGTGTAAGAACACATAGCTATTTGAAAGTGATAAAAATAAAAGAAAAACAAAGAGCACAAAATTTAAATGCAAAACATCGAATGCTTTATTAAATGAAAATATGTTTATGAAATGACAATCCTTAACAAATGGACCACTGTGCCCCGGGTAAGGCATAAGGCTTAAAGTCATTGTTTAAAAATTACATAGCCAAAACATTGAAAGCAAAAAGAAATAGAAAATGAAATTTACTTATGACTAAAGGAGATCGAGATAAGGTCTTCAGTCTTCCAGTTGTTAGTTCCATTGCCGATGGTAGGAAAGGTCCATCTATCGAGGTCGTAGTCACTATCAGCATCTTCTATCGCGTTGACTCTATTGTTGCTGATGCAGAATGGTGATCTTCCAACACACACATGACGAACAACCCTCTAAGCCTTTGTATTAAAACCTAAACCAAATTTTTTAGATTTTTACGGAATATCAGGAAGATGAACCCAAGTAGTACAACCAACTTCTTCTACTACAATGCTAGCATCCTTCAAAGAAGCCATTCTTGGTGGAACCCTGGTAACTCTGGGAATAGCAGAAACATATTCTATAGAGGAATGAGGGATAACTTCAAAAGTCTGATAGGGAGTTTCGATGAATTCGCCGTCCATCTCTACATACCGAAATGAGTTTAAATGACTCACCATATACTCTTCTTCACCGCAGACTGTAACAACCTTCCCTTTCACATGATATTTTAGCTTTTGATGTAAGGTTGAAGTAACAGAACCTGCCCCATGAATCCAGGGGCGTCCAAGTAAACAAGAATAGGCCGGACGAATATCCATTACATATAAAGTAGAATCGAAAACCTGTAAACCCACTTTGATTGGGAGATCCACCTCTTCATGTACCATCCTCTTTGACTCGTCAAATGCCTGAACTATAATATCACTGGGCTTCAACATAACCCCTTCATAGTCAAGCTTATCAAGGGCACCCTTTGGTAGAACATTCAACAAGGAACCTGTATCAACCAATTCACGAGTTAAAGTAGTTCCCCTGCATTCAATGGAGACATACAGGGCCTTGTTGTGATTTCTTCCCTCCGGAGTCAAATTCGCATCAGAAAAACCTAACCCATTGTCAGTCGTTAATCTAGCAACATAAATCTTAAATTGATCGGCATAAATTTCTTGTGGCACGTCAGTGGACTTTAAGAACTTTACTAAATCCCGTGCGTGGGCTTCATAACACAGTAATAGGGATAACATGGAGATTTTAGATGGGGTCTACCCTAGCTGTTCAACAATCTTGTAATCAATTTTCCTGATGATTTTCAATACCTCTTCCAAATCTTGTTTGGAGGTATCTTCAGCTGTAACTTCCTTAGGTGTCTCCATTTGAGAAGGCTCTGTCATTTTCTCTTTGCTCTAAGCCTCAGTAATTAACTCGGTAGTGGTAACTCGAACTGGTGTGGAAGCATTCTTCAGAGTGATTTCCAGGGAGAAAACCCTTCTGCTTCTAGTAACTTTACTCGTCCCAACAATATTGTCGATAGAGGGATCAGTAACCTCAATACCTTCATTCTCAACAGTTGATAGTTCTTGCTTAACGCCATGGTAGTAGACGACGAATCCATAGTTCTAAGGGATAGCTTTGTCCGGGGAATGTGGAATTAGTTCGGGTTAGGTGATTATCAGAGGAGCAACTTTGGGTTTGGCAGTGATCTTTACAAGACCCTTGGAAGTGATCCTGATAGGAGTGCTAGAAATTACAGATAAGTCTTAAAACAAATTCTCAATAGACAAAATCTTCTAAACTAGAATTAGGTGATTATCCATTAGACGCTGAATACCTTCTTTCAGTAACCTGCAACCATTGGGTTGGGCTGCGCAGCAGTAACATCTTTCAATACAACCCGAAAATAAACTGGCTTGCAACAGATTCTTATTAATGATCAAGAGGGGAGTAGCCAAATCACTTACAGTAGAAACATAAAGAATATCATCAATAACACTTATGCCTTTGTCGTGCTTCAACATAGGTGCAGTAATCACATTGGGGGTCTCGGGTGGATCAAACTCAATCTCTTTATTGCCAATCATGTCTTAAATTTTGTTCTTCAAGGCCCAACAGCTATTGGTGCCGTGCCCGGGGCTATTGGAATGGTAGGCACACTTTACATTTGGATTATAATGGGGAGAGGAGGTGTTGGGATTCTAAGGAGGATCCCTTAACGTTATCAGATCTACTTTCAAGAGATGTTGCAATGCCTAAGATAATGGCATGCTTATCTTGGTAAATTGTCTTCTCGGTGCATCTGAGCTACGTTGATTGTTTTGTTGATGTTGTTGTGGAGGTGCAGGATTAGAAATTAGCACCGCTCCCACAGATTGATTGTGATTACCTCTAGTACGACCCTTCTGGCCATATACCGCATTGGTTTCCTTTTCACTATTGACGTCTTCTTTAGAGTACTCGAAGATGCAGCCACTTGAATGTTTCCGCTTTGAATTCCACCTTCGACACTCTCACCTGTTAATATCAATTCGGTAAAACTAGATGAAGAACTTCGAATCAGATGATTAAATAAAGGCCCTGTTAAAGTGCCCATGAACATATCAACCAGCTCCCTGTCAGATGATGGAGGTTGCACTCTTCTAGCCAGATCTCTCCATTTTTGGGCATATTCTTTAAACCCTTCATTTGATCCCATAGTCATACTTTGTAGTTACACACGCGTTGGTGCAAGGATAGTATTATATTGATACTGTTTGTAAAAATCAGAAGCCAAATCTTCCCAAGTGCGGATGTTGGTTCCTTCCAGCTGATAGAACCATTGGAGTTGTTTCCCAGATAAGCTCTCTTGAAAGAAGTGAACCCATAACTTTCTGTCAATAATATGGGGTTGGATCTTCCGGATGTAAGACCTCAGATGCAACTTAGGACGGGAAACATCGTCATATTTGGAAAAATTTGGGACCTTAAATTTGTGGAGGATAACAACCCTCGAGATAAGACCCAACTCTTCAAAATCCACCCCATGCACTTTCTGGATTTCCATGGCATTCAGACGATCTTCTAGTTGTTTGTATTTGTCATCAGCGGGAGGAGACTGTTCATCAGAGTAGTCTTCTTCATCAGGAATTTTACTAGAACCAAGGTTGCTTTCCCACTCAACTTTGTTACTAATACCGTCTTCCTCTTGATTTTCATCTTCATCTGATGGAATATCATAAGCTTGAACCTGTTTGGTAGGACCTTTAAACCTTCTTCACATGTTAAGGATACTAGTCGATTTCCTAGGCTTTTTCTTCTTGGTGATGAGCGCCATCAGTTCTTGTTACCCCTTGGCTAAGTTCAGGAGCGTCTCTTGGAATTGGGCGTTTTAAGCTTGAAGGTCTTTTATGGTTTGTTCGAGATCCATCTTTTACTGAAATAAACAATAAGAAGATAAGAAAGTATGTCTTGGGAAATACCTATTATGTAATGACATGCATGATATATGGATGCAATGTTTTCAAGGATCTCTTAGGATAAACAGAAATGAAATGTTAGAAGTTGATTATGGCTGCAGCTTTGATTGAAGAACTTTGTGTCTTTGGACGTCATTCTATGAGAATCAAGATCACCATGTCGAGTGGGTCCTAGCCTTTGACTCAAGATAATGTACTTCAGTTTTTGACGGCATCTGGTTAGAGGAAAATAAATATCCTTGCCCCTTGCTAGACGTATGTCTCATAATAAACCTGCATCACAAACCCTTCAGATTATTGAAATGATCAGTGAAAATGATATGGTATGATGTCATGATGTTACAATGTCATGTTTAAGCAGATAACAAACACAAACAAAGCATACAAGAGCCTTAGGTTTAAGGCTTGCATGGGGTTCGTAGGTAAATACCCTCTTGAAGTTTAATTTGGATCGACATGTCCTAAGAATAGTAATCGGGTTCTAGGAGTCTCATATCACTGATATTTCTCACAGGCTTTGTTTCAGCAGAGCAACTGACTTGCCATCGAAATATCCCGAGAGTTGAATCTCAATGAGTGTTGCATCGAGTATCATCCAACTTTAGACTGCACTAAAGTCGGCCATCTCACTACCTTATAATGGCTAAGTTCGGTCAATTATGGTTCTAAAAGTCAGTTAGTGCTTATGACACCATGCGGAAGCCTAGTATTATCCTTGACTGACTCAAGGGACACCAGTATAAACCAAAGCATCGCACTAACGTAGCCATCACTTCAACCAGATCGGTCTATGCCGTACAGTTTCCATGATCTATAGCTACTTACCTAAGGGTACCCCAAGATCCGGATGTAGGATCTTTACAAGAAAGTAAACCCAAGCAACCCAATTAAAGATAAAGAAGATAAAGAAAACAATTTAAAGCAATTTAAAGGTGATCTAAACTCTAAGGTAACCCCTTGTTGTACTCCAATATTTGCCTTTAATATCCCTTTATCATACCATATTGATTCAATCACAACAAGATCACATTAAGGCTTTTGGTTCTCCTCCCTATCTTTAGATTTGCTCTTTGAGGAATCACCAAGCACCTTGACTTGTTTTTATTTTATGATCATGCATGTTTTGTTTTGACTTTCCTTTTAATTAATAAAGTGCAATGTTGGTTTGTCTTACTTGTTAATAATGTAGGTAAAGGCAATATGGCTTAGCAAGTTGATCCATGGGTTCATGAGTTTATTTCCATGCCCTATTCATTAAAGCTTGAGAAATTCAAACCTCACCATTGAATTTTTTTTGGAAGAAATGGCATGGCAAGGTTTATTTTGGTTCACCATATTTCAAAGTTATCAAGATTGATTCCAAAGTACAAGGGGTTGATTGAAGAGGTTGTCATGGTTGGACAAGGCCTTGTTCCCATTGGTCACAAGTGCATATTTCTCTCAATTATCAAGATATGGAAGTGGTTTTGGTTGCTATGAGTTCTAAATATCATACTCAACAACTTCTATCTACAAAGCAAAAGTGTTGGTACAATAAGGTTGTTTAAAATTGTCAAAGTTCCTCAAAGCATTTTCTTGATCTATAAGATAGGGTTTTGAACTTTAAAGAAGTATATCTTGCTCATCTTTTGGTATTTTTGAGTGATTCCAAAAACATCCTTCTCTTCAAAGGGTTATTAACAAATCACTTCAAATGTTTCAAGGATCTTTCATGTGGAAGAAACTTGATGATGAAGAAAGATTACAAGCCCTCCAGATAAACCCCCAACTTCCCATGTGTGACTTAAATGATCATAACTTGGTCAATTTTTATCACCTTGAGCCCACTCATTTTCCACAATGATCTTGAGTATGTGAACTTTATTCCTTCTTTTATGTGCAAAGTGAGAAAATGGATGGAGGATGCCTTAAGCATACAAAAGATTATAGGTCATTTCATGATTTTTTGCCAACTTCAACAATTCATAACTCTCTAAATTTTTGGAGATTTTGAATGTTTCAAGTTTCAAAATGTCATTTAAGAGGTATATTTCATGCCATCTTTTTTGGTCAATAGAAAATTCCAAGAGGAAGGCCATGTTTGGATGCAAAACATTATAGGTCACTTTTGAAGAAAAACTTGAAATATTTCTAAGTATGGAAAGTCAACCTTTTTTCCCAACTTTGACTTGCAACTTTCAGCTCAAACATCCATTTGATTATATTCTTTTTCCATTGCAAAGCTTGTAACCTCATCTTTCTAAAGCATCTAAAACCATGCCTTAAGACCCCTCGAGCTGAGAATTCCATTGTTTCAAAACTGGTAACTTAGAATTGAAGTTTCATCGCAAGTTAGAATTTGAATTTCATGTTACAACTTCTAACCCCCAAATTAGCACACGTTTTGGGTCTAAACATGATTAGCCAACTTTCCCAAATGGATTAGTGCATTAAAACACACGTTTTGGATGAGTTTTGACAAAAGAGAAGTCACACTTTCTTCATGATGCAGACCCACACAAATTCTCTCCAAATTGCATCATTCACCCTTCCTTTTGATCCCATTTGCTTCTCCTATAAATACACGAGCTATCCCATTCGTTTTCTCAAGCTTGAACAACCAAAATCACCCTGCCAAAATCGCTCCATAACTCACTTTTCTGCAACTTCGAAATCATTGTTCAAGGCTTTTTCAATCCATTTTTTCTATCAATTCACCTTCCTTGATCTTCCCTGAAGCTAACAGAAGAAGAATTGAGCCTTGAAACCTTCTGAATTGATCTGACCAAGTCCATTTACAGAGCTCTGCAACTAAACTTCAATAGGTAGATTTCTCCATCAATTCTTCCAAACTTTGATATCATTGTGAAGCTCTCATTGCCCTGGTTCTAGTCGCAACACTTTCTTTTAACTGGAAACATGTTTTGGCCATGAATTTTCAAATTCCTTTTCAAAACTTTCCTTCCAAATTACTTGAGCTACACTTTATATAAATTTTTTGCGAAGGTGCGGTTGTCTTCGTATTAATGAGACGAAGCGAATGGTACCGGTCTCGTGCTCTAATTTTACAATTCGAGCAAGCTCGATTTGAGACTGGCTGGAGGTTGAATATGAATAATGTGTCATCCTTCAACAAATGAAACAACGCCATTTGGAATTTTTGAATATCTGATTTAATTAATGATCATGTGTGTTATTCACTAATGACCATGATATACACAACGCGTCTGATCCATTGGATCAGCTTACTAACGCGTTTTGACTCTCATCCATTGGTCCACATTTTTTTGACTTTATTTTATTTTCTGATTTTTATATTTAAACTATTTTAAACTTCAAAAAATCATAGAAAATTCATTTTAAGTCCAAAAAATCTGAAAAAATTATGAAAAATATTTTTGATTTTCCTCTTTCTGACTTTTATTTTTTTACAATTTTATTGTGTTTGGATGTTTTTTTATAAATTTTCACTTTATTTGAATTGTTTTAAATGTTTAAAAATACTTTTATGCATTTTAAATTCTAAAAAAATATGAAATAATCCAATGATATTGTGAAAAATATTGGTGACCTCATTTATTTTTTATTTCTGACTTTCTTTTTTTTTTAATCATTTTTGGTTTATTTTACTCATTTCTTTTAATTTTAAAAATAGTTTCTGACTTTAAAAAATTACCAAAAATTTTATAAAAAGATTTGAGTTCATTTCTGAGTTTTATATGGTCTCACTTAATCTTTCTTGATTAATTTGAACATAGTTGATATTTTTCTCTCTTATTTCTATTTTAAAACATTTCAAAACCCTTTTTAATGCATATATTAAATGTAATATCATTTTGTATTATTTTCTGGCTGATCTTGGGTTGAATTTTTGATCATGAACTTTATTAACATCATTGGATCCATGGTGTTGAGTCTAACTCCATAAAATGGATGAATGATTTTAATAATAGTTTGATTAAATTTTAATTTAAAAATGATTTGTATATTCTTTCCCACCCCTCTTCATCTTATCCCTTTTCTTATTGTACTAAGTGTTATTGGAGCATGATCTCTATATCATGTCTCAAAACAAATGGTGCATAGATTTCTATTGACCAACCTCAAAATAGGTGCGACTTCTATATAAGTCCACTTACGATTGCTTAACATAGTGCTAAATTTTGTCCCGATTTGAATAAATGATCATTCGTGGCCCAAACCTATGTTTGTAAGCCCAAGTATGTTAATTTGATCTCTTTGATTCAATAACCTTGAGATTCATCGTGTGGAGGCTTTGGTTCTACCAATCCTCTAATGGATCTACATCACTTTTGGTCAACACAGATAATTTAAACATCGTTGATCATTAAATGTTACTTTTGAGGATTCCAAAATGGATGATATACTTGACATAAAGCAAATGAAATTCATTGTGTAGAGGCTTTGGTTCTACCAATCCCCAAATGAGTTCCAAATGCAAGTTTCAAGATGGTTATCTAACTAACCACTAATTACTAATAATTGACTTTATTTTGTGTTTTTTTTATTTTATGCTCTTTTATTTTATGAACCATTTACTTTAGCATTTACGTTTCATGCTATTTTTCATCTTTGCTCACTTGAGCATTTACTTTCTTGTCATTTTTATTTTTCTCACTTGAGATTTTCTTTTCTTTTTGAAGATACTTAATAATCAACATGAACCATAAATAAAATACTTTAATGATACTTGGACTATTTGGTTACTATCCTTGGGATTATGGAGTATTGGACTTCTTGGACTTAGAATTAGAAACTTTGGCCTATGTTGGAGACCTTGTGACCTTAATTGATATTTTGTCTGGAGTTCTTGGGGTTTACCTCATGACATTGGGTTGTTTGTTTGTTTTGTGTGCAGGTTATTATGATTACATACTTTGTTTATAATCTGGAATTCACCCGTATACAGCCGTTAATCTGCCCAATTTTTGCGAAGACTTAATACAATTGAAGTTTGATTCTCTCAAGAGGTCTAGTATCTTTGCTTTCTTGGTTTCAATCCAAAGAATGAGAGTTCTATCTTGACTCATAATGTCAAGTATTGGATTCTTGTTGGGTAGATGATTCTTCTCCCTAGCTTTTACCTCGTGCTTTAGGATAGTATTTTCTTCTCCTCATATCTTCTTTAATTTCAATAATCTTCTCCCTCCTTTTGAAAACTCTTCTTGTTTCTAAACTTGAACCACTTTCATAATAAACTTGGACTTAGGTCCATGCATTTTCAAAACATTTTCATAAATAAACTTCAATCTATTTAATAATACCTTGAAATTTTTTGTGAGAAGATTAAAAGTCAATCAATCTCATTTAAAACCATTTTGCCACTTTGGCTTTTTACTTTAAAACTTTTCTCAAAATATTGGACTCTTGTCAATCTTTGTAGTGATGCAAACAATTATACTTCTACAATATGTAGTGAAGTGAGATACTTTCCACTTGGGTGTTGAGTGAGGCATTGTTAATTTTAAAATCCAAGCCATATCCTCCACTTTGAGATGATACAAATTCTCCTTTCTCATGATTGTGGGTAGTAAGTATGTTTTCCACACGGACAATGACGATGATGTCTTATCTCATAAAATTAACCAACACACTTGTGTTTTAATAAATTTTCAAAAGGTGAACTACGTGTACCCTAATCCCCTATTGCACGAGAGGTGGTACGTAGACACTAAAGGTTCGCAGTCGCGGAGGGTGCAAAAATCATAAAAAAAATACTTCTTTTCTCACCTCCACCATCTATTTTTTATACAACATTTTATAGTCAAAATATACAGATTTTACAAAGAGGTTCCTGCAGAGTACTGTAGATGTTTAGGGTGCTAATACCTTCCCTTTACATAACCAACCCCCTTACCTTGAATCTTTCCCCCTCTTTTGGGTTATTCGCTCTTTTCCCTTTCCTTTGGAAACAATAAAGTGCGGTGGCGATTTTTATTTTGATCTGTATAAGTCTAGTCAATCCAATGGCTTAGTCTTAAACATTTCTACCGCTACAGAAAAAATGGCGACTTCACTGGGGAAAGATTGACCTCTTGTTGGTCTATTCTTAAGTGGGTTGAGCCTATCTTTTTTAATATATGTATATGTGTTATTGTTGTTTATGTGTTATATTATTTGTTGTATATATGTTTTCCTAGATTTTCCTGGTTTTCAGGGTGCATGGTGATTACTTATAAGTCTTATACCCGAACTTGGGAAAACTTTAAGATAGGAAGGGAGGTATAGTCATGCTAACTTTGAGGGAGTAATCCAAAAAAAGGAGGCATGAGATCTCCCACTCAATGGAGGCCCCTTTGACTGTAGTGTCGTTTATCGAGTAATCGGGAAGACGTACTACTTTCGACCTGGGAGCCTGCTAAAGCTGAGGACCGTAGGTCACCTAACCCATCTTGGCATTTTAGGTGTAGTGCTAAAGCTATGACGGAGTAATCCGGAAATATTTGTCACGCGATACTACGCTCGAACGAGCTTTTCTTGAGAATATTATTAATTACTGAGTTAATCGAGAAGTTGGTAATATCCGAAGGAAGGATGTAGACTTTGGGAACCTCTAGAACCTTGTTCAACATGTGATAACTTTTAGACCATACCTTATGGGTAGTACCTTCGACCTCATGCTCGTGACGTTGAACCTATGAACCCCATGTTTGTGATATTGTGTGTGATTGTTGCATCATGCATCCATGCACTCATAAGCATCTTTTGAAGAAATTTTATTTCAAAGGACTTAAAAGTTGACCATTTGCGAATATCTCGGTACCTTTTGACCATGGTTTCTGGAAAAAGAAAGACCGGAAAATACAGTTTCAAAGATCCCAAGATAGATGAGTTGATCAGTCTAATTCCCGAGATTGAGTGTTCTGCAGATTTTTGGAAGAAGTATGGATCCATCATTCCTCTAATGAAGCTTAGGATGAAGGAGGGTATTCTCTCGACCTTTGTCGAGTTCTATGATCTGATGTATCATTGCTTTACTTTCCCTTATTATCAGTTGATGCCTACTGTGATACGGTGGTAGAACCGACTGTTATACTAGTTTGTGTTTTGTATTCGCAAATGTCGCGGTAAGCAAGAGTCGTCACCGACTTTTATTTCATCCAACTAAAGAAAAGGAAAAAGAACAGAAAAAACCTTTTTCGAGAATATTTTTGAGTACGGGGGTAGATTATAGAAAGGGAAGGTGTTAGCACCCTTTCTATCAGTGGTTTTCCACGGGCTCTTAGGTACTTGCTCATTTTTAAATTGCTTGTGTGTGCTTGTTTTGAAAAGTTTTACTTTACTTCGTTTTAACCCTTGTTTTTGTCCTCAAGAGTGTTACAAAGTTGTTTTTTGAAAAATTTGCTTGAAAAAGTGTTCGGTGTGAAAAAAGTTTGTTTGTTTGAGCAAGTACCTAGGAACTAATCTACCTACTCGAAAAAGACTGTTCGTTTTCCTTTAGACAATGCTATCCCATTATTGAGAAATAGGTAGCATCGTCGTTGGAGTTTTAAAGGAACGTTCGAAGGGACGAAATGGTCACTGAAGGCAACAAGTAAGAATACCTTAGCATTTCGAAAGGACTATCGTCATAAGATCAATTCATAGGCAACTCCGAGGGACAAGTAGGGACTGCGATCTTTATGAAAACTTTGAATCGCAGGTCATTACTAAGGTATCCCTACGTTCGAGGGACACAACCATTATTTCTGAGGCAACCAAGTGAGGCAAACCCTAGGAGTGTGAGTGTGCAAAAGTGTTTGATTTCAGTTATTTATCTTGTAATTTAGTGATCTAGGATTGATTCATTGGTCATACACGCCTAAGTTTTTTAACAATTATATATAGGCATATGAAATATAAGAGCGAGAAAATAACAGTCATACGTTATTATAGGGCTTTTGCAGATACATGATTATCTTGGACTGAAAATAAAAATGCGGAATATAAACCCTAATTACTATTACAACCTTGAAACAATTACAATAATAATAAAAAGAAATAAAATGCGCGTGGCAAATTTAAATGCGAGAATTAAAGGACCCTAACAATCTAATTGAAAAAATAATTAGGTTATTATTATTATTTTTTTGAGAAAATTAATTAAGTTATGTACAAATTAAAAACCTAATTTCTAATTAATTTAAATTATATAGAAAAATAATTAAATTGCCCTAAATAATTAAACTAATTAATTAAAGAAAATAAAAATATTATGAAAAAAAGATTTTTATGCTTTTTGTGATTTTGAGTTAATAATAAAAAATGATTTTTTATGTTATTTTGTAAAAAGAAAATTATTAATGAACTAATAAAAACAAGAAACATTAAAATATAAAAGAAAGAATGGGTCTGTTTGTGAAGCTGGAAATGGAGGTGTAAGTCTGAATTTACTAGGCCCAATAATGCTCAAGCCCAATCCCTGCGCGTGATTCAGTGTACCCTCTTTCTGATGGCGTACCATGGTCCCCTCTTGTATGGGACGTTGGATTGGTGAGAGAAATGATCCATTAGTTGGATTACTGGAGTGCAAGATAGGCTCCTGGAAGCATGGTGTACGTGATCTGCAATTAAAGGGTAAGAAAACAATAAAACATTGAGACCAGGGGTTGAACCCAGGTCATTTCGCTTCCAAACATATGCCTTTGCCACTGGATCACATGTGTTCAATTGTTAATAGGATACTAACAATATATAATATATGAAAACAAAGTGGATCACTGGAAAATAAAAAAACGCACGCGAGCTATTTGAATGGCCCAATTATGATTAGCCACGTATCTTCTTCTTCCCCTGTCCGTCGTTTTAGGCCTGTAACCTTTACCTACGGCTAAGCTTCCATGGCTATAACCCCGTGACTTTCAAAAATTACGTACAAGAAATATAAATAAGATTCAAGACCATGGATCGATTGGGTTTGACCCTCTGATCACAATGGTATCCTTCATTAGGGTCAATTGTTCCGGCATTTAAAATCCCCAAAGCAACAAGGCAAACCCTAGTTATGGCAAGTATTCATACAGGCGTTAAAGCTTCAATTATATGGTCTAGAAACGTTGCAAACATGACAACAAACACAAATATACCATTGAAACATGTTCATGATGCAAGAATCATAGAAATTAGATTTTGAGAAAGAAGCAAACTGTGATGATCGCATGTCCTGTTTCTGGGCTTGGGAGGACTGGTAAATCATTGGAACGTGTTCCAGAGATGCCCAGGAATCAATTGATGGCTTTGAAAGTCCTTGAATTGGCCTCTAAGCTGGAAATCGATCTACCACTTTTTGGAAAAATTTTCAGTTTTTGTATGCAGCTTTTTCGACCTCGAATCCTCTTTCTTGTGCACTGGTTGTGTTCTATGTATGTAATAGAACGAATTAGGTCAACAAAAACAATTGGTATCTTTTTCATTCATGGAGATTTGATTTGGTTTTTATCTTGTATGATATGTTTCTATATCAAGCCGAATCATACCATTTTCATCCCAATCATCCTTGGAACGATTTGATTTGGTTTGACAGCATATTTGCATTATGATTCCATTCAAAATCAGATCAAAAACAAATCTTCCATATCTTATATCATTTATTTGATTTAATTTGGATTTTAAATGATAAAAAATCAAAATAAATTAAATAAATAAAGACAATAATATATGGTAGATTTTTTGGGTCGTGGATCATGTTGGAAGCATAATGCAAGCTTAAAAAATTAGGCCCATTTGGCAAAAAATGCATTTGTGAGCACATTTGACTTTTGGCAATTTTCCAAAAAGGTCAACTTTGACAATGCATATCTCCTACAATTTTAACCCTAGAGATGTGTTCTTGGACTTTTTAGAAAGCTTAGGATGTCCCCTAAACAACCCTTTTGATCTCATCTCAATTGGGTCTTCCATGTTCATGTAAGAAGCTTTGACCCAAAAGGTGTTTTTGTTGACTTTTCAAAAGGACCTATAATGTAGAAATTCATATCTTTTGATGAGTATATATTTTGAACTTGAAGGCTGAAGATGAGTGGTAGGAAATTTCATCCTCTTCAAAATGAGCTTTGGATGGAAAATTTATGATAAAGTACGAAGAAGTTATGCTTGGTCAAAGTTTGGTTGACTTTTCCTAAGAAACCCTAATTTAGCAACTTTTGTGTTTTAATGAATTATGAGCATTCCTTGAGGAATCATGATCAACCCTTGATCAAATTATGAATATAACTTTAAAATGTTGATGTTGACCAAAAATCTTGACGTTTGACTGTATGTGGGCCTCAGTTAACTTTTGACATAATACAGTCGATTCTCAAGCATTTGAGTAATTGACTGAACCAACTTTTTGTGCAAGGCATGAAACTTGACATGGATGATCTTGAGAACATATTGGGACCATGGAAGGCCTTTTGGACCTTTGGAGTTCACACATCTTGATAAAAATGGAAACCCTAGTTTGAGGTACATTGTCTTAGGAGAGAGTTTGTCTGGTCAACTCTTGGGCATCCTTGAGCAAGTTAAGGACCTCAATGGACATGTATTGAGTAAAATGAGAGGGAAAATTTTAGGGTACAACAGCTGCCCCTGTTCAATCTTCTTAATCCTGAGGATGAAGATTGGCTGTCTTCCTTTCATAATCTGAAGGTGGAAGATGATTGAACACTAGATTGCCCAGAAATTTGCACTCGCATGAAGTGATACTTGATTTAGTAATATTAGGAATGGGCTTACAGATGCCATTTGGAAGTTGACAGAGAATCGTCGGAGATGGGCTTAAAGATGCCATCCAGAAAAGATATTGGTTGCATAAGAGATTCCTTAGCGAGAGTTCCTGTACCTGCCGTTGAGGAGGACTTCACCGGGGAATGTAGATTTATGTCATGGGAAATAGAGTATAGGAGCTTCAGCTGTCCATTACTCTACTGGGGAATTAACTCCTGATTGAGGAAGTGGAGGTAAACTGCATATCTGGTCAGGGTCCAGGCTGCACAACGACTTACTGGGGGAATGTGAAATTTACCGAAATTAGGGATGAAAGAGAAGGAACCTGGATAGTAGGGTTACTTCAGAATGAAAGCCAGGATAGTAGGGTTGTTAGAAGGAACCTGGATAGTAGGGTTACTTCGGGATGAGATCCTGGATAGTAGGGTTGTGAGAAGGAACCTGGATAGTAGGGTTACTTTGGGATGAGAGCCTGGATAGTAGGGCTGTGAGAAGGAACCTGGATCATAGGGTTACTTCGAGATGAAATCCTGGATAGTAGTGCTATGAGAAGGATCCTGGGTCGTAGGGTTACTTTGAGATGAAAGCCTGGATAGTAGGGCTGTGAGAAGGAACCTGGATCGTAGGGTTACTTCGAGATGAAAGCCTGGATAGTAGGGCTATGAGAAGGAACCTGGGTCGTAGGGTTACTTCGAGATGAAAGCCTGGATAGTAGGGCTTATGGGAAGGAAACTGGATAATAGGGTTACTTCGGGATGAGAGCCTGGATAGTAGCGCTGTGAGAAGGAACCTGGATAGTAGGGTTACTTCGAGATGAGAGCCTGAATAGTAGGGCTGTGAGAAGGAACCTGGATAGTAGGGTTACTTCGGGATGAGAGCCTGGATAATAGGGCTATGAGAAGGAACCTGGGTTATAGGGTTACTTCGAGATGAAAGCCTGGATAGTAGGGCTATGAGAAGGAACCTGGTTCGTAGGGTTACTTCGAGATGAAATCCTAGATAGTAGCTCTTATGGGAACGAACCTGGATAGTAGGGTTACTTCGGGATGAAAGCTTGGATAATAGGGCCTATGGGAAGGAGCATGGATAGTAGGGTTACATAGGGATGAGAGCCTGGATAGTAGGGCTGTGAGAAGGAACCTGGATAGTAGGGTTACTTCGAGATGAAAGCCTGGATAGTAGGGCTATGAGAAGGAACATGGGTCGTAGGGTTACTTTGAGATGAAAGCCCGGATAGTAGGTCTTATGGGAAGGAACCTGGATAGTAGGGTTACTTCGGGATGAAAGCCTGGATAGTAGGGCTTATGAGAAGGAACCTGGGTCGTAGGGTTACTTCGAGTAGAAAGGCTGGATAATAGGGCTTGTGGGAAGGAACCTGGGTCGTAGGGTTACTTCGAGATGAAAGGCTGGATAATAGGGCTTGTGGGAAGGAACCTGGATGTTAGAACAATGTTTGAATCTACTACCCTATATTTGAGTTTTGATGATAACAAAGTGAAAAGATTTAGTATTTATATGTTTCATGTTTGAACTATATGCTGCCTAAAATTACTATGCTCTGACTTGCAGATACGCTGATTAAAATAAGCAAGATCACTTCTTCAGCATCAGAATTTGATTTCATACACCAGCATCAGAAGTTGCTGAATCAGAACGTCAAGATCAGATGATCAACTCACGTACATGCTGAAGCTTGATGAACAGAACTGCGCGTAAACACTCTGATACAGAAACACAATAGTTCATCAGCAGCGAAGCAGAATCAGAATGAGCCAAGCCAGAACGTGCATTGAAGAAGCAACGGTACTGTGCATTGAAAGCTAATTAATCCCAACGGCCTCATTCTAGACAAGATCTGCTCAAAAAGGAAAGCTTGTTATTAGCATTGAATCAAGAATATTGCATTCAACGTTCATCTTCTCAAGTGCTATATAAACAAGGCTTCGAAGATTATAATGGCTAATGCTCTCCAAAATCTCTACACGCACAAAGCTGAACAATAATCTTCATCTACCAGTTTTGCTAAACCACAAACTCTGATACTCCATTAGTGTTTAGCAATCTAGTTTCTAAGCTTCATTTTGTGTATACATCACAGTTGTGATAAAGTTTTGTAGAAAACATTCACACACATTGTTTTATACCTTTGTAAGAAAGTGTTGCCTTGACAAACCGGATTGTGGTTTGAATCAAGAAGGCTTTAGCAGTTGTTAAAGCAGTCTGTAATATTCAGTTGAATATAGTGAATTAAGACCTCGTTGGAGAGAGGCGAAATCACCTTGACGGGTGGACTGGAGTAGTTTGAGATCAAACGAACCAGGATAAAAATATCTTGTCAATTGCTTTAAGATTTCAGTTTTACAATTCAACCCCCCCTTCTTGTGTTTTTCACCCCTTCAATTGGCATCAGAGCGTCTGGTTCTGAGCTAAAACACTTAACCGTGTCAGTACAAGATCCAACGTCAGAAAAACACAATGGCAGGAAACAATTCTCACTTCAGCAATGACAATAACGAGGACAGAGACAGATTCAGTGGCAAACCTCCAGTCTTTGATGGAGAAAACTTTGATTACTGGAAAGACAGAATTGAAAGCTTCTTTCTAGCACATGATGCTGATCTGTGGGATATGGTGACAGATGGATACACGCACCCTGTGAATGCAACTGGTCAGAAGATTGATAGAAAATCAATGACTGATCAACAAAAGCGTGACATCAAGAATCACCATAAGGCCAGAACCATCCTCCTCAGTGCCATCTCCTATACTGAGTATGAAAAGATCTCCAACAGAGACATAGCTAAGAACATATTTGATTCTCTCAGAATGACGCATGAGGGCAACGTTCAAGTCAAAGAAACAAAAGCTCTGGCGCTCATTCAGAAGTATGAGGCGTTCAAAATGGAAGAATCTGAATCCATTGAAACTATGTTCTCTAGATTCCAGATTCTGGTAGCTGGTCTCAAAGTTCTGGACAAAGGATACTCTACTGCTGACCATGTCAAGAAGATAATCAGAAGTTTACCCAAGCAGTGGAGGCCTATGGTTACTGCTCTGAAGCTAGCGAAAGATCTCAACAAAATCACTCTGGAGGAACTTATAAGCTCCCTCAGAAGTCATGAGATAGAGCTAGAAGCTGATGAGCCTCAGAAGCAAGGTAAGCCTTTAGCATTAAAATCTAACAAAAAATTTGAGTCTAAAGTTTTGCAGGCAGTTGAAGAAACATCTGATGGATCCTCATCAGAAGAAGACGAACTTTCCCTTCTCTCCAGAAGAGTGAATCAACTGTGGAAGCAAAGACAAAGGAAGTTCAGGAATCCCAGAAGATCTGATCAGAACGAGTCTTCTTCCAGATACAGAAGGACAGATTCTTCCTCTGGATACAGAAGATCTGAAGGCTCCTCCAGTAGCAAGAAGCCAAACACAAAAGACATCATCTGCTACGAGTGCAATGAGCAAGGACACTACAAGAGTGACTGCCCAAAGCTTCAGAGGGAAAAGCCCAAAAAGAAGTTTGGAAGAGAGAAGAAGAAAAGTCTCATGGCCACATGGGATGACTCTGACTCGTCTGAAGCTGACTCAGAATCAGATGATGAAAGGGCAAACATAGCGCTCATGGCTAACATTCCAGATGATAGTGAAGCTTCTGAATCAGACTCAGAATCAGACACAGAAGAGGTATTCCCTAACTTCGCTGTTAATTTTACAAAGGCTGAACTTGCTGAAAGCCTCAATGAAATTCTGGAACGTTATCAGCAGATTAGAGCTAAATTCAGAGACCTGAAAAGGAATCTTGAATCTGACTCTAATAAGTCTGAGAGTCTCAAATTGGAAAACTCTGAGCTGAGAGATAAAATTACAAAATTAGAAAACTCTTTACAAAACTCTCAGAAGGAACCAATTTCTGAAACTCCCAGCAACGCTGATGAGATCATCAAGGAGTATGATCACAGTTTCCAGAAGTTCCTTGCTAAAAGCATAGATAGAAGCAGAATGGCTTCAATGATCTATGGAGTTAGCAGAAACGGCAAGAAAGGAATAGGATACCAAGGTAAGGTTCCTACACCTAAAAATGTCATGGATTTAACCATTAAACACACTCCTCTAAATTCACACTTTGTGTATGGTCACACACACGACATCAAATATACTAGCAGTAAGCACTCTTCGAAACCAAAATTCAACCAGAGTTTTGGTAAAACTAACAAGTCAGGACCCAAGAAAATCTGGGTACCTAAGGATAAAATAATACATGTTGCAGATATCTTTAGCAGCAAGTCAGAAACACCAGTCATGGTACCTGGACTCTGGCTGCTCACGACACATGACGGGAAGAAGGCATATGTTCCAAAGCCTGGAACTTAAGCCTGGAGGCCACGTTGGCTTTGGAGGCAATCAGAGGGGAAAGATAATTGGCTCTGGAACTGTAGGTAATGGAAATCTTCCCTCTATTAATAATGTTCTGCTAGTTGATGGATTGATGCATAATCTGTTATCCATAAGTCAATTAAGTGATAACGGTTATGATATAATCTTTAATCAAAAATCATGTAAAGCTGTTAGTCAGAAAGATGGGACTATCCTGTTTAATGGTAAGAGGAAAAACAACATTTATAAAATCAAACTTTCTGAACTAAAGAGTCAGAATGTAAAATGTCTTCTGTCTGTTAACAACGAGCAGTGGATCTGGCACAGAAGATTGGGGCATGTTAGTATGAGAAGAATATCTCAGATTAACAAACTCAATCTGGTCAGAGGACTTCCTAATTTGAAGTTCAATTCAGATGCTCTATGTGAAGCATGTCAGAAAGGCAAATTTGCAAAACCTTCTTTTAAATCCAAAAATGTTGTTTCTACTTCTAAGCCATTAGAACTTCTGCACATTGACTTATTTGGACCAGTTAAAACTGCCTCAGTCAGTGGTAAGAAGTATGGGTTAGTAATCGTAGATGACTATAGCAGATGGACATGGGTAAAGTTCTTAAGACACAAGGACGAGTCACACTCTGTGTTTGTTACCTTCTGTAACCAAGTTCAGAATGAAAAAGATCTTAGAATCGTTAAAGTCAGAAGTGATCATGGTGGAGAATTTGAAAATAAAGATTTTGAGTCATTCTTTAATGACAAAGGCATTCTGCATGATTTCTCTTGTCCTAGAACTCCCCAACAAAATGGAGTTGTAGAACGAAAGAACAGAACATTGCAAGAAATGGCCAGAACCATGATCAATGAGACAAATGTTGCTAAGACTTTCTGGGCAGAGGCAATAAACACAGCGTGCTACATTCAGAATAGAATCTCAATAAGACCTATTCTGGAAAAGACTCCATATGAATTGTGGAAGAACAGAAAGCCCAACATTTCATATTTTCATCCATTTGGATGTACTTGCTTTATATTGAATACAAAGAATTATTTGAACAAGTTTGACTCTAAGGCACAGAAGTGTATTATGTTAGGATACTCTGAACGCTCAAGAGGGTACAGAGTATACAATACAGAAACACAGATTGTGGAAGAATCAATCAGTGTTCGTTTTGATGATAAGCTTGACTCTGAAAAGTCAAAGCAGAATGAAATTTTTGCAGGTATAGAAATTGAATTTGCAGGTTCTGAAGACAAGTCATCAGAAGCTCTCAACACAGACATTCCTTCAACGTCTGAAAGAAGCAATGCTAGAAATCCTACAACAGCTGCTGATCAACCTCAGAAGAGATTGCCCAGAAGCAGTTTGGATCACCCAGAAGAGACTATCCTAGGAAGAAAGGAAGATCCAATCAGAACAAGAGCAAGCTTCAGAAACTCTGAAGAAACTCTTATGGGACTTGTGTCTCTGATTGAACCTTCTTCTATTGATGAAGCACTTCTGGATAATGACTGGATTCTGGCAATGCAAGAAGAGCTGAATCAATTCACCAGAAACGACGTATGGGATCTCGTTCCCAGACCAAAAGGATTCAACGTCATTGGAACAAGATGGGTGTTCAGAAACAAGCTAAATGAACAAGGTGAAGTCATCAGAAACAAAGCACGACTGGTTGCACAAGGTTATAGTCAGCAAGAGGGGATAGACTATACAGAAACCTTTGCCCCAGTCGCCAGGTTAGAATCTATCAGACTTTTAATTTCATTTTCTGTTAATAGAGGCATCACTCTGTATCAGATGGATGTCAAAAGTGCCTTCTTAAATGGTTATATAGAAGAAGAAGTTTATGTTCACCAACCCCCAGGTTTTGAAAATACAAAACATCCAGAACATGTTTTCAAACTAAAGAAGTCACTGTATGGTCTGAAACAAGCTCCCAGAGCTTGGTATGAAAGGCTAAGTAACTTTCTGCTTGAAAATGAATTCACCAGAGGGAAAGTGGACACTACTCTATTCTGTAAAACAGTTAAGAGTGACATTTTAGTCTGTCAAATTTATGTTGATGATATAATTTTTGGTTCTACTAATCCTTCTCTTGGAAGAAAATTTGCTAAGTGTATGCAGGCAGAATTTGAGATGAGCCTCATGGGGGAACTGAAATTCTTTCTAGGAATTCAGATCAATCAAACTCCAGAAGGAACTTACATTCATCAGAGCAAATACATCAGAGATCTTCTGAAGAAATTTGACCTCTCAGAATGTAAGCCATCAAAGATTCCAATGCATCCCACGTGCATTCTGGAAAGAGAAGAGGTAAGCAAAAGTGTAGAACAGAAAGTCTACAGAGGTATGATTGGTTCTCTCCTCTATCTGACTGCTTCAAGACCCGATATCTTATTCAGCGTATGTATTTGTGCTAGATTCCAATCAGATCCTAGAGAATCTCACTTAACAGCTGTTAAGCGAATTTTCAAATATCTGAAAGGTACTACTAATCTGGGTTTGTTTTATAGAAAATCTAGTGATTACAGCTTAGTAGGCTACTGTGATGCTGATTTTGCTGGAGACAGAGTGGAACGTAAAAGTACTTCTGGAAGCTGCCAGTTTCTGGGAGAAAATCTGATCTCTTGGTCCAGCAAAAGGCAATCAACAATTGCTCTGTCAACAGCAGAAGCTGAGTACATAGCAGCAGCAGGATGTAGCACACAAATGCTCTGGATGAAAAGTCAGCTTGAAGACTTCCAGATTTTTGAGAGTAACATTCCTATACTTTGTGATAATACTTCTGCTATTTGCTTAAGTAAGAATCCTATTTTACATTCTAGAGCTAAGCATATAGAAATTAAGCATCATTTCATTAGGGACTATATTCAGAAAGGTATTTTGAACTTGAAATTTATAGATACAGACCATCAATGGGCTGATATCTTTACTAAACCCCTTTCAGAAGATAGGTTTAATTTCATTCTGAAACATCTCAGCATGAAAGTATGCCCAGAATGAAAATGTTTTAATTCCATATATTTATCTTCAGAATGTAATTATATTACTGTGAACTTCTGATCAATCTTCTTTCAGAAAGATAGAACATGCAGATTGTATCAGATGCAAGTCTAAAGATCTGAGAGTCTAATCTCAAATACAGACGTGCTGATCACTACATCAAACAAGTGTCATCCAATCATCAGCAAATCTCTGAAGCAGAACGCGTGCACGCTTCTGAGAAGGCAAAGCGCTGATTGGGTGCATTGAGACACATGTCTGGTAACCGTTTTTAAGTATCTTTCTCAAATCCCCCAAAATCAGCAAAGCATTTAATGAAAAGTAATCACGCTTGTTAAATGGCAATCATTATTTTTTCTCTCTCTTAAAAACGTTTAATTTTTCAAAATAATTTTTTTTGAAAACTCTATTTAAGTACATTAATCCTTCACTCTTATTCTTTACGCTTTCTCATAATCACTCAAGCATTTTCTGCATATTTCTGAGTTCATCTCCTACAAACCTTTTTCTCTCAAAGCTTTTTTAGTGTGAACAATGGCATCCTCCAGCATTTCTGCAGGCAATCAGAAGAAAGAAACCTCTGAACAATATCAGGTGCCCCTCAGAACTCTTCTCACACCGGTAAAGAACCTTGAAGTTCTCTCTGAGTTAATCATCGACTTCGAAAGTTTGAAGGAAAATGGATTTGACCTAACTGAAGAAATTAGGGCTCAAAAGTGGGAGAGGTATTTCGATAGGTTGGTTGGACCAACATTCCCAGCGCTAGTCAAGGAATTTTGGATTCACGCCAAGGTTTCTAAACATCTAGTCATCTCTTCTGTCATGGGAAAGAAGATTGTGATTTCTGAAGATCTCATTGGAAGGCTAATCGGTCAAAGTGGTGGTGGAGTCCGTTGTGTGGACATGGCTGAAAGATGCCCTGATATAGGTGTGGTAGCCAACAGAATTTTCACTCTTGGAATGCCCAGCAGCAAAATTAAGGATCTGAAGGATCACTGCAGAGTATGGGCCAAGATTGTTCTGGGCTGCTTCAACCACAGGAAACCAACAAGTTCTCCTGATTATATAAACGTGGATCAGCAGTTTCTGATCTACTTTATTGATCAGAGGGTAAAGATCAATCTGGCACACTTCGTGTTCAACCATCTCAAGACCAGTGTCAAAGAGACAAGAGAAGAAGAAAGGACCAAAAGGGACTGGATACCATTTGGAAGGCTCATATCAGATATTCTGACAGAGAATAAGCTGATAGAGTATCTGAGCGAAGCTCAAGTGCTGAGCACTATTGAACCAACTGTTGGAAAACCGCTGAACGCTAAGAACCTGAAAAAGATGAAGCTGATAGAAAATATTCAGAAGGAACCCAGAGCTATTTCAACTGCTGATATCTCCAGCAGAAGAGTGCCTCTGAGTGATTTTCCGGTATTTTCTAAAATGGAATCCAAACCAGAGTTGTTTCTCAGGTATCCAGATTCATACAAGGAAGAAGATACAGGTTCAAAGCTGAAGATCAAAGATCTGAGTCAACCCCAACCTGAAGTGACTCAGAAGAAGACAAAGAAGAGGAAAGCGCCAGCAGAAGGATCATCTCATCAGACTCCAAAGAAAAGAGGTATTTCATCTGCTGCCCCTATTTCAATTTCATCTACTATTCCAACATCTGCTGCCCCTTCTCAAACCTCTCACAGAATATCAATCCCAATCCCTACCATTGATGAAACCATACCAGAAGACCCTTCTGAAGCATTACAACTCACAAGAACCAGAACTAAGATTCCCAAACAACCAACTGTTTCAACAACACCAGCACTTGATCGAGTGCTAGCTGATATTGAGCGTGAACATGCTTCTGCTCAACCAAATTCTGAACCACCAAATATTCCTCCTCCACAACCAGAACAACAACCTGAACCAGAACAACAACAACAACCTCTCACAGAAGAACCTCTGATCCCTGAGCAATCAGAGATTCCACCTCCTCAACCAGAAAATAATCCACCTTCACCACAAACAGAGTCTCACCATTCCAAAACCCCTTCTCCTCATAAATCTGACCCTCACTCACCTCAACCTTCACCGCTGGCAATCCAGTTGCCATGTGGAACCACTATTGTCATGCCCCAGTTACCATCTTCAGAGGAATCAACACCTCCAAATACTCCCAAACCACCATCCACTCCAATCGAAATATCTGACTCTGATTCTGATACCCTTCCTCCAAAACAAACAGCCTCTCAGCAAACATCTGAAAACCCCAGCAGAACTTTCATTGACTTAACAAGTCTTGAACGTCTTGCTGATTTAAGACACAAAATTGCCATTCCCAAACCAAAGCAACCAGATGTTGGCTCTGGTATTTTGAATTTTGAAACAGGTGTGCTGAAATGGATTGCTTCTTTGAAGCAAGTCTGTCCTGGGATGATTGACCCAGCTGCTTCTGATCAGCTCTGGTCACAGTTCAGATTATGGGTACGTGCTGAAGCCCTCAAGTTGCAGGATGTCAACTATGAGCAGGCACAACAGAACTTCAGCAAGCTGCTGAAGGAAGTTGAAAGTCAGCTGCCTCAGGAAGTTGTGCTCCCTCTGGACAGTGAATCTTGGTCTGAGAAACAGCAAGCTGCAAGGGTGCAACCATCAGAAGACAAGACCATTCAGGCTGAAGAAAATCAAGCAGAAGATGTCGCTGAAAGTTCTGAGAAGCCTCCTCCTTCTGATGCTTCCCAAGCTGCCTTGGACAGGCAGACTCTGGAAGAATTAAGGCTGAATGACATTCGTCTGCAGCAGCGGATGGATGAGAATGATCAGAAGATGAAGGCAAGAATGGATGTACAGGACAACAAGATTGACACTGTTGTCAACATGGTTCAGAAGCAGAATGAAACTTCTGAAAAGATTCAAGCGATGCTGGAGAGCCTGTTCTCACGCATGCCCCCTCAACCTTAAATCTTTTTCATGCATAATCATTTTAACTATGTTCTGATGTCCTGTTTTGACTATGTTTTTGTAATGTCCTTTTGCTCTGATTCTGAACTATTTTAATATAATTTGTTTTTCTGATCTAAATTGTTTTAGCACATCACCAACACTTTTTGATTGCTGACAAAAAGGGGGAGAACAAGAATAATGATATTTAAAATCAATAACGGCTAACTAGACAGAAATTCTCAAACATTCTAACTCTATTACTTGAAATGTTTTTTCTGTTTTGTTTAAAGTCTACAGGCACAAGGAAGCTCCTGAACACTATGAAGACTAGAAGCTCTGATCAAAATGTAGAAGGTCTGATCAATGTTGCTCTGATCAAATATGAAGTTCTGATCGACCTAATACTCTGATCCAAAGCAAAGCTCTGACAGGAAAAGCTCTGAAGCTCTGCTCTCTGATAAGTCAAAGACTCTTATAATCTGATGTTCAAAGAAAGAAAAAGATCTGATCCTGAAGAACACGTATATCAAAGGGAAGTAACAAACTCAGGGGGAGTATCTCTTAACTCTGACTTCTCCGTACTTCTTATTCTGATACATATCCAAATACCTTTTCACGTTATTTTACATTTAAAATATCTAGTTTTTGTCATCATCAAAAAGGGGGAGATTGTTAGAACAATGTTTGAATCTACTACCCTATATTTGAGTTTTGATGATAACAAAGTGAAAAGATTTAGTATTTATATGTTTCATGTTTGAACTATATGCTGCCTAAAATTACTATGCTCTGACTTGCAGATACGCTGATTAAAATAAGCAAGATCACTTCTTCAGCATCAGAATTTGATTTCATACACCAGCATCAGAAGTTGCTGAATCAGAACGTCAAGATCAGATGATCAACTCACGTACATGCTGAAGCTTGATGAACAGAACTGCGCGTAAACACTCTGATACAGAAACACAATAGTTCATCAGCAGCGAAGCAGAATCAGAATGAGCCAAGCCAGAACGTGCATTGAAGAAGCAACGGTATTGTGCATTGAAAGCTAATTAATCCCAACGGCCTCATTCTAGACAAGATCTGCTCAAAAAGGAAAGCTTGTTATTAGCATTGAATCAAGAATATTGCATTCAACGTTCATCTTCTCAAGTGCTATATAAACAAGGCTTCGAAGATTATAATGGCTAATGCTCTCCAAAATCTCTACACGCACAAAGCTGAACAATAATCTTCATCTACCAGTTTTGCTAAACCAAAAACTCTGATACTCCATTAGTGTTTAGCAATCTAGTTTCTAAGCTTCATTTTGTGTATACATCACAGTTGTGATAAAGTTTTGTAGAAAACATTCACACACATTGTTTTATACCTTTGTAAGAAAGTGTTGCCTTGACAAACCGGATTGTGGTTTGAATCAAGAAGGCTTTAGCAGTTGTTAAAGTAGTCTGTAATATTCAGTTGAATATAGTGAATTAAGACCTCGTTGGAGAGAGGCGAAATCACCTTGACGGGTGGACTGGAGTAGTTTGAGATCAAACGAACCAGGATAAAAATATCTTGTCAATTGCTTTAAGATTTCAGTTTTACAATTCAACCCCCCCTTCTTGTGTTTTTCACCCCTTCTTAGGGTTACTTCGGGATGAGATCCTGGATAGTAGGGCTGTGAGAAGGAACCTGGATAGTAGGGTTACTTCGAAATGAAAGCCTGGATAGTAGGGCTATGAGAAGGAACCTGGGTCGTAGGGATACTTCGAGATGAAAGTGTAGATTAGTTGAGCCGTTTGATTTCGGGAACTGAGTTTCCATTAGTTGTCTGCAGACGTGACCTGTATAACCGTTGGATTTGTTGAAGCTAGTCGTCTTTCCTGAAAAGATAACAGGGTTAATTATGTGTGATGCATGAAATGCATGGTGAGATGATATTCTCAAAATAAATGAGATAATGTCGCATATGATATGTATGCGCTTGTCATGATGTATGTACATGAAATGCTATCGGAGTATGTCCGGGTTTGGGAAATTAAATCCCTGACTGTTGCTGGAGATTTATGAATATTCTATTAGGAAGAGATTCTACTTGAGAATAAATTCTACGGGGAACAAACTTAGGAAGTGCATCTTTGTAGCTGAAGTGATGAACTCTGTCGGGGATTGAGCCTTTGTATCCAGATAAATAAACTCTGCTTAGGGGATGAAATTTATTGACCCGCCCGTGATTATGAAATTCGGCTGGGGGATATAGCTGTCAGGTTTCTAAATGACCCTAGCTGGGGATGTTACATCCTTTTTTGGGAAAGCCGACATCAATGTTTTCGAATACTCTTACTCCGTGGGGAGTGTATGTACTGCTGATTATGCTCCACAGTTGTCTCTGTCCCAATACCTGCTGGGCGGAGTAACTATCGGGTTTGACACTTCTTGTTTTTGCCCCTGTTTCTGGAATTACGAGTAATTTTCTTTTGTTTCTTATGTAAATATTTATGAGCAGCAGTCATTTTCAAATGCATATATCAAAAATAAATCATTGGACGTTCTTGCGAAACAAAACAGAAAAAGAAAAACAAAATAAAAGTTTCTTGTGAAAAGAATTTTGCATTGATTTCTGAAGTTGTCCTGTAATAGGTGTTTTTGTACAAGGAGGCTGACGCTCTAGTAAGAGAGAGCCGCCAAAAAATAGAAACTATACAATTTGTGTAAAAGAAAAAAAACAGCTATATGAAACAACCCCATTGGGTTCCAACTCTGTTATTTCCCTTATATCCTCAAGCGACTCATAACTTTGCTACTTGGCCGAAAGTTGATCAGATTGATTAGTGTCGTCTGAGCTTGATAGACGATACGTAAATCTGGTCACAAGATGATCTAATGAGACATAGTGATACGCTTTATATCCCTAACTTTTGCCTGGACTACCCTTTCAGGTTTTCAGTCCACTAGGATAACCTTTTTTTACCAAGTCGCCCTTTCAGGTTTTCGACTTGCCGGGTGTACATATTTTTTCTTTTCATCCCTTACTTTTGCCCGAACCCTTTTGGTTCGCTGCGAAGACCTTATTTTTTCCTAGGCCAGTCAACCTAGCGGGTCTTTTGATTAGGCGTAGTATCTTTTCACTATGTCTGCATTGACAGGGTGAGGAAGGTCATCACCGTCCATGGTGGTTAGAATTATAGCTCCACCCGAAAAGATGTTCTTAACCATAAATGGCCCTTCGTACGTGGGGGTCCATTTTCCCCTGGGATCACCTTGCGGAAGTATGATGCGCTTGATCACTAGATCCCTGACTTGATATTCTTGACGTCTGACTTTTTTGTAAAAGCCTTGATCATTCGCTTTTGATACGTCTGACCATTGCAGATAGCAGTAAGTCTCTTTTCATCGATTAGATTTAACTAATCAAGTCAGTTTCGGATCTAGCCGTCTTCGTTCAAACCTGCATCCTTCATAATCCTGAGAGAAGGTATCTGGACTTCGATGGGTAGGACTGCCTCCATGCCATATACCAGAGAGTAGGGTGATACCCCTGTCGACGTCCGTGCTGAGGTACGGTACCCATGAAGAGCAAATGGTAGCATCTCATGCCAGTATTTGTATGTCACCGTCATCTTTTGTATAATCTTCTTGATGTTCTTGTTAGCTGCTTCAACAGCGCCATTCATCTTTGGCCAGTAGGGAGAAGAATTATGATGGTGTATCTTGAACTGTTTACAGAGCTCGGTGATCATTGTGTTTTTGAGATTCGTACCATTATCAATAATAATTCTCTCTAGAACACCATATCGATAGATCAGATTATGTCGGATGAACCACGCCACGATGTTCTTGGTTACTGTAGCAAAGGAAGCTGCCTCAACCCCCTTCATGAAGTAATCAATGGCTACTAGGATGAAGCGATGTCCATTAGAAGCAGTGGGCCTAATTTCTCTGATCATGTTGATGCCCCACATTGCAAAGGGCCACTGAGCTGTCAAGACGTTTAAAGGGACCGGAGGCACATGCACCTTATCAGCGTAGATTTGGCACTTATGACAAGTTCGAGAGTGCTGATGACAATCGGCTTCCATAGTGGACCAGTAGTATCCTGCCCATAGGATCTTCTTAGCCATGGTATGTCCACTAGAATGGGTCCCGAAGGTGCCTTCATGTAGATCTGTCATGATCCTCTCTGCTTCGCTCTTGTCTACACACTGTAGTAGTGTGGAGTCATGGTTGCGTTTATAGAGAATTCCATTACTGAGGAAGAACTTTGCAGCGAACCTTCTCAGAAACTTCTTATCATTGACAGATACCCCTTCGGGATACTCTTGAGCGTCGAGATAACTTTTGACTTCGTGAAACCAGGGTTTGTCTGCCACTTCTTTGGTATCGATTTCACAGCAGTGTGCTGGTTCGTCCAACCTCTTAATGGTGATTTGTGGAGCTTCATTGTCCCACCTAACTTTGAACATAGAAGACATGGTAGCTAGCGCGTCCGCTAACTGGTTCTCCTCTCGTGGGAAATGTTCAAAAGTTACCTCCTTAAAGTGTGGGAGAAATGTCAATATGTACTCTTTGTACGAGATGAGATTTGGGTGCTTCGTATCCCATTCGCCTTTGATTTGAATTATTACCAAGGCTGAATCCCCGAAAACGTCCAAGAATTTAATCCTGAGGTCAATAGCGGCCTTGAGTCCCATGATACAAGCTTCATACTCCGCCATGTTGTTAGTGCAGTTGAAACATAGCCGGGCAGTGAAAGGAGTATGACAGCCCTCAGGAAATATGATTACAGTGCCGATCCCATTACCCAATGCGTTCGAAGCTCCGTAAAAAAACATAGTCCATCGGGATCCCTCCTTGGGTCCTTCATCCCATCCAGGTTCTTCATAGTCAGTTACCAGTATAATATTCTCATCTGGGAACTCAAAATTCATGGACTGGTAGTCATCCACAGCCTGATGAGCCAAATGATCAGCCAAAACACTCCCCTTGATTGCTTTCTGGGTTGTATATTGTATATCGGATTCAGTTAAGATCATTTCCCATCTTGTTATTCTTCCAGAAAGGGCGGGTTTCTCGAAGATGTATTTGATCAGATCCATCTTAAATATCAACAAAGTAGTGTGGGTCAGCATGTACTGTCTTAGTCGGCGAGCAGCCCATGCCAAAGCGTAGCAAGTTTTCTCGATAAGTGAGTATCGTGTCTCACAGTCGATAAACTTTTTGCTAAGGTAGTATATTGCATGCTCTTTTCGACCAAACTCATCATGCTGACCCAGCACACACCCCATTGAATTGTCTAGCACTGTCAAGTACAATATCAAAGGTCTTTCTTCAACCGGAGGCATCAGAATTGGTGGTTCTTGAAGGTATTCTTTGATTCTTTCTAAAGCAGTCTGGAATTCATCATTCCACTTTACCACCTGATCTTTCTTCAGAAGCTTGAAGATGGGCTCACAGGTAGCAGTCAGATGCGAAATGAACCTGGCGATATAATTCAAGCATCCCAAGAAACCTCTAACTTCCTTCTCTGTACAGGGAGCCGACATTTCTTATATAGCCTTTACCTTTGCAGGATCTACTTGGATGCCTTTGTCGCTGATGATGAAACCCAAAAGTTTATCGAATCTTACCCCGAAGGTGCACTTGTTCAGATTCAACCTCAGTTTATATACCTTCAACCTGTCGAACAAATTTTGGAGATGATCAAGGTGCTCTTCCTCAGTCTGAGACCTGGGTATCATGTCATAAACATAAACTTAGATCTCATGGTGAATCATATCATGGAACAAAGTGACCATGGCGTGCTGATAAGTTGCCCTAGTATTCTTCAACCCATAAGGCATCACCTTGTAGTAGAAGGTGCCCCACTGTGTGACGAAGTTTATCTTCTCCATGTCTTCAGGAGCCATCTTGATCTGGTTGTAGCCAGAGAAACCATCCATGAAGGAGAAGATTTTGTGTTGCACGGTGTTGTCGACCAGAACATCAATGTGAGGAAGAGGGAATTCATCCTTGTGGCTTGCCCTGTTCAGATCTCTATAATCCACACACATTCTCACCTTACCAACCTTCTTAGACACCAGAACGATGTTAGCAACCCACTGTGTATAAGAAGTGACAATTAAGAATCCTGCATCGAACTGCTTCATAACCTCTGCCTTGATCTTCTCTGACATTTCAGGGTGCATAAGACAAACCTTCTGTTTAACCGGAGGACAGTCTTCTTTGGTCGGCAGACGATGAACCACAATATCAGTGTCTAAACCTGGCATGTCTTTATATGACCAGGCAAAGATCTCAACGTAGTCGTGTAACATTTGTATCAACCATTGTTTGACCTTAACTTCCAAATTTTCACCAATCTTGACCTCTTTTCTGTCTATCTCTGTGCCCAGGTTTATTGTCTCAACCGACTCTTCATGAGGCTGTATAGCCCTTTCTTCCTGTTGTAATAGTCTAGCAAGTTCTCCAGGAACCTCACAATCATCCTCGCCTTCGTCCTCGGCTTGGTGGATCGGATTTTCGAAGTCATAACTAGAGATATCAGAGCTGTTATCAATGGGATCCAGAGTGGATATGGATCTGCAGTATGATACGTGAGTGTGTGTAAGAGAATAGCTGTTTTGATAAAGTGAAAACATAAAGGAAAAACAGAGAGCATAAAATTTGTATGCAAGAAACGTTCAATGCTTTATTAATGATATATGAAATGACAAATAATATCCCTCACAAGCAAAGCCAATGTGCCTCGGGTAAAGCACAAGGTTGTAGAGTTTCAAGTTGTTTATTACAAATCTTAAAAACAAGTAAGACAATTACTGCGGAATAAAAGAAACTGGTATAAAGTGCCTAGCCGTCCAGTTACTCGGTCCACTGTTGGTAGTTGGGTAGATCCAACTGTCAATGTCTGAGTCTTCCTCTCCGTCTTCAATGGCATTAATTTCCCGATTGCTGATGCGTAGGGGAGGTCCTCCATCCCGAGCTCTTCGAAGAGCCTTTTTAGCTCCTGAAATAAATCTGAAACCAAACTTATCAATTTTGTGAGTAAAATCAGGGAGTTATCCCAAATTGGTATACCCACCTTCTTCAATCACAGCTCTCGCGTCTTTGAGAGAAGCCATCTTCAGAGGAGGTTTCTTGTTGGTAGTAGCTTCAGCTGATGCCAAGATCTGGGGAATCTCTTCAAAATTCTAGCAAGGAGTCTCTATGAATTCCCCATCCATCTCTACGTACTTGAAAGAATTGAGGTGGCTCACCATATACTCCTCCTCACCTTGCACAATGACAATCTTTCCTCTTACTGGATATTTTAGCATCTGGTGCAGTGTAGAAGTGACTTCCCCAACTTCATGGATCCAAGGACGACCCAATAAACAAGAATATGACGGTCGGATGTCCATTACATAGAAGGTGGACTCAAAGGTTTGAGAGCCTACTTTGACAGGGATGTCCACCTCCCCATGCACCGTTCTCTTCGACCCATCAAAAGCCCTCACCATAATGTTACTAGGCTTTAAGGTCAAGACCTCACAGTCCAACCGATCCAATGCCTTCTTAGGCAGGACATTCAGCGAAGACCCATTATCTACCAGAACATGAGCCATAGTGGTTCCCATGCACTCAATCGAGACATGCAGAGCATCATTATGCTTCCTCCCTTTCAGTGTCAGGTCCGCATTTGAAAACCCCAGCCCAATGTCAGCAATCAGGCTAGCCACATAATCTTTGAATTGATCAACTGAGGTCTCCTGTGGCACATACGCAGTCTTGAGGAATGCAATAAAAGCCTTTGCACGGGCTTCGTAACACAACAACAAAGACAACATGGATATCTTTGAGGGGGTCTGCCCCAACTGCACGACCATGTTATAGTCGATCTTTTTGATTATTTTTAGTATTTCCTCTATCTCTTGCTTCGAGGCTTCCACGACAATTTTTCTAGGTGCCTCCGTCCGGGCAGGCTCACCTATAACTTCTTTGCCGCGGATACCAGACGATTCACCGGCGGGGGTAATAATTAGAGTAATAACAGGAGCAGTAGTTGATGTACTAGCAGGAACAGCAAATGGAATGACAATAGGCCTGTTGACAATCTTAGGGGAAATATCGGGAGAGAAGACCCTTCCACTTCGGGTAACCTTGCTAGTCCTGACAATGTTACCAATATCAGGATCAGCCTCTTCATTTTTCAGATCTTGTTTGATGCCATGATAGTACACATCGGCACCATAATGCCAGGGGACAGCTTTGTCCAAGGCATACGGGACAGGACCAGGAACAGTGATTATTAGCGGAGCGATTCTTGGAGAAGATGTAATCCTAACAGGTATTCTCGAGGAGACCTTGGAAGGATTGGCGGTAATGGTTATAATGGTAATGTCTCAGATGGAACAATAGGAACCAAAGTTTTCTCGAACAAAATTTCTTTGTTGTCCATCAGGCGTTGAACACCTGACTTCAGCAAATGGAAACCAGAAGGCAGAAATGAACACATGTGGCAACCTTCACCATAACTCGGAAATAAACCGGCATACAACAAATTCTTCTTCACAATCATGAGAGGAGTAGAAACTTCATCCACCAAGGTCACAAACAAGTCATTATCAACAACATTAATTCCACGACTGTGCTTAGGCATGGGAGCCGTTATGACATTGGGCTTTTCCGGAGCATCAAACTCAATTTTCTTGGCTTCGATCAGATCTTGTACCTTATTTCTTAGAGCCCAACCGTCATTGGTGTCGTGGCCAGGACTCTCAGAATGATAGGTGTGATCAGTGGAAATAGAACTGACTGTTTTAAAGCTGGTTCGTGAAATGTCGCGGTAAGCAAGAGTCGCCACCGTCTTTTATGTTCTCCAACAAGGAAAGGACAAAAGCACAGCAAAATTCCTTTTCGAGATGTTTCTCGGTTCGGGAGGTAGATTTATAGAAAGGGAAGGTGTTAGCACCCTTTCTATCTGTGGTTATCCACGGGCTCTTAGGTACTTGCTCACTATGTTTTCAAAAATTGTTTGCTTTTCTTGTGTATGTGGGTTTTGAAAAAGTTCAGTTTGAAAAACTTCTAGGTAACTCTTGTATCTGTCCTCAAGAGTGTATGAAGTATTTGTTTGAAAACTTTTTGAAAGTGTAAGTGCGAAAAGATTGTTTTTGTTTTTGAAAGAGCAAGTACCCAGGAGAAATCTACCTACTCTAAGGAATTAAGTTGTGTTAGAGTCCTTTAGACAATACTATCCCACTATTGAGAAGTAGGTAGAACCATCGTTGGAATTATTCGGGTAAATTCTGTTATTAGGGGCATGTGTGGTCACCAAAGCAATAGTAGGACGTCTTAGCGGTAACCCTAATGTCCTAGATCCTTTTTATCCGAGGCAACCGTTTCGAGGCAACTGGATCTTTAGACAGGAGGGCGACCTCTAAAACACCCTATACTTGATGACCACTTCGAGGCAACCAAATGAGGCGTATCCTAAGAGTGGCATGTGCACGTGTGTCAGGTTTCATGTTAAATTGTCTTTGCACATTTTTATGGTGAGCTACGGATTGATTTTATTTGTCAGGCAAGTCTTGTAATGCATATTTAACAGTTAATAATTGTGCGGAAAGTAAATTGCGGAAAATTGAATCTACGCTATTACAAGGCGTCGGGTATTACAAGGCGATAAAAGTCCTAATTATCTATTACATCCTCAAAGCAGATACAATAATATGATCAAAATAATAAAGTGCGCACAAAAGAAATTGAATCAGGACGTCCTTAGGGTTTTGACCTTTTTTGAGAAAAGAATTGAATTTGGTCCCTTTTTTGCATTTAATTAAATATTAAACATATTTTACTAATTAATTAATTAATTAAAATAAAAAGTATTTTTTAGTTTTTTTAATGAAAATAAAAATAAAATAAAATCACAAGTTAATAAAAACCCTAATTTCTATATTAATTTTATTTATTATGAAAAAGATTAAAATTGTCCTAATTAAACAACTAAACTAATTAATTAGAATTTATTTACAAAATAATAACTAATAGTGAAATTAATAAATAATAAAAATAAATAACATTTTAAGTTTCTGAATTTATTGTGAAAATAAGTAATTAAGTTAATTAAGTAATAATAATAATTAATAATAAAGCAATTAAATAGAAATTGAAATAGAAAAGAAAAAAAAAGTAAAGAAAACCAGGGGGGTGCTGGGCCAGGTTAGGAGTTTGTTAGCAATTCCAAGGCCCATTTGTTGGCCAGTCCGTTTGACCTTTCTGCTTGTCTATGCGTGGGTTGACCAGGAGCATGGTAGTCTGCACCTCATGACCATCAGATCTGTGAGAGTGGCCACTTGGCGCGCTTGGATGTGAGGTACATGGTGAAACACATTGGAAAGCATGCATGGGAACCTGTAAAGAAAAATAATAGAACATTTGGGTGGACCTGGGAATCGAACCCAGGTCCCAATGGTTACCAACCACATCACCTTCCACTACGCCATTACGTTTCATCTATTAGTATAATGACAATTAATTATAATATAGCAAAATTAATTCATATGCTATCAAAACAAAAAAACACGCGTCTCATTCAAACCAGCCAATCACGTGTAAACACGTAGTCGTCTTCTTCATTAAACCTGCAAAAATAACAAATAGATAGCGGGGGTTTTTAACCCCCACTAAACAGGACGGCGAAAAATAACGAATAGGCCCCTGATGCACATAAATGTTTCGCGAGCATGGTGTTTGATTCGTCTGGCCTTGACGAATTCCACCATAGGTCTCTTGAGGTCTAATTTTTTCTGTGCTTGAAATCCCCAATTCGAAGGTTTATGAACCCTAGAATTTGAACATGGCAACTCATGATTCTGTTCACCATAATCCAATTAGCTTATGCCATTAGTTTCCTGTGGTCTTTAACAATACAAAACAAGCAAAAAATCACATCAAATGCTTATGAATTATGAGTTTCGATTATGGAAAAAAAATCATCAAACTGTGGGTCTGTGCAGAGTGATTTCTTGAGCTTTGGCGTGTGATTTTGATTCCTACACGTTCCTGGGAGTGCTAGCAATGTATTAGAATCCTCAAATTGCTTTGAAAGGGCCTGGAACCTGGAAAACAATTTTGGCTTTTTCTTGATTTTTTCTTGAATATGGTTATGGATTTCTGCAGCAATTCTCACGTCCACATGAATAGGGTTAGGTTCTGTATATATAATGGAAGGAAATTAGGTTACAATCTTGCCAAGAAATCCATTGCTTTGAAGTTTCAATATTTGATTGAAAATCAAATATTTTTCAATCTTTTTGATTGAGAAAACTTGCTAAATTGAGAGATTTTGACATCCTTGATTGGCACACGAAATCTCCAGCATATGTTGACCACTTTTGCTTCACAAAAAGATTGAGAAATCATATCTTTGAATTTCCTACATTTTAAATTAGTTAAATGAAATAAAAATCAATTAAAAATCCAATTAATTAATAAAAATAAGAAAATAATTCAATTTAATCTCAATGGGTCGTGCATAAGCCTTGGATAAAGTTTCAAGAAGGAATTTGAGGCCCATTAGCAAAAACAAAGTATTTTGAGCAAAGTTGACTTTTGCGAATTCACAAAATTTCCCAACGTCTCCAATGCATATCTTGCTCAATTTTGATCATATGAACATGTTCTTGGACTTTTTGGAAAGGTCTTGAAGTCCTCTAACCAATGCCTTTAGTCCCATGTCATTTGGATTTACCAATCTCAAGTTATGGTCTTTGACTTAAAGTGCATTTTTGTTGACTTTTGAAATTGACCTATAATGTAGAAATTGATAACATTTTGTGAGAGCATATCTTGGACTTGGAATGTGAAGATGAGTTATAGGAAATGTCATCCCCTTCAAAATGAGCATTGGATGGGATTTTTCTGATGAACCATGAAAAAGTTATGCCTTGGTCAAGATACAGTTGACTTTTCTACTGTCCAAAAATATCAACTTTTGCATCCTTGATGATTTTTGAGCCATGCTTGTGGAATCATGATCAAGACTTGATCAAATGATGATTGTGAGCTCAAAATAAGATGTTGACCAAAATTTTTGACTTTTGACTGCAAAATGACAATTTTACCCCTACAGTTGACTGTGAAGCAAATAAGGCTTTTGACTGTGTATTTTGGCACTGTGAGTCTTGAGACTTGACATGTAGATGCTTGACAATATATATAGGCCTATGAGACTTTATTGGACCACTGAAAACCTCAGATTCATTGAAGGAACCAAAACCCTAATTTTGACTGGCTTAGGAGGCATTTGGACTGTGCAACCTTTGAGTAGTCTTGAACCATTTGAAGATGATTCTTGACAAATCTTGAAGAATATGGGAGGGCAAATTTTGGGATACAACAGTTTCCCCTGTTCAATCTTCTTAGACCTGAGGATGTAGATTGGCTTGCGTGCCTTTCGTGATCCGAAGGTGGAAGATGATTGAACACTAGAGTGCCCAGAAATTTGCACTCGCATAGTAGAATACCAGCAATGTGATGTTGGGAATGGGCTTACAGATGCCATTTGGAGATATGGTGAATAGGAGGATGGGCTTATAGATGCCATCTGGATATGTGACAGAATCTTGTCGGGAATGGGCATATAGATGCCATTTGGAAGGATAATGGATAGTTAGTTTGAAAGAGCGACATAATGATATCCGAATCTGGATCGTATCTGAACTGTATCTGGGATCTGGATAAGTGACAGAATGACTTTCGTATCTGGAGTATATCTGTACTTGAAGTTGATAGTTGAATCTGAATGGGAAATAGAATGGCCTCCGTATCTGGAGCATATCTAGTCTGTATCTAATTGCTGACATCTGAATAAGTAGTAGAATGACCGCCGTGTCTGGGGTATATCCATACCGTATCTGGATGAGTGACAGAACGACATCCGAATCTGGATCGTATCTAGACTGTCTTTTGAATGAATCTGGAATAAGTATCAGAATGTCGCCATGTTTGGGTTACAACTGAACTATCTCTAGACGGAATCTGGAATAAGCAATAGAATAGCATCCGTGGTTGGAGCATCTCTAAGCTATCTTTAGAAGTTTGAATCTGAATAAGCAATAGAATAGCGTCCGGGTCAGGAGCATCTCTAAGCTATCTCTTGAAAGGAAATCTGAATAAGCGATAGAATAACATCCGAATCTGGTGCATCTCTAGGCTATCTCTGAAAAGAAACTGAATAAGCAAAAGAATAGCGTCCAGGTCAGGAGCATCTCTAAGCTATCTCTGAAGGGAAATCTGGAATAAGTATCAGAATGTCGCCATGCCTGGGTCGCAACTGAACTATATCTAGAAGGAATCTCTGAATAAGCAATAAAATAACATCCGGATCTAGAGCATCTCTAAGCTATATCTTAAAGGAAATCTGAATAAGCAATAGAATAGCATCCGAATCTGGAATATCTCTATGCTATTTCTGAAAAGAAACTCTGGATAAGCAAAAGAATAGCGTCCGGATCTGGAGCATCTCTAAGCTATCTCTGAGAAGAAATTTCTGAATAAGCAAAAGAATAGCGTCCGGATCTGGAGCATCTCTAAGCTATCTCTGAAAAGAAACTCTAAATAAGCAATAGAATAGCATCCGGATCTGGAGCATCTCTAAGCTATCTCTGAGAAGAACTGTGAATAAGCAAAAGAATAGCATCCGGATCTGGAGCATCTCTAAGCTATCTCTGAGAAGAACTGTGAATAAGCAAAAGAGTAGCATCCGGATCTGGAGCATTTCTAAGCTATTTCTGGGAAGAAACTCTGAATAAGCAAAAGAATAGCATCCGGGTCTGGAGCATCTCTAAGCTATTTCTGCAATCTCTTTAACGTAGATAACTTTCCTGGCTAGATACAGGTATAGATCTACAATCAGTCGCTCACAGATATGCCCTGGCTAGATACATGTATCGAATCTGGAACTTCAAACTCTTCATGCAGATATGCCCTGGCTAGATACAGGTATCGAATCTACAATCAATCGCTCACAGATATGCCATGGCTAGATACAGGTATCGAATCTGGAACTTCAAACTCTTCATGCAGATATGCCCTGGCTAGATACAGGTATCGAATCTGGAACTCCAAAAGGTTGGTCGAGATGAAAGATAATTTCCTGGCCTGTTACAGGGGTTGATCTTCAAACTCTTCATGCAGATATGCCCTGGCTAGATACAGGTATCGAATCTACAATCGATCGCTCACTGATATGCCCTAGCTAGATACAGGTATCGAATCCGGAGTTAGTCGTTTACAGATATGCCCTGGCTAGATACAGGTATCGAATATGGAATTAGTCGCCCACAGATATGCCCTAGCTAGATACAGGTATCGAATCTGGAACTTCAAAAGGTTGGTCGAGATAGCTTTCCTGGCTGGATACAGGTGTAGACCTCTAATCAGTCGCTCACAGACATGCCCTGGCTAGATACATGTATCGAATCTGGAACTTCAAAAGGTGGACGGGTTGTCTCTACTGACAGATTATCTCAGAAAAATCTTTAGGTATCGATTTAACTGAACCAGGGGGGGTTTTGTCTTCTTTGACGAGTTGTCCCTTTTAACGGGTTGTCTTCAACCACAGGTTGTCTTTATTGACAGGTTGTCCTTAATGACAGGATGTCTTCAATGACGGGTTGTCTTTATTGACTGGTTGTCTTCAACAACGAGTTGTCTTCAACGACGAGTTGGCTTTATTGACGGGTTGTCTTCAATGACTGGTTGTCTTTAATGACGGGTTGTCTTCAATGATGGGATGTCTTCAATGACGGGTTGTCTTTATTAACAGGTTGTCTTCAACGACGAGTTGTCTTCAACGACGAGTTGTCTTTATTGACGGGTTGTCTTCAATGACTGGTTGTCTTTAATGACGGGTTGTCTTCAATGACGAGTTGTCTTTAACGAAGGGTCTTTAGGAATTGGATTTGTCTTCTTTGACTGGATTTGTCTTCTTTGACTGGATTTAGAGTTTAACTGCATCTTTCCTGAAAGGTAAAGGTCAGTCCTATGCAATGCATGATATGGATCAAGCAATGATGTTCTCAACATAAATGAGATTGTATGATATGATGCGTATATGCATGTATCATGATGTATGAAAATGTGATATTTATGAATGTGTCTTCGTCCGGGAAAATAAATCCTTGACGAATGCCGGGGAGTTCGTTGAATCCTGGGCTGATGTTGAAGAGTAGAGTTCTTCGTTTCCGCTAGGGATGATGATTGCAAGAATAAACTGGTAGGAGAAGATGACTCTGTTGGGGGAATAAACTTGTCGAAGAGATTATTCTGCGGGGAATTACTCTGTGGGAAGAGATACTTCGCTGAGAGTTTTAATGATAACTCCGCTAGGGATTCCGTTGATAAGCTCTGTTGAGGGATTTGATGAACTCCGTTGGGGATAGGAAGAACTTCGCTGAAGACGATCTTTCCGTTTTAATTTGCTGAGGATAACCCAGTTATAGGCTCTGGTGGGGGATAACCTCTGAATATGGTCGGGGAGAGATGCATGTACTCTGCGGGGGATAAGCTTCCAGAATCTACTGGGGATAAGCTTCCAGAATCTACTGGGGATAAGCTTCCAGAATCTACTAGGGAGGATAATTCAACTCTCCTGGGGAAACTTTTGAACCGTACCGGGGAAGTGGCTCCACTGGGGTGTCTTGTATTCCACTGGGGAACAATCTTATATTTCTGTCGAGGAACATTAAGACTGTCGGGGATGCTTGCTTAGGAACATTTGTATACTCCGCTGGGGATATTGAGATCTTCTGGGGATGTCCAACTTCCTTGGGGCTGACAGTAGCCTAACTCTGCTCGGGGAGAGTGTTGCTGACTTGCTGGAGATACTGTGCCTTTTGGGGATGATTGGAGACCAACTCTGCTTGGAGAGAGTATTGTTGATTTGCTTTACTCTACGGGGAGTGAAGGCATCTTGGTCACATTCTTCAGCCGGATTTACCTTGGTACCTGGTGAGCAAAGCAGCTGTACGGTTTGGACAACTCTTATTGCCCCAGCTTCTGCGGGAGAAAGTGCCTATGAAGGTGTTTGATGACTGCTGGTTGACACATCTTCTTCTGGTAGGCAAGTTCCGAGATGACGGGACATAGTCGTACGCTTTTAATCCCTAACTTTTGCCTGGACCGCCCTTTCGGGTTTTCAGTCCACCGGGATACCCATTTTTGCCCAAGCCGCCTTTTCAGGTTTTCGACTTGCCGGGTGTACAGATTTTTTCATTTTCATCCCTTATTTTTGCCCGAACCCTTTTGGTTCGCCGGGAAGCCCTTATTTTTCCTAGGCCAGTCGACCTAGCGGGTCTTTGATTATGCGTAGTATTTTTTTTTACTATGTCCATGTTCTCAGAGCGCAGGGAGTTATCACTGTCAGTAGTATGGAATTGTCAGACTACCATAAGATCTTCGTTTGATCGTGCCAGATTCGTTGCTGGAATTCCTGTTCAATGCCCCGAGTGATTCAGGCGGAGATTTGCCCCTGGTTATTTGGCATTTGATAGATTCTCTGAATCTTGACTTGACTGCCCCAGATGATAGACAATGATCATGTTGTGCCCCTTGATTGGAAGTGCTTTTTGTTCACTAAATATTCTTCGTGCGAATTTCTCTGCTGTTCGAACAAAATAGTCATATGCAAATAATGTTATTTTAAAAATGCAAAGCTTATGTCTGTCTTGAAGTTTTTGGAAATGCATTTTTTCAGTAAAACTAGTGAATTTTGTAAAATGTGATGTCAACTCAAGATTTTACAGCGAACCTTAAGGAGTCAGGATACCTTTTGTAACAGTATGCTTTCGAACTAACCCATGCTTCAGCTAGGACTTTTAAGGGTTATAATGTGGCCTGGTTCACGGTTTAAGAAACAAAGGATAAAGGCTCAAAATTTATTTGTACCCACCCGCTCTTCGTGATGTTCTTCGATCCTAAACTCAGTTAATCGTGCGTTAGACCTTGTTTGATTCTTTGCTCTGATATTCCAGTGATGGTTCGGATACTGATAGTTTATTTTGAATAGGCAGTCGTTTCTTTTTTTGTTGAGGGTTTGTAGGACCTCTTCCTTTTGATTGCGTTATCCCTGTTTTTTGCCTGAACTGTTTCTTTTGTAATTACAGTCAGCGGGATGCCCCAGTTTTGTAAGTCTCCTTCATAGGTTTTGACTTAATGGGCTTTTATTTTGAGAGATAATGACTGCCTGTCTTTATGATTATTCGGAACCATCACTGTCTTTTGTCTTGGAAGGAATCCTTTGATGCCATTCGTTGTGCACTTGGATCAACTGAGAGAACTACCCTGCCCCAGGTTATGATTAAGGGTTTTAATTTTCGAAAAGAAAAACTCCAACTTCTTTGGCTCAGAGGGGTTGACGAGGGATTATCTTCCTTATAACTCCAGTGTTTAGGATTTGAAACAATGCATGTACCTCATCAGCGGGGTCTGTTCAAAAGCATACTGTAAAGATCGTGGTATTGTTTTCGTCATCCTCCCTCAAAAGGCTTAGAGTTTATTAATCGAGAGTTGAACATCAAAAAAATGAAAGCAGTTTGAATATAGTGAATACGAATGGATTAATTCAAAACAGACATATGAGATGCATTAATGAAAGTAATAAATTTTGCTATGATAATAATTATTTGTATAAGCAAAGAAAAATACAACTTGAAAATTCCAATGAACAAAAAATCTTCTAGTCTCAGGACTTGTCAATTCAAATGGTGAACCTTGGAGGGATGGTAGAAGAACTCAGCCTGACCACCTTGGGTAAATTCTAATGCTCCTTCATCAATCAGGTCCTGGATCTTATTCTTCAGAGTCCAACAGTCGTTGGTGTCGTGTCCTGGACTGTCAGAGTGGTATGCACACCTTTCACTCGGGTTATACCGGGAAGAGAAAGTGTTGGGATTCTTAGGAGGGTCCCTTAGCATTACCAAATTCAACCTCAACAGGCGTTGTAAAGCTTGAGACGGTGATACGTTGAGCTTGGTGAATTGCCTCCCAGGCTTGTCTGGCTTGCTCTGATTAACCTGTTGTTCTTGGCGAGGTTGTTGTTGGACCTGTGAAGTAGTAGCAGCTTGGAGAGGTCTATTCATTGAACCAAACCTTTGACTTCTTGGAGGCTGATTACCAGTTTGGTCCCCAGCCTTGACTACTTGCTTCATACTGTCTTGCTGAAGCTGGTTGATCACAACTTTCAACTCGTCTTTCTCCCAAGCTAAGCCTTGGATAAGGGCCGTCTGCCCCAGCATCTGGGTTCTCATAGCATCCACCTCAGCTTGCAGACGTTACAGCCGTTCGTCCTTATCGTCTTCAGGACTCTTCTTGACCAAATTCCCCATGAGGAGTGTTCTCAACTCTTCTTGCCCCTTGGATAGGCTTAGGAAGATTTCCCTGAACTGAGTCTCTTGAGTATGGAACTCCTGGTTTTTTTGTTAGAGAGCCATTGCTGAAATAAACAGCGAGAATATGAGAGACCTATAAAAAGGGTACCTGTAATGCAATGATATGTATGCATGCAATGTTTTCAAGGATCTCGCGGGGTAAACAAGAAAGTTGTTAGAATTTGAATTTGGTAGCTTGATTGAAGGAACTTCATGTTGCTGAGAGTCCTTCTTCAAGGGTCATGGATCACTATATCGAGTGGGTCATAGCCCCTGACTCAAGTTATCAACCTTGGCTAGAGGAAAATAAATCCCCTTTGCCCCTTGCTAGACAGTTGGTTCATCATGACCTGCATCACAGACCCTTGAGATCCTTGAAATGGGTTAGTCCTTATGCAAGATGTATGCAGGTTAGTCCTTATGCAGGATGCATGCAATGTTATGATGGTATGATGTTATGATAAAGCACACCACAAGCATTCATAGAAGGCAAACATGATAAGGCACACAAGTCACACAAGACAGCCCTTAGAGTTCAGGCCAGCATGAAGTTTAAGTACTACCCTCTTGAAGTTGGTGGGCTCAAAACCTGTCCTATCAAAAGTAACCGGGTTCTAAGGAGCTCAATATCATTGGGTTGTTTTCTATGTTCATTGTTTTGATTTAGCCACTGAACTGGCGATCAAAATATTCCAAGAAAACAACCCTCAATGAGTGTAGTATCGAGTATCTACCAACTTCGGACTGCACCAAAGTCGGTCATCTCACTACCCCTAAAGAGGCCAGGATGGTCAAGTAAGGTTTCTAAGGTCAGTTGATGCTTCACGACACCACGCGGCAGCCCCGTACTCTCCTTGACTTGACTCAAGGGTTACCGGTACTCACCAAAGTGCCACATCAATGTAGCAACTGCTTCAACCGTGTCGGTATACCCCGCACAGTTCCCTCGCTGTTTGTTGCTACTTCTAAAAGGGTATCCCCCAGATCCGGGTTAGGATCTATGAAACTCCGATACAAGCCCACAATATTAAAGCAAACAAAGCAAGCAATTGAAAACAAGAGTGGTATAATCCTAAGGTACACCTCACTTATTAAGATATTCCCCAGCAGAGTCGCCAGTTCTGTGATCGGTGGAAATAGAACTGATTGTTTTAAAGCTGGTTCGCGAAATGTCGCGGTAAGCAAGAGTCACCACCATCTTTTATGTTCTCCAACAAGGAAAGGACAAAAGCACAGCAAAATTCCTTTTCGAGATGTTTCTCGGTTCGGGAGGTAGATTTATAGAAAGGGAAGGTGTTAGCACCCTTTCTATCAGTGGTTATCCACGGGCTCTTAGGTACTTGTTCACTATGTTTTCAAAAATTGTTTGCTTTTCTTGTGTATGTGGGTTTTGAAAAAGTTCAGTTTGAAAAACTTCTAGGTAACTCTTGTATCTGTCCTCAAGAGTGTATGAAGTATTTGTTTGAAAACTTTTTGAAAGTGTAAGTGCGAAAAGATTGTTTTTGTTTTTGAAAGAGCAAGTACCCAGGAGAAATCTGCCTACTCTAAGGAATTAACTTGTGTAAGAGTCCTTTAGACAGTACTATCCCACTATTGAGAAGTAGGTAGAACCATCGTTGGAATTATTCGGGTCAATTCGGTTATTAGGGGCATGTGTGGTCACCAAAGCAATAGTAGGACGTCTTAGCGGTAACCCTAATGTCCTAGATCCTTTTTATCTGAGGCAACCGTTTCGAGGCAACTGGATCTTTAGACAGGAGGGCGACCTCTAAAACACCATATACTTGATGACCACTTCGAGGCAACCAAATGAGGCGTACCCTAAGAGTGGCATGTGCACGTGTGTCAGGTTTCATGTTAAATTGTCTTTGCACATTTTTATGGTGAGCTACGGATTGATTTTATTTGTCAGGCAAGTCTTGTCATGCATATTTAACAGTTAATAATTGTGCGGAAAGTAAATTGCGGAAAATTGAATCTACGCTATTACAAGGCGTCGGGTATTTACATCGCCAAAAACATAACCCTTGAAAATAAATGCGAAAAAATAAAGAAAGCGATACAAGTCCTAATTATCTATTACATCCTCAAAGCAGATACAATAATATGATCAAAATAATAAAGTGCGCACAAAACAAATTGAATCAGGACGTCCTTAGGGTTTTGACCTTTTTTGAGAAAAGAATTGAATTTGGTCCCTTTTTTGCATTTAATTAAATATTAAACCTATTTTACTAATTAATTAATTAATTAAAAGAAAAAGTATTTTTTAGTTTTTTTAATGAAAATAAAAATAAAATAAAATCACAAGTTAATAAAAACCCTAATTTCTATATTAATTTTATTTATTATGAAAAAGATTAAAATTTTCCTAATTAAACAACTAAACTAATTAATTAGAATTTATTTACAAAATAATAACTAATAGTGAAATTAATAAATAATAAAAATAAATAACATTTTAAGTTTCTGAATTTATTGTGAAAATAATTAATTAAGTTAATTAAGTAATAATAATAATTAATAATAAAGCAATTAAATAGAAATTGAAATAGAAAAGAAAAAAAAGAGTAAAGAAAACCAGGGGGGGTGCTGGGCCAGGTTAGGAGTTTGTTAGCAATTCCAAGGCCCATTTGTTGGCCTGTCCGTTTGACCTTTCTGCTTGCCTATGCGTGGGTTGACCAGGAGCATGGTAGTCTACACCTCATGGCCATCAGATCTGTGAGAGTGGCCACTTGGCGCGCTTGGATGTGAGGTACATGGTGAAACACATTGGAAAGCTTGCATGGGAACCTGTAAAGAAAAATAATAGAACATTTGGGTGGACCTGGGAATCGAACCCAGGTCCCAATGGTTACCAACCACATCACCTTCCACTACGCCATTACGTTGCATCTATTAGTATAATGACAATTAATTATAATATAGAAAAATTAATTCATATGCTATCAAAACAAAAAAACGCGTGTCTCATTCAAACCAGCCAATCACGTGTAAACACGTAGTCGTCTTCTTCATTAAACCTGCAAAATAACAAATAGATAGCGGGGGATTTTAACCCCCACTAAACAGGACGGCGAAAAATAATGAATAGGCCCCTGATGCACATAAATGTTTCGCGAGCATGGTGTTTGATTCGTCTGGCCTTGACGAATTCAACCATAGATCTCTTGAGGTCTAATTTTTTCTGTGCTGGAAATCCCCAATTCGAAGGTTTATGAACCCTAGAATTTGAACATGGAAACTCATGATTTTGTACACCATAATCCAATTAGCTTATGCCATTAGTTTCCCGTGGTCTTTAACAATACAAAACAAGCAAAAAATCACATCAAATGCTTATGAATTATGGGTTTCGATTATGGAAAAAAATCATCAAACTGTGGGTCTGTGCAGAGAGATTTCTTGAGCTTTTGCGTGTGATTTTGATTCCTACACGTTCCTGGGAGTGCTAGCAATGTATTAGAATCCTCAAATTGCTTTGAAAGGGCCTGGAACCTGGAAAACAGTTTTGGCTTTTTCTTGATTTTTTCTTGAATATGGTTATGGCTTTCTGCAGCAATTCTCACGTCCACATGAATAGGGTTAGGTTCTGTATATATAATGGAAGGAAATTAAGTTACAATCTTGCCAAGAAATCCATTGCTTTGAAGTTTCAATATTTGATTGAAAATCAAATATTTTTCAATCTTTTTGATTGAGAAAACTTGCTAAATCGAGAGATTTTGACATCCTTGATTGGCACACGAAATCTCCAGCATATGTTGACCACTTTTGCTTCACAAAAAGATTGAGAAGTCATATCTTTGAATTTCCTACATTTTATATTAATTAAATGAATTAAAAATCAATTAAAAATCCAATTAATTAATAAAAATAAGAAAATAATTCAATTTAATCTCAATGGGTCGTGCATAAGCCTTGGATAAAGTTTCAAAAAGGAATTTGAGTCCCATTAGCAAAAACAAAGTATTTTGAGCAAAGTTGACTTTTGCGAATTCACAACAATTTCCCAACTTCTCCAATGCATATCTTGCTCAATTTTGATCATATGAACATGTTCTTGGACTTTTTGGAAAGGTCTTGAAGTCCTCTAACCAATGCCTTTGGTCCCATGTCATTTGGATTAACCAATCTCAAGTTATGGTCTTTGACTTAAAGTGCATTTTTGTTGGCTTTTGAAATTGACCTATAATGTAGAAATTGATAACTTTTTGTGAGAGCATTTCTTGGACTTGGAATGTGAAGATGAGTTATAGGAAATGTCATCCCCTTCAAAATGAGCATTGGATGGGATTTTTCTGATGAACCATGAAAAAGTTATGCCTTGGTCAAGATACAGTTGACTTTTCTGCTGTCCAAAAATATCAACTTTTGCATCCTTGATGATTTTTGAGCCATGCTTGTGGAATCATGATCAAGACTTGATCAAATGATGATTGTGAGCTCAAAATAAGATGTTGACCAAAATTTTTGACTTTTGACTGCAAAATGACAATTTTACCCCTACAGTTGACTGTGAAGCAAATAGGGTTTTTGACTGTGTATTTTGGCACTGTGAGTCTTGAGACTTGACATGTAGATGCTTGACAATATATATAGGCCTATGAGACTTGATTGGACCATTGAAAACCTCATATTCATTGAAGGAACCAAAACCCTAATTTTGACTGGCTTATGAGGCATTTGGATTGTGCAACCTTTGAGTAGTCTTGAACCATTTGAAGATGATTCTTGACAAATCTTGAAGAATATGGGAGGGAAAATTTTGGGGTACAACAATAGGCACACCGAGCACTTGGATTATATCAGGGACGTGTGGTATTCAGATTCTTGGGAGCCTCTTTCAAGGTCGCCAAGTTGGATCTCAGCAGATGAGGTAGAACTTCAGCCAACATCATATTGATTCGGGAAAACTTCCATTGTGGTCTTTCCACCCTTTGTTGATTGTTGCATTGTGGAGAAGCCGTAGGCCTACGTATCATTACGACACTTACTGTCTGATGATGTTCAACTCTATTTCGGCCCCTCGGGCTGTAGATGGCACTGGCTTCTTTCTTACCAGCAAAAGGCTTCTTTACTGAACTCGAAGAGGCATCCTTTTGTATCTTACCACTCTGAATGCCAGCTTCTACTCTCTCTCTAGTTAGAATCAACTCGGTGAAACCAGCTGACGAGTTGCCGATCAAATGATTAAAGAATGGACCAGATAGCATCCCTAGAAACATATCAACTAACTCTCTATCAGACAACGGGGGTTGGACTCTTCCAGCCAAGTCACTCCACTTCTGTGCATAGTCCTTAAAGCCTTCACTCTCCCCCATGGACATACTCTGGAGTTGAGTACGAGTAGGAGCAAGGTCGGCGTTGTATTGGTACTGCTTATAGAAAGCAACAGCCAGATCTTCCCAATTTCGGACATTGGCTCTCTCCAGTTGGTAGAACCATTCAAGCTGAGTCCCTGACAGACTATCTTGAAAGAAATGAACCCACAAATTTCTATCAGCGGTGTGAGGATGGATCTTTCTGACATAAGAGCGGAGATGGAGTTTTGGGCAGGACACCCCATCATACTTTGCAAAAATTGGAGCTTTGAACTTCTGCGGGATGACCACTCCCGACACCAATCCCAATTCTTCGAAATCCAGCCCAGGTATCCTCTGGACTTCCATACTCTTGCGATCTTCTAACTGCTTGTATTTATCCTTAGTGGGAGGATACTTCTCGTCATTTTAGTCAGTATCATTGTCAGAAACTTCAGGACTGGGATCCTTCTCCCTTGTCTCTTCTTCTTGATCCTCCCCTTCCTTGGATGAAGAGGTCAGATCGACTTGTTTCTTCAATGGCCCTCTAAACCTTCTGCCTATATTCAGAATACCGGCAGTCTTCTTCTTTTTATTTTTCTCTTTCAGGATGAGGGCTTTCAGATCCTCCTGCCCTTTTTCCAGATTTATGAACATTTGTTGGAACTGGGCGTTTTGTGCCTGAAGATCCTTAATGCTTTGTTCGAGAGACATTTATGTTGAAATAAACAGCGAAGAAGATGATAAACCTGTAATGGTACCTGTACATGCAATGCTATGAATGGGATGCATATGCAATGATTTCAAAGAATTTGGGGAAATTTAAATTTGCGAACCAAAATGAAACAAAGATTTTATTAGTTGAATTCAAGTTTCAAATGCCTTTAGGAGTTACAATTATAAACAAATCTAAAACTAGAAAAAATCAAAATTCCCATGGATGCTTCCTCTTCGTGCAAAGATAGACATTGAGTCCTCTTTCCTCATGGAGCTGCTTTGTGAGCTCTAAAACCTTCCTCTCATGGGCATAAATCTGATCCTTGTAAGTATCCCGCTCTTTATTCAACTGAATCCAAGACCTCTGTAATTCTCTAAGATCAGTGGGCATATAAGGATAGAGAATCGTGTAAGGAATACCCCCTTAAGTAGTGGGTTCCATAATCACTGGTGGAACGGCCATATAGGGAATTATAAGTTTCTGGGCGCGAGCTTGTACCCATTGGAGCTTAGGTTCGATAGGAATGGAAGCCTTTGGCCCCAAAGCCTTGGCGCCAGATCTGTTTACCATGCCCCAAGCTCGTATGAACCTTCGACGATACTCTTGAACATCATCCTCATAGTTGAATAAAATGCCCTCGATAAGTAACTCATTGGGAACATCCCTTCGAGTGTAACCAAATTGTCGCAGAGCTAAACAAGTATTGTAGGTTATGCCCCCTCTGATGCCAAGTAATGGGACATTAGGGTACTCCCCATAGCGGTAAATGATAGCAGTGTTTTCCATAGCTCGGGAACACCAAAGAGTATCTGTGTGAGCGAGTGACATTATCCTTTGCGACCAACCCAAACCTTCTTCATTCTTCAGTACAAACTTAGGGAGGTGAGAAATAAACCACCTCGACAGCAATGGCATGTAACACATAAGAACCCCTCTTCTCTTCATGGTACGAGTATGGAGAGCGTGCAAAATATCTCTGAGCAAGGTAGGCACGGGGTTGCGAGAGAGGAAAATCTTGATGGAATTCACATCTATGAATGAGTCTGGATTAGGGAATAGTACTAAACCATATATTAGAAGGGCCAAGACCTCCTCAAAAGCCTGAAAATCCATATCATCCCAAAACGGCTGGGCTTTGTCTATCAGGAACTTGGCTAGAAAACCCTTGACTCCACTTCTTGTTTCCCAATTGGATACCACGTCGGCCCGTTTCAGATGCAAAGCTGAGGCAATGACTTCTAACTTAGGAACCTCTTCCAGACCTGTGAAATGCAACTGTTCAAGAATGGGTATATCCAACTGTGATACGGTGGGAAAGAACTGACTGTTTTTTGGAATGCTAGTTTGCGTTTTGCGTTTGATTTCGCAAAATGTCGCGGTAAGCAAGAGTCTCCACCGTCTTTTATTTTATCCAACAAGGAAAGGAAAAAATCACAGAAAAATTCCTTTTTCGAGATGTTTCTCGGGTCCGGGGGGTAGATTATAGAAAGGGAAGGTGTTAACACCATTTCTATCCGTGGTTATCCATGGTCTCTTAGGTATTTGCTCAAAGTGTTTTCAAAAATTTGCTTTTTTCTTTGTGTTTGTGGGTTTGAAAGAAGTTTTTGTTTGAAAGGTGTAAGTGCGAAAAGTTTTGTTTTTTGTTTTGGAAAGAGCAAATACTTAAGAACCATATACCTACTCGAAAAAGGAATCAATCTGTGATAATGTCCTTTAGAAAATGTTATCCCACTATTGATGAGTAGGTAGCATCGTCGTTGGAGATAAAGGGTCAATTCGATTAAGGGACGTGCGGTCACTAAAGCAATGTTAGGATGCCTTAGTGGTAACCCTAATGCCTTAGATCATTTTTACGAGGCAACCGTTTCGAGGCAACTATGATCTTTGGACAACAGGGCGACCTCTAAAACTTCCTATACTCAATGACCACGTTCGAAGGCAACCAAGTGAGGTGTACCCTAAGAGTGCGCATGTGCGAGTGTGTCATTTTTCAGTTATTTTTATCTTTGTACATGTCAATGGTTATCTATGTTGATTTTAGGTTAAACATTCGATCTTGTCATGCATTCCCTATTACCAAACATCTAACAGTTTATAAGTTGCGGAAATTAAATTGCGGAAATTAAACTAACTATTACAAGGCGTCGGGTATTTACATTGCCAAAAGCAACCCTTGAAATTAAAATGCAGAAAATAAATAAAGCGGTAAAAATTGTAAAGGCCTATTTAACTATTACATTCCGGGAACAAGTACAATAATATGATAAATGGATCGCCTGCGGAAAATTAAATCGAATGCGAGTTTTTTAGGGTTTTGACCCTTTAATTATTAAAGAAAAGTTTTTTTTTGGTTATTTTTGAATTAAAAAAGAAATTAAATTAGGTTAAGCATTAAATTAATAAGTAAATTAATTAGTAAAAGTATTTTTGGGTTTTTGGTATTTAAAGAAATAAAAATAATTTGATCAATGTTAATAAAACCTATTTGTCTAAATTAATTTTAATTATTGCAAAATATATTAAAATTTATAACTAATTAAAGCTAAATTAATTCAATTAATATTTATTAACAAAAATAACATACTGAAAATTAATTTAAATAAGAAAATAAATTTTTTTGGTTTTTTTTATTTTATTAAGAAAAAGTTTTAATTCGTTAGTTAAATAATAAAATAATAGCAAACAATTAAATAAAATAAAAATGAAATTAGAAAAGGTTAGGAGTGTATGGGCCTAATTAGGGAGGTTTATTCAGCAATTTGATGGCCCAATAACATGCATGCCTCGTTTGACTTTCTGATCCCATATGGCACGTTGACTAGGCAGTAGGGTGGACATCACATCTGGACCACCAGATCTGGTCTGGGGCCATCTGGCAAGCATCTGAGTGAGGGAGTATGATGAACCACGTGCTTGGTTTTGTATTGAAACACCTGAAGACAAAATATAACAAATGCATGGGGGGACCTGGGATTCGAACCCAGGTCCTGTGAGTCACTGGACAACGCCCTTGCCACTGCACCACTGCTTCTCAATTGTTAGTGTATTGGGAACTAATAATAATAAAACAAAAAACAAATTAATAGATCAGAAAAAAATAAAAGCGCGCTATATTTGAACCCTCCACTAAGATGGGGACACATCTTCATCTTCTTCGTTCAACCCTGGTTATTTACCTGCAGATTTATATCCGCAACTAAATTCGCAGGACGTTCCAAAAATTGATTCTAGGCCATGAAAACTCAATCCAGGACCATGGTCATGCTCGTCTTACTCCATTGATCATGCCTATGTCCATCAATGGTACTGATTTTGCATGAAAAAAGAATGCCCAAAAACAACAAAACACGAACCCTAGATTCGGCTATGGGGTTACAGGCCAGATAAATGCAATTGGCTAATGCAGAATGCTTCTAAATTGAATGATAATCATGAATATGCAAAGATTTTGTAAGAAAAGTGCAAGAATAAGGATCTATGATTTCAACCGAAAAGCATATTTTTGAGACACTTACAGAGCTTTAGGGCGCGTATAGGGATTGATCTTGGGTTGGTTTTGCTTCAATGATTGTCCAGCAATTGATTAGCGTTGAGATTTGCTTCTGAATTGGCCTCTATGCACGATTTCAGTTTCACACTTTTTGCCAATTTTTCAAGTTTTGCTTTTGGTGTTCTTTCAGTCTCTAACCTCTGAATTTGTGTCCTCTCAATTATATATGTATGCTGCATTGTATTAGGTCAACTTTTGGGTCTTGAATCTTTGTACATCAATGCTTGGAGATTTGATTTGATTCACCATTGATAACCTTCCAATTTTGCCAAAAATCCAATCTTTTTGCACATGGAATGTATGATACGAATTTGATTCACTTGATGATGATGATTCAATCCTGAAATAGCCAAAAAGAGATCAAATAATCAATGTTTGGATTTTATTTGATTTAAATTGATTTAAAATGAAATAATTCATTAAAAAATCAAATTAAATAATAAAATTGATAAATGGTCACAAGGCTGAAGCTAGGACATGTGTGTAGTGTGACAAGATCAAATCAAGTGGAAAAGAATGGGCCCATTTGACAAAATTTGAAGTTTTGGGGATAGTTGACGTTTGGCAATTTTGCAAAAATGCCCAAGTTCAACAATGCATAACTTCATTAATTTTAAACTTTTGGAGGTGTTCTTGGACTTTTTAGAAACCTTGAGATGTGCTCTAACCAACCCTTTTGGCATCATCTCATTTTTATATTCCATTCTCAAGTTATAAGCTTTGTAAAAAAAGGTGTTCTTGTTGACTTTCAAAAATGACCTATAATGTCCAAATTTGTAACTTTTTGTGAGTGCATTTTCTGATCTTGGGGTATGAATATGGATTGTAGTAAATTGCATCCTATTCAAAATGAGCTTTGGATGGGTCATTTCTCATAAAGTATGAGAAAGTTATGCTTGGTCAAAGTTGAGTTGACTTTTCCTACAAAACCCTAATTTAGCAACTTTTGAGTCTTGATGAATTTTGAGAAATCTTTGATGAATCATGATCTACCCTTGATCAAATGATGAAATATCCTTCAAAATGAGAATGTTGACAAAAAATCTTGAAGTTTGGCTGTATTTGGGTCACAGTTGAATTTTGCCCTAGCACAGTCGATTTTTGGACCCTTTGAGCCATTGACTGAGCAAACTTCCTCTGCAAGGCTTCAAATTTGACATGGATGATTTTGAGAGCATATTATGACAATGGAGAGAACTTTAGGTCACTTGGACTCAAGGGTCTTGAAGCAACACAAAACCCTAATTTGGGATTGAATACCTTAGGAGATGATTTGTCTGACCAACTCTTAAGCAATCTTGAGCCACTTGGAGATTTTTCTTGCAATGTTTTGAGAAATATGAGAGGGAAAATTTTGGGGTACAACAGCTGCCCCTGTTCAATCTTCTTAAACCTGAGGATGTAGATTGGCTTTCGTGCCTTTCGTGATCCGAAGGTGGAAGATGATTGAACACTAGAGTGCCCAGAAATTTGCACTCGCATGAAGTGGTATCAGCCTGGTGATGTCGGGAATGGGCTTATAGATGCCATTTGGAGACTGTTGATTGGTGGTCTGAACTTCGACTAAAATACGAATCAGGGAGATCTTATCGTCGATCTGACTGAACCAGAGAAGGTCTCGGATTAACTTTGACTGGATCGGAATCAGAAAAATCTTAGGATCGATTTAACTGGACCAGACAAGGCCTTGGGTTAACTTTGACTTGATCGGCATCAGAAAAATCTTAGGATCGATTTAACTGGACCAGACAAGGTCTTGGATTAACTTTGACTGGATCGGCATCAGAAAAATCTTAGGATCGATTTAACTGGACCAAACAAGGTCTTGGATTATCTTCAACAGGAATATGAATCAGGGAGATCTTAGGGTCGATCTGACTGAACCAGAGAAGGTCTTGGCTGGATCGACATCAGAAAAATCTTAGGGTCGATTTAACTGGACCAGACAAAAGTCTTGGAATATCTTCAACTGGAATACGAATCCGGGAGATCTTAGGGTCGATCTGACTGAACCAGAGAAGGCTTTAACTGGATCGACATCAGAAAAATCTTAGGGTCGATTTAACTGGACCAGACAAAAGTCTTGGAATATCTTCAACTGGAATACGAATCAGGGAGATCTTAGGGGTCGATCTGACTGAACCAGAGAAGGCTTTGACTGGATCGGCATCAGAAAAATCTTAGGATCGATTTAACTGGACCAGACAAAAGTCTTGGAATATCTTCAACTGGAATACGAATCAGGGAGATCTTAGGGTCGATCTGACTGAACCAGAGAAGGCTTTGGCTGGATCGGCGTCAGAAAAATCTTAGGGTCGATTTAACTGGACCAGACAAAAGTCTTGGAATATCTACAACTGGAATACGAATCAGGGAGATCTTAGGGTCGATCTGACTGAACCAGAGAAGGCTTTGGCTGGATCGGCATCAGAAAAATCTTAGGGTCGATTTAACTGGACTAGTCACAAGTTTTGGAATATCTTCAACTGGAATACGAATCAGGGAGATCTTAGGATCGATCTGACTGAACCATAGAAGGTCTTTGACATAGCTGAGAACTTAAATGCATCTTTCCTGAAAGGTAAAGGTCAGTCATATGCAATGCATGATATGGATCAAGCAATGATGTTCTCAAAATAAATGAGATTGTGTTATATGATGCGTATATGTATGTATCGTGATGTATGGAGATGTAATGTTTTGGCTAGGGAAAATAAATCCCGGATAGCTGCTAGAGACAAGAGTTGACTTCTTTGCTTCCGCTGGGGATGGTGAACGAAAGTGATTGCGAGAATAAACCTGCAGGGGAGGATAATTCCGTTGGGAAATAAACTGATGAGGAGATTACTCTGTGGGGAGGAGATGCTCTGCTGAGGCTTCCACTGATAAACTCCACTGGGGATGGATTACCGTTGCTGGAGATATTGAATCCGATTGGGGATTGAATTCCTGTTTGTGAAAGGAAAGAACCTTGCTGGGGATGATCTTTCAGTTGTGTCTTGTTGGGGATAACCCTGTTAGACTTTTGTGGGAATAATCCTCTGAATTCTGCTGGGAATGATTCTTTGAACTCGGCTGGGGAGATTTATTTTTATACTCCGCTGGGGATAAACTTCCAAAGTCTACTAGGGATTATGCTTCAACTCCGTTGGGGAAGCTTTTTCAGACTGTACTGGGAAAATTTTAACTCCACTGGGGGGTATCTTGTATTCTTTCGGGGAACATTCTTATACTCTGCCAGGGAATATTAAGACTGCCGTGGATATCAAGCCTTTTTAGGGTTGATGGTAGATTAACTCTGCTTGGGGAGAGTATTGTTGATTCGTTCATAGTTGCAAGTCTCCGCTGGGGAGAGTTACCATTATTGTCTTGCTCTGCGGGGAGTGAAGGTATCTTATCCATATTCTTCAGTTGAATTTACCTTGTACCTGGTGGACAAAGCAACTATACAGCTCGGGCAATTCTTATTGCCCCTGTTTCTGGTATTACCCGTAATCGTCTTTTGTTTCGCATGTAAATATTTATGAGTAGCAATTAATGTCAAATGCATATATCAAAAATGAATATTGGACGTTCTTTGCAAGCCAAAATAGATAAAGAAAAGACAGTTTGAAATTTATCTGAAAATGAATTTGTATTGATTTTGATGTTTGGCCTGTAAATAGGCGTTTTTGTACAAGAGGCTGACGTCCTAGTAGGAGAACGCCGCTGAACAATAGAATTTACACAATTTGTGAAAAACTAAACAAAATAGCTATGTGAATAATCCCACTGGGTTCCAACTCTGCTATTGCGTTTATGTCCTCGAGCATCTCATCACTTTGCTACTTGGTTGAAGGAAAGTCAGATTGATTAGTGTCTTTCGAGCTTGATAGTTGATACCGAAGTCTGGAGGCAAGGTGATCCAATGAGACATAGTGTTACACTTTGATCCCTAATTTTTTCCTGGACCGCTCTTACGAGTTTTCAGTCCACCGGGATACCCTTTTTTGCCCTAGCCGCCCTTTCAGGTTTTCGACTTGCCGGGTGTACAGTTTTTTTCATTTTCATCCCTTATTTTTGCCCGAACCCTTTTGGTTCGCCGGGAAGCCCTTATTTTTGCCCAGGCCAGTCAACCTTGTAATCTCAAACCTCAAATCAACTTTAGTTTTGATGAAAGACAAACAAGCACTATGGCAAGAAGGAAAAGAAGTGGAATTAGCTTAAAGCATCATTCACTCAAAGCTTCAAGGATCATGGCAAGCAAACAAGTATATCAATTCTCATTTAAACTAAATTGATTAGAAATGCTCAAAAATGATATACACACTTGCCACAACACTTCACTTAAAGTTTAAAGCAAATTCTAAGTTTTTCACTAATGTAAATCGATTAACACATCATGTAAATCGATTTACACATGGTTTTTTAAAAACTGATTACCCCTGGAAGCAATCGATTTACATGGAGTGTAAATCGATTGATTACTGAACTGAGTTAATTTTTTAGCACTAGTAAATAGATTAACACATCATGTAAATCGATTTACACTTCAAATTTTTTGAAAACAATAACGTTACAAACCCGTGCAATCGATTTACATCTAATGCTAATTGATTTACACGTTGGAATTTTTGAAAAATCTGAACTTGATTCAAGATATCCTTCACACCTTTTCTCCAATGGTTGCATGGTCATACATTGCATCTTCTCAAGTTTTACAAACAGAACAGTGGTATCCATTTGGAAAGGTATCTTGATTGCTTTAAATACTAAATCTTTCAAAATTATAAAACAACTCTTCTCTCATGCAATAATTCTGAACTTTGTAAAATATTCAAACTTCATATTTCTTATTTTTTAAGAACAAAGATTTTCTGCACTTTCACAAATATAAGAACAGAAATCTTTGAGCATTTTCTAACCATTGTGTTACCATTTGAATTCCTTACAAGAGAAGAAAGAAGAAACTTCATTGAAGTCACTCTATGTGATCAACATCTTTCAAGAAATCATATTTCATAGAATTATACTAAGTGTAACTTATTTCCAAGATTGTTGGAATTAAGTATTAGAATACTTTTGTACCTTGTTGTCCATTGTTAGAAACAAGAGGTATCTTTTGAGAGGATTGTTCTCAAGAGACTTATTGGAAATCCAAGAGGGTGTTCTTGGTATTTGTTAGTGTCTTTAGTAGATAAGACTAGGAAGAGTCTTGTAAAAGTTTTAACAAAATAGTGAAATCTCTTGCGTGTTTGCAAGGGGACTGGACGTACTTTCGGGGTGTGGAAGGAACCAGGATAAATCTTCGTGTCTCTTTACTTTATGCACTTTACCGTTTTCCATAGCACTAAAACAAAACCAGAAAGTGTAAAATAAATCAAAAATCGACCACCACCTAATTCACCCCCCCTCTTAGACGCAATCTTAACCTTACAAACCTAGCGGGTCATTGATTATGCGTAGTATCTTTTCACTATGTCTGCATTGACAGGGTGAGGAAGGTCGTCACCGTCCATGGTGGTTAGAATCATAGCTCCTCCTGAGAAAATGTTCTTAACCACAAATGGCCCTTCGTAAGTAGGGGTCCATTTGCCCCTGGGATCACCTTGAGGTAAGATAATGCGCTTGATTACCAGATCCCCAACTTGATACTCTTGTCGTCTAACTTTCTTGTTAAATTCCTTGATCATCCGTTTTTGGTACGTCTGACCATGACAAATAGCAGTAAGTATCTTTTCGTTGATTAGGTTCAGCTGATCAAGCCGGGTATGAATCCAGTCATCTTCGCTCAAACCTGCATCCTTCATGATTCAGAGAGAGGGTATCTGAACTTCAATGGGCAAGACTGCCTCCATGCCATATACCAAGGAGTAGGGTGTTGCCCCTGTTGCTGTCCGTGCTGAGGTACGGTATCCATGAAGAGCAAATGGTAACATCTCGTGCCAATCTTTGTATGTTACTGTCATCTTCTGCACAATCTTCTTAATGTTCTTATTAGCCGCTTCTACAGCCCCATTCATCTTCGGCCGGTAGGGAGAAGAGTTATGATGTTGTATCTTGAACTGCTCGCAGAGCTTGGTGATTATCTTGTTGTTGAGATTGGTACCATTGTCTGTAATGATCCTCTCTGGTACACCGTATCGACAGATCAGATTGTGCCGAATGAACCGTGCCACGACGTTCTTGGTTACAGTAGCAAAGGAAGCTGCTTCAACCCACTTCGTAAAGTAATCAATTGCTACCAGGATGAAACGATGTCCGTTAGATGTCGTAGGTCTGATCTCGCCGATCATATTAATGCCCCACATTGCAAAAGGCCAAGGATCTGTCAAGACGTTCAGAGGAACTGGAGGTATGTGCACTTTATCAGCATAGACTTGGCACTTGTGACATGTCCGAGAATGCTGATAACAGTCGGCTTCCATAGTGGACCAGAAATATCCTGCCCAGAGGATTTTCTTTGCCATGGTATGTCCACTGGAATGAGTTCCGAAAGTACCTTCATGTAACTCTGCCATGATCCTTTCTGCTTCATTCTTATCCACACAACGCAGTAAGGTTGAATCATGGTTACGCTTGTAAAGAATGCCATTGCTGATGAAGAACTTTGCCGTGAACCTCCTCAGAAACTTCTTGTCATTAACAGACGCACCCTTGGGGTATTCCTGAGTCTCAAGATACCTTTTCACCTCATGAAACCAGGGTTTATTTGCTACCTCTTTAGTCTCAATGTCACAGCAATGTGCAGGTTCGTCCAATCTTTCGATGATGATCCGGGGAGCCTCGTTGTCCCAATTGACTTTGAACATAGAAGACATCGTAGCCAGCACGTCCGCCAACTGATTCTCCTCTCTAGGGAAATGTTCAAAGGTTATCTCCTCGAAGTGGGGAAGCAACGTCAATACATACTCCTTGTAAGGAATAAGGTTTGGGTGTTTCGTATCCCACTCGCCTTTGATCTGACTGATCACAAGAGTGGAATCTCCGAAGACACTTAGAAACTTAATCCTTAGGTTAATTGCTGCTCAAAGTCCCATGATGCACGCTTCATACTCCGCCATGTTGTTGGTGCAGTTGAAACATAGTCGGGAGGTAAACGGAGTATGAGATCCTTTAGGAGATATGATCACAGCGCCAATGTCGTTACCCAAAGAGTTTGAAGCTCCATCAAAGTACATAGACCATCGGGATCCTTCCTCAGGTCCTTCATCTGGTCCAGGTGTCTCACAATCAGTTACCAACATGATATTCTCGTCCGAAAATTCAAAGTTCATAGACTGGTAATCATCTACTACCTGATGTGCCAAATGGTCTGCCAACACACTTCCCTTAATTGCCTTTTGTGTCGTGTACTGGATGTCATACTCAGTCAAGATCATCTGCCATCTTGCTATTCTTCCGGACAAGGAAGGCTTTTCGAAGATATACTTGATTGGATCCATCTTCGATATCAATAGAGTAGTGTGAGTCAGCATATACTGTCTCAGTCGGCGAGCAGCCCATGCCAAAGCGCAGCAAGTTTTCTCGAGCAGTGAGTATCGTGTAAGTCTCAGAGTGCCTAAGAGGGGGGGGGGGGGTGAATTAGGTCTTATAAAAATTTATTCGGTTTTATGAGAATGCTTGGTAGTAATTTTTGGTTAAGAGTTTGAAGGTTTTGATTATATCTTTATCTTTTCCTGATTATGGTGATGAAAGCGATAAATGCGGAAAAGTAAAGAACACGGTGATATATCCTGGTTCCCCTCACAATCCGAGAGTACTCCAGTCCCCTTTCCAACACGAAAGAGATTTCACTATAGTTAGAATGATTGTACAACCTATGCTTACTATCTAACCTATAGGGTGGTCAAAGGTTCTTAACACCTTTAAGACCAAACAAACACTAATGTGAATGAAGAACAATCCTCTTCAAATCACAACACTTACTTCCAACAATCCTGGATAGTAAGGGAATAATTTCTTTAAGTAATACAATGATTAATTTGATGTATATGGAGAGCTTTATCAATCTTCAATTGATCTTCTTCTTCAAGATATAAACAATTTTCAAACAATGTATATAAATGTTCACAATGTATGTATGAAACTTGTAATGATAATGAAAGTGTATATGGCAAGTTTCACAAAATTATGAACACATGAAAGTATGAATTCAAATGTCAATGATGAAAAATTGTTTATTGAAGAAGTATAATTGTTAATTTGAAAATTGAAGCATTGTTTTTGAAATAAGAAAATCTGCAGCATTTTATAAAGTCATAAGAACCTCTTCATTCATGCCAATTCATATGAAAAGTTGCAATGCATTCATGAAAAGATACCACTTGAAAAATGTTTAAAAAACAAAAGAAAAGCTGCACTGGTTCGCTAGGAACCGGTTCCGACACTGACATAACTCGGTTCTTAGTGAACGTTATAAGTCAGATTTCAAAAATATCACGCAGGAATCGGTTCCCCTATTGGCACAACCCGGTTCCTGGTACAAATTCCAGGGACATGTTTTTGAACAAGGTTTGGAACCCGGTTCCCTGTTAGGGAGGAACCGGTTCCTGAAAGTTAATTTTCAAAAATTCTTTTTGAAAAAGATTTTAAACAAAGTTTTTCTTAAGTGAAAACATGTTGGATATGTATATGATTATGAATGCATATTTTTTGTGAACATCTATATTCAAGATTAAGAATTATTTATACCATTTGACATTTGATGATTCTTCAATAATTCTTCAATAATCTTCAAGACTTTTATATGATGTTGATAAGCTTTTTGCACATCCTTTGAATGTTGATGTCCATGTTGTCTTCATCAAAACACATGCTTTAAATATGACTTGAGAAGCTTGCAATTACATTCTCCCCCTTTTTGATGATGACAACCAAGTCTTGAAAACGATTTCTTGAAATGTTTATGTTGTTTTGTGTAGTAAACATGTTGAGAAAATGCAAGGCTCCCCCTAAATTGTATGTTCCCCCTAAGTCCTTGATTCTTTGAATTTTGGAGTAAGTATAATAGATATTTGGGCCTGCAATTTCGTTGAAACAAAACAACACATATGCATATTCTTCTCCCCCTTTGTTAACATCAAAAAGGATGGGGAAAAAGAGTGAAACAATTTTATTTAAAAATTAAGACGATAAAAACATATAAAAGAATTGTACGATTTTAAACATACTAAAATACGAACAACGAATTGTATGATTACATTAAATAACAATAAAACAAGAAATGCCTAAACATCACGAAGCAAGAGATGGAACATTGTCTAAACATTACAACGTAAAACACATTAAAAAGAAATGACATAGAAATTAAAAAAAAAATTAGTCTTTTAATCTTCATCTTCATTCATCTCATCATCATCTTCATCACTTCCACTACCACTTCCGGATACCTCTTCCTCTAGAACTTCTTTTCTATCAAAGTGATCAAGAATAAGCTTTTGAGTTCTTTGGACATTTCGTAGTATTCGCCGTGCTGAAGCATTTTCTTGTTGGAGCACATCAAAGCGATCATCCACATGTCTTTGGAAGATTGTCATCTGATTAAACAACATGTCTAAGGTGTAGCCGCCTTCGGGAGGTTGAGCAACATATTGAACAGTTGGTTCGAAGTCCTCTTTGTAGTGAAAGTGACCTCTTGCATCTAGAATGATTCCTGTGTTCTTAAGGGCGGTTGCATCTGTAATTGCCTCCTTATCTCCTTGAATTCTTGTAACTTCCCGTTGAAGGTTAACATTTGCATTTTCCAAAATGTGAGAAATGGCTCGAGCATATGGTAAACCACCATCAAGAGATTCCATAAGTTGCATATGGTACATAATAGAAAGTGCCCAATTAACCGAACAACGGCGTCTCAATGCAATAAGGACCATTAATTCAAACTCATTGATACGCGAGTGGTTAGAGTTCTTTGGAAAGAGGATATATGCAATAATAAGGTGGAGCATTCTGTCACTTACAGAGAGATTTGAGCCAAACAAATTTGATGACGAGAGAAGTTGTTGACGAGCGGTATTTTGCTGATTTGGCCTACACATGTTAATAAAAATTTCTACCTTATTGTATGGTAGCCAATCATGTGGAATAACACCATTAACAAGAACCAAACCTTCATGCGGAACACCCAACAATTCACCAAATTCCTCAACAGTTAAACATATACTCTTTGACAGAACATGAGAGGTTAGAGTAATATCACCAAATTCATCAGAGATAAGTTTTAAGTTGTGATAAAATTCTCTAACAAGGTCAGGAAACACTTCATCATTGTTACCTACAAACCTGGCAATTCCAGCAGAGGCCAACTGAGCAGGAAATAAAAAGCTATGAGCAGGAAAGGTATGAAGCCTACAAAACATAGCTTTAAGAACCTTCCGATTACGAGATTTGAAGGTGAGCCTTCTGGATTTGATGGTCTGAGGATGAATGTTGGAAGTCTCTTCTTCAACCTGAGCCTTTCCCTTGCTGGATCTGGTAGCTCTCTTAGGACCCATGGAGATTTGTGAGAAATCTGAAAGTTGGGGTTTTGATTTGGGATTTTCGGAATAGGTGAGAGATTGGGATATTTGAGTATGAAATATGGAAGGAGAAGTGATTATATAGTGATTAGGAGTAGTGGGTATTGAAAAGTTGGTTAAGAAAAAGAGATGTTGGAGCTTTTATGAGGTGTGTCAATGGAGGTGGAAGGGTTTGAGAGGAGGAATATGAAGTTGGAATGAGAGATGAATGTTGACTATGACATAAAACACATTAAAAAGCACTTAAGCACAAAAAGGGGCGTGTGGCCGGTCTGCATGCTGCGAACCGGTTCTACACTATAGTGAACCCGGTTCCTGGCTTTTGAAAAAATAACGTTTCTGGAAAATGAACCAGGAACCGGTTCCTACCATTATGGGAACCGGGTTCCACATGCAAATATTGCCAAAAACTTGAAAAAAATTGTTATGAAAGGAAAAGTTTTGTACAAACAATATATACACACATATTTTAAAAAAAAAACGTATATAAAAGAAGGAGTGCACCTTATGAGAAACATTTAGTGATCACCTTCATCCAAAATACCAAGTTCTTTTCGAAGCTTTTTGTTCTTGATGGACCAAAGAGATCCATGTGAAACAATTGTAGTGGCCTTGTAGTAGACACCACATTCTTAGATTTGAAAGTTGTTTTGGTCTGTTTGCCCTTTTGGCATGCATTACATAATTTTTCTTTGATGAACTTCATCTTTGGTAGACCAATCACTAAGTCATGCTTAATCAATTTGTTCAAGTGCTCCATGTGAATGTGAGCAATCCTCTTGTGCCATAACCAAGCGTCATTGTTGTTTACCATAAAACATTGTACCTTCAGAGACAAATCATCTAAAGTAATCATAAAAATATTGTTAGTTCTTATACCTTTTAGTTTTACCTCATTGGTTGCCTCATCCATAATAAGACATTCTTCTTTGTTGAATTTAATCTTGAACCCTCTATCACAAAGTTGACTTATGCTAAGAAGGTTGTGCTTTAATCCTTCAACATAGAGAACATCCTCAATTTGAATGGATGGAGGTGTGCCAACTATTCCAACGCCAAGAATCTTTCCTTTGGTGTTGTCTCCATAGGTGACATAACCTTTGGCTTTATGTACTAGATATGAAAATTAGTGTACATCTCCTGTCATATGCTTTGAACATCCACTATCAAGATACCAAACATTTGATGTGGATTTCAAGCATACCTACACAAACAAATTATTCTTTGTTAGGTACCCAAGTTGCCTTGGGTCCTTCATAGTTAGTTCCCTTTTTCACCCACACATAATGCCCACTTTCTATACTAAAGTTTCTAACATAGCAAGCATTAGGTGTATGGCCTTTAATACCACAATAAAAACAAGTAGGTTCAAAGTTACTTCTATATCTAGAAGGATAAGATTTCTTCTTAGGAAATGTTTTCTTTTTCAATACATTAGCCTTTTTCTTTTGATGATTATGAACAACTTGCTTCTTTTCTACTTTCTTGGGATTGGAACTATTACTAGCCTTTACAAAAATAGTGGGATTGATACTTGGTTTCTTAGAATTCACATAACCAAGACCCCTTTTATCATTTGGATAACGTTGTTGGCTTAGTAATCCTTCCAATCCTATTTGTCCTTTTTCATATCGTTCAATGACTCTTTTCAATTGAACAATTTGAAAGACATTTGATTCACACTTGGAGCATGAAAAGTTTTCTTTTTCTTTAATAAAATTCTGTTTTTGAAGATCAAAATCTTTAGTCATGGTGTCAATTTTTTCTAAACAAATTAGAAGTTCTTTTTCTTGATTTGACACCTTTTTGTATAAACTTTTGCATTCTTTAAAGAGTTCATCAATAGCATCTTGAACATCATCATCAAAAAGATTAAATTCATTACTAACCTCTTCTTCATCGTCGGAGTGATGTGAAGCCACTAATACTAGATTTGCACATTCGTCGCTTTCCGAATCAGATGAAGAACTTATCTCATTATCTTCCCATGCAACATAAGCCTTTTTGTTCTTGAACTCCTTTTTGCCTTTGAATCCATTTTTCTTGGAGAGTTTTGGACAATCCGGCTTTATGTGACCTTGCTTTCCACATTCATAACATGTGACATCTTGTGTTGATGTGGAGGCTTCTTTATCTTTATGATTATAAAATTTCTTCCTTTTGACAAAGTTAGCATTATGAAGATTATTTTTATGACCAAAATATTTTCCTAACCTTTTTACAAGAAGCAAGAAGTTTTCATCTTCCTCCGATGCATCTTTATCTTGACTTTCTTTTGAATCAACTTTCAAAGCAATTCCTTTGGATTTCTTCTCTAAATTTTCATGTTTTTCAAGTCTACCGAGTTCCGTTTCGTATTCTTGAAGTTTGCCAAATAATGTAGCGGAAGTCATTGCGGAGAGACTCTTCTTTTCTGAGATTGCCGTTACATTTGGTTGCCATTCCCTAGTTAATGATCTAAGGATTTTCAAGTTGAGTTCATCATTTGTCAAGGTTTTACCAAGAGCATTTAAGTGATTTGTCAAATGCACAAATCTCATTTGTAAGTCAAGAATGGATTCTCCGGGCTGCATTCGAAATAGTTCATATTCTTGACTCAAGGTATTTAGCCTTGATCTTTTTACTTCAGCCGTTCCTTCATGAGTTTGAACCAGGGTATCCCATATTTCTTTTGCTGTTTTGCAGTTCGAGACACGGAAAAATTCGTCCATACTTAGTGCACCTTGAAGAAGGTTTATTGCCTTTTTGTCATAGAGAACTTTCTTTTTATCATCGTCGTCCCATGCAGTTTTGGGCTTTGCAGAACCAATGCCATTGATTACTGATATTGGGATAAATGGACCATTTTCAACAGCATCCCATACTTCCTCTCCTTGCGCTTCTAAATGCGCCTTCATGCGTATTTTCCAGAAGTCAAAATATTCACCACAGAATAGAGGAGGCTTGTTGTTACTACCACCATCTCTGAAAACTGGTTGATGATTTGCGGAAGCCATTCTGGATCTTTAGGAACAAGTTACCTATAACTTGCTCTGATGCCAATTGTAAGTCTTAGAGTGCCTAAGAGGGGGGGGGGGTGAATTAGGTCTTATAAAAATTTATTCGGTTTTATGAGAATGCTTGGTAGTAATTTTTGGTTAAGAGTTTGAAGGTTTTGATTATATCTTTATCTTTTCCTGATTATGGTGATGAAAGCGATAAATGCGGAAAAGTAAAGAACACGGTGATATATCCTGGTTCCCCTCACAATCCGAGAGTACTCCGGTCCCCTTTCCAACACGAAAGAGATTTCACTATAGTTAGAATGATTGCACAGCCTATGCTTACTATCTAACCTATAGGGTGATCAAAGGTTCTTAACACCTTTAAGACCAAACAAACACTAATGTGAATGAAGAACAATCCTCTTCAAATCACAACACTTACTTCCAACAATCTTGGATAGTAAGGGAATAATTTCTTTAAGTAATACAATGATTTATTTGATGTATATGGAGAGTTTTATCAATCTTCAATTGATCTTCTTCTTCAAGATATAAACAATTTTCAAACAATGTATATAAATGTTCACAATGTATGTATGAAACTTGTAATGATAATGAAAGTGTATATGGAAAGTTTCACAAAATTATGAACACATGAAAGTATGAATTCAAATGTGAATGATGAAAAATTGTTTATTGAAGAAGTATAATTGTTAATTTGAAAATTGAAGCATTGTTTTTGAAATAAGAAAATCTGAAGCATTTTATAAAGTCATAAGAACCTCTTCATTCATGCCAATTCATATGAAAAGTTGCAATGCATTCATGAAAAGATACCACTTGAAAAATGTTTAAAAAACAAAAGAAAAGCTGCACTGGTTCGCTAGGAACCGGTTCCGACACTGACAGAACCCGGTTCTTAGTGAACGTTATAAGTCAGATTTCAAAAATATCACGCAGGAACCGGTTCCCCTATTGGTACAACCCGGTTCCTGGTACAAATTCCAGAGACATGTTTTTGAACAAGGTTTGGAACCCGGTTCCCTGTTAGGGAGGAATCGGTTCCTGAAAGTTAATTTTCAAAAATTCTTTTTGAAAAAGATTTTAAACAAAGTTTTTCTTAAGTGAAAACATGTTGGATATGTATATGATTATGAATGCATATTTTTTGTGAACATCTATATTCAAGATTAAGAATTATTTATACCATTTGACATTTGATGATTCTTCAATAATTCTTCAATAATCTTCAATACTTTTATATGATGTTGATAAGCTTTTTGCACATCCTTTGAATGTTGATGTCCATGTTGTCTTCATCAAAACACATGCTTTAAATATGACTTGAGAAGCTTGCAATTACATATCGGGTCTCACAGTCGGTAAACTTTTTGATAAGGTAATAAATAACATTCTCTTTTCGGCCAGACTCGTCATGCTGATCCAGCACATACCCCATTGAGTTGTCGAGTACTGTCAAGTATAAGATCAAAGGTCTCCCTTCAACTGGAGGCATCAGAATAGGTGGCTCTTGGAGATACTCTTTGATCCTTTCGAAAGCGGCCTGGCATTCATCGTTCCAATGTACTACCTGATCTTTCTTCAGTAACTTGAAGGTTGGCTCACAAGTAGCAGTCAGGTGTGAGATGAATCAGGCAATGTAATTCAGTCGTCCCAGGAAGCCTCTGACTTCTTTCTGTGTTCTGGGAGCTGGAATTTCCTGTATGGCTTTCACCTTTGTGGGATCCACCTGAATACCTTTATCGCTTACGACGAAACCCAACAGCTTACCAGATCTCACCCCGAAGGTGCACTTGTTCGGGTTTAACCTCAGCTTGTACAACTTCAACCTGTCGAACAGCTTCTGAAGGTGGTCAAGGTGTTCCTCCTCAGTTTGGGACCTTGTAATCATATCGTCGACATATACCTCAATCTAATGATGGATCATGTCATGAAACAAAGCAACCATGGCACGCGGATACGTTGCCCCAACATTTTTCAACCCAAAAGGCATGACCTTGTAGAAAAAGGTACCCCACTGAGTAACAAAGGTTGTCTTCTCCATGTCTTCGGGAGCCATTTTAATCTGATTATAACCGGAGAAACCATCCATGAAGGATAAGACTTTATGCTGAACGGTGTTGTCAACCAGAACGTCGATATGATGTAAAGGGAAATCAACCTTGGGGCTTGCCCTGTTCAGATCCCTGTAGTCAACACACATTCGAACCTTACCAACCTTCTTCGGCACAGGAACCACATTGGCCACCCACTGAGGGTAAGAAGTAACTGCTAGAAAACCGGCGTCAAACTGTTTCATAACCTCAGCCTTGATTTTCTCAGACATCTCTGGGCGCATTCGGCGGACCTTCTGTTTTACTGGAGGACAATCTTCCTTGGTAGGCAGGCGGTGAACCACAATATCGGTATCCAACCCAGGCATATCTTTGTAAGACCAGGAAAAGATCTCAACGTAGTCACGCAGCATCTGAATCAACTGTTGTTTCACACTAAGCTCCAGATTGGCACCGATCTTAACTTCTTTCTTGTCTACCTCTGTACCCAGATTCACTGTTTCCACTGGCTCTTCATGTGGCTGTATAGCCCTCTCCTCTTGGAGTAGCAGTCTTACAATTTCACCAGGCACTTCGCAATCATCTTCACCTTTGTCTTCGGCTAAGTTGATCAGATTTTCGAAGTCATAACTGGCAGTAGCAGAGTCGTTACCAGTGAGATCCAGAGTGGATGTAGACCTGTATATGTGAGTGTGTGTAAAATAGTTGTTTTGCAATATATAATAAAAGAAAAACAAGGAGCAAAAAATTTGAAATGCAAGAAACGTCCAATGCTTTTATTAATGATATATGAAAATGACACACATAAAGCCCTCACAAATGAAACTACAGTGCCCCGGGTAAGACACCGGGCCATAAAGTTTAAAACATTATCTGTTACAAATTCAAAACAAAAAGTTTCATTACTGGGTAACAAAATAAATAGGGATGAAATCCTTTGCTGTCCAGTTTCTTGGTCCACTGTCGGTCGTAGGATAGATCCAGCTGTCGAACTCAGACTCTTCCACATTGTCTTCAATGGCATTCACTCCCGAGTTGCTGATGAACACGGGAGGTCTTCCGATCCGTGCATTCCGAACAGCCTTTTGAGCTTCTGCAGCGAAACCTAAACCAAACTTGTTAGTCTTCTGTGTAAAATCAGGGAGTCGGCCCCAATTTGCACACCCACCTTTCTCAACAACAACCCGGGCATCCCTAAAGGAAGCCATCTTCATAGAAGAATCTTCAACAACAGTCTCGGTTGATGCCAGCGTCTGGGGAACCTCTTCAAAATGCTGAAATGGGGTCTCAATGAACTCCCCGTCCATCTCTACATATAGGAAAGAGTTGAGGTGGCTCACCATGTACTCCTCCTCTCCTTGTACTATCACAATCTTCCCTTTGACCGGGTACTTCAGCTTCTGGTGGAGCGTTGAGGTTACGGCCCCAGCTTTGTGGATCCATGGGCGACCCAGCAAACAAGAATAAGATGGCCGAATGTACATCACATAGAATGTAGAGTTGAAAACCTGAGAACCAACCTTGATTGGAATATCAACTTCACCGTGCACCATCCTCTTAGACCCATCAAAGGCCCTGACGACAATGTTGCTCGGTTTCAACTCCAACCCTTCATAGTCCAACCGGTCTAGAGCTTTCTTAGGCAAGATGTTCAATGAGGAACCAATATCCACCAATACATGAGCAAGAGTAGTGCCCCTGCATTCAATGGAGACATGCAGGGCATCGTTGTGATTCTTCCTCTTAGCAGTCAAGTCGGCGTCAGAGAAACCCAACCCATTATCAGCAGTCAGATGGGCCACGCAATCTTTAAACTGATCAGTTGATGTCTCTTGTGGTACGTGTGAAGTCTTCAGAAATGCAATCAGAGCCTTGGCATGGGCCTCTGAGCATAGCAACAATGACAGCATAGATATTTTGGACGGGGTTTGCCCCAGCTGCTCGACTACATTGTAGTCACTCTTTTTGATGATTTTCAGAATCTCTTCCATCTCTTGTCTAGAAGCTTCAACAGTAATCATCTTTGGTGCCTCCATCTGGGCAGGCTCATCAGTGGTCCCTTTGCCCTGAGTATTAGATGACTCGGTGACAGAGGTAAGAATAGGAACTTGAACGGGAATAGTAGCAGGTACACTGGCAGGTGTAATAACAACAGGTTTTCGGGCAGTTGGTGGAGAAATATCAGGTGAGAAAAGTCTTCTGCTGCGGGTGACTTTAGAAGGTCCAACAATATTGTTGACGTCAGTATCAGCATCCAACTCTTGTTTAACTCCATGAAAATAAACATCAGGCTCGTAATACCAAGGGACATCTTTATTAGAGGTGTAGGGGATAGGCCCAGGAACAGTGATGATCAATGGTGCGATTCTTGGAACATATGTAATTCTAACAGGCTTCCTCGAGGGAGCCTTGGAAGAATTGTCGAAAATGGTGATAATGGCAACTTCTTCAGTACGAACTAGAGGAACAACAGTCTTCTCAAACAGAATCTCCTTACTATCCATCAGGCGTTGGACACCTGATTTCAAAAGTGGGCAACCGGTTGGTAGGGCAGAACACATACGGCAACCTTCATCACAGCCCGAAAATAAACCGGCTAGCAAAAGGTTCTTATTCACAATCATCAAAGGGGTAACAATGTCGTTCACAGAAACCACAAACGAGTCTTCATCTATAGCATTCACTCCATGCTTGGGCATAGGAGCAGTCACAACATTAGGTCTTTCGGGCGCCTCAAACTCAATCTCCTTTGCATCAATTAAGGCATGTATTTTATTCTTCAAAGCCCAACAATCATCTGTATTATGTCCCGGGCTATTAGAGTGAAAAGCACAGCGGGCATTAGGGTTGTACTTTGGTGACGTAGTATTTGGATTCTTCGGGGCTTCCCTTGGAATCACCAGATTGGTTTTTAATAGCTGCGGCAGAATCTGAGACAAAGTCATGCTGAGACGGGTGAATTGCCTTCAAGGTCTCTCGTCCTTTTGTTGATTGTTATGCTGAGGAGCACCAGTAGGTCTTAAAATGACTACCACATTAACAGCTTGGCGGCGTTCAGGTCTATTCTGGCTTTTCGAACTGTAGACAACACTGGACTCTTTCTTAAAAGGCTTTTTCTCGGTGATTGATGAAGCACCCTTTTGTATCTTACCAGCCTTAATACCAGCCTCAATCTTTTCACTGGTCATAATTAGCTCTGTGAACCCAGACGAAGAGCTTCCAATCAGGTGGTTGAAAAATGGACCAGACAAGGTCCCCAGAAACATATCCACAAGCTCACGATCAACCAAGGGTGGTTGCACTCTTCCGGCGAGGTCCCTCCACTTCTGAGCATAATCTTTGAAACCTTCACCCGTTCCCATTGACATACCCTGGAGTTGGGTACGTGTGGGAGCAAGGTCAGAATTATATTGGTACTGCTTGTAGAAAGCAGTAGCCAAAACTTCCCAACTGCGGATACTAGCTCCGTCCAACTAGTAAAACCATTCAAGCTGAGTCCCTGAGAGACTGTCTTGAAAGAAGTGGATCCATAGGTTCTTATCAGCAGTGTACGGCTGAATCTTCCTTACATATGACCAGAGGTGCAGCTTCGGACAAGCAACTTTGTCATACGTAGCAAAGGCTGGTGCCTTGAATTTGTGGGGAATTACCACCCCAGATGATAGACCCAGATCACCAAAGTCCAGACCAGGCACTTTTTGAACTTCTATCGCACTCAACCGGTCTTCCAGTTGTTTGTATCTATCCTCAGCCGGAGGATACTGGTCTTCATCGAAATCCGTCTCGTTGTCGGAGACCACAGGGCTAGGAGCCCTCCTTTCTTCCTGACTATCTTTCCCTCCAGATGAGGTGGTCAAATCAACTTCATCCCGTAGCCTGTTTCCAAACCTGTGACCTGTGTTAAACAGGATTGTCCTCTTCTTCTTCTCCTTCAGAATCAGGGTCTTCAGATCTTGCTGACCCTTAGCTAGATTCATGAACAGCTCTTGGAATTGGGCATTCTGGGCCTGTAGGGCCTTGATTGCTTGCTCAGTTGATGGTTCAGCAGACATGATGAGTGCTGAAATAAATAGCGAAGAAGATAAGAGACCTGTAATGGGTACCTGTTATGAAGTGCATGGGATGAAATGCGTATGACATGATTTCAAAGACAATCGAGAGATTCAAATTTGTAAACCAGAAAGAAAACACACTTTTATTAGATAAACTTGGAATTCAAATTGTTCAACAAATTGCCCTTAAGGCGTTACAAGAATGGAAATACTGAAAAGTAAATAAAAATGGAAGGGAAATAATCAAAGGACAATCAATGCTCCCATGGTCTCTTCTTGTCGATGCGGACATAGTCATTGAGAATCCGCTTGTTCTCCAGTTGCCTAGTCAACTTCTAGATCTTCTGCTCTTGCTCGTTAAACTTTTCTCGGTAAGCATCCCTCTCTTCTCTCAGCTGCATCCAAGACCTTTTCAGTGCCCCAATGTCAGTGGGCATATGAGGATGGAGGATGGTCGGAAGAACCCCTTCTTCATTAGCAACTTCAACAATGATAGGTAGGACGGCTTCATACGGCATACCCATCTTTTGGGCACGGATACGAACCCATCTGAGATATGGCTCCATCGAAAGAGAAGTCTTTGGGCCCAGCTCATGTGGATCAGATCTGTGAACTCTATCCCAAGCCCTTATGAATCTGTGGCGCTGCTCGTCGCTATCCCCTTGAAAATCAAAGATGATACTAGGCATTAGCAGCTTATGAGGTCCTTCTCTTCTGGCTTGCCCAAACTGACGTAACGCCAAGCATGGATTGTAAGAAATTCCTCCATTGGTTCCTATCAGTGGAACATTGGGGTATTCTCCACAATGATCAATGATGGTCACCTCATCCATACCCTTGATAGTCCAAATGATGTCATTATGAGAGAGAGACATAACCCTATAGGCCCAGCCCATGCCTTCTTTATTCTTCAGCACTGATTTGGGGACGTGTGAAGTAAACCACATCGCCATTAATGGAGCACAGCACATCAAGGTTCCTCGCTTTCAAGCGGTACGGGCATAAAGCTAATGAAGAATGTCACCCAAGAGAGTGGGTACAGGATTACGAGAGATGAAGATTTTCACTGCATTCACATCAACAAAGGAGTCAGGATTCGGAAACAATACCAAGCCATATATCAGAAGAGCCAGAATATCCTCGAATGCCTTGAAGTCTAGACTATCCCAGAAATATATAGCCTTACCAACCAAGAACTTAGTCAGAAAGCCCTTTGCTCCACTTCTAGTTTCCCAATTAGCCATTACCTCACCCTTTGTCATATGAAGGGCTGAAGCAATCTCTTCGGGCCTAAGAATCTTCTCCCAACCAGTAAACGGGGTCTGCTCCAGAATAGAGATACCGAGCAGATCAGAGAACTCTTCTAAGGTGGGAACCAGCTGGTAATCCTGAAAAGTAAAGCAATGGTACAGCGGATCATAGAACTGGACTAGGACACTCATCATCTCCTCGTCCAATTTGGAGGTAACCAAACTGAGAAGATACCCATGACTTCCGATGAAGGAGGTAGTATCAGGCATCTTTGCAATCAACTCTTTAAGCATAGTGGGAACCTAGACAAAATTGATCCGGATGGTATTCCTACGCATAGGCATCATGACCTATAAAACAGAACAAAGATAAATCCCTCCTGTCTTTGAAATAGGTTAGTCCAATGCAAGGTGTATGAAATGTTATGATGTCATGATGTCATGATAGTAAGCACACCACAAGTATCCACAAATAGCAAACATGGTAAAGGCACACAAGTCACACAAAGAGCCCTTAGATTTCAGGCTGGCAAGGAGTCTAGGTACTACCCTCTTTCAGTTCAGTTTGTTTACACCTGTCCTAAAAATAGTAATCGGGTTCTAGAGGATCTCAATATCACTGACTACCCTCGATCGGTCATAATTCCATTTTAGCAACCTTTTCTTGCGGCCGGAATCATCACGAGAGTTTAGTCTCAATGAGTGTAGCATACTGCTACTGTTCTATGGCCAAGTTGGTCAATTTAAAGGTTCTAAGGTCAGTTGGTGCTTAATGACCCCTTAGATGACCCATATTCTTCTCGTTCCAACACAAGGGATATCGGTACAATCTAAAGTGCCACACCAACATAGCTACTGCTTCAACCGTATCGGTCTACGCCGTACAGTTCCCTCACAGTTTATTGTTACTTACCTAAAGGGTATCCCCAGATCCGGGTTAGGATCTATAGTAACTCTGATACAAGCCCGCAAATATAAAGAATACAAAGAAAACAATTGAAAACACAATGATCTAATCCTAAGGTACACCCCACTTATTAGGCATCCCCAGCAGAGTTGCCAGTTCTGTGATACGGTGGGAGAGAACTGACTGTTTTTTGGAATGCTGGTTCGCGTTTTGCGTTTTTTTCCGCAAAATGTCGCGGTAAGCAAGAGTCGCCACCGTCTTTTATTTTATCCAACAAGGAAAGGAAAAAAGCACAGAAAAATTCCTTTTTCGAGATGTTTCTCGGGTCCGGGGGGTAGATTATAGAAAGGGGAGGTGTTACCACCCTTTCTATCCATGGTTATCCACTGGCTCTTAGGTACTTGCTCAAAGTGTTTTCAAAAATTTGCTTTTTTATTTGTGTTTGTGGGTTTGAAAGAAGTTTTTGTTTGAAAGGTGTAAGTGCGAAAAGTTTTGTTTTTTGTTTTGGAAAGAGCAAGTACTTAAGAACCATTTACCTACTCAAAAAAGGAATCAATTTGTGCTAATGTCCTTTAGACAATGCTATCCCACTATTGATGAGTAGGTATCATCGTCGTTGGAGTTGAAGGGTCAATTCGATTAAGGGACGTGCGGTCACTAAAGCAGTGTTAGGATGCCTTAGCGGTAACCCTAATGTCTTAGATCATTTTTCCGAGGCAACCGTTTCGAGGCAACTATGATCTTTGGACAAGAGGGCGACCTCTAAAACTTCATATACTCAATGACCACGTTCGAATGCAACCAAGTGAGGTGTACCCTAAGAGTGCGCATGTGCGAGTGTGTCATTTTTCAGTTATTTTTATCTTTGTACATGTCAATGGTTATCTATGTTGATTTTTGGTTAAACATTCGATCTTGTCATGCATTCCCTATTACCAAACATCTAACAGTTTATAAGTTGCGGAAATTAAATTGCGGAAATTAAACTAACTATTACAAGGCGTCGGGTATTTACATTGCCAAAAGCAACCCTTGAAATTAAAATGCGGAAAATAAATAAAGCGGTAAAAATTATAAAGGCATATTTAACTATTACATTCCGGAAACAAGTACAATAATATGATAAACGGATCGCGTGCGGAAAATTAAATCGAATGCGAGTTTTTTAGGGTTTTGACCCTTTAATTATTAAAGAAAAGTTTTTTTTGGTTATTTTTGAATTAAAAAAGAAATTAAATTAGGTTAAGCATTAAATTAATAAGCAAATTAATTAGTAAAAGTATTTTTGGGTTTTTGGTATTTAAAGAAATAAAAATAATTTGATCAATGTTAATAAAACCTATTTGTCTAAATTAATTTTAATTATTGCAAAATATATTAAAAGTTATACCTAATTAAAGCTAAATTAATTCAATTAATATTTATTAACAAAAATAAAATACTGAAAATTAATTTAAATAAGAAAATATATTTTTTTTGGTTTTTTTGATTTTATTAAGAAAAAGTTTTAATTGGTTAGTTAAATAATAAAATAATAACAAATAATTAAATAAAATAAAAATGAAATTAGAAAAGGTTAGGAGTGTATGGGCCTGATTAGGGAGGTTTATTCAGCAATTTGATGGCCCAATAACATGCAGGCCTCATTTGACTTTCTGATCCCATATGGCACGTTGACTAGGCAGTAGGGTGGACATCACATCTGGACCACCAGATCTGGTCTGGGGCCATCTGGCAAGCATCTGAGTGAGGGAGTATGATGAACCACGTGCTTGGTTTTGTATTGAATCACCTGAAGACAAAATATAACAAATGCATGGGGGGACCTGGGATTCGAACCCAGGTCCTGTGAGTCACTGGACAACGCCCTTGCCACTGCACCACTGCTTCTCAATTGTTAGTGTATTGGGAACTAATAATAATAAAACAAAAAACAAATTAATAGATCAGAAAAAAATAAAAGCGCGCTATATTTGAACCCTCCACTAAGATGGGGACACATCTTCATCTTCTTCGTTCAACCCTGGTTATTTACCTGCAGATTTATATCCGCAACTAAATTCGCAGGACGTTCCAAAAATTGATTCTAGGCCATGAAAACTCAATCCAGGACCATGGTCATGCTCGTCTTACTCCATTGATCATGCCTATGTCCATCAATGACACTGATTTTGCCTGAAAAAAGAATGCCCAAAAACAACAAAACACGAACCCTAGATTCGGCTATGGGATTACATGCCAGATAAATGCAATTGGCTAATGCAGAATTCTTCTAAATTGAACGATAATCATGAATATGCAAAGATTTTGTAAGAAAAGTGCAAGAATAAGGATCTATGATTTCAACCGAAAAGCATATTTTTGAGACACTTACAGAGCTTCAGGGCGCGTATGGGGATTGATCTTGGGTTGGTTTTGCTTCAATGATTGTCCAGCAATTGATTAGCGTTGAGATTTGCTTCTGAATTGGCCTCTATGCACGATTTCAATTTCACACTTTTTGCCAATTTTTCAAGTTTTGCTTTTGGTGTTCTTGCAGTCTATAACCTCTGAATTCGTGTCCTCTCACTTGTATATGTATGCTGCATTGTATTAGGTCAACTTTTGGGTCTTGAATCTTTGTACATCAATGCTTGGAGATTTGATTTGATTCACCATTGATAACCTTCCAATTTTGCCAAAAATCCAATCTTTTTGCACATGGAATGTATGATACAAATTTGATTCACTTGATGATGATGATTCAATCCTGAAATAGCCAAAAATAGATCAAATAATCAATGTTTGGATTTTATTTGATTTAAATTGATTTAAAATTAAATAATTCATTAAAAAATCAAATTAAATAATAAAATTGATAAATGGTCACAAGGCTGAAGCTAGGACACGTGTGTAGTGTGACAAGATAAAATCAAGTGGAAAAGAATGGGCCCATTTGACAAAATTTGATGTTTTGGGAATAGTTGACTTTTGGCAATTTTTCAAAAACGCCCAACTTCAACAATGCATAACTTCTTAAATTTTTAACTTTTGGAGGTGTTCTTGGACCTTTTAGAAACCTTGAGATGTCCTCTAACCAACCCTTTTGGTATCATCTCATTTTTATATTCCATGCTCAAGTTATAAGCTTTGGAAAAAAAGGTGTTCTTGTTGACTTTAAAAAATGACCTATAATGTCCAAATTTGTAACTTTTTGTGAGTGCATTTTCTGATCTTGGGGAATGAAGATGGATTGTAGGAAATTTCATCCTCTTAAAAATGAGCTTTGGATGGGTAATTTCTCATAAAGTATGAGAAGGTTATGCTTGGTCAAAGTTGAGTTGACTTTTCCTACAAAACCCTAATTTAGCAACTTTTGAGTCTTGATGAATCTTGAGCAATCCTTGATGAATCATAATTAACCCTTGATGAAATGATGAAATATCCTTCAAAATTATAATGTTGACAAAAAATCTTGAAGTTTGACTATATTTGGGTCACAGTTTACTTTTGCCCTAGCACAGTCGATTTTTGGACCCTTTGAGCAATTGACTGAGCAAACTTCCTTTGCAAGGCTTGAAATTTGACATGGATGATTTTGAGAGCATATTAGGACAATGGAGAGCACTTGAGGCCACTTGGACTCAAGGGTCTTTATGCAACACAAAACCCTAATTTGGGATTGACTGCCTTAGGAGATTATTTTTCCGACCAACTCTTGAGCAATCTTGAGCCACTTGGAGATTTTTCTTGCAATGTTTTGAGAAATATGAGAGGGAAAATTTTGGGTTACAACACCAACAGTTGAGAGAAGTCTTCCATGGTAGGCACAAACTGATAGTCTAGAAAGGTGAAGCAGTGGTGCTTGGGATCGAAGAACTGAAAGAGTACACTCATCATCTTTTCATCAAAGTTTGAAGTAACCAGGTTGAGAAGTCGACCATGTCTCTTAGTGAACGCAGAAGTTTCGAAAACCTTTGATACTAGCTCCTTGAGTTGGGAAGGTATCTTCACAAAGCTGATTCAGATAGTGTTTCTCCGAACGGAGGCCATGATCTGCAAAACAGAACAAAGATAAATTCCCTTGGTCCTTGAAATGGTTAGTGCAATAATAATGGATGCTATGTTATGATGCATGATGTCATGATAAATCACAGGTATAGCAAACACAGACAAATCACACCAAGTCCCTATGTTTAGAGGCTTGCATGAGGTTAAAGGTAAGTACCCTCTTGAAGTTTAGTTGGTTTCAAACCTGTCTTAGAAAAGTAACCAGGTTCTAAAGATTCTCAATATCACTGATCATCCTTTATCGGACATTGTTTCAGCTCAAGCAATCTTTTCTTGCAGCCAAAATATCCTGAAAGTCTGATCTCAATGAGTGTAGCATCGAGTATCAACCAATCCTCGGCTCTATACCGAGGTCGACTATCTCATTACTTTCTAATGGCCAAGTTTGTTCAACTAAGGTTCTAAGGTCCGTTAGTGCTTCACGACACCACGCGGCGGCCCCGTATTCTCCTCGTTTCCCCATGAAGGATTCTGGTACCAACCAAAGTGCCACACCCATACAGCCATCGCTTAAACCATATTGGTCTATGTCGTACAGTCTCCACGATCTATTGCTGTTTACCTAAAAAGTGCCCCCAGATCCGGGTGTAGGATCTATAGTAACCCAAGAAAAACCCTTTAAGAATAAAGCAAACAAATAAGAAATCAATTTTGAAATGACCTAGATCCTAAGGTAAACCCCACTTTATTATATTACCCCAGCAGAGTCGCCAGTTTTGTGATACGGTGGCAGAACCGACTGTTATACTGGTTTGCATTTTGTATTCGCAAATGTGGCGGTATTCAAGAGTCGCCACCGACTTTTATTTCATCTAACTAAAGAAAAGGAAAAAGAACAGAAAAAACCTTTTTCAAGAATATTTCTGAGCACGGGGGGGGGGGGGGGGGGGGGGGGGGGGGGGGGGAGGGGGTAGATTATAGAAAGGGAAGGTGTTAGCACCCTTTCTATGCGTGGTTTTCCACGGGCTCTTAGGTACTTGCTCATTTTTAAATTACTTGTGTGTGCTTGTTTTGAAAAGTTTTACTTTACTTCGTTTTAACCCTTGTTTCTGTCCCTAAGAGTGTTACGAAGTTGTTTTTTGAAAACTTTGCTTGAAAAAGTGTTCGGTGTGAAAAAAGTTTATATGTTTGAGCAAGTACCTAGGAACTAATCTACCTACTCGAAAAAGACTGTTCGTTTTCCTTTAGACAATGCTATCCCATTATTGAGAAATAGGTAGCATCGTCGTTGGAGTTTTAAAGGGACGTTCGAAGGGACGAAATGGTCACTGAAGGCAACAAGCAAGGAAACCTTAGCATTTCGAAGGGACTATCGTCATAAGATCAATTCGTAGGCAACTTCGAGGGACAAGTAGGGACTATGATCTTTATGATGACTTTGAATCGCGGGTCATTGCTAAGGTATCCCTACGTTCAAGGGACATGACCATTATTTCCGAGGCAACCAAGTGAGGCAAACCCTAGGAGTGCGAGTGTGCAAAAGTGTTTGATTTCAGTTATTTATCTTGTAATTTAGTGATCTATGATTGATTCATTAGTCATGCACACCTAAGTTACTAACAATTATATACAGGCATATGAAATATAAGAGCGAGAAAATAACAGTCCTACGCTATTACAGGGCTTTTGCAGATACATGATTATCTTAGACTAAAAATAAAAATGCGGAATATAAACCCTAATTACTATTACAACCTCGAAACAGTTACAATAATAATAAAAAGAAATAAAATGCGCGTGGCAAATTTAAATGCGAGAATTAAAGGACCCTAACAATCTAATTGAAATAATAATTAGGTTATTATTATTATTTTTTTGAGAAAATTAATTAAGTTATGTACAAATTAAAAACCTAATTTCTAATTAATTTAAATTATGTAGAAAAACAATAAAATTGCCCTAAATAATTAAACTAATTAATTAAAGAAAATAAAAATATTTTATGAAAAAAAGATTTTTATGAAAAACAAGAAACATTAAAATAGAAAAGAAAGAATGAGCCTTTTTGGGAAGCTGGAAAGGGAGGTGTAAGTCTGAATTTACTAGGCCCAATAATGCTCAAGCCCAATCCCTGCGCGTGATTCAGTGTACCCTCTTTCTGATGGCGTACCATGGTCCCCTCTTGTATGGAAAGTTGAATTGGTGAGAGAAATGATCCATTGGCTGGATTGCTGGAGTGCAAGATAGGCTCCTGGAAGCATGGTGTACGTGATCTGCAATTAAAGGGTAAGAAAACAACAAAACGTTGGGACCTGGGGTCGAACCCAGGTCCTTTCGCTTCCAAACATACGCCTTTGCCACTGGATCACATGTGTTCAATTGTTAATAGGATACTAATAATATATAATATATGAAAACAAAGTGGATCACTGGAAAATAATAAAAAATGCGCTCCAGGTATTTGAATGGCCCAATGATGATTAGCCACGTATCTTCTTCTTCCCTTGTCCGTCATTTTAGGCCTGTAACCTTTACCTACGGCCAAGCATCCATGGCTATAACCCTGTGACTTTAAAAAATTACGTACAAGCAATATAAATAAGATTCAGGACCGTGGATCGATTGGGTTTGACCCTCTGATCATAATGGTATCCTTCATTAGGGCCAATTGTTCTTGCATTTGAAAGCCCCAAAACAACAAGGCAAACCCTAGCTATGTCAAGTATTCATACAGGCGTTAAAACTTCAATTAAATGGTCTAGAAACGTTGCAAACACGATAACAAACACAAATATACCTGTTGTACCCCAAAATTTTCCCTCCCATATTCCTCAAGATTTGTCAAGAGTGATCTTCAAATTGTTCAAGACTACTCAAAGGATTGCACAGTCAAACCACCTCTTAAGCCAACTGAAATTAGGGTTTTGGTTCTTTCAAGGAATTTGAGGTTTTCAATGGTTCAATAAAGTCTCATAGGCATATATGCATTCTCTAGCACCTACATGCCAGGTTTCAAGACTCACAGTGCCAATTTGCACAGTCAAAAGCCCCATTTGACCCACAGTCAACTGCAAGGGCAAAATGGTCATTTTGCAGTCAAAAGTCAGAATTTTTGGTCAACATCTTATTTTGAGTCCACAATCATCATTTGATCAAGTCTTGATCATGATTCCACAAGGATGGCTCAAAAATCATCAAGATGCAAAAAGTTACTATTTTTGGATAGTAGAAAAGTCAACTGTATCTTGACCAGGGCATAACTTTTTCATGGTTCATCAGAAAAATCCCATCCAATGCTCATTTTGAAGGCGATGACATTTCCTACAATCCATATTCACATTCCAAGTCCAAGAAATGCTCTCATAAGAAGTTATCAATTTCTACATTATAAGTCAATTTCAAAAGTCAACAAAAATGCACTTTAAGTCAAAGGACATAACTTGAGATTGGTTAATCCAAATGACATGTGACCAAAGGAATTGGTTAGAGGACTTCAAGACCTTTCCAAAATGTCCAAGAACATGGTCATATGATCAAAATTGAGCAAGATATGCATTGGAGAAGTTGGGAAATTTTTGTGAATTTGCAAAAGTCAACTTTGCTCAAAATACCTTATTTTTGCTAATGGGCCTCAAATTTCTTCTTGAAACTTCATCCATGGCCTATGCACGACCCATCAAGCTTAATTGAATTTATTTTCTTATTTTTTATTAATTAATTAGATTTTTAATCAATATTAATTCATTTAATTAATTTAAATTGTAGGAAAATACAAAGATTTGATTTTTCAATCTTTTTGTGAAGCAAACATGGTCAAGATATGCTGGCAATTTCGTGTGCAAATCAAATATGCAAGAATCTCCAAAGTTGGCAACTTTTTCCAATCATGAAAATACAAAAAGATTTGATTTTCAATCAAATATTCAATCATAATTCCAATGGATTTTTGAGCAAGATTCTGACCTAATTCCATTCCTCTATAAATACACAAGCAAACCCTGATCATGCACACGTGAGAGAGCTGCAGAAAAAGCCATAACCAATTCAAGAAAATTCAAAGAAAAGTCAAAACTGATTCTTGTGTTCCAAGCCAATTCAAGGCCTTATATTGATTCAAACACGTTGCTGGAAGTGTCAGGAGTGATTTACAATTGAAATCACACGCTGAAGCTCAAAGAATCATTAAGAACAGAACCACGGTTTGCTTCTTATTTTCAGAATCGTATTGGCTATTTCATGCGCATTTAACATGATTTATTGTTTGTTTTGCATTGCTTGAATCCATATGAAGCTAATGGCATAAGTTAATTGAATTATAGTGTACAGAATCACAAGTTACCATGGGCGAATTCTAGGGTTCATAAGCTTTCAAATTGGGGCTTTGCAATACAAGAAAAATTAAGCCTTGTGAGACCCATGATTGAACTCGTTGAGACCAGACGAAAACAAAGGGACCATCGCAAAATATTTATATAAAACACAGCCCTAATCGCTATTTTTCGTCACACTGTTTTATGGGCGTTAAAAACCCCCGCTATCTAACATTATTTTTGCAGGTTCAGCGAGGAAGATGATGATGTGTTGATACATCATTGGTCAATTCAAAAACATGCGCGTTTTATTTTGGTTTCAGCATATTGTTTATTTGTCATATATAATAATTGCCCTCTATACTAATAATGACTGAAGCGCGATGGTGTAGTGGTTGATGTGCTGGCTTGGAATCATTGGGACCTGGGTTCGAATCCCAGGTCCCCCAAAATAATTGTTTGTTCTTTTTCCTAACATGTTCTTGTGCAGCCTTCCCAAAAGATGTCCACCATGTACTTTCAAGTCCCAGGCGCCAAGTGGCCACAATCATAAATATAATGGCCATGAGATGATGATCATTGTATTCCCTAGTCAAAGCATGCGTGGACAATCTCCAAAGTCAACAAGGGCTTGTGTGCAAATGGGCCAGAAATTTCCAAAGAAACCTCCATAATGGGCCAGCACCCCCCCTTGGTTTATTCTTCTTTTAATTCTTTTTCTTTATTCTAATTAATTATTATTATTATTATTATTATTTAATTAACCCATTTAATTATTTTCATAATAAATTCAGAGAAACTAAAAATAATATTTTTTCTTAATTAAAATTAATTTCACTTTCTTTTTGTAAATAAATACTAACAAATTAATTTAGTTTAATTAGGGTTAATTTTAACTTTTTCTTAATAATTTAAAATCAACATAGAATTAGGGTTTCTTTTGACAATTTTAAATCATCTTTTTATTTTATTTTATTTTCATAAAAAACATAAAAAACATAAAAAACTTAAAAAATATTTATTTTAATTAATTAATTAGTTTTAGGTTTAATTTAATTAATTGCAAAATAATGACAAACTTCATTCTTTCTCAAAAAGGGTCAAAACCCTAAGGACTTCTCCGATTTAATTTTTATTCGCGCACATTATTTTGTGATCATATTTATGTAATTGCTCCGAGGATGTAATAGCGTAATTAGGACCTTTTTATCGCTTTCCTTTAATTTCTCGCATTTACTTTTCAAGGGTTGCTTTTGGCGATGTAAATACCCGACGCCTTGTAATAGCGTAGATTTACTTTCCGCAATTTATTTTCCGCACAATTATTAATTGCTAGATGTATGTTAATTAGGCTATGCATGACAAGAATTGTTCTCAAAATAAAATCAAAACATAGCTCACCATAACATGTGCAAAGATAACTTAACTGAATCCTGACACACTCGCACATGCCACTCTTAGGGTACGCCTCACTTGGTTGCCTCGACATGGTCATTGAGTATAGGGTGTTTTAGAGGTTGCCCTCCTGTATAAAGATCCAAGTTGCCTCGAAACGGTCGCCTCGGATAAAAAGGATCTAGGACATTAGGGTTACCGCTAAGGCATCCTACTATTGCTTTGGTGACCACATGTCCCTATAATCGAATTGACCCGTAAAACTCCAACGACTGTGCTACCTACTTCTCAATAGTGGGATAGTACTTTCTAAACGACATTTACACAGCTTATTTTCTTTTGAGTAGGTAGAGGTTCTCAGGTACTTGCTCTTTCAAAACAAAACAAAAAATACTTTTCGGACCTACACTTTTCTGACAAAAGTTTTCAAACAACACTTCATACACTCTTGAGGACAGATACAAGAGTTAAATCGAAGTTTTCAAACAAAACTTTTTCAAAACCCACAAACACAAGAAAAGCAAAACATTTTTGAAAACATAGTGAGCAAGTACCTAAGAGCCCGTGGATAACCACGGATAGAAAGGGTGCTAACACCTTCCCTTTCTATAATCTACCTCCTGAACCGAGAAACATCTAGAAAAGGAATTTTGCTGTGCTTTTGTCCTTTCCTTGTTGGAGAAAATAAAAGACGGTCGCGACTCTTGCTTACCGCGACATTTAGTGAACCAGTATTCCAAAACAGTCAGTTATATTTCCACCGATCACAGAACTGGCGACTCTGCTGGGGACTTAATAAGTGAGGTGTACCTTAGGATAAGAACACTTATGTTTTCAATTATATGCTTTGTTTGCTTTAATATTGTGGGATTGCATCGGAGTTTCATACATCCTAACCCAGATCTAGGGGATACCCTTTAGGTAAGTAGCAATAAACTGTGAGGGACCTGTCCGGCGTAGACCAACACGGGTGAAGCAGTAGCTACGTTGGTGTGACACCTTGGTCTGTACCGATATCCCTTGTGTTGGAACGAGGAGAATATGGGTCTTCTGAGGAGTCATTAAGCACCAACTGACCTTAGAACCTTAAATTGACCAACTTGGCCATAGAACAGTAGCAGTATGCTACACTCATTGAGGCTAAACTCTCGCGATGGTTCCGGCTGCAAGAAAAGGTTGCTAAGCTGGAGTTATGACCGATTGAGGGTAGTCAGTGATATTGAGATCCTCTAGAACCCGGTTACTATTTTTAGGACAGGTCTTAACCAACTGAAACTGAAAGAGGGTAGTACCTAAACTTCATGCCAGCCTAAAATCTAAGGGCTCTTTTGTGTGACTTGTGTGCCTTTACCATGTTTGCCTTTGGTGAATACTTGTGGTGTGCCTTTATCATAACATCATAACATCATACCATTGCATACATCCTGCATAAGGACTAGCCCATTTCAAGGATCTCAAAGGTTTGTGATGCAGGTCATGATGAACCAAATGTCTAGCAAGGGGAAAAGGGGATTTATTTTCCTCTAGCCAAGGCTGTTCGAAGATCAAAACATGATAACTCGAGTCAGGGGCTATGACCCACTCGATATGGTGAGCTTTGACTCTTGAAGAAGGACTCTCAGCAACATGAAGTTCCTTCAATCAAGCTACCGGATTCAAATTCTAACAAGTTTCTTTGTTTACCCCACGAGATCCTTGAAAACATTGCATACATACCATTTCATTACAGGTACCCCTTTTTACAGGTCACTTATCTTCTTCGCTGTTTATTTCAGCAATCATCATGACTTCTGAACCTTCCACTGAACAAGCTATCAAGGCCCTCCAGGCCCAGAATGCGCAGTTCCAAGAGTTGGTTATAAGCCTAGCCCGGGGTCAACAGGAGTTGAAGACTCTGATTCTGAAGAAGAAGAAGAAGAGGACCGTCTTATTCAACACTGGACGCAGATTTGGGAATGGACTACATAATGAGGCTGAGCTGACTACCTCATCTGTAGGCAAAGACAGTCCCCAAGAGAGAAGGGTTCCTAGTCCTGTGGTCTCCGACAACGAGACGGATTATAATGATGAACAGTACCCTCCTGCTGAGGACAGGTACAAACAGCTAGAGGACCGCTTAAGTGCTATGGAGATTCAACATGTGCCCGGGTTGGACTTTGGAGATCTAGGCTTATCCTCTGGGGTGGTGATTCCCCATAAGTTCAAGGCGCCTGCTTTTGCAAAATACGACGGAGCCTCCTGCCCAAAGCTGCACCTCCGGTCGTATGTAAGGAAAATCCAACCTTACACTGCTGACAAAAATTTGTGGATCCATTTCTTTCGGGATAGTCTTTCAGGGACTCAACTCGAATGGTTCTATCAGCTGGATGGGGCCAGTATCCGCAACTGGGAGGATTTGGCTACCGTGTTCTATAGGCAATATCAGTATAATTCCGACCTCGCTTCTACGCGTACCCAACTCCAGGGTATGTCACTAGGGACGGGTGAAGGATTTAAAGAATATGCTCAAAAGTGGAGAGACCTTGCTGGAAGGGTGCAGCCACCTCTAACTAACCGTGAACTTGTGGATATGTTCTTGGGGACCCTGTCTGGTCCATTCTTCAACCATTTGATTGGAAATTCTTCAGCCGGGTTTACAGACCTTATCTTGATTGGGGAAAGAATTGAAGTTGGTATCAAGGCTGGGAAGATTCAAGAAGCTACACCTTCTGATGCTCAGAAAAAGCCTTACAGTGGCAAGAAGGAGTCCAATGCTGCGTACAGTCAAAAGAGTCGTCATGATCAACATGTAGGGGTAACCCAGATCTCTGATCCCACGCCTGTTCAACAAAGACAGAGCAATAGGCGTAGGGTAAGATATCAAGATAGGAAGTATACTGACATCAACATGCCTTTGTCTCAAGTGTTACAACAATTGCTGAAGGAGAAACTGATCACACTAAAGGATCCTCCTCAAAATCCTGATACTTCCTCTTCCAAGTATAACCCGAGTGTGAGATGTGCCTACCATTCTGACAGTCCTGGACATGACACCGACGATTGTTGGAGTTTGAAGAACAAGATCCCAGACTTGATTGATGCCAAGGAGATCAAGTTTGATCACTAATCCTACACCAAATCATTAAGAATGTCTTTTGTTCATTAGAATTTTCAATTTGTAATTTTCTTTTGATTGTTCAAACATTTATTCATGTCAAACTTTGTTACTTTATCAATGCATTGCATATGTCTATTTTGAACCAATCCATTCGTTTTCACTATGCTTAAAATTGCTTTCATTTTTTGATGTTCAACTCTCGATTAAAAAATTCTAAGCCTTTTGAGGGAGGATGGCGAAAATGATACCACGATCTTTACAGTATGCTTTTGAATAGACCCCGCTGATGAGGTACAGGCATTGTTTCAAATCCTAAACAGTGGAGTTATAAGGAAGATAATCCCTAGTCAACCCCTTTAAGCCAAAGAAGTTGGAGTTTTTCTTTTCACAAAAATTAAAACCCTTAATTATAACCTGGGGCAGGGTAGTTTTCTCAGTTAATCCAGGTGCACAATGAATGGCATCAAAGGAGTCCTTCCAAAACAAAAGACAGTGATGGTTCCGAATAATCATAAAGACAGGCAGTCATTATCTTTCAAAAACAAAAGCCCAACAAGTCAAAACCTATGAAGGAGACTTACAAAACTGGGGCATCCCGCTGACTGTAATTACAAAAGAAACAGTTCAGGCAAAAAACAGGGATAATAAAAACAAAAAAGAAAGAGGTTCTAAAAAATCTTAACAAAAAGAAATGACTGCCTATTCAAAATAAATGATCAGTATCTGAACCATCACTGGAATATCAGAGCAAAGACTCAAACAAGATCTAACACACGATTAGCTGAGTTTAGGATCGAAGAACATCACGAAGAACGGGTGGGTACAAATAAAATTTGAGCCTTTATCCTTTGTTTCTTAAACCGTGAACCAGGCCACGTTATAACCCTTAAAAGTCCTAGCTGAAGCATGGGTTAGTTCGAAAGCATACTGTTACAAAAGGTATCCTGACTCCTGTAGGGTTTGCTGTAAAATCTTGAGTTGACATTACGTCTTACAAAAATTTACTTGCTTTATTGAAAATGCATTTTCAAAAAACTTCAAGACAGACATAAGCTTTGCATTCTTAAAATAACATTGTTTGCATATGACTATTTGTTCGAACAACAGAGAAATTCGCACGACGAATATCTAGTGAACAAAAACCTTTTCAATAAAAAAGGGGTCACCTCAAATGGAAAAACACTTCCAATCAAGGGGCACGGCATGATCATTGTCCATCATCTGGGGAAGACAAGTCAAGATTCAAGGAATCTCTCAAGATGCCAAATAGCCATGGGCAAATCTTCGCCTGAGTCACTTGGGGCATTGGACATGAATTCCAGCGACGAATCTTGCATGATCAACGAAGATCTTCTGGTAGTATGGCAACACAACACTACTGACAGTGACAATTCCCTGCGCTCTGAGAACGTGGACATAGTAAAAAAAATACTACGCATAATCAAAGACCCGCTAGGTCGACTGGCCTAGGAAAAAATAAGGGCTTCCCGGCGAACCAAAAGGGTTCGGGCAAAAATAAGGGATGAAAATGAAAAAATCTGTACACCCGGCAAGTCGAAAACCTGAAAAGGCGGCTTGGGCAAAAATGGGTATCCCGGTGGACTGAAAACCCGAAAGGGCAGTCCAGGCAAAAGTTAGGGATCAAAAGCGTACGACTATGTCCCGTCATCTCGTCACTTGCCTACCAGAAAAAGATTTGTCAAATTGGCAGTTATCAAGACCTCCACAGGTACCTTCTCCCATAAAAGCTGGGGCAATAAGAATTGTCTGAACTGTACAAGCTACTCTGTTTACCAGGTACCAAGGTATATATTCACCTGAAGAATATGACTAAGATGCTTTCACTCCCCGCAGAGTAAGACAAGATTCGGAAATACTCTCCCCAAACAGAGTTGGTCTCCCATCAGCCCTAAAAAGGCACAGTATCTCCAGCAAGTCAGCAGTACTCTCCCCGAGCAGATTTGGTCTACCATTACCCCAAAGAAGTTGGGTGTCCCCAGAAGATCTTAATATTCTCCAGCAGAGTATACAAATATTCCTCAGCAAGCATCCCCGGCATTCTTAATATTCCTCAACGAAATATAAGATTGTTCCCCAGCGGAATACAAGACACCCCCAGTGGAGTCATTTCCTCAAAAGTTTCCCCAGGAGAGTTGAATCATCTTACCCAGTAGATTCTGGAAACTTGTCCCCTGCAGAGTACAGAAATCTCTCCCCAGCCATATCCAGGAGGTTATCCCCCACCAGAGTCTAACTGGGTTATCCTCAGCAAATTGCAACAGAAAGATCGTCCTCAGCGAAGTTCTTTTTATCCCCAGCGCAGTTCATCAAATTCCCCAACAGAGCTTATCAACGGAACCCCCAGCAGAGTTATCGTTAAAATCTCAGCAAAATATCTCTTCCCACAGAGTAATTCCCCGCAAAGCAATCTCTTCAAGTTTATTCCCCAACGGGGTCATCTTCTCCTACAGGTTTATTCACACAATCATCTTCGTTCACCATCCCCAGCGGAAACGAAGAACTCAACGCTATTCTCCAGCAGCTCCGGGATTTATTTTCCCAAGCTAAAAAAATCACATCTTCATACATTATGACATGCATACGCATCATACAACACAAATCTCATTTATTCTTGAGAACATCTTGACATCATGCAGTTCATGCATCATGACATTGCATACAGCTAACGTTTTGGCCTTTTCAGGAAAAGGTCAATCAAAAGATGATTACCATCTACCTTTGCAGTTCCAGATCAACACCTGTAACAAGCCAGGAAAATTCTGTGGACGACTTATCATGGGTTAATACCTGAAACCAGACAGGACAATTATCTACTTGATCATCATGAGGCAACCCTACACCGGTTCCTTCTCAACTCTAGATGAAGTTTTACACGGACTCATCATCAAGCAACCCTACACCGGTTCCTTCTCTCTCCAAGATGCAGTTTTACACGGACTCATCACCAGGCAACCCTACACAGGTTCCTTCCTTTCAGATGAAGTTTTACACGGGCTCATCAACAGGAAACCCTACACCGGTTCCTTCTCTTTCAGATGAAGTTTTACACGGACTCATCCTCAGGCAACCCTACACCGGTTCCTTCTCATTTCCAAGATGAAGTTTTACACGGACTCATCACCAGGCAACCCTACACAGGTTCCTTCTTTTCATAAGAAGTTTTACACGAACTTATCTCACAGTAACTTTACCCCGGTTACTCCTGAAGTTTCACACGAAATTATCTCAAAGTAACCTTACCCCGGTTCATCCAGAAGTTTCACACGAACTTATCTCACAGTAACCTTACCCCGGTTACTCCTGAAGTTTCACACGAACTTATCTCAAAGTAACCTTACCCCGGTTCATCCAGAAGTTTCACACAAACTTATCTCACAGTAACCTTACCCCGGTTCCTCCTGAAGTTTCACACGAACTTATCTCAAAGTAACCTTACCCCGGTTCATCCAGAAGTTTCACACGAACTTATCTCACAGTAACCTTACCCCGGTTCCTCCTGAAGTTTCACACGAACTTATCTCAAAATAACCTTACCCCCGTTCATCCAGAAGTTTTACACGAACTTATCCCGAAGTAACCTTACACCGGTTCCTTCTTAACTCAAGACGTAGTTTTACACAGACTCATCATCAAGAAACCCTACACAGGTTCTCTCTTTCCAAAGATGAAGTTTTACACGGACTCGTCATCAAGAAACCCTACTCAGGTTTCCTTCCTTCCAAGATGCAGTTTCACACGGACTCATCATCAGTCAACCCTACACAGGTTTCCTTCCTTCAAAGATGCAGTTTCACACAGGCTCATCATCAGTCAACCCTACACAGGTTTCCTTCCTTCAAAGATGCAGTTTCACACAGGCTCATCATCAGTTAACCCTACACAGGTTTCCTTCTTTCCAAGATGCAGTTTTACACGAGCTCATCATCAGGTAACCCTACACAGGTTCCCTCGTTCAACTTACAAGATTACAATTCTACCAACAATCTCCAGATGGCATCTATAAGCCCATCCTCCTATCCATCATCTCTCCAAATGGCATCTGTAAGCCCATTCCCGACATCACATTGCTGATACTACACCATGCGAGTGCAAATTTCTGGGCACTCTAGTGTTCAATCATCTTCCACCTTCGGATCACGAAAGGCACGCAAGCCAATCTACATCCTCAGGTTTAAGAAGATTGAACAGGGGCAACTGTTGTACCCCAAAATTTTCCCTCCCATATTCCTCAAGATTTGTCAAGAGTGATCTTCAAATTGTTCAAGACTACTCAAAGGATTGCACAGTCAAACCACCTCTTAAGCCAGCTGAAATTAGGGTTTTGGTTCTTTCAAGGAATTTGAGGTTTTCAATGGTTCAATCAAGTCTCATAGGCCTATATGCATTCTCTAGCACCTACATGCCAGGTTTCAAGACTCACAGTGCCAATTTGCACAGTCAAAAGCCCAATTTGACCCATAGTCAACTACAAGGGCAAAATGGTCATTTTGTAGTCAAAAGTCAGAATTTTTGGTCAACATCTTATTTTGAGTCCACAGTCATCATTTGATCAAGTCTTGATCATGATTCCACAAGGATGGCTCAAAAATCATCAAGATGCAAAAAGTTACTATTTTTGGACAGCAAAAAAGTCAATTGTATCTTGACCAGGGCATAACTTTTTCATGGTTCATCAGAAAAATCTCATCCAATGCTCATTTTGAAGGGTATGACATTTCCTACAATCCATCTTCACATTCCAAGTCCAAGAAATTATCTCATAAAAGTTACCAATTTCTACATTATAGGTCAATTTCAAAAGTCAACAAAAATGCACTTTAAGTCAAAGGCCATAACTTGAGATTGGTAAATCCAAATGACATGGGACCAAAGGAATTGGTTAGAGGACTTCAAGACCTTTCCAAAATGTCCAAGAACATGGTCATATGATCAAAATTGAGCAAGATATGCATTGGAGAAGTTGGGAAATTTTTGTGAATTTGCAAAAGTCAACTTTGCTCAAAATACCTTATTTTTGCTAATGGGCCTCAAATTTCTTCTTGAGACTTCATCCATGGCCTATGCACGACCCATCAAGCTTAATTGAATTTATTTTCTTATTTTTTATTAATTAATTGGATTTTTAATCAATATTAATTCATTTAATTAATTTAAATTGTAGGAAAATACAAAGATTTGATTTTTCAATCTTTTTGTGAAGTAAACATGGTCAAGATATGCTGGCAATTTCGTGTGCAAATCAAATATGCAAGAATCTCCAAAGTTGGCAACTTTTTCGAATCATGAAAATACAAAAAGATTTGATTTTCAATCAAATATTCAATCATCATTCCAATGGATTTTTGTGCAAGATTCTGACCTAATTCCATTCCTCTATAAATACACAAGCAAACCCTGATCATGCACACGTGAGAGAGCTGCAGAAAAAGCCATAACCAATTCAAGAAAATTCTAAGAAAAGTCAAAATTGATTCTTGTGTTCCAAGCCAATTCAAGGCCTTATATTGATTCAAATACGTTGCTGGAAGTGTCAGGAGTGATTTACAATTGAAATCACACGCTGAAGCTCAAAGAATCATTAAGAACAGAACCACGGTTTGCTTCTTATTTTCAGAATCGTATTGGCTATTTCATGCACATTTAACATGATTTATTGTTTGTTTTGCATTGCTTGAATCCATATGAAGCTAATGGCATAAGTTAATTGAATTATAGTGTACAGAATCACAAGTTACCATGGGCGAATTCTAGGGTTCATAAGCTTTCAAATTGGGGCTTTGCAATACAAGAAAAATTAAGCCTTGTGAGACCCATGATTGAACTCGTTGAGACCAGACGAAAACAAAGGGACCATCGCGAAATATTTATATAAAACACAGCCCTAATCGCTATTTTTCGTCACACTGTTTTGTGGGGGTTAAAAACCCCCGCTATCTAACATTGTTTTTGCAGGTTCAGCGAGGAAGATGATGATGTGTTGATACATCATTGGTCAATTTAAAAACACGCGCGTTTTATTTTGGTTTCAGCATATTGTTTATTTGTCATATATAATAATTGCCCTCTATACTAATAATGACTGAAGCGCGATGGTGTAGTGGTTGATGTGCTGGCTTGGAATCATTGGGACCTGGGTTCGAATCCCAGGTCCCCCAAAATAATTGTTTGTTCTTTTTCCTAACATGTTCTTGTGCAGCCTTCCCAAAAGATGTCCACCATGTACTTTCAAGTCCCAGGCGCCAAGTGGCCACAGTCACAAATCTAATGGCCATGAGATGATGATCATTGTATTCTTTAGTCAAAGCACGCGTGGACAATCTCCAAAGTCAACAAGGGCTTGTGTGCAAATGGGCCAGAAATTTCCAAAGAAACCTCCATAATGGGCCAGCACCCCCCCTTGGTTTATTCTTCTTTTAATTATTTTTCTTTATTCTAATTAATAATTATTATTATTATTTAATTAACCCATTTAATTATTTTCATAATAAATTCAGAGAAACTAAAAATAATATTTTTTCTTAATTAAAATTAATTTCACTTTCTTTTTGTAAATAAATACTAACAAATTAATTTAGTTTAATTAGGGTTAATTTTAACTTTTTCTCAATAATTTAAAATCAACATAGAATTAGGGTTTCTTTTGACAATTTTAAATCATCTTTTTATTTTATTTTATTTTCATAAAAAACATAAAAAACTTAAAAAATATTTCTTTTAATTAATTAATTTGTTTTAGGTTTAATTTAATTAATTGCAAAATAATGACAAACTTCATTCTTTCTCAAAAAGGGTCAAAACCCTAAGGACTTCTCCGATTTAATTTTTACTCGCGCACATTATTTTTTGATCATATTTATGTAATTGCTCTGAGGATGTAATAGCATAATTAGGACCTTTTTATCGCTTTCCTTTAATTTCTCGCATTTACTTTTCAAGGGTTGCTTTTGGCGATGTAAATACCCGACGCCTTGTAATAGCTTAGATTTACTTTCCGCAATTTATTTTCCGCACAATTATTAATTGCTAGATGTATGTTAATTAGGCTATGCATGACAAGAATTATTCTCAAAATAAAATCAAAACGTAGCTCACCATAACATGTGCAAAGATAACTTAACTGAATCCTGACACACTCGCACATGCCACTCTTAGGGTACGCCTCACTTGGTTGCCTCGACGTGGTCATTGAGTATAGGGTGTTTTAGAGGTCGCCCTCCTGTCTAAAGATCCAAGTTGCCTCGAAACGGTCGCCTCGGATAAAAAGGATCTAGGACATTAGGGTTACCGCTAAGGCGTCCTACTATTGCTTTGGTGACCACATGTCCCTATAATCGAATTGACCCGAAAAACTCCAACGACGGTGCTACCTACTTCTCAATAGTGGGATAGTACTGTCTAAAGGACATTTACACAACTTAATTTCTTTTGAGTAGGTAGAGGTTCTCAGGTACTTGCTCTTTCAAAACAAAACAAAAAATAATTTTCGCACCTACACTTTTCTGACAAAAGTTTTCAAACAACACTTCATACACTCTTGAGGACATATACAAGATTTAAATCGAAGTTTTCAAACAAAACTTTTTCAAAACCCACAAACACAAGAAAAGCAAAACATTTTTGAAAACATAGTGAGCAAGTACCTAAGAGCCCGTGGATAACCATGGATAGAAAGGGTGCTAACACCTTCCCTTTGTATAATCTGCCTCCCGAACCGAGAAACATCTCGAAAAGGAATTTTGCTGTACTTTTGTCCTTTCCTTGTTGGGGAAAATAAAATATGGTGGAGACTCTTGCTTACCGCGACATTTCGCGAACCAGCATTCCAAAACAGTCAATTATATTTCCACCGATCACAATACCATTGAAACATGTTCATGATGCAAGAATCATAGCAATTGGATTTTGAGAAAGAAGAAAACTGTGATGATTGTATGTCCTGTTTCTGGGCTTGGGAGGACTGGTAAATGATTGGAACGTGTTCTAGAGATTCCCAGGAATCGATTGATGGCTTTGAAAGTCCTTGAATCAGCCTCTAAACTGGAAATCAATCTGCCACTTGTTGGACAATTTTTCAGTTTTTGTTTGCAGCTTTTTCGACCTCCAATCCTATTTCTTATGCACTGGTTGTGTTCTATATATCTAATAGAACTAATTAGGTCAACAAAAAAAGTTGGTATCTTTTTCATTCATGGAGATTTGATTTGGTTTTTATCTTGTATGATATGTTTCTATATCAAGCCAAATCATACCATTTTCATCCCAATCATCCTTGGAACGATTTGATTTGGTTTGACAGCATATTTGCATTATGATACCATTCAAAATCAGATCAAAAACAAATCTTCCATTTCTTATATCATTTATTTGATTTAATTTGGCTTTTAAATGATTAAAAATCAAAATAAATTAAATAAATAAATTCAATAATATATGGTAGAGTGTTTGGGTCGTGGATAATGTTGGAAGCATAATGCAAGCTTAAAAAATTAGGCCCATTTGGCAAAAAATGCATTTGTGAGCACATTTGACTTTTGGCAATTTTCCAAAAAAAGTCAACTTTGACAATACATATCTCCTCCAATTTTAACCCTAGAGAGGTGTTCTTGGACTTTTTAGAAAGCTTAGGATGTCCCCTAAACAACCCTTGTATTATCATCTCAATTGGGTCTTCCATGTTCATGTAAGAAGCTTTGAACCAAAAGGTGTTTTTGTTGACTTTTCAAAAGGACCTATAATGTAGAAATTCATATCTTTTAATGAGTATATATTTTGAACTTGAGGGCTGAAGATGAGTGGCAGGGAGTTGCATCCTCTTCAAAATGATCCTTGGATGGAAAATTTCTGATAAAGTACGAAGAAGTTATGCTAGGTCAAAGTTTGGTTGACTTTTCTTGAGAAACCCTAATTTAGCAACTTTTGAGTTTTGATGAATTAGGAGAATTCCTTGAGGAATAATGATCAACCCTTGATAAAATGATGAATATCACTTTAAAATGTTGATGTTGACCAAAAATATTGACGTTTGACTGTATGTGGGCCTCAGTTGACTTTTGACCTAATATAGTCGATTCTCAAGCATCTGAGCAATTGACTGAGCCAACTTTCTGTGCAAGGCATGAAACTTGAAATGGATGATCTTGAGAACATATTAGGACCATGGAAGGCCTTTGGGACCTTTGGAGTTCACACATCTTGATAAAAATGGAAACCCTAGTTTGAGGTACATTGTCTTAGGAGAGAGTTTGTCTGGTCAACTCTTGGGCATCCTTAAGCAAGTTGAGGACCTCAATGGGAATGTATTGAGTAAAATGAGAGGGAAAATTTTGGGGTACAACACCTACATTAGAGGAGTATTCTTATATGTTAGATTTACCTATTACCGATAGTGTTCCTTTTACTGGTTTGGAGGGTGAGCCAAAACCACACGATATTGCTGCTTTGATCCATCTGGGGAAGTCTGAGGTTGAAGACCATATGACTACTAAAAGAGGGATTAGAGGATTACCAGCTCAGTTCTTATTGGAGAAATATTGTTAATTTTCCATAATGAAGATTACATTCGCTTTTGAGGCCATCTTTGCTCTACTTTCTTACAGGTTGTTTTTATTTCCTAATGTGAATAAGTTTGTTGACGTTAATGCTATCAGGATCTTCATGATTGGAAACACAAATCCAACATTATTGGGTGATTCTTATTACTCTATTCATCTTAGTAATTCATATCATGGGGGGATGATTATTTGTTGCACGCCTCTGTTGCACCGGTGGTTTATTTCTCATATGCCTCAGTCTGATGCTTTTTGGGATGTCAGGAAGGAACCCTGTTGGACTCCTAAGATCATGGCACTTACTCACTCAGATATTGATTGGTATCATCGGCTTGCCATTATGTAGAGATTTTGACAATTGTTGTAGTTTCCCCAATGTACCTCTTCTTGGTACAAAGGGAGGAATTAACTACAACCATGTTCTTGCACGACGACGGCTTGGTTATCCGATGAGGGATAAACCAAATAGTATTCATTTGAGTAGTTTCTTCCCGAAGGAGGGAGAATACCATAAGGGAGCTAGGGAGCAGATTACAAAGGCCTGGCATCACATTCATAGGAAGAGTAGGAAAGACCTGGGACCTAGGGGGATGTTTCTTTGGAGCCTTATCTCCAGTGGGTCTAAACGAGAGCTATTCAGTTGAAGATATCGTCTTACCGGGAAGCACCTATGCCTGACTTGTTTGTGAAGACCACTCCTCCCTTATTAGATGATGTGGAAGAGCTACAACTTGCTTTAGTCATGATGCAGCAAGAATAGGACGCTTGGAAGAATAAGTGTCAAACTTTAGATATTTCCTATAGAGCAGACTTGAAGGAGAAAGACGACTTGATTGAGATTCTTGAGAGTCGGGCTGTAGAGATGATGGAGAGGCAAGGGGATTTATTTTCTCCTAAGCCTCAGTCAGATGCTAGTTTCTCACTTCATGATTCAGGTGATCAGAAGGAGGTTGCCACCAGATATGTCGAAGAAAACCAGAGGTCGAAGGCTCACATTTCCAGGCTTATACGGAAGCGGCAGCATATAGAGTGATCTCCGTCAGCTTTACTTCTTAGGGTTTTAGACTTTAATTTCATCTTGTACTTGGGATTATTGAAACTTGTAATCCATTTTGAAGTTATTATAATAAAAAATTTCAGTATTTCAAATGTGTTATTACTTTGATATTTGCAATGTGTCTATAAATATTTATGTCTCTTGAAATATTAATAAAATAAATCATATGCGTTGCATATTGTTGTACCCCAAAATTTCCCCTCCCATATTTCTCAAAACATCTCAAGTGAGGTCCTCAAATTGCTTAAGGAAGTCCAAGGGTTGACCAGACAAACCCTCTCCTAAGGCAGTCTACCTTAAATTAGGGTTTCAGTTTGCATCAAGATGTTTGAATAAAAAGGGTCCCAAATGCTCATTATTGTCCTAATATATTCACAAGATCATCCATGTCAAGTTTCAAGCCTTGCAGAGAAAGTTTGCTCAGTCAATTGCTCAAAAGCCTGAAAATCGACTGTGATAGGGTTAAAGTCAATTGTGGCCCACATACAGTCAAACTTCAAGATTTTTTGTCAACATTATCATTTTGAAGTATTATTCATCATTTCATCAAGGGTTGATCATGATTCCTCAAGGATTGCTCACAATTCATCAAAACCCAAAAGTTGCTAAATTAGGGTTTTGTAGGAAAAGTTAACTCAACTTTGAGCAAGAATAATTTTCTCATACTTTATCAAAAATGACCCATCCAAATCTCATTTTGAAGATTATGTAATTCCCTACAATTCATCTTCATAACCCAAGTTCAAAATATGCACTCACAAGAAGATATAAATTTGGACATTATAGGTCATTTTGAAAAGTCAACAAAAACACCTTTTTTTGTCAAAGCTTCACACATGAACATGGAAGACTCAATTGAGATGAGACCAAAATGGTTGCTTATAGGACATCTTAATCTTTATAAAAAGTCAAAGAACACATCTCTAGGGTCAAAATTGAAGGAGTTATGCATTGGCAAAGTTGAGCTTTTTTGTAAAATTGCCAAAAGTAAAATGTGTCTAAATTGCAATTTTTGTCAAATGGGCCCAATTGTTTATACTTGCATTATGTTTGTAACATGACCCACGACCCATGATCCTTCCCACTTGGCTTTATTTTATTTTTTTTCATTTATTTGGATTTTATTTCAATTAAATCAAATAAAATCAAAATAAAATCATGAAAAATATCAAAACTAATCAAAGCTTGAGATTTTGTGCATGTTTAGGTCTCTTATACAGCTGGAAGGAGAATCAAACCGTGAAAGCTTCATTTGGACACAAAAAGATTGGATTTGGCTTAATTTGGAAAGATTTACATAAGAATCAAATCATGATTCAATCATCTTAATTGAGAAAGATTTGAAGCAAGTTTGTAACCTAATTCATTCTTGGGTACATATAGAACAAGTGCAGACCAAAAGAAGGAGGATTGGAGGCGTGAGAAACTGAAAGCAAACATGCAAAAACTCAACAAAATTGGTGAATCAAATTCCAATTTCTAGGCCATCTCAAGCCTTCCCAGCTATCTCAATCGCTTACTAGATATCTCTGGGTCATATTGCAATCATTAACAACCTTCATAACATCCTAAAATGCACTGTAAGTATCTCACGACATTGATACTTTCTTGAAATCAAATATCATGATTCTGACATTTGTTGCATGATTTCTTTACATATTCTTGATCATTGAATCATTTGCAAGCTATTGGTAACATTCAATTGCATTTTTATTAACTGTAGAGCAAGATGCCATAGTTAGGGTTCTTGGCTCGTTTTTGGGGTTTTTCGTTACAGGTACAATTAGCCATGGAGAGTGGTACCATGATGCTCGTGAGGTTGCAATGAGTTGATTGGTACCACTGGTATTGATTTATCGTGCGTGTATAGGATTTTGGAGGATCACAGGGTTGTACCTATGCCCAGAAAACCGTAGGTAAAAGTTCTGGACTTTTGCCAACGAATGAGGGAAGAAGAAGGGTGGCGTGGCACTCCCTGATTTGCCCATTCAAAAATTTGCGTGTTTTACAATCCATTATTTTGTTTTCCAATATAATCATTATTTTTTGTTCCAGATACTAAAGAACCAGCCAGCCCAGCTGGCAAGCGCGCTATGGTCAGAAGCCAAAGGGCCTGGGTTCGATCCCCAGGTCCCCTTATTTCTTCAACATTATTTTGCTTTGTATAATTCCACGTGCATGCTTATCATGAGACCACCATACACCATCATCCTTCAACCATCAGATCGTCCACGCGCTAGATCTAAGGATTCACAATGAAGGCCTATCATGAACATCAGTCAAGCTTGCAGTATTGGATTTGGAAAGTCAATGTGGGCCAAGGAGTCTTGGGCTCAGGAAATAAAATTGACACCCCCCTCTTTGCTTTAATACCAGGCCCATTCCAATTTCTTTTCTATTTTATTTTCTTTAATTTATTTTGATTAATTTTATTTTCTAAATCACAAATTAATTTCTTTTTTACAAAAAAAAATCATAAAATCAATTACATCAAATTAGAATTTAGGGTTTTATTTCTTTTTGTCAAAATAAATTTAATATTAGTTTAATTTAATTTTAGGGTAATTTTAACCTTTTTTGTAAATAATTAAAAATCAATTAGAAAATTAGGTTTTGTTCTTGATTATTTTTATTTCTTTTCATAAAATAACAAAATACAAAAATAGGTCAAATTATTAATTATTTTTCTTAATTTAAATTAGTTAGTAATTAGGTTTGTATTTATTCAATTAAAACCTTATTTTCTCAAAATAATCAAAAACAACAAAAAAATGATTTTTTCTTTCAATTAGGTTTAGACGGGGTCAAAACCCTAATATTTTCTCATTCTCGATTCATCACGCACATTTATTATTTTTACGATATTAATGTAACTGCTCATGGTATGTAATAGTTTAATTAGGATTTTCTTTTATTTATCATTTTATGGGTTTTTGGCTATGTAATTAATCCCCCTCCCCGAAGCCTTGTAATAGCGTAGTTTTATTTCTCGCATTTTAATTTTCGCAAATATTAACTGTTAGATATATGATAATAGGATTACATCACAAGACTGTATGTTAATTTTAAAATGGTTAGCAAACCCTAAATGTGCAAAGATAATAACTGAAATCAAATCACTCGCACATGCGCACTCCTAGGGTATACTCTCACTTCGGTTGCCTTCGGTAAATGATCATTAAGTATAGGGTGTTTTAGTGGTCTCCCTCCTGTCTAAACAAAGATCAAAAGTCCCGTTCGGAAAGGTTGTAGTGGAAATGTTGCCTCGAATATGGAAACGTTGCTTTAGTGATCGCACATCCCTTTCAAATTGACACTTATAACTCTAACGACGATGCTACCTACTTCTCAATAGTAGGATAGCGTTGTATAAAGGAAATAAGAATATAAAAATTCCTTTTTCAAGTAGGTAGATGCTAGTAGGTACTTGCTCAAAATAAACTTTTCCACACTTACACTCTCTTCAAACAAAGTTTTCAAAAACATTTCGTAACACGCTTGAGGACTGATACAAGGGTTAAAACGAAGTAAAACAAAACTTTTCAAAACAAACACACACAAGCAATTTTTAAAAGATGAGCAAGTATCTAAGAGCCCGTGGAAAACCACAGATAGAAAGGGTGCTAATACCTTCCCTTTCTATAATCTACCCCTCGTACTCAAAATCTCGAAAAAGGAATTTTTCTGTACTTTTTTCCTTTCCAGTTGGATAAAATAAAAGTCAGTGGCAACTCTTGCTTACCGCGACATTTGCAAACAAAAAACATAAACCAGTATTAACAGCCGGTTCTGCCACCGTATCACAGTACTGGCGACTCTGCTGGGGAATAATAAGTGGGGTATACCTTATGATTTAGTTCATCATAAATTGCTTCTCTTGTTTGTTTTGGTTACTTTACTTTTAAGGGTTTTTGTTTGGCAGTTACTATAGATCCTAACCCAGATCTGGGGATACCTTTTAGGTAAGTAGCAATAAATTGTGAGGGAACTGTACGGCGTAGACCGATACGGGTAAAGCAGTAGCTACATTGATGTGGCACATTGGTTGGTACCGGTATCCCTTGTGGAGAAACGAGGAGAATATGGCGCCGCTATGTGTGTCGTTAAGCATCAACTGACCTTAGAACCCTTAATAGACCAACTTGGCCATTAGAAAGTAGTGAGATAGCCGGCATCGGTGTAAAGCTGAGAACTGGTTGATACTCGATGCTACACTCATTGAGACCATACTCTCGAGATAGTTCCGGCCGCAAGAAAAGATTGCGTGAGCTGAAACCATGACCGATGGAGGATGGTCAGTGATATTGAGAACCTCTAGAACCCGGTTACTTTTGCTAGGACAATTTGAAACCAATTGAACTTCAAAAGGGTAATACCTCGGACTCCATGCAAGCCTTAAACTTAAGGGCTTTTGTGTGATTTGTTTGCCTTTGTCGTGCCTGTTATCTGTTATACTTGTTGTTTGTTCTACCATGACATCATGCATCATAACATAGCATGCATACTTCATTACACTAACAATTTCAAAGACCGAGGGGATTTATCTTTGTTCTGTTTTGCAGATTATGGCTTCCATGCGCATAAATACCATTCGAGTTAACTTTGTGAAAATACCTGCTCAACTAAAAGATTTAGCCTAGAGAGTTTCTGATACTTCTTCATTCATTAGGAGACATGGTCATCTTCTTAGCTTGGTTACCTCAAATCTTGATGAGTAGATGATGAGTGTGCTTTTCCAGTTCTTCGATCTTGTGCATCATTGCTTTACCTTTCCGGATTACCAACTGGTTCTTACTTTGGAAGAGTTTTCTCACTTATTGGGCATATCCATCCTTGAGAAGATGCCCTTCACAGGTTGGGAAGAGACTCCTAGACCAGAAGACATTGCCTCAGCTCTGCATCTGAAACGGGCTGATGTAGTATCTAATTGGGAAACACGAAGCGGGGTTGAAGGTTTCTTAGCCAAGTTTTTGATAGATCAAGCTCAGCTATGCTGGGATAGTTTGGATTTTCAAGCTTTCGAAGACATTTTGGCTATCCTTATCTATGGTTTGGTTCTCTTCCCGAATCCAGATTCTTTTGTGGATCTAAATGTTGTCAAGATCTTCCTATCTCGCAATCATGTGCCTACCCTACTAGGTGACATCTTGCATGCCCTCTACACTCGTAATGTGCGAAGAAGAGGGACTCTTATGTGTTGTATGTCGTTGCTATCGAGGTGGTTTATTTCGCACCTCCCTAAGTCCGTGCTGAAGAACGAAGAAGGTTTAGGTTGGTCCTACAGAATAATGTCACTTACCTATACAGACATTCTTTGGAGTTCCCGGGTTATGGAGGACATTGCTGTCATTGATCGTTGTGGGGGATACCCTAATGTCCCATTGCTTAGAATCATAGGAGGTATAACCTACAGTCCTTGTTTAGCTTTGCGACAGTTTGCTTGTGCTCGGAGAGACGGTCCCCATGAGCTACCTTTTGAGGATATTGCCTTTGACTACAAGGAAGACATTAAGGAGCATCGCCAAAGGTTCATACGAGCTTGGGGCATGGTGAACAGATCTGACCCCCACGAGTTGGGACCAAAGACTTCTCTTCCTATGCAGCCTTATCTCCAATGGGTCCGAGCTCATGCTTAGAAGCTTGGTATTCCTTATGAAGCCGTATTGCCAGTGATTGTGGAGCCCACTAATGAAGAAGGCATTCCTTACACGGTTCTTTATCCTTACATGCCTACTGACCTTGGGGCATTGAAGAGGTCTTGGATTCAACTAAAAGAGGAAAGGGATACTTACCGGGAGAAGTACCATGAGCAAGAAAGGAAGATTTTTAAGCTCACTAGGAAGCTCGAGAATGAAAGAAAGATCAATGACTATGTCAGCACGAAGGGGAAGCGTCCATGGGATTTTTGATTTTTGATTTCCTAGTTTTAGATTTGTTTTTATTTACTTCTTTGTAACGCCTCAAGGGCTTTGTTGAACCTTTTACAAGTTATTCTAATAAAGTTTTTTTAATTTTTGGTTTGCAAATTTAAATCTCCCAAAGTCTTTGAAATCATTACATACGCATCCCATCATCATACACATCATTACATGTATCATTACAGGTTTCTCATCTCCTTCGTTGTTTATTTCAGCAGAAATGTCTTCTGAAACGTCTTCCGATCAAGCCATCAAAGCTCTTGAAGACTCTCATGCTGAAGGATAAGAAGAAAAAGAAGAAGAAGGTGGTTCTTCTGAGTAAGGGTAAAAGATTTGGGAATAGGTTGCGACAGGAAGCTGATCTGATCTTTTTGTCCAAGGACGGGGAAAACCAAGAAGAAGAAAAGGGCTCCAGCCCTGTAGTCTCTGATAAAGATACTGACTTTGATAATGAGCAATATCCTCCTACCGAGGATAGATACAATCAACTAGAAGACCGACTGAGTGCTATGGAGGTTCAGAAGATCCCTGGCTTGGATTTCAGAGATTTGGGACTAGTATCAGGAGTGGTGATCCCTCACAAGTTCAAAGCTCCGGTTTTTGCCAAGTACGATGGAGTGTCTTGTCCAAAACTCCATCTCCGCTCGTATGTCATGAAAATCTAACCCCACACTGCTGATAGAAATTTGTGGGTGCATTTCTTTCAAGATAGTCTGTCAGGGAATCAGTTTGAATGGTTTTATCAATTGGAAGGAGCCAACGTCCGAAACTGGGAAGACCTTGTTGCTGCTTTTTACAGACAGTACTAGTATAATGCCGACCTTGCTTCCACTCGTACTCAACTTTGGAGTATGTCCATGGGTGAAAGTGAAGGTTTTAAGTACTATGCTCAAAATTGGAGATATTTGGCTGGCAGGGTTCAACCCCCTTTATCTGATCGAGAGTTAGTTGATATGTTCTTGGGGACGCTATCTGGTCCATTTTTCAATCATCTGATCGGAAGTTCGTCATCTGGGTTGCCTGAATTGATTCTGACTGGAGAGAGTAAAAGCTGGTATCCGAAGTGGTAAGATACAAAAGGATACTTCATCAAGTGCAGTGAAGAAGCCTTTCACCGGTAAGAAAGAAGCTAGTGCAGTCTACGGCCCGAGGGGCCAAAGCAGACCTGAACACCGTCAAGCAGTAAATGCGGTAGTAATATCAAGACCCATAGTTGATCCATAACGCAACCATCAACCGAGGGTGGAAAGACCACAGAGGCATTATACTCGGCTCAATATGCCCTTGTCTCAAATTCTACCACAGTTATTGAAGACCAACCTGATAACTCTGAGGGAGGCCCCGACACCACTTCTCCTCAATATAACCTGAATTCCTGCTGCGCCTATCACTCTGATAGCCCAGGTCATGATACAAACAACTTTTGGGCTTTGAAAAACAAAGTACAAGACTTGATCGAGGACAAAGAAATTGAGTTTGATGCTCCAAAGAAGCCCAACGTCATAACTGCCCCTATGCCCAAACATGGTCATGGAGTAAATGTTGTGGACGATGATTTATTTGTGACCTCCGTGGAATGAATTTATACTCCTTTGATAACAATTACGAAGAATTTGTTATTGGCCGGTTTATTTTCGAGCTGTGGCGAAGGGTGCCACATATGTTCAATTCCGCCTGCTGGTTACCACTTATTGAAATCAGGTGTTCAATGTCTGTTAGATACTGGAGAGATCCTGTTTGAGAAGACTATGTGTTGTACCCCAAAATTTGCCCTCCCATATTCTCCAAGATTTGTCAAGTCAAGGTCACAAAATTCCCCAAGGACTATGCAGTTCAACTGTCTCCTATACAGTCAAAACTAGGGTTTGAGTTCTGGTCAAGCAAATGAACTTTCCAAAGGCCCAATCAAGTCTCATATGCCTACAAATGTGGTCAAGCATCCTCATGTCAAGTTTCAAGGCATTCAGCTCAAAATTGCACAGTCAAAACCCTAGATTGCACTACAGTCAACTGTAGGGGCAAAATGGTCATTTGGCAGTCAAAAGTTCAAATTTTTGGTCAACATGTCATTTTGAAGCCACAAACATCATTTGATCAATGCTTGATCATGATTCTCAAAATTTGGCTCAGAAATCACCAAAGATGCAAAAGTTGCTATATTTGGACAGCTGAAAAAGTCAACTGAAATTGACCAGGGCATAACTTTCACATGGATTATCAGAAAAATTCCATCCAAAGCTCATTTTGAAGAGAAAGACATTTCCTATAACTCATATTCATATTCCAAGTCCAAGAAATGCTCTCACAAAAAGTTATCAATTTCAACATTATAGGTCATTTTCAAAAGTCAACAAAAAGGGACTTTAAATCAAAGGCCATAACTTGAGATTGGTAAATAAAAATGACATGGGACCAAAGGCATTGGTTAAAGGACTCAAAGACCTTTCCAAAATGTCCAAGAACATGTGAAAAGCTTAAAAATTGACCAAGTTATGCCTTGTGGAAGTTGGGAAATTTTTGGAAAATTTTGAAAGTCAACATTGATGCAAAAGGCCTAAAAATGCAAATGGGCCCAATTTTCTTCCAAGTTTCTTCATGCCAAGCCTATGCACGACCACTAGGCCCAAAGGGAAGTATTTTCATATTTTTTAATTATTTATTTGAATTTATATTAATTTATATTCATTTAAATCATTTTAATACATGGAAAATATAAACCTAACCTAAAAAAATCTTTTTATGCATATTATAAGGTCAATATTTCGTGCACATGTTGATTAGGAAGAATTGGATTGAATTGGATATGATTTGCACAAAAACCATGTGAAAGAGATTGAAAGTATAATGGAAAAAAATCAAATCTTCAATTCATAATTGCAAGAGATTTTTGTTGAAATTGTTGACCTAATTGCTTCCTTACAAGTACTAGAACAAGACCTAATGCCAAAAAGACTGCAAGCTGCGCACAAGAACATTTGCCATATTGAATTTTTTCACAAAAAAACTCAAACACTGAAATCAGGGTTTTAGGTCGATTCAAGCTTCAATCTTCATCCCATTAGCATCCTGAGACATCCCTGGACGTTTCCCAATCATTAACAACAACAAAAACATCCTGAACTGGTATCCATGAGTCCAACCGTACCTTGAAAATTTTGAAATCACATAGCATAAATTAAGCATCCTTGTGCATTTTTCTTTGTGGATTCTTGTTTATAATTATGTTTCTGAGCTAACCATTACATTCAATTGCTTTTTTATGTCATATATACGAATCCACCATGTGCGTTTTTTAGGGTTATAGGTTGCTTGAATTGGGGATTTGGCATAGAGGAAAAATTAGGACTTGTGAGTATCATGGTTGAGTTGAGCAGGTTAAGACGAAGCCAATACATATCTCGCGAACAATTTATGATGCCCAGGGTTCTAATCGCTATTTTTCAATAGGCACCTTTCTGCAACGCTTCTAAAACCGTGGCCATAGTGTTTTGTTTTACAGGGTGAGGAAGACGATGGCATCGTGTCAATTGCTAACTGGCCAATTCAAATTGGCGCGCGTTTTAATTACTTACCGTTGATTTCGCTTTTTCATTATTTGTTTATAACAATATATCAATTAGCGCGTTTGGTTCAGTGGTTAAGTGTTGTGCTTGTGACCTTCAAGACCTGGGTTCAAGTCCCAGGTCTGGCAAAATTCCATGCTATTTTTCAATATAAAATTCCATGTTACGCTAACCTCCAGGTACATCATACTCCCTCCATCATCAACATGCCACGTCCGCTTGGAGATCAATCTAAAGGTTGGAAGCTGAAGAACACCTACGCCTGGTCAAACGCATCATATGGAATCATGAAAAGTCAGCAAATTCAAATTCAATTGGGCCAGGCTTCTCCAATTTACACCTCCATAATGGGACAGAACACCCCCCTGGTTTGCATTTTTTTTCTATTTTTCTTCTTATTTTATTTTTGCCATTTTGTTTACTTGATTTGCTTTAATTAATTAATTTTCTCTCTTTTTACAAAATATAAAAAACATCAGAAAAATCCAGAAAAATACAAAAATATGATATTTATTTTATTATGATTATTTTCAAATAAACATGTAAATAACTTAGGTTAATTAGGTTATAGTTTTAATCTTTTTTTTTATAAAAAATCCAAAAAAAATAGAATTTAGGTTTAAATAACTTTTTATTTTCTTATTTTAATTTTCCTTTTTTTTTAGAATACCAATATTATTTATTTATTATTTTTTTCATTAAAAATTGTACATAAGTTAATTTAGAGTTTAATTTAGGTTTTAATTTAAATCTTTCATAATAAACTTAAAAAATATTAGAATTAGGGTTTAGCATTTTAATTTTAATTAATTTTTTCCTTTTTTCTTTTAAATCTAAAAAACACAAAAAAATAACAAAAACATTTAATCATTTAATTCTTAATTCTCATTAAACTGTTAATATTTTGCAAAAGGGTCCAACGCCCGTCGTTAATCATTTAATTTCGCATGATTTATTTTTATCGTTCATTATAATTCTGTAATTGTCCCAAAGCATTGTAATTTAAATTTTTCGCACTTTATTTTCCGCTTTATTTATTTTCCGCTAAATCGGGTTCTGGAAATTTTGGCGATGTGGACCCGCGCCTTTGTAATAGCCTTAGATTTATTTTTCCGCAAACTTTATAACTGTTAAATATGCATGCAAGAATGAATGGCCTTAATTAAAATCAAGCGTAGAACGCGACAAACATGACAAGACAAATAACTGAAACATGACACACAATTCGCACACACCACCCCTAGGGTACGCCTCACTGTTGCCTTGCCTCGAAAGGTGATCGTCGAGTAGAGGATGTCTTAGTAAGTCCTCATGATCCGGGAACCTGGCATGAGGGTAGCTTCTAAGGTGTCTTCCCATTGCTCTGGTGATCACCATGTCCCGAACCTCGAATTGACCCGAACACCTCCAACGGTGGTGCTACCTACCTCTCAATGGTGGGATGGCACTACTTTTAAGGATTCTTACACAGACGAATTCCTTAGGGTAGGTAGGTTCTCAAGGATACTTGCTCTAATTTCAAACAAAACAAAATCTTTTCACACTGACACATTTTCAAAAGCTTTCAAAGCAAACTTTTCAAACACTCTGACGTACGAGTCGATCTGAAATTTTTCAAAGAAACTTTTTTAAACCCACATTGAAAAGCAAACACACAATTTTGAAAACACATTGAGCAAGTATCTAAGAGCCCATGGATAACCATGGATAGAAAGGGTGCTAACACCTTCCCTTTCTATAATCTACCTCCCGAACCGAGAGCAATCTCTATAAGGAATTTTTCTGTGCTTTTGTCCTTTCCATTTGGAGAAAATAAAAGACGGTGGCGACTCTTGCTTCCGCGACATTTCGCGAACCAGCGTTAAACAGTCAGTTCCAGATCCACCGATCACAGAACTGGCGACTCTGCTGGGGATAAACTATAAAGTGAGGTGTACCTTAGGGCTAGGTCATAACTGTGTTTTCACTTGTATTGTTTTGCTTGCTTTACTATTGTGGGTTGCATCGGAGATACATAGATCCTAACCCGGATCTGGGGATACCCTGTTTAGGTAGCATAAGCTGTGAGGGACCTGTCCGGCGTAGACCGACACAGGTGAAGCAGTGGCTACGTTGGTGTGACACCTTAGTCTGTACCGATATCCCTTGTGTTGCAACGAGGAGAATATGGGTCTTCTAAGGAGTCATTAAGAACCAACAACCTTAGAACCTTAATTGACACAACTTGGCCTTTAGAACAGTAGCAGTATGCTACGCCCATTGAGGCTAAACTCTCGTGATGGTTCTGGCCGCAAGAAAAGATTGCGATGCTGGAGTTATGACCGATTGAGGGTAGTCAATGATATTGGGATCCTCTAAGAACCCGGTTACTTTTGATTAGGACAGGTATGAACCAACAAACTGAAAGAGGGTAGTACCTAGACCTCATGCTGGCCTAAACTTTAGGGGCTTGCCTTGTGTGACTTGTGTGCCTTACTATGTTTGCCTTTGTATCTGTATGTGGTGTGCTTTATCATAACATCATAGCATCATGAGCATTGCATGCATCCTGCATAAGAACTGACCATTTCAAAGACAAGAGGGTTTCATCTTTGCTCTGTTTTGTAGGACATTATGATGCCTGTGCGAAGGAATACTATCCGGTTCAACTTTGTTCGTTCACCTGAGTTGATTGATGAGTTGGTTAGCAGGATTCCAAACACCACTTCCTTCATTCAGAGGCATGGTTCTCTTCTCAGTTTAGTCACTGCAAAGCGGGATCAACAGTTGATGAGTGTTCTGACCCAGTTCTATGACCCTCAGTACCAGTGCTTTACCTTCCAAGACTTCCAGCTGGTCCCTACCCTGGAAGAGTTCTCTAATCTGCTTGGTATCCCTATCTTGGATCAGACTCCCTTTACTGGTTGGGAAAAGACCCTCAGGCTTGAGGACATTGCTGCAGCTCTTCCTTTGACCCATCAAGAGGTAACAGACAACTGGGTAACTAGAAGCGGAGTTAAGGGTTTCTTGGCCAAGTTTCTGATTGGTAAAGCTAACAGCTTCTGGAATGATTTGGACTTTAGGGCATATGAAGACATCTTGGCTCTCCTAATCTATGGGTTAGTCCTGTTTCCTAATCCTGACAACTTCATCAATGTCACTTCCATTAGGATCTTTATGTCTCGGAACCCTGTGCCCACTCTCTTGGGTGACATCTTGCAACAACTTCATGCCCGTACTACCCGAAGACGAGGAACCTTATGGTGTTGTATCCCTTTGTTGGTGAGGTGGTTTATTTCGCACCTCCCTAAGTCCGTACTGAAGAACCAAGAAGGAAGAGGTTGGGCTCACAGGTTAATGTCTCTCACCGATAAAGACATCATTTGGACTTGCAGAGGTTTGGATGAGATAGCTATTATTGATCGATGCGGGGAGTATCCTAATGTTCCTCTGATTGGTACTCAAGGAGGGATCTCTTACAATCCATGTCTAGCACTCCGTCAGTTTGGAAGAGCAAGAAGAACAGGCCCCCATGAGATGTTGGTGCCTCACATCAGCTTCGAGTTTCAGGTGGATAGTGACGAGCTACGTCGTAGGTTCATCAAGGCTTGGGAGAAGGTTCATAAAGCTGACCCACAAGAGCTAGGGCCAAAGACTTCTCTACCTATGGAAGCCTACTACAAATGGGTCCGCATCCGTGCTCAGAAGTTAGGTATGCCGTATGAAGCTGTCAGACCTGTCATTCTTGAGTGTCCTGATAAAGATGATGTTCCTCCAACTGTCCTTCCTCCTCAGATACCTACTGATTATGAGACATTGAAGAGATCTTGGTCGCAACTGCAAGAAGAGCGGGATTCTTACCGGGAAAAGGTCAATGAGCAAGAATCAAAGATCCAGAAGCTGACAAAACAGTTGGAGAATGAAAGAGCTCTGAATGCCTACCTCCGTACTGAGAAGAGGAGACCATGGGATCAATGAGGAATTCTGAATGTGCCTTTACAGTTTTTATTTCCTTTCCAGTTGTTTCATTTCATGTAAACGCCTAAGGGCAACTTGTTGAATAATCTCAGTTGCAAAGTTGAATCTAATAAAGTGTGTTCCCTTTTGTTTACAAAGTTGATTCCCGATTGTCTTTGAAAACATAATTCATACGCATTTCATACATCATGTGCATAGCAGGTTTTTCCCCTTTTTCAGGTTGCTTACAGTTCTTCGCTGTTTATTTCAGCATCATGAATCCCGGATCTGAATCAACAGAGACATCAATCAAGGCTCTCCAGGCGCAGAATGCGCAGTTTCAAGAACTAATCCTGGGTCTAGCTAAGGGCCAAGAGGAACTGAAGACTATGCTCCTGAAGAAGGAGAAGAAGAAGAAAAGAAGAACTGTTCTATTCAACTCGGGCCGAAGGTTGGGTAATACTCTGCAGCATGAAGAGGCTGTTTCTTCTGTTGGCAAGAGTCCTTCTCAGGCAGAAGTAAAGCTTCCTACTCCAGAAGTCTCCGACAACGAGACGGATTTTGATGAAGAGCAGTACCCTCCTGAAGACAACAGGTACAAACAACTGGAGGACAGGTTGAAGGCTATGGAGGTGCAACAGGCACCTGGGCTAGATTTCGGAGATCTGGGTTTGTCGACTGGTGTGGTTATCCCACACAAATTCAAAGCACCCACCTTCTCCAAGTATGACGGGGCATCCTGTCCCAAGCTGCACTTGAGGTCTTACGTTCGGAAAATTCAGCCGTATACTGCGGACAAGAATCTATGGATCCACTTCTTCCAGGAGAGTCTTTCAGGGACTCATCTCGAATGGTTCTATCAGCTGGATGGGACCAAAGTTCGTAACTGGGAGGAGCTGGCTACTGCTTTCTACAAGCAGTATCAGTATAATGCCGACCTTGCCCCCACACGTACCCAACTCCAGGGTATGTCGTTAGGTGCAAGTGAAGGTTTTAAAGAGTACGCGCAGAAGTGGAGAGACCTGGCTGGCAGGGTGCAGCCACCTTTGACTGATCGAGAGTTAGTGGACATGTTCTTGGGGACCCTGTCTGGGCCATTCTTCAACCATCTCATTGGGAATTCTTCTGCTGGTTTCACTGATTTAATCTTGACTGGAGAGAGAATCGAAGCTGGGCTGAAATCTGGGAAGATTGCAAAGGGGGCATCATCCTCTAGTTCAGAAAAGAAGCCGTTTAAAAAGGAGTCTAGTGCCGTGTATGGTTCTAGGAAATCAGAGAGACCGGAGCACCGCCAATCTATCAGTGCGGTAATGATTGCTAAACCTGATGCCGCTCCCCGGCCAAACAATCCTCAAAGGGCTGATAGACCCCGGAGAGAGTTTACCCGGTTAAGCATGACCCTATCGCAAATCCTGCCACAGTTACTAGCCACCAATTTGGTGACTGTCAAGGAGGCGCCAAAGTTCTCAAACACTACCTCTCCTAAGTACAACCCGAATGCCCGTTGTGCTTACCATTCAGACAGCCCGGGGCATGCCACTGATGACTGTTGGGCACTAAAGAACAAGCTGCAGGACCTCATTGACGCTAAGGAGGTACAGTTTGAGGCATCTGACAAGCCTAATGTGGTGACAGCTCCCCTGCCTGCTCATGGAGTTAATGCTATTGGGGATGAGGAGGAAGTTGATGAAGCTGAGTTTGATAGCTGGATCTACCCGGCAACTGATGGTGGACTTAACAATTGGAGCGCAAAGGACCATACCCCTGTTACCTTTGTGACACAGTAATGAATTCCCATGTTTTGTTATTTTGTAATAAACAATGATAAACTATATGGCCCGGTGTCTTACCCGAGGCACCGTGGTTCTATTTGTGAGGGCATACAAACTGTCATTTTATACATCATGAATGAAAATCTTGGACTATTTTTCGCATTGCAAATATTGTGTTCCTTTTTTTATCTTTCATTTCCTTTACATAATTTTCAAAAACAGCTGTATTTACACACACACTCACTCATACAGGTTCCAATCCACTCTGGATCTCACTGATAACAGCTCTGCTAATGCCAATTATGACTTCGAAAATCCGATCAACTTAGCCGAAGACGAAGGTGAAGATGATTGCGAAGTTCCTGGCGAGCTTGCAAGACTGTTGCTTCAGGAAGAGCGGGCAATTCAACCCCATGAAGAGCCATTGGAGACCATAAACTTGGGTACTGAGGCAGATAGAAAAGAGGTAAAGATTGGTGCCAACCTAGAGCTCAGCGTGAAGCAACGGTTAACCAAGATGCTGCATGACTATATGGAGATCTTTGCCTGGTCCTACGAAGACATGCCAGGGTTGGATACCGATATTGTTGTCCATCATTTGCCGACTAGGGAAGACTGCCCTCCAGTTAAACAAAAGGTTCGTCGGATGCGTCCAGAGATGTCCGAGAAGATTAAAGCCGAGGTCATGAAACAGTTTGATGCCGGATTCCTTGCAGTGACTTCTTACCCTCAGTGGGTTGCTAATGTGGTGCCGGTACCTAAAAAAGACGGCAAGGTCAGAATGTGTGTCGATTACAGGGATCTGAACAGGGCCAGCCCCAAGGATGACTTCCCCTTACCTCACATTGATGTCCTTGTGGATAATACAGCTCAGCACAAGGTATTCTCTTTCATGGATGGCTTTTCAGGCTACAATCAGATAAAGATGGCACCTGAAGACATGGAAAAGACTACATTTGTTACTCAGTGGGGCACTTTCTGTTACAAGGTCATGCCGTTCGGGTTAAAGAATGCTGGGGCAACCTACCAGCGTGCCATGGTTGCCTTATTTCATGATATGATCCATCATGAGATCGAAGTGTATGTGGACGACATGATCGCTAGGTCCCAGACTGAGGAAGAGCATCTAGATCATCTGCAGAAGTTGTTTGACCGGTTGAAACTATACAAACTGAGATTGAACCCGAACAAGTGCACCTTCGGGGTAAGATCTGGGAAGTTGCTAGGCTTCGTGGTCAGTGATAAAGGTATTCAAGTGGACCCTGCTAAGGTCAAAGCCATTCAAGAGATGCCAGTTCCTAAGACAGAGAAGGAAGTCAGAGGCTTTTTAGGGCGCCTGAATTACATTGCTCGATTCATATCGCATTTGACTGCTACCTGTGAGCCAATCTTCAAGCTGCTGAAGAAAGATCAGGTAGTACGTTGGAACGATGAATGTCAGGCTGCTTTCGACAAAATCAAAGAGTATCTCCAAGAACCACCCATCCTTATGCCACCGGTTGAAGGGAGACCTCTGATCCTATATCTGACAGTGCTTGACAATTCAATGGGGTGTGTGCTGGGGCAGCATGACGAGTCTGGTCGAAAAGAGCACGCCATTTATTACCTTAGCAAAAAGTTTACCGACTGTGAGACCCGATACTCACTGCTTGAGAAAACTTGCTGCGCTTTGGTATGGGCTGCTCGCCGGCTGAGACAGTATATGCTGACTCACACTACCTTGTTGATCTCAAAGATGGATCCGATAAAATACATATTCGAAAAGCCTGCTCTGTCTGGGAGAATTGCAAGGTGGCAAATGATCTTGACGGAATACGACATTCAGTACACAACCCAGAAAGCCATCAAGGGGAGTGTATTGGCAGACCACTTAGCTCATCAAGCTGTAGATGACTACCAATCAATGAACTTCGAGTTTCCGGATGAAAGTATCATGATTGTAACTGATTGCGAAGTACCTGGACCGGATGAAGGACCTGAACCAGGATCCCGATGGTCTATGCACTTTGACGGAGCTTCCAATGCTTTGGGAAATGGTATCGGCGCCATCATCATATCTCCCTAAGGTACTCATACTCCACTCACTGCCCGGCTGTGTTTCAACTGTACCAACAACATGGCGGAGTATGAGGCGTGTATCATGGGTCTTCAAGCTGCGATTGACCTAAGGATCAAATATCTAAGTGTCTTCGGAGATTCCTCTCTTGTGATCAATCAGATCAACGGAGAGTGGGATACGAAACATCCAAACTTGATTCCTTACAGAGAATGTGTGTTGACCATGATTCCCCACTTTACAGAGATAACCTTTGAGCACTTTCCAAGAGAAGAGAATCAGTTAGCGGACGCGTTAGCTACAATGTCTTCAATGTTCAAGGTCAAATGGGATAATGAAGCTCCCCGGATCATCATCTGGAAACTGGACGAACCGGCATACTGTTGTGATCTCGAAACTGAATTGGTAACGGAGAAGCCTTGGTACCACGAAGTGAAGAGATATCTGGAAGCTCAGGAATACCCTGAAGGTGCCTCTATCAACGATAAGAAATTCCTGAGGAGGTTCGCAGCCAAATTCTTCCTAAGCAACGGCATCTTGTACAAGCGAAACCATGATTCAACCTTACTGCGTTGTGTGGATAAGACTGAAGCGGAAAGAATCATGGAAGAGCTACATGAAGGGACCTTTGGTACGCATTCCAGTGGGCATACTATGGCTAAGAAGATCCTACGGGCAGGATATTATTGGTCCACAATGGAAGCTGACTGTTACCAACACTCCAGGACATGCCACAAGTGCCAGATCTACGCAGATAAAGTGCATGTTCCTCCGGTTCCCCTGAATGTTCTGACTGCACCTTGGCCGTTTGCGATGTGGGGCATAGATATGATCGGCGAGATCAAACCTACGGCATCAAATGGACATCGCTTCATCCTAGTGGCAATCGACTATTTTACAAAGTGGGTTGAAGCAGCATCCTATGCTACGGTAACCAAGACTGTTGTGGCACGGTTTATTCGGCACAATCTGATTTGTCGATACGGCGTCCCTGAACGGATTATTACGGACAACGGTACCAATCTGAACAACAAGATGATCGCTGAGCTTTGCGAACAGTTCAAGATACAGCACCACAATTCTTCTCCTTACAGACCGAAGATGAATGGGGCTGTAGAAGCAGCAAACAAGAACATCAAGAAGATCGTGCAGAAGATGACAGTAACGTACAAAGATTGGCACGAGATGTTACCGTTCGCTCTGCATGGGTACCGTACCTCAGCCAGGACGTCAACCGGGGCAAATCCTTTCTCTCTGGTTTATGGCATGGAGGCAGTCTTGCCGATCGAAGTGCAAATTCCCTCTCTCCGGATAATGAAGGATGCAAACCTGAACGAAGATGATTGGATCCAGACACGACTTGACCAACTCAATCTCATTGACGAGAAAAGACTTGCTGCTATATGTCATGGTCAGACGTATCAAAAACGAATGATCAGGGCATTTAACAAAAAGGTCAGGCCACAGGAATATCAAGTCGGGGATCTGGTTATCAAGAGAATCATCCTTCCTCAGAGTGATCCAAGGGGCAAATGGACCCCTACATATGAAGGGCCATTTGTGGTTAAGCATGTGTTCTCAGGAGGAGCAATGATCTTGACCAACATGGATGGTGACGACCTTCCTCACCCCGCCAATGCAGACATAGTTAAAAAATACTACGCATGAAAAAAAAAAAGACCCGCTAGGCTGACATGCCTAGGCAAAAGTTAGGGCTTCCCGTCGAACCAAAAGGGTTCGGGCAAAATGTAGGGATGAAAATGAAAAAAATCTGTACACCCGGCAAGTCGAAAACCTGAAAAGGCGGCTTGGGCAAAAAAGGGTATCCCGGTGGACTGAAAACCCGAAAGGGCGGTCCAGGCAAAAGTTAGGGATAAAGCGTAAAACTATGTCTCATTGATCACTTTGCATCCAGAATCCGGTATCTACATCAAGTTCAGACGGCATCGATCAGTCAGCTTCACCTTCAACCAAGGTCATCAAGTGATGAGACGCTCAGAGTTATAAAGGCGATAGCAGAGTTGAAACCCAGTGGATCATTCATCTTTCACACAGCTGTTTTACTTTCTTTTGTACAAAACTTGTATAAACTCTTTTGTTCGGCGACGTACCTCTTACTAGGACGTCAGCCTCTTGTACACAAAACGCCTATTCAGGCCATTCAAAAATCAATAAAAAATATATCTTCAGTTAAATGTGCCAAGTGTTTTTTCTTTTCCTGTTTTGTTTTGCGAAGAACGTCCAAGGTTCAATTTGTGATGTATGCATTGACAATAATTTGCTAACTCATGAATATTTGCATACGAAACAAAGGAATTAATTGCAGGTGACACTGGAAACAGGGGCAATAAAGAGTTGTCTGAGCAGTCTAATTGTTCTATCCCCCAAGGTACTAAGGTAGGTTCAGCTAAAGAACATGGCCAAGTGTATCTTAATTCCCCAGAGAATAAAACAATACATTCTTCTCCAAGCAAATTATCAGACCTCAAGGAAGTTGGGTATCCTCCAGCAGATATCAACATTCCTCAGCAGCAATACATATATTCCTAACAAGTATCCCCGGCAGTCTTGGTCTAAAGATTGTTCCCCGGCGGTATAGCAACATTCAAAGGAATCACTTCCCTGCAATTCAAACCTCCCCCAGAAGATTCCAATCCAGCTTCACCAGCAAAATTGGAAGTCATATCCCCAAGCAATAAGCTTATCCCCAGTAGATTCTGGAAGCTTATCCCCTCGCAGAGCACGAACGCGTCGTCCCGGCTTGATTTAAAGAGTTATTTCCGTAACAGGATATAACTGGGTTATCCTCAGCCAAAAGCCACGGAAAGAGCGTCCTCGGCAAAGTATCTTCCTACCCCCAGCGAAGTCTATCAACACTTCCGACAACAAGGATATCCCCAGCGGAGTTATCTTCATCAACTCAGCAAAGCATCGCTATCCCCACAGAGTAGCACTCCCCAGCATGATCGCTGGAGTATCTTTTCTCCCGCAGAACCATTTCATTCCTCAACGGAGTTATCTTCTCCCACTGGTATTCTTGCAACGAATCATCCACAACGGAAGCAAAATCTCTTCCTCAAACATCAGCCCAGGATATGACTTCCCGGCACCCGTCAAGGATTTATTTTCCTAGACAAAAAGCATACATGAATCATCACATACATCATTATAGCATGCATATACGCATCATATCATATAAATCGCATCCATATTAAGAACATCATTGCTTGATCCATATCATGCATTGCATATGAATGACCTTTACCTTTCAGGAAAGATACAGTTGAAATTCTCAAACATATTTCAAGGACTTCTCTAGTCCAGTTAAATCGACTCCAAACAGATTTTTCTGATAAAGACTCGGTAGAAGTTCTCTTATGGTCCCCTCTCCAGCGGCGTGTGAGGTGGTAATTCCTTCTTCAGATGTTCCCCTCTCCGGCATGAGCGTGAGGTGATATTCTCTTATGGTCCCCTCTCCAACGGCGCGTGAGGTGGTAATTCCTTCTTCAGATGTTCCCCTCTCCGGCATGAGCGTGAGGTGATATTCTCTTATGGTCCCCTCTCCAACGGCGTGTGAGGTGGTAATTCCTTCTTCAGATGTTTCCCTCTCCGGCATGAGCGTGAGGTGATATTCTCTTATGGTCCCCTCTCCAACGGCGTGTGAGGTGGTAATTCCTTCTTCAGATGTTTCCCTCTCCGGCATGAGCGTGAGGTGATATTCTCTTATGGTCCCCTCTCCAACGGCGTGTGAGGTGGTAATTCCTTCTTCAGATGTTTCCCTCTCCGGCATGAGCGTGAGGTGATATTCTCTTATGGTCCCCTCTCCAACGGCGTGTGAGGTGGTAATTCCTTTTTCAGATGTTCCCCTCTCCGGCATGAGCGTGAGGTGATATTTCCTTCCAGATTATAATTTCCTATAGTCCCTCTCCAACGGTGTGTGAGGTGACTCCCTTTGAGATTATAATGTCCTTCGGTTCTCTTCCTGACACTACGAAGATGGTAATTCTCATCAAGATTTTCTCAATGAGCGTTGTTGAGGTTGAAATCATTCAGGATTCTCTTACCATCCATGCTAAGGCAGTAACCATCCCTGGTTCATCCATCAACGTTTGAAGCTCCAGACCCAGCTCCTGTAACCAGTCAGGACATATCTATATCAAGCATCTAAAATCAGCTCCTGCGACGTGTCAGGTACTCATTTTTCTGTTTTGCAGGTATGCAGGTTCTCGCTAAGGAATCTCCTACGCGATCAACGTCCAGATGGCATCTATAAGCCCATCATCCTATCCAAGCAACATCCAAATGGCATCTATAAGCCCATTCCCTCATCATCATTGCTACTATGTGAGCGCAAATTTCTGGGCACTCTAGTGTCCAATCATCTTCTACCCTCGGATTACGAAAGGCACGACGGCCAATCTGCATCCTCAGGTCTAAGAAGATTGAACAGGGGCAACTGTTGTACCCCAAAATTTGCCCTCCCATATTCTCCAAGATTTGTCAAGTCAAGGTCACAAAATTCCCCAAGGACTATGCAGTTCAACTGTCTCCTATACAGTCAAAACTAGGGTTTGAGTTCTGGTCAAGCAAATGAACTTTCCAAAGGCCCAATCAAGTCTCATATGCCTACAAATGTGGTCAAGCATCCTCATGTCAAGTTTCAAGGCATTCAGCTCAAAATTGCACAGTCAAAACCCTAGATTGCACTACAGTCAACTGTAGGGGCAAAATGGTCATTTGGCAGTCAAAAGTTCAAATTTTTGGTCAACATATCATTTTGAAGCCACAAACATAATTTGATCAATGCTTGATCATGATTCTCAAAATTTGGCTCAGAAATCACCAAAGATGCAAAAGTTGCTATATTTGGACAGCTGAAAAAGTCAACTGAAATTGACCAGGGCATAACTTTCACATGGATTATCAGAAAAATTCCATCCAAAGCTCATTTTGAAGAGAAAGACATTTCCTATAACTCATCTTCATATTCCAAGTCCAAGAAATGCTCTCACAAAAAGTTATCAATTTCAACATTATAGGTCATTTTCAAAAGTCAACAAAAAGGGACTTTAAATCAAAGGCCATAACTTGAGATTGGTAAATCAAAATGACATGGGACCAAAGGCATTGGTTAAAGGACTCAAAGACCTTTCCAAAATGTCCAAGAACATGTGAAAAGCTTAAAAATTGACCAAGTTATGCCTTGTGGAAGTTGGGAAATTTTTGGAAAATTTTGAAAGTCAACATTGATGCAAAAGGCCTAAAAATGCAAATGGGCCCAATTTTCTTCCAAGTTTCTTCATGCCAAGCCTATGCACGACCACTAGGCCCAAAGGGAAGTATTTTCATATTTTTTAATTATTTATTTGAATTTATATTAATTTATATTCATTTAAATCATTTTAATACATGGAAAATATAAACCTAACCTAAAAAAATCTTTTTATGCATATTATAAGGTCAATATTTCGTGCACATGTTGATTAGGAAGAATTGGATTGAATTGGATATGATTTGCACAAAAACCATGTGAAAGAGATTGAAAGTATAATGGAAAAAAATCAAATCTTCAATTCATAATTGCAAGAGATTTTTGTTGAAATTGTTGACCTAATTGCTTCCTTACAAGTACTAGAACAAGACCTAATGCCAAAAAGACTGCAAGCTGCGCACAAGAACATTTGCCATATTGAATTTTTTCACAAAAAAACTCAAACACTGAAATCAGGGTTTTAGGTCGATTCAAGCTTCAATCTTCATCCCATTAGCATCCTGAGACATCCCTGGACGTTTCCCAATCATTAACAACAACAAAAACATCCTGAACTGGTATCCATGAGTCCAACCGTACCTTGAAAATTTTGAAATCACATAGCATAAATTAAGCATCCTTGTGCATTTTTCTTTGTGGATTCTTGTTTATAATTATGTTTCTGAGCTAACCATTACATTCAATTGCTTTTTTATGTCATATATACGAATCCACCATGTGCGTTTTTTAGGGTTACAGGTTGCTTGAATTGGGGATTTGGCATAGAGGAAAAATTAGGACTTGTGAGTATCATGGTTGAGTTGAGCAGGTTAAGACGAAGCCAATACATATCTCGCGAACAATTTATGATGCCCAGGGTTCTAATCGCTATTTTTCAATAGGCACCTTTCTGCAACGCTTCTAAAACCGTGGCCATAGTGTTTTGTTTTACAGGGTGAGGAAGACGATGGCATCGTGTCAATTGCTAACTGGCCAATTCAAATTGGCGCGCGTTTTAATTACTTACCGTTGATTTCGCTTTTTCATTATTTGTTTATAACAATATATCAATTAGCGCGTTTGGTTCAGTGGTTAAGTGTTGTGCTTGTGACCTTCAAGACCTGGGTTCAAGTCCCAGGTCTGGCAAAATTCCATGCTATTTTTCAATATAAAATTCCATGTTACGCTAACCTCCAGGTACATCATACACCCTCCATCATCAACATGCCACGTCCGCTTGGAGATCAATCTAAAGGTTGGAAGCTGAAGAACACCTACGCCTGGTCAAACGCATCATATGGAATCATGAAAAGTCAGCAAATTCAAATTCAATTGGGCCAGGCTTCTCCAATTTACACCTCCATAATGGGACAGAACACCCCCCTGGTTTGCATTTTTTTTCTATTTTTCTTTTTATTTTATTTTTGCCATTTTGTTTACTTGATTTGCTTTAATTAATTAATTTTCTCTCTTTTTACAAAATATAAAAAACATCAGAAAAATCCAGAAAAATACAAAAATATGATATTTATTTTATTATGATTATTTTCAAATAAACATGTAAATAACTTAGGTTAATTAGGTTATAGTTTTAATCTTTTTTTTATAAAAAATCCAAAAAAAATAGAATTTAGGTTTAAATAACTTTTTATTTTCTTATTTTAATTTTCCTTTTTTTTTAGAATACCAATATTATTTATTTATTATTTTTTTCATTAAAAATTGTACATAAGTTAATTTAGAGTTTAATTTAGGTTTTAATTTAAATCTTTCATAATAAACTTAAAAAATATTAGAATTAGGGTTTAGCATTTTAATTTTAATTAATTTTTTCCTTTTTTCTTTTAAATCTAAAAAACACAAAAAAATAACAAAAACATTTAATCATTTAATTCTTAATTCTCATTAAACTGTTAATATTTTGCAAAAGGGTCCAACGCCCGTCGTTAATCATTTAATTTCGCATGATTTATTTTTATCGTTCATTATAATTCTGTAATTGTCCCAAAGCATTGTAATTTAAATTTTTCGCACTTTATTTTCCGCTTTATTTATTTTCCGCTAAATCGGGTTCTGGAAATTTTGGCGATGTGGACCCGCGCCTTTGTAATAGCCTTAGATTTATTTTTCCGCAAACTTTATAACTGTTAAATATGCATGCAAGAATGAATGGCCTTAATTAAAATCAAGCGTAGAACGCGACAAACATGACAAGACAAATAACTGAAACATGACACACAATTCGCACACACCACCCCTAGGGTACGCCTCACTGTTGCCTTGCCTCGAAAGGTGATCGTCGAGTAGAGGATGTCTTAGTAAGTCCTCATGATCCGGGAACCTGGCATGAGGGTAGCTTCTAAGGTGTCTTCCCATTGCTCTGGTGATCACCATGTCCCGAACCTCGAATTGACCCGAACACCTCCAACGGTGGTGCTACCTACCTCTCAATGGTGGGATGGCACTACTTTTAAGGATTCTTACACAGACGAATTCCTTAGGGTAGGTAGGTTCTCAAGGATACTTGCTCTAATTTCAAACAAAACAAAATCTTTTCACACTGACACATTTTCAAAAGCTTTCAAAGCAAACTTTTCAAACACTCTGACGTACGAGTCGATCTGAAATTTTTCAAAGAAACTTTTTTAAACCCACATTGAAAAGCAAACACACAATTTTGAAAACACATTGAGCAAGTATCTAAGAGCCATGGATAACCATGGATAGAAAGGGTGCTAACACCTTCCCTTTCTATAATCTACCTCCCGAACCGAGAGCAATCTCTATAAGGAATTTTTCTGTGCTTTTGTCCTTTCCATTTGGAGAAAATAAAAGACGGTGGCGACTCTTGCTTCCGCGACATTTCGCGAACCAGCGTTAAACAGTCAGTTCCAGATCCACCGATCACACTATGATTCCGTTAGTTCTGATTCAAGATGTTGCCATCATAACCATTTCCGCCAATCCTTCCAAGGTTTCCTCGAGAAAGCCTGTTAGGCTTACATCCGTCCCAAGAGTTGCTCCGCTAATAATCACCATTCCCGATCCCCTCCCCTACACTTTAGACAAGGTTGTCCCATGGCACTATAGTGCTGATGTGTATTACCATGGAGTTAAACAAGACTTTAAAAATGAGGAAGTTGATGCTGATGTCAGCAATTTTGTCGGGGCTAGCAAGGTCACCAGAAGCGGAAGACTCTTTTCTCCCGAGATTTCCCCTCCGACTGTTCACAAACCTGTTGTCATTCCATCTGCTAGTACATTAGCTATTGTCCCAGTTCTTACTCCATTTCTCACTCCTGTCGTCGAGCCATCTGAGACTCAGGGCAGAGAAATCACAGGTGAGCCTGCCCGGACAGAGGCGCCTAGAAAAGATGTGTCGGAAGCCTCTAAACAAGAGATAGAAGAAATTCTGAAGATTATCCAGAAAAGCGACTATAACATAGTCGAGCAGTTGGGGCAGACCCCATAAAAAATATCCATGTTGTCCTTATTGTTGTGTTCTGAAGCCCATGCAAAGGCTCTAATTGCATTCCTCAAAACTGCGCATGTGCCGCAGGAAACATCATCCGATCAATTCAAAGACTGCATAGCTAGTTTGACTGTCTATAATGGGTTGGGTTTCTCAGACGCAGATCTGACTAGTAAAGGAAGAAATTACAATGATGCTCTGCACGTCTCGATCGAGTTCAGGGGCACTACTATGGCCCATGTACTGGTGGATACTGGGTCCTCATTGAATGTTTTGCCAAAGAAAGCATTAGATCGTCTGGACTGTGAAGGTTTGATTCTAAAGCCGAGCAATATTGTGGTCAGGGATTTCGACGGGTCAAAAAGGATGGTTCACGGGGAGGTGTACATCCCTGTTAAAGTTGGCTCTCAGACCTTTGGGTCCACCTTCTATGTAATGGACATCATACCATCATATTCTTGCTTGTTGGGTCATCCTTGGATTCATAAGGCTGGGGCAGTGACTTCAACGCTCCATCAAAAGCTGAAATATCCGGGAAAGGGGAAGATTGTCACAGTACAACGTGAGGAGGAGTATATGGTGAGTCATCTCAATTCCTTTCGCTATATGGAGATGGATGGGGAGTTCATCAAAACCCCTTGTCAAAACTTTGAAGAAGTCCCCCAGACTTTGGCGTCAACCAAAGTTGCTGCTCACAAACCTCCGATGAAGATGGCTTCCCTCAAGGATTTCAGGGTTTTGATTGAAAAAGGTGGGTGTGCAAATTGGGGTCAGCTCCCTGATTTCACACACAAAACTGACAAGTTTGGTTTGGACTTTACTGCAGAGGCTCAAAGGGTTGTTCGACGCGCGCGAATTGGATGACCTCCTCTACACATCAGTAATCAGGGAGTAAATGCTTTTGAAGATGATGAAGAGGATTCAGATATCGACAGCTGGATCTACCCTACAACTGATGGTGGCTTGAACAACTGGAAGGCAAAAGACTTCATACATGTTTCTTTTATTCCAAAGTAATTGACTTTTGTTTTAAGAGTTGTAATAAACAGTTTGAAACTTTACGGCCCGGTGCCTTGCCCGAGGCACCTTGGCTTTGTTTGTGAGGGCTTATTATTTGTCATTTTCGTATATCATCAATAAAGTATTAGACGTTTCTTACATTACAAATTTTGCGCTCCTTGTTTTTTCCTTTTTGTCTCTCATTCTATTAAAATAGAGATTGTCTTACACACACTCATGTATCATAATGCAGATCCATATCCACTCTGGATCCCATTGATAACAACTCTGCTACTGCCAGTTATGACTTTGAAAATTCGATCAACCAAGCTGAGGATGAAGGTGAGGATGATTGTGAGGTTCCTGGAGAACTTGCCAGACTGTTACTACAGGAAGAGAGGGCCATACATCCTCATGAAGAGCTGGTGGAATCAATAAATTTGGGTACAGATGAAGACAGGAAAGAGGTTAAGATAGGTGCGAATCTGGAGCCTAGTGTCAAACAATGGTTAATACAAATGCTATGCGACTATGTTGAGATCTTCGCTTGGTCTTATGAAAATATGCCTGGTTTGGACACTGATATCATGGTACACCGCCTGCCAACCAAAGAAGATTGTCCTCCAGTAAAGCAGAAGGTTCGTCGAATGCGCCCTGAGATGTATAAGAAAATCAAAGTTGAAGTCATGAAACAGTTTGAAGCCAGATTTCTAGCTGTCACTTCTTACCCACAGTGGGTTGTCAATGTTGTTCCAGTTCCTAAGAAGGATGGTAAGGTACGAATATGTATGGACTATGGAGATCTGAATAGGGTGAGCCCCAAAGATGACTTCCCACTTCCTCAAATCGATGTTCTGGTCGACAACACCGCACAACATAAAATCTTCTCCTTTATGGATGGTGTGATCGGTGGATCTGGAACTGACTGTTTAACGCTGGTTCGCGAAATGTCGCGGAAGCAAGAGTCGCCACCGTCTTTTATTTTCTCCAAATGAAAAGGACAAAAGCACAGAAAAATTCCTTAAAGAGATTGCTCTCGGTTCGGGAGGTAGATTATAGAAAGGGAATGTGTTAGCACCCTTTCTATCCATGGTTATCCATGGGCTCTTAGATACTTGCTCATTGTGTTTTCAAAAATGGTTTATTTTCTTTTCAATGGGGGTTTTAAAAAGTTTCTTTGAAAATTTCAGTTCGACTCTTGTATCGGTCCTCAAGAGTGTTTGAAAAATTGCTTTCGAAAGCTTTTTGAAAAGGTGTCGGTGTGAAAAGTATTTTTGATTTGTTTTTTTGAAATTAGAGCAAGTATCCACGAGTCGTCTACCTACCCTAAGGAATTCGTCTGTGTAAATGTCCTTTAAAGTAGTGCCATCCCACCATTGAGAGGTAGGTAGCACCACCGTTGGAGGTGTTCGGGTCAATTCGAGGTTCGGGACATGGTGATCACCAGAGCAATGGGAAGACACCTTAGAAGCTACCCTCATGCCAGGTTCCCGGATCATGAGGACTTACCAAGACATCCTCTACTCGACGATCACCTTTCGAGGCAAGGCAACAGTGAGGCGTACCCTAGGGGTGGTGTGTGCGATTTGTGTGTCGTTTTCATTTGCATTTATCTTGTCATGTTATTGGTGTTCTACGCTTGTTTTTATTTTTGTCCATACAGTCTTTCATGCCATTTGTTAACAGTTAAGATATTTGCGGGAAAAGTAAATTCTAAGCTATTACAAAAGGCGCGGGTCCACATCGCCAAAAGTTTCTCGAACCCAATTTGACAGAAAATAAATAAAGTAAAAAGAAAATAAGGAATTAAAAGTGCGAGCAATTATTTACACGGCTTTGGGAGAAGTACATAAAAATTATACGGAAATAAAATAAATACGCGCATTAATAAGAAATTAAGAACGAGGGCGTTGGACCCTTTTGCAAGAATTAAATTAATGAATTAATTAATTAAAGAGAAAGGACTTGTTTTTTTGGTATTTTTTAGTATTTTAGGATTTCAATGAAAAAGAATTAATTAAAATTAAAATAAGATGCAAACCCTAATTCTAGTGGCTTTTAATTTATTAAGAAAAAAAACATTTAATTTTAACCTAAATTAACCCTAATTTTTATATACAAAATTTATTACAAAAAATAAATATTTAATTATTTATGAATTTATGAAAGAAAAATAAAAAGGATGAAAATTAAATAAACCCTAGTTCTACATTTTTTAGGCTTTTTATAAAAAAAGAATTAAAATTAACCTAATTTAAAACTAAATTTAATTACATGCAAACTTATTTAAAAAAATACTAAAAATAAAAATTATTTATTGTTTTAACTCTTTTCTGTTTTTTTTTATGATATTTTATATTTTGTGAAAATATTAAATTGACTAAAAGAATAATAATTAAAAGAAGATAAAAATAATGAAAAGATAAAAAATAACAAAATTTTGCAAACCTTGGGGGTATTAGTCCCCAGATGGGAGGTATAGCCCAAGCAATTCTGGCCCATTAGCATGGTCCGTTTGACTTTTCCAGTTAGCGTGCTGGCACATTGACTCACGTCTACGCTGTTCTCTAATTCTCAGCCTTTGGGTTGACCCTGATATGCACATGGACGGTTTGATCTGGAGGGCGTATGGTACGCTTGGATGTTGAACCTGCATGTGAAGATTTATTGAAAAATAATATTGAAGTAATGAAGGCCTGGGACTCGAACCCAGGTCATGCGCTTTGCCAATCCTTGTGCTTGCCATCTGATCCAACCAACGCGCTTGTATTCTAAACATCAAACAATTAATATAAAATAAAAACACACATTGGCAATGTTTTTAGCGCGAAATTTAAAAGAGCCAATGATTGCTGGCCACGAGTTCGTCTTCTTCGCGTGTTTTATTTTCCTGAAATAAGAACTTATTAAGCAACGGTTTTCTGGGCGTTTTCTTAGGCTGGTTTTGGAAAAATAACGATTAGCCCTATGGGCTCCATAAATTAGGCGCGAGGGTATGTTTGAGATCGTCCAAACGCGCTGAGTTGAATGGTGGTGGTCTTGAGGGCCAATTTTTCCTCATTCAAAAACCCCTAATCCAAGGTCCTGTAAACCCTAGAAAACGATAATGGTGAAATCGTCTACAGCTTGCAAAAACTCAATCAAACACATGGGTTAGCTTCAGAAGTGCATAAGGAATATGAATCAATGAATAAAATGTTATGAAAATGCATAGATTTGAAAACACGATTATGAATTTTTCATGAGATATTTCAAGTTCTGTATACCAATTCCTTAAGCTTTGAAGAATGTTCTTGATTGGGAAATGTTCAGTGATGCTTGAGGAATCTAATGAGATAAAAATCGTGCCTTGAATCAACCTGCAAAGATGTTTTCAGTTATGAGTTTTTTGCAAAAAATTCCAAGTTTGATAATGGCTTTTCTGAGCAGCTGCGCGTGTAGGATGATTAGGTTTGTGTTTTGGCTTTTGTATTGAGTCAATTAGGTCAACAATTCTGAGCAAAATCTCTTTCATTGATGGTTTTGAAGATTTGATTTTCAAGCTTTGTTTTTTCAATCTTTTTGTGTGCTTTTTGATACAAATCAACTCCAATCTCTCCAAATCTTTCCCTATTTGAATATGCACGAAATCTTGAGAATAAAACATGTACAAAAAGATTGGAAAACTTAGGTTAGCATTTTTCATGTATTTAATTTGATTTAAATGAATTATTATTAATAAAAATTCAAATAGATAAATAAAAAATGAATAAAACTTCCCTTTGGGCCAAGTGGTCGTGCACATGTCATGGATGATGAATTATGGAAGAAAAATGGGCCCATTAGCAATTTTAGGTCATTTGAATCAATGTTGACTTTTCAAAATATCCAAAAATTTCCCAACTTCCACAAGGCATACCTTGCTCAATTTTTAAGCTTTTCTCATGTTCTTGGACATTTTGGAAAGGTCTTTGAGTCCTCTAACCAATGTCTTTGGTCCCATGTCATTTTGATTTACCAATCTCAAGTTATGGCCTTTGACTTAAAGTCCCTTTTTGTTGACTTTTGAAAATGACCTATAATGTTGAAATTGATAACTTTTTGTGAGAGCATTTCTTGGACTTGAAGTATGAAGATGAGTTGTAGGAAATGTCTTTCTCTTCAAAATGAGCTTTGGATGGAATTTTTCTGATAATCCATGTCAAAGTTATGCTCTGGTCAATTTACATTTGACTTTTTCAGCTGTCCAAATAAGGAAACTTTTGCATCTTGATGATTTCTGAGCCAAATTTTGAGAATCATGATCAAGCACTGATCAAATGATGTTTGTGACTTCAAAATGAGATGTTGACCAAAAATTTGAACTTTTGACTGTCTAATGACCATTTTGCCCCTACAGTTGACTGTAGTGCAATTAGGGTTTTTGACTGTGCAATTTTGTGCTGAATGTCTTGAAACTTGATATGAGGATGCTTGACCATGTTTATAAGCATATGGAACTTGATTGGACCTTTGGAAACTTCATTTTCTTGATCAGAACACAAACCCTAATTTTGGCTGTATAGGAGACCTTTGCACTGTGCAACCCTTGGGGAATTTTGAAGCTTGACTTTGCAAATCTTTGAAGAATATGGGAGGGCAAATTTTGGGGTACAACAGTTGCCCCTGTTCAATCTTCTTAGACCTGAGGATGCAGATTGGCTGACGTGCCTTTCGTAATCCGAGGGTAGAAGATGATTGAACACTAGAGTGCCCAGAAATTTGCGCTCACATAGTAGCAGTGTGATGATGGGAATGGGCTTATAGATGCCATTTGGAGATTGATGGATAGGATGATGGGCTTATAGATGCCATCTGGATGTTGATCGCGTAAGAGATTCCTTAGCGAGAACTTGCGTACCTGCAAAAGAAAAGATGAGTACCTGACATGTTGCAGGAGCTGGTTTTCAGATGCTTTTTGTGTAGATATGTCCTGACTGGTTACAGGAATCGGATCTTCGAATTCTTCAGACGTGCCCTGGCGAGATACAGGAATCGAGTCTGGTAATGCTAGTCTTCAATGGATACACCCTGGCAAGATTCAGGTATCGGATCCTCGAACTATTCAGACACACCCTGGCAAGATACAGGAATTGGATCTGGTAATGCTAGTCTTCAACGGATACACCCTGGCAAGATTCAGGTATCGGATCCTCGAACTCTTCAGACACACCCTGGCAAGATACAGGAATCGGGTCTGGTATTGTTAGTCTTCAACGGATACACCCTGGCAAGATTCAGGCATCGGATCCTCGAACTCTTCAGACGCACCCTGGCAAGATACAGGAATCGGATCTGGTAATGTTAGTCTTCAACGGATACACCCTGGAAAGATTCAGGCATCGGATCCTCGAACTCTTCAGACGCACCCTGGCAAGATACAGGAATCGGATCTGGTAATGTTAGTCTTCAACGGATACACCCTGGCAAGATTCAGGCATCGGATCCTTGAACTCTTCAGACACACCCTGGCAGGATACAGGAATCGGATCTGGTAATGTTAGTCTTCAACGGATACACCCTGGCAAGATTCAGGTATCGGATCCTCGAACTCTTTAGACACACCCTGGCAAGATACAGGAATCGGGTCTGGTAATGCTAGTCTTCAACGGATACACCCTGGCAAGATTCAGGTATCGGATCCTCGAACTCTTCAGACACACCCTGGCAAGATACAGGAATCGGATCTGGTAATGTTAGTCTTCAACGGATACACCCTGGCAAGATTCAGGTATCGGATCCTCGAACTCTTCAGACACACCCTGGCAAGATACAGGAATCGGATCTGGTAATGCTAGTCTTCAACGGATACACCCTGGCAAGATTCAGGTATCGGATCCTCGAACTCTTCAGACACACCCTAGCAAGATACAGGAATCGGATCTGGTAATGGTCATCAACAGATACACCCTGGCAAGATACAGGTATCAGATCTTTAGTTGCAACCATTGATGGTGATCTTTTTTTGTACTTTTGTCCTGAAAAGACAAGCGTTAGTTGTATGCGATGTCATGTGGTATGACATGCGAGATGCTCTCTGAATACGTGGGATTGTATGTTCATGATGCGTATATGCGTGCTATAATGTATGAAGATGTTTATGAATGTATTTTTCGTCTAGGAAAGTAAATCCTTGACGGGTGCCAGGAAGTCATATCCTGGGCTGATATTGAAGAATAAGCTTTCGCTTCCGCTGGGGATGATAACTGTAAGAATACCGGTAGGAGAGGATGACTCCGTTGGGGAATAAACTTTGGCAAAGGGAAGATTCTGCAGGGAGAAAAATACTCTAGTGACCATGCTGGGGAGTGATACTCTGTGGGGATAAAGATACTCTGCTGAATTGTTGAGAATGACTTGCTGAGGATATCTTTGTTGTATTGGAAGTATTAATAGACTTTGTTGGGGTAAGAAGACTTCGTCGAGGACGCTCTTTCCGTGGCTTTTGGCTGAGGATAACCCAGTTATATCCTAGTACGGAAATAACTCTTTAAATAAAGTCGGGAAACGCGTTCGTGCTCTGCGAGGGATAAGCTTCCAGAATCTACTGGGGATAAGCTTATTGCTTGGGGGAGATGAGTTTCATCTTTCCTGGGGAAACTGAATTGGTCTCACCTGGGGAAGTTTTGAACTGTATTGGTTGTGTTCTTCAACGGAACCTACCTTGGTACCTTGGAGGACAGAACAACTAGATTGCCTAGGCAACTCCTTATTGCCCCTGTTTCTATGGGAGAAGGCACCTGTGGGGCTGATAGTTGTTGATAGACCAAGCTTCTTCTGGTAGGCAGGTGACAAGATGACAGGACATAGTCGTACGCTTTGATCCCTAACTTTTGCCTGGACCGCCCTTTCGGGTTTTCAGTCCACCGGGATACCCATTTTTGCCCAAGCCGCCTTTTCAGGTTTTCGACTTGCTGGGTGTACAGATTTTTTTCATTTCATCCCTTATTTTGCCCGAACCCTTTTGGTTCGCCGGGAAGCCCTTATTTTTGCCTAGGTATGTCAACCTAGCGGGTCTTTGATGACGCGTAATATTTTTTTGACTATGTCCATGCTTTCAGGATGTAGGGAGGTGCCCCTGCTAGAAGTGTTTTTTGTCGTGCCACCAGAAGATGTTTAATCAGGCAAGATTCATTGTTGGAATGCCCCAAGTGACTCAGGCGGAGATTTGCCCCAGGCGTTTTGGCCTTTGAGAGATTCTCCGGATCTTGATTGGATTGCCCCAGATAATAGGCCATGATTAGGTCTGCCCCTTGATTGGAAGTGCTTCTGTTCACCGGGTATTCATCGTGCGAATTTCCCTGCTGTTCAAACAAAAAGTCATATGCAAACAAAGTTATGTTAAAAATGCAAAGCTTATGTCTGTCTTGAAGATTTTGAAAATGCATTCTTTTTTCATAAAACAAGTGATTGTTTGTAAAACGTGATGTCAACTCCTTCTTTATAGTAAGCCTTAAGGAGTCAGGATACCTTTCGTCACAGTATGCTTTCGAACTAACCCATGCTTCAGCTAGGACTTTTAAGGGTTATAACGTGGCCTGGTTCACGGTTTAAGAAACAAAGGATAAAGGCTCAAATTTTTTTGTACCCACCCACTCTTCGTGATGTCCTCTAAACCTAAACTCAGTTGATCATACGTTAGACCTTGTTTGAGTCTTTGCTCTTATTTTCCGGTGATGATTCGGATGCTGATAACTTATTTTGAATAGGCAGTCATTCCTTTTTTGTTGAGAGTTTGTAAGACCTCTTTCTTGATTTTTGTTATCCCTTTCTTTTTTGCCTGAACTGTTTCCTTTTTGTGATTACAGTCAGCGGGATGCCCCAGTTTCATAAGTCCCTTTTGTAGGTTTTGACTTAATGGGCTTTTCGTTTATGATTTTTTTTGGTAACGACTGCCGGTCCTTTTGATTGTTCTGAACCATCATTGTCTTTTTTTGTTTTGTAAGGACCTCTTTGGTGCCATTCGTTATGCACTTGGATCAACTGAGAGACTACCCTGCCCCAGGTTATGATTAAGGGTTTTGATTTTCAAAAATAAAAACTCCTACTTCTTTGGCTCAGAGGGGTTGACGAGGGATCATCATCCTTATAACTCCAGTGTTTAGGGATCTGAAACAATGCCTGTACCTCATCAGCGGGGTCTGTTCAAAAGCATACTGTAAATTGTGGTATCGTTTTCGTCATCCTCCCTCAAGAGGCTTAGAATTATTAATCGAGCGTTGATCATCAGAAAAAATATGAAAATGATTTGCGTATAGTGAATACGAATATATTGCTTCAAAACAGACATATGCGATGCATTAATGAAATAACAATGTTTAACAATGAGTAAATGTTTGAACAAAAGGAAATTGCAACTTGAATATTCGAATGAACAAAAATTCTTCTCATCTCCGGGCTTGTTACTTCAAATGGTGCCTCCTGTAGGGATGGTAGAAGCACTCAGCCTGGCCATCTTGGGTGAATTCCACAGCTCCTTCCTCAATCAGGTCCTGGACCTTATTCTTCAAAGTCCAACAATCCTCTGTAGCATGCCCCGGGCTGTCAGAATGATAAGCGCAGCGAGCGTTGGGGTTATACCTTGAAGGTGTCCTGTTGGGATTCTTAGGAGGATCCTTTAGAGTTACCAAATTCAACCTCAGCAGTTGTTGTAAGGCTTGAGGCAGCGACACGTTGAGCTTGGTGAATTGCCTTTTGGGCTTGTCTGGCTGAAGCTGGTGAGGTTGATACTGAATTGGTGATAATGAAGCCATCTGAGGAGCTTTTCCCTTGTCTGCTTGTCTCAAGGGTGGTTGAATGATGACTGGCTTTTTACCCTTAGAAGTTTGCCCCAGTTGGTTACCCCGGAGCAGTTGGTTGACGAGAACCCCGAGCTCATCTTGTCTTTGAGCTAAACCTTGAATAGCAGTCACCTGCCCCCGCATCTGGGTTTTCATTGCATCCATCTCAGCTTGCAGGTGTTTCAGCCGTTCGTCCTCAGCACTGTTCCTGACCAAAGTCTCCGTGAGAAGTGTCCTCAACTCCTCCTGCCCCTTGGATAGATTCAGGAGGATTTCCCCGAACCGGGTCTCTTGAGCAAGAAGGTCCTGGTTATCTTGTTGGGAAGCCATGGCTGAAATAAACAGCGAGAAAGGTAAGTGACCTGCAACAAGGGTACCTGTAATGCAATGATATGTATGATATGCATGCAATGTTTTCAAGGATCTCGCGGGGTAAACAAGAAATTTGTTAGAGCTGGGATCCGGTAGCTTGATTGAAGGAACTTCATATTTGTTGAGAGTCCTTTTTCAAGGGTCAAAGGCTCACCATATCCAGTGGGTCATAGCCCCTGACATCCTTGGCTAGGGCAATCTTCTTCCAGTGTCAAAGCTCACCATATCAAGTGGGTCATAGCCCCTGACAACTTTGTCTAGAGGAAAATAAATCCTCTTTGCCCCTTGTTGGGATAACTGATTCACCATGACCTGCATCACAAGCCCTTGAGATCCTTGAAATGGGTTAGGATGTATGCAATGGTATGATGTTATGGTATGCATGGGGTAATGTGAGTAAACCCTGTTATGAGTCCTTATTAAGGACTATAAACGGAAACCTGCAAGAACTCAAGTAAAACCTGTCATGAGTCCCAATTAAGGACTAAAAACAAAACCTGCAAGAAACTTAGTAAACCCTGTTATGAGCCCTAATTAAGGACTATAAACAAAACCTGCAAGAAACTCGAGTGTCAGACAACAAGCATGCAAGTAGTCAAGTACGAAGGCACACAAGTCACACAAGAGAAACCCTTAGAGTTTAGGCCAGCATGGGGTCTGGGTATTACCCTCTTGAAGTTGGTGGGTTCAACCTGTCCTATCAAAGTAATCGGGTTCTTAGAGGATCCCAATATCATTGACTACCCTCAATCGGTCATAACTCCAGCATCGCAATCTTTTCTTGCGGCCAGAACCATCACGAGAGTTTAGCCTCAATGGGCGTAGCATACTGCTACTGTTCTAATGGCCAAGTTGTGTCATTTAAGGTTCTAAGGTTGTTGGTGCTTAATGACTCCTTAGAAGACCCATATTCTCCTCGTTGCAACACAAGGGATATCGGTACAGACCAAGGTGCCACACCAACGTAGCCACTGTTTCACCCGTGTCGGTCTACGCCGGACAGGTCCCTCACAGCTTATGCTACCTAAACAGGGTATCCCCAGATCCGGGTTAGGATCTATGTAACTCCCATGCAACCCACAAATTTAAAGCAGACAAGTCTGTACAATTGAAAACACAGTTATGAACTAACCCTAAGGTACACCTCACTTTAAAAATTTCCCCAGCAGAGTCGCCAGTTCTGTGATCGGTGGATCTGGAACTGACTGTTTAACGCTGGTTCGCGAAATGTCGCGGAAGCAAGAGTCACCATCGTCTTTTATTTTCTCCAAATGAAAAGGACAAAAGCACAGAAAAATTCCTTAAAGAGATTGCTCTCGGTTCGGGAGGTAGATTATAGAAAGGGAAGGTGTTAGCACCCTTTCTATCCATGGTTATCCATGGGCTCTTAGATACTTGCTCATTGTGTTTTCAAAAATGGTTTATTTGCTTTTCAATGGGGGTTTTAAAAAGTTTCTTTGAAAATTTCAGTTCGACTCTTGTATCGGTCCTCAAGAGTGTTTGAAAAATTGCTTTCGAAAGCTTTTTGAAAAGGTGTCGGTGTGAAAAGTATTTTTGATTTGTTTTTTTGAAATTAGAGCAAGTATCCACGAGTCGTCTACCTACCCTAAGGAATTCGTCTGTGTAAATGTCCTTTAAAGTAGTGCCATCCCACCATTGAGAGGTAGGTAGCACCACCGTTGGAGGTGTTCGGGTCAATTCGAGGTTCGGGACATGGTGATCACCAGAGCAATGGGAAGACACCTTAGAAGCTACCCTCATGCCAGGTTCCCGGATCATGAGGACTTACCAAGACATCCTCTACTCGACGATCACCTTTCGAGGCAAGGCAACAGTGAGGCGTACCCTAGGGGTGGTGTGTGCGATTTGTGTGTCGTTTTCATTTGCATTTATCTTGTCATGTTATTGGTGTTCTACGCTTGTTTTTATTTTTGTCCATACAGTCTTTCATGCCATTTGTTAACAGTTAAGATATTTGCGGGAAAAGTAAATTCTAAGCTATTACAAAAGGCGCGGGTCCACATCGCCAAAAGTTTCTCGAACCCGATTTGACAGAAAATAAATAAAGTAAAAAGAAAATAAGGAATTAAAAGTGCGAGCAATTATTTACACGGCTTTGGGAGAAGTACATAAAAATTATACGGAAATAAAATAAATACGCGCATTAATAAGAAATTAAGAACGAGGGCGTTGGACCCTTTTGCAAGAATTAAATTAATGAATTAATTAATTAAAGAGAAAGGACTTGTTTTTTTGGTATTTTTTAGTATTTTAGGATTTCAATGAAAAAGAATTAATTAAAATTAAAATAAGATGCAAACCCTAATTCTAGTGGCTTTTAATTTATTAAGAAAAAAAACATTTAATTTTAACCTAAATTAACCCTAATTTTTATATACAAAATTTATTACAAAAAATAAATATTTAATTATTTATGAATTTATGAAAGAAAAATAAAAAGGATGAAAATTAAATAAACCCTAGTTCTACATTTTTTAGTCTTTTTATAAAAAAAGAATTAAAATTAACCTAATTTAAAACTAAATTTAATTACATGCAAACTTATTTAAAAAAATACTAAAAATAAAAATTATTTATTGTTTTAACTCTTTTCTGTTTTTTTTTTTATGATATTTTATATTTTGTGAAAATATTAAATTGACTAAAAGAATAATAATTAAAAGAAGATAAAAATAATGAAAAGATAAAAAATAACAAAATTTTGCAAACCTTGGGGGTATCAGTCCCCAGATGGGAGGTATAGCCCAAGCAATTCTGGCCCATTAGCATGGTCCGTTTGACTTTTCCAGTTAGCGTGCTGGCACATTGACTCACGTCTACGCTGTTCTCTAATTCTCAGCCTTTGGATTGACCCTGATATGCACATGGACGGTTTGATCTGGAGGGCGTATGGTACGCTTGGATGTTGAACCTGCATGTGAAGATTTATTGAAAAATAATATTGAAGTAATGAAGGCCTGGGACTCGAACCCAGGTCATGCGCTTTGCCAATCCTTGTGCTTGCCATCTGATCCAACCAACGCGCTTGTATTCTAAACATCAAACAATTAATATAAAATAAAAACACACATTGGCAATGTTTTTAGCGCGAAATTTAAAAGAGCCAATGATTGTTGGCCACGAGTTCGTCTTCTTCGCGTGTTTTATTTTCCTGAAATAAGAACATATTAAGCAACGGTTTTCTGGGCGTTTTCTTAGGCTGGTTTTGGAAAAATAACGATTAGCCCTATGGGCTCCATAAATTAGGCGTGAGGGTATGTTTGAGATCGTCCAGACGCGCTGAGTTGAATGGTGGTGGTCTTGAGGGCCAATTTTTCCTCATTCAAAAACCCCTAATCCAAGGTCCTGTAAACCCTAGAAAACGATAATGGTGAAATCATCTACAGCTTGCAAAAACTCAATCAAACACATGGGTTAGCTTCAGAAGTGCATAAGGAATATGAATCAATGAATAAAATGTTATGAAAATGCATAGATTTGAAAACACGATTATGAATTTTTCATGAGATATTTCAAGTTCTGTATACCAATTCCTTAAGCTTTGAAGAATGTTCTTGATTGGGAAATGTTCAGTGATGCTTGAGGAATCTAATGAGATAAAAATCGTGCCTTGAATCAACCTGCAAAGATGTTTTCAGTTATGAGTTTTTTGCAAAAAATTCCAAGTTTGATAATGGCTTTTCTGAGCAGCTGCGCGTGTAGGATGATTAGGTTTGTGTTTTGGCTTTTGTATTGAGTCAATTAGGTCAACAATTCTGAGCAAAATCTCTTTCATTGATGGTTTTGAAGATTTGATTTTCAAGCTTTGTTTTTTCAATCTTTTTGTGTGCTTTTTGATACAAATCAACTCCAATCTCTCCAAATCTTTCCCTATTTGAATATGCACGAAATCTTGAGAATAAAACATGTACAAAAAGATTGGAAAACTTAGGTTAGCATTTTTCATGTATTTAATTTGATTTAAATGAATTATTATTAATAAAAATTCAAATAGATAAATAAAAAATGAATAAAACTTCCCTTTGGGCCAAGTGGTCGTGCACATGTCATGGATGATGAATTATGGAAGAAAAATGGGCCCATTAGCAATTTTAGGTCATTTGAATCAATGTTGACTTTTCAAAATATCCAAAAATTTCCCAACTTCCATAAGGCATAACTTGCTCAATGTTTAAGCTTTTCTCATGTTCTTGGACATTTTGGAAAGGTCTTTGAGTCCTCTAACCAATGTCTTTGGTCCCATGTCATTTTGATTTACCAATCTCAAGTTATGGCCTTTGACTTAAAGTCCCTTTTTGTTGACTTTTGAAAATGACCTATAATGTTGAAATTGATAACTTTTTGTGAGAGCATTTCTTGGACTTGAAGTATGAAGATGAGTTGTAGGAAATGTCTTTCTCTTCAAAATGAGCTTTGGATGGAATTTTTCTGATAATCCATGTGAAAGTTATGCTCTGGTCAATTTACAGTTGACTTTTTCAACTGTCCAAATAAGGAAACTTTTGCATCTTGATGATTTCTGAGCAAAATTTTGAGAATCATGATCAAGCATTGATCAAATGATGTTTGTGACTTCAAAATGAGATGTTGACCAAAAATTTGAACTTTTGACTGTCAAATGACCATTTTGCCCCTACAGTTGACTGTAGTGCAATTAGGGTTTTTGACTGTGCAATTTTGTGCTGAATGTCTTGAAACTTGATATGAGGATGCTTGACCATGTTTATAAGCATATGGAACTTTATTGGACCTTTGGAAACTTCATTTTCTTGATCAGAACACAAACCCTAATTTTGGCTGTATAGGAGACCTTTGCACTGTGCAACCCTTGGGGAATTTTGAAGCTTGACTTTGCAAATCTTTGAAGAATATGGGAGGGCAAATTTTGGGGTACAACAGATGGTTTTTCTGGTTACAATCAAATCAAGATGGCTCCCGAAGACATGGAGAAAATGACCTTAGTTACGCGGTGGGGCACCTTTCGCTACAAGGTAATGCCTTTCGGTTTGAAAAATGATGGGGCAACTTATCAGCGCGCCATGGTCGCTTTGTTCCGCGACATGATTCACCATGAGATCGAGGTTTATGTTGATGACATGATCGCAAGGTCCAAGACAGAGGAAGAACACCTTGACCATCTCCAAAAGCTATTTGACAGGTTGAAGACGTACAAACTGAGGTTAAACCTGAACAAGTGCACCTTCGGGGTAAGGTATGGTAAGTTGCTGGGTTTCATCGTCAGTGATAAGGGTATTCAGGTAGACCCTTCCAAGGTAAAAGGCATACAGGAAATGTCGGCTCCCCGCATAGAAAAGGAGGTTAGAGGCTTTTCGGGACGTCTGAACTACATCGCCCGATTTATTTCACACCTGACTGCTACTTGTGAACTAATCTTCAAGCTGCTGAAGAAAGATCAAGTGGTAAAATGGAATGATGAATGTCAGGCCGCTTTCAAAAGGATCAAAGAATACCTCCAAGAGCCACCAATTTTGATGCCTCCAGTGGAAGGAAGACCTTTGATCTTATATTTGACAGTGCTGGATAATTCAATGGGGTGCGTGCTGGGGCAGAATGACGAGTTTGGCCGAAAAGAGAATGCTACTTACTACCTTAGAAAAAATTTTACCGACTGCGAGACCCGATACTCGTTGCTCGAGAAAACTTGTTGTGCTTTGGCATGGGCTGATCGCCGGCTGAGACAGTATATGCTGACTCACACTACCCTGTTGAAATCAAAAATGGATCCAATCAAGTATATCTTCGAAAAGCCTGCCTTGTCCGGAAGAATAGCGAGATGGCAGATGATCTTAACTGAGTATGACATCCAATACACAACCCAGAAAGCAATCAAGGGGAGTGTATTGGCAGATCATTTGGCGCATCAGGCCGTGGACGACTACCAATCCATGAATTTCGAGTTCCCGGATGAGAATATCATTTTGGCGACCGACTGTGAAGAACCTGGACCGGATGAAGGACCTGAGGAAGGATCCCTGTGATACGGTGGGAGAAATGACTTGGGTTTTGCGTTTGTTTTCGCAAATGTTTCGGTTGAGCAAGAGTCGCCACCGACTTTTTATTTTATCCTAAGGAAAGGTTAAAAAGCACAGCAAAAACCTTTGAGATGTTTTCTTGGGTTCGGGGAGTAGATTATAGAAAGGGAAGGTATTAGCACCCTTTCTATCCATTGTTATCCATGGGATCTTAGTTACTTGCTTAGATCACTTGCCTTTGATTTTCAATTGTTTGAAATGGTGCTTTGTGTGTGGGTTTGAAAATGTTTTGAAAAGAGGCCATTTGTGGTGGCAACCTTTGTAATGATTCATGTTTGAATGTATACAAAGGTGTACTTGTCTTTTGAAAAGTTTTCAATGTTTTTTGAAAGTTGTTTTGAAAGTGTGTTATGATGTGTATTTTGAAAAATGGCAAGGATTGTTTTGCAAGATTTGGTCAAGTAACCAAGAGTTTGTCTACCCCTAAATTTACTCAAAGGTTTTTCCTATGTTTTAACCCTTTTAACAATTTTGTTCCACCATTGTATTTGGTGGACAATCTTGTGTTAGGATGTTAACGGGACGGGCGCGGGTCATCGTTTAGACCATGATTGCAATGGTGCCAAGTGTCTTTGGCAACTTTTCCTTTAAGGGACTTGATCATTTTTAGGCAACTTTCGAAAGCGTCATCGAGGGACTATGATCATTTGATATTGTTTTGTTTTGCCAAAAACACCCAACATGCAACATGGCCCATTATTGAAGGCAACAAGTGGAGTAACCCTAGGGGTGCAAGTGTGATTGGTGTTGTCCATTTTCATGCTTTTTTGTCTTTGAATTAGGTAAAGCTATTTGTTATTTTTGATTTGTATACAAACCCTAAGTCTATCATGGCATTTTTAGAAAGCTTTAAAGTGCGGAAAATAAAATCCTAAATTATTACAACATAATTATGGGATGGGGGGTACAAATGTTCAAATGGGGATATTTAGCAAGAAATTTAAATCTAAGCTATTACAATCCAAATTGAATATACAAGTATTAGAATTGTACAATAATTAAATAAAATACAATAAATATGCAAGATGCAAAAAAATGGTTTTATATGTATGTAAAAAAGTATTTTTCATGTGACAAATAAACAAAAATAAAAAGGATAATTTTTGGGTATTTTCATGGTTTAGGGCAAAAACCCTAATTTGCTAAATAAAAAGTATTTATTATTTATTATATACAATATTTATTAACTATATACAAAAAATAAATAAAAAGCAAGTATATTGTAAAAAGGTGATTTTTGAAGTCAAATATTAATAAAATGAAAAATGTATTATTTTTTGTATTTATTCTAAATATTCTAATAAATATATAAGTATTTATATTATGTATTAAATATATTAAATATACATAAAAATAAAAATATTTATTATTTACAAAAAAAGAGTATATTTTTTAGAAAATGTTTTTTTAAAAGATAAAATAAAAATCAGAAAATAAAAATGTATTTGTATTATTTTTTAATATTTGAATAAAAAGTAAATACCTATTTATTTACATATATATATACAAAAAAAATGCCTAATAAATACAAAAAAAAAGGGTGAAAAAATATTTTTTATGTTTTTTAATATTTTAACAAAAAATAACAAATCAGAATCAAAAAAGAAAAAGTCAAAAATGACAAATATATCATACAATGGGCCAGGGGGGTGCAAATTGAAAAAAGGGGTGCAAAAAGCAGGTTGACTCAGGCCCAGCCCAAGTCAACTCTGTCTTCAACCTCTAGACAGATTCAAACAAAAACGCGCGCCCTTCCTCCATCTCTGCAATCTCTTGATTCCTTGATTTTTAACAAAAACTCACAACACAAACATTATAGAGCATCATGTCACGAGTTCATACATATAAAAAACTTGATCTAACTCTCAGAAATTAGAGAGAATTTCTTCTCCCCCAATTTCTGTCCTAAGTTTTTTCCAATGTTCAGGTCCAGAATTCTCTCAGCATACACAATATAAATGAAAAGTAACTATATGGATGGCTTCAGGGCTATGATTAGAACATGCTTTCTTCACAAACTTAAGCCTAACTATGCCTGGATAGAGAGATAGAAGTTCAAATTTTTACCTGTTCAGCTTGAGTCGTGTACAGCAATGGAGGTATCTTCAATGCAATGTGAGGACTTGTACAGCTTGCTTGAAGTTCAGGGATGCTTTTCCAACCTCTAGCTTGCTTTGAAACTGACTGAATCGAGCTATGGAAGTTCACCTGCAAAGTTGAAAACTGAAAATGGCAAATGATGTTAGGGATGTTACAGTTTGTGTTCAATGCTTGGGATAGCTTCAGTGGGTGATATGGAACATGTTTGAACTCTTTTTGGCCAAAGTTCACGAGTGGAAAGGTTTATAGAAGTCAAGTTGCAGAAGGGACTCTGTTTTTTGCAGTAGGATGGTGTTTCTGGGAATGAGAAGGTATTGAAGGTGGTTTGGTCGTGCTTTAGGTCTGGTTTGATGTTTGGAATGTGTTCAAGAAGTTTGTTTAGGCTTGTGTTGACAGGAGCTCTCTCTTGGATATCTTTTGCAATGTTTCTTCTTATCTAAGCTAAAGTTGTCAAGTTGGGTTATAGGCCAAGGCAGGTCCCTCAAGCATGTTGCATAATCTCTCCTTGATCAGTGGGATTAGTCCATAATCTTGTGCCTTGAAGATATGCTTTGTACTTCTTAGATTTGTGTTTGACATAAAGTTGATCTTTACAAGAATGGATAAAATGCTTTTTCCAAATATGGCTTAAACTTGTATGTAATGGTTAAACACACAAAATAAGGCTTGAACACAAAGGATTGGCATTAAATTATTGAGTGTGGATGAGATAAAAGGCCTGTAATCTAGCTTGTGCAAGCTGAGTTCAAAAATGCAAAGTGTATGAACATGCCTTGGTCAAGAACAAAAAATGGATTTTGCCCAACTTTGCCAATTCGATTCTCCCTAACCACAAGGGTGTTTGAGAAGTTCTTGGACAATTTGGAAAGCTTGGAATGTGTACTACAATCAATCTTTGTAATACAAGTTGAAATTCCAAGTGGAAGCATGTGAAAAGTGGCCATGAAGTTAGGTAAAAATCCTGCCTAAAATAGGTCAAAAATTTTCTAAGTTAAGAATGTTTTGCACCCCTATTCCAAAAGTCATAACTTGAGCTACAAGATTCTTTTGAGGAAACTTTGTGAATCAAAGTTGTAGATTTTGCAATGGACTATAACTTTCATGTTTTGAGTTTTGTTTGAATCCAAATTTATCTTGATGAAAAGATGGGACAAAGTTAGGAAAAAAATTAGGAAATTTCATAACTTAGAAAATTTCTAAGTTATGAAATTTCTTCATTTCAAACCCTAATTTGTAATTTTTGATTTCTTGATGAACAAGTTTCACAATTTGACATGTCTTGATGAAAAATGAATCTTGGCACTTGATTTTGACCAAAAAGTCAAAGTTTGACTTTTCAGTACACAGTCAAATTTTGCTCAGTTGACTGGAAAATTCATCTGTCAATCTTGAGCATTTGGGATCTTTTGAACTTGTTGAATGTGTCAAGACCATGTCATTGAGTGCTTGAGTCCATTTTTTAGCTTGAATTGCCATTGGTTAGGTCAAACAGTCAAAAATTGCCTTTGTGCAGTCAAAACCCTAAAAATGACCATTTTGCCCTTTTGGTGATCTGATCAAATTTCTTGTGGAATTGTGATCCAAACTTGACCAAATGGTTCATATGAGTTCATAATATTGATGAGGGTCAAATTTCATGAGGTTTGACTGTCAATTGACCACAGTTGACTTTTTTCCCCAATACAGCTGATTTCTAGGTCAACTGTCCAATTGACTGGGCAAAGATTGGAATCAAAGCTTGAAACTTGGTATGGATAAACTTGTGAGTCCAACATGAAGCATGAAAGTCATTTTGGGACTTTTAGGTCAAAACATCTTTGTGCAAACTCAAACCCTAATTTGGGTCAACAGTGCAAGGAGGAGTCTTGAGCAGAGCAAACCCTAACTTGATCTTGAGCTCCAAGGGTCTTGTGGTGAGAAAATATTGAGGAAATGGGAGGGAAAATTTTAGGGTACAACAGTTGCCCCTGTTCAATCTTCTTAGACCTGAGGATGTAGATTGGCTTGCGTGCCTTTCGTGATCCGAAGGTGGAAGATGATTGAACACTAAAGTGCCCAGAAATTTGCACTCGCATAGTGGAGTATCAGCAATGTGATGGCGGGAATTGGCTTATAAATACCATTTTGAGAGATGGTGGATAGGAGGATGGGCTTATAGATGCCATCTGGAGATGTGACAGAACCTTGTCGGGAATGGGCTTATAGATGCCATTTGGAAGTGTTGATCGCGTAAGAGATTCCTTAGCGAGAACTTGCGTACTTAAGAAAGAAAGATAATTTCCTGGCCTGTTACAGGTGTTGATCTTCAAACCCTTCATGCAGATATGCCCTGGCTAGGTACAGGTATCGAATCTACAATTAGTTGCTCACATATGTGCCCTGGCTAGATACAGGAATCGAATCCGGAACTTCAAAAGGTTGCTTACAAACGTGCTCTGGCTGGATACAGGTACCGAATCTCTAAACTCTTCATGCAGATATGCCCTGGCTGGATACAGGTATCGAATCCGGAACTTCAAAAGGTTGCTTACAGACGTGCCCTGGCTGGATACAGGTATCGAATCTACAATCAATCGCTCACAGATATGCCCTGGCTGGATACAGGAATCGGATCTGGAATTAGTCGTCTACAGATATGCCCTGGCTGGATACAGGTATCGAATCTGGAATTTGTCGTCTTCAGATATGCCCTGGCTGGATACAGGTATCGAATCTGGAATTTGTCGTCTACAGATATGCCTTGGCTGGATACAGGTATCGAATCTGGAATTTGTCGTCTTCAGATATGCCCTGGCTGGATACAGGTATCGAATCTGGAATTGCAAAAGGTTGGTAAAGATAGCTTTCCTGGCTGGATACATGTGTAAACCTCTGACCTGGGAATGAAAGATAATTTCCTGGCCTGTTACAGGGGTTGATCTTCAAACTCTTCATGCAGATATGCCCTGGCTAGATACAGGTATCGAATCTACAATCCATCACTCACAGATATGCCCTGGCTAGATACAGGTATCGAATCTGGAATTGCGATAGTTGATAGTAATCATCTTTGGATTGACCTTTTCTTGAAAAGGAAAAACATTAATTGTATGCAATGTCATGATGTATGAGATGCATGATGTCATGATGTTCTCAAAAATAAATGAAATCGTGTGATATGATACGTATATGTATGCATCAGGATGTATAAAATGTGAAATGTCTATGAATATGTTTTCGACTAGGAAAATAAATCCTTGACGAAGGCCGGGAAATCAAATCCTGGGCTGATGTTGAAGAATAGAGTTCTTCGTTTTCGCTGGGGATGATGGTTGCAAGAATAAAGCGGTAGGAGAAGATGACTCCGTTGGGGAATAAACTTTGTTGGAGAGATTACTCTGCGGGGAATTACTCTGTGGGAAGAGATACTTCGCTGAGGTTTTGATGAGAGCTCCGCTGGGGATTCCACTGATAAGTTATGTTGGGGAATTGATGAACTCTGCTGGGGATATGAAGAATTTCGTTGAGGACAAACTTTCCGTGGTAATTAGTTAAGGATAACCCAGTTATACCCTGGTGGGAAATAACCTTTGAATGAAACCGGGGAGACGCGTTCGTGCTCTACAGGGGATAAGCTTCCAGAATCTACTGGGGATAAGCTTCAAAATCTACTGGGGAGGACGATTCAACTTTCTTGGGGAAACCTTTCAGAATGTACTGGGGAATGGCTCCACTAGGGTGTCTTGTATTCCGCCGGGGAACAATCTTATATTAAGACTGTCGGGGATGCTTGCTGAAGAATGTCTATACTCCGCTGGGGAATGTTGAGATCTTCTGGGGATACCCAACTTCCTTAAGGCTGTCAGTAGACTAACTCTGCTTGGGGGAGAGTATCGCTGACTTGCTGGAGATACTGTGCCTTTTCAGGGCTGATGGGGGACCAACTCTGCCTGGGGAGAGTATTGCTGAATCTTGTCTTACTCTGTGGGGAGTTGAGGTAACTTGGTTATATTCTTCAACCGAACTTACCTTGGTACCTCTATGGACAGAGCAACTAGATTGCTTGGACAACCCTTTATTGTCCCTGTTTCTAATGTCACCTGTAATTAGTCCTTTGTTTCGCACGCAAATATTCATGATTGGCAATTAATGTCAAATGCATATATCAAAAATGAACATTGGACGTTCTTCGCAAAACAAAACAGAAAAAGGAAAAACGATAGGTAATTTGTCTCAAAAATTGAACTTGTATTGATTTTGAAATTTGCCTGTAAATAGGCGTTTTGTGTACAGGAGGCTGACGTCCTAGTAAGAGAACGTCGCCGAGTAAAATAGAGTTTATACAATTTTGTGAAAAGGAAACAAAACAGCTATGTGAAAAACAATCCCACTGGGTTCCAACTCTGCTATCGCCTTTATGTCTTCAAGCGTCCCATTACTTTGCTGTTTAGTTGAAGATGCAGCTGATTGATTGGCGACGTCTGAACCCGATAGTTGATGCTGAATTCTGGATGCAAGGTGATCCAATGAGACATAGTATTACGCTTTATCCCTAACTTTTTCCTGGACCTCCCTTTCGGGTTTTCAGTCCACCGGGATACCCATTTTTGCCCAAGCCGCCTTTTCAGGTTTTCGACTTGCCGGTGTACAGATTTTTTCATTTTATCCCTTATTTTTGCCCGAACCCTTTTGGTTCTCCGGGAAGCCCTTATTTTTGCCTAGGTGTGTCAACCTAGCGGGTCTTTAGTTCACGCGTAGTATCTTTTTACTATGTCTGCATTGGCGGGGTGAGGAAGGTCGTCACCGTCCATGGCGGTAATAATCATAGCTCCTCCTGAGAAGATATGTTTAACCACAAATGGTCCTTCGTACGTAGGGGTCCATTTTCCCCTGGGATCACTTTGAGGAAGAATGATGCGCTTGATTACCAGGTCTCCGACTTGATACTCTTGTCGTCTGACCTTCTTGTTAAGTGCCCTGATCATCCGTTTTTGGTACGTCTGACCATGACAAATAGTAGTGAGTCTCTTTTCGTCAATTAGGTTTAACTGATCAAGCCGAGTCTGGATTCAGTCATCTTCGCTCAAACCTGCTTCCTTCATTATCTGGAGAGAGGGTATCTGGACTTCAATAGGCAAGACTGCCTCCATGCCATAGACCAAGGAGAAGGGAGTTTCCCCTATTGACGTCCTTGCTGAGGTACGGTACCCATGAAGAGCAAACGGTAACATTTCGTGCCAATCTTTGTAGGTCACTGTTATCTTCTACACAATCTTCTTGATGTTCTTATTCGCTGCTTCTACAGCCCCATTCATCTTCGGCCGGTAGGGAGAAGAGTTGTGGTGTTGTATCTTGAATTGCTCGCAGAGCTCAGTGATCATCTTGTTGTTAAGATTGGTACCATTATCCGTAATGATCCTCTCAAGTACACCGTATCGATAGATCAGGTTGTGCCGAATGAACCGTGCCACGACATTCTTGGTTACCGTAGCGTAGGAAGCTGCTTCAACCCACTTTGTGAAGTAATCAATCGTTACCAAGATGAAGCGATGCCCGTTGGACGCCGTAGGTCTGATTTCGCCGATCATATCAATGCCCCACATTGCAAAAGGCCAAGGTGCTGTCAAGACGTTCAGAGGAACCGGAGGAATGTGCACCTTATCAGCATAGATCTGGCATTTATGACAAGTTCGAGAATTTTGATAACAGTCAGCTTCCATTGTGGACCATAAATATCCTCCCCGAAGGATTTTCTTTGCCATGGTATGTCCACTGGAATGTGTTCCAAAGGCACCTTCATGTAGCTCTGCCATGATCCTTTCTGCTTCAGTCTTATCCACACAACGCAGTAAGGTTGAATCATGGTTTCGCTTGTATAGAATGCCATTGCTGAGGAAGAACTTTGCCGCGAACCTTCTCATAAACTTTTTGTCATTAACAGATGCACCCTCGGGGTATTCTTGAGCTTCCAAGTACCTCTTCACTTCTTGATACCAAGGTTTTTCAGTTACCTCTTCGGTCTCGAGATCGCAGCAATGTGCAGGTTCATCCAACTTCCAAATAATGATCCGGGGCGCCTCGTTGTCCCATTTGACTTTGAACATAGAAGACATCGTAGACAACGCATCCGCTAGCTAATTCTCCTCTCTTGGGAAGTGTTCAAAAGTTATCTCCTTGAAATGGGGAATCAACGTCAACACATACTCCTTGTAAGGAATAAGATTTGGGTGTTTCGTATCCCACTCGCCTTTGACCTGATTGATCACGAGAGAGGAATCTCCGAAGACACTCAGAAACTTGATCTTTAAGTCAATTGCAGCTTGAAGACCCATGATACATGCCTCATACTCTGCCATGTTGTTGGTGCAGTTGAAACATAGCCGGGCGGTGAGCGGAGTATGAGTGCCTTTAGAGGATATGATCACAGCGCCGATACCATTACCCAAAGCCTTCGAGGCTCTGTCAAAGTGCATAGACCATCGGGATCCTTCCTCAGGTCCTTCATTCAGTCCAGGTACTTCACAATCAGTCACTACCATGATATCCTCGTCTGGAAATTCAAAGTTCATCGACTGGTAATCGTCCACTGCCTGGTGTGCCAAATGGTCTGCCAACACACTTCCCTTGATTGCTTTTTGAGTCGTGTATTGGATGTCGTATTCCGTCAAGATCATTTGCCATCTTGCTATTCTTCCAGACATAGCAGGCTTTTCGAAGATGTACTTTATTGGATCCATTTTTGAAATCAACAGACTAGTGTGAGTCAACATATACTGTCTCAGCCGGCGAGCAGCCCATACCAAAGCGTAGCAAGTTTTCTTGAGCAGTGAGTATCGGGTCTCACAGTCGGTAAACTTTTTGCTAAGGTAATAAATAGTGTGCTCTTTTCGGCCAGACTCGTCATGCTGCCCCAGCACACACCCCATTGAGTTGTCCAGTACAGTCAAGTATAAGATTAGAGGTCTCCCTTCAACCGGCGGCATAAGAATGGGTGGTTCTTGGAGATACTCTTTGATTCTTTCGAAAGCGGCCTGACATTCATCATTCCAACGTACTACTTGATCTTTCTTCAGCAGCTTGAAGATTGGTTCACAGGTAGCAGTTAGATGTGAGATGAATCGGGCAATGTAGTTCAACCGTCCTAGAAAGCCTCTAACTTCTTTCTCTGTCTTGGGAGTTGGCATCTCTTGTATGGATTTCACTTTGGCAGGGTCCACTTGAATACCTTTGTCGCTTACGACGAAGCCTAGCAATTTTTCAGATCTCACGCCAAAGGTGCACTTGTTTGGGTTCAACCTCAGCTTGTACAACTTCAGACGGTCAAACAGCTTTTGTAGATGGTCAAGGTGTTCCTCCTCAGTTTGGGACCTTGCAATCATATCATCGACATATACTTCTATCTCATGATGGATCATGTCATGAAATAAAGCAACCATGGCACATTGGTAGGTTGCCCCAGCATTTTTCAATCCAAAAGGCATGACCTTTGTAGCAAAAGGTGCCCCACTGAGTAACAAAAGTGGTATTCTCCATGTCTTCAGGAGCCATCTTGATCTGATTATAACCGGAGAATCCGTCCATGAAGGAGAATACTTTATGCTGAGCAGTGTTGTCAACCAGAACGTCGATATGAGGCAGAGGGAAATCATCCTTAGGGCTTGCCCTGTTCAAATCCCTGTAATCAACAAACATTCGGACCTTCCCATCTTTCTTCGGCACTGGAACCACGTTGGCAACCTGTAGGTGTTTAGGTATTGGCTTGCATTTTTGGTAAATCCCAAGTGTATGTATGAATGTCATGACTGATGTCATAACATTCTAGTTCAGTTTGTACTGACTCATTAGGTACCTTTGCAGAAAAATATTGTAATTCAAATACTGATGTTTATAAGTGTGTATCTGAGCATTTTGCAAAATGATCACATTTTGCTAAATCAGTAGACAGGTTTTCTCAGATGTCATAACAGATGTTATGACATCCTGTTCTGAACTAACAGGATTGCAGGATTGGATAAGTCTGAGTTTTTTCAGGAAATAACTCAGTCCTTCCTGAACAGAATCCTGTGTTTTTTGAGGGGTAACCTAGCTCAACCCTAACCTGGTTAATAAAGTCCTGTGACCTGGTCTTTAGGTCAAACGGAATTAACCCTAGGTTTTTGGAAACCCTAACTGAAGTTGCAGCTGCTATATATTCAACAGAGCTGCTGTTTTTCAAGGATCCCTGCTGATTGATTAGAAGATCAATTTGTAATCTGTATAGATTTGTTCATTGTACTCCAAGCAATTATCATTGTGATAAGTGCCTTGGAATATGTTTCTATTTGTAAGGGTTGTGTAGCACTCAAAGCTTTGAAGCAAGAGTGTTTGAATGTTCCTTGACTAAAGCTGTGAAGCAGAGTCAAGTTAATTGTGTACATCACTCAAAGCTGTGAAGCACGAGTGATTGTGTTGCTTGATTAAAAAGCTGTGAAGCTTAATCAAGTGTGTGTTTTTGAAGAGTGTCTTCATCAATTCTTAAGTCAAAATTGGTTTATGTATCACTGCTGTGATTGAGGGGGAGTGAGTAGGAACTCAGGTTTAAGTTGTACTTGATTGGAATTGCATTGGGTAGGTCTTAAGTGAAGGAGATAAACTGGTTGGTTTATTCCTGAATTAACATCTCTTATAGTGGATTCTCTCCCTGGCTTGGTAGCCCCCAGAGTAGGTGTTGTTGCACACTGAACTGGGTAAACAATTGACTGTGTTCTTTATTGCTTTTGTATTTACTGTCATATAGTAAGTCAGATACGGTGTCATAACATTGAACGTGACATTGAGTATCTGTAGCCAGAATTTCAATTGGCATCAGAGCAGGCACCCTGCCTGTATTACTGGGTGAGATCTAGGGATATCACTTTCTGGCACTATGGACAAAGAAGGAGTTTTTGGAAATAGACCACCCATTCTGGATGGAACTAATTATGACTACTGGAAACCTCGTATGATTGCCTTCCTAAAATCTCTTGACAAAAAGGCTTGGAGAGCTGCTGACAAAGGATGGATTCATCCCACCATAAATGAGAGAGATGGGACAATCAGTCTGAAACCTGAGGAAGATTGGAGTAAAGAAGAAGATGAGTTAGCTCTGGGAAATTCAAAAGCTCTAAATGCCTTGTTCAATGGAATTGATAGAAACATTTTCAGACTAGTACATCAATATGAACTGGCCAAGGAAGTTTGGGACACTCTCAGAACTACTCATGAGGGCACTTCCAAAGTAAAAATGTCAAGGCTTCAGATGTTGACCACTAAGTTTGAGAATCTAAAAATGATGGAAGATGAAACCATTCATGAGTTTCACATGAACATCTTGGAGATTGCCAACACCTCAGGAGCACTGGGAGAAAAAATGTCAGAAGAAAAACTGGTGAGGAAGATTCTCAGATCCTTGCCTAAAAGATTTGCAATGAAGGTAACTGCCATAGAGGAAGCCCAGGACATTAGCAAGTTGAAAGTGGATGAACTTATTGGGTCTCTTCAGACTTTTGAGATGGGGATCACTGATAATGGTGACAAGAAGAACAAAAGCATAGCACTTGTATCCAACACTGATGTTGAATACAAGGAGGATGAAGAAGAAAACATATCTGAAGCTATTGCCATGCTTGGAAGACAATTCAACAAGCTCATCAAAAGAATGGACCCAAAGTCAAGGTCTAATGTTCATAACATTCCCTCTGACATTGACAGTTCCAGCAGAAGACCAAGGTCAGAAGATAAGGGAAACCAAGGCAGAGGTATTCAATGCCATGGATGTGAAGGATATGGACATATTCGAGCTGAATGTCCTACCTTTCTTAAGAAGCAAAAGAAAGGAATGACTGTTACTTGGTCTGACTATGATTCAGAAAGTAATTCTGAAGAAGAATCTGCCAAACTAGTTACTGCCCTAACTAGTGTTTGTACTTCTGAAAGTGATACTAGTGATGAAGAAGTAACATTTGAAGAACTGGCTGATACCTACAAGAAATTGTGTATCAGAAGTGCTGAAGTCTGTGTGCAGAATGAGAAACAATCAAAACTCATTATCAAACTGGAGGCTGAAAAAAGGGCGAATCTTGAAACTATAAGTCATCTAGAAGGAGAAGTTCAATTGCTGAACTCACAACTGAATCAAATGACCAAATCTGTCAAGATGTTGACCAATGGAACAGACAAATTGGAAGAGATCCTTCGAGCTGGACAAAATATGGGAAATAAATCTGGACTAGGATTTGTGGAAGCAAAGAAATCTGGTACTGGTAAGCAAATGTCAAAACGGATGTCTCAACACAACTCTCAACATCAGGGACAGAGACATATGAAGAAGAGGTACCAAAGATGGAAATGTCATCATTGTGGGAGATATGGTCACATAAAGCCCTTCTGCTTCAGACTACATGGATATCCTAATCAGAACTCAGGTGTCAAACCTAAGTCTAAAAAGGTACTTCATGTTCCTAAATGGAAGAAAAAGGCTGTTGCACTGATAGCTCACACTTCCCTGAGGGTCTCTGCAAAGGAAGATTGGTACTTTGACAGTGGATGTTCCAGACACATGACTGGATTCAAAAATCTCCTCAATAATGTTATGCCTCACACCACCAGTTTTGTGACCTTTGGAGATGGTGCTAAAGGTGAAGTCAAAGGAGTTGGTAATTTGGACTGCCTTGGAGTTCCAAGTCTGAATAAAGTACTGCTGGTAAAGGGGTTGACTACTAATCTCATTAGTATCAGTCAATTATGTGATCTAGGATTCATGGTCAACTTCTCAAGATCTGAATGTCTAGTATTTAATGAAAAACTAGATGTTGTAATGAGAGGAATCAAATCCAAAGATAACTGTTACATGTGGCAGCCTGAGAACACTGATATCTCCACTATGTGTCAAATCATCAAAGAAGAAAAAGAGATGAAACTGTGGCAGCATAAGCTTGGAAGAATGAAAAAAGCTATGGAAGCTGTCAGAAGAACTCCAAAACTACAGGCTGATAATATATGTGATGTGGCAAATAAACTTGAAGAAGAATGTGTTGTCAGAACCTTAAGTCATCTTGACAAGGATGTTGGAAATAACAAGTCTAATAAATTCTGGTCAAAACAGATGCTCCCTGAGTACAATGTTACACAAGATGTTGTGACATTGTGTTGTGACAATCTGAAAACAATCAACATTTCCTTGAACCCTATTGACTTTGAAGAGAAGAAGTCATTTAAACTGGAACATAGTTTCTCTAAGCTTCAGTTAACTGATTCTTCTACCAAGGCTCTTGTTGGAAATAAACTTGAAAATTTGAGGGGCAGGTTGGGTATTCACGAACATGAGAAATTATAGCAATTAATTTTGCTTAAAACAAGGTTTGAAAGGATTAATTTTATTAAGTCTATATTTAGTGGGTTAATCATATTCTTTCACAATTCCTTCAAAAGCCTTAAGAAGTTGAAGAGACTCCCTTTTATCCCCTACCTCTCAGTTCCTTGCAACCTGTTTTCTCCTCCAAATCAAAGATTTTTCTCAAACTGCTACCATTACTCAAAGTCAATCAAAATGTCTCGGACATCGTCTTCAACCATGGCGACTTCGTCTTCCTCATCATCGGCATCATCTGATCAAGATTCTAGGGCAATCACTACATGCATAGAATCTGAAGTTCTTGAGGTCACTCCTCTCAGGGAGATGGCAACTGACCCAGCCAGAGTCAAAAAGCTCAGAACCAGACATGCAGGAAGAGCTCAAGCTACAGCCTCTGGTAATTCTTCTCATCCTTCGTCTTCTGTACCTAATAGAGAAGGATCAGTTCAAGTACACCAAGCTATTGCTAGGCTGGTTACTAGCATACTGAGTGGCAACCAATCTGTACCGGGGATTTCTATCCCTTTAAATCAATCAGAAAGTCCAAATGTGGAAGGTTCTGAAAATGTAGATGTCACTGAGGATGTTGTGACACCAAAAGACAACATTCAGGACACCTCTGAAAAGGCTGCTGATCCACCTATCATTGATATGGATGAAGATTACTCAGATAATGAACTGATTGCTAATGTGAACCCTAGCATAGCTAGGAGATTGATGAAAAGAAAAAGTAGTCAGAATGATAAACCTGATGCTAAGAAATCCAAGGCTGAAGGGATGGCTGAGAAAAGTATTCAGACAAAAGGGAAGAAGGCACAGGTGCAAACTGCTAGACAACCAATCTCTAAGAAAAGTAAAGAACCTGAAACTTCTGATTCTGATGATGAATCAGAATTTGAGATTGATATTGAAGAAACTCCCATCAGAAGGAAGCTCCCCTCCAGCAAGATTGCTAGAGTGCCTGAAGTGCCAACAGACAACATCTCCTTTCATCATCCTGACAATGCAAACAGATGGAAGTATGTTTGCTTAAAGAGAATAGCCTTGGAGAGAGAACTCAATAATGATGCCTTATAGTGCAAAGACATCATGGATCTGATCAAGAATGCTGGGCTAATGAAGACAGTGATGAAGTTTAACAAATGTTATGAAAATCTGGTTAAGGAGTTTGTAGTGAACTTGTCAAATGATTGTGCTGATGGAAGGTCAGCTGACTTTGAAAGTGTCTTTGTTAGAGGAAGAAGGGCCAAGTTCTCTCCATCAGAAATCAACAAGTTTCTTGGAAGAACAAATAAGGACTGTCCTGATCTAGAGGAAACTGACAATGAAGTTTGTCTAACCATCACAGCCAGGCAAGTAAAGTGCTGGCCATTTGTTGTACCCCAAAATTTGCCCTCCCATATTCATCAAGAATTGTCAAAGTCAAGGTCACAAAATTCCCCAAAGGTTGTGCAGCTCAACTGTCTCCTATACAGTCAAAACTAGGGTTTGAGTTCTGGTCAAGCAAATGAACTTTTCAAAGGCCCAATCAAGCCTCATGTGCCTACAAAGATGGTCAAATATCCTCATGTCAAGTTTCAAGGCATTCAGCTCAAAATTGCACAGTCAAAACCCTAGATTGCACTACAGTCAACTGTAGGGGCAAAATGGTCATTTGACAGTTAAAAGTTCAAATTTTTGGTCAACATATCATTTTGAAGCCACAAACATCATTTGATCAATGCTTGATCATGATTCTCAAGATTTGGCTCAGAAATCATCAAAGATGCAAAAGTTGCTATATTTGGACAGCTGAAAAAGTCAACTGAAATTGACCAGGGCATAACTTTCACATGGATTATCAGAAAAATTCCATCCAAAGCTCATTTTGAAGAGAAAGACATTTCCTATAATTCATCTTCATGTTCCAAGTCCAAGAAATGCTCTCACAAAAAGTTATCAATTTCAACATTATAGGTCATTTTCAAAAGTCAACAAAAAGTGACTTTAAGTCAAAGGCCATAACTTGAGATTGGTAAATCAAAATGACATGGGACCAAATCCATTGGTTAAAGGACTCAAAGACCTTTCCAAAATGTCCAAGAACATGTGAAAAGCTTAAAAATTGACCAAGTTATGCCTTGTGGAAGTTGGGAAATTTTTGGAAATTTTTGAAAGTCAACATTGATGCAAAAGGCCTAAAAATGCAAATGGGCCCAATCTTCTTCCAAATTTCTTCATGCCAAGCCTATGCACGACCACTAGGCCCAAGGGGAAGTATTCTCATATTTTTTAATTATTTATTTGAATTAATATTAATTTATATTCATTTAAATGATTTTAATTCATGAAAAATATAAACCTAACATGAAAAAATCTTTTTATGCATGATTTGGCCTCTATAACTCGTGCACATGCTGATTGGGAAGAATTGGATTGAATTGGATATGATTTGCACAAAAACCATGTGAAAAAGATTGAAAGTATAATGGAAAAAAATCAAATCTTTAATCCTTGAATGCAAGAGATTTTGTTGAAAATTGTTGACCTAAAATGCTCCATACATATTCAGAACCACAAACCTAATGCCTCAAGACTAGAAGTTGCACTCATACGCCATATACAAAACTTGAAAATTGCCTAAAAAACAAAAATCTGAAATCAAGGTTTGAGGTCGATTCAAGCCTCAAGCTTCACTCTATCAGCATCCTCAAGCAATTCTGAACGTGTACCCATCACAAACAATAAGCAAAACCCCAAGAATCGGTAGATTAAACTCAAACTGTACCTCAAAGCTTTTGAAATCATATCCTCAATTCTACGCATCTTCATGGCATTTTAATCATATATTCATGCTCCTTGTCAAGTTTCCGAACTAACCATTATATTTAATTGGATTTTTATGCTATATGCAAGTTTTTGCCATGTCCATATTCTAGGTTTTACAGATTTTAAAAATGGGGCTTTTACAACGAAGCAAAATTGGGCGTCCAGACTATGGCCATTCGATCAAGCAGGTTGAGACGGAGAAGACAAGATACTCGCGCCCAATTTATTGGTCCTATAGCGCTAGTCGCTATTTTTCGAAAAGCCACTTTCAGCCACGCTTCTGAAACCGTTGCGCTAGGACTTTGTTTCAGAAAATAAAAAAAGAGGATGAAGAAGAAGATTAGGTGGCAGGATGTGGTTCGCTGGTTTAAACTGTTGCGCGCCCTCCACCAATGCATTTACTTTTTCCTTTTATTGTTTGTTTGTTATAATATATTAAACATAATTCAAATGGTTCAGTGGCAAGGATACGTGTTGGTGACCTCAAAGACCTGGGTTCAAATCCCAGGTCTTGCAAAATTCCAATCTTATTTTTCCATACAGGTTCCTACGCAACGCTGGCACTAAAGGACTACCATGCTCCGTCACCATTCAGACATCCACGCGTCCATCCCATTCAAATCAACGGCCAGGATTCTGAAGAACATGTACACCAGGGTCAACGCGTTAGTATACGATCTGGAAAAGTCAGCAAACGTCAAAGCTTATTGGGCCAACATCCTTGGGCCCACACCTCCAATTCTGAGACTATACCCCCTGGTTTGCTTTTCTTATTCTTTATTGTTAGGCTATTTATTTATGTTTTATTGTTTGTTTTAATTAATTAATCATGTCATAAAATATAAAAACATAAAAATCAAAAAAAGTACAAAGACTAAAAATAATAGCTATTTTATTATAATTATTTTATTAGCATGTAAATAAATTAATTTCAAATTAGGTTTAATTTATATTTTTTCCATAATAAAAATCCATCAAAAATAGAATTTAGGTTAATTACTTTTTATTTTCTTTTATTAATTTTAATTTCCTTTCAGAATAACAATAGTATTTATTTATTATTTTTTTATATTTATAATTAAAAATTGTACATAATAAATCTTAGGTTTAATTTAGATCTTAATTTAATTCTTTCTTAATAAATAAAAAAATATTAGAATTTAGGGTTTGCCGTTTAATTCAATTTTAATTAATTCTCCTTGTTCTCATTAAATCTAAAAAACACAAAATACCAAAAACATTTAATCATTTAATTTTTAATTCTCATTAACTTTTAATTATTTGCAAAAGGGTCCAACGCCCGTCATTAATCATTTAACTGCGCATTTATTTTATTATCGCTTATTATAATTATGTAATTGTCCCTAAGCCATGTAATTTACTTTTCGCACTTTATTTCTTCGCATTATTTATTTTTCCGCTAAATCGGGTCCGGTTTAATTTTGGCGATGTGGACCCGCGCCATTTGTAATAGTCTAGCTTTATTTCCTCGCAACTTTTAACTGTTAAATATGCATGCCAGAATGAATGACTTAAATTAAAATCAAGCGTAGAACACGACAAACATGACAAGATAAAAATACTTGAAACATGACACACGATTCGCACACACCACCCCTAGGGTACGCCTCACTGTTGCCTTGCCTCGAAAGGTGATCGTCGAGTAGAGGATGTCTTAGTAAGTCCTCATGATCCGGGAACCTGGCATGAGGGTAGCTTCTAAGGTGTCTTCCTATTGCTCCGGTGATCACCATGTCCCGAACCTCGAATTGACCCGAACACCTCCAACGGTGGTGCTACCTACCTCTCAATGGTGGGATGGCACTACTTTAAAGGACATTTACACAGACGAATTCCTTAGGGTAGGTAGACGACTCGTGGATACTTGCTCTAATTCAAAACAAAACAAATCAAAAATCTTTTCACACCAACACTTTTCAAAAGCTTTCAAAGCAAATTTTTCAAACACTCTGACGTGCGAGTCGAACTGAAATTTTTCAAAGAAACTTTTTTTAAACCCACATTGAAAAGCAAACAAACAATTTTGAAAACACAATGAGCAAGTATCTAAGAGCCCATGGATAACCATGGATAGAAAGGGTGCTAACACCTTCCCTTTCTGTAACCTACCTCCCGAACCGAGAGCAATCTCTTTAAGGAATTTTTCTGTGCTTTTGTCCTTTCCATTTGGAGAAAATAAAAGACGGTGGCGACTCTTGCTTCCGCGACATTTCGCGAACCAGCGTTAAACAGTCAGTTCCAGATCCACCGATGACAGAACTGGCGACTCTGCTGGGGATCCCTTATAAAGTGAGGTGTACCTTAGGGCTAAGTCATAACTATGTTTTCACTTGTATTGTTTTGCTTGCTTTACTATTGTGGGTTGCATCGGAGATACATAGATCCTAACCCGGATCTGGGGATACCCTGTTTAGGTAGCATAAGCTGTGAGGGACCTGTCCGGCGTAGACCGACACGGGTGAAGCAGTGGCTACGTTGGTGTGGCACCTTGGTCTGTACCGATATCCCTTGTGTTGCAACGAGGAGAATATGGGTTTTCTAAGGAGTCATTAAGCACCAACAACCTTAGAACCTTAAATGACACAACTTGGCCATTAGAACAGTAGCAGTATGCTACGCCCATTGAGGCTAAACTCTCGTGATGGTTCTGGCCGCAAGAAAAGATTGCGATGCTGGAGTTATGACCGATTGAGGGTAGTCAATGATATTGGGATCCTCTAAGAACCCGGTTACTTTGATAGGACAGGTTGAACCCACCAACTTCAAGAGGGTAATACCTAGACCCTATGCTGGCCTAAACTCTAAGGGCTCTTTTGTGTGACTTGTGTGCCTTCGTACTTGACTATTTGCATGCTTGTTGTCTGACACTTGAGCTTCTTGCAGGTTTTGTTTGTAGTCCTTAACTAGGACTCATGACAGGGTCTACCAAATTTTTGCAGGTGTTGTTTATAGTCCTTAACTGGGACTCATAACAGGATACTGAATTCCTTGCAGGGTCTGTTTATAGTCCTTAATTGGGACTCATAACAGGGTTACTCACATTACCCCATGCATAGCATAACATCATACCATTGCATACATCCTAACCCATTTCAAGGATCTCAAGGGCTTGTGATGCAGGTCACGATGAATCAAACATCTAGCAAGGGGCAAAGAGGATTTATTTTCCTCTAGCCAAAGTTGTCAGGGGCTATGACCCACTTGATATGGTGAGCTTTGACTCTTGGAGAAGGTTCCCTTAACCAAGGTTGTTTGGAAATCAAAACCAGACATGATGACTAAAGTCAGGGGCTATGACCCACTGGATATGGTGAGCCTTTGACCCTTGAAGAAGAATTCTCAACAACAAGGGTGTCCTTCAATCAAGCTATAAATTCCAATGCTAGCAATTTTTCTTGTTTACCCCGCGAGGTCCTTGAAAACATTGCATACATGTCATACTCATCATTGCATTACAGGTATCCCTTTTGTAGGTCACTTACCACCTTCGCTGTTTATTTCAGCAATGGCTTTCCAACCAGACAACCAAGATCTCCGTACTCAGAACGCCCAACTGCGAGAAATGTTCTTGAACCTATCCCAGGGGCAAGAAGAAATAAAGACTCTCCTCACCAGGAACTTGACCTTAGGGAATGCAGGGGGCATCAGGAACGATCAGCTGGAAGGGCTACAAATTGAGTTGGCAACCATGAAGATTCAAATGATGGGGCAGTTGGTGGGTCAAATGACTCTCATTCAGGACTTAGCTCAAAAACAAGAAGAGCTCCGGGTCCTCGTCACCAAGCTGCTTCAAAATAATCCAGTAGGGCAAACAGCCAAGGTGGAAGCTCCAGCCATCATTCAACCACATGCGGGGCAAGAAGACAAAGGAAAATCTCCTCAGCTTGCTTCAGGGTCACGAGCCCAGCCTCAACGGGGTAGTCAACGTAAACGAAATGCACCCGGAAGACATTTCTCGGAGACTGATATACCCTCATCCTTTATACTGAAGCGCTTGCTGGAGGTCAATCTGATCACTCTAAAGGACCCCCCAAAAATCCCAACAGGACAGCTTCGAGGTATAACCCCGACACCCACTGCGCTTATCATTCAGACAGCCCGGGGCATGCTACAGACGACTGTTGGACCTTGAAGAACAAAATCCAGGATTTGATTGACGAAGGGGTGATAGAGTTCATGCCGGATGGCGAGATGAAAATCTTCCGCTGAGAATTCTCCATCTGAGATGGCTAGTTCAAACTAAGAAACTTTTGTTCATTCGAATGTTCAAGTTGTATTTTTCTTTGATTGTTTAAACATTTTATTCATATCAAACATTGTTATTTCATTAATGCATCGCTTATGTCTATTTTTGAATCAATATATTCGTATTCACTATACGCAAATTATTTTCATATTTTTTCTGATGTCAACTCTCAATCAATAATTCTAAGCCTCTTGAGGGAGGATGACGAAAACGATACCGCGATCATTACAGTATGCTTTTGAACAAACCCCGCTGATGAGGTACAGGCATTGTTTCAATTCCTAAACACTGGAGTTATAAGGATGATAATCCCTCGTCAACCCCTCTGAGCCAAAGAAGTAGGAGTTTTTATTTTCGAAAATTAAACCCTTAATCATAACCCAGGGCAGGGTAGGCTTCTTAGTTGATCCAAGTGCACAATGAATGGCACCAAATGAGTCTTTCCAAAAACAAAAGACAGTGATGGTTCAGAACAATCAAAAGGACAGGCAGTCATCATCAAAATTCATAAATGAAAAGCCCAAAAAGTCTAAACCTACAAAGGGGACTTATGAAACTGGGGCATCCCGCTGACTGTAATTCCAAAAAAGGAAACAGTTCAGGCAAAAAAAAAAAAAAAAAAAAGAGAAAGGGATAACAAAAAAGAGGTCTTACAAACCCTAAACAAAAAAGGCATGACTGCCTAAACAAAATAAGTTATCAACATCCGAACCACTATCGGAACATCAAAGCAAAGACTCAAGCAAGGTCTAACGCATGATCAACTGAGTTTAGGTTTGGAGAACATCATGAAGAGCGGGTGGGTACAAATAAATTTGAGCCTTTATCCTTTGTTTCTTAAACCATGAACCAGGCCACGATATAACCCTTAAAAGTCCTAACTGAAGCATGGGTTAGTTCGAAAGCATACTGTCACGAAAGGTATCCTGACTCCTTAAGGCCTACGGTGAATACGGAGTTGACATCACGTTTTACAAACATTCATTTGTTTTATGAAAAATAATGCATTTTTAAAATCTTCAAGACAGACATGAGCTTTGCATTTTTAACATAACTTTGTTTGCATATGACTTTTTGTTTGAACAGCAGGGAAATTCGCACGATGAATGCCTAATGAACAGAAGTACCTCCAATCAAGGGGCAGACATGACCATGGTCCATTATCCGGGGCAGTCCAATCAAGATTCGGAGAATCTCTCAAAGGCCAAATAGCCTGGGGCAAATCTCCGCATGAGTCACCTGGGGCGTTTCAACAATAAATCTTGCCTGGTCAGAAATCTTCTGGTGGCATGACAAAACACTTCTAACAGGGGCAACTCCCTATATTCTGAAAGCATGGGCATAGTCGAAAAGATACTACGCAAAATCAAAGACCCGCTAGGTTGACATACCTAGGCAAAAATAAGGGCTTCCCGACGAACCAAAAGGGTTCGGGCAAAATGAAGGGATGAAATGAAAATATCTGTACACCCGGCAAGTCGAAAACCTGAAAAGGCGACTTGGGCAAAAATGGGTATCCCGGTGGACTGAAAACCCGAAAGGGCGGTCCAGGCAAAAGTTAGGAATCAAAGCGTACGACTATGTCCCGTCATCTTAGCACCTGCCTACCAGAAGAAGGGTTGGTCCATCAACAACTATCAGCACCTCACAGGTCTTCCTCTCCCCCCTCAGAAACAGGGGCAATGATGAGCTATCCAAACGATCTAATTGCTCTGTCCACAAGATACAAGGTAGGACATAACCAGTATTCCCTAGAGAGTGAGCCAGCCAGTCAATACACTCTCTCCAAGCAAAGCTACAATCAAATCTCAAGGAAGTTGAGTATCTTCCAGTAGATCTCAATACTTCCCCAGCAGCATACATACTCATAACAAGCATCCCCGGCAGTCTTGGTCTAAAGATTGTTTCCCGGCGGTATACCACCATTCAAAGGAATCACTTCCCCGCAGTCTAAAACTTCCCCCAGGAGAGCCCAATCCAGTTTCCCCAGGAAAGTTGGAATTCATATCTCCCCAAGCAATAAGCTTATCCCCAGTAGATTCTGGAAGCTTATCCTCAGAGCACGAACGCGTCGTCCCGGCTTGATTTAAAGAGTTATTTCCGTAACAGGATATAACTGGGTTATCCTCAGCCAAAAGCCACGGAAAGAGCGTCCTCGGCAAAGTATCTTCCTACCCCCAGCGAAGTCCATTCATACTTCCAATACAGCAAGGTATCCTCAGCGAGTCATCCTCAACAATTCAGCAAAGCATCGCTATCCCCACAGAATAGCACTCCCCAGCATGATCGCTAGAGTATCTTTTCTCCCGCAGAATTATCTCATTCCTCAACGGAGTCATCTTCTCCTACCGGTATTCTTGCAACGATCATCCCCAGCGGAAGCAACATCTCTTCCTCAACATCAGCCCAGGATATGACTTCCCGGCACCCGTCAAGGATTTATTTTCCTAGACGAAAACATACATAAAACTTCACATACATCATTATAGCATGCATAACGTATTGCATCATACAAGTCTCATTTATAACATCATTGCTTGATCCATATCATGCATCGCATATAACTAACCTCTACCTTTCAGGAAGGGTGCAGTTGAAATTCTCAAACATATTTCAAGGATTTCTCTAGTCCAGTTAAATCGACCCCAAACAGATTTTTCTGATAAAGACTCAGTAGAAGTTCTCTTATGGTCCCCTCTCCAACGGCGTGTGAGGTGGTAATTCCTTCTTCAGATGTTTCCCTCTCCGACGATGAGCGTGAGGTGATAGTCTTTTGTGGCCCCCTCTCCAACGGCGTGTGAGGTGGTAATTCCTTCTTCAGATGTTCCCCTCTCCGGCATGAGCGTGAGGTGATATTCTCCTATGGTCCCCTCTCCAACGGCGTGTGAGGTGGTAATTCCTTCTTCAGATGTTCCCCTCTCCGGCATGAGCGTGAGGTGATATTCTCCTATGGTCCCCTCTCCAACGGCGTGTGAGGTGGTAATTCCTTTTTCAGATGTTTCCCTCTCCGGCATGAGCGTGAGGTGATATTCTCTTATGGTCCCCTCTCCAACGGCGTGTGAGGTGGTAATTCCTTTTTCAAGATGTTTTCCTCTCCGACGATGAGCGTGAGGTGATAGTCTTTTGTGGTCCCCTCTCCGACGATGAGCGTGAGGTGGTAATTCCTTTTTCAAGATGTTTTCCTCTCCGACGATGAGCGTGAGGTGATATTCTCTTATGGTTCCCTCTCCAACGGTGTGTGAGGTAGTAATCCCCTTTTTCAGATGTTCCCCTCTCCGGCATGAGCGTGAGGTGATATCTCCTTTCAGATTATAATTTCCTATAGTTCCCTCTCCAACGTGAGTGAGGTAACTCCCTTTGAGATTGTAATGTCCTTTGGTTCTCTTCCTGACACTACGAAGATGGTAATTCTCACCAAGATTTTCTCAACGAGCGTTGTTGAAGTTAAAACCACCCAAGGTTCTCTTGCCATTCATGATTAAGGCAGTAACCATTCCCGGTTCATTCATCAGCGTTTGAAGCTCCAGACTCAGCTCCTGTAACCAATCAGGACATATCTATATCAAGCATCTAAAATCAGCTCCTGCAACGTGTCAGGTACTCATTTTTCTGTTTTGCAGGTATGCAAGTTCTCGCTAAGGAATCTCCTACGCGGTCAACATCCAGATGGCATCTATAAGCCCATCATCCCATCCAGCAATCTCCAAATGGCATCTATAAGCCCATTCCCTCATCACCACTGCTACTATGTGAGCGCAAATTTCTGGGCACTCTAGTGTCCAATCATCTTCTACCCTCGGATTACGAAAGGCACGTCAGCCAATCTGCATCCTCAGGTCTAAGAAGATTGAACAGGGGCAACTGTTGTACCCCAAAATTTGCCCTCCCATATTCATCAAGAATTGTCAAAGTCAAGGTCACAAAATTCCCCAAAGGTTGTGCAGCTCAACTGTCTCCTATACAGTCAAAACTAGGGTTTGAGTTCTGGTCAAGCAAATGAACTTTTCAAAGGCCCAATCAAGCCTCATGTGCCTACAAAGATGGTCAAATATCCTCATGTCAAGTTTCAAGGCATTCAGCTCAAAATTGCACAGTCAAAACCCTAGATTGCACTACAGTCAACTGTAGGGGCAAAATGGTCATTTGACAGTTAAAAGTTCAAATTTTTGGTCAACATATCATTTTGAAGCCACAAACATCATTTGATCAATGCTTGATCATGATTCTCAAGATTTGGCTCAGAAATCATCAAAGATGCAAAAGTTGCTATATTTGGACAGCTGAAAAAGTCAACTGAAATTGACCAGGGCATAACTTTCACATGGATTATCAGAAAAATTCCATCCAAAGCTCATTTTGAAGAGAAAGACATTTCCTATAATTCATCTTCATGTTCCAAGTCCAAGAAATGCTCTCACAAAAAGTTATCAATTTCAACATTATAGGTCATTTTCAAAAGTCAACAAAAAGTGACTTTAAGTCAAAGGCCATAACTTGAGATTGGTAAATCAAAATGACATGGGACCAAAGCCATTGGTTAAAGGACTCAAAGACCTTTCCAAAATGTCCAAGAACATGTGAAAAGCTTAAAAATTGACCAAGTTATGCCTTGTGGAAGTTGGGAAATTTTTGGAAATTTTTGAAAGTCAACATTGATGCAAAAGGCCTAAAAATGCAAATGGGCCCAATCTTCTTCCAAATTTCTTCATGCCAAGCCTATGCACGACCACTAGTCCCAAGGGGAAGTATTCTCATATTTTTTAATTATTTATTTGAATTAATATTAATTTATATTCATTTAAATGATTTTAATTCATGAAAAATATAAACCTAACATGAAAAAATCTTTTTATGCATGATTTGGCCTCTATAACTCGTGCACATGCTGATTGGGAAGAATTGGATTGAATTGGATATGATTTGCACAAAAACCATGTGAAAAAGATTGAAAGTATAATGGAAAAAAATCAAATCTTTAATCCTTGAATGCAAGAGATTTTGTTGAAAATTGTTGACCTAAAATGCTCCATACATATTCAGAACCACAAACCTAATGCCTCAAGACTAGAAGTTGCACTCATACGCCATATACAAAACTTGAAAATTGCCTAAAAAACAAAAATCTGAAATCAAGGTTTGAGGTCGATTCAAGCCTCAAGCTTCACTCTATCAGCATCCTCAAGCAATTCTGAACGTGTACCCATCACAAACAATAAGCAAAACCCCAAGAATCGGTAGATTAAACTCAAACTGTACCTCAAAGCTTTTGAAATCATATCCTCAATTCTACGCATCTTCATGGCATTTTAATCATATATTCATGCTCCTTGTCAAGTTTCCGAACTAACCATTATATTTAATTGGATTTTTATGCTATATGCAAGTTTTTGCCATGTCCATATTCTAGGTTTTACAGATTTTAAAAATGGGGCTTTTACAACGAAGCAAAATTGGGCGTCCAGACTATGGCCATTCGATCAAGCAGGTTGAGACGGAGAAGACAAGATACTCGCGCCCAATTTATTGGTCCTATAGCGCTAGTCGCTATTTTTCGAAAAGCCACTTTCAGCCACGCTTCTGAAACCGTTGCGCTAGGACTTTGTTTCAGAAAATAAAAAAAGAGGATGAAGAAGAAGATTAGGTGGCAGGATGTGGTTCGCTGGTTTAAACTGTTGCGCGCCCTCCACCAATGCATTTACTTTTTCCTTTTATTGTTTGTTTGTTATAATATATTAAACATAATTCAAATGGTTCAGTGGCAAGGATACGTGTTGGTGACCTCAAAGACCTGGGTTCAAATCCCAGGTCTTGCAAAATTCCAATCTTATTTTTCCATACAGGTTCCTACGCAACGCTGGCACTAAAGGACTACCATGCTCCGTCACCATTCAGACATCCACGCGTCCATCCCATTCAAATCAACGGCCAGGATTCTGAAGAACATGTACACCAGGGTCAACGCGTTAGTATACGATCTGGAAAAGTCAGCAAACGTCAAAGCTTATTGGGCCAACATCCTTGGGCCCACACCTCCAATTCTGAGACTATACCCCCTGGTTTGCTTTTCTTATTCTTTATTGTTAGGCTATTTATTTATGTTTTATTGTTTGTTTTAATTAATTAATCATGTCATAAAATATAAAAACATAAAAATCAAAAAAAGTACAAAGACTAAAAATAATAGCTATTTTATTATAATTATTTTATTAGCATGTAAATAAATTAATTTCAAATTAGGTTTAATTTATATTTTTTCCATAATAAAAATCCATCAAAAATAGAATTTAGGTTAATTACTTTTTATTTTCTTTTATTAATTTTAATTTCCTTTCAGAATAACAATAGTATTTATTTATTATTTTTTTATATTTATAATTAAAAATTGTACATAATAAATCTTAGGTTTAATTTAGATCTTAATTTAATTCTTTCTTAATAAATAAAAAAATATTAGAATTTAGGGTTTGCCGTTTAATTCAATTTTAATTAATTCTCCTTGTTCTCATTAAATCTAAAAAACACAAAATACCAAAAACATTTAATCATTTAATTTTTAATTCTCATTAACTTTTAATTATTTGCAAAAGGGTCCAACGCCCGTCATTAATCATTTAACTGCGCATTTATTTTATTATCGCTTATTATAATTATGTAATTGTCCCTAAGCCATGTAATTTACTTTTCGCACTTTATTTCTTCGCATTATTTATTTTTCCGCTAAATCGGGTCCGGTTTAATTTTGGCGATGTGGACCCGCGCCATTTGTAATAGTCTAGCTTTATTTCCTCGCAACTTTTAACTGTTAAATATGCATGCCAGAATGAATGACTTAAATTAAAATCAAGCGTAGAACACGACAAACATGACAAGATAAAAATACTTGAAACATGACACACGATTCGCACACACCACCCCTAGGGTACGCCTCACTGTTGCCTTGCCTCGAAAGGTGATCGTCGAGTAGAGGATGTCTTAGTAAGTCCTCATGATCCGGGAACCTGGCATGAGGGTAGCTTCTAAGGTGTCTTCCTATTGCTCCGGTGATCACCATGTCCCGAACCTCGAATTGACCCGAACACCTCCAACGGTGGTGCTACCTACCTCTCAATGGTGGGATGGCACTACTTTAAAGGACATTTACACAGACGAATTCCTTAGGGTAGGTAGACGACTCGTGGATACTTGCTCTAATTCAAAACAAAACAAATCAAAAATCTTTTCACACCAACACTTTTCAAAAGCTTTCAAAGCAAATTTTTCAAACACTCTGACGTGCGAGTCGAACTGAAATTTTTCAAAGAAACTTTTTTTAAACCCACATTGAAAAGCAAACAAACAATTTTGAAAACACAATGAGCAAGTATCTAAGAGCCCATGGATAACCATGGATAGAAAGGGTGCTAACACCTTCCCTTTCTGTAACCTACCTCCCGAACCGAGAGCAATCTCTTTAAGGAATTTTTCTGTGCTTTTGTCCTTTCCATTTGGAGAAAATAAAAGACGGTGGCGACTCTTGCTTCCGCGACATTTCGCGAACCAGCGTTAAACAGTCAGTTCCAGATCCACCGATGACACCATTGAAAGGGAAGCTGAATGCTAGTAAACTCAGCATGAAATTTTCCATCTTGCATAAAATAGGTGCAGCAAACTGGGTGCCTACAAATCACAAATCAACTATCTCCACAGGATTGGGGAGATTTGTCTATGTTGTAGGAACCAAGACTGCCTTTGACTATGGAAGGTACATCTTTGAACAAACTTTAAAGCATGCTGGCAGTTATGCTGTCAAAGGACCAATTGCCTTTCCCTCCCTCCTTTGTGGAATCATCCTTGCACAATACCCTGATATCCTTGTAGCAAGAGATACAGTATGCAAAAGAGCTCCTGCCCTTGGCCTGCACTACAAACTGTTTCAGGGATCTCATGCTCCAGACATTGTCATAACATCAGCTGAGACATCATCTGTAAAGACCCAGTCCAAGACATCAGATGTCATAGCTATTTTAAAAGAAACTTGCAAAGATCTGGATGCTAGAAAAAGGACCCTAGAAATTCTAATTGCCAGGCTAGAAAAGGAGGAAGCTGAAGAAAGCAGAAGGGAAGAAGGTGTAGAAGCTGAAGGACAGCTCAACATTGAAGAAACTAGCTCCTCTGAGTCTGATGACAGTGCTTGAAGGTTGATTGCTGCTTGGTGGTGTTGATGGTGGAGTTTGGAAGTGTGTTCTGTTGTTGTCTGCTGCTGATCTTATTATTTTGTTTTGGATAACTGTAAAATTTTCTGAACATGTATCTTTGGCCCATTTGTGGCTAAAGAGGGGGAGAATATTTTGGTACTTGCTTAATTAGTACTTGACATTCTATTTTTCTGCTGTCACTTATTTCTGCTGCTATCTATCTCTGATTGTTTAGGGTCTTTAGCCAAAAATCTGCCAAAGGGGGAGTTTGTAGGTGTTTAGGTATTGGCTTGCATTTTTGGTAAATCCCAAGTGTATGTATGAATGTCATGACTGATGTCATAACATTCTAGTTCAGTTTGTACTGACTCATTAGGTACCTTTGCAGAAAAATATTGTAATTCAAATACTGATGTTTATAAGTGTGTATCTGAGCATTTTGCAAAATGATCACATTTTGCTAAATCAGTAGACAGGTTTTCTCAGATGTCATAACAGATGTTATGACATCCTGTTCTGAACTAACAGGATTGCAGGATTGGATAAGTCTGAGTTTTTTCAGGAAATAACTCAGTCCTTCCTGAACAGAATCCTGCGTTTTTTGAGGGGTAACCTAGCTCAACCCTAACCTGGTTAATAAAGTCCTGTGACCTGGTCTTTAGGTCAAACGGAATTAACCCTAGGTTTTTGGAAACCCTAACTGAAGTTGCAGCTGCTATATATTCAACAGAGCTGCTGTTTTTCAAGGATCCCTGCTGATTGATTAGAAGATCAATTTGTAATCTGTATAGATTTGTTCATTGTACTCCAAGAAATTATCATTGTGATAAGTGCCTTGGAATAGGTTTCTATTTGTAAGGGTTGTGTAGCAGTCAAAGCTTTGAAGCAAGAGTGTTTGAATGTTCCTTGACTAAAGCTGTGAAGCAGAGTCAAGTTAACTGTGTACATCACTCAAAGCTGTGAAGCACGAGTGATTGTGTTGCTTGATTAAAAAGCTGTGAAGCTTAATCAAGTGTGTGTTTTTGAAGAGTGTCTTCATCAATTCTTAAGTCAAAATTGGTTTATGTATCACTGCTGTGATTGAGGGGGAGTGAGTAGGAACTCAGGTTTAAGTTGTACTTAGATTGGAATTGCATTGGGTAGGTCTTAAGTGAAGGAGATAAACTGGTTGGTTTATTCCTGAATTAACATCTCTTATAGTGGATTCTCTCCCTGGCTTGGTAGCCCCCAGAGTAGGTGTTGTTGCACACTGAACTGGGTAAACAATTGACTGTGTTCTTTATTGCTTTTGTATTTACTGTCATATAGTAAGTCAGATACGGTGTCATACCATTGAACGTGACATTGAGTATCTGCAGCCAGAATTTCACAACCCACGGAGGGTAAGAAGTTACTGCTAGAAATCCGGCATCAAATTGTTTCATAACCTCAGCTTTGATTTTCTCGGACATCTCTGGACGCATACGGCGGACCTTCTGTTTAACCGGAGGGAAGTCTTCCTTGGTAGGCAGGTGATGAACCACAATGTCGGTATCTAACCCAGGCATGTCTTCGTAAGACCAAGCAAAGATTTCCACATAGTCATGCAGCATCTGAATCAAACGTTGTTTCACACTGAGCTCTAGATTGGCACTAATCTTGACTTCCTTTCTGTCTGTCTCAGTACCCAGATTTACCGTTTCCACTGGCTCTTCGTGTGGCTGAATGGCCCTCTCTTCCTGGAGTAGTAGTCTTACAAGTTCACCAGGCACTTCGCAATCATCTTCACCTTCGTCTTCATCTAAGTTGATCGTATTTTTGAAGTCATAACTAGCAGTAGCAGAGTTGTTACCAGTGAGATCCAGAGTGGATTGGAACCTGTATAAGTGAGTGTGTGTAAATATAGCTATTTTGCAATATATAATAAAGAAAGAAAAGGAGCGCAAGATTTTGAAATGCAACAAACGTCCAATGTTTTTATTGATGATATATGAAAAGGACACACAAAAGCCCTCACAAATGAAGCCACGGTGCCTCGGGTAAGACACCGAGCCATAAAAGTTTCAAAATATTGTCTGTTACAAATTCAAAAACAAAGGAGTTCATTACTGAGTGACAAAAGTAATAGGTGTGAAGTCCTTGGTAGTCCAGTTGCTTGGTCCACCGTCGGTTGTTGGGTAGATCCAACTGTCGAATTCAGATTCCTCCATGTCGTCCTCAATAGCATTTACTCCCGGGTTGGTGATGAACACAGGAGGTCTTCCAATCCTTGCCTTACGAACAGCCCTCTGAGCTTCTGCAGTGAAACCCAAACCAAACTTGTCGGTCTTCAGAGTAAAATTAGGAAGTCGGCCCCAGTTTTCACACTCACCCTTCTCAATCACAGCCCGGGCATCCTTTAGGGAGGCCATCTTCAAAGGAGAGCCTTCTTTAGTCACAGTCTCAGCTGATGCCAGTGTCTGAGGCACCTCTTCAAAGTGCTGGAATGGAGTCTCAATGAATTCCCCGTCCATTTCTATGTATCGGAACGAGTTTGAGGTGGCTGACCATATATTCTTCCTCCCCCTGAACTGTCACAATCTTCCCTCTGACCGGGTACTTCAGCTTCTGATGTAGTGTGGAGGTCACAGCTCCAGCCTTGTGGATCCATGGACGACCCAACAAACAAGAATAGGATGGTCGGATATCCATCACATAGAAAGTAGAATCAAAAACTTGAGAACCAACCCGGATTGGAATGTCAACTTCGCCGTGTACCATCCTCTTCGAACCGTCAAAGGCCCGGACAACAATGTTACTAGGCTTGAGCTCCAAACCCTCACAATCCAACCTGTCTAGGGCCTTCTTGGGTAATACATTCAATGAAGAACCGGTGTCTACCAACACATGGGCAAGAGTAGTGCCCCTGCATTCAATAGAGACATGCAGGGCGTCGTTATGGTTCTTTCCTTTGGCAGTCAGATCAGCGTCAGAGAAGCCCAACCCATTATCGGCAGCCAAGTTGGCCATACAATCGTTAAATTGATCAGCAGACGTTTCTTGTGGCACATGGGCCGTCTTCAGGAATGAAATCAGGGCCTTGACATGGGCCTCTGAACACAACAACAGTGATAGCATAGAAATCTTAGAGGGGGTGTTCCCCAACTGCTCAACTACATTGAAATCACTCTTCTTAATGATCTTGAGAATCTCTTCCATCTCTTGTTGGGAAGCTTCAACATTGGTTGTCTTTGGTGCCTCCGTCAGGGCAGGCAAATCAGTAGCAATCCCTTTGCCCCGAGCGTCAGATGACTCGACAGCAGGGGTAGAAACAGGAACTTGATCAGGAAGGGAAGCAGGCACACTTGCAGGTGTAATGACAAGAGGTTTCTGAATTGTTGGTGGCACAATATCTGGTGAGAACAGCCTACCGCTACGAGTAACTTTAGCAGGCCCGGTGATGTTGCTGACACCGGTACTAGTATCGAACTCTTGTTTAACTCCAAGAACAAAAACATCTGCCCCATAGTGCCATGGGACAGCTTTGTCGGATGTATAGGGGAGGGGCCCCTAAACAGTGATGATGATAGGAGCAATCTTCTGAGTGGACATGATTTTGACAGGCTTCTTTGAAGGAGCCTTAGGAGGGTTGTTGAAAATAGTGACAATAGAAACTTCTTCAGTAGGGGTAGCAGGAACAACAATCTTCTCGAACAAGATTTCTTTGCTATCCATCAGGCTTTGGATACCTGATTTCAGCAAAGGACAACCAACAGGTGAAACAGCATATAGAAGGCAACCTTTACCACATCCCGGAAATAAATCGGCTAGCAACAGGTTCCTCTTGACAGTCAACAACGGAATACCAATCTCTTCCACAGAGGCTACATACCGGTCTTCTTCCACAGCATTCACTCCATGCTGGGGCATGGGAGAAGTGACAACATTGGGCCTTTCGGGCGCCTCGAACTGTATTTCTTTAGAATCAATAAGGTCCTGAACCTTATTCCTCAGAGCCCAAAAATCATCTGTAGTATGCCACGGGCTATCAGAGTGATAAGCGCAACGGGCGTTCAGGTTGTACTTTGGAGAAGTTGTGTTCACTACCTTCAGAGCTTCTTTGACAGTTACCAGATTGGTTGACAGTAGCTGCGGCAAAATCTAAGACAGGGTCATGCTGAGCCGAGTGTACTGCCTTTTGGGTCTCTCACCCCTTGGTTGGTTATACTGCTGAGGAGCAGCAGCAGGCTTTGAAATTACCAATGCGTTGACAGCTTGGCGGCGTTCCGACTTAATTTGTCTTCTGGGACCATAAACAGCATTGGCTTCCTTCTTGAAGGGCTTCTTTTCAGTACTCGCGGAGGCACCTTTCTGTATCTTCCCTGACTTGATACCAGCTTCTATTCTCTCACCAGTCAAGATCAAATCTGTAAACCCAGCAGAAGAATTCCCAATCAGATGGTTGAAGAATGGACCAGACAGGGTCCCCAGGAACATGTCAACAAGTTCACGGTCAGTCAGCGGTGGCTGCACCCTGCCATCCAGGTCCCTCCACTTTTGCGCATACTCCTTAAAACCTTCGCCCGTCCCCAGTGACATACCCTGGAGTTGGGTACGCGTGGGAGCGAGGTCAGAATTGTACTGATACTGTTTATAAAATGCGGTAGCCAAGTCCTCCCAGTTTCGAATACTGGCTCCATCCAGCTGATAGAACCATTCGAGTTGAGACCCCGAAAGGCTATCCTGGAAGAAATGGATCCATAGGTTCTTGTCTGCAGTGTAGGGTTGGATCTTCCTTACATATGATCTGAGATGCAGCTTAGGGCAGGAAGCCCCTTCGTACTTTGCAAAGGAAGGTGCCTTGAACTTGTGTGGGATCACCACCCCAGAAGATAAACCTAGATCTCCAAAATCTAGCCTCGACACATTTTTAATCTCCATGGCACTTAAATGGTCCTCTAGTTGCTTGTACCTGTCTTCAGCAGGAGGGTACTGTTCGTCGTTGTAATCTGTCTCGTTGTCGGAGACCATAGGACTAGGAGCCCTTCCCCCTTGAGGACTGTCTTTCCCTGCAGAGGAAGTAGCCTGATCAGCCTCATTCTGCAGTGTATTCCCAAACCTTCGTCCAGTGTTAAACAGCGCAGTCCTTTTCTTCTTCTTTTTCTTCAAGAGCAGAGTCTTCAACTCCTGTTGACCCTGGGCTAAGCTCATGATCAGCTCTTGAAACTGGGCGTTCTGGGCCTGGAGGGCCTTGATAGCTTGTTCGGTAGTAGGCTCGAAAGACATGATGATTGAGTGCTGAAATAAACAGCGAAGAAGATTAAGCAACCCGTAGAAGAAGGGTACATGTTATGCATATGATGAATGATATGCTTATTTATGCAATGCATTCAAGGATTTAGAAAATTCAAAATTGTTGCAAACAAAAAGAACGCACGTCATATTAATAAGAAGAAGTTTGTCATTACATAAATGCCCCATGGGCCAAATATTACAAAAAACTTCTCAAGGTAAAAAGACGTTGCGCATCCTCTTTGGTGCGATGTAGGTGTTGAGGGTCTCTTCCTCATGGAGTCGGCGGGTAAGCTTCAAAACCTTCTTCTCACTGGCGTAGAAGCTGGCTTCAAAAGTGTTCCGTTCTTCCTTGAGTTGGATCCAACTCTTCTACATCTCCTCCCACGATGTTGGCATGTCAGGATATAGGATGGTGTAGGGAACCTCTCCTTCCTTAACGGGCTCTTTAATCACAGGGAGAACATGAGGGTAAGGCATCATTAGACTCTGGGCTCGGGTTCGTACCCACTTGAGATAAGGCTCAAGAGGGATGGAGTTCTTGTGCCCCAGTGTCTTGCTGTCTACCTTGTTAGGCATCCTCCAAGCTCTAATGAATCTTTGGCGAAGTCCTTGCGCATCATTGTCGAAGTCAAAAACTAGGTCAGGAATCAACATGTCGTGAGGGCCATCCCTCCGTGCACATCCAAATTGTCTCAAAGCTAGACAAGGGTTGTAGGTAATGCCTCCTCTAATGCCAAGCAATGGAACATTAGGGAACTCTCCACAATGATCGATGATGATGACATTTTCTCTGGACCGAGAACACCAATGTACATCAGAGTGAGTAAGGGTCATCAACCGTTGTGACCACCTTAAGCCTTGGTCATTCTTCAAAACGGATTGTGGAAGGTGCAAAATAAACCACCTTGCAAGGAGAGGAGTACATCACATGAGAACACCCCTCTTTCTCATTGTTCGTGTGTAAAATGAGTGAAGAATGTCCCCAAGCAATGTTGGTATTGGATTCCTGGATAGGAAGATCTTGACGACGTTGACGTCTATGAGCTGGTCAGGATTTGGGAACAGGACCAACCCATAAATGAGGAGTGCCACAATTTCCTCAAAGGCTTGTAGATCCAATGAATTCCAACACTCTTGTGCCTTCTCAAACAAGAATTTTGCTAAGAAGCCTTTGACACCGCTTCTAGTTTCCCAATGCCCCTTGATGTCAGATGGTTGCAAGTGTAGTGCTTGAGCAACATCTTCAGGCTTTGGTTCTTTTTCGGAACCGTTGTAGGGTAGTTGATTAAGAATAGGAATTCTCAGGAGTTGAGAAAATTCCTCCAAAGTGGGCACCAATTGGTAGTCGGGGAAAGTGAAACAGTGGTGAAGGGGGTCAAAGAACTGGAACAACACCTTTACCATGTCCTCTTTAATGCTGGTGTTGACTAGGCTGAGCAGTCTACCATGTCTTTCACTGAAGGGAGAGCTTTCCGGAATTCTGGATGTGAGTTCTTTGAGTTGAGGAGGGATTCTCACAAGGTTGACTTGGATAGTTTTCCTGCGAAGAATTTCCATGACCTACAAAACAAGAACAAAGATGAAGATCTAAATCCTTGAAATGGTTAGTGAATGCATATGATGCTTTATGATGTTCATGATGTATGCACAAACATATGTACAAGCAATTCACACAAAACCCTAGTTCCAGGCTTGCATGGGGTTTCATAGGTAAGTACCCTCTTGAGTGTAGTTGGCTTAAAAACCTGTCCTATAAATAGTAACCGGGTTCTAAGGAGCTCAATATCAATGGATTGTTTCCCATGTTCATTGTTTTGGTTTAGCCACTTAACTAGCGACCAAAATATTCCAAGAAAAACAACCCTCAATGAGTGTAGTATCGAGTATCTACCAACTTCGGACTGAACCAAAGCCGGTCATCTCACTACCCCTAATAAAAGGCCAAGATGGTCAAGTAAGGTTCTAGGTCATTAGTGCTTAGTGACATCACTCAGCGGCCCCGTACTCTCCTTGATTGAACTCAACGGTTACCGGTACTCACAAATATGTCGCACTAATATAGCTATTGCTTCAACCGTGTCGGTATACCCCGCACAGTTTCCACAATGTATTGCTATCTATGAATGTTTCCCCAAATGCGGGTGTAGGATTTCAAACCCAAACAAGAGAGCCAAGATATAAAGCAATCAAAGCAAACAATTAGTCATGCAAGAGGTTGATCTAATCCCTAAGGTTACTCCACTTTTACATTGTTCCCCAGCAGAGTCGCCAGTTCTGTGATACGGTGGGAGAACTGACTTGGGTTTTGCGTTTGTTTTCGCAAATGTTTCGGTTGAGCAAGAGTCGCCACCGACTTTTTATTTTATCCTAAGGAAAGGTTAAAAAGCACAGCAAAAACCTTTGAGATGTTTTCTTGGGTTCGGGGAGTAGATTATAGAAAGGGAAGGTATTAGCACCCTTTCTATCCATGGTTATCCATGGGCTCTTAGTTACTTGCTTAGATCACTTGCCTTTGATTTTCAATTGTTTGAAATGGTGCTTTGTGTGTGGGTTTGAAAATGTTTTGAAAAGAGGCCATTTGTGGTGGCAACCTTTGTAATGATTCATGTTTGAATGTATACAAAGGTGTACTTGTCTTTTGAAAAGTTTTCAATGTTTTTTGAAAGTTGTTTTGAAAGTGTGTTATGATGTGTATTTTGAAAAATGGCAAGGATTGTTTTGCAAGATTTGGTCAAGTAACCAAGAGTTTGTCTACCCCTAAATTTACTCAAAGGTTTTTCCTATGTTTTAACCCTTTTAACAATTTTGTTCCACCATTGTATTTGGTGGACAATCTTGTGTTAGGATGTTAACGGGACTGGCGCGGGTCATCGTTTAGACCATGATTGCAATGGTGCCAAGTGTCTTTGGCAACTTTTCCTTTAAGGGACTTGATCATTTTTAGGCAACTTTCGAAAGCGTCATCGAGGGACTATGATCATTTGATATTGTTTTGTTTTGCCAAAAACACCCAACATGCAACATGGCCCATTATTGAAGGCAACAAGTGGAGTAACCCTAGGGGTGCAAGTGTGATTGGTGTTGTCCATTTTCATGCTTTTTTGTCTTTGAATTAGGTAAAGCTATTTGTTATTTTTGATTTGCATACAAACCCTAAGTCTATCATGACATTTTTAGAAAGCTTTAAAGTGCGGAAAATAAAATCCTAAATTATTACAACATAATTATGGGATGGGGGGTACAAATGTTCAAATGGGGATATTTAGCAAGAAATTTAAATCTAAGCTATTACAATCCAAATTGAATATACAAGTATTAGAATTGTACAATAATTAAATAAAATACAATAAATATGCAAGATGCAAAAAAAAATGGTTTTATATGTATGTAAAAAAGTATTTTTCATGTGACAAATAAACAAAAATAAAAAGGATAATTTTTGGGTATTTTCATGGTTTAGGGCAAAAACCCTAATTTGCTAAATAAAAAGTATTTATTATTTATTATATACAATATTTATTAACTATATACAAAAAATAAATAAAAAGGAAGTATATTGTAAAAAGGTGATTTTTGAAGTCAAATATTAATAAAATGAAAAATGTATTATTTTTTGTATTTATCCTAAATATTCTAATAAATATATAAGTATTTATATTATGTATTAAATATATTAAATATACACAAAAATAAAAATATTTATTATTTACAAAAAAAGAGTATATTTTTTAGAAAATGTTTTTTTAAAAGATAAAATAAAATAAAAATCAGAAAATAAAAATGTATTTGTATTATTTTTTAATATTTGAATAAAAAGTAAATACCTATTTATTTACATATATATATATATATCAAATAAAACAAATAAATGCCTAATAAATACAAAAAAAAGGGTGAAAAAATGTTTTTTATGTTTTTTTATATTTTAACAAAAAATAACAAATCAGAATCAAAAAAGAAAAAGTCAAAAATGACAAATATATCATACAATGGGCCAGAGGGGGTGCAAATTGAAAAAAATGGTGCAAAAAGTAGGTTGACTCGGGCCCAGCCCAAGTCAACTCTGTCTTCAACCTCTAGACAGATTCAAACAAAAACGCGCGCCCTTCCTCCATCTCTTGCAATCTCTTGATTCCTTGATTTTTAACAAAAACTCACAACACAAACATTATAGAGCATCATGTCACGAGTTCATACATATAAAAAACTTGATCTAACTCTCAGAAATGAGAGAGAATTTCTTCTCCTCTAATTTCTGACCTAAGTTTTTTCCAATGTTCAGGTCCAAAATTCTCTCAGCATACACAATATAAATGAAAAGTAACTATATGGATGGCTTCAGGGCTATGATTAGAACATGCTTTCTTCACAAACTTAAGCCTAACTATGCCTGGATAGAGAGATAGAAGTTCAAATTTTTACCTGTTCAGCTTGAGTCGTGTACAACAATGGAGGTATCTTCAATGCAATGTGAGGACTTGTACAGCTTGCTTGAAGTTCAGGGATGCTTCTCCAACCTCTAGCTTGCTTTGAAACTGACTGAATCGAGCTATGGAAGTTCACCTGCAAAGTTGAAAACTGAAAATGGCAAATGATGTTAGGGATGTTACAGTTTGTGTTCAATGCTTGGGATAGCTTCAGTGGGTGATATGGAACATGTTTGAACTCTTTTTGGCCAAAGTGCACGAGTGGAAAGGTTTATAGAAGTCAAGTTGCAGAAGGGACTCTGTTTTTTGCAGTAGGATGGTGTTTCTGGGAATGAGAAGGTATTGAAGGTGGTCTGGTCGTGCTTTAGGTCTGGTTTGATGTTTGGAATGTGTTCAAGAAGTTTGTTTAGGCTTGTGTTGACAGGAGCTCTCTCTTGGATATCTTTTGCAATGTTTCTTCTTATCTAAGCTAAAGTTGTCAAGTTGGGTTATAGGCCAAGGCAGGTCCCTCAAGCATGCTGCATAATCTCTCCTTGATCAGTGGGATTAGTCCATAATCTTGTGCCTAGAATATATGCTTTGTACTTCTTAGATTTGTGTTTGACATAAAGTTGATCTTTACAAGAATGGATAAAATGCTTTTTCCAAATATGGCTTAAACTTGTATGTAATGGTTAAACACACAAAATAAGGCTTGAACACAAAGGATTGGCATTAAATTATTGAGTGTGAATGATATAAAAGGCCTGTAATCTAGCTTGTGCAAGCTGAGTTCAAAAATGCAAAGTGTATGAACATGCCTTGGTCAAGAACAAAAAATGGATTTTGCCCAACTTTGCCAATTCGATTCTCCCTAACCACAAGGGTGTTTGAGATGTTCTTGGACAATTTGGAAAGCTTGGAATGTGTACCACAATCCATATTTGTAATGCAAGTTGAAATTTCAAGTGGAAGCATGTGAAAAGTGGCCATGAAGTTAGGCAAAAATCCTGCCTAAAATAGGTCAAAAATTTTCTAAGTTAAGAATGTTTTGCACCCCTATTCCAAAAATCATAACTTGAGCTACAAGCTTCTTTTGAGGAAACTTTGTGAATAAAAGTTGTATATTTTGCAATGGACTATAACTTTCATGTTTTGAGTTTTGTTTCAATCCAAATGTATCTTGATGAAAAGATGGGACAAAGTTAGGAAAAAATTAGGAAATTTCATAACTTAGAAAATTTCTAAGTTATGAAATTTCTTCATTTCAAACCCTAATTTGTAATTTTTGATTTCTTGATGAACAAGTTTCAAAATTTGACATGTCTTGATGAAAAATGAATCTTGGCACTTGATTTTTACCAAAAAGTCAAAGTTTGACTTTTCAGTACACAGTCAAATTTTGCTCAGTTGACTGGAAAATTCATCTGTCAATCTTGAGCATTTGAGATCTTTTGAACTTTTTGAATGTGTCAAGACCATGACATTTATTCCTTGAGTTCATTTGTGAGCTTGAATTGCCATTGGTTATGTCAAACAGTCAAAAATTGCCTTTGTGCAGTCAAAACCCTAAAAATGACCATTTTGCCCTTTTGGTGATCTGATCAAATTTCTTGTGGAATTGTGATCCAAACTTGACCAAATGGTTCATATGAGTTCATAATGTTGATGAGGGTAAAATTTCATGAGGTTTGACTGTCAATTGACCATAGTTGACTTTTTTCCCCAATACAGCTGATTTCTAGGTCAACTGTCCAATTGATTGGGCAAAGATTGGAATCAAAGCTTGAAACTTGGTATGGATAAACTTGTGAGTCCAACATGAAGCATGAAAGTCATTTTGGGCCTTTTAGGTCAAAACATCTTTGTGCAAACTCAAACCCTAATTTGGGTCAACAGTGCAAGGAGGAGTCTTGAGCAGAGCAAACCCTAACTTGATCTTGAGCTCCAAGGGTCTTGTGGTGAGAAAATATTAAGGAAATGGGAGGGCAAATTTTGGGGTACAACAATCCCGATGGTCTATGTATTTTGATGGAGCCTCGAACGCGTTGGGTAATGGTATTGGCGCTATGATCATATCTCCCGAGGGTTGTCATACTCCATTCACCGCCCGATTCTGTTTTAACTTCACCAACTATATGGCGGAGTATAAAACATGCATCATGGGTCTTCGAGCTGCTATTGACCTGAGGATTAAGTTCTTGAGTGTATTCGAAGATTCTGCTTTAGTGATCAGTCATATCAAAGGCGAGTGGGATACGAAACACCCAAATCTTATTCCTTACAAAGAGTATGTATTGACATTGCTCCCGCACTTCGAGGAAATAACCTTTAAACATTTCCCCAGAGAGGAGAATTAGTTAGCGAATACGCTAGCTACCATGTCTTCTATGTTCAAAGTCAGGTGGGACAATGAAGCTCCCCAGATTAACATCGAGAGGTTGGACGAACCCACACATTATTGTGACATCGAGACGGAAGACGTAGCAGATAAACCCTGGTTTCACGAGGTAAAGAGGTATCTTGAGGCTTAAGAATACCCTGAGGGTGCCTCTGTTAATGATAAGAAGTTCTTGAGAAGGTTTGTGGCGAAGTTCTTCATCAGTAACGTGTCCTTTACAAGCGTAACCATGATTCAACTTTGTTGCGATGTGTGGACAAAAGTGAGGCAGAAAGGATCATGGCAGAGTTACATGAAGGTACCTTCGGAACTCATTCCAGTGGACATACCATGGCAAAGAAGATCCTACGGGCTGGATATTATTGGACTACTATGGAAGTCGATTGCTATCAGCACTCTCGGACCTGTCATAAGTGTCAAATCTATGCTGATAAGGTGCATGTGCCTCCAGTTCCTTTGAATGTTTTGACAGCTCCTTGGCCTTTCGCAATATGGGGCATCGACATGATCGGCGAGATCAGACCTACTTCATCCAATGGACATCGTTTCATTCTGGTAGCAATTGATTATTTTACAAAGTGGGTTGAGGCAGCTTCTTTTGCTACAGTAACCAAGAACGTCGTGGCGCACTTTATCCGACACAATCTGATTTGTCGATATGGTGTACTAGAGAGGATCATTACGGACAATGGTACAAATCTCAACAATACGATGATCACCAAGCTCTGCAAACAGTTCAAGATACAAAATCACAACTCTTCTCCCTACCGGCCGAAGATGAACAGGGATGTTGAAGCAGCTAACAAGAACATCAAGAAGATTGTGCAGAAGATGACAGTGACGTACAAAGACTGGAACGAGATGTTACCATTCGCTCTTCACGGGTACCGTACCTCAACACGGACGTCGAAAGGGGAAACACCTTATTCTCTGGTATATGGCATGGAGGCAGTCCTACCTATTGAAGTCCAGATACCCTCTCTCCGTATTATGAAGGATGCAGGTTTAAGCGAAGACGATTGGATCCAGACCCGGCTTGATCAGCTGAATCTAATCGACGAGAAGAGACTTACTGCTATTTGTCATGGTCAGACGTATCAAAGGCGAATGATCAATGCTTTTAACAAGAAATTCAGACGATAAGAATATCAAGTTGGGGATCTGGTGATCAAACGCATCATACTGCCGCAAGGTGATCCCAAGTGCAAATGGACCCCTACATACGAAGGACCGTTTGTGGTTAAGAACATTTTCTCGGGAGGAGTTATGATTCTAACCACCATTGATGGTGACGACCTTCCTCACCCCGTCAATGCAGAAATAGTAAAAAAATACTACGCATGATCAAAGACCCGCTAGGTCGACCGGCCTAGGAAAAAATAAGGGCTTCCCGGCGAACCAAAAGGGTTCGGGCAAAAGCAAGGGATGAAAATGAAAAAACTGTACACCCGGCAAGTCGAAAACCTGAAAAGGCGGCTTGGGCAAAAAAGGGTATCCCGATGGACTGAAAACCCGAAAGGGCGGTTCAGGAAAAAATTAGGGATTGAAGCGTAACACTATGTCTCATTGGATCACCTTGCAACCAGACTTCGACATCGATTATCAAGCTCGGACGACGCCAATCAATATGGTCTACCTTCAACCAAGTAGTAAAGTGATGAGATGCTCGAAGATATAAAGGCAATGGCAGAGTTGGAACCTAGTGGGATTGTTCACATAGTTGCTTTTCTTTGTTTTTCACAAATTGTATAATTTCTATCTTTCGGCGGCGTTCTCTTACTAGGACGTCAGCCTCTTGTACAAAATGCCTATTATAGGCTAACTTCAAGGATCAATACAATTCATTTTAAAATAAAATTCAAAAAAGTTATTTTTCTTTTTCTGTTTTGTTTTACAAGAACGTCCAATGGTTCATTTTTGATATATGCATTTGACAATAATTGCTGCTCATAAATATTTACATACGAAACAAAAGACAATTACTCGTAATTCCAAGAACAGGGGCAAACAGAAGTGTCTAAACCTTACAGTTGCGCTACCCACCAGGTACAGGGATAGAGCCAGCTTAAGAATGTGACTAAAGATACATACACTCCCCGCGGAGTGGGAAATATTCGAAGACAGTGGTGTTAGCTCTCCCCAGCCGAAGTTCATAATCGCGAATGAGTCGGCAAAATTCTCCCCAAGCAGAGCTCATCTATCACCAGCACTAGAAGATTATCCCCACTGGAGTTTATTTCTTCCACAAGAAGAAACTCAGTCCCCAACAAGGATTCATTATCACCAGCAACAATAATTCATCCCCAACCGAGGTTATTTCTCCAAATCAACAGATCTTCTAGCGGAATATCTCTTTTCCCCATAGAGTCATTCTCTCGCCAATTTATTCTCCAACAGGGTTATTCTCCCGCCAATTTATGCTCAATCCACCTTCGGTCGTTATCCCTAGCAAGCGCGAAGAACTCAACTCTTTGAACTCTTCAACAGCAGACTGGGATTTATTCTCCCCAGCTAAAAAAACATCACAAGAACATTGCATATCCATATGTGATCAGTGGGAATAGAACTGACTGTTTTTGGAATGCTAGTTCGCGTTTGCGTTTGTTTTTGAAAAATGTCGCGGTAAGCAAGAGTCTCCACCGTCTTTTATCTTATCCAACAAGGAAAGGACAAAAGCACAGAAAAATTCCTTTTCTAGATGTTTCTCGGGTTCGGGAGGTAGATTATAGAAAGGGAAGGTGTTAGCACCCTTTCTATCCGTGGTTATCCACGGGATCTTAGGTACTTGCTCATTGTGTTTTCAAAATTTTTGCTTTTCTTGTGTTCGTGGGTTTGAAAAAGTTTTGTTTGAAAACTTCGATTTAACTCTTGTTTCTGTCCTCAAGAGTGTATGAAGTGTTTTGAAAACTTTTGTTTGAAAAGTGTAAGTGCGAAAAGTTTGTTTGTTTTGAAAGAGCAAGTACCTGAGAACCTCTACCTACTCAAAAGGAATTAAGCTGTGTAAATGTCCTTTAGACAGTGCTATCCCACTATTGAGAAGTAGGTAGCACCGTCGTTGGAGTTTTCGGGTCAATTCGATTAAGGACATGTGGTCACTAAAGCAATGTTAGGACGCCTTAGCGATAACCCTAATGTCTTAGATCATTTTTCCGAGGCAACTGTTTCGAGGAAACTTTGATCTTTAGACAGGAGGGCAACCTCTAAAACTCCCTATACTCAATGACCACGTCGAGGCAACCAAGTGAGGCGTACCCTATGAGTGGCATGTGCGAGTGTGTTAATTTTCAGTTATGTTATCTTTGTACATGTTATGGTGAGCTACGATTGATTTTAATTTAAGAGAGATCTTTTCATGCATAGCCTAGTATTCATACATCTAGCAGTTAATGGTTGCGGAAAATAAAACTAAGCTATTACAAGGCGTCGGGTATTTACATCGCCAAAAACAAACCCTTGAAAATAAATGTGGAAAATTAAATGAAAGCGGTAAATAATCCTAAGTTCAAAACTATTACATCCTCGGAGCAAATACAATTATATGGAATAAAATATGAATAAAAAATAATCATACGCGCGAGAAAAATTAAATCGGAGAGTTTTTTAGGGTTTTGACCCTTTTTTAGGAAAGAAAGAGATTTTTATGTTATCTTGCATTTAATTAAATTAAACCTAGACTAATTAATTAATTAAATAAAAAAAAGAAATATATTTTGGTTTTTTGAATGTTTAAGGAAATAAAAATAAAGACGATTAAAATTTATCAAAAACCCTAATTCTATATTAATTTTATTTTGTTGCAAAAGAGTTAAAATTAACCTAATTAAAACTAAATTAATTATTTATTTATTTATAAAAAATAATGAAATAGTGAAATTAGTAAAAATATTGTTTTTTGGGGTTTTCTGATTTTATTAGGAAAAATAATTATTTTAGTTAGTAATTAATTAAAAATAATAAAAATAAATCAAGCAAATAAATAATGAAAGAAAATAAAAAAATGCAAACTCAGGGGGGTTTGGGCCAACTTTGGAGGTGTATTTGGAAATTCTGGGCCCATTAACATTCTAGCCTCGTTTGACTTTTCAGATCATCCACGCGTATGTTGACCAGGGAGTATGGTGGTCCTTCAACTTTGGCCACTGGATCTTGGCCTGAAGCCACTTGGCGTGCTGAGATTTGAAGCATATGGTGGACATCCCTTTGCAAGCTACACATGAATTCCTGAAGAAGAAAAATAAACAAGATTTTGGGGGACCTGGGATTCGAACCCAGGTCCCAATGCTCACAGGCTAACACGTTTACCACCCAACCAAGCTGTTTCAATTGTTATAGGAATAAGAGGCAATTATTATATGTGAAAATAAATCAATATGCTGAAATTATAAAAAAACGTGCTAAGATTCAAACAGGCAAACCAGATGACAACACGTCATCATCTTCAACCTTGGTTCTGTGTAAAAGAGAATCAGATAGCGGGGGTTTTTAACCTCCACTACCTCCCTGCACGAAAAATAGCGAATAGGCACAGAGAAAACATAAATATTTCGCGAGGTGTGGGTTGGAATCGTCTTGGCCTCACGAATTCAACCATGTATCCCATTGGTCCTAATTTTTCCTGGATTGAAAAGCCCTATTTGAAAGCTTGAAAACCCTAGAAATTCAATCATGGCATCTCTCGATTCAGGGAACTATGGTTCAATTCAATCATTCCATTAGCTTTGTATGGTCTCTAGCAATGCAAATCAATCATAAAAACATGTCAAATGCGTATGAATTAAGAGATACAGTTTTGAATAGGAAGTGCAAACTGTGAAACTGTATTTCGTGATTCCTTGAGCTTTAGTGCTTGAATTTGATTGCAAATCAATCCTGGTGCCTCCCGCAATGTGTTTGGATGGACAAAACACCTTGAATTAGCCTAGGTTGCAAGAACAAGTTTTGAGTTTTCTTGGAATTTCTTGAATTTGATATGGCCGTTTCTGCAGCTTTTTCTCGTCTCCTAGGTTATGGTTGGCTTTCTTGCATATAAGGGAAACAAATTAGGTAAAAATTTGGACCCATGTGCATTGAAGATTAAATCTTTGATTGATAAATCAAATATTCTTGATTTTCATGATTGAACAAATTGCCAAAATTGGATATTTTTGTATCTTTTAGCTTGTGCACGAATTGGTCAGCATATTTGGATCATATTTGGTTCACAAATTGATTTAAGAATCAAATCTTCTATTTTCTTATAATTTAAATTAATTAAATGAATTAATATGTATTAAAAATCCATTTAATCAATAAATTTAAGAAAATAAATCCAATTCAGCTTGGTGGGTCGTGCATAAGTCATGGGTGAAGTTTCAAAAAGAGATTTGAGGCCCATTAGCAAAAAGAAGGTGTTTTGAGCAAAGTTGACTTTTGCAAATTCATGAAAATTTCCCAACTTCTCCAATGCACAACTTGCTCAATTTTGATCATATGACCATGTTCTTGGACATTTTGGAAAGCCCTTGAAGTCCTCTAACCAATGCTTTTGGTCCCATGTCATTTGGATTTACCAATCTCAAGTTATGGCCTTTGACTCAAAGTGTACTTGTTGACTTTTGAAATTGACCTATAATGTAAAAATTTGTAACTTTGTGTGAGAGCATTTCTTGATCTTGGAGTGTGAAGATGGATTGTAGGAAATTACATCCTCTTCAAAATGAGCTTTGGATGGAATTTTTCTGATAAACCATGAAAAAGTTATGTCCTTGTCAAAGTACAGTTGACTTTTCTGCTGTCCAAAAATAGTAAGTTTTGCATCTTGATGATTTTTGAGTTATTCTTGTGGGATTATGATCAAGACTTGATCAAATGATGATTGTGAACTTAAAATAAGATGTTGACCAAGAATTCTGACTTTTGACTGCAAAATGACCATTTTGCCCTTGCAGTTGACTGTAGATCAAATGGAGCTTTTGACTGTGCAAATTGGCACTGTGAGTCTTGAAACTTGGCATGTAGGTGCTTGAGAATGTATATAGGCCTATGAGACTTGATTGAACCATTGAAACCCCAAATTCCTTGAAAGAACCAAAACCCTAATTTCAGCTGTCTACTGCTTAGGAGATGGCTTGACTGTCTAACTCTTGAGCAATCTTGAACCATTTGAAGATGATTCTTGACATATCTTGAGGAATATGGGAGGGCAAATTTTGGGGTACAACACCATACATCATGGCATGTGCATACGCATCATACAACACAATCTCATTTATTTTGAGAGCATCATTACTCAATACATGTCATACATCATGACATTACCTACGACTAACTCTTTACCTTTCAGGAAGAGATACAATCAAATTCTCACAAGTTTTCTCTGGCTCAGTCGAATCGTTGCTAAGATTTCTATTCCATTTCAAGCTATGAAGCCCGGATTCGACCGGATAATATCTTGATTTCTCCATCATACTATGAAGCCCAGAAATCGACCGGAAAATAGTTGAATCCCCAGCAAATTACTGTGAAGCCCGGAATCGACCAGATAGCAGTACAAAACACCATGAAGCCTGGAATCGACCAGATAGTAGTACATCTTAAATTCAAGCTATGAAGCCCGAATTCGACCAGATAGTATCTTGATCTCTACAAAACACCATGAAGCCTGGAATCGACTAGATAGTGGTACATCTTAAATTCAAGCTATGAAGCCCGGATTTGACCGGATAGTATCTTGATCTCTAAAAAAAGCCCGGATGTTGTATCCCAAAATTTTCCCTCTCATTTATCAAGATTTTTCTCACAAGATTTCTTTGACTCAAGGATGGATTAGGGTTTGGTCAGCTCAAGACATCTCACCATGCACTGATGACCCAAAATTAGGGTTTGATATTGCACAAGGAATTTTGTACTATCAATGCTTCATGTGACTTTCAAACATCATTATAGACCCCTAAGATTGCTCATGACAAGTTTCAAGCCTTGAACCACATTTTGGATCAGTCAATTGGACAATTGACCTAAAAATCAGTTGTATTAGGGAAAAAGTCAACCATGGCCAATTTACAGTCAAACTTCATATTTTTTGATCCACATCAACATTTTAGGCTCATATGTATCATTTTGTCAAGTTTGGATCACAACTCCTCAAGAAATTTGATCAAATCACCAAAAGGGCAAAATGGTCAAAATTAGGGTTTTGACTAAGGAAGGGCAATTTCTGATTTTTTACCTGGAAAATGACTAATTGAGTTAAAGCATGATTTCAAGGATTCAATTGCATCATCTTGACCTAATGGCATGGTTCCAAACATTACAATTTCATTGGATTGACTGATGAAATTTGCAGTCAACTGTACACTGAAAAGTCAAACTTTGACTTTTTGGTCAAAATCAAGTGCCAAGGATCACAATTCATCAAAAAATGTCAAAATGCGAAACTTGTTCATCAAGAAATCCAAGTTTGAAGATTAGGGTTTAAATTTGAAATTTTTCTTAACTTAGAAAATTTTCTAAGTATAGAAAATTTCTTATTTTTTCTCAACTTTAGGCCACTTTTTCACCATGATGCATAATGATTCAAAGAAAGTTCCCAACATGAAAGTTGTAGACCTCTATGAAATATACAACTTTGCTTCACACACTTTTCCATAAAGATGCTTGGATCTTAATATATAAATTTATGAATACATGCTCATGAACTAAATAACTTAGTGAAATTTTGCCCTAATTTAGGCAGGTTTTGGACCCAATTTCATGGAAATTTTTCACCTAGTTCTAGGAGGTATCTTGAAATTCATTTCAAAGATGAGCTATATATCACATTGAAAGCTTTCCAAAATGTCAAAGAACTCCCCAAGATCATTTTTGAGTAGGGAGAATCGAAGAGATGAAGTTGGCAATTTCTCACTTTTTGTCCAAGCCATTTCATGAAGAACAATTTTCCAATCAGTACCTATGCTGCCTAATCATGCTTTACAGGTCCCAAACTTGTTCCTTACTCCATAATTTAATTCTTACTCAATTGAAAAAGATTTAATCCAAGCCTTATAACCATTACCCAAGTTGTAATTCCATGAATGGCATAAAGTGACCATTGCCATTTTGGAAAAGCTCCACTTTTGCAAACTTTACAAATCTTGAGCATTGAACTTGTCCCCTTGGCACATACAAGTACCACAAACCTAAGGAAACTTGTATAGAACAAACACCAACCCTAAGCAAGCCAGTACAAGAATGTAAAAGCCTTGTCTTGTCATTTTGCTTCAAAAGCAAGAAAGGTGGCCAAAAGTCTATAACTCATAAACCTGTGGAAGAGTTGACTTAAGACCTTCTCCATACTAATATACAAACACAATACAACCCAAGACACGATTACTTGAAGGTTGAAACACTCCCAAACTAAAAAACACCAAAAAACTGTCAAGACTTATAGTTTTTGCATAAGCATACCAATCTCCCATTTGGCTCGTGCGTTTCAAGTCTTGACCATCAAAATATCTTACCTACTTCATATCTAACCAATATAGACCTTCATCCCTGTACTGTAACCCCTTCTCCATCATCTTCCATTTTTGTTTTCAAAGCTTGCAGGTTGACTTGGCCAAGGAGTTTCAGACACTCGCAAAGCAAGGCAAGGGTTGGATAAATTCAGGGAAGTTCAAGGAAGCTCAAGAAAGCATTAGGCCTCCATCAAAGTCACTCCAGTTCCATCCACGATTTCAACTGAAGGAGGTAAAAATATCAACTTCTATCTCCTTGTACAGGCAACCATTGGCCACGATTTGTGAATAAACAATGTAGTCCTCATTACAACGAAACTGTACATAGCATTATCTTGCATTTATTTGACCTAAGCTGAGAGAATTTAGAACTTGAAGTTTCTGAAAAAATTAGGTTTAAATTTAGGGCTTTTAAAATTCTCTTTGATCTTTGATTGTTAGTTTACATAACTTGTATGGTTAGAATCGTGAGATCAAATACTATAACTTTCATGTTATGAGTTTTCATTTTCATGGAAGAATGAGAGAGTTACAGGGCATCCGGCCAGCTTGGGGAAGAAGATGAAGTACAGGGCAAGAACTTTGTTCATGTTATGTTATTTTTATTTCACTTAAGACAATGGATGTACAGCCACCCCAATGGTAAAGTAGCACGCTGGTAAGACCCATGTTCTGGATTCGAACCTGGGCGCTACTTTTGTTTTTTTCACATTTTTCCTTCTTTCAATTTTTCTAGTTTTTTGCAGGTTTAGGCCTTACGTTGGGCTTAGCTTTTTTTCTAACTCTCACCACTGGATTGTTCAGAACACCCCCCTTGCCCAACTATTTTTTCATTTTTATTTTATTTGTTTTATTTTCATTTTTAGTTTATTAAATATTTTCTTTGATGCATAAAAATCCTAAAAAATGTAAAATTCATACTATTGCATTTTTACTTCATTTTAGTTTATTTTTCACATAGAAATATATTTTATTTTTAATATATATATCATATATTTTCTTAATAAACTTGTAAAATACAATTAAAACATGTTTAGTTTAATTTATATTTCATTCCATACTTATAAATATTTATTTTTGCATATATAAAAAACTTTATATTTTTATACAATATTATTTATTATTTTAATATAAAAAATACATAAAAAATGATACATATGAACTTCAATTTCTTTTAAAATAGAAATTAGGGTTAACCCTTTTCTAAGAATTAATTTCTTTATTTTTTAGGATTAGGTTAAAATTTTCTTTTCACATGAACAAAACAAAACAAAAAATCTTTTCTTACATGTACATTATATTGCATCTTTAAATATTGTATTTTATTTATTCTAATTCGTACACATTCGATTTGGTTGTAATAATTTATTTAGGTTTACATTTTTGCAAATCCCCATTCAAATTTGTATTCCCCCCTCCCATAAAATTGTTGTAATAGCTTAGTAATATTTACATTACGCAATTTACCGCTTTACATGCCATGATTAGTAATTAGGGTTTGTATGATAAGATCAAAACAAAGCAAAATAGAAAACCCTAAATACAAGATAAAACCAAAGCATGAAAATGATACACTTGCACACAAGCATCCTTAGGGTTTCTCCACTTGGTTGCCGAAAATAAAAATGGCCATATTACGCATGCGAAGTATCTTGGAAAAACAAACAAGTATAAGATCATAGTCCCTCGATGACGCTATTCTAAGTTGCCTTACAAAAATGATCTTGGTCCCTCAAAAATGCTAAGATACTTTGCAATATTGCTAATCATGGTTATACGATGACCCACGCCCATCCCGTTTACATCCAAAGATAGGGTTGCTTACCAAATCAATGGTAAGACAACAATGTCAAAGGAATAGAAAATGCATAAGAAAGACATTTGAGTAGATAGATTACTTCTAGTTACTTGCTCTATTATCAAATAAACATCCTTGCTATTTTCAAAACAAACACACACATTTCAAAAACATCTTACAAATGTTGAAAACATTTCCAAAAGACAAACATCTTTGTATACATTCTTAGGAACGAGAATCATTACAAAGATTTCCTAAACGAATGGCCTCTTTTACAAAATACTTTTAAAACCACACCAAACACATTTTCAAACAACAAAAGCAAGTGATCTAAGCAAGTAACTAAGAGCCCATGGAAAACCATGGATGAAAAGGGTGCTAATACCTTCCCTTTTCATAATCTACCCCCCGAACTCAAGAAAACATCTCAAAGGTCTTTCATGTGCTTTTTCACCTTTCCTTTTGGATAAAAGAAAAGTCGGTGGCAAATCTTACTAAATGCAACACTTGCGATAAAACGCAAAACCCTCAAGTCAGTTCTTCCATCGTATCACACACCATGAAGCTTGGAATCAACCAGATAGTGGTACATCTTAAATTCAAGCTATGAAGCCCGAATTCGACCGGATAATATCTTGATTCCTCCAAGACACCATGAAGCCTGGAATCGACCAGTTAATGGTATAAGACGCTGTGAAGCCTGGATTACAACCAGATAACAACAAAGAATACTACAAAGCATGGAATCGACCAGATAGTGGTATATCTTTAATGCATGTTATGAAGCCCGGATTTGACCGGATAATATCTTGAGTTCTCTAAATACCATGAAGCCTGGAATCGACCAAATAATGGTATAGGACGCTGTGAAGCCAGGATAACGACCAGATAACAGCAAAAGACACTGAAGCCTGGACTTGACCAGATAACAGTATAAGACACTGCGAAGCTTGGATTTCGACCAAATAGAAGTTTACTTGGCCAATTACTAAGAAGCCCGAAATCGACCGGATATTAGTATGCCTTAAATTCAAGTTGAAGCCCGGAGGCGACCGTATAATAACTTAATTCCTTCTGAAGCCTGGATTACGACTGTGATCGGTGGAAATAGAATTGACTGTTTTTTTAAGCTGGTTTTGCGAAATGTCGTGGTAAGCAAGAGTCGCCACCGTCTTTTATGTTCTCCAACATGGAAAGGACAAAAGCACAGCAAAATTCCTTATTCGAGATGTCTCTCGGTTCGGGAGGTAGATTTATAGAAAGGGAAGGTGTTAGCACCCTTTCTATCTATGGTTATCCACGAGCTCTTAGGTACTTGCTCTTATGTTTTCAAAAATTGTTTTATTTTCAAGTGGGTGTGGGTTTTGAAAAAGTTTCGTTTGAAAAATTTCTAAGTAACTCTTGTATCAGTCCTCAAGAGTGTATGAAAAATTTGTTTGAAAACTTTTAGAAAGTGTGAAGTGTGAAAAGATGTTTTGTTTGTTTGAAGAGAGCAAGTACCTATGAGAATCTACCTACTCTAAGGAATTAAGCTGTGTAAGAGTCCTTTAGATAGTGTTATCCCACCATTGAGAGGTAGGTAGCACCATCGTTGGAGGTGTTCGGGTCAATTCGATTATTGGGACAGTATGGTCACCAAAGCAACGGTAGGACACCTTAGAAGTAACCCTAATGTCCTAGATCCTTTGCATCCGAGGCAACCGTTTTGAGGCAACTGGATCTTAGACAGGAGGGCAACCTCTAAAACATCCTATACTTGATGACCACGTTTCGAGGCAACGAGTGAAGCGTACCCTAAGAGTGGCATGTGCTTTGTGTGTTGTTTTTCAGTTAATTGTCTTTGTACATGTTATTTGTGAGCTACGGATTAATTTTATTTACATACATTCTTTCATGCATTTAACAGTTAGGGGTGTGGAAAGTAAATTGTAGAAATGTAAATTCTAACTATTACAAGGCGCGGGTCTATACATCGCCAAAAAACAAAGACCCGTTTTGATAAAGTGCGGAAAGTAAAGAAAGCAATAAACCTAATTACTATTACATTCTTGAAAGCAATTACATAATAATCAAAATAAAATGCGCGCGAATAAAAATTAATCGGGAACGTTCTAAGGGTTTTGACCCTTTTAAGAAAAGAAATTGATTTTTTTGTCTTTTTTGTGATTAAATGAGATTAAAACTAATTGTTAAACTAATTAATTAATTTATTAAAAGAAAATATTTTTTGTGTTTTTTATGTTTTTTTTAATGAAATAAAATAAAAGGAGATAAAATTAAAAGTTAATTAAAAACCTAATTCTAAACTTATTTTAATTATTAAGAAAAAAGTTAAAGTTGCCTAATTAATAATTAATTCAATTTATTAGTATTCAAAAATAAAAAGAAATTAATAATAATAATAATAATGTTAATTCTTTTTTTGATTTTTTTATGAAAAATATTAATTAAGTTAATTGTTAATAAAAGAAAAATAAAAATGAGACAAATAAAATATAAAAAATGAAAATTGCAAACCCAAGGGGGTTTTGGGCCAGATTGGAGGGTGTGATTGGAATTTGAGGCCCATTTGAATCTTTAGCCACGTTGACTCTTTCTGGTTGCCTACGCCCATGTTGACTCCTAAGCATGGTGAGGTCCACCTCCTGGCCTTCAGATCTATGAGAGAGGCCACCTGGCGCTTGGGTCTGTGAGGTGTATGGTGCTCCACGTTTGGGAATCTGCACAAGAATACCTTAGAAAAAATGACAATGAATTATGGGGGGACCTGGGAATCGAACCCAGGTCCCAGAGATTACAAGCCACGTTTCCAGCCACTGAACCAATTGAGCATTTTTGTTAACATAACTAACAAAGAAAATTAAATAAGAAAACAAGCGCTATTTTGGAAACTAACAAAAATCCGCGCGTTTACTTGAACTGGCCAACCACATGGAGGCACGTCCTTCATTTTCTTCGTTTCTTGTAAAAATATAAAGCAGATAGCGGGGGTTTTAACCCCCCACAAAATGCAACATTGAAAAATAGCGAATAGGCATAGGTGTAAGATAAATTGGGCGCGAGTTATGTTTCGTGTTCGTTTCCTCTAGTCGGTTTCAACCATGTATGTCTTGAGGTTTAATTTTACAGCATGTGTAAAGCCCCAATTCTAAACCTTAAGAACCCTAAAATGTTTTAATGGCAAGTCACGATTTTGTATGTTACACTGCAATTAAACCATGCCAAAAGTTCCCTGTGCATTCATACAGTACAAAACAAACAAGAAATTGGGTTAATAATGCATGGAATATGGATTTCAATTCTCAAAATAATTGACAAACCGTGGGGGCGTGATAAGCGATTCTTTAAGGTTTTAGGCTTGTTGATGATTGCAAATCGTGCCTGGGAGTGTTGGGAGTGTGTTATGGATCAAAAGGAAGGCTTGAATTATGCTGGAAAGTGGTTTTCAGTTTGTGATTTTTCTTCAAGTTTTTTGGATTTGCTTTGGTCGTTTGAGAGAGTTCTAGGTCCTCAATTCTATTGGAGAGGCTTACATATATGTTAGTCAATGAGAATCAGTCACTATAATGCACCTTTAACCCTTGCAATGAAGTTTGAGATTTTGCCATGACCACCATTAAACAACTTGCCATTTTTGCTTCCAATTTAAATTCCATGCTCATAATAGGCCTTGCACGAATTTGGTATATGGATTATGGTGTATCAAGGCCATTCAAAACACAAAATATCCCTTAATTAATTTCTTTGATTTTTATTTGAATTTTAAAGATTTAAAATGAATTAAATCAAATAAAATTAAATAAAAATAGAAAAATTAATTTTTAATCTTGAAATAAAACATGGGACACGTGGGTGGCATGGAAAAGTTGAATCAAGTGGGAAAAGTGGGCCCTTTTTGTCAAAAAATGAAGTTTCATGGATAGTTGACTTTGGCCATTTCACAAAAATTTCCCAACTTCTCCAATGCATATCTTGCTCAATTTTGATCATATGAACATGTTCTTGGACATTTTGGAAAGGTCTTGAAGTCCTATAACCAATGCCTTTGGTCCCATGTCATTTTGATTTGCCAATCTCAAGTTATGGTCTTTGACTTAAAATGCCTTTTTGTTGACTTTTGAAAATGACCTATAATGTTGAAATTGATAACTTTTTGTGAGAACATTCTTGGATTTGGAATGTGAAGATGAATTGTAGGAAATGTCCTCCCCTTCAAAATGAGAATTGGATGGGATTTTTCTGATGAACCATGAAAAAGTTATGCCTTGGTCAAGTTACAGTTGACTTTTCAGCATCCAAAAATAGAAACTTTTGACACCTTGATGATTTTTGAACCATTCTTGTGGAATCATGGTCAAGACTTGACCAAATGATGATTGTGGCTTCAAAATAAGATGTTGACCAAAAATTTTGCCTTTTGACTGCCAAATAACCATTTTGCCCCTACAGTTGATTGTGAGGCAATTAGGGTTTTTGACTGTGCAACTTGACCTTGTGAGCCTTGAAACTTGACATTTAGGTGCTTGACAATGTATATGAGCATATGGGACTTGATTTATCCCTTGAAAACATAAACTTCTTTGCAAGAACCAAAACCCTAATTTGACTGGCTTAGGAGGGTGCTTGACTGTGTAGCCCTTGAGTAGACTTTGAACCATTTGAGGTGATGCTTGTCAAAACTTTGAAGAATATGGGAGGGCAAATTTTGGGGTACAACAGTTGCCCCTGTTCAATCTTCTTAGACCTGAGGATGTAGATTGGCTTGCGTGCCTTTCGTGGCCCGAGGGTGGAAGATGATTGAACACTAGAGTGCCCAAAAATTTGCACTCACATAGTAGAGTATCAACAGTGTGACAGCGGGAATGGGCTTACAGATACCATTTGGAGAGATGGTGGATAGGAGGATGGGCTTATAGATGCCATCTGGAGATGTGACAGAACCTTGTCGGGAATGGGCTTATAGATGCCATTTAGAACTGTGATGGATAGTTGTGGAGATGGGCTTATAGATGCCATCTAGGTGTCAATCGCGTAAGAGATTCCTTAGCAAGGACTTGCGTACCTGAGAAAGAAAGATAATTACCTGGCCTGTTACAGGGGTTGATCTTCAAACTCTTTATGCAGATATGCTCTGGCTGGATACAGGTGTCGAATCTGGAATTAGTCATCAACAGATATGCCCTGGCTGGATACAGGAATCGAATCTTCAAACTCTTCAGACGTGCCCTGGCTGGATACAGGAATCGAATATGGAAATAGTCGTCAACAAATATGCCCTGGATGGATACAAGAATCGAATCTTCAAACTCTTCAGACGTGCCCTGGCTGGATACAGGAATCGAATCTGGAATTAGTCATCAACAGATATGCCCTGGCTGGATACAAGAATCGAATCTTCGAACTCTTCAGACGTGCCCTGGCTGGATACAGGAATCGAATCTGGAAATAGTCTTCAACAGATATGCCCTGGCTGGATACAGGAATTGAATCTTCGAACTCTTCATACGTGCCCTGGATGGATACAGGAATCGAATCTGGAAATAGTCGTCAACAGATATGCCCTGGCTGGATACAGGAATCGAATCTTCAAACTCTTCAGACGTGCCCTGGCTGGATACAGGAATCGAATCTGGAATTAGTCATCAACAGATATGCCCTGGCTGGATACAGGAATTGAATCTTCAAACTCTTCAGACGTGCCCTGGCTGGATATAGGAATCGAATCTGGAATTAGTCGTCAACAGATATGCCCTGGCTGGATACAGGAATCGAATCTTCGAACTCTTCAGACGTGCCCTGGCTGGATACAGGAATCGAATCTGGAAATAGTCGTTAATAAATATGCCCTGGCTGGATACAGGAATCGAATCTTCAAACTCTTCAGACGTGTCCTGGCTGGATACAGGAATCGAATCTGGAATTGCGATAGTTGATAGTAGTTATCTTTGGATTGATCTTTTTCCTGAAAAGGTAAAACATCAGTTGTATGCAATGTCATGTTGTATGAAGTGCATGATGTCATGATGTTCTCAAAAACAAATGAGATAGTGTGTTATGATGCGTATAAGCATGCGTCTTATATGAAGATGTAATGTTTATGAATGTATTTTCGTCTAGGAAAATAAATCCTTGACGAATGCCGGGAAGCTGAATCCTGGGCTGATGCTGAAGAGTGAAGTTCTTCATTTCCGCTGGGGATGTTGATTGTAAGAATAAACCGGTAGGAGAAGATGACTCCGTTGGGGGAATAAACTTGTTGGAGAGATTACTCTGCGGGGAATACTCTGTGGGAAGAGATACTTCGCTGAGGTTTTGATGAGAACTCCGCTGGGGATTCTTTTGATATGTTATGTTGGAAGATTTGATGAACTCCGCCGGGGATAGGAAGAACTTCGCCGAGGACGATCTTTCCATGTTTTTTAGCTAAGGATAACCCAGTTATAAGCTCTGGTGAGGAATAACTTTTGAATAATTTCGGGGAGACGCGTCCGTACTCTGTAGAGGATAAGCTTCCAGAATCTACTAGGGATAAGCTTCTTACTGGGGAGACTGATTCAACTTTCCTGGGGAGACTTTTGAGACTGCACTAGGGTGTGGCTTCACTAGGGTGTCTTGTATTCCGCCGGGGAACAATCTTATATTAAGACTGCCGGGGATGCTTTGCTTAGGAACGTCTGTATACTCCGCTGGGGAATATTGAGATCTCTGGGGATACCCATCTTCCTTAAGGCTGACTGTAGGCTAACTCTGCTTGGGGAGAGTGTTGCTGACTTGCTGGAGATGTTGTGCCTTTTCAGGGTTGATGGGCGACCAACTATGCTCGGGGAGAGTTGTTGAATCTTGTCTTACTTAACGGGGAGTGAAGGTATCCTGGTTACATTCTTCATCCGAACCTACCTTAGTACCTTGGTGGACAGAGCAACTTGTACAGTTTTTATTGCCCCGGTTTCTGCGGGAGAAGATACCTATGGAGGAGCTTGATGACAAATCTTCTGGTAGACAGGTGACGAGATGTCGGGACATAGTCGTACGCTTTGATCCCTAATTTTTTCCTAGACCGCCCTTTCGGGTTTTCAGTCCATCGGGATACCCTTTTTTGCCCAAGCCGCCTTTACAGGTTTTCGGCTTGCCGGGTGTACAGATTTTTTCATTTTCATCCCTTATTTTTGCCCGAACCCTTTTGGTTCGCCGGGAAGCCCTTATTTTTGCCTAGGTGTGTCAACCTAGCGGGTCTTTGATTGCGCGTAGTATTTTTCGACTATGTCCGTGCTCAGAATGCAGGGAGTTGTCACCGTCAGTAGTGTAGTGTTACCATGCCACCAGAAGATCTTCGTTTGATCGTCCAATGCCCCAAGTGACTCAGGCGGAGATTTTCCCCTAGTTGGTTGGCCTTTTGAGAGATTCTCCGAATCTTGACTTAACTGCCCCAGATGATAGACCATGATCATGTCATGCCCCTTGATTGAAGGTGCTTTTGTTCATTAGGCATTCGTCGTGCGAACTTCTATGTTGTTCAAACAAATAGTCATATGTAAACAATGTCATATTAAAAATGCAAAGCTTATGTCTGTTTCGAAGTTTTATGAAAATGTATTTTTTTCAGTAAGACCAGCAAATTTTGTAAAATGTGATGTCAACTCAAGATTTTACAGCGAGCCTTAAGGAGTCAGGATACCTTTGGTAACAGTATGCTTTCGAACTAACCCATGCTTCAGCTAGGACTTTTAAGGGTTGTAACGTGGCCTGGTTCACGGTTTAAGAAACAAAGGAAAAGGCTCAAATTATATTTGTACCCACCCGCTCTTCGTGATGTTCTTCAAACCTAAACTCAGTTGATCGTGCGTTAGACCTTGTTTGAGTCTTTTCTCGGATATTCCAGTGATGGTTCGGATATTGACAGTTTATTGGGAATAGGCAGTCATTCCTTTTTTGGTTGAGGGTTTGTAGGACCTCTTTCTTTTTTGATTTCGTTATCCCTAGTTTTTGCCTGAACTGTTTCTTTCATGATCACAGTCAGCGGGATGCCCCAGTTTTGTAAGTCTTCTTCATAGGTTTTGACTTAATGGGCTTTTATTTTTGGGAGATAATGACTGCCCGTCCTTATGATTATTGGAACCATCACTGTCTTTTGTTTTGTAAGGACTTTTTTGGTGTCATTCGTTGGGCACTTGGATCAACTGAGAGAACTACCCTGCCCCAGGTTATGATTAAGGGTTTAATTTTTTTGTGAAAAGAAAACTCCTACTTCTTTGGCTCAACAAAGGGGGTAACGAGGGATTATCTTCCTTATAACTCCAGTGTTTAGGATTTGAAACAATGCATGTACCTCATCAGTGGGGTCTATTCAAAAGCATACGGTAAATTGTGGTATCGTTTTCGTCATCGTCCCTCAAGAGGCTTAGAATTTTTCAATCAAGAGTTGATCATCACAAAAATATGAAAACCGTTTGCGTATAGTGAATACGAAATAATTACTTCAAAATAGACATGTGTAATGCATTAATGAAATAACAACGTTTGACATGAATACAATGTTGGAACAATCAAAGAAAAAATACAATTTGAACATTCGAATGAACAAAAAATTTCTAATCCTAGCCACGTTTTGGCAAGGGAGAAGTGATCACATTGGGAGTCTCTGAAGAGTCGAACCGGACTTCCTTTGCGTCGATCAGATCCTGAACCTTGTTTCTCAAAGTCCAACAATCATCTGTAGCATGCCCCGGGCTGTCAGAATGATAAGCGCAGCGAACATTGGGGTTATACCTTGAAGGTGTCCTGTTGGGATTCTTAGGAGGGTCCCTTAGAGTTACCAACTTGGTCTCCAGCAGCTGTGACAATATCTGGGACAAGGTCATGCCGAGGGGAGTGAATTGCCTTTTAGGTCTCTCTTCCCTTTGTTGGTTGCGATATTGAGGAGCACCGGCCGGTTTTGAAATAACCACCGCGTTGACAGCACTAGATTCTTTCTTGGATGGTTTCTTCTCAGTGTTCGAGGAATCACTATTCTGTATCTTCCCCGACTTGATACCGGCTTCAATTCTTTCCCCAGTCAAGATTAGGTCTATAAACCCAGCAGAAGAATTTCCAATCAGATGGTTGAAGAATGGACCAGATAGGGTCCCCAGGAACATATCCACAAGCTCACGGTCAGTCAATGGTGGCTGCACCCTGCCCGCCAAGTCTCTCCACTTTTGCGCGTACTCCTTAAAACCTTCACCCGTCCCCTGTGACATACCCTGGAGTTGGGTACGCGTAGGAGCGAGGTCGGCATTATATTGATACTGCTTATAAAAAGTAGTTGCCAAGTCTTCCCAGTTACGAATACTGGTTCCATCCAGCTGATAGAACCATTCGAGCTGAGTCCCTGAAAGACTTTCCTAGAAGAAATGGATCCATAGGTTCTTGTCTGTCGTGTAAGGCTGGATCTTCCTTGCGTATGAACGGAGGTGCAACTTAGGACAAGAAGCCCCGTCGTATTTTGCAAAGGCATGTGCTTTAAACTTGTGAGGGATCACCACCCCAGAAGATAAGCCTAGGTCTCCAAAGTCCAACCCGGGCACCTGTTGAATCTCCATGGAATTTAGACGGTCCTCTAGTTTCTTGTACCTGTCCTCAGCAGGAGGGTACTGTTCATCATTGAAATCTGTCTCGGTGTCAGAGACTACGGGACTAGGAACCCTTCCCTCTTGGTGACTGCCTTCCCCAACAGATGGAGTAGTCCACTCAGCTTCATACTGCAGTGTATTCCCAGATCTGCGTCTAGGGTTAAACAAAACAGTCCTCTTCTTCTTCTTCAAAAGCAAAGTCTTCAATTCCTGTTGTCCCTGGGCTAAGCTCATGACCAGCTCCTGGAACTGGGCATTCTGGGCCTGGAGGGCCTTGATAGCTTGTTCATTGGATGATTCAGGATTCATGATGACTGCTGAAATAAACAGCGAAGAAGATTAAGCAACCTGTAGAAAAGAGTACCTGTAATGCAATGATATGTATGTGTGATCGGTGGATCTGGAACTGACTGTTTAACGCTGGTTCGCGAAATGTCGCGGAAGCAAGAGTCGCCACCGTCTTTTATTTTCTCCAAATGGAAAGGACAAAAGCACAGAAAAATTCCTTATAGAGATTGCTCTCGGTTCGGGAGGTAGATTATAGAAAGGGAAGGTGTTAGCACCCTTTCTATCCATGGTTATCCATGGGCTCTTAGATACTTGCTCATTTGTGTTTTCAAAATTGGTTTGTTTGCTTTTCAATGTGGGTTTTTAAAAAGTTTCTTTGAAAATTTCAGTTCGACTCTTGTATCGGTCCTCAAGAGTGTTTGAAAAAATGCTTTCGAAAGCTTTTTGAAAATGTGTTGGTGTGAAAAGAGTTTTTGAGTTTGTTTTGAAATTAGAGCAAGTATCTAGAGTGGTCTACCTACCCTAAGGAATTCGTCTGTGTAAATGTCCTTTAAAGTAGTGCCATCCCACCTTTGAGAGGTAGGTAGCACCACCGTTGGAGGTGTTCGGGTCAATTCGAGGTTCGGGACATGGTGATCACCAGAGCAATGGGAAGACACCTTAGAAGCTACCCTCATGCCAGGTTCCCGGATCATGAGGACTTACTAAGACATCCTCTACTCGACGATCACCTTTCGAGGCAAGGCAACAGTGAGGCGTACCCTAGGGGTGGTGTGTGATTTGTGTGTCGTTTTCCGATATTTTGTCTTGTTCATGTTATGGGTGATCTACGCGTTATTTTTATTTAAGGCCATTCATTCTTGCATGTCATTATTTAACAGTTAAAAAGTGCGAGAAAGGTAAAGTTCTAAACTATTACAAAAGGCGCGGGTCCACATCGCCAAAATTTCCAGAACCCGATTTGACAGAAAAATAAAGACTTAAAGAAAAGTAAAGTGCGAGAAATTAATTTACAAGGCCTTGGGAGAGGTACATAAATATTATAAAGAATAAAAATAAATATGCGAATTGGAATTAAAGTTGAAACGAGGGCGTTGGACCCTTTTTGACTAAATTAAATTAAACGATTGTTAAATTAATAAAATTAAAAGGAAAAGAAATTGTCTTTTTGGTATTTTTGTATTTGATGATTTTAATGAAAAAAAAAAGAATTAATTAAAATAAAATGCTAACCCTAATTCTAGTTGTTTTTAGTTTATTAAGAAAAGATTAAATTTTAACCTAATATTTACATGCCATTTAATTATAAAAATAAATATTTAATTACTAGTGAAAAGAAACAAAGAAGGATAAAAATTAATTAAAACTAATTCTACCAATTTTAGATTTTTATTAAGAAAATATTAAGATTTTATTCCTAAATTAAAACTAATTAATTAATAAGGCTTTATTTACAAAAATACTAAAATAAAAATATTTATTATTTTTTATCTTTTCTGATTTTTTGGTGTTTTTTATATATTATGAAAATATTAAATTAATTAAAAATAATAATAATTGAAAGAAAGTAAAAATAATGAAAAAAATAAAGAATGTAAAAAGTTTGCAAACCTAGGGGGTCTGCCCCTAATTTGGAGGTTCTTCTTTAGCAATTTGGGCCCAATTACTCTTTGGCCTGGTTGACTTTTGCGCTGGCATGGATCTCCATTGACTGACGTACACGGTGTTCTCTCAATCTAGACCTTTGGATCCATCTCAATAGGCACGTGGGTGACTTGATTGTGGTGGATGCATGGTGGACACTACTACTGAAATTGCACATAAGTATTAATTGAAAAAATATATGGAAAGGGGTGAGGGACCTGGGACTCGAACCCAGGTCCTGAACATTACCAATGCTTAAGCCTGCCAATTGATCCAAGCGCGTTTTCTGTATATTAATTAATAAACAATCATTATGAAACAAAACCACGCGTTAATAATTTTTTAGCGCGAATTTTTGAACCAGCCAATTACTGATGGCCACGCACCCTTCTTCTTCCTTGGCTTATTTTTCCTGAAACACAAAAACAATTAGCAACGGTTTATTAAACGTTCCCTTAGGCCAGTTTCTGAAAAATAGCGATTAGCTCAGGGTGGCTCATAAATTGAGCGCGACCCCGTCACTGAGTTTGTATGAAGGTCCTGATGTTGATGGTCTGGGTCTTGAGTGCTGATTTTTCCTTAAGTGGAAAACCCTAATTCACAGCTTAAAAAAACCTAAAAGATGACAATGGTGGAATCGTGTACAACGCTCAAAAACACAATTAATTTACATGGTTAGCATTAGAATCAAACAATGAATATGAATCAAACATTAAAAAGTGCCAAAAACGCATGATTCATGATGTACGAATGCAAGAAATCTTCTGTACAGGGCACGTTCGTTTTACCAATTCTTGATGTTAGGATGAATGATTTTGATTGGAAATCCTTCCTTGAAGCTTCAGGAAGGTGATGGCACAAGTCTCTTTGCTTGAATCGTCCCCTAACCTTGTTTTCAGTTTTGAAGTTTTTAGGCCAAAAGTGTGAGTTTGATAATGGAGTTTATGCGCAGCTTTTTGGTTTTTAGGATTAGGTTTAGCATATATATGTACCTGTGAATGATTAGGGTTAAAGAAATTGATCCAAAACCTTTGCATTCATGGTTTGTAAGATTTGATTTTTCAAGATCTTTTTCAATTTTTTTCATGCTATTTTGACCTCAATCATATCCAATCACTTCAATTCCTTCCATATCTGATCATGCACGAATTATTGAGTATATATTATGCATAAAAAGATTGAAAAACTTAGGTTTAGTATTTTTCATGTATTTTATTTAGTTAAAATGAATTATTAATAATAAAAATCCAAATAAATAAATAAATAATTAAGAAAAACTTCCCTTTGGGCCAAGTGGTCGTGCACATGCCTTGGATGATGAATTGTGGAAGAAAAAGAGGCCCATTAGCAATTTTAGGTCATTTGAACCAATGTTGACTTTTCAAAATATCCAAAAATTTCCCAACTTCCACAAGGCATAACTTGCTCAATTTTTAAGATTTGCTCATGTTCTTGGACATTTTGGAAAGTTCTTTGAGTCCTCTAACCAATGCCTTTTGTCCCATGTCATTTTGATTTACCAATCTCAAGTTATGTCCTTTGACTTAAAGTCCCTTTTTGTTGACTTTTGAAAATGACCTATAATGTTGAAATTGATAACTTTTTGTGAGAGCATTTCTTGGACTTGGAGTATGAATATTAGTTGTAGGAAATGACTTTCTCTTCAAAATGAGCTTTGGATGGAATTTTTCTAATAATCCATGTGGAAGTTATGCCCTGGTCAATTTACAGTTGACTTTTTCAACTGTCCAAATAAGGAAACTTTTGCATCTTGATGATTTTTAAGCCAAGCTTTGAGAATCATGATCAAGCATTGATCAAATGATGTTTGTGGCTTCAAAATGATATGTTGACCAAAAATTTGAACTTTTGACTACCAAATGACCATTTTGCCCCTACAGTTGACTGTAGTGCAATTAGGGTTTTGACTGTGCAATTTTGTGCTGAAAGTCTTGAAACTTTGTATGAGGATGCTTGACCATGTTTATAGGCATGTGGGACTTGATTGGACCCTTGGAAACTTCATTTTCTTGATCAGAATAAAAACCCTAATTTTGACTGTTTAGGAGGCTCTTACACTGTGCAACCCTTGGAGAATTTTGAAGCTTGACTTGGCCATTTCTTGAAGAATATGGGAGGCCAAATTTTGGGGTACAACAGTTGCCCCTGTTCAATCTTCTTAGACCTGAGGATGCAGATTGGCTGACGTGCCTTTCGTAATCCGAGGGTGGAAGATGATTGAACACTAGAGTGCCCAGAAATTTGCGCTCACATAGTAGCAGTGATAGTGGAAATGGGCTTATAGATTCCATTTAGAGATTGATGAATAGGATGATGGGCTTATAGATGCCATATGGATGTTGATCGCGTAAGAGATTCCTTAGCGAGAACTTGCGTACCTGCAAAAGAAAAATGAGTACCTGACATGTTGCAGGATCTGGTTTTCAGATGCTTTGTATAGATGTGTCCTGACTGGTTACAGGAGCTGAATCTTTAAACTCTTCAGACGTGCCCTGGCGAGATACAGGAATCGAGTCTGGTAATGTTAGTCTTCAACGGATACACCCTGGCAAGATTCAGGCATCGGATCCTCGAACTCTTCAGACACACCCTGGCCAGATACAGGAATCGGATCTGGTAATGTTAGTCTTCAACGGATACACCCTGGCAAGATTCAGGTATCGGATCCTCGAACTCTTCAGACACACCCTGGCAAGATACAGGAATCGGATCTGGTAATGTTAGTCTTCAACGGATACACCCTGGCAAGATTCAGGCATCGGATCCTCGAACTCTTCAGACACACCCTGGCAAGATACAGGAATCGGATCTGGTAATGTTAGTCTTCAACGGATACACCCTGGCAAGATTCAGGCATCGGATCCTCGAACTCTTCAGACACACCCTGGCAAGATACAGGAATCGGATCTGGTAATGCTAGTCTTCAATGGATACACCCTGGCAAGATTCAGGCATCGGATCCTCGAACTCTTCAGACACACCCTGGCAAGATACAGGAATCGGATCTGGTAATGTTAGTCTTCAACGGATACACCCTGGCAAGATTCAGGTATCGGATCCTCGAACTCTTCAGACACACCCTGGCAAGATACAGGAATCGGATCTGGTAATGTTAGTCTTCAACGGATACACCCTGGCAAGATTCAGGCATCGGATCCTCGAACTCTTCAGACACACCCTGGCAAGATACAGGAATCGGATCTGGTAATGTTAGTCTTCAACGGATACACCCTGGCAAGATTCAGGCATCGGATCCTCGAACTCTTCAGACACACCCTGGCAAGATACAGGAATCGGATCTGGTAATGTTAGTCTTCAACGGATACACCCTGGCAAGATTCAGGCATCGGATCCTCGAACTCTTCAGACACACCCTGGCAAGATACAGGAATCGGATCTGGTAATGTTAGTCTTCAACGGATACACCCTGGCAAGATTCAGGTATCGGATCCTCGAACTCTTCAGACACACCCTGGCAAGATACAGGAATCGGATCTGGTAATGTTAGTCTTCAACGGATACACCCTGGCAAGATTCAGGCATCGGATCCTCGAACTCTTCAGACACACCCTGGCAAGATACAGGAATCGGATCTGGTAATGTTAGTCTTCAACGGATACACCCTGGCAAGATTCAGGTATCGGATCCTCGAACTCTTCAGACACACCCTGGCAAGATACAGGAATCGGATCTGGTAATGTTAGTCTTCAACGGATACACCCTGGCAAGATTCAGGTATCGGATCCTCGAACTCTTCAGACACACCCTGGCAAGATACAGGAATCGGATCTGGTAATGTTAGTCTTCGACGGATACACCCTAGCAAGATTCAGGTATTGGATCCTCGAACTCTTCAGACACACCCTGGAAAGATACAGGAATCGGATCTGGTAATTGGTCGTCAACAGATATACCCTGGCAAGATTCAGGAATCGGACCTTTAGTTGCGACCATTGATGGTAATCAATTTTGTACTTTTGTCCTGAAAAGACAAGCGTTAGTTGTATGCGATGTCATGTGGTATGACATGCGAGATGCTCTCTGAATACGTGAGATTGTATGTTCATGATGCGTATATGCATGCTATAATGTATGAAGATGTTTATGAATGTATTTTTTCGTCTAGGAAAGTAAATCCTTGACGGGTGCCGGGAAGTCACTCATGGGCTGATGTTGGAGAATAGATTTTACTTCCGCCGGGGATGATAGTTGCAAGAATACCGGTAGGAGAAGATGACTCTGTTGGGGAATAAACTTGGCGAATGGAATAACTCTGCGGGGAGGAAAGTACTCTAACGATCTTGCTGGGAAGCAATACTCTGTGGGGAGAGAGATACTTTGCTGATTTGTTGATAATAACTTGCTGGGGATACCCTTGTTGTATTGGAAGTGTTACTAGACTTCGCTGGGGATAAGAAAGAACTACGTTGACGACGACCTTTCCGTGGCTTTTGGCTGAGGATAACCCAGTTATATCCTGGTAGGGAAATAAATCTTTGAATAAAGCCGGGTTACGCGTTCGTGCTCTGTGGGGATAAGCTTCCAGAATCTACTGGGGATAGCTTACTGCTTGGGGAGATGGATTCCAACTTTCCCGGGGAAACTGGGCTGGACTCTCCTGGGGAAGTTTTGAACTGCGGGGGGAGTGATTCCTTTGAATATTTGATATACCGCCGTGGAACAATCTTTAGACCAAGATTGCCGGGGATGCTTGTTAAGGGTATATATGCTGCTGGGGAATGTTGAGATCTACTGGAGGATACCCAACTTCCTTAAGATTTGATAACTTTGCTCGAGGAGAGTGTACTGACTTGCTGGCTCACTCTCTGGGGAATTAAGATGTACTGGTTATGTTTTTTTAGCTGAACCTACCTTGGTACCTTGGAGGACAGAACAATTAGATTGCTCAGACAACTCTTTATTGCCCATGTTTCTAATGTTACCTGTAATTAATCCTTTGTTTCGTATGCAAATATTCATGAGTTAGAAAATTATTGTCAATGCATATATCACAAATTGAACCTTGGACGTTCTTCGCAAAACAAAACAGAAAAAGGAAAAAACAATTGGCCATTTTAACTGAAAAATATATTTGTATTGATTTTGAATGGCCTGTAAATAGGCGTTTTGTGTACAAGAGGCTGACGTCCTAGTAAGAGAACGCCGCCGAACAAAAGAGTTTATACAAATTTTGTACAAAAGAAAATAAAACAGCTGTGTGAAATGAATGATCCCACTGGGTTTCAATTCTGCTATTGCCTTTATAACTCCGAGCGTCTCATCACTTGATGACCTAATCGAAGATGAAGTTGACTGATCGATGCCGTCTGAACTTGATATAGATATCGGATTCTGGATGCAAAGTGATCAATGAGACATAGTATTACGCTTTATCCCTAATTTTTGCCTGGACCGCCCTTTTCGGGTTTTCAGTCCATCGGGATAACCATTTTTGCCCAAGCCGCCTTTTCAGGTTTTCGACTTGCCGGGTGTACAGATTTTTTTCATTTCATCCCTTCATTTTGCCCGAACCCTTTTGGTTCGACGGGAAGCCCTAATTTTTGCCTAGGCATGTCAGCCTAGCGGGTCTTTTTATGCGTAGTATCTTTTTACTATGTCTGCATTGGCGGGGTGAGGAAGGTCGTCACCATCCATGTTGGTTAGAATCATGGCTCCTCCTGAGAACACATGTTTAACCACAAATGGCCCTTCGTACGTAGGGGTCCATTTGCCCCTTGGGTCACTCTGAGGAAGGATGATTCGCTTGATTACCAGATCCCTAACTTGATATTCCTGTGGTCTGACCTTTTTGTTAAATGCCCTGATCATCCGTTTCTGATACGTCTGACCATGACAGATAGCAGCAAGTCTCTTCTCATCAATAAGGTTTAACTGATCAAGTCGTGTCTGGATCCAATCATCTTCATTCAGATTTGCATCCTTCATTATTCGGAGCGAGGGTATTTGCACTTCGATCGGTAAGACTGCCTCCATGCCGTAGACCAAGGAGAAAGGAGTTGCCCCGGTTGACGTCCTAGCTGAGGTACGGTACCCATGTAGAGCGAACGGTAACATCTCGTGCCAATCTTTATAAGTCACTGTCATCTTTTGCACGATTTTCTTGATATTTTTATTTGCTGCTTCTACAGCCTCATTCATCTTCGGTCTGTAAGGAGAAGAATTGTGGTGCTGTATCTTGAACTGCTCGCAGAGCTCAGTGATCATCTTATTATTCAGATTGGTACCGTTATCTGTAATAATTCTCTCAGGGATGCCGTATCGACAGATCAGGTTATGCCGAATGAACCGTGCCACAACAGTCTTGGTTACTGTAGCATAGGATGCTGCTTCGACCCATTTTGTAAAATAATCAATCGCCACTAGGATGAAGCAGTGCCCATTAGATGCCGTAGGTTTAATCTCACCGATCATGTCTATGCCCCACATTGCAAACGGCCAAGGCGCAGTCAGCACATTCAGAGGAACTGGAGGAACATGCACCTTGTCTGCATAAATCTGGCACTTATGGCATGTCCTAGAATGTTGGTAGCAGTCAGCTTCCATTGTGGACCAGTAATAACCTGCCCGAAGGATCTTTTTAGCCATAGTGTGTCCACTGGAATGTGTACCAAAGGTCCCTTCATGTAGCTCTTCCATGATCCTTTCTGCTTCAGTCTTATCCACACAACGCAGTAAGGTTGAATCATGGTTTCGCTTGTACAAGATGCCGTTGCTAAGGAAGAATTTTGCCGCGAACCTTCTCAGGAACTTCTTATCATTGACAGATGTTCCTTCAGGGTATTCCGGAGCTTCCAAATATCTCTTCACCTCATGGTACCAAGGCTTCTCAGTCACCAATTCAGTCTCGAGATTGCAACAGTATGCCGGTTCGTCCAGTTTCCAGATGATGATCCGGGGAGCCTCATTGTCCCATTTGACCTTGAACATAGAAGACATTGTAGCTAACGCGTCCGCCAGCTGATTCTCTTCTCTTGGAAAGTGTTCAAAGGTTATCTCTGTGAAGTGGGGGATCAAAGTCAACACACATTCTCTGTAAGGGATAAGATTCGGATGTTTCGTATCCCACTCTCCTTTGACCTGATTGATCACGAGAGCGGAATCTCCGAAGACACTCAGAAACTTGATCCTTAGGTCGATCGCAGCTTGAAGACCCATGATGCACGCCTCATACTCTGCCATGTTGTTGGTACAATTGAAACATAGCCGGGCAGTGAGCGGAGTATGAGTGCCTTGAGGAGATATGATTATGGCGCCGATACCGTTACCCAAAGCATTGGAGGCTCCGTCAAAGTGCATAGACCATCGGGATCCTTCCTCAGGTCCTTCATCCGGTCCAGGTACTTCACAATCAGTTACTATCATGATGCTTTCATCCGGAAACTCGAAGTTCATTGATTGATAGTCATCTACGGCCTGATGTGCCAAGTGGTCTGCCAATACACTTCCCTTGATGGCTTTCTGGGTTGTGTACTGAATGTCGTATTCCGTCAAGATCATTTGCCATCTTGCTATTCTCCCAGACAGAGCAGGCTTTTCGAATATGTACTTTATAGGATCCATCTTTGAGATCAACAAGGTAGTGTGAGTCAACATATACTGTCTCAGCCGGCGAGCAGCCCATACCAAAGTGCAGCAAGTTTTCTCAAGCAGTGAGTATCGGGTCTCATAGTCGGTAAACTTTTTGCTAAGGTAATAAATGGCATGCTCTTTTCGGCCAGACTCGTCATGCTGCCCCAGCACACACCCCATTGAGTTGTCGAGCACTGTTAGATATAGTATCAGAGGTCTCCCTTCAACCGGTGGCATAAGGATGGGTGGTTCTTGGAGATACTCTTTGATTCTGTCAAAAGCAGCCTGACATTCATCATTCCAACGTACTACCTGATCTTTCTTCAGCAGCTTGAAGATTGGTTCACAAGTAGCAGTCAGGTGCGAGATGAATCGAGCGATGTAATTCAGGCGTCCTAGAAAGCCTCTGACCTCTTTCTCTGTCTTAGGAACTGGCATCTCTTGAATAGATTTGACCTTGGCAGGGTCCACTTGAATGCCTTTGTCGCTCACAACGAAGCCTAGCAACTTCCCAGATCTTACCCCGAAGGTGCACTTGTTCGGGTTCAACCTCAGCTTGTATAGTTTCAACCGGTCAAACAATTTCTACAGATGATCTAGGTGCTCTTCCTCAGTCTGGGACCTTGCGATCATGTCGTCCACATACACTTCTATCTCATGATGCATCATGTCATGAAATAAAGCAACCATGGCACGTTGGTAGGTTGCCCCAGCGTTCTTCAACCCGAATGGCATGACCTTGTAACAGAAGGTGCCCCACTGAGTAACAAATGTAGTCTTTTCCATGTCTTCAGGTGCCATCTTGATCTGATTGTAGCCTGAAAAACCATCCATGAAAGAGAACACCTTATGCTGAGCTGTATTGTCAACAAGGACATCAATGTGAGGTAACGGGAAGTCATCCTTGGGGCTGGCCCTGTTCAGATCTCTGTAGTCGACACACATTCTGACCTTTCCATCCTTCTTTGGTACCGGCACCACATTAGCAACCCACTGAGGGTAAGAAGTCACTGCAAGGAATCCAGCATCAAACTGCTTCATAACCTCGGCCTTGATCTTCTCAGACATCTCTGGACGCATACGGCGGACCTTTTGTTTAACTGGAGGGCAGTCTTCCTTAGTAGGCAAGTGATGGACCACAATATCGGTGTCTAACCCGGGCATGTCTTCGTAGGACCAGGCAAAGATCTCCATATAATCATGTAGCATCTTAGTTAACCGTTGCTTCACGCTGAGCTCTAGGTTGGCACCAATATTTACCTCTTTCCTGTCTGCCTCAGTACCCAAGTTTATTGTTTCCACTGGCTCTTCATGTGGTTGAATTGTCCTCTCTTCCTGAAGCAACAGTCTTGCAAGCTCGCCAGGCACTTCGCAATCATCTTCGCCTTCGTCTTCGGCTAAGTTGATCGGATTTTCGAAGTCATAATTGGCAGTAGCAGAGTCGTTATCAGTGAGATCCAGAGTGGATTGAAACCTGTATGAGTGAGTGTGTGTGTAAATACAGCTGTTTTGAAAAATATGTAAAGGAAAGAAAGACATAAAAGGAGCATAAGATTTGCAATGCGAGAAAACGTCCAAGATTTTCATTTATGATATATGAAATGACAATTTATATGCCCTCACAAATGAAACCACGGTGCCTCGGGTAAGACACCGGGCCGTAGAGTTTATTTATTTTTTATTACAGATAACGAAACAAAGAAGTTTATTACTGCGTAACAAAAGTAACAGGAGTATGGTCTTTGGCAATCCAATTGGTCAATCCGCCTTCGGTCGTCGGGTAGATCCAGCTATTGAATTCTGCCTCGTCCACTTCATTGTCTTCCCCAACAGCATTCACTCCTGGATTTGTAATGAGCACAGGAGGTCTTCTAGTCTTCGCCTTCCGCATAGCTTTCTGACCCTCTGCAGTAAAACCCAATCCAAATTTGTCAGTTTTCTGTGTAAAGTCGGGAAGCCTGCCCCAGTTAGCACATTCACCTTTTTGAACCACAGCCCGGGCATCCTTCAGGGAAGCCATCTTCAAAGGAACATTCTCTTCTACTGTTGTCTCTGCTGCTGCTGAAATTGGAAGCACCTCCTCGAAATGCTGAAAAGGGGTCTCAATAAACTCCCCGTCCATCTCAATGTATCTGAAGGAATTCAGATGGCTTACCATATACTCCTCCTCTCCCTGCACAGTGACGATCTTCCCTCTGACAGGGTACTTCAGCTTCTGGTGCAAGGTAGAGGTCACTGCCCCATCTTTATGGATCCAAGGTCGACCCAGTAGACAAGAGTACGATGGACGGATATCCATCACATAAAAAGTAGAGTCAAACACCTGAGAGCCCACGCGAATAGGAATATCAACCTCTCCATGAACCATCCTTTTTGAACCGTCAAAGGCCCTGACGATGATATTGCTGGGTTTTAATTCCAGGCCTTCACAATCCAAACGGTCTAAAGCCTTCTTTGGTAGAACATTCAAGGAAGAACCAGTATCCACCAATACATGTGCCAGAGTAGTGCCCCTGCATTCGATAGAGACATGCAGGGCATCATTGTGGTCTCTTCCTTTTGCAGTCAGGTCAGCATCTGAGAAACCTAAGCCATTGTCCGCCGTTAGATTTGCTACGCAATCAGTGAACTGGACTGCAGATGTTTCCTGTGGCACATGGGCCGTCTTGAGAAATGAGATTAAGGCCTTAGCATGGGCCTCTGAGCACAGCAATAAGGAGAGCATGGAGATTTTAGAGGGCGTGTGCCCCAGCTGTTCCACAACATTAAAGTCGCTCTTCTTTATAATTTTCAAGATTTCCTCCATCTCTTGTTGGGAGGCCTCAGCATTTACAGGTATCGGTGCCTCCATCCGGGCAGGCTCATCGTCAACTCCCTTTCCCCGAGCATTGGATGACTCGGCAGCAGGGGAAACAACTTGATCTGAAACAGGAACAAGTACACTTGTAGGTGTTATAAGGAGGGGTCTTCGGGTAGCAGGCGGTGCAATGTCAGGCGAGAAGAGCCTGCCACTGCGGGTAACCTTGGCTGGGCCAGTGATATCACAGATACTGGCGCCAGTGTTGAACTCTTGTTTAATTCCATTCACATATACGTCTGCCCCATAGTGCCAGGGGACAGCTTTATCAAATACGTAGGGAAGAGGCCCCGGAACGGTAATAACCACAGGTGCAACAGTCATGATTGGGACAGGCTTCTTCGGGAGAGCCTTGATTGGATTATTGAAGATGGTGACCACAGAAACTTCTTCTACCGGAACCAGCTGAACAGCAGACTTCTTAAACAGAATCTCCTTACTATCCATTAGGCTTTGGATGCCTAACTTCAGCAAGGGACAACCAGATAGGGAAACATCACAGAACAGGCAACCCTTACTGCAACCCGGAAATAAACCGGCCAGCAGTAGGTTCTTCTTGACGGTCATTAAAGGAGTAGCCAGATCATCCACAGAAACAGCGTACACTTCTTCATCGACAACATTCACCCCATGCTGAGGCATAGGAGCAGTCACCACATTCGGCCTCTCAGGCGCTTCGAACTGTATCTCCTTCGCATCGATAAGGTCTTGCACCTTATTCCTTAATGCCCAACAGTCATCAGTGGAATGCCCCGGGCTATCAGAATGATAAGCACAACGAGCATTTGGGTTGTATTTAGGAGATGTAGTATTTGCAAACTTCGGAGCCTCTCTGACGGTTACTAAGTTGGTTGAGAGCAAATGTGGTAAGATCTGCGACAAGGTCATACTCAAACGGGTGAATTCCCTTCTGGGTCTCTCAGCCCTTGGTTGGTTAGCTTGCCGAGGAGCGGCTGCAGGCTTCGCAATCACCAATGCGTTGACAGATTGGCGGCGCTCTGGTTTGTCTTGTCTTCTAGGCCCATACACCACACTGGCCTCTTTTTTGAAGGGTTTCTTCTCTGAACCTGTAGATGCACCCTTTGGAATCTTACCAGACTTCAACCCAGCCTCAATTCTCTCTCCAGTCAGAATCAGATCAGTGAACCCTGCAGACGAATTCCCGATAAGATGGTTGAAAAATGGCCCAGATAGGGTCCCCTAGAACATGTCTACCAACTCCCGATCAGTCAACGGAGGCTGCACTCTGCCTGCCAGATCCCTCCACTTCTGAGCGTACTCCTTAAAACCTTCACTTGAACCTAACGACATACCCTAGAGTTGGGTACGTGTAGGGGCAAGGTCGGCATTATATTGATACTGCTTATAGAAAGCAGTAGCCAACTCCTCCCAGTTACGAACCTTGGTCCCATCCAGCTGATAGAACCATTCGAGATGAGTCCCTGAAAGACTCTCCTGGAAGAAGTGGATCCACAAATTCTTATCCGCTGAGTACGGTTGAATCTTCCGAACATAGGACCTGAGATGTAGCTTGGGGCAAGACGCCCCGTCGTACTTAGTGAAAGATGGTGCTTTGAACTTATGAGGAATAATCACACCAGTAGGCAAACCCAAATCTCCAAAATCCAGCCCAGGTACCTGTTGGATCTCCATAGCATTCAACCTATCCTCCAGTTGCTTGTATCTGTCTTCTGCAGGAGGATACTGCTCTTCATCAAAATCAGTCTCGTTGTCAGAGACTACCGGACTAGGACCTTTTTCTGCTTGAGGAGTACTCTTGCCAATGGAAGAACCAGCCTCTTCATTCTGCAAAGTGTTGCCAAACCTTCGGCCCGAGCTAAACAGAACAGTTCTTCTCTTCTTCTTCTTCTCCTTCTTCAGGAGCAGAGCCTTCAGCTCTTCTTGGCCTTGAGCCAAACCCTTGATTAATTCCTGAAATTGCGCATTTTGCGCCTGAAGAGCTTTGATGGATGTCTCAGTTGATGATGAGTCAGGATTCATGATGCTGAAATAAACAGCGAAGAACGGTAAGCAACCTGAAAAGAAGAAAACCTGCTATGCACATGATGAATGAGATGCGTATGAATTATGTTTTCAAAGACAATCGGGAATCAACTTTGTAAACAAAAAGGAACACACTTCATTAGATTCAACTTTGCAACTGAAATTATTCAACAGGTTGCCCTTAGGTGTTACATGAAAGGAAAATACTGAAAAAGGGAAATAAAACTGCAAAAGAACATCCGAAGCTCCTTATTGATCCCATGGTCTCCTCTTCTCAGTACGGACGTAGGCATTCAGAGCTCTCTCATTCTCCAACTGCTTTGTCAGCTTCTGGATCTTTAATTCCTGCTCGTTGAACTTTTCCCGGTAAGAATCCCGCTCTTCTCGCAGTTGCGACCAAGATCTCTTCAATGTCTCATAATCAGTAGGTATCTGAGGAGGAAGGACAGTTGGAGGAACACCATCTTTGTCAGGACACTCAAGAATGACGGGTCTGACGGCTTCGTATGGCATACCTAACTTCTGAGCACGGACGCGAACCCATTTGTAGTAGGCTTCCATAGGTAAAGAAGTCTTTGGCCCTAACTCCTGTGGGTCAGCTTTATGAACTTTGTCCCAAGCCTTGATGAACCTACGACGCAGCTCGTCACTATCCACCTGAAACTCAAAACTGATGTGAGGCACCAACATCTCATGGGGGCCTGCTCTTCTTTCTCTTCCAAACTGACGGAGCGCTAGACATGGATTGTAAGAGATTCCTCCTTGGGTACCAATCAGAGGAACATTAGGGTATTCTCCGCATCGATCAATAACAGCTATCTCATCCAAACCTCTGCAAGTCCAAATGATGTCTTTGTCGGTGAGGGACATTAACCTATGAGCCCAACCTCTTCCTTCTTGGTTCTTCAGTACGAACTTGGGGAGGTGCGAAATAAACCACCTCACCAACAAAGGGATACAACACCATAGGGTTCCTCGTCTTCGGGTGGTACGAGCATGAAGTTGTTGCAAGATGTCACCCAAGAGAGTGGGTACAGGATTCTGAGACATAAAGATCCTTATGGCAGTGACATTGATGAAGTTGTCAGGATTAGGAAACAGGACTAACCCATAGATTAGGAGAGCCAAGATGTCTTCATATGCCCTAAAGTCCAGGTCATTCCAGAAACTGTTAGCTTTACCAATCAGAAACTTGGCCAAGAAACCCTTAACTCCGCTTCTAGTTACCCAATTGTTTGTTACCTCATGATGGGTCAAAGGAAGAGCTGCAGCAACATCCTCAAGCCTGAGGGTCTTTTCCCAACCAGTAAAGGGAGTCTGATCCAAGATAGGGATACCAAGCAAATCAGAGAACTCTTCCAGGGTAGGGACCAGCTGGAAGTCTTGAAAGGTGAAGCACTGGTACAGAGGGTCATAGAACTGGGTCAGAACGCTCATCAACTGTTGATCCCGCTTTGCAGTGACTAAACTGAGAAGAGAACCATGCCTCTGGATGAAGGAAGTGGTATTTGGAATTCTGCTAACCAATTCATCAAGCAACTCAGGTGAACGAACAAAGTTGAACCGGATAGTATTCCTTCGCACAGGCATCATGATGTCCTACAAAACAAAGCAAAGGTGAAACCCTCTTGTCTTTGAAATGGTCAGTCCTTATGCAGGATGCATGCAATACTCATGATGTTATGATGTTATGATAAAGCACACCACAAATAGATACAAAGGCAAACATGGCAAGGCACACAAGTCACACAAGGCAAGCCCCTAAAGTTTAGGCCAGCATGAGGTCTAGGTACTACCCTCTTTCAGTTTGTTGGTTCATACCTGTCCTATCAAAGTAACCGGGTTCTTAGAGGATCCCAATATCATTGACTACCCTCAATCGGTCATAACTCCAGCATCGCAATCTTTTCTTGCAGCCAGAACCATCACGAGAGTTTAGCCTCAATGGGCGTAGCATACTGATACTGTTCTAATGGCCAAGTTGTGTCATTTAAGGTTCTAAGGTTGTTGGTGCTTAATGACTCCTTAGAAGACCCATATTCTCCTCGTTGCGACACAAGGGATATCGGTACAGACCAAGGTGCCACACCAACGTAGCCACTGTTTCACCCGTGTCGGTCTACGCCGGACAGGTCCCTCACAGCTTATGCTACCTAAACAGGGTATCCCCAGATCCGGGTTAGGATCTATGTAACTCCCATGCAACCCACAAATTTAAAGCAGACAAGTCAATACAATTGAAAACACAGTTATGAACTAACCCTAAGGTACACCTCACTTTAAAGAAGTCCCCAGCAGAGTCGCCAGTTCTGTGATCGGTGGATTTGGAACTGACTGTTTAACGCTGGTTCGCGAAATGTCGCGGAAGCAAGAGTCGCCACCGTCTTTTATTTTCTCCAAATGGAAAGGAAAAAAGCACAGAAAAATTCCTTATAGAGATTGCTCTCGGTTCGGGAGGTAGATTATAGAAAGGGAAGGTGTTAGCACCCTTTCTATCCATGGTTATCCATGGGCTCTTAGATACTTGCTCATTTGTGTTTTCAAAATTGGTTTGTTTGCTTTTCAATATGGGTTTTTAAAAAGTTTCTTTGAAAATTTCAGTTCGACTCTTGTATCGGTCCTCAAGAGTGTTTGAAAAAATGCTTTCGAAAGCTTTTTGAAAATGTGTTGGTGTAAAAAGAGTTTTTAAGTTTGTTTTGAAATTAGAGCAAGTATCTAGAGTGGTCTACCTACCCTAAGGAATTCGTCTGTGTAAATGTCCTTTAAAGTAGTGCCATCCCACCATTGAGAGGTAGGTAGCACCACCGTTGGAGGTGTTTGGGTCAATTCGAGGTTCGGGACATGGTGATCACCAGAGCAATGGGAAGACACCTTAGAAGCTACCCTCATGCCAGGTTCCCGGATCATGAGGACTTACTAAGACATCCTCTACTCGACGATCACCTTTCGAGGCAAGGCAACAGTGAGGCGTACCCTAGGGGTGGTGTGTGATTTGTGTGTCGTTTTCCGATATTTTGTCTTGTTCATGTTATGGGTGATCTACGCGTTATTTTTATTTAAGGCCATTCATTCTTGCATGTCATTATTTAACAGTTAAAAAGTGCGAGAAAGGTAAAGTTCTAAACTATTACAAAAGGCGCGGGTCCACATCGCCAAAATTTCCAGAACCCGATTTGACAGAAAAATAAAGACTTAAAGAAAATTAAAGTGCGAGAAATTAATTTACAAGGCCTTGGGAGAGGTACATAAATATTATAAAGAATAAAAATAAATATGCGAATTGGAATTAAAGTTGAAACGAGGGCGTTGGACCCTTTTTGACTAACTTAAATTAAATGATTGTTAAATTAATAAAATTAAAAGGAAAAGAAATTGTCTTTTTGGTATTTTTGTATTTGATGATTTTAATGAAAAAAAAGAATTAATTAAAATAAAATGCTAACCCTAATTCTAGTTGTTTTTAGTTTATTAAGAAAAGATTAAATTTTAACCTAATATTTACATGCCATTTAATTATAAAAATAAATATTTAATTACTAGTGAAAAGAAAAAAAGAAGGATAAAAATTAATTAAAACTAATTCTACCAATTTTAGATTTTTATTAAGAAAATATTAAGATTTTATTCCTAAATTAAAACTAATTAATTAATAAGGCTTTATTTACAAAAATACTAAAATAAAAATATTTTTTATTTTTTATCTTTTCTGATTTTTTGGTGTTTTTTATATATTATGAAAATATTAAATTAATTAAAAATAATAATAATTGAAAGAAAGTAAAAATAATGAAAAAAATAAAGAATGTAAAAAGTTTGCAAACCTAGGGGGTCTGCCCCTAATTTGGAGGTTCTTCTTTAGCAATTTGGGCCCAATTACTCTTTGGCCTGGTTGACTTTTGCGCTGGCATGGATCTCCATTGACTGACGTACACGGTGTTCTCTCAATCTGGACCTTTGGATCCATCTCAATAGGCACGTGGGTGACTTGATTGTGGTGGATGCATGGTGGACACTACTACTGAAATTGCACATAAGTATTAATTGAAAAAATATATGGAAAGGGGTGAGGGACCTGGGACTCGAACCCAGGTCCTGAACATTACCAATGCTTAAGCCTGACAATTGATCCAAGCGCGTTTTCTGTATATTAATTAATAAACAATCATTATGAAACAAAACCACGCGTTAATAATTTTTTAGCGCGAATTTTTGAACCAACCAATTACTGATGGCCACGCACCCTTCTTCTTCCTTGGCTTATTTTTCCTGAAACACAAAAACAATTAGCAACGGTTTATTAAACGTTCCCTTAGGCCAGTTTCTGAAAAATAGCGATTAGCTCAGGGTGGCTCATAAATTGAGCGCGACCCCATCACTGAGTTTGTATGAAGATCCTGATGTTGATGGTCTGGGTCTTGAGTGCTGATTTTTCCTTAAGTGGAAAACCCCAATTCACAACTTAAAAAAACCTAAAAGATGACAATGGTGGAATCGTGTACAACGCTCAAAAACACAATTAATTTACATGGTTAGCATTAGAATCAAACAATGAATATGAATCAAACATTAAAAAGTGCCAAAAACGCATGATTCATGATGTACGAATGCAAGAAATCTTCTGTACAGGGCACGTTCGTTTTACCAATTCTTGATGTTAGGATGAATGATTTTGATTGGAAATCCTTCCTTGAAGCTTCAGGAAGGTGATGGCACAAGTCTCTTTGCTTGAATCGTCCTCTAACCTTGTTTTCAGTTTTGAAGTTTTTAGGCCAAAAGTGTGAGTTTGATAATGGAGTTTATGCGCAGCTTTTTGGTTTTTAGGATTAGGTTTAGCATATATATGTACCTGTGAATGATTAGGGTTAAAGAAATTGATCCAAAACCTTTGCATTCATGGTTTGTAAGATTTGATTTTTCAAGATCTTTTTCAATATTTTTTCATGCTATTTTGACCTCAATCATATCCAATCACTTCAATTCCTTCCATATCTGATCATGCACGAATTATTGAGTATATATCATGCATAAAAAGATTGAAAAACTTAGGTTTAGTATTTTTCATGTATTTTATTTAATTAAAATGAATTATTAATAATAAAAATCCAAATAAATAAATAAATAATGAAGAAAAACTTCCCTTTGGGCCAAGTGGTCGTGCACATGCCTTGGATGATGAATTGTGGAAGAAAAAGAGGCCCATTAGCAATTTTAGGTCATTTGAACCAATGTTGACTTTTCAAAATATCCAAAAATTTCCCAACTTCCACAAGGCATAACTTGCTCAATTTTTAAGCTTTGCTCATGTTCTTGGACATTTTGGAAAGTTCTTTGAGTCCTCTAACCAATGCCTTTGGTCCCATGTCATTTTGATTTACCAATCTCAAGTTATGGCCTTTGACTTAAAGTCCCTTTTTGTTGACTTTTGAAAATGACCTATAATGTTGAAATTGATAACTTTTTGTGAGAGCATTTCTTGGACTTGGAGTATGAAGATGAGTTGTAGGAAATGTCTTTCTCTTCAAAATTAGCTTTGGATGGAATTTTTCTGATAATCCATGTGGAAGTTATGCCCTGGTCAATTTACAGTTGACTTTTTCAACTGTCCAAATAAGGAAACTTTTGCATCTTGATGATTTTTGAGCCAAGCTTTGAGAATCATGATCAAGCATTGATCAAATGATGTTTGTGGCTTCAAAATGATATGTTGACCAAAAATTTGAACTTTTGACTGCCAAATGACCATTTTGCCCCTACAGTTGACTGTAGTGCAATTAGGGTTTTGACTGTGCAATTTTGTGCTGAAAGTCATGAAACTTTGTATGAGGATGCTTGACCATGTTTATAGGCATGTGGGACTTGATTGGACCCTTGGAAACTTCATTTTCTTGATCAGAATAAAAACCCTAATTTTGACTGTTTAGGAGGCTCTTACACTGTGCAACCCTTGGAGAATTTTGAAGCTTGACTTGGCCATTTCTTGAAGAATATGGGAGGGAAAATTTTGGGGTACAACAGTATGTATGCATGCAATGTTTACAAGGATCTCGCGGGGTAAACAAGAAAAATTGTTAGAATTTGAATTTTGTAGCTTGATGGAAGGAATTTCAGGTTGTTGAGAAACCTTCTTCAAGAGTCAAGGCTCACCATATCGAGTGGGTCATAGCCCCTGACTCAAGTCACCATCTTGGCTAGAGGAAAATAAATCCCCTTTGCCCCTTGCTAGACAGTTGGTTCATCATGACCTGCATCACAAACCCTTGAGATCCTTGAAATGGATTAGTCCTTAAGCAGGAGGTATGCAATGGTATGATGGCATGATGTTATGCTATGCGTGGAGTGATGTAAGTAAACCCTGTTATGAGCCCAGATTAAGGACTGTAAACAAACCCTGCAAGAAACTCATGTGTTAGATAACAAGCATGCAAATAGTCAACTTTGAAAGCACATAAGTCACACAAGACAACCCTTAGAGTTTAGGCCAGCATGAAGTTTGGGGTACTACCCTCTTGAAGTTGGTGGGCTCAAAAACCTGTCCTATCAAAAGTAACCGGGTTCTAAGGAGCTCAATATCATTGGGTTGTTTTCTATGTTCATTATTTTGATTTATCCACTGGACTGGCGATCAAAATATTCCAAGAAAACAACCCTCAATGAGTGTAGTATCGAGTATCAACCAACTTCGGACTGCACCAAAGTCAGTCATCTCACTACCCCTAAAGAGGCCAGGATGGTCAAGTAAGGTTCCTAAGGTCAGTTGATGCTTCACGACACCACGCGGCGGCCCCGTACTCTCCTTGACTTGACTCAAGGGTTACCGGTACTCACCAAAGTGCCACATCAACGTAGCAAACTGCTTCAACCGTGTCGGTATACCCCGCACAGTTCCCTCACAGTTTGTTGCTACTTTCTAAAAGGTATCCCCCAGATCCGGGTTAGGATCTATGAAACTCCCAAGACAGGCCCGTAATTTTAGAGCAATCAAAGCAAGAAATTGAAAACATGATGATGAACTATTCCTAAGGTACACCTCACTTTATTAAGTCCCCAGCAGAGTCGCCAGTTCTGTGATCGGTGGAAATAGAACTGACTGTTTTTTTAAGCTGGTTTCGCGAAATGTCGCGGTAAGTAAGAGTCGCCACCGTCTTTTATGTTCTCCAACATGGAAAGGACAAAAGCACAGCAAAATTCCTTATTCGAGATGTCTCTCGGTTCGGGAGGTAGATTTATAGAAAGGGAAGGTGTTAGCACCCTTTCTATCCGTGGTTATCCACGGGCTCTTAGGTACTTGCTCTTATGTTTTCAAAAATTGTTTGCTTTTCAAGTGGGTGTGGGTTTTGAAAAAGTTTCGTTTGAAAAATTTCTAAGTAACTCTTGTATCAGTCCTCAAGAGTGTATGAAAAATTTGTTTGAAAACTTTTAGAAAGTGTGAAGTGTGAAAAGATGTTTTGTTTGTTTGAAGAGAGCAAGTACCTATGAGAATCTACCTACTCTAAGGAATTAAGCTGTGTAAGAGTCCTTTAGATAGTGCTATCCCACTATTGAGAGGTAGGTAGCACCATCGTTGGAGGTGTTCGGGTCAATTCGATTATCGGGACAGTGTGGTCACCAAAGCAACGGTAGGACACCTTAGAAGTAACCCTAATGTCCTAGATCCTTTGTATCTGAGGCAACCGTTTTGAGGCAACTGGATCTTAGACAGGAGGGCGACCTCTAAAACATCCTATACTTGATGACCACGTTTCGAGGCAACGAGTGAAGCGTACCTTAAGAGTGGCATGTGCTTTGTGTGTTATTTTTCAGTTAATTGTCTTTGTACATGTTATTTGTGAGCTACGGATTAATTTTGTTTACATACATTCTTTCATGCATTTAACAGTTAGGGGTGCGGAAAGTAAATTGCAGAAATGTAAATTCTAACTATTACAAGGCGCGGGTCTATACATCGCCAAAAAACAAAGACTCGTTTTGATAAAGTGCGGAAAGTAAAGAAAGCAATAAACCTAATTACTATTACATTCTTGAAAGCAATTACATAATAATCAAAATAAAATGCGCGCGAATAAAAATTAATCGGGAACGTTCTAAGGGTTTTGACCCTTTTAAGAAAAGAAATTGAATTTTTTTGTCTTTTTTGTGATTAAATGAGATTAAAACTAATTGTTAAACTAATTAATTAATTTATTAAAAGAAAATATTTTTTGTGTTTTTTATATTTTTTTTAATGAAATAAAATAAAAGGAGATAAAATTAAAAGTTAATTAAAAACCTAATTCTAAACTTATTTTAATTATTAAGAAAAAAGTTAAAGTTGCCTAATTAATAATTAATTCAATTTATTAGTATTCAAAAATAAAAAGAAATTAATAATAATAATAATAATAATAATGTTAATTCTTTTTTTGATTTTTTTATGAAAAATATTAATTAAGTTAATTGTTAATAAAAGAAAAATAAAAATGAGACAAATAAAATATAAAAAATGAAAATTGCAAACCCAAGGGGGTTTTGGGCCAGATTGGAGGGTGTGATTGGAATTTGAGGCCCATTTGAATCTTCAGCCACGTTGACTCTTTCTGGTTGCCTACGCCCATGTTGACTCCTGAGCATGGTGAGGTCCACCTCCTGGCCTTCAAATCTATGAGAGAGGCCACCTGGCGCTTGGGTCTGTGAGGTGTATGGTGCTCCACGTTTGAGAATCTGCACAAGAATACCTTAGAAAAAATGACAATGAATTATGGGGGGACCTGGGAATCGAACCCAGGTCCCAGAGATTACAAGCCACTTTTCCAGCCACTGAACCAATTGAGCGTTTTTGTTAACATAAACAAATAAAATTAAATAAGAAAACAAGCGCTATTCTAGAAACTAACAAAAATCCGCGCGTTTATTTGAACTGGCCAACCACATGGAGGCACGTCCTTCATCTTCTTCGTTTCCTGTAAAAATATAAAGCAGATAGCGGGGGTTTTAAACCCCCACAAAATGCAACATTGAAAAATAGCGAATAGGCATAGGTGTAAGATAAATTGGGCGCGAGGTATGTTTCGTGTTCGTTTCCTCTAGCCGGTTTCAACCATGTATGTCTTGAGGTTTAATTTTACAGCATGTGTAAAGCCCCAATTCTAAACCTTAAGAACCCTAAAATGTTTTAATGGCAAGTCACGATTCTGTATGTTACACTGCAATTAAACCATGCCAAAAGTTCCCTGTGCATTCATACAGTACAAAACAAACAAGAAATTGGGTTAATAATGCATGGAATATGGATTTTGATTCTCAAAATTATTGACAAACCGTGGGGGCGTGATAAGCGATTCTTTGAGGTTTTAGGCTTGTTGATGATTGCAAATCGTGCCTGGGAGTGTTGGGAGTGTGTTATGGATCAAAAGGAAGGCTTGAATTATGCTGGAAAGTGGTTTTCAGTTTGTGATTTTTCTTCAAGTTTTTTGGATTTGCTTTGGCCGTTTGAGAGAGTTCTAGGTCCTCAATTCTATTGGAGAGGCTTGCATATATGTTAGTCAATGAGAATCAGTCACTATAATGCACCTTTAACCCTTGCAATGAAGTTTGAGATTTTGCCATGACCACCATTAAACAACTTGCCATTTTTGCTTCCAATTTGAATTCCATGCTCATAATAGGCCTTGCACGAATTTGGTATATGGATTATGGTGTATCAAGGCCATTCAAAACACAAAATATCCCTTAATTAATTTCTTTGATTTTTATTTGAATTTTAAAGATTTAAAATGAATTAAATCAAATAAAATTAAATAAAAATAGAAAAATTAATTTTTAATCTTGAAATAAAACATGGGACACGTGGGTGGCATGGAAAAGTTGAATCAAGTGGGAAAAGTGGGCCCTTTTTGTCAAAAAATGAAGTTTCATGGATAGTTGACTTTGGCCATTTCACAAAAATTGCCCAACTTCTCTAATGCATATCTTGCTCAATTTTGATCATATGAACATGTTCTTGGACATTTTGGAAAGGTCTTGAAGTCCTCTAACCAATGCCTTTGGTCCCATGTCATTTTGATTTACCAATCTCAAGTTATGGTCTTTTACTTAAAATGCCTTTTTGTTGACTTTTGAAAATGACCTATAATGTTGAAATTGATAACTTTTTGTGAGAGCATTTCTTGGATTTGGAATGTGAAGATGAATTGTAGGAAATGTCCTCCCCTTCAAAATGAGCATTGGATGGGATTTTTCTGATGAACCATGAAAAAGTTATGCCTTGGTCAAGTTACAGTTGAATTTTCAGCTGTCCAAAAATAGAAACTTTTGACACCTTGATGATTTTTGAGCCATTCTTGTGGAATCATGGTCAAGACTTGACCAAATGATGATTGTGGCTTCAAAATAATATGTTGACCAAAATTTTTGCCTTTTGACTGCCAAATGACCATTTTGTCCCTATAGTTGATTGTGAGGCAATTAGGGTTTTTGACTGTGCAACTTGACCTTGTGAGCCTTGAAACTTGACATGTAGGTGCTTGACAATGTATATGAGCATATGGGACTTGATTGAGCCCTTGAAAACTCAACTTCTTTGCAAGAACCAAAACCCTAATTTGACTGGCTTATGAGGGTGCTTGACTGTGTAGCCCTTGAGTAGACTTTGAACCATTTGAGGTGATGCTTGTCAAAACTTTGAAGAATATGGGAGGGCAAATTTTGGGGTACAACAACGACCAAATAAGAATTGAGAAATTGTGAAGCCTGGAGAACGACCAGATAGCAAGTTTAATCTCATCCCCCCAGTAAGTCACTGTGAAGCCTGGAATCGACCAGACAGCAGTCGGTCTTATTTTCCTCAGCAAAACACTGTCAAGCCTGGAGCCCGACCAGATAGTAGTTCATTTTCACCTCTTCAACCAAGAGATGATTCCCCAGTAAAATAACGGACGACTGAAGCTCCTAAAATTCTACCACGACAGAGACCAACATTCCTCGGTGTAGTCCTCCTCAACAACAGGTATACGGGCCCTCGCAAAGGAATCTCTTATGCGATCGACACTTCTTCTGATGGCATCTTTAAGCCCATCTTCCGACTTTAACTTCCAAATGGCATCTACAATCCCATTCCCGACATTGCAAGACGGATACCACTTCATGTGAGTGCAAATTTCTGGGCACTCTAGTGTTCAATCATCTTTCACCCTCGGATCACGAAAGGCAGACAAGCCAATATACATCGTCATGTTTAAGAAGATTGAACAGGGGCAGCTGTTGTACCCCAAAATTTTCCCTCCCATATTTCTCAAAACATCTCAAGTGAGGTCCTCAAATTGCTTAAGGAAGTCCAAGGGTTGACCAGACAAACCCTCTCCTAAGGCAGTCTACCTTAAATTAGGGTTTCAGTTTGCATCAAGATGTTTGAATCAAAAGGGTCCCAAATGCTCATTATTGTCCTAATATGTTCTCAAGATCATCCATGTCAAGTTTCAAGCCTTGCAGAGAAAGTTTGCTCAGTCAATTGCTCAAAAGCCTGAAAATCGGCTGTGCTAGGGTTAAAGTCAATTGTGGCCCACATGCAGTCAAACTTAAATATTTGTTGTCAACATTCTCACTTTGAAGTATTATTCATCATTTTATCAAGGGTTGATCATGATTCCTCAAGGATTGCTCATAATTCATCAAAACCCAAAAGTTGCTAAATTAGGGTTTTGTAGGAAAAGTCAACTCAACTTTGACCAAGCATAATTTTCTCATACTTTATCAGAAATGACCCATCCAAAGCTCATTTTGAAGAGGATGTAATTCCCTATAATTCATCTTCAGCTCCCAAGTTCAAAATATGCACTCATAAGAAGATATAAATTTGGAAATTATTGGTCATTTTGAAAAGTCAACAAAAACACCTTTTTTGTCAAAGCTTCATACATGAACATGGGAGACTCAATTTAGATTAGACCAAAAGTGTTGATTAGAGGGCATCTTAAGCTTTCTAAAAAGTCAAAGAACACATCTCTAGGGTCAAAGTTGAAGGAGTTATGCATTGGCAAAGTTGGCCTTTTTTGCAAAATTGCCAAAAGTCAAATGTGTCTCAAATTGCAATTTTTGTCAAATGGGCCCAATTATTTATACTTGCATTGAGTTTGTAACATGACCCACGACCCATGATCCTTCCCACTTGGCTTTATTTTATTTTTTTCATTTATTTGGATTTTATTTTAATTAAATCAAATAAAATCAAAATAAAATCATGAAAAATATCAAAACTAATCAAAGCTTTAGATTTTGTGCATGTTTAGGTCTCTTATACAGCTGGAAGGAGAATCAAATCTTGCAAGCTTCATTTGGACACAAAAATATTGGATTTGGCTTGATTTGGAAAGATTTACATAAGAATCAAATCATGATTCAATCATCTTAATTGAGAAAGATTTGAAGCAAGTTTGTAACCTAATTCATTCTTGGGTACATATAGAACAAGTGCAGACCAAAAGAAGGAGGATTGGAGGCGTGAGAAACTGAAAGAAAACTTGCAAAAACTCAACAAAAGTGGTGAATCAAATTTCAATTTCCAGGCCATCTCAAGCCTTCCCAGCTATCTCAATCGCTTACTGAATATCTCCGGGTCACATTGCAATCATTAACAAGCTTCATAACATCCTAAAACACGTTGTAAGTATCTCACAACATTGATACTTTCTTGAAATCAAATATCACGATTCTGGCATTTATTGCATGATTTCTTTACATATTCTTGATCATTGAATCATTTGCAAGCTATTGGTAACATTCAATTGCATTTTTATTAACTGTAGAGCAAGATGCCATAGTTAGGGTTCTTGGCTCGTTTTTGGGGTTTTTCGTTACAGGTACAATTAGCCATGGAGAGTGGTACCATGATGCTCGTGAGGTTGCAACGAGTTGATTGGTACCACTGGTATTGATTTATCGTGTGTGTATAGGATTTTGGAGGATCACAGGGTTGTACCTGCGCCCAGAAAACTATAGGTAAAAGTTCTGGACTTTTGCCAACGGAGGAGGGAAGAAGAAGGATGGCGTGGCACTCCCTGATTTGCCCATTCAAAAATTCGCGCGTTTTAGAATCCATTATTTTTTTTTCCAATATAATCATTATTTGTTGTTCCAGATATAAAAGAACCAGCCAGCCCAGCTGGCAAGCGCGCTATGGTCAGAAGCCAAAGGGCCTGGGTTCGATCCCCAGGTCCCCTTATTTCTTCAACATTATTTTGCTTTGTATAATTCCATGTGCAGGTTTCTCATGAGACCACCATACGCCATCATCCTTCAACCATCAGATCGTCCACGCGCTAGATCTAAGGATTCACAATGAAGGCATATCATGAACATCAGTCAAGCTTGTAGTATTGGATCTGGAAAGTCAATGTGGGCCAAGGAGTCTTGAGCTCAGGAAATGCAATTGGCACCCCCATTTTTTCTTTAATACCAGGCCCATTCCAATTTCTTTTCTATTTTCTTTTCTTTAATTTATTTTGATTAATTTTATTTTCTAAATCACAAATTAATTTCTTTTTTACAAAAAAAAATCATAAAATCAATTTCATCAAATTAGAATTTAGGGTTTTATTTATTTTTGTCAAAATAAATTTAATATTAGTTTAATTTAATTTTAGGGTAATTTTAACCTTTTTTGTAAATAATTAAAAATCAATTAGAAAATTAGGTTTTGTTCTTGATTATATTTTTATTTCTTTTCATAAAATAACAAAATACAAAAATAGGTCAAATTATTAATTATTTTTCTTAATTTAAATTAGTTAGTAATTAGGTCTGTATTTATTCAATTAAAACCTAATTTTCTCAAAATAATCAAAAACAACAAAAAATGATTTTTTCTTTCAATTAGGTTTAGACTGGGTCAAAACCCTAATCTTTTCTCATCCTCGATTCATCACGCACGTTTATTATTTTTACGATATTAATGTAACTGCTCATGGTATGTAATAGTTTAATTAGGATTTTCTTTTATTTATCGTTTTATGGGTTTTTGGCTATGTAATCAATCCCCCTCCCCGAAGCCTTGTAATAGCGTCGTTTTATTTCTCGCATTTTAATTTTCGCAAATGTTAACTGTTAGATGTATGATAATAGGATTACATGATAAGATTGTATGTTAATTTTAAAATGGTTAGCAAACCCTAAATGTGCAAAGATAATAACTGAAATCAAATCACTCGCACATGCGCACTCCTAGGGTATACTCTCACTTCGGTTGCCTTCGGTAAACGATCATTAAGTATAGGGTGTTTTAGTGGTCGCCCTCCTGTCTAAACAAAGGTCAAAAGTCCCGTTCGGAAAGGTTGCCTCGGAAATGTTGCCTCAAATATGGTCTTAAGACATTAGGGTTATTACTAAGACGTCCTAACGTTGCTTTAAAGATCGCACGTCCCTTTCGAATTGACCCTTACAACTCTAACGATGATGCTACCTACTTCTCAATAGTAGGATAGTGTTGTCTAAAGGAAACAAGAACAGAAACAATTCTTTTTTGAGTAGGTAGATGCTAGTAGGTACTTGCTCAAAATAAACTTTTTCACACTTACACTCTCTTCAAACAAAGTTTTCAAAAACACTTCGTAACACGCTTGAGGACTGATACAAGGGTTAAAACAAAGTAAAACAAAAGTTTTCAAAACAAACATACACAAGCAATTTTTAAAAGATGAGCAAGTACCTATGAGCCCGTGGAAAACCACAGATAGAAAGGGTGTTAATACCTTCCCTTTCTATAATCTACCCTCCGTACTCAAAATCTCGAAAAAGGAATTTTTCTGTACTTTTTTCCTTTCCAGTTGGATAAAATAAAATTCGGTGGCGACTCTTGCTTACCGCGACATTTGCGAACAAAAATGCAAACCAGTATTAACAGTCGGTTCTGCCACCGTATCACACATATCATGCATCATATCGCACACATTTCTTGCATTTATTATGCATATCCAGGTTTCTTACCAAGCTTCTTTACTTTGTTTAGCAAGATGTGTCACCATTATAATACTCGAGCTAATTTCAGAAGGAAGATGGACAACTTAGAACAAGCGAATCGCGAACTACGCGGGGAAGTTTCTGCTCTGAAGGCCGGCATGGCCAATTTCACTGCTCTGATGGAATCTTTGATGGCTGCTCAGAATCAGCCACCGAGTGTTCAGCCTCAACAGACAAAGGTTACTACTGAAGCTCCAATTGTTCTTGTGTCTGTCATTCTAGCTATTATTCAGAATCACATGCCTCAAGGTTGTCCATGGGGAATGCCAGATGTGATACGGTGGCAGAACCAGAACTGTTTTGAAATGCTGGTTTGCGTTTTGCGTTTGTGTTTTCAAAATGTCTCCGTAAGCAAGAGTCGCCACCGACTTTTATTTTATCCAACTGGAAAGGAAAAAAGCACAGAAAAATTCCTTTTTTGAGATATACTGAGTACGGGGGGTAGATTATAGAAAGGGAATGTATTAGCACCCTTTCTATCCGTAGTTATCTACGGGCTCTTAGGTACTTGCTCATCATTTTTAAAATTGCTTCTGTGTTTGTGGGATTTGAAAAGTTTTTGATTTCGAATTAACCCTTGCTTCTGTCTTCAAGAGTGTTACGAGATGTTTTTGAAAACTTTGTTTGAAAAGAGTGTAAGTGTGAAAAAGTTTGTTTGTTTTGAGCAAGTACTTAAGAGCTAATCTACCTACTCAAAAAAGAATTGTTCTATGTTCGTTTCCTTTAGACAGCGTTATCCTACTATTATTGAGTAGGTAGCACCGTCGTTGGAGTTTGAGGGTCAATTCGAAAGGGACGTACGATCACTAAAGCAATGTTAGGACGTCTAGTAATAACCCTAATGTCTTAAGATCAATATTTGAGGCAACAATTCCGAGGAAACCTTTCTGAGGCAACTTTGATCTTTGAGACAAAAGGGAGACCACTAAAATATCCTATACTTAATGACCGTTTACCGAAGGCAACCGAAGTGAGAGTATACCCTAGGAGTGCGCATGTGCGAGTGATTCAATTTCAAGTTTATTATCTTTGCACATTTATGGTTTGCTAACCGTTTTAAAGTAAATCATACATTCTTGTCATGCAACCCTAATATTCATACATCTAACAATTAATATTTGCGGAATTTAAAGTGCGCAAAGTAAAGCTAAGCTATTACAAGGCTTTGGGTATTAATTACATAGCCAAAAACAACCCGTAAAACAAAATGATAAATGAAAAGGAGAAAAATCCTAATTAATCTATTACAACTTGTGAGCAATTACATCAATATGGTAAAAATAAATAAAGCGCGCGCGCGAATAGAGATGAAGGGAAATTAGGGTTTTGACCCCGTCTAACCTAATTAAAAGAAAGAAAAAATTTGTTGTTTTTGATTATTTTAAGGAAAAAAAGCTTTAAAATACAACATCCTAATTACTAACTAAATTAAATTAAGAAGGTATTAAATTTGACCTATTTTTATGGTTTTTGGTTATTTTTAAGGAAAAGAAAATAAGAATTAAATTAAGCTAAAACCCTAATTTTCTAATTGTTTTTTTAATTTATTTACAAAATAATTAAAGTTACCCTAAAATTAAATAAACTAATTTAATTAATTAATTTTTTTTGATAAAAAAAAAACCTAAATCTAGTTGGATGAAAAATTGTTTTTGTGATTTTATTAAAAAAAGAATTAATTTTTAGGTTAGTAAAAATAAATTAATTAATTAATAAAGAAAAAATATAAAAGAAAGAAAGAAGAATTGGGCCTGAAATCAGTAATTGGGGGGGGGGGGGGGGGGGGGGGGGCGTGAATAGAAAATCTGGGCCCGAAAGAAAGTGACCCACGTTGACTCCCATGTTTCCATGTTGTGCGTTGACTAGGTCACATGATGGTCCTTCATATGCTAGCCTTCAGATCTGGCTTCCAGGAGATCCAATGGTTGGATCCTGAGGTCACATGGTGGTTGTGATACGGTGGGAGAACTGAATTGAGGTGTTTTGCATTTAGTTCGCACTTGTGCGGTTAGCAAGAGTCGCCACCGACTTTTCTTTTATCCAAAAGGAAAGGTAAAAAAGCACAGGAAAGACCTTTCGAGAATTTTCTTGGGTTCGGGGGGTAGATTATGAAAAGGAAAGTTATTAGCACCCTTTTCATCCATGGTTTTCCATGGGCTCTCAGTTACTCGTTTAGATCACTTGCTTTCATTTGATTGTGTGCTTGTGGTGTGGGCTTTGAAAGTATTTTGAAAAATCTCTTTGTAATGGTTCTCGTCTCTATAAGAACGTATACAAAGTTTTGTTTCGAAAAGTGGTTTAAAGATGTGTTTGTGAATCGTGTTTCGAAAAGTGTTTTGAAAAGAGGTTTTGCAATGGTTCTCGTCTCTATAAGAATGTATACAAAACGTTTTATCTTTTTGAAAATGTTTTGAAATGGGAGTGTAGGTGTAAAGAGTTTTTGTCGTGAGCAAGCGAGTAACTAAGAGTGAATCTATCTACTCGAAAGGTCTTAAGTTGTTATTTTCTTCCTCATTTTAGTGGTGTTATCTTACCATTGACTTGGTAAGAAGCTCCACCATTGGATGTGAAGGGACAGGCGCGAGTCAATTTTACAATCATTGAAGGCAACTTGTGAGACGCTTTAGCAATTTTTGTAAGGGACGAGATCGTTTTAATCGAAGGCAACATCGAGGATCATCGAGGGACTATGATCTTTTTTATCGAAGGGCCATTGCTAGAGTGTCTCATATTCGAGGGACATGATTATATTTTCGAGGCAACGAGCGAGGTTACCCTAGAGGTGCGTGTGTGAAAAAGTGTGTTGGTTTCAAGTTATTTTATTCTTGGATTAGGTCATCTAGCGATTGATTTTTTTTAATCTTGCTATACATGCCTAGTTACTATACAGTACATGGAAAACAGTAAATTACGGGAATTGAAATTCTATGCTATTACAAAGTGTTCGGGAATGGGGGGTATAATTGTTACAAATGGGGATGAATCAAATGAAATAGCAATCTCAAAATATTAAACAATACAACCAAATCGAATTGTTGTGCGATTTAATTAAAGCTATGACAATCCATGAGATAAAATTAACAAAGTATGAAATGAAATATTAAGTATTTACATGAAAAAAGAGAAAAATAAAACCTATTCTAAAAAAATTGATTAAATTAAAAATCTTTATTATTTTTTTGTATTTTATTAATTATGTAAATTTAAAGAAAGAAATAAACTAAATTATTGTTTTTGGTGTTTTATCATATCAATTAAATTTAAGACAAAATTAAATAAAAAAAACAAAATGATAAAAATTAACTTATAAAAACTTAAATCAATTTAATAAAATACTTTAAGTTATGTTAGTAATTTGTTAACAAATAAAAATATAAGAAGAAGAACAAATTAAAAAAAGAAAGAAATAATATGGGCTTAAGAGATTGACTTGGGGTGAGGCCCAAAAGATAGTAGATGTGTTATTTGCTGTTATCAAAACAAGCCAGGGGGTGTAAAATGCGTGGGCTTAAGGGCAATGTAACAAAACAGGCCCAAGCTCTCTAATTCTGCATAATTATTGATTAGGGATTCAAAGTAAAAGTTAGGTTTCTGAGACCCTTTGTTACAGCGGCGCCGCTCATCTCCTTCGTCCCTCTCTGTTCATCTTTTGTTCATCCTTCTGAACCCCTAAACTTCTCACTAAACGTCCCTATTTATCTTTCCGAACGAAATCCCTCTTTTCAACTCTATCTCACCACGGTTTGTATCCCCTTGAAAACCCTAATTTCTGATTTGAACCCTAAGGGAACGAAATCCGAATCATCTAATCTTTCCCCCACCCTCTGTTGCCGGAGTGTCACCTCTCTTGCTTACTAACCAAGCTCTAAAGGTTTTGTTTCTTGAAAAGGTGAAGTTCTGCTATCCTATTAAAGTTTAAACGAGTTCATTATTTTTTTTGTCTTGTTCATGTTCTTTTCTATTAATCAGACTTGTTATTCATTGAGATGTAGGAAATAGCTTTTAGGGATTTATGAGAAAGATGAAAAATTCATACCTTTTGGAGACTTTTGTGAAATGGAAAGGGATGGTGAGACTGAGGGAGGTTCTCCTTAGTGGCCGGAGATGCGTGGGGAAAGAGATGAAGATTGAAAGCCTTGGTATTTTTGACTTTCTGGTAACCTTTTTCTGTTTTCTGTGTTTTGAATGATGATGATGCTATTCGATGGATTTTGGGATTTTTGTGATTGTTGGATGTTGTTTTATCAGCTTGAATGGTTTACTGGTTCTGGAATTTGGTTTTGTGGATTTACTGGTTTTGAGTTAACATGTTTTTTTGATTTGGTTATGTTAGCTTGTTTTGATGATGTTACTATGTGTTTGGTTTTGTAACAGTTTTTGAGATTGATGATGTTTCTGATTTTGAGTTAACAGGTTTTGGTTATAGGTTTGGTATTTGAGAGTTTTTGACAGGTTTTGGTAGTTTGGCTTTGTTATAGGTTTGATGGATGATGTTACTGGTTTATGTTCACAGGTTTTGGGTTGGCAGGTTTCAGGTTTGATGTTTGGGACTTGCTGAGCTTTTTTGTTTTGTTTTGGATTGATATTGGCTCTATTACAGTTTTGAGATGGTTGTTTAATGGTGTTTTGAGTTGGTTGCTGGTTTTTAAAGGTTGTTGGTTTTGACAGTTTGGAGATTTGAGGTTTTGGATTTGTGGATTGACAGCTTGAAGGTTGGTTTTGGTTATGGTTCAGATTTGGGTTTGACAGTTTTGTAGAGGTTTGAGGTTTGACAGTTGTTTTTGATATTTGGCTTAGTATGTTTTGTTGATGGGTTGCTGGTTGTGAGTTTTGTGATGGTTGGAGACTTGTATCCTGTTTTCTGCCTTTTAGACTTGTCTCATGTTTTGGCTATTTTGCTTTGAATGTTTTTTGACAGTTTTTGGACTTTGACAGTTTTTTTTTAGGGTTTTGAAGTTTGATAACTTTTCTATGTATCTTGCTTGAGAGTTGTTTACTGTTATATTGACTCTTTTTCTGTTATCTCTATTCAAAAAGGTGGGAAAAACATCAAATTTAAATATTTTACTATATTGTTCCTTTGGCTTTTTGATGGCAGTTTTGTTTTCTAGCAATTTCTATGTATCTTGTGGCAATCAAGGCAGCAGGGTTGTGCATCCCAATAACCTAGGTGACTTCTTTCCTCTCTTCTCTCTCAATGACACTAGGAAAGCAAATTACTTTTTTCCCCTTTTACCAATTCTGAAAAGTTTTCAAAAAATGGAAAATGATGAACTAGCTTCTTGAACAAGCTTTGCTTGTTTTGACTTAGCTTATTATATTGCCATACTTCCTTTTGTTGCCTGCTTTTTACTGCTATGTTGCTGCCTCGTTTGCATTTTGTATTGCCATACTGCAGTTTGGACAATTTTTGTTTGGCTCAGCTTGCGCCTTCTGTTTGGTGATGTTGTTTGGGCAATTTGGACAGTTCAGTTTGTGCCTTCTGTTTGCTTCTGGACAGTTTTTCTATATTTGTTCTTGTTTGGATAGCTTGCTTGCATTTCTTCTTTTTGTGAACCAAGAAGAATAATCTTCTTGTGATTTGAAAATAGAGAAAATAAATTGTGATGAATTAAAATGGACCTCTGATTCCAATTTGCAAACTTTAATGATGAATAGCATTTTTTCTTTTGAAAATTCTTGCTCATGCCCAAGTAATTTTATACTAATCCATTTCCTTTCTTTTATTTTCATGTGAGCACAATTGGATGGTGGCAATGCAGGGGAAGCAAGATACTCCGTGGCAAGTATGGAAGCAAAGGAACTTCAGTCAACCTTAGGCATAGATCCATTTAGATCTTCTTTGTAATTTAGAGATAAACATTCTTGTATTGTAATCAACAATTGTACTAATTTATTTTTTAAATACCATAAGTTGTAAAACATAGAGTATTTAAAAGAATAAATTATTTTGTAACAATGTTTGGAAAAAAATGGAGAAAGTCTTATAAGATATTCTGGTGTCCATTGAAACCCTTTACTGTCAATAACTTGTAATTTTCTCTTCGTATCTTAACTGATTCTTAAAGATTCCCAATCAAGATAATTGAAACAAAATGCTCCAATATGATAATTTAAATTCCAATAATTATGTAATCTTGCAACTTCATTCCAAACAAACACGCACTGTATATTCCATTTCCTAAATAGACAAACGTTTTTTAAAAGACGCAAATCATCTGGTTAACCTGGATCAAACAATCATGAGCGTCCTAAATGACAGTCTTAGTCTATTGTCCCAAACAACCATGCCTTGAGAACAAACACTGTCTTTTCTGTAAACTTGAGAAAGCATGAAAACATGTGAAAGCCAATTGGATCTTTGAGAATTCATTTCTTTTGAGAATTATAAGAAAAACCCTAATTGTTGGTTTACTACCACAGGAGAAAATATGTCTGATCGATTCCTGAGCAAACTTGAATATCTGAGAAACCCTAGGGTTGTGTCTTCTATGAAAAATGGGAGGGAAAATTTTGGGGTACAACAGCTGCCCCTGTTCAATCTTCTTGAACCTGAAGAGTTAGATCAACGAGTTTTGTCGTTCGTGACTCGAAGGTAAAAGATGATTGGACACTAGAGTACCCATAAATTTGCGCTCGACAAAAGTGTAATTGAGGGAATGGGCTTAAAGATGCCATTTGGAGAGATGTTAGAATCTTTTTGGAGATGGGATTGTAGATGCCATCCAAGAATGTTTGTTTGTAAGTCAAAAGAATAAGCATCAGAATGGTGTCCGTATTTGGAACGTATCTGAACTGTATTTGTACTTGAATCCGAATAAGTGACAGAATGGCTTCCGTGTCTGGAGCGTATCTGGACTGTATCTGGAGGATGAAACTGAATAAGCAACAGAATGGCTTCCGTGTCTGGAGCGTATCTGAACTGTATCTTGAAATTAAGTCTAAATGAGTAACAGAATGACTTCCGTGTCTGGAGTGTATATGTATTGTATCTTGAAATTAAGTCTGAATGAGTAACAGAATAACTTCCATGTTTGGAGCGTGTCTGGAGTGTATCTGCACTGTATCGGTACTTGGAGTTTGAATAAGTATCAGGATGGCATCCTTGTCTGGAGCGTATCTGAATTGTATCTAAAGTTGAGATCTGAATGAGTGACCGAATGGCAACCTTGTCTGGAGCGTATCTGTACTGTATCTAGAATCTTCGCACATTTGTTAAAGATAGCTGTTAATCTTATCCTGAAAAGGGTAAAATGTTAGCTGAAACACAAGGTTATGTTGCATGAAACGTATGATGCAATAAAAATTTTGTATCCATGTTTATGATATATGAATGTAATGTATGTGCATGTAAGCTGATTTGTTGTATTGCTGAGGAAAATAAATCCTTGACTGCTGCCGGGGAAAATAAATCCTTGACTGCTGAGGATTCCTTTGTGAGAGTAATGCCATATACTTCTTGAGGAATCTGCTTGGGGAATCCAGAGAATTTTAATGACTTCTACTGGGGATTATTGACGGGAGTCTTTGTTCTGTCGAGAAGCAATAAAAACTCGATGGGGAAAAGCTTATTCCTGTTTGGAAAAAGTTCAGGAGCTTAGGTCCTCTGCCACTCTACTGGGGAGTTACCCTAGTTTGGGGAGAAACAAAAGTTAACCGTCATCTGGTTGATTTTCAGTCTTCAAGACAACTTGTTGGGGAAACCTGGAGAAACTTGATGATTTCTGCTGGGGATCGATAGTTTGAGCTTCGTTGGGGATTGGTAGTTGGTAGTCTCAGCTCCGCTGGGGATCTGTAGTTCAAAGTTTTGGCTCCACTGGGGATCTTAATGACGTGTTGTAGAGATTGCTTATGGAATAGCCTAAAGACGTTTTCCTAATCTTTCTACCTGTCAATAATTACTCTTTTTCATCATGTTTATTTGTAAACAGTAATTATGTTCAAATGCATATTTTCATTAATGAATCATTGGACGTTTTTGCAAATAAAACACAAGTGTAAAGAAAAAGGCAAATAGTTTTCTGTACTTTGAAAGAGATATCTTTGTATTTACTTTGAATAAGTGTTTTGTACAAAGGAGACATACATCCTAGTAAGAGGATGGTGTCATAAAAATGAGAAAAAATTTATACAAAGAAACATAGCTATGTGTAAAAAATCCCATGGGGTTCCCATTCTGCTATAGCCTCCGTAACTCCGAATATCTTGTCCATTCGTTACTTCGTCCGAAGATGATTGAATTTATAGAAGCCTCAGAGTTTGTTTGTGAAGAGATTGTCTTTAAAGTGATCCGACGAGACATAGTCATACGCTTTAATTCCCTAACTTTTGCCTGGACCGCCCTTTCGGGTTTTCAGTCCACCGGGAAACCCTTTTTTGCCCAAGTCGCCTTTTCAGGTTTTCAACTTGCCGGGAGTACAATTTTTTTTATCTTATCCCTAACTTTAGCCTGAACCGCCATTTCGGGTTTTCGATTCACCGGGATGCCCTTGTTTTGCCTAAGTGTGTCAACCTAGCGGGTCTCTTATGCGTAGTATCTTTTGACTATGCCTGCATTCGCAAGGTGTGGCAGGTCGTCGCCGTCCATGGTGGTTAAGATCATTTCCCCACCAGAAAAGATGTTCTTAATTACAAATGGTCCTTCATAGGTAGGAGTCCATTTTCCCCTGGGATCCCTTTGTGGCAAGATGATGCACTTGATCACAAGATCTCCAACTTGATACACTTGACGTCTGACTTTCTTGTTGAAAGCCTTGATCATCCGCTTTTGATACGTCTGACCATGGAAAACAGCAGTAAGTCTCTTCTCGTCAATTAAGTTTAACTGATCAAGCCGGGTTTGGATCCAATCGTCTTCACTCAAACCAGCATCTTTCATGATTCTCAAGGAGGGAATCTGAACCTCGATAGGTAAAACAGCTTCCATGCCATATACCAAGGAATAGGGTGTTGCCCCAGTTGAAGTGCGAGCCGTGGTACGGTACCCGTGGAGAGCAAACGGTAGCATTTCATGCTAGTCCTTGTAGGTGACTGTCATTTTTTGTATGATATTTTTGATGTTTTTATTCGCAGCTTCGACAACACCATTCATCTTTGGCCGATAGGGAGATGAATTATGATGTTGAATCTTGAACTGCTCGCACAAGGCGGTGATCATAGTATTGTTAAGGTTTGTACCATTATCAGTGATGATCCTTTCGGGGATACTGTACCGACAGATAAGATTCTGCCTGATGAAGCGGGCAACAACATTCTTAGTAACAGATGCGAAGGAAGCTGCTTCGACCCACTTTGTGAAGTAATCAATGGCCACCAGAATGAAGCAGTGTCCATTGGAGGTTGTAGGCTTGATATCCCCAATCATATCGATTCCCCACATAGCGAAGGGCCATGTGGCTGTTAAGACATTTAGAGGAACAGGAGGCACGTGCACCTTGTCTGCATAGATTTGACATTTATGACAAGTCCGGGAGTGTTAATAGCAGTCTTCTTCCATGGTAGACCAATAATAGCCTGCCCGTAGAATCTTCTTAGCCATCGTATGCCCGCTAGAGTGAGTGTCGAAGGTATTTTCATGAAATTCAGCCATGATCTTTTCAGCTTCAATCTTGTCCACGCAACGGAGAAGAATAGAATCATGATTGCACTTGTACAAGATGCTATTTCTCAGGAAGAACTTAGCTGAAAATCTTCTTAAGAACTTTTTGTCATTAACTGAAGCTCCTTCAGGATATTCTTGAGCCTCGAGATACCTTTTGACTTCGTGAAACCAAGGCTTGTCCACTACTTCTTCGGTATTAATCTCGTGACAGTGCGCTGGTTCGTCCATTCGTTCAATGGTGATCTGGGGAGCCTCGTTATCCCAATTAAGTTTAAACACGGATGACATTGTAGCTAGAGCATCTGCTAGCTGATTTTCTTCTCGCAGGAAGTGCTCGAAGGTAATCTGCTCGAAACTTGGTAACAATGTCAAGACATGTTCTTTGTAAGGGATGAGGTTTGGATGCTTAGTATCCCATTCTCCTTTGATCTGACTGATGACCAAAGCTGAATCTCCAAACACAACTAAAGATTTGATTCCCAGGTCTATGGCAGCCTTGAGTCCAAAAATGCACGCTTCATACTCTGCCATGTTGTTCGTACAGTTGAAGCAAAGTCTGGCTGTAAAAGGAGTATGGCATCCTTCTGGGGATATGAGTACATCGCCGATACCGTTGCCAAGAGCATTGGAGGCACCATCAAAGTACAGGGTCCATTGGGATCCTTGTTCAGGTCCTTCATATGGTCTGATATCTTCAATGTTGTCCAATGTCATGATGTCTTCGTCAGGGAAGTCAAACTTCATGGGTTGGTAATCTTCAACAGCTTGATGATCCAGATGGTCAGCTAGCACACTCCCCTTTATAGCTTTGTGGGTCGTGTACTGTATATCATATTCGGTCAGGATCATCTGCCATCTATCTATTCTTCCAGACAAAGCAGGCTTCTCAAAGATGTATTTGATCGGATCCATCTTAGATATCAGCAAAGTGGTATGAGTCAACATATACTGCCTTAGCCAGTGAGCAGCCCATACCAAAGCACAACAAGTTTTCTCGAGCAGTGAATATCTTGTTTCACAGTCAGTAAACTTTTTTCTAAGTTAATAAATGGCATGCTCTTTTCGGCCAGACTCGTCATGCTGCCCTAGTACGCACCCTATTGAATTCTCTAGGACGGTCAGATACATGATTAGCGGTCTTCCTTCGACGGGTGGCATCAAGATAGGAGGCTCTACCAAATACTCCTTGATTTTATTGAAAGCAATTTGACAGTCATCATTCCATTTAACTACCTGATATTTCTTCAACAGCTTGAAGATTGGTTCATAAGTAGATGTTAGGTGAGAAATTAACCTAGCAATATAGTTTAGGCGTCCCAAGAAACCTCTGACTTCCTTCTCAGTGCGAGGAGCGGGAATTTCTTGTATAGCTTTGACTTTGGCAGGATCAACCTTGATGCCTTTGTTGTTGACAAGGAAACCCAAGAGTTTACCGGATCGGACTCCGAATGTGCACTTGTTTGGATTCAATCTTAGCTTGTACTCCTTCAACCTGACAAACAGCTTTTACAAGTGATCAAGGTGTTTTTCTTCAGTTTGTGAACGGGCTATCATGTCATCTACGTAGACCTCTATCTCATGATGTATCATATCATGAAACAAAGCTACCATGGCGCGTTGATAGGTTGCCCCAGCATTCTTCAGTCCGAATGGCATCACTTTGTAGCAGAACGTACCCCATTGTGTGACAAAAATAGTTTTTTCCATGTCCTCAGGTGCCATTTTGATCTGGTTATAGCCTGAGAATACGTCCATGAAAGAAAATCCTTTGTTAAAGCGCTGTTAAAGGCCAAAAAAAAGCGTTGTCTTTTCCCTTTTTTGTAGTAGTGTAAACATATGACCTTAGACAACGCTTTTAAAAAGCGCTGCTAAAGGATTGCTTTAGAAAACGCTTTATCGTAAGCGCTGGTAAAGGTCCACTTTAGACAGCGCTGTCTAAAGTCATTAAAATTTTAAAAAAATATTAGAAAAGCGCTGCTAAATGACACTATTAGCTAGCGCTTTTCAAAAGCGCTGCTATAGGTCCATATTAGCCAACGCTTTTCAAAAGGGCTGCTATAGGTCCATATTAACCAACGCTTTTAAAAAGCGCTGTCTAAACCCTTATAAGTGAAAATTAAAAAAAAATAGAATCTGTGTATTCACAGTTTCACGAAAACAGAAGCAAGAAACCCTTTCTCTCCTTCAATAGTGAGCGCGAAACCCATTTCCTTCTCCGTCTCAAATCCTTCGCCGTTGTACACCGTCCTCCACCGTCTCGCTCGGTTTTCCCCCACCCACATCGGCCGGTTCTCAAGGTATGTTCTTTATTGAAAATGTGTTTAACTCCGTTGATATCCAAACTGAGTTATCCTCCTTGAAAATGTGTTTACATCCATTGATGTCCAAATGTGTTTATCTCCTATTGATGTCTAAACTGGGTTATATGTATGCATTTTAATTTTTGGGTTCTTGGTAGGGCTTGATATTTAACAGCAACATTTTTAGCATTTAGCATTATTGCATTTTCTTTTGGTTCTATATTTTGGAATAAAAAAGATGATATATATGATGGTTTTTTTTTGTTATTTTAATTGGTTTCTGAATTGTTTATCATGTTTATATTTTCCATAAACTAGTATTTTGTTACTAGTATTTTGAACCTAAATATATATACAACTTGTTTTTGATGATCCTTTTGTATTGGTGTAGTTAGGTGAAGACCATCACCGATTCGAAGAACATCAAAGCCGCATCATCCGCTGTCGACACCAATAGCCCCTTTTCTTTCTTTGGTAAGTCAAGTTCAAATTCTATCTGTATCGATCAATTAAAAAACACAATTATTTTTATATAGATATATTTATTTTTAGTCCATGTTATTAACTCTAGAAATAAATTTCTAGAAATAATTTGTTTAATTCAAACAAAAAGAGAATAATTCGTTTATAGTGTTTTTGTTTACTTGAATAAGTAGAAAAAATGGATAAAAATGGATGTTTGTCGATCGATTGTCACAAGAGTACGAGAATGGGGTATTGGAATTCGTTAAGTTTGTTGTTGAACACGCCAAAGACCCCAGTCGAATGAAGTGTCCTTGCTTGGGTTGTTGTTATGTGGGTTGGGTTAATGCAGATGGATTGAAATCGCATTTACTAATGCATGGAATTGATAGAAGTTATACGTGTTGGATATTTCACGGTGAAAAAAGTAACGACAACGTTGAACTGGGGGAGAAAAGTAGTACGGCCTATGCTTCAAACGACAAGGATACAGATATATACGATTTTGATCGAGTCGAAGAGATTGCAGATGCACTTGAAGAAGATCTTCAGGATTGTCCTTAAATGTTTGAGAGATTGGTAAGCGATGCAGAGAAACCGTTGTATAAAGGGTGCACTAAATTCACAAGATTGTCTGCAGTATTAAAGTTGTACAACTTAAAGACGGGCAATGGATGATCAGATAAAATTTTCACAGAGTTATTAGCCCTTATGAGAGATATGCTTCCGGAGGATAATGTTCTTCCTAATCGAACCTATGAGGCCAAAAAAATGTTGTGCTCTATTGGCATGAGCTATGATAAGATACATGCTTGTCAAAATGATTGCGTTTTGTTTCGAAACGAATATGCATCATTAAATGAGTTCTCTAAATGTTGTTTGTCTCAATATAAGAAAAAATTGTCTCCAGCAAAAGTCTTATGGTATTTTCCTATAATTCCGAGATTTAGGTGAATGTTTCGTAGTGAAACCGATGCAAGACACCTTACTTGGCATGCAGATGAAAGAATTATTGATGGAAAGTATCGATATCCGGCAGATTCACCACAGTGGTCAAAAATTGATAATGATTATCCTGATTTTGGAGAAGCAAGAAACCTTCGGTTGGCTTTATCTACTGATGGAATGAACGCGCATGGTCTTCAAAGAATCTCACATACCACATGGCCTGTGATTCTTATGATTTATAACCTACCTCCATGGATATGTATGAAGCGTAAGTACATGATGTTATCTATGTTAATATATGGGCCTAAACAACCAGGGAATGACATAGACGTATACTTGACACCTTTGATTGAAGATTTAAAGATTTTGCGGGAGAACGGGGTGGAGGTTTATGATGGATATAAGAAACAAGGTTTCAATTTGAGGGCGATGTTGTTTGGAACAATTAATGATTTTCCAGCATACGGGAATCTATCTAGGTATATCATTAAAGTTCAACGTGCGTGTCCTGTTTGTGAAGATGGAACCGATACGACGCGTTTGGAACTTTGTCAAAAGAATGTGTTTCTCGGTCATCGTAGATTCTTACATTCTAAACATCACTACCGTGCATGGAGAAAAGAATTCAATGGAGACACCGAACAACGTAAAGCTCCACCTGCATTGTCAGGTGACCAAATTTTTGAAAGGTGAAAGATGTGTGTACTCAGTTTGGCAAGCCTTTTGCGCATACGGTTGTCAAAGGTGGGTGGAAGAAGAGATCAATTTTTTTTGAATTTCCATATTGGAAGTCTCTGTATGTGAGACATTTTCTCGATGTTATGCATATTGAAAAAATGTATTTGAAAGTGTTATTGGTACGTTACTCAATATTAAAGGAAAGTCTAACGATGGCCTTAAAGCAAGGGAGGACATGTTAAAGATGGGAATACAAACTTAACTAGGACCTGTGAAGAAAGCAAGTTGAACATATCTACCACCTGCTGCTTTTACTCTATCTAGAAAGGATAAAAAGATATTGTGTAAGTTTCTAAGTGAAGTTGAAATTCCAAAAGGATACTCTTCAGATATTAGAAGACTTGTGTTTATGAAAGACCTCAAGTTAAAGAGTTTAAAGACACATGATTTCCATGTTATAATGGAGTATTTTCTACAAATAGGTATACGTTCTATTTTTCCAAATAAAGTAAGGAGTGCGATAACTAAGTTGTGTTTTTTCTTTAGGTCAATTTGTAGTAAGGTGATTGATCCTGAGATCTTACCAACATTGCCAAAAGAAATTGTTATTACTTTGTGTGAGCTTTAAATGTATTTTCCTCCCTCATTTTTTGACATAATGGTACATCAAGTTGTTCATCTTGTGTAAGAGACACAGTTGTACGGCCCAGCTTATATGAGATGGATGTACCCTGCTGAATGTTATATGAAAGTATTAAAAGGGTACGTGAAAAACTGAAGTCGCCCAGAGGGTTGTATTGTTGAGAGATACATTGTTAAAGAAGCGGTTGAGTTTTGTACTAAATATTTGTCCAAAGTTCAATCCATTGGACTCCCCAAAAGTCATATTTTTGAAAAAAAAATGGCAGGTAAAAGATTAATTGGAAATAAAATTGTGACAATATCAAAAGATGAATGGGATCAAGTGCATCTGTATGTTCTGCATAATGACAGTGAGGTTGAGCCATATGTTGAAATGCACAAGGATATACTCCAAGGGTTAAATCAGAATAGAAATGAAAATTGGATAGTATGGGAGCACAATCAAAGTTTTATACCATGGTTTAAGGATCATATTTTTTCAAAGCTTCATTCAGATCCCGCTTCAATAACAGAAAGGTTGAGATGTTTGGCATATGATCCAAGTTTGCATGTGTTTTCCTATAGCGCATACGCAATTAATGGATACACATTTTATACCAAAGAACAAGATGATAAAAGTACTATGCAAAATAGTGGTGTCATCGTGCTTGCTGAAGCAATGCACATTTGTAGTATGAAGGACCTAAACCCCAAATATGAAAATCTGTCATATTTTGGAGTTATCGAGCATATTTGGGTGTTTGATTACGAGAAGTTTCAGATTCCTATCTTTGGTTGCAAGTGGGTAAGTAGTTGTAGAATACGAATGGATATGTCAAGATTTTTGCAAGTGGATCTTAATAGAAAGGGGTACAAAGAAGAGCCTTTTGTTCTAGCCTCTCAAGCTAAACAAGTGTTCCATGTCACTGACCCGGCGAGTACAAAATGCTCTATAGTGTTTTTTTCTAACAAAGTGGTTGATGATAACGGTGTAGACCAAGGTGGTATTGATGATGAGAATGAGTCATGTATTAGACGGAATGAGTCGTATATTATAAATGATCAAGATGAGAATATTATAGCGGATGAATCATATATCAGAAATGATCATAATGAGATAATTTGGATAAATCCATCCGTCCATATTGTTAAGAAACAAGTAATTCATGTTCAAACCAAGAAAAGAAAGAGATGTTAGTGAAAGAGGTAGGATATTAAAATGTTTATGTTTATGTTTGTGTTTACATTTAAGTTTATGTTTATGTTAATTTTTGGCATTGTCATTTTATATATATTTCTGACTCGCTTCTGACTCGCTTTTATATTGGGTTTATGTTTATGTTTATTACAGGTTAGATGGCTACTAACGACAATCACCCACGTGATGATTCTGTGCATGATGGAGATAAGTTCGTTAGTAAAACGGAAATGGAATATAAAAGAGGAATAACAATAATGAAGAGAATAATACGGGATAGAGACTAAGGCATAAAGTATGATGTGCATTGGAGCCAAGAAGGCCAACTCATTGAGCCTAAAGGTTCAACGTTGACAAGTTATCTCGGTTCCATGGTAAGAAGAGAAATTCCAATCATGTGTGAAGATTGGAGAGCAAGAGTGTTAGACGATGCTAAAGATAAAACATGGAGTGAGATACAGGTACCATATGTGATGTTAATTGTTTTTAATGACGATTATGTCTCTAAATTACTTATACTAACGCACTTTGTGTATGACTTTCATAGAGGTCGTTCATCATTGAGGATACAAGGAGAGATTATATTCTTAAATTGGCCGGGAAACTACATAGAGGGTTTAGTGCTTTCTTGTCAAACAAGTTTCTAAGGGATGCAGATAAAAATTTTGTTGATGCAGAGCTTCCAAGGAAATATGCTGATTTGATTACAGCTGAAGAATGGGAAACTTTTAAATCGAAAAGAAGTACCCAAAAATATGAGAGCTTAAGTGTCGTAAATTGACAACAAGCATCAAGTCCAGCATATCCATACAGAAAAGGCCGTAAGGGATATGCACGCTTACAACAATCTATTGTAAGTATCTATAAATTGCAAAGTATCTATAATATATACATGCTTATATTTGATCATGTTTTTTGGCTTAATGTGTAGCTAACAAAAGAGAATAGTTCTGAAACATCTCTTCCGGAACACATTTTGTGGAAGGAAGCCCGTGTCTATAAGGATGGAGCTATTGAAGAAAAAGTTCAACAAATTTTCGAGAGATGTGTAAGTATAACATTATTTATTTAATTACATCATACTTTTATTTATTTAATTACATCATTCTTTTCTTAACATATCATTCTTTAATTACAATATTTATATGAATTTCAGGAGAGTCTTTCCCAGTATATACCTCCAAAGAAGATAATGATTGCAGGAGAATACTCTCACGAGCATTAGATATTTGTGAGTATTCTGGTTGGGTGAGGGGTAAGGGATTTGGGATCACTCCAACATCTTTGGAAAAAAAAACAAAGACAAAATCTCCAAGCAATAAAGAACTTTAGGAGAAGTTGGAAAAGTTATAACAAGAAGTCTATGAGCTGAGAAAGAAAAAGGAAATCGATCAAGCTGCAGGCTTTAAAGATACTAGTGACAAAGCTAGTATCAATGGTAACTTTGGACAAAATATTCCTGAGGTAATTATATACCATCTTTATAAATTATAAAACCATGTTTATTAATTATACAACCATGTTTATTAATTATATAACCATATTTATTAAATTATAGGGAGTTTCCCGGTGTCAACTCTATTTGTCAACACCGACTTATCGGATGGTTGGCAAGGAAAAAGTATATAATATTTTGGGAGAAATTATTCACCATAGACCTCTCTCAGAGGGAATTTTGAAAGTATCGGTCGATGTCTTTTTAGAGGGGGTGCGTTGTTACCGCTACCTGACGATGTGTGATACGGTGGCCAGAACCGAGACTGTTTTTGGAATGCTGGTTTGCGTTTTGCGTTTGTTTTTGCAAAATGTCGCAGTAAGCAAGAGTCGCCACCGACTTTTATTTTATCCAACAAGGAAAGGAAAAAAGCACAGAAAAATTCCTTTTTTGAGATATTTCTGAGTACAGGGGGTAGATTATAGAAAGGGAAGGTATTAGCACTCTTTCTATCCGTAGTTATCTACGGGCTCTTAGGTACTTGCTCATCATTTTCAAAAAAAATTTCTTTGTGTTTGTGGGTTTTGAAAAGTTTTTGTTTTAACTTCGATTTAACTCTTGCGTTTGTCTTCAAGAGTGTAATGAAGTGTTTTTGAAAACTTGTTTGTAAAAAGGAGTGTAAGTGTGAAAAGAAAGTTTGTTTTGATTGAGCAAGCAGTTAAGAACTAATCTACCTACTCGAAAAAGGAATCATTCTATATTTGTTTCCTTTAGACAATGCTATCCCACTATTAGTGAGTAGGTAGCATCGTCGTTGGAGTTTGAGGGTCAATTCGAAAGGGACGTACGGTCACTAAAGCAATGTTAGAACGTCTTAGTATTAACCCTAGTGTCTTAGATCAATTAATCTGAGGCAACAATATTCGAGGCAACCTTTTCGAGGCAACTATGATATCTGGACAAAAAGGACGACCACTAAAGCATCCTATACTCAATGACCGTTTACCGAAGGCAACCAAGTGGGAGTATACCCTAGGAGTGCGCATGTGCGAGTGATTCAATTTCAGATTAGTTATCTTTGCACATTTTTAGGGTTATCTAACCGTTTTAAAATTAAACATACATTCTTGTCATGCATCCTAAATCATACATCTAACAGTTAATATTTTGCGGAGTTTAAAATGCGGAAATTGAACTAAGCTATTACAAAGCTTCGGGTATTTACATAGCCAAAAACAAACCCTTCGAAATTAAAGCGATAAATGTAGAATAAACGTCCTAATTAAACTATTACATCCCATGAGCAGTTACATTAAATATTGTAAAAAAATAAATAAAAGCGGTAAAGGTAAATAAACGTCCTAATTAAATTATTACAAACTGTGAGCAAATACAATAATTGGGAAAAATAATAATAAAGCACGCGATTAAAAATTAGATCGACGAGAAATTAGGGTTTTGACCCTTCTATCCTAATTAAAAACAGAAAATGTTTTTTTGTTGTTTTTAATATTTTTTTAAGAAAAGAAATTAGATTTTTAAATTAAATGCAAAATTGGTTGGTTATTAAATTAGTTAATGAAAATAATTAAATAACATATTTTTGGGTTTTTGTTATTTTAGGAAAGAAATAAAATAATTAAGTTAGTAATAAAACCTATTTATTCTAATTAATTTTAATTATGTAAAAAGAAATTAAAGTTGTCTAATAATTAATAACCTAATTAAATTAATTACTTTTTTTTAATAAAAATAAATATCTTGAATTTAATTGGATAGAAAAATGTTTTGTGATTTTTCTATAAAAAAAGAAAATAATTTGATGGGTTAGTAAAATAAATAAATGAAATAATATAAATATAAAAGAATTAGAGAAAAGAAAACTAGACCTGCAATGTGGGGGTGCAATCATCAGAAATCTCTAGGCCCGAATCTTCGAAAGCTTCATGCTCTAAGTATGGTGTTTTTTTTATTCTTGCGTGGAACTTATGATTCAAACATCCATAACTGTTCTATATAAACTCAAGCAAACGTTAGCATACCATAAAATGTGATTAAAATTAGAGATTCGAAATTTAAAATTTTACCAAACCGGTGTTGTCAAATGGGGGCGTGCTAGGCGTGTGATGGATTGCTATTGGGCCTTGTAAGACTCTTGAGGACTTCAAGAGGATGGTTTGAGGCTTGATGTCAATTGAAAGAGACCAGAACCTCGAGATATGACTTGCACCAATTCTTTGATTTCTAGAGAGCTTTTTGAAGAGCTTTTAGAGCGCTTTTTGAAGAGCTTTTTGAGAGCTTTTTAGAGAGGATTTTCGTGTCTTTTAAGCTTGTATGGCTCTATATTTATAGAGGATAATGAGGAGACAAGAAAACATGGAAAGAATCTCCCTCATAATGTTGTGTTTTAAGACCATGATCAAGATTTGAAAAAATGCCATATTTGATGATTTTATGCCATTTTCACATGTGGATGAACCTGGACATATTTGAAAAGTTATTGCACGAAATCAATTGACATAAACCAGCATAAAACTTTCCCAAAATAGATTCACATCAAAATTTAAATTATTTCTATTATTTATTTATTTAATTCTGAATTTTAATGAATAAAATATCAAAATAAATAGCATAAATAGTATAAAAATGTATGGGTGGACTTAGAGGTCGTGGACCATGTTAGGAATGAGTTTCAAACTTGAAAAGATAGGCTAATTTGGGAAAAAAATCCAAGTTTGGTCAATATTTGCTTCATGCATTTTTTTCAAAAATTGTCCAACTTTGACAATGCATATCTTCCTCAATTTTGACTCTTTGGAGGTGTTATTGGACTTTTTAGAAAGCTTGAGCTGTCCTATAAGCAACCCTTTTAGTCTCAACTCATTTTGATATTCCATTATCATGTATGACGCTTTGACAAAAAAGGTGTTTTTGTTGACTTTTCAAAATGACCTATAATGTCCAAATTCATAACTTCTTGTGAGTGCATATTTTGAACTTGGGAGCTGAAGATGGATTGTAGGAAATTTAATCCTCTTAAAAATTATATTTGGATGGGTCATTTATCATAAATTATGAGAAAGTTATGCTTGGTCAAAGTTGAGTTGCCTTTTCCTGCAAAACCCTAATTTAGCAACTTTTGAGTCTTGATGAATTATGAGCAATCCTTTATGAATCATGATCAACCCTTGATAAAATGATGAAATATACTTCAAAATGATGATGTTGACCAAAAATCTTGAAGTTTGACTGTATGTGGGCCACAGTTGACTTTTGCCCTAGCACAGTCGATTTTCAGGCTTTTGAGCAATTGACTGAGCAAACTTCCTCTGCAAGGCTTGCAACTTGACATGGATGATCTTGAGAACATATTAGAACATTGGTGATAACTTGGGATCACTTGGACTCAAGTATCTTGATGCTACATGAAACCCTAGTTTGGGGTAGACTGCCTTAGGAGAGAGCTTGTTTGGCCAACCCTAGGACTACCTTGAGCAACTTGAGGATCTTTCTTGAAATGTTTTGAGAAATATGGAAGGGCAAATTTTGGGGTACAAAAGCTGCCCCTGGTCAATCTTCCTAAACCTGAGGATGTAGATTGGCTTTCGTGCCTTTCGTGATTCGAAGGTGGAAGATGATTGAACACTAGAGTGCCCAGAAATTTACACTCGCATGAAGTGGTAGTTGCCTTGTGATGTCGGGAATGGGCTTACAGATGCCATTTGGAGATTGCTGACGAGGGGATGGGCTTAAGGATTCCTTCTGAAGGAGTGTTGATCGCATAAGAGATTCCTTAGCGAGAGCTTGTATACCTGTCGTTGAGGAAGATTCCGCTGGGGAATGCTGATCTCCGTTGAGAGAAGTAGAATTTTAGGAGCTTCGGCGTCCGATATTTTGCTGATGAGTCGTCTCTGTCGATATTTAGGAACTTCGATCGTCCGTACTAACCTGAGGAAATATTTTTGCTAAGATTTAGGAACTCGCCCGTAATTCAACTTCTTCGTCGAGATTTAGGAACTTGCCTGTAATTCAACTTCTTTGCTGAGATTTAGGAACTTGCCCGTAATTCAACTTCTTCGTCGAGATTTAGGAACTTGCCCGTAATTCAACTTCTTTGCTGAGATTTAGGAACTTGCCCGTAATTTAACTTTTGCGTCGAGATTTAGGAACTTGCCCGTAATTCAACTGAGAAAAACATCTCTGCTGAGATTTAGGAACTCGTCCGTAATTCAACTGGAGGGAAACATCTTCGTCGAGATTTAAGAACTCGCCTGTAATTCAACTGAGAAAACTTCTCTGCTGAGATTTAGGAACCTGTCTGTACTTCAATGGAGGAACTTTGTCGAGATTTAGGACCTTGTCTGTAATTCAACTGAGAAAAACTCTATTGAGATTTAAGAACTTGTCATTAATTCGACTGGGGGAAACATCTTCATCAAGATTTAAGAACTTGCCCGCAATTCAACTGAGAAAAACTCTGCTGAGATTTAGGAACTCGTCTGTAATTCGACGGAGGACTTTGTCGAGATTTAGGACCTTGTCTGTAATTCAACCGAGGATAATTTTGTTGAGATTTAAGAACTTGTCAGTAATTCGACTGGAGGGAAACATCTTCATCGAGATTTAAGAACTCGCCCGTAATTCAACTAAGAAAACTATGCTGAGATTTAGGAACTTGTCTGTAATTTGACGGAGGAACTTTGTCGAGATTTAGGACCTTGTCTGCAATTCAACTGAGGATAATTCTATTGAGATTTAAGAACTTGTCAGTAATTCGACTGGAGGGAAACATCTTCATCAAGATTTAAGAACTCGCCCGTAATTCAACTGAGAAAACTCTGCTGAGATTTAGGAACCTGTTTGTAATTCGACGGAGGAACTTTGTCGAGATTCAGGACCTTGTCTGTAATTCAACAGAGAAAAACTCTGTTGAGATTTAAGAACTTGTCAGTAATTCGACTGAGGGGAAACATCTTCATCGAGATTTAAGAACTCGCTCGTAATTCAAATGAGAAAACTCTGCTGAGATTTAGGAACTCGTCTGTAATTCGACGGAGGAACTTTGCCGAGATTTAGGACCTTGCCTGTAATTCAACTGAGAAAACTCTGTTAAGATTTAAGAACTTGTCAATAATTCGACTGAGGTAAAAGCTTCAAAGCATTGAATTTTATGAGAATTTAACTGCATCCTTCCTGAAAGGTAAAGGTCAGTTGTATATAATGCATGATATGTATCAGGCGATGATGTTATCAAAATAAATGAGATTGTGTTGTATGATGTGTATATGCATGCGTCATGATGTATGGAAATGTAATGTTTTTAGCTGGGGAAATAAATCCCGGATAGCTTCTGGCGAACAAGAGTTGAATTCTTCGTTTCCACTGGGGATGGCGAATGAAGATGATTGTGAGAATAAACCTGCAGGAGAGGATAACTCCGTTGAGGAATAAACTGATGAGGAGATTACTCTGTGGGGAAGAGATGTTCTGTTGAGGATTCCACCGATAAATTCCGCTGGGGATGAATAAACGTTACTGGTCATACTGAATCCTGTTGGGGATTGACTTCTTGTTTGTGAAAGGAAAGAACTCCGCTGGGGATGATCTTTCAGTTGCGACTTTACTGGGGATAACCTTTTAGACTCTAATGGGGACAATCCTTTGAGCTCTGCTGGGGACAATCTTCCAAAGTCTACTGGGGACGATTCTCCAAACTCCACTGGGGAAGCTTTTTTAGACTGCGCTGGGGAAAATTTCAAACTCCACTAGGGATATTTTGTATTCTGCCAGGGAATATTCTTATACTCCGTTGGGGATATTAAAACTTTTTTAGTGCTGATGGTAGATAAACTCTGCTTTGGGAGAATATTACCGATTCATTCACAGTTGCGAGTCTCAGCTGGGGAGAGTTAACATTACTGTCTTTTTCTTACTCTGCGGGGAGTGAATGTTACTGGGACGCATGCTGAGGATATGACAATGACTTCATATCGAGACTTTTCTACCCCTGTATCTGCTGGAGAAGGTGCTTGCGGAGGCCTTGTGGATCGAGTATTATCCCAACCTATGAGGTGCTTGGTAATTGCCGATTGAAGTGACAAGTCTTCTTCTGGTAGGCTAGTGACAAGATGACGGGACATAACTTTGATCCCTAATTTTTGCCTGGACCTCCCTTTTGGGTTTTCAGTCCACTGGGATACCCTTTTTTTCCCAAGACGCCTTTTCAGGTTTTCGACTTGCCGGGTGAACAGATTTTTTCATTTTCATCCCTTATTTTTGCACGAACCCTTTTGGTTCGCCAGGAAGCCCTTATTTTTGCCTAGGCCAGTCAACCTAGAGGGTCTTTGATTATGCGTAGTACTTTTTTGACTATGTCCATGCTCTCAGGGTGTAGGGAGGTGTCATTGTCGGTAGTGTTGTGTTTCCATACTACCAGAAGATATTCGTTTGATCATGCAAGATTCATTGCTGGAATTCATCCCAATGCCCCAATTGATTCAGATGGAGATTTGCCCCTGGCTATTTGGCATCTTTGAGAGATTCCTTGAATCTTGACTTGACTGCCCCAGATGATGGACAATGATCATGTCGTGCCCCTTGGTTGGAAGTGTTTTTTCGCTTGAGGTGATCCTTTTTATTGAGAAGGTTTTTTTGTTCACTAGATATTCGTCGTGCGAATTTCTCTGCTGTTTGGAAAAATAGTCATATGCAAACAATGTTATTTTAAGAATGCAAAGCTTATGTTTGTCTTGAAAATTTTTTGAAAATGCATTTTTCCGTAAAACAGGCAAATTTTGTAAAATGTGATGTCAACTCAGGATTTACAGCAAGTCCTATAGGAGTCAGGATACCTTTCGTAACAATATGCTTTCGAACTAACCCATGCTTCAGCTAGGACTTTTAAGGGTTATAACGTGGCCTGGTTCACGGTTCAAGAAACAAAGGATAAAGGCTCAAAATTTATTTGTATCCACCCGTTCTTCGTGATGTTCTTTGATCCTAAACTCAGCTAATCGTGCATTAGATCCCGTTCGAGTCTTTGTCTGATATTCCAGTGATGGTTCGGATACTGACAATTTACTTTGAACAAACAGTCATTTTTGTTGAGAGTTTGTAGGATCTCTTTCTTTCTTATTTTATTATCCCCGTCTTTTGCCTGAACTGTTTCTTTTGTGATTACAATCAGCGGGATGCCCTAGTTTTGTAAGTCTCCTTCATAGGTTTTGACTTAGTGGGATTTTATTTTATTTTGAGAAATAATGACTGCCTGTCCTTACGATTATACGGAACCATCATCGTCTTTTGTTTCGGAAGGACTTCTTCGATGCCATTCATTGTGCACCTGAATTAACTGAGAAAACTACACTGCCCCAGGTTGTAATTAAGGGTTTTAATTTGTGAAAAGGAAAACTCCAACTTCTTTGGCTCAAAGGGGTTGACTAGGGATTATCTTCCTTATAACTCCACTGTTTAGGATTTGAAACAACGCATGTACCTCGTCAGCGGGGTCTGTTCAAAAGCATACTATAGAGATTCTGATATCATTTTCGTCATCCTCCCTCTAAAGGCTTAGAATTTTTAAATCGAGAGTTGAACATCACAAAAATGAAAGCAATTTGAATATAGTGAATACGAATGGATTGATTCAAAACAGACATATGCAATGCATTGATAAAGTAACAAAGTTTGACATAAATAAATTTCTGAACAATCAAAAGAAAATTACAAATTGAAAATTCTAATGAACAAAAAGTCTTCTCGTCTCAGGACTTGACACTTTAAATGGTGAGCCTTTGAGGGATGGTAGAAGAACTCATCCTGATCATCTTGTGTGAATTCCAATGCTCCTTTATTGATCAGGTCTTGAATTTTGTTTTTCAATGCCCAACAGTCATCAGTATCTTGCCCCGGGCTGTTGGAATGGTATGCACACCTTGCATCAGGATTGTACCTTGGGGAGGTTATGTAGGGATTTTGAGGAGGGTCCCTTAACGTCACCAGATTCAATCTCAACAGGTGTTGTAAAGCTTGAGACAGCGGCATGATGAGCTCGGCGAACTGCCTTTTGGGCGTATCTGGCTTACTCTGATTAACCCGTTGCTTTTGGCGAGGTGGTTGTTGGACTCTTGAGGTAATAGCAACTTGGAGAGGTCCATTCTTTACCAAACCAAACCCTTGTCTTCTCAGAGGCTGATCAATGACTTGGTCCCCGACCTCGACTGTTTGCTTCAAACTATTGTATTGGTTTTGAGGAAGCTGGTTGATAATGGTTCTCAACTCTTCTTGTTCCCGAGCTAAGCCTTGAATAAGAGCCATCTGCCCCAGCATCTGGGTTTTCATGGCACCTAACTCAGCTTGCAGTTGTTCCAGCCGTTCGTCCTTATTGTCTTTAGGACTTTTCTTGACCAAGTTCCCAACGAGGAGTGTTTTCAACTCTTCCTGCCCCTTGGATAGGTTTAGGAATACGTCCCTGAACTGAGCTTCTTGAGTTTGAAGATCTTGGTTGCCTTGTTGGAAAGCCATTGAGTGCTGAAATAAACAGCGAGAACATGAGAGACCTGTACTGGGAGACCTGTTATGCAATGGTATGTATGACATATGTATGCAATGTTTTCAAGGATCTCGCGGGGTAAACTAGAAACTTGTTAGAATTTGAATTTCGCAACTTTGATTAAAGAAACTCCGTGTTGTTAAGGTTCTTCAAGAGTCAAGCTCACCATATCGAGTGGGTCATAGCCCCTGACTCAAGTCATCGTGTTTTGATCTCTAGACGACATTGGCTAGAGGAAAATAAATCCCTTTGCCCCTTGCTTGACGTTTGATTTACCATGACCTGCATCACAAACCCTTTGAGATCCTTGAAATGGTTAAGGAAATGTTAAGGCATGATGTTATGATGTGTATGACATGCGTTTAAGCACAAGTGTGAGGTGCTATAAGTAAACCCTGCAATAAATCCAAATTATTGGATAAGGACTTTAAACAAAACCTGCAAGGAACTCATGTTGTCAGATAACAAGAATGTGCAAGTAGTTCAAGTTTGAAGGCACACAAGTCACAAAAACATCCTTAAATCTAGGCTTGCATGGAGTTTAGGTACTACCTTCTTTCAGTTTAGTTGGTTCAACCTGTTCTAGAAATAGTAACCGGGTTCTAGAGGATCTCAATATCACTGACCACCCTCGATCGGTTATAATTCCATTTTAGCAACCTTTTCTTGCGGCCGGAATCATCACGAGAGTTTGGTCTCAATGAGTGTAGCATACTGCTACTGTTCTATGGCCAAGTTGGTCAATTATAGGTTCTAAGGTCAGTTGGTGCTTAATGACCCCTTAGCAGACCCATATTCTCCTCGTTGCACCACAAGGGATATCGGTACAAACTAAAGTGCCACACCAACGTAGCTACTGCTTCAACCGTATCGGTCTACGCCGTACAGTTCCCTCACAGTTTATTGCTACTTACCTAAAGGGTATCCCCAGGTCCAGGTTAGGATCTATAGTAACTCCGATTCAAACCCACAAAGATAAAGCATGCAAATCAAGCAATTGAAAACATTATGAACTAATCCTAAGGTACACCCCACTAAAAAAGCTCCCCAGCAGAGTCGCCAGTTCTGTGATACGGTGGCCAGAACCGGGACTGTTTTTGGAATGCTGGTTTGCGTTTTGTGTTTGTTTTCTCAAAATGTCGCGGTAAGCAAGAGTCGCCACCGACTTTTATTTTATCCAACAAGGAAAGCAAAAAAGCACAGAAAAATTCCTTTTTCGAGATATTTCTGAGTACGGGGGGTAGATTATAGAAAGGGAAGGTATTAGCACCCTTTCTATCCGTAGTTATCTACAGGCTCTTAGGTACTTGCTCATCATTTTCAAAATTGTTTTCTTTGTGTTTGTGGGTTTTGAAAAGATTTTGTTTTAACTTCGATTTAACTCTTGCGTCTGTCTTCAAGAGTGTAATGAAGTGTTTTTGAAAACTTGTTTGTAAAAAGGAGTGTAAGTGTGAAAAAAAAAGTTTGTTTTGATTGAGCAAGCAATTAAGAACTAATCTACCTACTCGAAAAAGGAATTGTTCTATATTTGTTTCCTTTAGACAATGCTATCCCACTATTAGTGAGTAGGTAGCATCGTTGTTGGAGTTTGAGGGTCAATTCGAAAGGGACGTACGGTCACTAAAGCAATGTTAGGACGTCTTAGTAGTAACCCTAGTGTCTTAGATCAATTAATCCGAGGCAACAAAATCCGAGGCAACCTTTCCGAGGCAACTATGATCTCTGGACAAAAAGGACAACCACTAAAGCATCCTATACGCAATGACCGTTTACCGAAGGCAACCAAGTGGGAGTATACCCTAGGAGTGCGCATGTGCGAGTGATTCAATTTCATATTAGTTATCTTTGCACATTTTTAGGGTTATCTAACCGTTTTAAAATTAAACATACATTCTTGTCATGCATCCTAAATCATACATCTAACAGTTAATATTTTGCGGAATTTAAAATGCGGAAATTAAACTAAGCTATTACAAGGCTTCGGGTATTTACATAGCCAAAAACAAACCCTTCGAAATTAAAGCGATAAATGTAGAATAAATGTCCTAATTAAACGATTACATCCCATGAGCAGTTACATTAAATATCGTAAAAAAATAAATAAAAGCGGTAAAGGTAAATAAACGTCCTAATTAAATTATTACAAACTATGAGCAGATACAATAATTGGGAAAAATAATAATAAAGCGCGCGATTAAAAATTAGATCGGTGAGAAATTAGGGTTTTGACCCTTCTATCCTAATTAAAAAAAGAAAATGTTTTTTTTGTTGTTTTTAATATTTTTGTAAGAAAAGAAATTAGATTTTTAAATTAAATGCAAAATTGATTGGTTATTAAATTAGTTAATGAAAATAATTAAATGACATATTTTTGGTTTTTTTATTTATTTTAGGAAAGAAATAAAATAATTAAGTTAGTAATAAAACCTATTTATTCTAATTAATTTTAATTATGTAAAAAGAAATTAAATTTGTCTAATAATTAATAACCTAATTAAATTAATTACTTTTTTTTAATAAAAATAAATATCTTGTATTTAATTGGATAGAAAAATGTTTTGTGATTTTTTGATAAAAAAGAAAATAATTTGATGGGTTAGTAAAATAAATAAATGAAATAATATAAATATAAAAGAATTAGAGAAAAGTAAACTGGGCCTGCAATATGGGGGTGCAATCATCAGAAATCTCTAGGCCCGAATCTTCTAAAGCTTCATGCTCTAACTATGATTTTTTTTTATTCTTGCGTGGAACCTATGATTCAAACATCCATAACTGTTCTATATAAACTCAAGCAAACGTTAGCATACCATAAAATGTGATTAAAATTAGAGATTCGAAATTTAAAATTTTACCAAACCGGTGTTGTCAAATGGGGGTGTGCTAGGCGTATGATGGATTGCTCTTGGGCCTTGTAAGACTCTTGAGGACTTCAAGAGGATGGTTTGAGGCTTGATGTCAAATGAGAGAGACCGGAACCTCGAGATATGACTTGCACCAATTCTTTAATTTCTGGAGAGCTTTTTGAAGAGCTTTTTGAGATCTTTTTAGAGAGTATTTTCGTATCTTTCAAGCTTGTATGACTCTATATTTATAGAGGAGAATGAGGAGACAATAAAGCATGGAAAGAATCTCCCTCATAATGTTGTGTTTTAAGACCATGATCAAGATTTGAAAAAAATGTCATATTTGATGATTTTATGACATTTTCACATGTGAATGAACCTGGACATATTTGAAAAGTTATTGCATGAAATCAGTTGACATAAACCAGCATAAAACTTTCCCAAAATGGATTCACATCAAAATTTACATTATTTCTATTATTTATTTATTTAATTCTGAATTTTAATGAATAAAATATCAAAATAAATAGCATAAATAGTAGAAAAATGTATGGGTGGACTTAGAGGTCGTGGACCATGTTAGGAATGAGTTTAAAACATGAAAAGATAGGCCAATTTGGGAAAAAAATCCAAGTTTTGTCAATATTTGCTTTATGCATTTTTTTCAAAAATTGTCCAACTTTGACAATGCATATCTTCCTCAATTTTGACTCTTTGGAGGTGTTCTTGGACTTTTTAGAAAGCTTGAGATGTACTCTAAGCAACCCTTTTGGTCTCATCTCATTTTGATAATCCATGCTAATGTATGAAGCTTGGACGAAAAAGGTGTTTTTGTTGACTTTTCAAAATGACCTATAATGTCCAAATTCATAACTTCTTGTGAGTGCATATTTTGAACTTGGGAGCTGAATATAGATTATAGGGAATTGCATCCTATTAAAAATTATATTTGGATGGGTCATTTCTCATAAAGTATGAGAAAGTTATGCTTGGTCAAAGTTGAGTTGACTTTTCCTGGAAAACCCTAATTTAGCAACTTTTGAGTCTTGATGAATTATGAGCAATCCTTGATGAATCATGATCAACCCTTGATCAAATGATTAAATATACTTCAAAATTAGGATGTTGACCAAAAATCTTGAAGTTTGACTATTTGTGGGCCACAGTTGACTTTTGCCCTAGCACGGTCGATTTTCAGGCTTTTGAGCAATTGACTGAGCAAACTTCCTCTGCAAGGCTTGCAACTTGACATGGATGATCTTGAGAACATATTAGGACATTGGTTAGCACTTGGGATCAGTTGGACTCAAGTATCTTGATGCAACATGAAACCCTAGTTTGGGGTAGACTGCCTTAGGAGAGAGCTTGTCTGGCCAACCCTTGGACTACCTTGAGCAACTTGAGGATCTTTCTTGAAATGTTGTGAGAAATATGGGAGGGAAAATTTTGGGGTACAACAGGATGCAACATTGGAGGCATATGAAATAAGATCGTTTATTGCATGGTCGGCAAGCCTCGTTTGCGTAGATAATGAGGTATGCTTAAAATCGTTTACTATTCAAATTTTTTATGGCAATTATACTTACACTTTGTTTACATGGTAATGTTAGACTCTCAGAAAATCCATTCCAAAAGATAAGGGGATTAGGCGGGAGACCGAGTCAATTGCATCATTTGAGGTAACACAATTATATGACATTTATGCTATGTGAAATGCTAATTTGTGGTTTTATACTTCTCCTAACTAATTATATGATAACTAGATTCATGCTAAAGAGACTGCACAACTCAGTAGGGGTAAGGCGCCTGAAATTAGAAATATTTCCACACAAAAAAAGAATGTTGCTAAGAAGACTGTGGCTAGCAAAAAAACTACTGCTCAGTTTAGGTCGTGCCTTCAGACATATTTAGGAATTAAAGATATTATGGATGATAGTACCCGCCTTATACCTATGAGTGCATACACCTTTGGTTTTTAATATCTTGAAGCAATTGGTAGAGAGGATATGGAGCAAGTTTTTAGGCATTTGGAATTAGGCCTCGGTGTTATCGGTATATACATTAGGTATACTCTGATCAACTTTGTTTAATTAAATGAACAATTTAATCCCTCATTTCAATGAATATAGTATAATGTTAATCATGTTTTAATTTAAGGTTTATGTATGAAAACATTGTGCGCCCGCGTGGATTAGAAGCAAGATTTGGCTTCTTAGCTCCCAACATTGTCAATTCAGGGATGATTGTAACGAGACCAGATGATGTCATATCATATGTACTAGGATTATTCGTGGCCAGTAAAGATACTGAGAAGTTGTTCTTTTTGCCATATAATACTGGCAACAGGTTAGATTTTCATCCTAACTTGATCTATTATAATTTTCTATTTTTGGCCATTGTTTAATCTTTGTTTAATCTTACAGTGGACACTGGTTATTGGTTGCGATTAATCCTATGAGAGAAACTGTGTATTATCTGGACTCGTTATACAATAATTGGTCAACATGTCCAGATTTGAAACAGATGATTGACACGTAAGTGTTTCTCTCCCAAAGAGATATTCAAGTTTATGTTTATGTTTATGTTTATGTTTATGGTCAACATATCTGGATTTGTGTTTATGTTTATGATTCTATGTGAGATTGTTCTAAACATTCGTTTATATTTTATTATAGCGTTCTACTTGCTTTTCGCTCCCAACGAGATATTCAAGTACCAAAAAGTAGAGCCAACAACGTTACATGGATCAGAGTGGAGGTATATTTTCATAAAGAGTTATTCAATTTTGATTACATTAGTGATGATACTTGATAAAACAATTTAAGGGGTATATCCTGATATATATTCGTATTTTCTTTCCCTGTGTAGTGTTCTCGCCAGCGTAACGGTATTGATTGTGGCTATTTTATGTTGAGGTTTATGAAAGAAACTATTCTTTTGGATCAATTAGAGATTCCATCCACGATATGGATTTCTAACTTAGGAGTTACATACTATTTTCATATTTTGTGTTTCTCATAAAATGACATATTGTTTTAACTAAATCACATACTATGTTATATTATTATATATGTAATACTTTGAGGAATTCAATGGTGCACATTACTCAAAATATCAATTGGATAAACTTATGGAGGAATGGTGTCAATTCATTATCGGGTTGAGAATTTTATAAGCTAAGGTATATTGTCTTATTTCCTTTGATGAGAACTTTCAAGTTTTGAGTATAAATTAAATTCGAATAAAGTGCAACGTTAATATTATCATGTTATGGATTTCGATCATTTGGTTTTTTTTCCATGTTTATAGGTACATGTGTAGAAGATAGAGCTAAGATATTCATGTTTTTGTTGTACCCTGAGAATTCTCGAAGATAGAAAGATGTATAGATGTAAATTCAATTTTGAATATTTTAGGCATTTTAACTTGTAGAATTTTAACTTGTATCATAAATTTTGTAATTGTTGTTGTCTATATCATCAATTTATATATATGTGCAATTTTTATATATGTATATTTTATTGGAATGAAGCTACCAAATATGGTGCATAAAAGATAATTCTGAAAACCTGGATCAAAATATTGGAATGAGGCTACCAAATATTTGAATGAAGCTACCAAATATGATAAAAATTCTGATTAAAAAGATAATTTATTAAAAAAATTGTGAACAATAGACAGCGTGTTGTACCCCAAAATTTTCCCTCTCATTCTACTCAAAACATACTCCTAGAGATCCTCAATTTGCTCAAGTTTGCCCAAGAGTTGACCAGACAAACTCTCTCTTAAGGCAGTGTGTCTCAAATTAGGGTTTCCACTTTCATCAAGATGTGTGGATCACAAAGGCCCCAAATTCTCTCCAAGGCCCTAATAGGTTCCCGAGATTCTCCATGTCAAGTCTCATGCCTTGCACAAGAAGTTTGCTTAGTCAACTGCACAGATGCTTGAGAATCGACTGTATTAGTCAAAAGTCAATTGTGGCACACATATAGTCAAACTTCAAGATTTTTGGTCAACATCAACATTTTGAAGAGATATCCATCATTTGATCAAGGGTGGATCATGATTCCTCAAGGGATGCCCCAAATTCATCAAAACCCAAAATTTGCTAAATTAGGGTTTCATAGGAAAAGTCAACCAAACTTTGACCAGGCATAACTTCTTCATAATTTATCAAAAAGTTTCCATCCAAGGCTCATTTTGAAGAGGATGCAATTCCCTACAACTCATCTTCATCCCATAAGTTCAAAATGTGCACTCATCAAAAGATATGAATTTCTACATTATATGTCCTTTTGAAAAGTCAACAAAAACACCTTTTGGGTCAAAGCTTCTTACATGAACATGGAAGACCCAATTGAGATGAAACCAAAAGGGTTGTTTAGGGGACATCCTAAGCTTTCTAAAAAGCCCAAGAACACCCTCTTTGGGTTAAAATTGAGGGAGATATGTATTGTCAAAATTGACCAATTTTTGGAAATGTGCATGAAGTCAATATTGATCAAAATGACTTTTTTTCCAAATGGGCCCATGTTTTCTTGTTTGAAACTTGTTACTAAGATGGACCACGACCCCTGAGCTTATCCACCTATTATTTTATTATTTTTATTATTTATTTTGATTTTTTATCCAATTAAATCAAAATAAATCAATTTAAATAGTAGAATAATCAAATAAAATCAAAGATTTGATTTTATGAGCATATTATGAGTCCATGAACAGCTAGCAAATCAAAAAATTCGTGCAAGAGCTAATTGATTGGAAAAGATCTTAATTTAGTCTATTTTGGAAACAAATCATACAAGGCAAAGAATGAAATCAAATCTCCATAATTTGCAAAGATATGATCAGTTTTTGTTGACCTAAATAATTCTATCATATATACCTAACATCTCTAAAGCATAAAAAAGGGTTTGGGGTCATGAAAACAAGGGGAAGAAATTGAAAATTTTGGAAGAAAAAGTGCAGACCGTATTCTCTTTCATAGGCCGTTTCAAGTAATTCCAAAGCCAACAATCTATTCCTGGACGTGTTCTGAAGCCATTCCAATCATCCTCAAACCTTAAAATCTTCAGAAATCACGCCTCACAGTGCCACGGTTTGCATATTTTTTCAAGATTTGTTTTCAATGATTTATCCATCATAAACATGTTTTGATCATATAGCCATGCTTGCTATCATATTTGCAATGTTTTTGATTGGTTTGGTTGAAGTTTAAGTGCGGGAATGGCACGATGCACTTAAACTTCAATTGATCCATGTCTTTGGTTTGAATGTATTCTGCTTGTGCTGCGTTTTTTTGAATTTTACAGGTTTATGGCTACGAACAAAATCTGTCACTATAGCCTTTAGTGACGGAAACGACTGTAGCTAAAAGTGTGGCTAAAAACAACAGTTATGAGGAAGAAGACAATTAGGTGGCAGAATCTCATTGGGTGATTTGAATCACACGCGCGTTTGGGAAAGACCATTTTATTTCCTTTATATTTTATTTATGTTATTATATATACAACTAACCATCCCAGCAAATTTTGTTTTCTTACTTTGTTTCTACAGATTTAATGCATCATCATCCAAAACGCCTACCATGTGCTACCACCATTTAGCCATTGGATGTATCAATAATTCAGATCCAACGCCTCAAACAATGAAGGACTATGGTGCACTCTCAGGCTGGCACAACACATGCCCATTCTTTTCTTTTCTATTTTAATTTTTTTAATTGTTTTACTAATTATTTTCCTTTATAAAAATAACACCAAAAAATCATTATTTTTTATTTAATCAAAAAAAACATAAAAATCAATTTTTTTCATAAAAATACTTTATTTCCTTAATTGATTAGTTTATTTAATTTAGGGAAAATTTAATTCCTTTTTTTATAATTTAAATTAATTAGAATTTGTAGATAACCTAATTAAGTTTTCTAAAAAAAACTAACCTAAATCTTTTTTCAATTAGATTTTTTAGGTTTCCTAAATTATTCTCGCATTTTTTTCGCTGCGCGCATTTTTTAATTTCCTTTTATTATTATTATAACTTTTTCGAGGTTGTAATAGTAATTAGGGTTCAAATTTCGCCTTTTTATTTTCAGTCTAAAATAATTATGTATCTGCAAAAGCCTTGTAATAGCTAGGACTTTAAACTTTCTTGCTTTTAATTCCGCAAACTATAAACTGCTTAGATGTATGTTAATAGGATTGTATGGAAAGACAAACTGAAAATTAATACGGTAGAAAACCCTAAATGTGCAAAGATAAATTAACTGAAAATTACACTTGCACATGCTCACTCCTAGGATTTGCCTCACTTGGTTTCCTCGGAAATAATGGTCGTGTCCCTCGAATGTAGGGATATATTAGAAAAAGACCCTCAATCTAAAAGTCATCATAAAGATCATAGTCCCTTAACGTCCCTCGAGTTGCCTACGAGAAATGATCTTGTCCCTCGATGTTGCCTACGAATATATGATGACAGTCCCTTCAAAATACTAAGGTATCCTTACATGTTGCCTTCAATGACCATTATGTCCCTTTCGATAGCCCCTCAAACATCCAACGACTAGGGTTACCTACTCACTAATAGTAGGATAACACGATCTAAATGATAGAAGGAAAAGAAGACCTTTTTTCGAGTAGGTAGAATCTTAAGTACTTGCTCAACAAAACCTTTCACACAAACACTTCTCAAAACAATTTTCAAAAACAAACTTCGTCACACCCTTGAGGACTGATACAAGGATTATCATGAAGTAAAACTTTTTTTTCAAAATAAGCACACACAAACAATTCTAAAAAGATGAGCAAGTACCTAATAGCCCATGGAAAACCATGGATAGAAAGGGTGCTAACATCTTCCCTTTTTATAATCTACGCCCCCCCCCCCCCCCCCCCCGTACTCAGAATATCTCGAAAAAAGGTTTTTTCTGTTCTTTTTTCCTTTTCCATGATTGGATAAAATAAAAGTCGGTGGCGACTCTTGCTTACCGCGACATTTTGCAAACAAAAACGCAAAATGCAAACCAGTATTAACAGTCGATTCTGCCACCGTATCACAGAACTGGCGACTCTACTGGGGATTATAAAATAAAGTGGGGTTTACCTTAGGATCTAGGTTTTATTAAAATTTTCTTTCTTGCTTGTTTTCTTTATTCTTAAAGGGTTTTTGCTTGGGCTTTGTTAAAGATCCTACACTCGGATCTGGGGACACTCTTTAGGTAAATAACAATAGATCGTGGAGACTGTACGGCGTATACTGATATGGTTTAAGCGATGGTTGTATTATTGTGACACTTTGGTTGATACCGATATCCTTCGTGGGGAAACGAGGAGAATACAGGGCCACCACGTGGTGTCGTGAAGCACTAACGGACCTTATAACCTTAGTTGAACAAACTTGGCCATTAGAAAGTAGTGAGATAGTCGGCCTCGGTGTAGAGCTGAGGATTGGTTAATACTCAATTCTACACTCATTGAGATCAGACTTTCGGGACATTTTGGCCGCAGGAAAAGATTGTTTGAGCTGAGACAATGCCCGATAAAGGATGGTCAATGATATTGAGATCCCTTAGAACCCGATTACTATTTATAGGACAGGCTGAACCAATCCAACTTTAAGAAGGTACTACCTTAAACTCAAGCAAGCCTTAAACCTAAGAACTTGGTGTGATTTGTTTGTGCTTGTTGTACCTGTGATTTCTCAACATAATCATGACATCATGACATCATAAACATGGCATATCATACTAACCATTTCAAGGATCTCAAGGGTATGTGATGTAGATCATGGCGAACCAGACGTCTAGCAAGGGGCAAGGGGATTTACTTTCCTCTAGCCAATGTTGTCAAAGGATCTTGAGTCAGGGGCTATAACCCACTCGATATGGTGAGCTTGACTCTTAAAGAAGGACTCTCAACGACACAAAGTTTCTTCAATCAAGCTGAAATCAAATTCTAACAGTTTCTTGTTTATCCTGCGAGATCCTTGAAAACATTGCATGCATATCATACACATCATTACAGGTACCATTACAGGTTTCTCATCTTCTTCGCTGTTTATTTCAGCAGAAATGTCTTTCGAACAAAGCATCAAGGACCTTCAGGCACAGAACGCTCAGTTCCAAGAAATGTTCATAAGTCTGGCAAAAGGGCAGGAGGATCTGAAAGCCCTCATCATGAAAGAGAAAAAGAAAAAGAAGAAGACTGTCGGTATTCTGAATATGGGCAGAAGGTTTGGAGAGCGGTTGAAGCGACAAGTCGATCTGACCTCTTCATCTAAGGAATGGGAGAATCAAGAAGAAGAGAGGGATCCCAGTCCTGCAGTTTCTGACAATGATACCGACCACAATGATGAGCAGTATCGTCCTACTGAGGATAGATACAACAAGTTTGAAGATCGTTTAAGTTTCATGGAAGTCTAGAGGATACCTGGGTTGGATTTCGAAGAATTGGGATTGGAGTCGAGAGTGGTCATCCTGCAGAAGTTCAAAGCTCCAATTTTTGCAAAGTATGATGGGGTGTCCTGCCCAAAACTCCATCTCCGCTCTTATGTCAGAAAGATCCAGCCCCACAACGCTGATAGAAATTTGTGGATTCATTTCTTTCAAGATAGTCTGTCAGGGACTCAGCTTGAATGGTTCTATCAACTGGAGAGAGCCAATGTCCGAAATTGGGAAGATCTGGCTGTTGCTTTCTATAAGAAGTATCAATACAACGCCGACTTGGCTCCTACTCGTACTCAACTCCAGAGTATGTCCATGGGTGCAAGTGAAGGGTTTAAGGACTATGCACAGAAGTGGAGAGATTTGGCAGGGAGAGTCCAACCCCCTTTGTTTGATAGGGAGTTGGTTGACATGTTTCTTGGGACGCTGTCTGGTCCATTCTTCAATCACTTGATTGGTAGCTCATCAGCTGGTTTCACCGAGCTGATATTGACTGGAGAAAGAGTAGAAGTTGGGATCCGGAGTGGTAAGATCCAGAAAAAATACCTCTTCGAGTACGGAGAAGAAGTCATTTGGTGGCAAGAGGGAAGTCAATGTTGTGCACGGCTAGAAGGGGCGTAGCAAGGAAGACTACCACCAATCTGTGGGGGCAATGTTGATCTCTAATTCGAAACACACACAACGACCACAACAATGAAACAATCATCCAAGGGTGGAAAGACCTCCAAGGCAGTTCACCAAAATCAACATGCCATTGTCATAATCATTGCAACACATGTTGAAGATGAATCTGATTACGGTGATAAACCCTCATCCGAACCCTAAGACTTCTTCTCCTAACTATAACTCGGATGCAAGGTGTTCTTATCATTCTGGTAGCCTGGGGCACGATACTAATGATTGTTGGGCACTTAAATACAAGATTCAGAATATGATTGACGCCAAGGAGATAGAATTCGACCCTCCTGAGACTCCCAGCGTGATCACTGCTCCCTTGCCAAAACATGGCTAGGATTGAAAGCACTTTTGTTCATTTGAATTTTGAATTTGTATTTTCTTTGCTTATTCGAACAATTATTGTCATGTCAAACTTTATTATTTCATTAATGCATTACACATGTCTGTCTTGAATTAATTTGTTTTCATTATGCTTAAATTGCTTTATATTTCCTTTTCGTGATATTCAACTCTCGACTAAAAAACTGTAAGCCTTTAGAGGGAGGATGACGAAAATGATACCATAATCTACAGTATGCTTTTGAACAGACCCTGCTGACGATGTACAGGCGTTGTTTCAAATCCTAAACAGTGGAGTTATAAGGAATATAATCCCTAGTCAACCCCTTTGAGCCAAAGAAGTAGGATTTTTTCTTTCACACAAACTAAAACCCTTAATCACAACCTGGGGTAAGGTAGTTTTCTCAGTTAATCCAGGTGCACAATGAATGGCATCGAAGACGTCCTTCCAAAATAAAAGACGATGATGGTTCCCTATAATCGTCAAGACAGGAAGTCATTATCTCTCGAAATAAAAGCCCATTAAGTCAAAACCTATGAAGGAGACTTAAGAAAAAAACGGGGGCATCCCGCTAACTGTAATCACAAAAAGAAACAGTTCAGACAAAAGACAGTGATAGTAAGGAAAGAGGTTCTACAAATCCTCGACAAAAAAAATGACTGCCTATTAAAAATAAACTGTCAGTATCCGAACCATCACCGGAACATTAAGGACAATATTCTAGAACTCAACTAGGATTCCAAACGTGCAATTAACTGAGCATAGGACTGAAGAACTTCACGAAGAACGGGTGGGTACAAATAAATTTTGAGCCTTTATCCTTTGTATCTTGAACCGTGAACCAGGCCACGTTATAACCCTTAAAAGTCCTAGCTGAAGGATAGGTTAGTTCGAAAGCATACTATTACAAAAGGTATCCTGACTCCTGAAGGTCCGTTACAAATCTCGAGTTGATATCACATCTTTGTAAAATTATATTTTACTAAAAAAAACTACATTTTCAAAACCTCAAGACAAATATAAGCTTTGCATTCTTAAAATAACATTGTTTGCGTATGACTATTTGTTCAACAGCAGAGAAATTCACATGATGAATATCTAGTGAACAAAAACCTTCTCAATAAAAAGGATCACATCAAGTGGAAAAACACTTCCAACCAAGGGGGCATAGCATGATCATTATCCATCATCTGGGAAGTCAAGTCAAGATTCAAGGAATCTCTCAAAGATGCCAAATAGCCAAGGGGAAGATCTCCATCTGAATCACTTGGGGAATTGGGCTTGAATTCTAGCAATGAATCATGTACGATCAAACAAACATCTTCTGGTAGTATGGCAACACTTACTACTATGGATAGTGGCAATTCTCTGTACCCGGTGAACATGGACATAGTCGGAAAATACTATGCATGAACAAAGACCCGCTAGGTTGACTGGTGTGATACCGGTGGGAGAACTGACTTTTCGTTTCGCGTTTTGTGTTCGCGAATGTTGCGGTTTGGAAAGAGTCTCCACCGACTTTTCTTTTATCCAAAAGGAAAGGTGAAAAAGCACAGAAAGACCTTTAGAGATGTTTTCTTGAGTTCAGGGAGTAGATTATGAAAAGGGAAGGTGCTAGCACCCTTTTCATCCATGGTTTTCCATGGGCTTTAAGTTACTCGCTAGATCACTTGCTTTTGTTTGAATGTGCTTGTGGTGTGGGTTTTGCAAGTATTTTGAAAACGTTTTTTGTAATGGTTCTCGTCTCTTTAAGAACACGTACAAAGTGTTTGTTTGGAAAATAGTTGAAAGATGTGTTTGTGTAATGTATTTTTTGAAAGTGATTTTGAGAAGGTGTCTTTGTAACGGTTCTCTTCTCTATAAGAACGCGTACAAAGTTTTGTCTTCAAAAATGTTTCAAAAATGAGAGTTGTTGTACCCCAAAATTTGCCCTCCTATATTTCTCAATACATTTCAAGTGAGGTCCTCAAATTGCTCAAGGTAATCCAAAGGTTGACCAGACAAACCCTCTCTTAAGGCAGTCTACCTCAAATTAGGGTTTCAGTTTGCATCAAGATGCTTGAGTCCAAAGGGTCTCAAATTCTCAACATTGTCCTAATATTTTCCCAAGATCATCCATGTCAAGTTTCAAGCCTTGCAGAGAAAGTTTGCTCAGTCAATTGCTTAAAAGCCTGAAAAACGACTATGCTAGGGTTAAAGTCAATTGTGGCCCACATACAGTCAAACTTCAAGATTTTTGGTCAAAATTCTCATTTTGAAGTATTATTCATCATTTTACCAAAGGTTGATCATGATTCCTCAAAGATTGCTCACAATTCATCAAAACCCAAAAGTTGCTAAATTAGGGTTTTGTAGGAAAAGTCAACTCAACTTTGACCAAGCATAACTTTCTCATACTTTATCAGAAATGACCCATCCAAAGCTCATTTTGAAGAGGATGAAATTAAATACAATCCATCTTCATCTCCCAAGTTAAAAATATGCACTCACAAGAAGATATAAATTTGGACATTATAGGTCATTTTGAAAAGTCAACAAAAACACCTTTTTTGTCAAAGCTTAATACATGAACATGGAAGATTCAATTGAGATGATACCAAAAGGTCCGCTTAGAGGACATCTTTAGCTTTCTAAAAAGTCCAAGAACACATCTCTAGGGTCAAAATTGAGGAAGTTACACATTGGTGAAGTTGACCTTTTTTTGCAAATTGCCAAAAGTCAAATGGGCCTCAAATTGCAATTAAAATTAAATGGGCCCAACTTTTTGTGTTTGTTTTGATTTTGTAAAATGGTCCACAACGCATGATCCTTCCCACTTGCCTTTTTTTATTTTTGTCATTTATTTTGATTTTTATTTCAATTAAATCAAATTAAATCAAAATAAAATCATCAAAATATCAAAATCATTTAAACCTTGAGATTTTGTGCATATTTCAGGTCCATGAACAGCTGGCAATGAGATCAAATCGTGCAAGGCTTATTTTTACACAAAAAGATTGGATTTTGGCTTGATTTCGAAAGATTTATATGAGAATCAAATCTTGATCAATGATCATTATTGGAAAAGATTGGATGCAAATTGGTAAACCTAATTCACTCAAGGCTACATATAGAAAAAATCCAGACCAAATACACAAGGATTAGAGGCGTGAGAAGCTGAGGAAAAAACTTGCAAAAACTCAAGAAAAGTGGTAATCGGATTTCATAGTTCCAGGCTCTTTCAAGTTATTCCAAGCATACCATTCACTTGCTGGGCATTCAAGGAGTCCATCCCAATCATCAACGAGCATTTTTGTGCCCAAACACGCACTGTAAGCACCTCACGATATCCTTACTTTCTTGAAATTCAATATCACGATTCTGGCATTCGTAGCATGAATTCTTTACATATTCTTGTTCATTGAAACATTTGCAAGTTAATGATAATGTTCAATTGCGTTTTTGTTAGCCATACTGAGATCCACCATTGTTAGGGTTTAGGTTTTGTTTTTAGGGATTTTTCATACAGGAACAATTGGCCCAAATGGAGGAGACCATTGTGATCAGCGGGTCAAACCCAGTTGATCCATGATCTTGAATTTTATTTATATTGCTTGTATGCAATTTCTGAAATGCACAGGGTTATAGCTACAGTGCCATGTCTGTAGGTAAAGGTTCAGAGTTTTAAACGACAGATCTAGGGAAGAAGACGATAGCGTGTCACAACTTTACTGGCCGGTTTAAATTCTGGCGCGTTTATTCTTGCTAGAAGCTTATAGTTCTGATCTATTTGTTTGTTTCTGTTGTATTGATAAACTAACACCCAGCGCAGTTGGTCAGAAGAAGGAAGTCAAAAGTTCATGATTTTGGATTCGATCTCAGGCGTGACCTTTTGGCATTTTTCCCCTTTGTTTTCACCAGATCCAGCGACTACATCTTCTGAGGGTCATCTTATGGTTTCATCAACCAGGACCGGATCAAGCATCCACTGGGCATTATCCTCTGGATCCATCAGTCCGAGCCAGATCCAGCGCACCCCATCTTCTGATGGTCATAATCTGCTGGATCCCCTAGCCAGGAGCAAGCCAAGTATCACCATCCTCTGGACCACCATCCTCTGGACCATCATTCTCTGATCAGAGCCGTTGACAGCAGGCCCTTGGGTTATTTCTTTTTACCTTTTTAATTTCTTTTTTATTATTCTTTTCTTTATCAATACTAAAATTATAATTTTTTAAATTAACCAATCAAAAATCATAAAAAATCAATTTCACCAATTTAGATTTAGGTTTTACTTTTATCAAATTTAATTTAATTAGTTTAATTTAATTCTAGGGTAATTATAACTTTTTTTAAATAAATTAAAATCAATTAGAAAATTAGGATTTGTTTTTATTTTATTTTTATTTTCTTTTCTTAAAATAATAAAAATGCAAAAATAGGTCAAATTAATTATTTTTCTTAATTTAAATTAATTAGTAATTAGGTTTTTTTTATTTAACTAAAATCTTATTTTTCTCAAAAATAATCAAAAACAACAAAAAATGACATTTCTTTTAATTAGGTCTAAACGGGGTCAAAACCCTAATTTTTCTCGTTCTCGATTCATCGCGCGTTTATTATTTTTTGCAAATATTAATGTAACTGCTCATGGGATGTAATAGTTTAATTAGGACTTTTTGCTTATTTATCATTTTGCGGGTTTTTGGCTATGTAATTAATCCCCCTTCCCGAAGCCTTGTGATAGCATAGTTTTATTTTCATCATTTTAATTTTCGCAAATACTAACTGTTAGATGTATGATAATAGGATTGCATGACAAGAATGTATGTTAATTTTAAAATGGTTAGCAAACCCTAAATGTGCAAAGATAATAACTGAAACCAAATCACTCGCACATGCGCACTCCTAGGGTATACTCTCACTTCGGTTGCCTTCGGTAAACAATCATTAAGTATAGGGTGTTTTAATGGTCGCCCTCTTGTCTAAACAAAGATCAAAAGTCCCGTTCGGAAAAGTTGCCTCTGAAAGGTTGCCTCAGAAATGTTGCCTCGAATATGATCTTAAGACATTAGGTTTATTACTAAGACGTCCTAACATTGCTTTAGTGGTCGTACGTCCCCTTTCAAATTGACCCTTACAATTCCAACGACGGTGCTACCTACTCATTAATAGTAGGATAACACCGTCTAAAGGAAGCAAGAAAAGAAACATTCTTTTTTTTCGAGTAGGTACTTGCTCATAATAAACTTTTCAAACAAATTTTTTAAAAACACTTCGTAACACTCTTGAGGACTGATACAAGGGTTAAAACGAAGTAAAACAAAAACTTTTCAAAACACACAAACACGGAAGCAATTTTAAAATGATGAGCAAATAACTAAGAGACCGTAGAAAACTACGGATAGAAAGGGTGCTAATACCTTCCCTTTCTATAATCTACCCCCGTACTCAAAATCTCGAAAAAAGAATTTTTATGTGCTTTTTCCTTTCCAGTTGGATAAAATAAAAGTCGGCGGCGACTCTTGCTTACCGCAACATTTTGCAAACACAAACGCAAAATGTAAACCAGCATTTTCCAAAACAGTCTGGTTCTGCCACCGTATCACAAGAGTGTTGGTGTATAAAATGTTTTTGTTGTGAGCAAGCGAGCAACTAAGAGCGAACCTACCTACTCAAAAGGTCTTAGATATTCTTTTCCTCCTCCTTTAGATGTTGTTATCTTACAATTGATTTGGTAAGAAGCCCCATCGATGGATGTGAAGGGACGAGGGTGAGATGTTTATATAGTCATAGAAGGCAACCTGTGGGACGTTTTAGCAATGTCGTTTTAGGGACTAGATCATTTACCTAAGGCAACATCGAGGGTCATCGAGGGACTACGATCTTTTATCGCAGGTCTTTTGCTAAAATGCCCATGTTTAAGGGACATGACTATTTTTCCAATAGGAAACAAAGTGAGATTACCCTAAGGGTGCTAGTGTGCAAATGTGTTTGATTACATGCATTTTAGTCTTGATTAGGGTGATCTATTTGTTGATTTCATTGCTTTCCATACACACCCTAGTTGCTAACAATGTATGAAAGTAATAAAAGTGCGGAAAGTAAGGATTCTATGCTATTACAATCATTAGGGGGATGGGGTGTACAAATTTACGAATGGGGGTTTGCAAGAAAATAAATCCTAATTATTTATTACAACCATATTGAAATAATAATGCAAGAAAGAAAATGGACTTTGTTTAAAAAAGGGGTTTTTTGTGTTGATGAATAAAAAAGGGGAATGAATTAGCTTAGTAAAAAAAGAAAATATTTTTATGCCTTTTTATATTGATGAAAAGAGTTTTAATGTTGAAAGTGATAAAAAGGAAAATAAATGAGATATAAGACCAGCGTGCTGCTACAAGCAAAACAAACGAAATCAGAAGTTCTGAAGCCAAGAGCGTTGTGACTCAGCAAGAGATGTCAGTGGGTATCAGAAGTTCTGAGTTGGTAAACTCTGAGGTCCTGCAAGGAACATTAGAGGGGAAACACAAAAGTTTTGGGTGGTATTCAGATAGTGGACCACAAGTCAGAAGTTTTGTATTACACTAAAACAGTGAGTAAACCCCAGAAATTCAGTGTATTGTCAGCATGTAAAAATCAGAAACTCTGAGTATTTAAAAACAACGAGTGGAAACATAATAAGTTCAATATGTTTGACATGTAGGGAGAACTCAGAAGTTCTGTGTTGTGTTAGAACAATGAGTGAATCATGGAAGTTCTATGTGTTAGAATGGTGAGTGAAGAACAGAAGTTCTGTGTTACATTTCAACTCTTTCCTTATATCAATCAGCACAACAATAACTTATTCAGTTTTCAAAAAACATCAAATCAGAAGGATAAAAGCACAACAGTTTATGGAAGTTCTTATCCTAGTTCTGAGTTTAGCCTTAATCAAGAAGTTCTGATCCGCAGTTTTTCTACTTGCGCAGTGATATGGACAATATCAATACTATGATATTTACATGTTTGATGATGTTCTGAATGAAAATATGCAGAGTCAGGGAGACTTACCTTGAACCTGGAGCGTGTGTTTAGAACTTGAGTTGCTGCCTTCAGATATTCTAGATTCAGCAAGAACAACGGAAGAGAAAATATCAAATTCTTTTACTTGAAGGGAAGAATAAAGGTTTTGGTTTTCTGTTTGGAAATTCTAGATTTTTTATGAAGGTATCACAGTTTTCTTTTATTTCTTTTGAAAATTCTCTCTCTAAAAAAAACAACAGGTTTTTGTAGTTTATGTTTGTAGTTTTTTGGACTCTTGGAATTTTTGTAGGGGTTCAAGGCTTTTCTTTCTCAAAATTTTCGACCTTCTTACAGTTTCCAATAGAGTTCAATTTATAGGCAAAGATTTTGTATTTTTTAGAGGTCAATTGGCACCAACATCATATGCTAGGCGCTGACTTGCTCTTGAAGTAAGCATGGTTCAAGGCACAAAGCAGGACGACTAGCAGGTTTAGCAGCGCCTAAGCTGGATTTATCAGCCAAAATTAAGGAAAAGCAAAAGCAGCACATGGGCCTAGCACCCTTTTGCATAAAAGTTTACTTTCCCAAGACAGTAGAGGTACACGTGGGGAAAATTATTTGGATAAAGACTCAAAAGTAGTTATGAGCATTAAATGATGATGAGATTTATCAAATCAGAAATCCTGCCATGTGAAACTCTGTATCATTTCTTAATTCTGGATCAGAAGTTCAGCTTCAGCGTAACTTATAATAGACATCCAATCTTCTGATCCTTGTATCTCCTGGCTCCAGCGTGTTCTGAAGGAGCTCTCAGACTTTCCAGGAAGCTTGCAGCGCGCTTTGTAACCTTCTTTGACTTACCCTTGCAAACTCTGACTGATCCTTTGTGAAAAATGGCCCAGAAGTTCTGACCAAACTCTGTCTTGAAAGTGTCCAGAATTTGCTGAGTGTTTCAGTTTCAAGGACGTGTCTTTGAGAAGTTATAACTTGAAATCCCAGCATTTCTAGGAGAAGTTCTGTTCTGCAATATTTTAGATCTCATTGAAATCTATAACTATTATATTATAAGTTCTTCCAGAATCAACTTGCATCATGGTGATAGTCTGATCAGAAGTTATGAGCTTGTCATATTTCTTAAATACTTAGAAAATTTCTATGTATTTAGAAATTTGACTTTTCCAAAGTAACTTTTGACTTTTGAATTTCTAGATGAAACAAACTTCATATTTTAACATGTCTTGCTGAAATATGTTTCTTGAAACTTTATTTTGATCCAAAATTCAAAGTTTGACTTTTCAGTGTGCAAATGATCATTTTGCCCTTGTGGATGATTTTCTTGAAAAATTTGTAATTCAAAGCTTGAAATTGGATGAGGACAAACCTGAAGGTTCAGGGTGATCCTTTGAGAAATGAGATGGTAAATTTTGGGGTACAACAGTTGCCCCTGTTCAATCTTCTTAAGCCTGAGGATGTAGATTGGCTGGTCAGCCTTTCGTGATCTGAAGGTGGAAGATTATTGGACATTAGAGTGCCCAGAAATTTGCACTCGGTGATGTGATGACTGAGGGTATAGGGAATGGGCTTAAAGATGCCATTTGGAAAGCGACGGGGAATCGTCGGAGATGGGCTTTGTGATACGGTGGGAAGAACTGACTATTTTTGGAATGCTGGTTTGTGTTTTGCGCTTGTGTTCGCAAAATGTCGCGGCAAGCAAGAGTCGCCGCCGAATTTAATTTTATCCAACAAGGAAAGGAAAAAAGCACAGAAAAATTCCTTTTTCGAGATATTTCTGAGTACGGGGGGTAGATTATAGAAAGGGAAGGTATTATAACCCTTTCTATCCGTGGTTTTCCACGGGCTCTTAGGTACTTGCTCATTGTTTTCAAAATTGTTTTCTTTGTGTTTGTGGATTTGAAAAAGTTTTTGTTTTTAACTTCGATTTAACTCTTGCTTCTGTCCTCAAGAGTGTAATGAAGTATTTTTGAAAACTTGTTTGTGAAAGGAGTGTAAGTGTGCAAAGTTTGTCTTGTTTTGGATGAGAAATTATCTAAGAGCTAATCAACCTACTCGAAAAAGGAATCGTTCTATGCTAATTTCCTTTAGACAATGCTATCCCACTATTAATAAGTAGGTAGCACTGTTGTTGGAGTTTGAGGGTCAATTCGAATGAGGGACATGCAGTCACTAAAGCAATGTTAGGACGCCTTAGTGGTAACCCTAATGTCTTAGATCATTTGTTCGAGGCAACAATATCTGAAGCAACCGTTTCGAGGCAACTATGATCTTTTAGACAAGAGGGCGACCTCTAAAACAACCTATACTCAATGACCATTTATGAAGGCAGCCAAGTGGGGTGTACCCTAGGAGTGCGCATGTGCGAGTGTGTTGATTTCAGTTATTTTTATCTTTGCACATGTTAAGGGTGATCTAACCGTTTTAAAATTAGGCATTCATTCTTGTCATGCAAGCCCTATTATCAAACATCTAGCTGTTGTATAATTTGCATAATTAAAATGCGGAATTTAAACTAAATTATTACAAGGCGTCGGGTATTTACATCGTCAAAAGCAACCCTTTGAAATTTGAAAGCGGAAAAATAAGTATCCTAATTAATTATTACAAACCGGGAGCAGATACATTAATTGGATAAAGAAAAATAAAGCGCGCGATGCGGAATTAAATCGAATGTGAATCTAGGGTTTTGACATACACGATACATATTTCACCAGATATACTAACTCACTCCACTCATGCATACTTGCTCTAAAACATAACTCATTGTGTGCATATTCTCAGAATTCTTCACAAGTTCTATCCTAATTAAAAAAATGTTTTTTTGTTTTTTTATTTTTAATAAAAGAAATTAAATCCTAAAATTAAATGTTAAATTAATTATTAAATTAATTAATTAATGAAAAATATTAAATGATAGATTTTTGGAGTTTTTGTTATTTTAGGAAAGAAAATAAAATGGTTAAATTAATGTTAAAACCTATTAATTCTAATTGATTTTATTTATTTACAAAATAAATTAAGGTTACCTAATTAATCAATCCTAATTAATTAATTAATATTTATTAATGAAAAATAAAATTCTGAAATTTAATTGGATAAAAAATATTTTTGTGATTTTTTTGATAAAAAAGAAATTATTCTATTGGTTAGTAATTAAATTAAACAAAATAAAATAATTAAATAAAATAAGCAAAATATAGTAAAAGAATGAGATGGGCCTGATTTTGGAGGTGTAGAAAGCAATTATTCTGGCCCAATGATGTTGGTCCAGATTGACTTTTTGTAATCCAATGCATGTGCGTTTGACTGGCCTTTTGGTGCAACTTCAACAGTGGCCACCAGATCTGGCCATCTGGTGCGTTGGATAGTGAGAGTGTATGATGGAACTCCTGGCCTTGCTTGTACTGAATTGCCTGAAAACAAATAATATGGAGAAAATAGGGGGGACCTGGGATTCGAACCCATGTCCTGAGACGAAATCTAATGATATGCTTGCCACTACGCTTCTTGACTTGTTTTGTTAATATAATGCAAATTAAATATAATATAAAAAAAACAAAAGCTAATGGACAAAAAATAAAAAAAATGCGCGCGCTGTTTGAATGGACGAATGGTGGGTCGACACGCCTTTGTCCTCTTCCTTGAACCGTGGCTAAAAATCAAAGGGGCTATACCCACGGACATTGTCCGTTGCTACAAGTCAGGCTTATTCAAAAATCTCCCACATGCCATGTAAATGAGTTCTATGACCATGGTTAGATTCGTCATCTTCTTCTGATCACAACCATGGCCATTATGTAGGCTAATTGTACCTGAAAACAAAAGCCCCAAAAACAAACTCGAAACCCTAGCTATGGTGAACTTCGATTCAGGTCTTATAAATGCAATTGAATAATACCAAAAGCTTGAAAATGCTCTGTAGATTAAGATTATGCCATTAATTCAGATCAACCATGCTTAAATTGCAAGATGCGAATTCAAGAACAGGGTGAGTTCGTGAGTGACTTACAGCGCGTGTGAGGGTCTGAAAACGTGTGCTTCTGGTTGCTTTCGCTTGTGGAAATTGCCAGGAGACGATTGAGACAATTGCCAAGCCTTGAAACTGCTTCTAAGCCCTGTTTCGATCTCACACTTTTTTTGGTATTTTTGCAAATTTTGTTCTTGCTCTCTATCTGGTCTCCAACCTCTCTTTTCATATGCCTCGCTTCCTTATGTATCCAGCAATGTATTAGGGTTGCAAATTGTGTCCAAATCCCTCTCCATCAATGTCTTTGATATTTGATTTGATTCTTATTTTAAAGCTTTCCAAAATTGGATTATTTTGAATCTTTTTGTACACAATTGCCTTGATACGAGTTTGATTGGTCCTAGCTGAGTAACAAGACCTGCAATCATCACCAAATCCTTGGTTTCAATGTTTTTAGATTTTATTTGATTTAATTTGACTTAAAACAAATTAATTCAAATAAAAATCAAAATAATTAATAAAAATATGATATGGACACATGGACAAGGCTAGAGCACGTGGGCTATAATGCCAACTCAGAACAAGTGAAAAAGAATGGGGCCATTTGGCAAAATTTGAAGTTTTGGGGATAGTTGACTTTTGGCAATTTTGCAAAAAAGGTCAACTTCAACAATGCATAACTTCCTCAATTTTGAATCTTTCAAGGTGTTCTTGGACTTTTTAGAAATATTTAGATGTCCTCTAAGAAACCCTTTTGGTATCATCTCAAATTGATATTCCATGCTCGTGTATGAAGCTTTGACAAAAAAGGTGTTTTTGTTGACTTTCAAAAATGACCTATAATGTCCATATTCATAACTTCTTCTGAGTGTATATTTTGATCTTGGGAGATAGAGATGGATTGTAGGGAATTGTATCCTCTACACAATGAGTTTTGGATGGGTCATTTCTCATAAATTATGAGAAAGTTATGCTTGGTCAAAGTTGAGTTGACTTTTCCTACAAAACCCTAATTTAGCAACTTTTGAATCTTGATGAATTATGAACAATCCTTGATGAATCATGATCAACCCTTGATCAAATGATGAAATATACTTCAAAATGAGGAAACAAATCTTGAAGTTTGACTGTATGTTGGTCATAGTTGACTTTTGCCCTATCACAGTCGATTTTTGGACCTTTGAGCAATTGACTGAGCAAACTTCCCCTGCAAGGCTTGAAACTTGACATGGATGATCTTAAGAACATTTTAGGACATTGGTGATCACTTGGGGTCACTTGGACTCAAGGACCTTGATGCAACAAGAAACCCTAATTTGGGGTAGGCTGCCTTAGGAGAGAGCTTGTCTGGCCAACCCTTGGACTACCTTGAGCAACTTGGAGATCTTTCTTGCAATGTTTTGAGAAATATGGGAGGGTAAATTTTCGGGTACAACAGGATTAAAGATGCCATCCGGAAAAGATTGGTTGTGTAAGAGATTCCTTGGCGAGAATTCCTGTACCTGCCGTTGAGGGGGACTTTGTCGGGGAATGTTGATTTATGCACTGGGAAGTAAAGTCTAGGAGCTTTGGTTGTCCATTACTCTACTGGGAATTAAATCTTGATTGAAGAGATGAAAGTAGAATGTACACCTGGTCAGGGTCCAAGTTGTACAGCGACTTACTGGGGAAATATGGAATCGACCGTATCTGGTCGGGTCCAGGCCTCATAGTGTTGTAAACTGTTGTCTGGAGACAAGGGAGAAGGAACCTGGATAGTAGGGTTACTTCGAGATGAAAGCTTGGATAGTAAGGCTTATGAGAAGAAACCTGGGTAGTAGGGTTACTTCGGAATGAAATCCTGGGTAGTAGGGCTTGTGGGAAGGAACCTGGGTAGTAGGGTTACTTCGAAATGAAAGCCTGGGTATTAGGTCTTGTGGGAAGAAGCCTGGGTAGTAGGGTTACTTAGAAATGAAAGCCTGGGTAGTAGGGATTGTGGGAAGGAACCTGGGTAGTATGGTTACTTCGAAATGAAAGCCTGGGTAGTAGGGCTTGTGGGAAGAAACCTGGGTAGTAGGGTTACTTCGAAATGAAAGCCTGGGTAGTAGGGCTTGTGGGAAGAAACCTGGGTAGTAGGGTTACTTCGAAATGAAAGCCTGGGTAGTAGGGCTTGTGGGAAGAAACTTGGGTAGTAGGGTTACTTTGAAATGAAAGTAGATTAGTTGACCCGTTTGGTATCGGGAACTGATTTTCCCTTGATTGCTTGCAGATATGACATGTATGACTGCTGGAATTGTTGGAGATAACTATCTTTCCTGAAAAGATAACAGGGTTAGTCAAATGTGATGCATGAAATGCATTGTGAGATGATGTTCTCAAAATAAATGAGATCATGTTGTGTGTGATATGTATGCGCATGTCATGATGTATGTATATGAAATGTTGTTGGGACATGTCCGAGCCTGGGAAAATAAATCCCTGATCGCTGTTGGAGAGTATAGCATTCTTGATTGTTGTAGAGAATCGTGGTTCTTCTACTTCTATTGGGGATGATGAATGGAAGTGACTGTGCTGGAGATTTGTTCTTTGCCGTCTGTGCATATTCTACCAAGGAGAGACTTATTCGGGAATAGCTCTGCGGGGGAACACCTTGGAAGGTGAACTTCTGTAGCTGAAGTAATGGGCTCTGTCGGGGATTAAGCTCTTGTATCCAGAGAAATAAACCCTGCTTGGGGGATTAGAAATTCATGATGGTCCATTCGTGATTATGAAATTTGGCCGGGGGATAAAGATGTCAGGTTCCTAGATGACCCTGGCTAGGGAGATTACTTCCCGTTCTGAGAGAACTGATATCGAGGCTTTGATTACTTCTACTCTATGGGGAATACATATGTTACAAGGTCACATGCATTGATGATTGTGCTCTGAAGCTATCTCTGTCTCGGTACCTGCTAGACAGGGTAACTATTGGGTTTGATATTTTAGTTTTTCGTCCCTGTTTCTTAAGTTATGAGCAATTGTCTTTCTTTTTCCTATGCAAATATTTGTGAACAACAATCATATTCAAGTGCATATGTCAAGAATAAATCATTGGACGTCCTTGCAAAAACAAAACAGAACAAGAAAAAAATAGCTTTTTGGTAAAAAATGACTTGCATTAATTCTTGAAGTTGGCCTATAACAGGCGTTTTTGTACAAGGAAGCTGACGCTCTACTAAGAGAACGTCGTCGTAAAGATGAAATATATATAGTATTGTGTACAACAGCTATGTGCAACAATCCCATTGGGTTTCAAATCTGCTGTTGCCACTATTCCTTCGAGCATCTCCTCACTTTGCTGCTTGTCCGAAGCTGATTAGATTGATTGATACCGTTTGAGTTTGATAGTTGATACTGAGGTCAGATCGCAGGGTGATCCAATGGGACATAATGATACGCTTTTCATCCCTAACTTTTTCCTGGACCGCCCTTTCGGGTTTTCGGTCCACTGGGATACCCTTTTTTTTTCCTAAATCGCCTTTTCAGGTTTTCGACTTGCCGTGTGTACAGATTTTTTCATTTTCATCCCTTATTTTTTCCTGAACCCTTTTGGTTCGCCGGGAAGCCCTTATTTTTACCTAGGCCGGTCAACCTAGCGAGTCTTTTATCATGCGTAGTATCTTTTCATTATGTTCACATTGATAGGGTGAGGGAGGTCGTCACCGTCCATGGTGGTCAGAATCATGGCCCCACCCGAGAAAATGTTTTTAACTGCAAATGGCCCTTCATAAGTGGGGGTCCATTTGCCCCTGGGATCACCTTACGGCAGTATGATGCGTTTGATTACTAGATCCCCGACTTGATATTCTTGACGTCTGACTTTCTTGTTAAAAGCCTTGATCATTCGCTTTTGATACGTCTGACCATGGAAGATAGCAGTAAGTCTCTTTTCATCAATCAAATTCAGTTAATCAAGTCGAGTCTGGACCCATTCGTCTTTGTTTAAACCTTCATCTTTCATAATCCTTAAAGAATGGATCTGGACCTCAATGGGTAGGACTGCCTCCATGCCATATACCAGAGAGTAAGGTGTTGCCCCTATTGATGTACGTGCTAAGGTACGGTACCTATGAAGAGCGAATAGTAGCATCTCATTCCAGTCTTTGTACGTCACCATCATCTTCTGTATAATCTTCTTGATGTTCTTGTTAGCCGCTTCAACAATGCCATTCATCTTCGGCCGGTAGGGAGAAGAGTTATGATGTTGTATCTTGAACTGGTTACAGAGTTCGGTGATCATCGTGTTATTGAGATTCGTACCATTATCGGTGATGATTCTCTCTAGTACACCATATCGACAGATCAGATTATGTCGGATGAACCGTGCCACGACGTTCTTGGTCACAGTAGCAAAAGAGGCTTCTTCAACCCACTTTGTAAAGTAATCAATGGCTACTAAGATAAAATGATGCCCGTTGGATGCAATAGGTCTAATCTCTCCGATCATGTTGATGCCCCACATTGCAAAGGGCCAAGGAGCTGCCAGGATGTTCAGAGGAACCGGAGGTGCGTGCACCTTGTCAGCATAGATTTGGTATTTATGACAAGTTCGAGAGTGCTGATAACAATTGGCCTCCATGGTGGACCAGTAATATCCTACCCGTAGGATCTTCTTAGCCATGGTATGTCCAATAGAATGGGTTCCAAAGGTGCCTTCATGTAGATATGTCATGATCCTCTCTGCTTCGCTCTGGTCTACACACCATAATAGTGTGGAGTCATGGTTGCGTTTATAGAGGATTTCATTACTGAGGAGGAATTTTGCAGTGAACCTTATCAGAAACTTCTTATCGTTGATAGATTCCCCTTCGGGATACTCTTGATCCTCGAGATACCTTTTGACTTCATGAAACCAAGGTTTGTCTGCTACCATTTCAGCATTTATCTCGCAGCAGTGTGCTGGTTCATCCAATCTCTCGATGGTGATTCGGGGAGCTTTGTTGTCCCACCAGATTTTGAACATAGAATACATGGTGGCTAGTGCGTCTGCTAACTGATTCTCCTCTCGTGGGAAATGTTCAAAGGTTATTTCCTCAAAGTGTGGGAGCAATGTCAGTAAGTGCTCTTTGTAAGGAATGGGATTCGGGTACTTCGTATCTCACTCGCCTTTGATCTGACTTATCACTAGGGCGGAATCTCTGAATACACTTAAGAACTTAATCCTCAGGTCAATAGCAGCTCGAAGACCCATGATGCAGGCTTCATACTCCGCCATATTATTAGTGCAATTGAAACACAATCGGGCAGTGTAAGGAGTATGATAGCCCTCAGGAGATATGATCACGGAGCTAATGCCATTACCGAGTGTGTTTGAGGCTCCATAGAAATAAATAGACCATCGGGATCCTTCCTCGGGTCCTTCGTCCGGTCCAGGTTCTTTGTAGTCAGTTACCAGCATAATATTATCATCCGAGAACTCAAAATTCATGGAATGGTAGTCATCCACGGCCTGATGAGCCAAATGATCAACCAATGCACTCCCCTTTATTGCTTTTTGGGTTGTATATTGTATGTCGTATTCAGTTAAGATCATTTGCCACCTTGCTATCCTTCCGGCGAGAGCGGGCTTCTCGAAAATGTACTTGATCGGATCCATCTTTGATATCAACAAGGTAGTGTGGGTCAGCATATACTGTCTCAATCGGCGAGCAGCCCATGCCAAAGCGCAGCAAGTTTTCTCGAGCAGTGAGTATCGTGTCTCATAGTCGGTAAACTTTTTGCTAAGGTAGTATATTGCATGCTCTTTTCGACCAGACTCGTCATGCTGCCCCAGCACACACCCCATTGAATTGTCTAGTACTGTCAGGTATAATATTGAAGGTCTCCCTTCAACTGGAAGCATCAGAATTGGTGGTTCTTGCAGGTATTCTCTGATTCTTTCAAAAGTGGTCTGGCATTCATCATTCCACTTTACCACTTAGTCTTTCTTCAGAAGCTTGAAGATCGGCTCATAAGTAGCGGTCATATGTGAAATGAACCTGGCGATATAATTCAAACGTCCCAAGAAACCTCTAACTTCCTTCTCCGTACGGGGAGCTGGCATTTCTTGTATAGCCTTTACCTTTGCGGGGTCTACCTGAATACCTTTGTCACTGACGATAACACCCAGAAGCTTACCCGACCTTACCCCGAAGGTGCACTTGTTCGGATCCAATCTCAACTTGTATATCTTCAACCTGTCTAACAGCTTTTGGAGATGATCAAGGTGCTCTTCCTCAGTCGGAGACCTGGCTATCATATCATCAACATAAACCTCAATCTCATGGTGAATCATGTCATGGAACAAAGCGACCATGGCACGCTGATAAGTTTCCCCAGCATTCTTCAACCCAAAAGGCATCACTTTGTAACAGAAGGTGCCCCACTGTGTGACGAAGGTTGTTTTCTCCATGTCTTCAGTAGCCATCTTGATCTGGTTATAGCCAGAGAAACCATCCATGAAGGAGAATATTTTTTGTTGTACGGTGTTGTCAACCAGAACATTAATGTGGGGGAGCGGGAAGTCATCCTTGGGGCTTGCCCTATTCAGATCACTGTAATCCACACACATCCTTACCTTTCCATCCTTTTTAGGTACCGGAATGACGTTAGCAACCCACTGCGGATAAGAGGTGACAGCTAAGAACTTTGTGTCGAACTGCTTCATGACCTCTGCCTTGATCTTCTCTGACATTTCAGGGTGCATACGGTGGACCTTCTGTTTAAATGGAGGACAGTCTTCTTTAGTTGGCAGACGGTGTACCACGATGTCAGTGTCTAAACCAGGAATGTCTGTATAGGACCAGGCAAAGATTTCAATGTAGTCGTGCAACATCTGTATTAGTTGCTGTTTGATCTTAGTCCCTAGATTCGCGCCGATCTTGACTTCTTTTCTGTCCATTTTTGTGCCCAAGTTTATTGTCTCAACTGGCTCTTCATGAGGCTGTATAGCCCTTTCTTCCTGTTTTAGCAGTCTAGCAAGTTCTCCAGGTACCTCACAATCGTCCTCACCTTCGTCCTCGGCTTGGTTGATCAGATTTTCAAAGTCATAACTGGCAATAGCAGGATTGTTATCAATGGGATCCAGAGTGGATATGGATCTGCAGTTTGATATGTGAGTGTGTGTAAGAGCATAACTGTATTAATAAAGTAAAGACAGAAAAAGAAAAACAGAGAGTGAAAAATTTGTATGCAAAGAACATCCAATGCTTCATTGATGATATATGAGATGACATATAATAACCCTCACAGATAGAACCATTGTGCCTCGGGTAAGACACAAGGCCATAAAGTTTAAATTGTTCATTAAAAACTTAGAAAACAAGTAAGACAATTACTGCAGAATAAAAGAAACTGGTATGAAATATCTGGTCGTCCAATTACTCAGTCCACCGTTGGTAGTTGGGTAAATCCAGCTGTCGATATTAAAATCTTCCTCACTGTCTTCAATAGCATTGACCCCTCGATTGCTGATGCGTAGGGGAGGTCCTCCAACTCGAGCGTGTCGAACAGCCCTCTGAGCCTATGATGTAAAGCCCAAGCCGAATTTGTCAGTTTTGTGAATAAACTCAGGAAGATGTCCCCACTTGGTACTCCTACCTTCTTTAACTACTGCTTTAGCGTCTTTAAGAGAAGCCATCCTCAGAGGAGGTTTGGTGCTGGTAGTGGTCTCAGCTGACACAAAGATCTGGGGAACCTCTTCAAAGTTTTGACAAGGAGTCTCTATAAATTCCCCGTCCATCTCTACGTACCTGACGGAGTTCAGGTGGCTCCCCATATACTCCTTTTCGCCATGTATAGTGACTATCTTCCCCTTAACCGGATATTTCAACATTTGGTGTAGGGTAGAAGTAACAACCCCAACTTTGTGGATCCAAGGACGACCCAACAAACAAGAGTATGATGGCCTGATGTCCATCACATAGAAAGTGGACTCGAAAGTCTGAGAGCCTACTTTGACAGGGATATTTACTTCCCCATGCACCATTCTTTTCGATCCGTCAAAAGCCCTTACCACAATGTTATTGGGCTTTAAGGTCAAACCTTCATAATCTAGTCGATTGAGAGCCTTCTTAGGAAGAAAATTCAGCGAAGACCCGGTATCCGCCAACACGTCAGCCATAGTGGTGCCCATGCATTCAATAGAGACATGCAAAGCATCATTATGCTTTCTTCCCTTTGATATCAAGTCTGCATCTGAAAAACCTAGCCCATTGTCAGCAGTCAGGCTAGCCACGCAATCTTTAAATTGATCAGCTGAAGTCTCTTGCGGAACATGCGCGGTCTTGAGAAATGCAATCAAAGCCTTTGCATGGGCTTCAGAACATAACAACAAAGATAACATGGATATCTTCGATGGGGTCTGCCCCAGCTGCTCGACCACATTGTAGTCGCTCTTCTTAATGATTTTCAATATTTCCTTTATCTCTTGCTTATAGGCTTCCACAACAATTTTTCTAGGTGCCTTCGTCCGGGCAGGCTCACCTATAGCTTCTTTGCCTCGATTCCCAGATGACTTATCGGCAGGGGTAACAGTTGGGATAAGAACTGGAATAGTAACTAAAGTACTAGCGGGTGCAGAAGATGAAATAACGACAGGCTTAGTGACAGTCTTTGGGGAGATCTCAGGAGAGAAAACCCTTCCACTTCTAGTAATCTTGCTAGTCCCAACAATGTTACCGACATCAGGATCAACTTCTTCGATCTTCTAGTTTTGTTTAACGCCATGATAGTAAACATCGACGCTATAATGCCAGGGGACAGCTTTGTCTGAGACATACGGGACAGGACCAGGACATGTGATTATCAACGGAGCGATTCTTGGAGCAGATGTAATCCTAACAGGTCTTCTCGAGGAAACTTTGGAAGGATTGGAGGAAATAGTTATAATAGCAATAAATTCATATGGAACAGTTGGAATTAAAGTCTTTTCAAACAAAATTTCTCTATTGTCCATCAGGAATTGGACACCTGACCTCAGCAAATGGAAAACGGAAGGTATAAATGAACACATGTGGCAACCTTCACCACAACCCGGAAATAAAACGACCAACAGAAAATTCTTCTTAACTGTCGCAAGAGGAGTAGAAACTTTGTCTAATGAGGTTACAAATAGATTGGTGTCAACGGTGTTAACTCCATGGTTGTGTTTAGGCATGGGAGCAGTTATGACATTGGGCTTTTCTGGGGCGTCGAACTCAATCTCCTTGGCTTCAATCAAATCTTGTACTTTGTTTCTTAGATCCCAGCAGTCATTTGTATCATGACCAGGACTCTCAGAATGATAGGCACACCGAGCGTTTGTGTTGTATCGAAGAGAGGAGGTATTAGGATTATTGGGAGCCTCCTTCAAGGTTGCCAAATTGGATCTCAACAGATGGGGTAGAACCTCTGTCAATGTCATGTTGATCCGAGTGAACTGACTTTGTGGTATTTCTACCCTTTGTTGATTGTTGCATTGTGGGGCAGCTGTCGGCCTCGGTATCATCACAGCACCTACTGTTGAACGGTAGTTAGTTCGGCTTTAACCTCTTGGGCCATAAATGGCGTTGATCTCCTTCTTAGAAATGAAAGGCTTCTTTGCTGAACTTGACAAGGCATCTTTCTGTATTTTACCACTCTGAATCCCAGCTTCTACCCTTTCTCCAGTTAAGATCAGCTCAGTGAAACCAGCTGATGAGCTGCCAATCAAATTGTTGAAGAATGGACCAGATAACGTTCCAATAAACATGTCAACCAACTCTCAGTCAGATAATGGGGGTTGAACTCTCCCAGCCAAGTCTCTCCACTTCTGTGCATAGTCCTTAAAGCCTTCACCTGCACCCATGGACATACTCTGGAGTTGAGTACGAGTAGGGGCCAAGTCGGCATTGTATTGATACTGCTTGTAAAAAACAGCAGCCAAATCCTCCCAGTTTCAGACATTGGTTCCCTCCAATTGGTAGAACCGTTCGAGTTGAGTCCCTGACATGTTGTCTTGAAAGAAATGAACCCACAAGTTTCTATCAACGGTGTGGGGTTGGATCTTCCTTACATAGGAACGAAGATGGAGTTTTGGGCAAGACATCCCATCATACTTTGCGAAGACTGGAGCCTTAAATTTTCGTGGGATGACCACCCCAGACACCAAACCCAGTTCTTCAAAATATACCCCTGGTATTCTCTGGATTTCCATAGCACTTAACCGATCCTCTAACTGTTTGTACCTATTCTCAGTGGGAGGATACTGCTCATCATTGTAGTAGGTATCATTGTCAGAGACTTCAGGGTTGGGGTACTCTTCCCTTGTCTGTCTCTCTTGATTTTCCCCCTCTTTAGATGAGGAAGTCACATCAACTGATTGTTTTAGTGGCCCCCCAAATCTTCTGCCCATATTGAGGGTAACGACGCGCTTCTTCTTCTTCTTCTTCTTCTTCTCTTTCAGGATGAGGGCCTTCAGATCTTCCTGCCCTTTTTCCAGAGTTATGAACATCTGTTGAAATTGGGCATTTTATGCCTGAAGATCTTTGATGCTTTGTTCAAAAGACATATCTTCTTGAAATAAACAGTAGAGGAGATGAGAAACCTGTAACAGTACCCGCTTATGCAATGTCATGGATGGTATGCGCATGCAATGATTTCAAGGATTCTTAAAAGCTCAAGTTTACTTAAACAAAAAGGAAACACACGTTAATTGTATTAATGAGTTTGAATTGTTACAAAAAATGCCTTTTAGGCTTACAGTTTAAACAAAACAAAACTCAAAGCAAAATGAAACTAGGTTTCCCAGGAGCGCATCCTCTTCGGTGAAATGTAGGCGTTTATGTTCCTTTCTTCATGGAGTAGCCTAGTGAGCTCCAGGACCTTCTTCTCGCTGGCATAAAACTGAGCTTCAAACGTGTCTCGCTCCTCTTTAAGTTGAACTCTGGATTTCTGCAACTCCTCGTGATCGGTTGGCATGTCAGGATGAATAAGGGAACCCGTATCTCTCTCAGCAACTGGTTCCACAATTATTGGTAGGACAGCATAGTAAGGAATCATAAGACTTTGAGCATGGGCTCGGACCCATCGGAGATAGGGCTCAAGAGGGATGGAATTCATGCGCCCCAGAGTCTTGCTGTCAATTCTATGTACCATGCCCCAAGCTTTTATGAACCTTTTGCGGTAACCCTGAGCATCATTCTCATAGTTGAAGGAGATTCCTTGGATAAGCGTATCATGAGGACAATCTCTCCTTGCATAACCAAACTGACGCAAGGCCAAACAAGGGTTGTAAGTGATTCCTCCCTTAATGCCTAAGAGAGGGACATTAGGGAATTCACCACAGAGATCGATAATGGTGATATCCTTCGAGAACCGCGAACACTAATGAATGTATGAATGCTTAAGGGACATCAGCCTACGAGACCATTTCAGACCCTGCTCGTTCTTCAAAACAGACCTGGGTAGGTGCGAAATAAACCACATAGCCAAAAGAGGAGTGCAACACAGGAGGGTCCCCCTTCTCTTTAGAGTACGAGTATGCAAAGAGTGCAGAATATCCCCGAGTAATGTAGGTACTGGATTATGAGACAGGAAAACCTTGATAGTGCTCACATCTACGAGTTGATCAACATTAGGGAAAAGTATCGTCCCATAAATGAGAAGTGTCAGCACCTCTTCGAAAGCTTGTAAATCTAAGGCATCCCAAAAATGGTAAGCCTTTTCGAACAGAAACTTAACCGGAATCCCTTGGACACTCCCTCTAGTATCCCAATTTGCCACTATGTCGAACCGTTGTAAAGATAGAGCTCTAGCAATTTCTTCAGGCTTTGGATGTTCTTCAGTACCGTCGAATGGTAGCTGGTCCAGAATAGGTACCCCCAACAGCTGAGAGAATTCCTCCATAGTAGGTACTAGCTGGTAATCCAGGAAGGTGAAACAATGGTGCACAGGATCGAAGAACTGGAACAACACTTTTAATAATTCTTCATCAGGTTTGGCAATGACCATGTTGAGCAATTGACCATGCTTTTTAGTGAAATGAGAGCTTTCAAGAACCCTTAATTCCAGATCCTTCAGTTTGAGGGACACTTTCACAAGGTTGATCTGTATAATGTTCTTACGGGAAGATGCCATGTCCTACAAAACAAAGCAAAGATGAGCCCTAGAAACCCTTTAAATGGTTAGTCAATGATATGCCATGTTTATGATGTCATGATAAATCACAGGTATAGCAAACACAGACAAATCACACCAAGTCCTTAGGTTTAAGGCCTGCTTGAGTTTTAAGGTCATACCCTCTTGAAGTTGGATTGGTTTAACCTGTCCTATAAATATGTAACCGGGTTCTAAAGGGATCTCAATATCACTGATCTTTCCCCTAGCTTCGTCCAATAGGCGATTGACTAGCAACAAAACAAAACTCAAGAGTCAAATATCAATGAGTGTAGCATCAAGTATTTGTCGACCTTGGGAATACACCAAGGCCGACCACCTCGCTACATCCTATTGGCCAAGTTGTGAAATTTAAAGGTTTTAAGGTCAGTTGATGCTTTATGACACCACGCGATAGCCCCGTACTCTCCCTGATTGACTCAAGGATTACCGATACCAACCAAAGTTCCACATCAACGTAGCTACTGCTTCAACCATATCGGTATACCCCGCACAGTTCCCTCACAGTTTATTGCTACTTACCTAAAAAGGTATCCCCAAATCCGGGTGTAGGATTTTTAACATTTACCCAAACAAGGACCCAAAACGTAAAGCATACAAGTCAAACAATGAAAGAAAGTATATGTGATCTAGCCCTAAGGTAACCCCACTTTAGAATTATATTTCCCCAGCAGAGTCTCCAATTCTATGATACCGGTGGGAGAACTGACTTTTCGTTTCGCGTTTTGTGTTCGTGAATGTCGCGGTTTAGCAAGAGTCGCCACTGACTTTTCTTTTATCCAAAAGGAAAGGTGAAAAAGCACAGGAAAGACCTTTAGAGATGTTTTCTTGAGTTTGGGGGGTAGATTATGAAAAGGGAAGGTGCTAGCACCTTTTCATCCATCGTCTTCCATGGGCTCTTAGTTACTCACCAGATCACTTGCTTTTGTTTGAATGTGCTTGTGGTGTGGGTTTTGAAAGTATTTTGAAAACTTTTTTTGTAATGGTTCTCGTCTCTATAAGAACGCATACAAAGTGTTTGTTTGGAAAATAGTTCAAAGATGTGTTTATGAAATGTGTTTTTTGAAATTGATTTTGAGAAGGTGTCTTTGTAACGGCTCTCATCTCTATAAGAACGCGTACAAAGTGTTGTCTTAAAAAATGTTTCAAAAATGAGAGTGTTTATGTATAAAATGTTTTTGTTGTGAGCAAGCGAGCAACTAAGAGCGAACCTACCTACTCAAAAGGTCTTAGATGTTCTTTTCCTCATCCTTTAGATGTTGCTATCTTACCATTAATTTGGTAAGAAGCCCCATCGTTGGATGTGAAGGGACGAGGGTGAGATGTTTATATAGTCATAGAAGGCAACCTATAGGACGTTTTAGCAATGTCGTTTTAAGGACTAGATCGTTTACCGAAGGCAACATCGAGGATCATCGAGGGACTATGATCTTTTATCGCGGGTCTTTTGCTAAAACGCCCATGTTCAATGGACATGAATATTTTTCCGATAGGCAACAAAGTGGGATTACCCTAAGGGTGCTAGTGTGCAAGTGTGTTTGATTGCATGCATTTTAGTCTTGATTAGGGTGATCTATTTGTTGATTTCATATCTTTCCATACACACCCTATTTACTAACAATGTATGAAAGCAATAAAAGTGCGGAAAGTAAGGATTCTACGCTATTACAATATTAGGGGGGATGGGGTGTACAAATTTACGAATGGGAGTTTGTAAGAAAATAAATCCTAATTATTTATTACAACCATATTTAAATAATAATGCAAGAAAGAAAAGGGACTTTGTTTAAAAAAGGGGTTTTTTGTGTTGATGAATAAAAAAGTGGAATGAATTAGCTTAGTAAAAAAAGAAAATATTTTTATGCCTTTTTATATTGATGAAAATAGTTTTAATGTTTAAAGTGATAAAAAGGAAAATAAATGAGATATAAGACCAGTGTGCTGCTACATGTAAAACAAACGGAATCAGAAGTTCTGAAGCCAAGAGTGTTGTGACTCAGCAGGAGACGTCAGTGGGTATCAGAAGTTCTGAGTTGGTAAACTCTGAGGTCCTGCAAGGAACATTAGAGGGGAAACACAAAAGTTCTGGGTGGTATTCAGATAGTGGACCACAAGTCAGAAGTTCTGTATTACACTAAAATATTGAGTAAATCCCAGAAATTCAGTGTATTGTCAGCATGTAAAAATCAGAAACTCTGAGTATTTAAAAACAATGAATGGAAACATCAGAAGTTCAGAATGTTTGACATGTAGGGAGAACTCATAAGTTATGTGCTTTGTTAGAACAGTGAGTGAATCGTGGAAGTTCAATGTGTTAGAATGGTGAGTGAAGAACAGAAGTTCTGTGTTACATTTCAACTCTTTCCTTATATCAATCAGCACAACGATAACTTATTCAGTTTTCAGCAAACAACAAATCAGAAGGATAAAATCACAACAGTTTATGGAAGTTCTGATCCTAGTTCTGAGTCTAGCCTTAATCAGGAAGTTCTGATCCAAAATTTTTCTACTTACGCAGTGATATGGACAATATCAATACTATGATATTTACATGTTTGATGATGTTCTGAATGAAAATATGCAGAGTCAGGGAGACTTACCTTGAACCTGGAGCGTGTGTTTGGAACTTGAGTTGCTGCCTTCAGATATTCTGGAGTCAGCAAAAACAACGGAAGAGAAAATACCAAATTCTTTTACTTCAAGGGAAGAACAAAGGTTTTGGTTTTCTTTTTGAGAATTATGGATTTTTTATGAAGGTATCACAGTTTTTTTTTCTTTCTTTTGACAATTCTCTCTCCAAAAAAAACAACAGGTTTTTGTAGTATGTGTTTGCATTTTTTTGGACTCTTGGAATTTTTGCAGGGGTTCAAGGCTTTTCTTTCTCAAATTTTTTGACCTCCTTACAGTTGCCAATGGAGTTCAATTTATAGGCAAAGGTTTTGTATTTTTTTAGAGGTCAAGTGGCACCAACATCATATGCTAGGCGCTTACTTGCTCTTGAAGTAAGCATGGTTCAAGGCACAAAGCAGGACGGCTAGCAGGTTTAGCAGCGCCTAAGCTGGATTTATCAGCCAAAATTAAGGAAAAGCAAAAGCAGCACATGGACCTAGCACCCTTTTGCATAAAAGTTTACTTTCCCAAGACAGTAGAGGTACACGTGGGGAAAATTATTTGGATAAAGACTCAAAAGTAGTTATGAGCATTAAATGATGATGAGATTTATCAAATCAGAAATCCTGCCATGTGAAACTCTGTATCATTTCTTAATTCTGGATCAGAAGTTCAGCTTCAGCGTAACTTATAATAGACATCCAATCTTCTGATCCTTGTATCTCCTGGCTCCAGCATGTTCTGAAGGAGCTATCAGACTTTCCAGGAAGCTTGCAGCGCGCTTTGTAACCTTCTTTGACTTACCCTTGCAAACTCTGTTTGATCCTTTGTGAAAACTGGCACAGAAGTTCTGACCAAACTCTGTCTTGAAAGTGTCCAGAATTTGCTGAGTGTTTCAGTTTCAAGGACGTGTCTTTGAGAAGCTATAACTTGAAATCCCAGCATTTCTAGGAGAAGTTATATTCTGCAATATTTTAGATCTCATTGAAATCTATAACTATTGTATCAGAAGTTCTTCCAGAATCAACTTGCATCATGGTGATAGTCTGATCAGAAGTTCTGAGCTTGTCATATTTCTTAAATACTTAGAAAATTTCGAAGTATTTAGAAATTTGACTTTTCCAAAGTAACTTTTGACTTTTGAATTTCTAGATGAAACCAACTTCATATTTTAATATGTCTTGCTGAAATATGATTCTTGAAACTTGATTTTGATCCAAAAGTCAAAGTTTGACTTTTCAGTATGCAAATGACCATTTTGCCCTCGTGGATGATTTTCTTGAAAAATTTGTAATTCAAAGCTTGAAATTGGATGGGGACACACCCGAGGGTTCAGGGTGATCCTTTGAGAAATGAGAGGGCAAATTTTGGGGTACAACAACTGGCCTAGGAAAAATAAGGGCATCCCGGCGAACCAAAAAAGGTTCGGGAAAAAGTTAGGGATATACATATGAAAATTCTGTACACCCGGCAAGTCGAAAACCTGAAAAGGAGGCTTGGGAAAAAAAAGGTATCCCGGTGCATTGAAAATCTGAATAGACAGTCCAGGAAAAAGTTAGGGATTAAAGCGTATGACTATGTCCCGTCATCTTGTCACCTGTCTATCAGTAGATGACTTATCATTCTGATTGGCAGTTACCAACCGCCTCAAGAGTCGGGATAACACTCATTCCATAAAGCCTCCACAAGCACTTTCTCCAGCAGGTACAGAGGGTAGAAAAGTCCTGATGCAAAGTCATTGTCATATCCTTGGCATGCGTTCCAGTGACATCTACACTCCCCACAGAGTAGAGGCAACTAAAGCTTTGACATCGGCTTCCCCAAACAGGAGTTACTTTCCCCAACAAAGTTCCTTCAGAGAGGTGACATCTATATTCCCCAGCCAAATTTTATAATCGCAAGTGGTTCATATACTTTTCTTCCGAGTAGAGTTTATTTCTCTGAATACAGAAGCTCAATCCCTGACAGAGTTTATCCCTTCAGCTATGGAAGCTTCTCTCTCCAGCAGAATTATTTCCCCACAGAGTTGTTCTCAAGCAGAGTCTCTCCTTGGCAGAATATCCGTAAACAAGGGGAAAATCCCCAACATAGTCATCTCCGGTTCGCCATCTCCAGCGGAAGTAGAAGAACCACTTTTTCTACGACGGTCAGGAACTCAATTTCTGTTACTCTCCAGCAGCGGTCATGGATTTATTTTCCCACTCTGATATGTCACAATAGCATTTCATGTTCATATATCATGACGTACGCATACATATTTCATACAACATAATCTCATTTATTTTGAGAACGTCATCATACAATGCATTTCATGCATCATATACGATTAATCATGTACCTTTTCAGGAAAGATGGTTATCATCAACAACTTCCAGCAAGTTCAAGATTATCTCCTAAAACTAAACAGAGTAATTATCTACACGATCAAATGCAGCTTTACACGGGTTCGTCATGAAGCAATCTTACACGGGTTTCTCCTAATGCAGCTTCACACGGGTTCTTCACGAAGCAATCTTACACGGGTTTCTCCTAAATGCAGCTTCACACGGGTTATCCTGAAAAATATTACACGGGTCCTTTCTCATACATTGCCGAATGAAGTTTTACACGAACTTATCATAAAGTAACCTTACCCAGGTTCCTCCTGAAGTTTTACACAAACTTATCTCAAAGTAACCTTACCCCAGTTCATTCTGAAGTTTTACACGAACTTATCACAAAGTAACCTTACCCAGGTTCCTCTTGAAGTTTTACACAGACTTAGCCCAAAGTAACCTTACCCAAGTTCTTGCCGAAGTTTTACACGGACTTATCCCGAAGTAACCATACCCAGGTTCCTCCTAAAGCCCTACACAGACTCATCACGAGTAACCTTACCTAGGTTCCTTCTCAGTTCAGATGCAGTTTTACCCAAACTCCTCACAAAGCAACCTTACCCAGGTTCCTTCTCAGTTCAGATGCAGTTTTACCCAAAATCCTCATAAAGAAACCTTACCCAGGTTCCTTCTCAGTTCAGATGCAGTTTTACCCAAACTCCTCACAAAGCAACCTTACCCAGGTTCCTTCTCGGTTCAGATGCAGTTTTACCCAAACTCCTGACGAAACAACCTTACCCATGTTCCTTCCCATAAGCCTTACTATCCAGGTTCCTTCTCATAACCTTACCATCCAGGTTTCTTTTTCTTATCTCCAGAAAGCAGTCCATAACACTGTAATACCTGGATATGATCAAACCCGATTGGTTTCGCATTTCCCCAGTAAGTCATGGTGCAGCCTGTACACTGACCAGATATGCAGTTCATCTCTAGAGTTAATTCCCCAATAGAGTAGCGGACAACTGGAGCTCCTAAAATTCTATTTCTCCCAAGACAGATACCAACATTCCTCAGCAGATTCCTCCTCAACAACAAGAGCAGGGACTCTCATCAAAGGAATGTCTCAGGAAATCAACATCCTCTAGATGGCATCTTTAAGCCCATCTCCAACGGTACTCCGTCACATCTTGGATGAAATCTTTAAGCCCATCTCCGAAAATTTTCTAGCAACTTCCAAATGGCATCTATAAGCCCATTCCCGATATCACAAATCAAGTATCACTTCATGCGAGTGCAAATTTCTAGGCACTCTAGTGTTCAATCATCTTCCACCTTCAGATCACGAAAGGCATACGAGCCAATCTACATCCTCAGGTTTAAGAAGATTGAACAGGGGCAGCTGTTGTACCCCAAAATTTTCCCTCTCATTCTACTCAAAACATACTCCTAGAGATCCTCAATTTGCTCAAGTTTGCCCAAGAGTTGACCAAACAAACTCTCTCTTAAGGCAGTGTGTCTCAAATTAGGGTTTCCACTTTCATCAAGATGTGTCGATCACAAAGGCCCCAAATGCTCTCCAGGGACCTAATAGGTTTCCAAGATTCTCCATGTCAATTCTCATGCCTTGCACAAGAAGTTTGCTCAGTCATCTGCTCAAATGCTTGAGAATCGACTGTATTAGGTCAAAAGTCAATTGTGGCCCACATATAGTCAAACTTCAAGATTTTTGGTCAACATCAACATTTTGAAGAGATGTCCATCACTGTATCAAGGGTGGATCATGATTCCTCAAGGGATGCCCCAAGTTCATCAAAACCCAAAAGTTGCTAAATTAGGGTTTCATAGGAAAAGTCAACCAAACTTTGACCAGGCATAACTTCTTCATAATTTATCATAAATTTTCCATCCAAGGCTCATTTTGAAGAGGATGCAATTCCCTACAACTCATCTTCAGCCCAAAAGTTCAAAATATGCACTCATCAAAAGATATGAATTTCTACATTATAGATCCTTTTGAAAAGTCAACAAAAATACCTTTTGGGTCAAAGCTTCTTACATGAACATGGAAGACCCAATTGAGATGAAACCAAAAGGGTTGTTTAGGGGACATCCTAAGCTTTCTAAAAAGTCCAAGAACACCCTCTTAGGTTTAAAATTGAGGGAGATATGTATTGTCAAAATTGACCAATTTTTGGAAATGTGCATGAAGTCAATATTGATCAAAATAACTTTTTTTCCAAATGGGCCCATGTTTTCTTGTTTGAAACTTGTTCCTAAGATGGCCCACGACCCCTGAGCTTATCCACCTATTATTTTATTATTTTTATTATTTATTTTGATTTTTTATCTATTTAAATCAAAATAAATCAATTTAAATAGTAGAATAATCAAATAAAATCAAAGATTTGATTTTATGAGCATATTATGAGTCCATGAACATCTAGAAAATCAAAAAAATTGTGCAAGAGCTAATTGGTTGGAAAAGATCTTAATTTGGTCTATTTTGGAAACAAATCATACAAGGCAAAGAATGAAATCAAATCTCCATAATTTGTAAAGATATGACCAGTTTTTGTTGACCTAAATCATTCTATCATATATACCTAACATCTCTAAAGCATAAAAATGGGTTTGGGGTCGTGAAAACAAGGGGAAGAAATTGAAAATTTTGTAAGAAAAAGTGAAGACCGTATTCTCTTCCATATGCCGTTTCAAGTAATTCCAAAGCCAACAATTTGTTCCTGGACGTGTTCTGAAGCCATTCCAATCATCCTCAAGCCTTAAAACCTTCAGAAATCACGCCTCACAGTGCCACGGTTTGCATCTTTTTTCAAGATTCATTTTCAATGATTTATCCATCATAAACATGTTTTAATCATATATCCATGCTTGCTATCATATTTGCAATGTTTTTGATTGGTTTGATTGAAGTTTAAGTACAGGAATGGCACGATGCCATTGTTATGGTTTTGAGGTCCCAAATTGGGAATTCTATATAAAGGCAAAATTGGACAAAATTAGGGGCACTATCGTGCTCAGGAGATGATTTTCAGTTGATCCATGTCTTTGGTTTGAATTTATTCTGCTTGTGCTGCGTATTTTTGAATTTTATAGGTTTATGGCTACGAACAAAATCTGTCACTATAGCCTTTAGTGACGGAAACGGCTGTAGGTAAAAGTGTGGCAAAAAACAACAGTTATGGGGAAGAAGACAATTAAGTGGCAGAATCCTATTGGGTGATATGAATCACACGCGTGTTTGGGAAAGACCACTTTATTTCCTTTATATTTTATTTATGTTATTATATATAAAACTAACCATCCCAGTAAATTTTGTTTTCTTACTTTGTTTCTACAGATTCAATGCATCATCATCCAAAACGCCTACCATGCGCTACCACCATTTGGCCATTGGATGTATCAATAATTCAGATCCAACGCCTCAAACAATGAAGGACTATGGTGCACTCTTAGGCTGGCACAACACATGCTCATTCTTTTCTTTTCTATTTTAATTTTTTTTGAATTGTTTTACTAATTATTTTCCTTTATTAAAATAACACCAAAAAATCATTAACTTTTATTTAATCAAAAAATCTTTAAAAAAAACATAAAAATCATTTTTTTTTCATAAAAATATTTTATTTCCTTAATTAATTAGTTTAATTTAATTTAGGGAAAATTTAATTCCTTTTTTATAATTTAAATTAATTAGAATTTGTACATAACCTAATTAATTTTTCTCAAAAAAAAAAACTAACCTAAATCTTTTTTCAATTAGATTTTTTAGGTTTCCTAAATTATTCTCGCATTTAATTCGCCGCGCGCATTTTTTAATTTCCTTTTATTATTATTATAACTGTTTCGAGGTTGTAATAGTAATTAGGGTTTAAATTCCGCCTTTTATTTTCAGTCCAAAATAATTATGTATCTGCAAAAGCCTTGTAATAGCTAGGACTTTAAACTTTCTTGCTTTTAATTCCGCAAACTATAAACTGCTTAGATGTATGTTAATAGAATTGTATGGAAAGACAAACTGAAAATTAATACGGTAGAAAATCCTAAATGTGCAAAGATAAATTAACTGAAAATTACACTTGCACATGCTCACTCCTAGGGCTTGCCTCACTTGGTTGCCTCGGAAATAATGGTCGTGTCCCTCGAACGTAGGGATATCTTAGCAAAAGACCCTCAATCTAAAAGTCATCATAAAGATCATAGTCCCTTAACGTCCCTCGAGTTGCCTACTAGAAATGATCTTGTCCCTCGATGTTGCCTATGAATATATGACGACAGTCCCTTCGAAATGCTAAGGTATCCTTACATGTTGCCTTCAATGACCATTACGTCCCTTTCGATAGTCCCTCAAACATCCAACGACTAGGGTTACCTACTCACTAATAGTAGGATAACACGGTCTAAAGGATAGGAGAAAAAGAACGCCTTTTTTCGAGTAGGTAGAATCTTAAGTACTTGCTTAACAAAACTTTTCACACAAACGCTTCTCAAAACAATTTTCAAAAACAAACTTCGTCACACCCTTGAGGACTAATACAAGGATTATCACGAAGTAAAACTTTTTTTTTAAAACAAGCACACACAAACAATTTTAAAAAGATGAGCAAGTACCTAAGACCCCATGAAAAACCATGGATAGAAAGGGTGCTAACACCTTCCCTTTCTATAATCTACCCCCCGTACTCAGAATATCTCGAAGAAAAGGTTTTTTCTGTTCTTTTTTCCTTTTCCATGATTGGATAAAATAAAATTCGGTGGCGACTCTTGCTTACCGCGACATTTTGGGAACAAAAACGCAAACCAGTATTAACAGTCGATTCTGCCACCGTATCACACAACGCTTTAGGAGAAAAGCGCTGTAAAAACTTTTAAAAAAAAGTGTTGCCTAAAGTCTGAAAGCGCTGTCTAAAGTGGGGGAATAGACAGCGCTTTCAAAGAAAAGTGTTGTCTAAAGCCTATCTTAAGAAAATTACAAAGCGCTGTCTAAAGTAGAAGCGCTACTAAAGGGGTATATAAAAAAGCGCTGTCTATTCTAAAAGCGTTGTCCAAAGTAGGCATAAGACAACGCTTTTACATTTAAAAAAAGCATTGTCTTTTCTTTTAGCAGCGCTGCTTTAGGCAGCACTGTTAAAAGCCTAAAAAAGCGCTGTTTTTTCCCTTTTTTGTAGTAGTGATACATATTATACCTGCTCTAAACTATTTTTAATATATAAAACAAGTATAATAAGCAATACTATTTTTCCATTTGAATCATCCTTGTTGAAAATTTTTATGTTTCTTTTTTATATATTTTAATGTATAATATAATTAAATATTTAATAGATCAAATTTTAATATTTTAAATATTTTAATTCCATTATTTCTAAACAAATAAAAAAGTAATGTAGATGATTATTTAAAATATTTTTTTTTGTAAAATTAGAAGTTATTTTAAATATTTTTCTTTTATAAAAATGGTTTTAAGATAAATTTATTATTATTATTATTATTATTATTATTATTATTATTATTATTATTATTATTATTATTATTATTATTTGATAATGGAGAGGGTTAAAAAGGCCATAAACACAACAAACTACAAACAAAAAATACGGGGATAAGTTTCTTCTAACAAATCAACAAAGAATGAAGGAAAAGCTTCTATAAGGCAACTATCATACAATCTTGTTTATATATTATAATGGAGATTAAGAGTATATTTGATTCGAAGTAGATGGAGAAGACGGGAGGTGAGAGGATAAAATGTGTTTGATTCAATTTTTAGGAGGGGATGAGAGTGAAATCCCTCCAAATCACATATTTGCGTCTCCAAATGGGAGGAATTTAGAGGAGAGGGGAGAGAAAATCATTTTTTATATTTAATAAATTAACATATTTACTAAAATATCTTCAATTTTATTTAGGTACTTTAAATTATTATTTTCTTTCATTTTTCTGCTTCTTTTTTATGTAATTTTTCTCTATAGTTTTCATCAACTTATTATAATTATTCTTCACCTTCAAATAATTTTTTATTTTTATTTAATGTAAATTATAATCACTGTAATTATTTTTATTTTTATGTATATTTATATTAGTTTTTTTTTCAATAGTAATCATTTAATTTATATACTAAAATTTTTTATCAACATATAGTTTACTTTGTGTCAGAGTTTAATACAAATCATGTGTATTTGATTTTTTTTTAATTTTTTGTAGTAAGTTGTGACTTTTTAATCCCTCAATATGACACATTTTATTTTGAAAAAAATATGCATGAATTTTTTACCTTTGAATGTTATATCTTTAATATAAAATTATAAGGATAAAAATGTAAATTATTAATAAAATCTCTCCCCTCCTCTCGTGAACCAAACATGTTTTTAATCAAAATCTCTCACTTCCCCTCATTTCCCTTCATTTGAACCAAACATATATATAATTAAAAAAAATCCATCTCCTCCCCTCCACTTCCATTCCCTCCATTAAAATCATTATCCTTTCCTCCCCCTCATTTAAACCAAATGAATCCTAAGATTAGCTAATGCATTAATACTCATATTAGTTTTTCTAAAGATATGCTTCACTCTAACCTCTCAATCTTTATTGAACAGCAGCCTCATATTATTTAGGGAGACCCTGCCTAATTTTATGATAGAAGTCTTCTTGTTGATCACATGATAGACCATCTTATTGTCTATTTTAAGAATAATTTTCATCTATCCTCGATCATACGCTAATTGGAGACCAAGATAGATTTCTTTCAATTGTGCATCAACAATTGAAGTCGGTCGCATGTTTTGAGAAAATCTGTCATACCACTGACCCTGAAGATTCTCCCAAATGCATGCAAGTTCCTTTTTACTACTTCATCAGTGTTAACAGCTAATCAGTCATCATGACGAGGGATTCAACTGATGTGCTTTGTACCCCTGAAATGAACATTATGTGTAAGAGTTGTATTGTCTTTGTAGATTGTTGCTCTTCTGATTTCATTCAAAAAACATAGCAGTACGATGTATTCATCATTATCTTGGCCACCTTATCATCAATAGGGGTCGCTACTATCTCGACCACTTCATCAGCCACCTCATTTTCAACAGGTATTGCATCTGTCTGACCACCTTAGTCGGGTCGATAATAGTCTGACCCTGCACCTCCTAAGCATGAATAACCTCAATATCATCTATAGACTGCTTATCTAATCTAATCTCTCGATATCGGTTGGTATGGGGTGGGCAGAACTGCACCTGCTCAGCCATATATTTTCAATGAGAACCATTTTGAACTACTCGTTCAACCTGTAGTTGGGAAGACTCTACCTCAACCGTCCTATCCTGGATTGCCGCTCTATCCATGGTCTTGTATGCAATGCTATCGTCCTTTCCCTTGGTCTTCACTGTAAAATGAAAAAACGCATAAAACCATTGAACTATCGCAAATTTAGAAATTTCCTATGTATCACTAGAAAATTTGAAATTTTCGGTACATTTTTCAAAATTAACTACCGTAAATTCTGCAATTTTTGGTAAAATTCCTTTTTTTTTAACTATCAGAAATTCTAAAATTTTCGATATCAGCTATAAATAAATATCGAAAATTCTAAAATTCCCAATATAAATGAATGCAAAAATACCCGAATTTCTGAAATTCTCTGTAAAAATGTAAATGATTGTACCAGAAATTTTGAAATTCATGATAAAAATCGTACTTTTTGGAAAATGTCCGACATAAATGTGAAATTTTAGATATCGTCTTGGGATTTTTCAAATTTGCGCAGCGTATGACTGAATTTTGAAAAATACTTGAAAAACTTGCAAGATTAATATAATTAGTTTTCCCCGGTACAAGAATACTACGGGAAAAACTAGCCTACATACTAACGAAAGGATGAATCTCCCGACCAGGTTCATGAATCTACTAGCCAAACGCAAGAATGTCGCGGGCACGATCATGAACCGTATGCCTAAACTTATGAATATCTCGGGCACAACCATGAATCAGGCGCCTAGCACGCTTAAATCTATCGGGCACAATCCCCAGACACAAGATTCTACCACAAAAACGCCATCAAATCTATCTACAACACGAGAGATCAAAGGGAGAAAACACTTACTTGGAAGAAGATTTGAAGAGCGGAGGTGGTGGAAGTAATCAGACGACAAACGGCATGGCGGTCTCATCGATGCTATGAAGACTAACGAGATTGAAAGTAAAGAAAATATGAGAAGCGTGAAGAGGTGAAAACGAACTATGGGCCCTGGAGCCCTATTTATAGAGATGACGTGGAATATAAAAACGTCGTGTTGGGGAACCACAAACCTCCCTCGTCCTCAACGTCTACTCGCATAGACAATAATGGCCCTATTCTCTAGGGCGGAATTGTGGTTTTCAAGAGTCGCGCCACGTGTCCAACTGACGCGTCCCCACAAGCGATCCTCGAACATTCCTAGATCTCTGTACGGGGAAATCACAAACCGGGCGATGTCTCTTCTCCCCGGATGAAAATCCCTGCATCGCGCAAGCGAGTCTCGTGAAAGAGCAAACTGGAATCAAGTCATAACTCCTGTGCCAGGAGCAACGACTTGGGGGGCTCCTGTTCTGGACTGGGCCTGCCCGTGGCCCAATCACCAGTGAAGCCCAATCAAAGCTTTACAACATACTATGCTGGGCATTGGATCCTCTGAGCATACACGATCATGGGCGACAGGTCGAATACGACCGCGCCCGCCGGTGCCCGCGAAGAACGTCCCCGACGAGAGACGCCCCAGACGAGGAACATCCCAATCCAAGCCCTGCTTGAGTACCCTCCTCGTAGGGCAAACATTCAACCTCTCCCGATGTCTCGGAGTCCTCAGGGTCCCGGGAAGATCGCGTCTTTACCCTCCCTATTCTGCGGAGAGTATCATCCAAGTGGGGGACCAGGTGCAGGTCCCCACTACTCACGCGGAACCTAGAAGTCCCTTTGTTGGGCCTGTTTGATCAGCCCAATAAAGGGACCTTGGTCCAGTGCTGGAGGCTATAAATACCTTTTATTTCAAGAGGGTCATATTTTCATTCATTCACACTTATATACTACTTGCCTGCTCATTTCGTCTCTCACTTTGTCATCAGAGTGTCTTGCAGGTACTCCCATCTCCTTCAAATCCAATTCAAAGTCAGCTATGACGGTCCAACTCTGATCAAGTACGACCAATTAATATAAACGATTATAAAAATACACTTCTTTTAGGTTATATATTCAATAACTAAAATATTAGTTTAACTAAATAACAAATATTCAAAAACAAATGATAAGACAAGACAATGTGACACATATAAAAACGACAAAATATATTCACTTTGTTCCTTTATTTATTCAATTCATATACAAATAAAATTAATAAAATTATTATATCAACCATATTAAAAAAAAACTTCGACAAATCATTTTACATTTTTAATAGATATTATACAACTTTACAATGTAAATAATTTATATGACACGAAAATTTTTCATGATATAAATTGTTATATAAAAGGTAAATATAAAAATTATTATCAAAAATTTTTATATTTATATAAAATTATGAACTAATATAAATATAATATAAAAAAATAAGAGAAACAGTGTTAACAAATATCTCATCGGTAAAAATAAAAAACATGTCTAGATAATCTAATTATTTGATTTAGTTGATAATCGTGCAAAATCATATAAAAACGTTATTTTACTTTTTTATCTTTAAAAATCATAACTAAATATTTGATTAAAAAATACTTAAAAACTTAATGAAAACTCACATGTTTTAAAATTCATTGCCATCACATTAGTAGAGATGAAGCCAACCAAAAAACTGAAAATCACAAAAGTCATGTTAGAAACCATTTTTCTTAATATACTCAAATTATAATCAACTTTAAGTTGTGACAAAAGAAACAAAATAACTATTGGTAACTTACTTGTATACAAGATATATATAAGAATATCAATAAGCATTAATTTTGAATTTTAATCATGTAAAAGGAAATATGGTGCAATATTAAATTTGTGTTGTATTTTTATCAACTTTCGATTGTTGAGAATAAATTTCGAACAAAATCAATTGTTATCATAAACTAAAAATCGGACATCAATACAATGTGTAATTACTATGCTGTCATATAAAATGATGTAATCTTAATATCCAAAAATAAATAATGAAATAATAATGACTTATATCAAAGAGCATATTATAAGGGAAGATTTGAGGGGAATTCGATATATATATATATATATATATATATATATATATATATATATATATATATATATATATATATATATATATATATATATATATATATATATATATATATATATATATATATATATATATATATATATATATATATATATATATATATATATATATATATATATATATATATATATAAAAGTCATTCTATAAAGTTTTTTTAAATAACATAGATAAATAGAAAACCTTAATAAAAAGTAAATTTTTAAATATGTTTTTAAATCCGGTTAGATTTTTAAAAAGGTTAGATCAAACCTAAAAAGAGAGTTTATAATAGGTTGTAGATTAGACTCAGTCCTTTTAAATTTATCATAGATCAGACTCTACCCTTTTAAAACTTTACCTAACTTATTTTTATCCTTAATCTTATAGATACATATTCTATCTGCTCTAAATTATTTTTAATATATAAAACAAGTATAATAAGCAATATTATTTTTCCATTTGAATTATCCTTTGTGAAAAATTTTATGTTTCTTTTTTTATATTTTAATGTATAATATAAATAAATATTTAATTGATCAAATTTTAATATTTTAAATATTTCAATTCCATTATTTCTAAACAAATAAAAAAGGAATGTAGGTGATTATTAAAAAAAAAATTGTAAAATTAGAAGTTATTTTAAATATTTTTTTTTATACACTACAAAATAAGTTGAGTTTTGCTACGTGAAAGTCACGCCGCTAACACCCAAATCACGTCACTACTGAAATTTTGCCACCTTAAAGAACACGTCGCTATATAGTGTGTGACAATCTTGTTGCGGCGTGAAAAACATGTCACTAAGTTGTCACGTGAAATTCATACCGCAACATACTGTATAGGATAAAAGCAATTCAGAGCAGAGCAGAGCAGTGGGTCAGAGCAGGTTTACAATTTTTTTACGTTAGCTTTAGCGACGTGTTTTTCACGTCACTAATTAGTGACATGAAAAACACGCCGCAACCTGTTTTATTTATAAAAAAATATATTTTCTGTTTTAAATATATTAATTATGTTTTAATAATTAATATTATTTTTTGTTTTATTAAATTTATAAATTAAATATTATAATTTAATTATTAAATACAATATTATTAATCAAATTATCAAAAACCAAACTAAATATATTTAAATGTATAAATAAATATACTTAATATTATAAATTTAATAAACTCAAATTTAAATTTACAATATTTTTAAATATACCATATCATTATAAATTTATATTACACAAATAAAAAACTAAATACAAAATAAAAATAAAACTAAGCAGAATCATCGTCGGAAATGTCGGGAAGAAAGTCATCATTATTTTGGTGGTTATTATTTTGGCCACCACTGTTGGGATTTCTACCAAATGCTTGCATAAATTGTCGCATTTGCTCCTCCATATCAGCTTGCCTCTTCGCCATTGCCTCAATTTGTCTATTATGTTCACCCCTCATTGCCTCCATTCGGGCATCCATTTGGGCCTTCAATGTCGCCTCACGATCTTCGGGCTCGCGCCTAGCCAATTGTCTTACTAGTTCTAACTGATCTGATGTCAAATTTGTTTGACGTGACCCTCCTTCACCGTCTGCAGCTCTCTGATACAAATTTCTATCCTCACTCCTCAAGGTGCCCACCAAATTTCCACCACCAAAAAAACACCCGTTAGGCCCCTTTCCCCTAACAACTTGACTCCAAATATAGAAATCCACATCTGGGTGAACCGGTTTTTCTGGAGGAGGCGTATACTGAGGATTATGGGTCAGAAATTCTACAAGCAACGCCTGATAATCCTCCTACACATACAATAAAAAAATCAAGTTAAATGTATAAGTAACATTAATGAAATTAAATGAAATAAAAAAAATAATAAAAAATAAATAGCCACGTGATTGTAACGCTACAACTTATCAGTTGCCACTCAATTTTCACGCCACAACATGTCACTTGCTACATGAAAATCACGTCACAAAATTGCTTTAAAAAAAATATAAACATAAATTTACTTACCAGGGCTTTTTTTGTGCGCTCGTCAGTAAATCCTCCCGATTTCTTTGTCCGAGTCTCCTTAACCAGCTCCATCATCAACGGTTGTCTCCCCAAACGCTTAGCCTAAATATAAAAATTAACTTAAATTAATAATATGTTATAAATCCAAATATGACCTTAAAAAGTGGTAATAATTACCATGCGTCGAGCATGCTCAGCAGTACTAATACTTCCAACAGCATTAATGCAACCCCCTTTTTCAGATGCCCTCATCTTCTTTACAGTTTCAGATTTAGCCTTAAATTCATCTAATTCCCAATACTTAAGAAGTTGTTCAAAAACTTCTTTGCCTATCCATTTGGGACGAATGCCCAAAAGGTGCCAATTCTCTCTAACACGTCGTAGCATGTCAGAAAGTCGTCTTGAACTCCTCCCAAAATAAATTTGTTTACTTTGTTATGGTTCAGGGGATCCCAAACACATTTCGCCTCCAATATTGTATTACATTAAAATAAATAGTTAGATAAATTATAACAATAATGAAAAGGTAAGTTAAATAAAAATAACTTAATAAATAAATTAATTATACCTGAAATTGCTTGAACCATTCTTCTTTATCGGAAACTTCTCTAAAACTCTTCAAAAAATTTGTATAATTCTGTTGAATTATATAATTGATAACCTTAGCAGCAGTCCGACTCGGCCCGAAACTAAAACAACAATAATTGAATTAGCATAATTAATTATATAAAGTTATATTAAAAATGGAAATGTGTACTTATAAATAAAAATCAATAAATAAGAAACTTACGAGTTCCCTTCAGGCCATATCCAAAATCTCCTATCAATGGTATGAATCTCACTCCGGATCATCATCCCCTCGAAGATCTCTCCCATCTATCTAATCATCATCCCCACCAAGATCATCATCGTCCGACTCTGTGTGGGATGTGGGGGTGCGACCATTCTGTGTGGGTCGTGAAGAGGTGGATCCTCCAGGCTGCTGGACGGATGGGGGCATCTGGGTAAGAAGTGGGGTGCTGGATCCTCCAGGCTGCTGCACGAATGAGGGCATCTGTGTGGGAAATAGAAAACTATGCTGGAAGGATGAGGGCACCTGTGTCTGCTGGAAGGATGGCACCTATGTCTGCTGGAAGGATGAGGGCACCTGTGTCCGCTGGAAGGATGAGGGCACCTGTGTCTGCTGGAATGGTAAACCAGGTGGGGCCCCAGATGGACTAATAAAACATGTACTCCCAGATGGGAACTGAAGAGGACTCTGAGATGATAGTAATGGAGTAAATGGCATAGTACTGTCCATGGACATATGATGAACCTGACTCTGCGGGGGAGGACACGTGGCTGAGTGAGGTGACTGGCATACTACTACCCTTGGACGCTTGGGCTTCCTACCACTATCACTAGGACCTTTACCCTTATTATCTTTGGGTGGCATTTTTACCTAATTAAAGAAAATACAAGTTAACATATACGTATTCTCATGAATACATATTCATTAAATCATTCAATAAATGGTTCTTTGAGTAAAATTATAAGACACAATTCTCATGAATACATATTCATTAAATCATTCAATAAATGGTTCGTTAAGTAAAATTACAAGACACAATTCTCATGAATATAGGTTCACTATTCTGAATCGTCATGCTCGTCATCCATTTCATCATCGTCATCTGATGTGATACTATCCTCAGATCCAGAATCTTCATGATCTTCATGATCTTCATCCTCGTCAACTTGATTCCCCTCAACCATTGTATCAGACAAACTTGTAGTGTGTTCATCTGGAATCACATCATTAACTTCAACATCATCCACTTGGTAAGCAACATCCTCCACTAGATCGTCAGTTTCAATATGACCCAATGGTTTTGTTTTTATTACAACACAACACCGACGTTTACATGGCACAAATGAAGGATAAGGAACATAATAAACTTGCCTAACAATATTTATCATTATGAAAGGGTCGTACTCTTTGTACCTCCGGTCTATTTGAATCTCAACAGTACCATATGTCTTATCTATTTTTGTGCCTCTAGTTGGATCATACCATTCACAATAAAACAAAACAACTTTATTTTCTGAGTCCAAGTAATTGTATACTAACTCGTAGATATGTTTAACAAAACCATAGAAGTCATCTTCACCACCATCTGTAACTCCTTTCACAAATACGCCACTGTTTATGGTTTTTTTTCCCTTCAGTCCATTCATGAGTGTGAAATTTATATCCGTTCACGAAGTATGTGTGCCATTTGTTTTCACTTTGACGAGGGCCATTAGACAAGTTTCTCAAATGGATTATTTCTGGAGTCGGTGCAACAACCCTATACAATTTCTCCTTGAACCATGTTGGAAATTGGGCATGAATGACACCAGATGTTGATTGTACACCGGTACTTTCAAAGTAAGCGTTGTTAAATTCCCTAAAAAGAAACACACTATAAGTTTCAAGGTAATCAATTTTATATATTCACACTGTAAATAAAATTAAGAAGTTGGATTATACTTACTCAAGATATGGTTAAACTTCAATGCAGTTGATCAAGACATGAACATGTGCAGATTGAATTTCTTGTTGGGTCAACCAATGCTCACCCTTCTTTCCATAGGGACAACCTGGAAGCCCGAAGACTGATAAGGTGTACTGACTTCTTTCGATAACATTTACAGGATTCCTTATGATTCTTGGAGTTAACATCAAGTGCTTGAAATGGTGACTGCAAAAATGTGAAGTTTCTCGATGCAAGTAATGTGCACATATTGATCCTTCTACTCTAGCTTTATTTTTCACTTATCGCTTTGAATCACCCATGAACCTTTCAAACGGGTACATCCACCTATATTGAACAGGTCCTCCTAGATAAGCCTCATATGCAAGATGCACAGGTAGATGTTCCATGGAGTCAAAAAAACCAGGAGGAAATACTTGTTCCAACTTACAGAGAATGACTGGAATATTTTGGTCCAACTTAATGATGTCATCCACTCTTAAAGCGGAAGCACAAATATCTCTAAAAAATTGACTAATTTCAGTGAGTGGATTAAGAACATGTTTGGGTAGAGAACCGAACGCAATTGGTAGCAATTGTTCCATAAAAACATGGCAATCATGACTTTTCATACCATGCAACTTCCCAGTGTTAGCATCAGCACACCTTGCTAAATTTGAAGAATACCCGTCGGGCATTCTCAAACCTTTTAGCCATCCACAAACCGCTTTAGCTTCTTGGGGGGTCAGACTGAAACAAGCTTTGGGTTTAAATAATTTTCCATTTGGTTGAGGCTTCAATTCCAACTCTTTACGATTACACCAAATTTCCATGTCTTGTCTAGCCTTCACATTATCTTTTGTTCTGTCTTTAACATCCATCACTGTGTTAAATACGTTATCAAAAAAATTCTTCTCAATATGCATAACATCAAGATTATGGCGCAACAAATTATCTTTCCAATACGAGAGGTCCCAAAATATACTTCTTTTTGTCCAATCATGTGTGACCCCATATCCTTCAATTCTACATGCTTTGCCAGTATCTGTAAACTTTGGAAGTTCACAAACTTGGTTCCATATAGCAACTGGTGCCAGTCGAGGCGGAGGCAGATCTGTTACCCGTTCGTCCTTTTTGAAATTTGTCTTGTTTTTTCTAAAGGGATGATTTGATGGTAGGAATCTGCGGTGATAGTCAAACCACGAGCTTTTCCCCCCTTTTTCCAATGTAAACGCCTTAGTGCATTCCATGCAATGCGGACAACCCATTCTACCATGCGTACCCCAACCAGACAACATGCCATATGCTGGAAAGTCGTTAATGGTCCACATCAAGGCAGCTCGCATAGAAAAGTTTTGTTTACAGGATATATCATAAGTCCATTCTCCATTATTCCACAACCTCTTCAAATCATCAATTAAAGGTTGTAAGTACACATCAATTCTGGTTTTTGGACTCGACGGTCCTGGAATGACGCACATCAAAAACATGTATGGTTTTGTCATGCACATCTCAGGAGGGAGATTGTAAGGGGTTACAATAAATGGGCAACAAGAATACGCACTTCCGGACGCTTGGGCGTATGGAGCAAAACCATCAGAGCATAATCCAAGCCTGACATTTCTAGGTTCAGCGGCAAAATCAGGATGTACCTCATCAAAGTGCTTCCATGCATGGTCGTCAGATGGGTGTCGCATATTGCCTGGGCTTGTTTTGTTTGTATGATGCCATGTCATTTGACTTGCACTGTGCATTGAAGAAAACATTCTTTTTAACCTTGGTATTATCGGAAGATAAAACATGGACTTTACTGCTACCCGTTTTTGGTTACTGTTAATGGCTCTATTGCGAACTTTATATCTTGGACTATGACAAAACTTACATTCCTCTGACGATCCATCTTGAGTACCAAACTCGTTGTCATAAAACAACATACAACCATTAGTGCAACAATCAATCTTTCTTACTCTTAAACCCAACTTCGACACCAACTTCTTTGCATCATAGAAACTCGCAGGCAAGTTGTCTTTCATTGCAGTTGAGTCCAACATCATTTTTGCGAAGTGCTCCAAACACTGATCAGGAACATTCCAATTTGACTTGGCGGCCAATAATCTAACACACATTGATAGCTTTGAGTCTGACGACCCCTCAAACAACGGCGTATTCATCTCATTCAACAACTGATAAAATCTCTGCGCTTCCTCATTCGGCAACTCTTCCCCGTCAAAGTCTTCAGGTTGATCATAGGTCACGTTAACACCAAAAGCATCACCAACCATGTCACCTATCAGATTAAAGTTTTCTTCAAATTCCATAGGTGGTTGCATAACCGGTTGACTACTTGAAGCATTTGTGTTGCTAGTCTCTGGTACATTACTCGGCAGTGTTTCACCATGATGCGTCCAAACCCAATAATTTTCAATGAAACCTTTCCTATGCAAATGACGTGTTATTTCCTCTAGGTCACTAATTATATATCTACATCCACATTTAAGACAAGGACACCTAACTCCTCCTTCACTTTGACAACGTTCCTGGGCAAACGTCCACGCGATAAAACCATTAACCCCGTCTATAAAATTGGGTTTAAGTGCGCGTCTTCCTGGATATAGTCTATCGTACATCCAACTACGATAATACATATAATATTCCATTTACTGCAAATTTATATAATCAAAACCTATTTAATTAGAAATATTAATTAATCAACTTAATAATAATCCTAAACATATACAATTAAAGATAAATATATGCTTTCAACAATACTTATAAACTCCAAAAAATATTTTTAAACACTTAAAATTTAATTTAAACACCTAAATTTTATAAACTCCTAAAAATTTAAAAACTAATTAAACTCCTAAAAATTTAATTTAAACACTTAAAATTTATAAATTCCTAAAAATATTTATTTATTTTTAAACACTTAAAATTTAATTTAAACACCTAAATTTTATAAACTCCTAAAAATTTAAAAACTTATTAAACTCCTAAAAATTTAATTTAAACACTAAAAATTTATAAACTCCTAAAAATAAAAATAAAACTTAAACTCCTAAAATAATTAAACTCATTCATCATCACAAATTAATAATTAATAATTATTATAAATTAAATAATTAAACCTAACATTTAACTCAAATACAGAAAATATATATATAACCCAAATTCAACAATTTTAACCCAATGCAAATTAATCAAAATCAGAAAATATACTAATTTCAAAAAAAAAATTCAAGACATACCTTTTATCTTGTAACTCCTTCAATCTTCTTGTCTCTTTTTGCAATCTATACTTCTATATTCTCCTTCTCTATTCAAAGAAAAATTGAAAAAAATTTATACTCAAAATAACACATCAAAAGCTAATAACAAAGTATATAAAACATGAAATTGAAATTACCTTACAAAATGGATGAAGATGGTAGGAATTAAAGAGTGGAGAAGAAATTTTTTTGGGGAAGAAAATGGGTATGGTTGAAGAGTGGGGAAGAAAATTTTTTGTGAAGGTTGAAGATGAAGAAGTGATAGAAACAGAAACATTGTGGAACATTTTCATAAATTACATAAACCACGTAGAGACGTGAAAATCACGCTGCAACGTTGCCACGTGATTTTCACGTCGCAACAAATTTACAACTGCTTTCTCTTCCTTCAAAGCCTGCACACGCCAGTGTTGGAAGTTGTGATTAAATTAAATTTTGTGATATTTTAATTAGCGACGTGAATCCCACGTCGCTACTTTTTTTATCAAAGAAACGTAACTGACACACTCAATGTATCTGTTTTATATTAGTAAAACACGTTGCCACGTGATTTTCACGTTGCAACTGGTTTTATTTAGCCACATGAAAATCACGTGGCAACTTCACGTGGCTGGGGAAGCTTTTTCTTGTAATGATAAAAATGGTTTTAAGATAAATTTATTATTATTATTATTATTATTATTATTATTATTATTATTATTATTATTATTGTTATTATTTGATAATGGAGAGGGTTAAAAAGGTCATAAACACAACAAACTACAAACAAAAAATATGGGGATAAGTTTCTTCTAACAAATCAACAAAGAATGAAGGAAAAGCTTTTATAAGACAACTATCATACAATCTTGTTTATATATTATAATGGAGATTAAGAGTGTATTTGATTCGAAGTAGATGGAGAAGACGGGAGGTGAGGGGTTAAAATGTGTTTGATTCAATATTTAGGAGGGGGGGAGCGAAATCCCTCTAAATCACATTTTTGCGTCTCCAAATGGGAGGAATTTAGAGGAGAGGGGAGAGAAAATAATTTTTTATATTTAATAAATTAACATATTTACTAAAATATCTTCAATTTTATTTTAGTACTTTAAATTATTATTTTCTTTCATGTTTCAGCTTCTTTTTTGTGTGATTTTTCTCTATAGTTTTCATAAACTTATTATAATTATTATTCACTTTCAAATTATTTTTAATTTTTATTTAATATAAATTATAATCATTACAATTATTGTGATTTTTTATCATTGTTAAATCGAAGTTAAAACAAAAACTTTTCAAAACCCACAAACATAAAGAAAACAATTTTGAAAACAATGAGCAAGTACCTAAGAGTCCATGGAAAACCATAGAAAGGGTGCTAATACCTTCCCTTTCTATAATCTACCCCCCGTACTCTGAAATATCTCAAAAAAGGAATTTTTCTGTGCTTTTTTTCTTTCCTTGTTGGATAAAATAAAAGCCGATGGTGACTCTTGCTTACCGCGACATTTTGCAAAAACCAACGCAAAACGCAAACCAGCATTCCAAAAACAGTCAGTTCTTCCACCGTATCACAGAACTGGCGACTCTGCTGGGGACATAATAAGTGGGGTGTACCTTAGGATTAGTTCATATTGTTTTCAATTGATTGATCTGTTTACTTTATTTTTTATGGTTTGAATTGGAGTTACTATAGATCCTAACCTGGATCTGGGGATACCTTTTAGGTAAGTAGCAATAGACTGTGAGGGAACTGTATGACATAGACCGATACGGTTGAAGCAGTAGCTACGTTAGTGCAACACTTTAGTTTGTACTGATATCCCTTGTGGCAGAACAAGGAGAATATGGGTCTGCTAAGGGGTCATTAAGTACCAAATGACCTTAGAACCTATAATTGACCAACTTGGCCATAGAAAAGTAGCAGTATGCTACACTCATTGAGACCAAACTCTCGCGATGATTCCGATCACAAGAAAAGGTTGCTAAACTAGAATTATGACCGATCGAGGGTGGTTAGTGATATTAAGATCCTCTAGAACCCGGTTACTATTTCTAGGACGGGTTGAACCAACTAAACTGAAAGAGGGTAGTACCTAAACTCCATGCCATCCTGAAATCTAAGGGTTATTGTGTGACTTGTTTGCCCTTACCATGTTTGTTATCTGTGAATACCTGTGATGTGTTTCTATCATGACATCATGCATCATGACATTGCATGCATATTGCATTGGACTAACCATTTCAAAGACCAATGGGATTCATCTTTGTTCTGTTTTGCAGATCATGGCATCTATGCGTAGAAACACTATTCGGATCAGCTTTGTACAGATTCCTACTCAGCTTAGAGATTTGGTTTCCAAGGTTCCTGACACTTCCTCTTTTGACAGAAGACATGGTCACCTCCTCAGTCTAGTCACTTCCAAGCTGGATGAACAGATGATGAGTGTCTTATTCCAATTCTTTGATCCATTATACCACTACTTCACTTTCCCGGACTATCAGTTGGTCCCTACCTTGGAGGAGTTCTCTGATCTACTTGGCATATCCATTTTGGAGCAGACCCTTTTTTCAGGTTTGGAGACGACTCCTAGGCCTGAAGATATTGCTTCAGCCCTCCATCTTACAAGGGTTGATGTAGTGTCTAATTGGGAAACTCAGAGTGGGATAAAAGGCTTCTTGGCTAAATTCTTGGTGGATCAGGCTAATCGGTTCTGGGACAGTTTGGACTTCCAAGCGTTTGAATACATCCTAGCTCTTCTCATTTATGGTTTGGTTCTATTTCCAAATTCATATTCCTTTGTTGATGTGAATGCGGTGAAGATTTTCATGTCCTGTAATCCAGTGCCCACTCTCTTGGGTGATATTCTGAATACACTTTATGCCCGCACTGCTCGGAAATGGGGAACCCTTATGTGTTGTGCACCATTGCTGGCGAGGTGATTTATTTCTCACCTCCCCAAATATGTTTTGAAGAACGAAGAAGGCATGGGTTGGGCCTACCGGATTATGTCCCTTGCTCACACGGACATCATCTGGAGTACTAAAGACATGGAAGAAGTAGCTATTATTGATCGCTGTGGGGAGTACCCCAATGTTCCATTGCTGGGAATCAGAGGAGGGATCACCTATAATCCTTTTTTGGCCTTACGACAATTTGGGCAAGCTAGGAGGGACGGACCTCATGAGTTGTTGCTTCCAAGCATTGTCTTTGACTTTCAGGGAGATGTTGAGGGACATCGCCGCAGATTCATACGAGCCTGGGATATGGTCAACAGGTCTGATCCGCATGAGCTAGGCATGAAGACTTCTCTCCCAATGCCACAGTATCTCCGGTGGGTTCGAGCCTGCACTCAAAAGCTAGGGATGCCGTACGAAGCTGTCTTGCCGGTAATTGTTGAGAGTACTGATGAAGAAGGGGTTCCTCTTACCATCCTCCATCCATACATGCCTACTGACATTGGGTCATTAAAAGTTCTTGGATCCAGCTAAGGGAAGAACGGGATACTTACAGAGAAAAGTATCATGAGCAGGAGCGGAAGATCCTAAAGCTTACAAGGAAGCTGGAGAATGAGAGGGTCCTCAACAACGATGTCAGCACCAAAGGAAAGCGACCTTGGGAGCGTTGATTGTATTTTATTGTTTTTAGCTTAGATTTGCTTTTCAGTATTCCTTTTGTAACGCCTTAAAGGCATCTGTTAAACATTGATTTCAAGTTTTATCTAATAAAAGTGTGTTTCATTTTGGTTTACGAATTTGAATCTCCAAAGTCTTTGAAATCATATCATACGCATTCCATTCACATGCACCTCATTACAGGTACCCTTACAGGTTTCTCATCTTCTTCACTGTTTATTTCAGCACATCATGTCTTTTGAAACATCAACTGATCAAGCCATCAAGGCCCTGCAAGCTCAAAATTCTCAGTTCTAGGAAATGTTTATGAACTTGGCTAAGGGTCAGCAAGATTTGAAGACTCTTATCTTGAAGGATAAGAAGAAGAAGAAGAAGAAGACGGTCCTCCTGAATATGGGTCACAGGTTCGGGAACAGATTAAGACAGGATGTAGATTTATCTCACTCATCTGGAGGGGGAGAGAATCAAGAAGAAAGGAGGGCTCCTAGCCATGTGGTTTCTGACCATGAGACTGACTTTGATGAAGACCAGTATCCTCCAGCTGAGGACAGGTATAAGAAACTCGAAGACCGGTTGAGCGTAATGGAGGTCCAGAAGGTACCTGGGATGGACTTTGGAGATTTGGGTTTGGCATATGGGGTGGTGATTCCCCACAAGTTTAAAGCACCAGTCTTTGCTAAGTACGACGGGGTCTCCTGCCCAAAGCTACACCTCGGCTCGTATGTTAGAAAAATTCAACCATACACCGCCGATAAGAACCTCTAGATTCATTTCTTTCAAGATAGTCTTTCAGGGACTCAACTTGAATGGTTTTACCAACTGGAAGGAGCTAACATCTGTAACTGGGAGGACCTTGCCTCTGCTTTTTACAAGCATTACCAGTACAATGCCGACCTTGCTCCCACGCGTACCCAACTTCAGGGTATGTCTATGGGTGCGAGCGAAGGTTTTAAGGACTACGCTAAGAAGTGGAGGGATCTTGTTGGAAGAGTACAACCCCCTCTGGATGATATGGAGTTAGTGGATATGTTTCCTGGGACCTTGTCTGGTTCGTATTTTAATCATCTGATTGGGAGTTCATCGTTTGGTTTCACTGAGCTTATCATGATTGGGGAAAGAATTGAGGTCGGTATCAAAACTGGCAAGATACAGAAATGTGCTTCGTCAAGTACTGAGAAGAAGCCTTTCAAGAAGGAATCTAGTGCAGTTTACAGCTCTATAAACCAAAACCGACCTGAGTGCCGCCAAGCTGTTAATGCGGTGGTTATATCAAGGCCTGTTGTTTCCCCATAACGCAACAATCAGCCAAGAGCAGAGAGGCCGCAGAGACAATTTACTCGGCTCAGTATGATCCTGTCTCAAATTCTGCCGCAGTTGTTGAAGACCAACTTGGTGATTCCGAAGGAGGATCCAAAGAACTCCAACACCACATCATCGCTGTACAATCCAAACGTCCGCTGTGTTTATCACTCCGATAGCCTAGGGCATGATACCAACAGTTGTTGGGTTTTGAAGAATAAAGTGCAGGATCTGATTGATGCTAAGGAGATTGAGTTCGAAGCGCCGGAAAAGCCTAATGTTATGATTGCTCCTATGCCCAAGCATGGAGTGAATGCTGTAGATGATGACTCGTTTGTGACTTCCTTAAAAGACATTTCTACTCCATTGATGATTGTGAAGAAGAACCTTTTGTTAGCCGGTTTATTTCCGGGCTGTGGCGAAGGTTGCCATTTGTGTTCCGTCCTGCCTACTGGTTGCCATCTATTGAAGTCAGGTGTCCAACGCCTGATGGATAACAAAGAAATTCTGTTTGAGAAAACTTTGGTTCCATTGAATCCTTTTGAATATGTTTCTATAATCACCATTTCCATCAATTCTTCCAAGGCTTCCTCGAGAAAGCCTGTTAGAATTACATATGTTCTGAGAATTGCTCCATTGATCATTACCATTCTTGGACATATCCCTTACACGTCAGATAAGGTTGTCCCGTGGCACTATGGGGCTGACGTGTATTATCACGGGATTAAACAAGACTTCAAGGGTGAAGAGGTTGATACTGACGTCAGCAATATTCTTGGATCTAGCAAGGTCACCCGCAGCGGAAGACTTTTCTCTCCTGAAATTTCCCCATCAATTGTTCAAAAACCTGTTGTTATTACACCTGCCAGTACACCTGCTACTATCCATGTTCATGTTCCAATCCTTACCCCTGTCGCCGAGTCATCTGACACTCGGGGCAAAGGGATCACCGGTGAGCCTTCCCGAACGGCGGCACCGAAGAAGGTTACTGTTGAAGCCTCTAGACAGGAGATAGAGGAAATTTTAAAGATCATCAAGAAAAGCGACTACAACATAGTCAAACAACTGGGGCAAACCCCGTCAAAGATCTCTATGTTGTCTTTATTGCTATGTTCAGAAGCCCATGATAAGGCTCTGATTGCTTTCCTGAAAACTGCACATGTGCCGCAGGAGACATCTGCTGACCAGTTCAAAGACTACGTGGCTAGTTTGACTGCTGATAACGGGTTGGGTTTCTCCAACGCAGACTTGACTGCCAAGGGGAAGAATCACAATGATGCTCTACATGTTTCAATCGAGTGCAGGGGCACTACTCTGGCTCACATGTTGGTGGATACTGGGTCCTCGTTGAATGTTTTACCCAAGAAAGTGTTAGACCGGTTGGACTGTGAAGGGTTGGTACTGAAGCCAAGCAATATTGTGGTTAGGGCCTTTGATGGGTCCAAGAGGATGGTACATGGAGAAGTGGATATTCCTATTAAGGTTGGTTCCCAGACCTTCGCGTCTACATTCTATGTGATGGACATTCGGCCATCTTATTCCTGTTTGCTGGGTCGCCCATGGATCCACAAAGCTGGGGCAATAACTTCTACGCTCCACCAGATGCTGAAATACCCAGTGAAAGGGAAAATTGTTACAGTATGAGGGGAAGAGGAGTACATGGTGAGCCACCTCAACTCTTTCCGGTATGTGGAAATGGACGGGGAGTTCATTGAAACCCCGTGCCAAAACTTTGAAGAAGTCCCCCAGACACTGGTGTCGACTGAAATGGTTGCTGAAGATCCTCCAATGAAGATGGCGTCCCTCAAGGATGCCCGGGCTGTTGTTGAAAAAGGTGGGTGTGCGAATTGGGGCCAACTCCCTGACTTTGCACACAAGACTGACAAGTTTGGTTTGGGTTTTACTGCAGAAGCTCAAAGGGCCATTTGGCGTGCACGGATTGGAGGACCTCCCTTGTTTATCACTAATTCGGGAGTGAATGCGATTGAAGACGATGATGAAGAGTCTGAGTTTGACAGATGGATTTACCCGACTACCAACGGTGGATTAAGAAATTGGTCGGCAAAGGACTTCGTGCCAATCTCTTTTATTACACAGTAATCATACTTTTGTTTTGAGTTTGTAACAGACAATTTTTAAACTTTACGGCCCGGTGTCTTACCCGAGGCACCGTGGCTTTGTTTGTGAGGGCTTTATATGTGTCATTACCATATATCATTAATAAAAGCATTGGACGTTTTTCTTGCATTATGAATTTTGCGCTCCTTATTTTTTTCTTTTCTATCTTGCAAAACAGCTATTTGTCTTACACACACTCATATATACAGGTCTACATACACTCTGGATCCCACTGATAACGACTCTGCTACTGTCAGTTATGACTTCGAAAGTCCGATCAACCAAGCTGAAGACGAAGGTGAGGATGATTGTGAAGTTCCTGGGGAACTTGCTAGACTGTTACTTCAGGAAGAGAGGGCCATACAGCCGCATGAAGAGCCAGTGGAATCAGTGAATCTAGGTACAGAGATAGACAAGAAAGAGGTCAAGATCGGTGCAAATCTGGAGCCTAGTGTTAAGCAACAGTTGATTCAGATGTTGCGTGACTACGTTGAGATCTTTGCCTGGTCTTATGAGGATATGCCTAGGTTGGATACTGATATTGTAGTTCACCGCCTGCCTACGAAGGAAGACTATCTTCCAGTGAAACGGAAAGTTCGCCGAATGCGCCCAGAGATGTTTGAGAAAATCAAGGCTGGGGTTATGAAACAGTTTGACGCCGGTTTTCTAACAGTTACTTCTTACCCGCAGTGGGTTGCCAACGTGGTTCCAGTGCCGAAGAAGGATGGTAAGGTTCAAATGTATGTTGACTATAGGGATCTGAATAGGGCGAGCCCCAAGGATGATTTCCCTCTACCTCATATCGACGTCCTGGTTGACAACACCGCACAACATAAGGTCTTCTCTTTTATGGACGGTTTCTCCGGTTACAATCAGATTAAAATGGCTCCCAAAGATATGGAGAAGACAACTTTTGTTACGCAGTGGGGTACCTTTTGCTAAAAAGTCATGCCTTTCGGATTGAAAAATGTTGGGGCAACGTATCAGCGCGTCATGGTCAGTTTGTTCCATGACATGATCCATCATGAGATTGAGGTATACGTTGATGACATGATTGCAAGATCCCAGACTGAGGAAGAACATCTTGACCACCTTCAGAAGCTATTTGACAGGTTGAAGTTATACAAGCTAAGGTTAAACCCGAACAAGTGCACCTTCGGGGTGAGATCTGGTAAGCTACTGGGTTTCATCGTTAGCGATAAAGGTATTCAGGTGGATCCTGCAAAGGTGAAGGCTATACAGGAAATGCCATCTCCCCAAACAGAAAAAGAAGTCAGAGGCTTTTTGGGACGGTTGAATTACACGATTCATCTCACACCTGACTGCTACTTGTGAGCCAATCTTCAAGCTGCTGAAGAAAGATCAAGTGGTAAGATGGAACGATGAATGTCAGGCCGCTTCCGAAAGGATCAAAGAATACCTCCAAGAGCCACCCATTCTGATGCCTCCAATTGAGGGGAGACCCTTGATCTTATACTTGACAGTACTCGACAATTCAATGGGGTGCGTGTTGGGGCAGCATGACGAGTCTGGCCAAAAAGAGCATGCTATTTATTACCTTAGCAAAAATTTTACCGACTGTGAGACCCGATACTCACTACTCGAGAAAACTTGATGCGCTTTGGCATGGGCTGCTCGCCGGCTGAGACAGTATATGCTAACTCACACTACTCTATTGATATCAAAGATGGATCCAATCAAGTATATCTTCGAGAAGCCTGCCTTGTTCGGAAGAATAGCAAGATGGCAGATGATCTTGACTGAGTATGACATCCAGTACACGACCCAAAAGGAAATCAAAGGAAGTGTGTTGGCAGACCATTTGGCACATCAGGCAGTGGATGATTACCAGTCTATGAACTTCGAGTTTCTGGATGAGAACATCATGATAGTGACTGACTATGAAGAACCTGGACCGGATGAAGGACCTGAGGAGGGATCCCGATGGTCTATGTACTTTGATGGAGCTTTAAACGCTTTAGGTAATGGCATTGGCGCCGTGATCATATCTCCTGAAGGCTCTCATACTCCGTTTACCGCCCGACTATGTTTCAACTGCACCAACAATATGGCGGAGTATGAAGCGTGCATTATGGGTCTTCGAGCAGTAATTGACCTAAGGATTAAGTTCTTAAGTGTATTCGGAGATTCCGCTCTCGTGATCAGTCAGATTAAAGGCGACTGGGATACGAAACACCCCAATCTTATTCCTTACAAGGAGTATGTATTGACGTTGCTTCCGCACTTCGAGGAGATAACCTTTGAACACTTCCCTAGAGAGGAGAATCAGTTGGCAGACGCGCTAGCTACGATGTCTTCTATGTTCAAGGTCAAGTGGGACAACGAGGCTCCCCAGATTACCATTGAAAGATTGGATGAACCTGCACATTGTTGTGACATTGAGACTGAAGAGGTAGCAGATAAACCCCGGTTTCATGAAGTGAAGAGGTACCTTGAGGCTCAAGAATACCCCGAGGGTGCATCTGTTAATGATAAGAAGTTTCTGAGGAGGTTCGCGGCGAAGTTCTTCATCAGTAATTACATCCTTTACAAGCGTAACCATGATTCAACCTTACTGCGATGTGTGAATAAGAACGAGGCAGAAAGGATCATGGCAGAGTTGCATGAAGGTACTTTCAGAACTCATTCCAGTGGACACACCATGGCAAAGAAAATCCTACGGGCAGGATATTATTGGTCTACTATGGAAGCCGACTGTTATCAGCATTCTCAGACCTGTCACAAGTGCCAAGTCTATGCTGATAAGGTGCATATACCTCCAGTTCCTCTGAACGTCTTGACAGCTCTGTGGCCTTTTTCAATGTGGGGTATAGATATGATCGGCGAGATCAGACCTACTGCGTCCAACGGGCATCGTTTCATCTTGGTAGCAATTGATTACTTTACAAATTGGGTTGAAGCAGATTCCTTTGCTACTGTAACCAAGAACGTCGTTGCATGTTTCATTCGGCACAATCTGATTTGTCGATATGGTGTACCAGAGAGGATCATTACGGACAATGGTACAAATCTCAACAATAAGATGATCACCGAGCTCTGCAAGAAGTTCAAGATACATCATCACAACTCTTCTCCCTACCGGCTGAAGATGAATGGGGCTGTTGAAGCAGCTAATAAGAACATCAAGAAGATTATGCAGAAGATGACGGTGACGTACAAAGACTGGCACGAGATATTACCATTTGCTCTTCATGGGTACCGCACCTCAGCACGGACGTCAACAGGGGAAACCCCCTATTCCTTGGTATATGGCATGGAGGCAGTCTTGCCCATTGAAGTTCAGATACCCTCACTTCGGATTATGAAGGATGCAGGTTCGAGCGAAGATGACTGGATCCAGACCCGACTTGATCAGCTAAACTTAATTGACGAAAAGAGACTTACTACTATTTGTCATGGTCAAATGTATCAAAAGCGGATGATCAAGGCATTCAACAAAAAAGTTAGACGACAAGAGTATCGAGTTGGGGACTTGGTGATCAAGCACATCATCCTACCTCAAGGTGATCCCAGGGGCAAATGGACCCCTACTTATGAAGGGCCATTTATGGTTAAGAACATTTTCTCAGGAGGAGCTATGATTCTAACCACCATGGACGGTGACGACCTTCCTCACCCCGTCAATGCAGACATAGTGAAAAGATACTACGCATAATCAACGACCCGCTAGGTCGACTGGCCTAGGCAAAAATAAGGGATTCCCAGCGAACCAAAAGGGTTCGGGCAAAAATAAAGGATGAAAATGAAAAAATTTGTACACCCGGCAAGTCGAAAACCTGAAAAGGCGGCTGGGGCAAAAAAGGGTATCCCGGTGGACTGAAAACCCGAAAGGGCGGTCCAGGCAAAAATTAGGGATCAAAGCGTAACACTATGTCTCATTGAATCACCTTGCAACCAGACTTCGGTATCAACTATCAGGCTCGGACGACGCTAATCAATATGATCTACCTTCAACCAAGTAGCAAAGTGATGAGATGCTCGAGGATATAAAGGCAATAGCAGAGTTGGAACCCAATGGGATTGTTCACATAGTTGTTTTGTTTTTTCACAAATTGTATAAATTCTATTTGTTCGGAGACATTCTCTTACTAGGACGTCAGCCTCTTGTACAAAAAACGCCTATTTACAGGCCAAACTCCAAAGTCAATACAATTCATTTTCAAAGAAATTTCAAACTATTTTTCCTTTTTCTCATTTGTTTTGCAAAGAACGTCCAATGTTCATTCTTGATATATGCATTTGACATTAATTGCTTCTCATGAATATCTACATGCGAAACAAAAGACGATTACTCGTAATATTAGAAACAGGGGCAATATAAATTGTCCGAGCTTTACAGTTTCTCTATCCACCAGGTACAAAGGTAGATTCAACTTAAGAATATGGCTGAGGTATATTCACTCCCCGCAGAATAAGAAAGAGACAATAATGATAACTCTCTCCGACTGAGGCTCGCAACCAAGATTGAGTCGGCGATATTCTCCCCAAGCAGAGTTTATCCATCATCAGCACTAGACAGTTATCCCCAGCGCAGTCTGGAAAATCTTCCCTAATGAAGTTTGAAGGATCATCCCCAGTAGACTCTGGAAAATTGTCCCCAATAGAGTCTAAAAGGTTATCCCCAGTGAAGTCGTAATTGAAAGATCATCCCTGGAGGAGTTCATTCCTTTCACAAACGGAAACTCAATTCCCAACAGGATTCAGTATCGCCAGCAACGGTAATTCATCCCCAGTTGAATTTATCAGCGGAATCCTCAACAGAGCATTCCCTCCCCACATAGCCACTTTCTTATCAGTTTATTCCCCAGCGAAGTTATCCTCTCCTGCAGGTGTATTCTCACAATCATATTCATTCACTATCCCCAGCGGAAACGAAGAATTCAACTCTTTTCTCCAGCAGTAATCCGGGATTTATTTTCCCCAGCTACAAACATCACATTGTCATACATCATGACACATGCATATACGCATCATACAACACAATCTCATTTATTTTGAGAACATCATTGCTTGATACATATCATGCATTGCATACAACTAACCTTTACCTTTCAGGAAGGATACGGTTAAATTCTCACAAAATTCAAAGCTATGAAGCTTCTATCTCAGGTTGAATTACATACAAGTTCCTAAATCTCGACGAAGATGTTTTCTCAGTTGAATTACAGACGAGTTCCTAAATCTCAGCAGAGGCGTTTTCTCAGTTGAATTACGGACAAGTTCCTAAATCTTGGCAGAGATGTTTCCTCAGTTGAATTACGGACGAGCTCCTAAATCTCGACGAAGATGTTTTCTTAGTTGAATTACGGACAAGCTCCTAAATCTCAGTAGAGATGTTCCTCAGTTGAATTACGGACGAGTTCCTAAATCTCATCGAAGATGTTTTCTCAGTTAAATTACAGATAAGCTCCTAAATCTCAGTAGAGATATTCCTCAGTTGAATTACGGACGAGTTCCTAAATCTCAGCGAAGATGTTTTCTTAGTTGAATTACGGACAAGCTCCTAAATCTCAGCAGAGATGTTTCCTCAGTTGAATTACGGACGAGCTCCTAAATCTCAGCAGAGATGTTTTCTCAGTTGAATTACGGACGAGTTCCTAAATCTCGACAAAGATGTTTTCTCAGTTGAATTTCGGACGAGCTCCTAAATCTCAGCAGAGATGTTTTCTCAGTTGAATTACAGACGAGTTCCTAAATCTCAACAAAGTTGTCACCTCAGTTGAATTACGGACGAGTTCCTAAACCTCAACAGAGTTATTTCCTCAATTGAATTACGGACAAGTTCCTAAATCTCGACGAAGATGTTTTCTCAGTTGAATTACGGACGAGCTCCTAAATCTCAGCAGAAATGTGTCCTCAGTTGAATTACGGACGAGTTCCTAAATCTCAGTAGAGTTATTTCCTCAGTTGAATTACGGACGAGTTCCTAAATCTCAGCAAAATTGTCACCTCAGTTGAATTACGGACGAGTTCCTAAATCTCAGTAAAATTGTCACCTCAGTTGAATTACGGACGAGTTCCTAAATCTCAGCAAAGTTGTTTCCTTAGTTGAATTACGGACGAGTTCCTAAATCTCAGCAAAGTTGTTCCTTAGTTGAATTACGGACGAGTTCCTAAATCTCAGCAAGATGTTACCCCAATTGAATTACGGACGAGTTCCAAAATCTCAGCAAAAATATATCCTCCGTTGAGTACGGACGATCGAAGTTCCTAAATATCAGCAGAGATGATTCCTCAGTTGAGTACGGACGATCGAAGTTCCTAAATATCGACAGAGACGACTCACCAGCAGAATAACGGACGCCGAAGCTCCTAAATTTCTATTTCTCTCAACAAAGATCAGACTTCCCCAGCGGATTTTTCCTCAAATAACAAGTATACAAGCTCTCGCTAAGGAATATCTTATGCGATTGACACTCCTTCAGATGGCATCTTTAAGCCCATCTCCCGTCAGCAATTTCCAAATGGAATCTGTAAGCCCATTCCTGACATCGCGAGACAATTACCACGTCATGTAAGTGCAAATTTCTGGGCACTTTAGTGTTCAATCAACTTCCACCTTCAGATTACGAAAGGCACGAAAGCCAATCTACATCCTCAGGTTTAAGAAGCTTGAACAGGGGCAGCTGTTGTACCCCAAAATTTTCCCTCCCACGTTTCTCAAAAACATTTCAAGAAAGATCCTCAAGTTGCTCAAGGTAGTCCAAGGGTTGGCCAGACAAGCTCTCTCCTAAGGCAGTCTACCTCTAACTAGGGTTTCATGTTGCATCAAGATACTTGAGTCCAAGTGATCCCAAGTGCTCACCAATGTCATAATATGTTCTCAAGATCATCCATGTCAAGTTTCAAGCCTTGCAGAAGAAGTTTGCTCAGTCAATTGCTCAAAGGTCCAAAAATCGACTATGCTAGGGCAAAAGTCAACTGTGACCCATATACAGTCAAACTTCAAGATTTTTTTGTCAAGATTCTCATTTTGAAGAATATTTCATCATTTGATCAAGGGTTGATCATGATTCATCAAGGATTGCTCATAATTCATCAAGATTCAAAAGTTGCTAAATTAGGGTTTTACAGGAAAAGTCAACTCAACTTTGACGAAGCATAACTTTCTCATACTTTATGAGAAATGACCCATCCAAATCTCATTTTTAATAGGATGCAATTCCCTACAATCCATCTTCAGCTCCCAAGTTCAAAATATGAACTCATAAGAAGTTATGAATTTGGACATTATAGGTCATTTTGAAAAGTCAACAAAAACACCTTTTTTGTCAAAGCTTCATACATGAGCATGAAATATCAAAATGAGATGAGACCAAAAGGTTTGCTTAGAGGACATCTCAAGATTTCTAAAGTCAAAGAACACCTCCAAGTAGTCAAAAATGAGGAAGTTATGCATTGTTGAAGTTGACCTTTTTTGCAAAATTGCCAAAAGTCAACTATGTCCAAAACTTCAAATTTTGCCAAATGGGCCCATTCTTTTTCACTTGTTTTGAGTTGGCAACATAGACCACGTGCTCTAGCCCTTTCCATTTGTCCATGTCTTATTTTTATTAACTATTTTGATTTTTATTTGAATTAATTGGATTTAAATCAAATAAAATCCAAAAGCATTGATAACAAGGATTTTGTGATCATTTCTGGTCTTATTACACAGCTAGGATCAATCAAACTCGTATTAAGGCATATGTGTACAAAGAGATTGAATTTGGACCAATTTTGGAAAGTTTTAAAGGAGAATCAAATCAAATATCAAAAGCATTGATGGAGAAGGATTTGGACACAATAAACAACCCTAATGCATTATTTGATACATAAGGAGGCGAGGCAGATCAAAAGAAAGGTTGGAAACAGGTGCTAGGGAGAAATAAAAATCTGAAAAATACCAAGAAAAGTGTGAGTTCGGAATCACCATTAGAGGCAGTTTCAAGACTTTTTGACGATCTCAGTCACTTCCAGGGAGTCTCCACAACCTAAAGCTATCAAGAACAAGCCCGTTCTGGTCCCTACACACGCTGTAAGTCGTTCATAACCTTGCTCTGTTCTTGAATTCGCATCTTGCAATTTAAGCATTATTGATCTGAATTAATGGCATATTCTTAACCTATGAAGCATTTGCAAACTTTTGGCATTACCCAATTGCATTTTAATGGTCTATAACGAAATCCACCATTGTTAGGGTTTCGGACTTTGGTTTAGGGCTTTTTATTTCAGGAACAATTAGCCTTCATAATGGGCATGGTTGTGATCAGGAGGACGAGACGAATCTAACCATGGTGTTAGATTCCATTTACATGGCTTGTGGAAGGTTTTGAGAATGCTTGGTTTGTAGCAACAAACATTTGTCCGTGGTTATAGGTATTTCAGGTTTTAGCCACAAAGAGAGGAAAGGGATGAATGTGTGTCACTCCCCCATAGGCTTATTCAAATCTGGCGCGTTTTTTGTTACAATTATCCAATAACTTTTTTTTTCTCATATTATATTTGTTTCTTGGCATATGTATAAAAACAACCAACAGCCCAGCTGGTTACAAGCCATTGGAAATTGCCTTCAAGACCTGGGTTCGAATCCCAAGTCCCCCTATTTCTCTATATTATTTTCTTACAGGTAATCCAATGCGCGTGCAAGCCTAATGTTCACCATATGCCTTTAGCATCAAGCGTGCAAGATGGCCAGATGGCCAAATCTGGTGGCCATCATTGAGGGTGCACCATAAGCCAGTCAAACGCAACGCATATGATCAAAAAAGTCAATGTGGATCACAGCACAATTGGGCCCAGAAAACTGCTATTCACACCCCTAATTTCAGGCCCATTTCTCATCTCTTTTATTTATTCTATTTAATTTATTTGCAATTTATTTTATTAACCAAAAATAATTTTCTTTTTTATAAAAAATCACAAAAATATTTTTATGTCCAAATAAATTTAGAATTTTATTTTTCATCAATAAATATTAATTAAATTAATTAGATTATTAATGTTAGATAATTTTAATCTATTTTTGTAAATAATTAAAATCAATTAGAATCAATAGGTTTTTATTACTAATTTAATTATTTTATTTCTTTTCCTAAAATAACAAAAATCCAAAAAATATGACATTTAATTTTTTTTCCATCAATTAATTTAATTAACTAATTAATTTAGCATTTAATTTTAGGACTTAATTTCTTTTCTTAAAAAAATATTAAAAACAACAAAAAAACATTTTCTTTTAATTAGGAGGGTCAAAACCCTAGTTTCGCATTCGATTCAATTTTCTCGCGCGTTTTATTTTATCCAATTATTGTATCTTCTCCCGGTTTGTAATAATTTTTAATTAGGACATTTATTTATTTTTACCGCTTTTAAATATTAAAGGGTTTGTTTTTGGCGATGTAAATACCCGACTTGTAATAGCGTAGTTTAAATTCCGCACTTTAATTTCTGCAAATATTCAACTGTTAGATGTTTGATAATAGGGTTTGCATGACAAGAATGTATGGCTAAATTTAAAACAGTTAGATCACCCTAAACATGTGCAAAGATAAATAACTGAAATCAACACACTCGCACATGCGCACTCCTAGGGTACACCCCACTTGGTTGCCTTCGGTAACGGTCATTGAGTATAGGTTGTTTTAGAGGTCGCCCTCTTGTCTAAAAGATCATAGTTGCCTCGGAAAGATTGCCTCGAATATTGTTGCCTCAGATAAATGATCTAAGATATTACGGTTACCACTAAGGCGTCCTAACATTGCTTTAGTGACCGTATGTCCCTCTTTCGAATTGACCCTCAAAACTCCAACGATGATGCTACCTACTCACTAATAGTGGGATGGCATTGTCTAAAGGAGACAAACATAGAACGATTCTTTTTTCGAGTAGGTAGATTAGTTCTTAAGTGCTTGCTCAAATAAAACAAAACGTTTTCACACTTACAATTTTACGAACAAGTTTTCAAAAACACTTCATTACACTCTTGAGGATAGAAGCAAGAGTTAAATCGAAGTTAAAACAAAAACTTTTCAAAACCCAGAAACACAAAGAAAACAATTTTGAAAACAATGAGCAAGTACCTAAGAGCCCATGGAACCATGGATAGAAAGGGTGCTAATACCTTCCCTTTCTATAATCTACCCCCCGTACTCAAAAATATCTCAAAAAAGGAATTTTTTTGTACTTTTTTCCTTTTCTTGTTGGATAAAATAAAAGTCGGTGGCGACTCTTGCTTACCGCGACATTTTGCGAAAACCAACACAAAACACAAACCAGCATTCTGAAAACAGTCAATTCTTCCACCGTATCACACCATCGAGCAGGAAAGAAGTCATCGACAAACTTGTTCAGGACGCCATAAGCTTCCTCGTCCTCAGCACTCATACCCCCAGCAGGAGTGTGGTAGTATCCAGGACCATGGTCGTAATGGCCCGAACACCAGTGAATGGGAATCTAGAGACTCGCCTGATCTCGGGATTAACCTCAGCGTCCAAACACGGTTCCTCATCCTCATCCACCACAGTGGCCGGTTCGAATAGTGAATCTACGGTCGTCTAGGTAGACGGTTGCAAAATATACCACTTGTCCTTAAAATCTTGCACGAAATCCATATACATCCTAAACAATCTCTTCGACTACTTAAGGGACACCCAACTGTGCTTCCCTCCTCAGGACTGCCATTGTAAGTGAAAAACCCTGAAGAACAGGGGAATTGTCGCCCCAATCCTCAGGAAGCGACAAGTGAGCTCGAATGCCCAGAGAAAGGCAATCGCATTAGGATGGAGGTGGGAGGGGGCCAAGTTCAGATGGTTGAATACTCCGACCTGGAAGTCATTAAAGGACAACCGGAGCCCGAGATCTCTAAATACGATCTCGTACATGGGAAATGTATCCTGTGTAAACTCCGAACAAATACGAGCATCCCTCATCGGCCTCATAATCTTGAAGTTCCTTCGAAATCCCTCTTGACCGCCTCCGTACTCGATGACAGTATAAGCTTGTCTATTAGGAAGGCTATAGACTGAAGCTATTCCCCGGGGTTCAGCACCGACCCAATCTAGAGTGGGGTCATCGACGGTGTCGACCAGGGTAATAGTTTCCTCCGCTATGCTTATTTCTTCGATGTCGTTACGCCCTGAGGACTCGGGAATGTCGGCCATTTACCTGCAAAGTACAGGAAACCGGTGAATTTGACATCAAATCCGCTTGTCCGCCACAAAGACGGGGAGAAGTAAGCAACACTCAGACTGAGTCTACGGCTATTCGCACGAAAAAAGGGGAACAAGTGGACCTCGACTAAACACCGACTCCAGTGGAAGACGCGTATCAATCATGAACGATGCGAGTATAGCATGAATATCTCGAGCGAAGGATGAATCCTATGACCAAGTTCATAATGTTGCTGGCCTGGTACAAGAATACTACGGGGAAAACTAGCCTACATACTAACGAAAGGATCAATCTCCCGACCAGGTTCATGAATCTACTAGCCAAACGCATGAATGTCGCGAGCACGATCATGAACCGTATGCATAAACTTATGAATATCTCGGGCACAACCATGAATCAGGCGCCTAGCGCGCTTAAATCTTTCGGGCACAATCCCCAAACACAAGATTCTACCACTAAAACGCCATCAATTCTATCTACAACACGAGAAATCAAAGGGAGAAAACACTTACTTGAAAGAAGATTTTAAGAGTGAAGGTGGTGGAAGTAATCAGACGGTAAACGGCGTGGCGGTCTCAGTGATGCTATGAAGACTCACGAGATTGAAAGCAGAGAAAATATGAGAAGCGTGAAGAGGTGAAAATGAACTATGGGCCCTGGAGCCCTATTTATAGAGATGACGTGGAATATGAAACGTCGTGTCGGGGAACCACAAACCGCCCCCGTCCCTGACGTCTACTCGCATAGAAAATGATGGCCCTATTCTCTAGGGCAGCGTTGTGGTTTCCAAGAGCCGCACCACGTGTCCAACTGACGCGTCCCCACAAGCGATCCTCGAACACTCCTAGATCTCTGTATAGGGAAATCACAAATCGGGCGATGTCTCTTCTCCCCGGCTGAAAATCCCTGCATCGCGCAAGCGAGTCTCGTGAAAGAGCGAACTGGAATCAAGTCATAACTCATGTGTCAGGAGCAACGACTTGGGGGGCTCTTGTTCTGGACTGGGCCTGCCCGTGGCCCAATCACCAGTGAAGCCTAATCCAAGCTTTACAACGTACTATGTTGGGCATTGGATCCTCCGAGCACACCCGATCGTGGGCGATAGGTCGAATACGACTGCGGCCGCCGGTGCCCGCGAAAAACGTCCCCGACGAGAGACGCTCCAGACGAGGAACATCCCAATCCAAGCTCAGCTTGAGTACCCTCCTCGTAGGGCAAACTTTCAACCTCTCCAGATGTCTCGGAGTCCTCAGGGTCTCGGGAAGATGGCGTCTTTACCCTCCCTATTCTGCGGAGAGTATCATCCAGGTAGGGGACCACGTGTAGGTCCCCACTACTCACGTGGAACCTGGCAGTCCCTTTGTTGGGCCTGTTTGGTCAGCCCAATAAAGGGACCTTGGTCCAGCGCTAGAGGCTATAAATACCCTCTATTTCAAGAGGGTCAGATTTTCATTCATTCACACATATATACTACTTGCCTGCTCATTTCGTCTCTCACTTTGTCATCAGAGTGTCTTACAGGTACCCCCATCACCTTCAAATCCAATTCAAAGCCAGCTGTAATGGTCCGACTCTGATCAAGTATGATCAATTAATATAAAAGATTATAAAAATACAATTCTTTTAGGGTATATATTCAATAACTAAAATATTAGTTTAACTAAATAACAAATATTCAAAAACAAATGATAAGACAAGACAATGTGACACATATAAAAACGACAAAATATATTCACTTTGTTCCTTTATTTATTCAATTCATATACAAATAAAATTAATAAAATTATTATATCAACCATATTAAAAAAAAACTTCGACAACTAGTTTTACATTTTTAATAGATATTATACAACTTTACAATGTAAATAATTTATATGACACGAAAAAATTTCATGATATAAATTGTTATATAAAAGGTAAATATAAAAAATATTATCAAATTTTTTTATATTTATATAAAATTATGAACTAATATAAATATAATATAAAAAAATAAGAGAAACAATATTAACAAATATCTCATTGGTAAAAATAAAAAACATGTCTAGGTAATCTAATTATTTAATTTAGTTGATAATCGTACAAAATTATATAAAAACGACATTTTACTTTTTCATCTTTAAAAATCATAACTAAATATTTGATTAAAAAATACTTAAAAACTTAATGAAAACTCACCTGTTTTAAAATTCATTGCCATCACATTAATAGAGATGAAGCCAACCAAAAAACTGAAGATCACAAAAGTCATGTTAGAAACCATTTTTCTTAATATACTCAAATTATAATCAACTTTAAGTTGTGACAAAGGAAATAAAATAACTATTGGTAACGTACTTGTGTACAAGATATATATAAGAATAAGATATATATATATCTTATTCTTATATATATCTTGTATACAAGTACGTTACCAATAGTTATTTTATTTCCTTTGTCACAACTTAAAGTTGATTATAATTTGAGTATATTAAGAAAAATGGTTTCTAACATGACTTTTGTGATCTTCAGTTTTTTGGTTGGCTTCATCTCTATTAATGTGATGGCAATGAATTTTAAAACAGGTGAGTTTTCATTAAGTTTTTAAGTATTTTTTAATCAAATATTTAGTTATGATTTTTAAAGATGAAAAAGTAAAATGTCGTTTTTATATAATTTTGTACGATTATCAACTAAATTAAATAATTAGATTACCTAGACATGTTTTTTATTTTTACCAATGAGATATTTGTTAATATTTATATATATATATATATATATATATATATATATATATATATATATATATATATATATATATATATATATATATATATATATATATATATATATATATATATATATATATATATATATATATATATATATATATATATATATATATATATATATATAAAAGTCATTTTATAAAGTTTTTTTAAATAACATAGATAAATAGAAAACCTTAATAAAAAATAAATTTTTAAATATGTTTTTATGTCCGGTTAGATTTTCAAAAAGGTTAGATCAAACTTAAAAAGAGAGTTTATAATAGGTTGTAGATTAGACTCAGTCCTTTTAAATTTATCATAGATCAAACTCTACCATTTTAAAGCTTTACCTAACTTATTTTTATCCTTAATCTTAAACATACATATTCTATCTGCTCTAAATTATTTTTAATATGTAAAACAAGTATAATAAGCAATACTATTTTTCCATTTGAATCATCCTTTGTGAAAATTTGTATGTTTCTTTTTTTATATTTTAATGTATAATATAAATAAATATTTAATTGATCAAATTTTAATATTTTAAATATTTCAATTCCATTATTTTTAAACAAATAAAAAAGAAATGTAGGTGATTATTAAAATTTGTTTTTGTAAAATTAGAAGTTATTTTAAATATTTTCTTTTATAAAAATGGTTTTAAGATAAACTTATTATTATTATTATTATTATTATTATTATTATTATTATTATTATTATTATTATTATTATTATTATTATTTGATAATGGAGAGGGTTAAAAATATCATAAACACAACAAACTACAAACAAAAATACGGGGATAAGTTTCTTCTAACAAATCAACAAAGAATGAAGGAAAAGCTTTTATAAGACAACTATCATACAATCTTGTTTATATATTATAATGCAGTTTAAGAGTGTATTTGATTCGAAGTAGATGGAGAAGACAGGAGGTGAGAGCTTAAAATGTGTTTGATTCAATTTTTATGAGGGGGGAGAGCGAAATCTCTCCAAATCACATTTTTGCGTCTCCAAATGAAAGGAATTTAGAGGAGAGGGGAGAGAAAATAATTTTTTATATTTAATAAATTAACATATTTACTAAAATATCTTCAATTTTATTTTAGTACTTTAAATTATTATTTTCTTTCATGTTTCTGCTTCTTTTTTGTGTGATTTTTCTCTATAGTTTTCATCAATTTATTATAATTATTATTCACTTTCAAATTACTTTTAATTTTTATTTAATATAAATTATAATCATTAGAATTATTTTGATTTTTTATCATTGTTATTTTTATGTATATTTATATTAGTTTTTTCTTCTAAATTTTGTTATGTATTTTATTATATTTTTTCTATAAAATTTTAAACCATTCATTTTTTTAATTATATTATAATATCTATAATACTTAATAGTAATAATTTAATTTATATATTAAAAATTGTTATCAACACATAGTTTAATTTGTATCGAAAGTTATAATACAAATCAAGTGTATTTGATTTTTTTTTTAATGTTTTGTAGTAAGTTGTGACTTTTTAATCCCTCAATATTACACATTTTATTTTGAAAAAACTATGCATGAATTTTTTACCTTTGAATGTTATATCACTAATATAAAATTATAAGGATAAAAATGTAAATTAATAATAAAATCTCTTCCCTTCTCTAGTGAACCAAACATGTTTTTAATCAAAATCTCTCACTTCCCCTCCTCTTCCTTCATTTGAACCAAACATATATATAATTAAAAAAATCTATCCCCTCCCCTCCCCTTCCATTCCCTCCATTAAAATCATTCTCCTTCCCTCCCCATCATTTGAACCAAACGAATCCTAAGATTAGCTAATGCATCAATACTCATATTAGCTTTTCTAAAGACAGACTTCACTCTAACCTCTCGATCTTTATTGAGCAACAACCTCACATTATTTAAGGAGACCTTGCCTAATTTTATGATAGAAATGTTCTTGTTGATCACATGATAGACCATCTTATTGTCTATTTGAAGAATAATTTTCATCTATCCTCGATCATACGCTAATTGGAGACCAAGATAGATTGCTTTCAATTGTGCATTAACAATTGAAGCCGGTCACATGTTTTGAGAAAATCAGCCACACTACTGACACTGAGGATTCCCCTAAATGCATGCAAGTTCCTTTTTACTGCTTCATTAGTGTTAATAGCTAATCAGTCATAATGACAAGGGATTCAGCTGATGAGCTTTATACCCCTGAAATGAAGATTATGTGTAAGAGTTGTATTGTCTTTGTAGATTGTTGTTCTTCTGATTTCATTCAAAAAACATAGTGGTACTATGTATTCATCATTACTTTGGCCACCTTATCATCAATAGGGGTTGCTTCTATCTCGACCACCTCATCAGCCACCTCATTCTCAACAGGTATTGCATTTGTCTGACCACCCAAGTCGGGTTGATAATAGTCTGACCTTGCACCTCCTAAGCATGAACAACCTTAATATCATCTATAGACTGCTTGTCTAATCTAACCGCTTGGCGGCGGTTGCTACGGGGTGGGCAGAACTGCACCTGCTCAGCCATATATTTTCAATGAGAACCATTTTGAACTACTCGTTCAACCTGTAGTTGGGAAGACTCTGCCTCAACCGTCCTATCCTGGACTGCCGCTCCATCCATGGTCTTTTATGCAATGCTATCGTCCTTTCCCTTGGTCTTCACTGTAAAATTAAAAAACGCATAAAATCAGTGAACTATCACAAATTTAGAAATTTCCTATGTATCACAAGAAATTTTGAAATTTTCGATACAATTTTCAAAATTAACTATAGTAAATTCTGCAATTTTTGGTAAAATTCCTTTTTTTTAACTATCAGAAATTTTGAAATTTTCGATATCAGCTATAAATAAATATCGAAAATTCTAGAATTCCCGATATAAATGAATGCATAAATACGGGAATTTCTGAAATTCTCTATAAAAATGTAAATGATTGTACCATAAATTTTGAAATTCATGGTAAAAATCTTACTTTTTGGAAAATGTCCGACATAAACGTGAAATTTTCGATATCGTCCTGGGATTTTTCAAATTTGCGCGGCGTATGAGTGATTTTGAAAAATACTTGAAAAACTTACAAGGTTAATATGATTATTTTATTGAAATTATAGGTGTGTCACATAAATAGAGGATAACAGGTTAAATTCTCACCTGCAAAATAAATAAAAAAACCATATAAATTGTAAGAGTGCAAATATATTTGTTAGGCGTGCATAAAGCTCAAATGATGGTGATATTGAGCTTATTCTTCATGTTTTGTCCATCAAATAATAAAATATTATTGACAAAAACAAAACAATATAGATAAAAGAAAACAACATGTGTATGGCTACACAATTGAAGCGATGATGTTCTTTGGCAATTTCCTACACTTTTTTTTACAAAAATACTAAAAATAACTTCTAATTTTACAAAAAAAAAAAAATATATATATATATATATATATATATATATATATATATATATATATATATATATATATATATATATATATATATATATATATATATATATATATATATATTTTAAATAATCACCTATGTTCCTTTTTTATTTTTTTAGAAATGATGGAATTAAAATATTTAAAATATTAAAATTTGATCTATTAAATATTTATTTAAATTATACATTAAAATATAAAAAAGAAAACGTTAAAAATTTCCCAAAGGATGATTCAAATGAAAAAATAGTATTGCTTATTATACTTCTTTTATATATTAAAAAAAATTAGAGTGAGTAGAATATACATGTATAAGAATAGGGGTAAAAATAAGTTAGTAAAGCTTTAAAAGGTTTGAGTCTAATCTACGATAAATTTAAAAGGATTGAGTCTGATCTACGGTCTATTGTAAATCATATTTTTAGATTTGATCTGACCTTTTTAAAAGTCTAACCCGATATAAAAATATATTTAATAATTTATTTCTTACTAAGATTTTCAATTAACCTATATTATTAAAAAAAAAAAATTAGTTCGACTCAAACTCAACAAACTTTTATTTTTCTGAAATTCTCCTCAAATCTCCCCTTATAATATGCTCTTTGATATAAATCATTATTATTTAATTATTTATTTTTAAATATTAAGATCACAACATTTTATATGGCAACATACTAATTACACATTGAATTGATGTCTGATTTTGGTTTATGATAACAATTAATTGTGGTCGAAATTTATTCTTAACAATCGAAAATTGATAAAAGTACAACACAAATTCAATATTGCGCCACATTTTCTTTTGCATGGTCAAAATCAAAACTAATACAAATTGAGTTTACTTTTATAAAATTAATTTTTTTATTTAGTTCAAGTATCTTTATTGACATTCCGAACGATATTCAACATATCGTCATAAATGAAATTCTTTAAGCTTTTTATGGTAAATAATTTTACATAAATAAATTAGATTTTTGATATTGACCACTCACAAATTATAGTCTATTTATTCAATACCAGTGCAAGAAAATTGACATTTAAACATCATTTAGGCAATCATGTTAAAAACCCTATCATAAACATTAAAATGTTTATTATCATCAACAATAAAATATTTTTTTATATATTAGATCTATTATCTATTATCAATTTATTAAAAGTAAAGTATCTGGAAATTCCAAGTCTAACCTTTTGATTAGATGTTATAACTTTTCTTATTCCAAGGGTATAATAGACTAATCAACACTATGTTGTTACCATATTCATGGCATTTAATTTTGCTGACATGTCAATCTATCATAATTTTATACTATTTTTTATTTATTTGATTTATTAATTTATTTGATTTATATTTGAATTTTATTTATATTTGAATTCCAATTCCAATGTTTCATTCACGGTTAATTTATTTATATTTGAATTCCAATGTTTTTTTTTGAGAATTCCAATTCCAAAGAAATCGTTTTTACCAAGATGCAACAAATAACTCATTCACCCAACTCTATTAAAACACAAATCAGAAAATCTAATTTCATCTTCTTACCTAATTTCATCTTCTTCCTGCGCCGCTCCATCTCTTTTCATTCTTCTCTCTTTGTTGCTACCAATTTCGTTTCGTTGTAATCTAAACCATCTAATATTCTCATCCTAACCTGTTAATTTATTTGTTTCAGACGTTCAAGCGTAAGAATGGTGGTCACAACCAAGACCTCTGAATCTCAACGACATCAATAACCAACAACACCCGTTATAGATCTATAAAAGAATTTCCTTCAAATGCAATTTTTAACGTTAATTTGATTCATACATATGTAAGTGACGAATGTGAGTGATTGAAACATGTGATTGAAAGTTGAAACTGAAATGTAGTTTGGAATATCATATTTTATGTTGTATTCTTTTCGTTTTCAGGGTTGTCTTGGAAGAGAACGAGATTTTGATGAACATGAGGATAGTCAAAGGGATGAGATGATAGTCAAAGGGATGAGATTCTTATTCACCCGAAGTTCTAAAGTAATATGTTTTTAAGGGTTCAAGAGTAGCGGGTGTTGCTGAAGTTCACTACCAATTTCAGAAGAACCATAAGCAAGGCAATAATTATCTAAGATGTATAAGATGATAAAACCAACGTTGATATGCGATCATTTTCTGATTCTATAGAAGAATATTTTTAACAAGATTTGATTCAAATTATGTATATGTATATTATTATTGCTTTCATATTTTGTTTGTCATATGTCATAATATATTTTTCTACTGCAAATTGGAATTTATTTTACACCAAATTGTGAGTTCTTTTGAATGTAGCATTGCCGAATTTCTCTTCTCCTTCTCTTCCCCTAAAGAGAAGATAATATCCTACAAGTTTCTCTTCTCCTAAAGAGAAGATAATAACCTACAAGTTGGTGTTGATGAGCCTTCAAAATTTTAATTTATTTTGAATCGAAATTATAATTCTCATTTGTCATGAAATTTGAATAAAAATTTTATTTTGTATTGATATTTTTTTATTTTTAATTGCTATAATTTTAGAAACAAATATTATAATTTTTAATAAAATATTTACGATTTATTTTTTTAAAGTACGACTAATTAATATATTTTTATACAATATTAAAAACAAATATTACAATTTTTTAATCAAATATTGGAGTACCATTTAATTCGATACTTTACCAATATATCTTTTGAATGGAGACATTATTATCATTTATTTTTATTATACTTATATGGAAATTATTTTGAATGGTGACATAAATATATTTAATTTTTATATATGATTTGATTCCATAAAATATTATGATCAATAAAATTTGAATTCTATATAAAGATATGAAAAAAATTAAATCAAAACTTTACAAATATATCTTTTGAATGGAGGTATTAATATTATTTATTTTTATTATATATAGAAAATATTTTGAATGGTCACATTAATACATTTTATTTTTATGCATGATTTGATTTCAAAAATTTATGATCAATAAATTTTGAATGGAATTATAATTTAACCAATAAAATTTTCTACCGACTTCTAAATATATTTTTGTATATTTTTTGAAAGGTTACATTTATATTCTTGAAAAAAATAACGTAGTTTAAAGAATGTATTGTTAACTATAAATATATTGTTAATAAAATTAACAAAAAAAGTATATTATAAATATATAAAAGATAAAGTAAATAAGAACTCTAATGTTTATCTTAAATATTTAATTTATCATTCTATAAATGTAAGAATAAATATTATTTTGTAATTATTTAGATCCTTATTTGACTAAGAGACACATATTTATCACTGTTGAATAAATAAATTTAAGATGATATGGTAAATATTTATTTTTACAATTATTTTTTACAATTATTCTGCCAATTACGTGAAACTATTCTTTACATACAATTATTTTTTACACGATATTTTTTACATAATTATTCTGCTTATATTTCATTTTCGGTTTCCAAAGTGAAACTATAATGATTTTTTCTGACCATTGCTTTTCTTTTGAATTCAAGATTAATTGGCAGAATGGTTAGAATCTGGAAAGTTACCTTTTCTTATTGGTACTTGATTGTCCATAATTATAACATTTTTAATTAAATTTTGAAATAACACTTAACAATATTTAACGCTATTATTATTATTATTAATTATTATTATTAATAATTAAAATGGTTCACAAAAATAATCACTTGGTATTCTGTTGACTTCAGTATTTTACTTCAAAATCTTGGAACCGTGAATGTTGTATTAACAATTATATTTATTATCATATAACCAAAAACTTTATTCATTTTATGTCTACAATCATTTTATGTGGTTAACAAAAAAAATATGAATGACAACCATACAATCAAAGTGATTTTCTACCCATTCATTTTTGCATCACCTAACCAACACTATGGAACCACAAGTTGCAGCAATGGCAAGACGTAAAAGGAAGCAGATTCTTAAAGATAAAAGATTGAAAAAAAGGAAGAACTGATGAAAACACAATCAATCCCATTGAAAACTCTCAAAGGTATTATGTTCCAACCATGGTTAATATCAGAACACCACTATCTGATTTAACTTCATCAATCTTTAATGAAAGAAATATGAGTTCACCTTCACCAGCATCTGCATCAAGCAACTCAAGTACAATGAAGAGTTTCAATATTGTTTCTACAAATCAACTGGCTGCTTCAGCACGACAGCGGAGGAAAAGTATTATGGAAGGTAAGATGCCCCAATCTTACAAACTTCATAACAACCTTAGCAATAAAAGTGGGGTCCTTTCAGGATAAATTCTCCATCCTTTTCGCATTTCAAAACACCATTTTCTGATATAGCTTCCTCATGTTCTAACCAAAGAAACATAAAACCTCATGCACCGCCAAGTTGTTCTATTCAAAAATCAAAAAAACAGTTGACTGTTACACCTCTTTCTGATATAACTTCCTCATTTTCTAATCAAAGAAATATGGAACCTCATGAACATCCAAGTAGTTATGTTCATAAATCAAAAAAACAGTTGAATGTAGGTGTTATTCAATCCATGACGGTCAAACTCTTCAATTATTTTGGAAATGAGAATCATAATCTGGCTTTTTCATCCACAAGCAATATTCCTATACAAGAACCCACAACATTCACTTCAACTCCAGATGTTAACATTGAGAGTGATTACTCTGGTGATGAGACGGTAACAGATGATTCTCTCAGTGATAGCTCATGTGAATTCAATGCCGCAGATGCAAATTATGACTCAAGTTCCAGCTATGATGACGAAGATGTCTATGACTCCAATTCTACATCATTTGATTCTTTAAATATTGGTATTTATCATTAAAACCAACTTTATTTCTTCTTTAAATTCATTATACATATCAATTTGACGTTGTCCATTACATGTTGCACTTTGATACCTGCTATGATTTAATGTGGATTTTAGTTATAATTTTATTATTTAATATGAACGATTTTAGTTATAATTTTATTATTTAATATAAACTAATTGCTCAACTACGTTTCATTTAAATAGGTTATTCTGATATTGGTGATCCTATAGTTGAATGCACACAATGTGGGGCACTTATGTGGTATCAAGAAAAAACTGACAAGCGAAAACATAGTGCAGTTCCTAAGTTTCAACTATGTTGTGGAAAGGGGAAAGTTGTGTTGCCACTTCTGAAAACACCACCACTATTACTACAACGTCTTTTGTTTGATAATAGTGAGATAGACAGTCGAAATTATCAACAATTTTGTAGAATGTACAACATGATGTTTACTTTTACGTCTCCGGGAATGAAATTCGACAACAAATTTTTAGCTGGAAGTGGACCACCTAACATAAGAATTCATGGACAGACTTTCCATCGAATTGGGAGCATGTTACCTTTAACTGGACAATCTCCAAAATTTGCTCAACTGTATGTTTACGACACCGACAATGAGATTCAACATAGAATTAAAGGAATTGGGTAATTTTACCAAACTTTGTTTTCTTTATAACATATTAAATATTTTTCATTGCTGCATCATAGTATTTCCTTTTATATGCAGGAACAACCCCAATATTATTCCAGAAACAATTAGTAGATTGAAGGACATGTTAGATGAGTTCAACACACATGCCAAATCTTTTAGGATGGCAGCAGATAGATTAAAGGATTGTCCTTTGCCTGATCTCAAGCTTAAGCTAATATCTAATAGATCAACAGATGGAAGGATTTATAACCAACCTACTGTTTCGGAGGTAGCCGCCCTAATAGTTGGTGATGTTGATACGGGTTCTAAGAGGGATATTCTTCTTGAAAGAAAGAGCGGAAGGCTAAAAAGAATAAGTGAGTTTCATTCAAGTTATCTGGCATATCAATATCCACTTTTGTTTCCTTATGGGGAAGATGGTTTTAGACTTGGAGTTCTTCTTAGAGAAACTAATACCAAAAAAAAAGAAGAGTGAAAATTCTGGCTACAGATACTTAATGTCACGTCCGATGTTATGACACCGTATCTGACTTACTATATGACAGTAAATACAAAAGCAGTAAACAACACAGTCAATTGTTTACCCAGTTCAGTGTGCAACAACACCTACTCTGGGGGCTACCAAGCCAGGGAGAGAATCCACTATAAGAGATGTTAATTCAGGAATAAACCAACCAGTTTATCTCCTTCACTTAAGACCTACCCAATGCAATTCTAATCTAAGTACAACTTAAACCTGAGTTCCTACTCACTCCCCCTCAATCACAGCAGTGATACATAAACCAATTTGACTTGAGAATTGATGAAGACACTCTTCAAAACACACTCTTGATTAAGCTTCACAGCTTTTTAATCAAGTAACACAATCACTCGTGCTTCACAGCTTTGAGTGATGTACACAACTAACTTGACTCTGCTTCACAGCTTTAGTCAAGTAACATTCAAACACTCTTGCTTCAAAGCTTTGAGTGCTACACAACCCTTACAATTGAAACCTATTCCAAGACACTTATCACAATGATAATTGCTTGGAGTACAATAAACAAATCTATACAGATTACAAACTTGATCTTCTAATCAATCAGCAGGGATACCTTCAAAAACCGCAGCTCTGTTGAATATATAGCAGCTGCAACTTCAGTTAGGGTTTCCAAAAACCTAGGGTTGATTCCGTTTGACCTTAAGACCAGGTCACAGTACTTCATTGATCAGGTTAGGATTGAGCTAGGTTACTCCTCAGAAAACGCAGGATTCTGTTTAAGAAGGACTGAGTTATTTCCTGAAAAAACTCAGACTTATCCAATCCTGTAATCCTGCTAGTTCAGAACAGGATGTCATAACATATGTTATGACATCTGAGAAAACCTGTCTACTGATTAGCAAAATGTGATCATTTTGCAAACATGCTCAGATACACACTTATAAACATCAGTATTTGAGTTACAATATTTTTCTGCACATGTACCTAAAGAGTTAGTACAACCTGAACTAGAATGTTATGACATCAGTCATGACATTCACACATACACTTGGAATTTACCAAAAATGCAAGCCAATACCTAAACACCTACAAACTCCCCCTTTGGCAGATTTTTGGCTAAAGTCCCTAAACAATCAGAGATAGATAGATAGCAGCAGAAATAAGTGACAGCAGAAAAATATAGTGTTAAGTACTAATTAAGCAGTACCAAAAATATTCTCCCCCACTTTAGCCACAAATGGGCCAAAGATTACATGTTTATAAAGTAATACAGTTATCCAAGACAAAATAATGAGATCAGCAGCAGACAACAGCAGAACATACTTCCAAACTCCACCAGCAACACCACCAAGCAGCAATCATCCTTCAAGTACTGTCATCAGACTCAGAGGAGCCACTTTCTTCAATGTTGAGCTGTCCTTCATCTTCTTCCCTCATGCTTGCTTCAGCTTCTTCCTTTTCTAGCTTGGCAATTAGTGCTTCTAGGGTCCTTTTTCTAGCATCCAGATCTTTGCAAGTTTCTTTTAAGACAGCTATGACATCTGATGTTTTAGACTGGCTCTTTGCAGACGATGTCTCAGCTGATGTTATGACAATGTCTGGAGCATGGGATCCCTGAAACAGTTTGTAGTGCAGGCCAAGGGCAGGGGCTCTTTTGCAGACTGTATCTCTTGCTACAAGTATGTCAGGATATTGTGCAAGGATGATTCCACAAATGAGGGAGGGAAAGGCAATTGGTCCTTTGACAGCATAACTGCCAGCATGCTTCAAGGTTTGTTCAAAAATGTACCTTCCATAGTCAAAGGCAGTCTTGGTTCCTACAGCATAGATGAATCTCCCCAATCCTGTGGAGATGGTTGATTTGTGATTTGTAGGCACCCAGTTTGCTGCACCTATTTTATGCAAGATGGCAAATTTCATGCTGAGTTTACTAGCATTCAACTTCCCTTTCAATGGCCAGCACTTTACTTGCCTGGCAGTGATGGTCAAGCATACTTCATTGTCAGTTGCCTCTAGATCAGGACAGTCCTTATTTGTTCTTCCAAGAAACTTGTTGATTTCTGATGGAGAGAACTTGACCCTTCTTCCTCTAACAAACACACTCTCAAAGTCAGCTGACCTCCCATCAGCACAATCATTGGATAAGTTCACTACAAACTCTTTAACCAGATTTTCATAGCATTTGCCAAACTTCATCACAGTCTTTATTAGCCCAGCATTCCTGATCAGCTCCATGATGTCTTTGCACTCCAAAGCATCATTGTTGAGTTCTCTCTCCAAGGCTATTCTCTTCAAGCAAACATACTTCCACCTGTTTGCATTATCAGGATGATGAAAGGAGATGTTGTCTGTTGGCACTTCAGGCACTCTAGCAATCTTGCTGGAGGGGAGCTTCCTTCTGATGGGAGTATTGTCAATGTCAACCTCAAATTCTGATTCAGAATCAGAAGTTTCAGGTTGTCTAGCAGTCTGCACCTGTGCCTTCTTCCCTTTAGTCTGAATTTTCTCAGCCAACCCTTCAGCCTTGGATTTCTTAACATCAGGCTTAACAGTCTCACTACTCTTTCTTTTCATTAATCTCCTAGCAATGCTAGGGTTCACATTTGCAATCAGTTCATTATCTGAGTAATCTTCATCCACATCAATGATAGGTGGATCAGCAGCCTTTTGAATGTTGTCTTTTGGTGTCACAACATCCTTAGTGACATCTATATTTTCAGAACCTTCCACATTTGGACTTTCTGATTGATTCAAAGGGATAGAAATCCCCGGTACAGATTGGTTGCCACTCAGAATGCTAGAAACCAGTCTAGCAATAGCTTGGTGTACTTGAACTGATCCTTCTTTAGGTGTAGAAGACGAAGGAAGAGAAGAGTTACCAGAGATTGTAGCTTGAGCTCTTCCTGCATGTCTGGTCCGGAGCTTTTTGACTCTGGTTGGGTCAGTTGCCATCTCCCTGAGAGGAGTGACCTCAAGAACTTCAGATTCTAAGCATGTAGTGATTGCCCTAGAATCTTGATCAGATGATGATGATGATGAGTGAGACGAAGCCGCCATGGTGGAAGATGATGTCTGAGACATTGTGTTTAACGTTGAGTAGCAGTAGCAGTTTGAGAAAACTCTTTGATTGAGAGGAGAAAACAGGTTGCAAGGATGAGAGAGATAGGGAGTACAAGGGAGTCTTTTCAACTTCTGAAGGCTTTTGAAGGAATTGTGAGTGAATATGATTAACCCACTAAATATAGACTTAATAGAATTAATCCTTTTAACCCTTGTTTTCAGCAAAACTAATTGCTATAATTTCTCATGTTGGTGAATGCCCAATCTGCCCCTCAAATTTTCAAGTTGATTTCCAACAAGCACCTTGGTAGAAGAATCAGTTAGCTGAAGCTCAGAGAAACTATGTTTCAGTTTAAATGATTTCTTCTCTCCAAAGTCAATAGGGTTTAAGGAAATGTTGAATGTTTTCAGATTATCACACCACAATGTCACAACATCTTGTGTAACATTGTCTTCAGGTAGCATCTGTGTTGACCAGAATTTTTGAGAACAGAATTTATGAGACTTGTTCTTTGCCACATCACATATATTATCAGCCTGTAGTTTAGGAGTTCTTCTGACATCTTCCATAGGAATAGCTCTTTTCATTCCTTCAAGTTTATGCTGCCACTGTTTCATATCTTTTTCTTCTTTGATGATTTGACTCAAAGTGGGGATATCAGTGTTCTCAGGCTGCCACACATAACAGTTATTTTTGGATTTTATTCCTCTCATTACAATATCTAGTTTTTCATTAAACACTAGACATTCAGATCTTGAGAAGTTGACCATGAATCCTAGATCACATAATTGACTGATGCTGATGAGATTAGTAGTCAACCCTTTTACCAGCAGTACCTTATTCAGACTTGGAACTCCAGGGTAGTCCAAATTACCAACTCCTTTGATTTCTCCTTTAGCACCATCTCCAAAGGTCACAAAACTGGTGGTGTGAGGCATAACATTATTAAGGAGATTTTTGAATCCAGTCATGTGTCTGGAACATCCACTGTCAAAGTACCAATCTTCCTTTGCTGAGATCTTCAGGGAAGTGTGTGCTATCAGTGCAATAGCCTTTTTCTTCCATTGAGGAGCGTGTGGTACCTTTTTAGACTTAGGTTTGACATCTGATTTCTGATTAGGATATCCATGTAGTCTGTAGCAGAAGGGCTTTATGTGACCATATTTCCCACAATGATGACATCTCCATCTTTGGTACCTCTTCTTCATGTGTCTCTGTCCCTGATGTTGAGAGTAATGTTGAGACATCTGGTTTGACATTTGCTTCCTGGTAACAAATTTCTTTGTTTCCACAAATCCTAGGCCAGATTTATTTCCCATATTTTGTCCAGCCTGAAGAATCTCTTCCAATTTGTCTGTTCCATTTGTCAACATCTTGACTGATTTGGTCATTTGATTCAGTTGTGAGTTCAGCAGTTGAACTTCTCCTTCTAAATGACTTATAGTTTCAAGATTTGCTCTCTTTTCAGCCTCCAGCTTTACAATGAGTTTTGATTGTTTCTCATTTTGCACACAGACTTCACCACTTCTGATACACAATTTCTTGTAGGTATCAGCCAGTTCTTCAAATGTTACTTCTTCATCACTGGTGTCACTTTCAGAAGTACAAACACTAGTTAGGGCAGTAACTAGTTTGGCAGATTCTTCTTCAGAATTGCTTTCTGAATCATAGTCAGACCAAGTAACAGTCATTCCTTTCTTTTGCTTCTTAAGAAAGGTAGGACATTCAGCTCGAATATGTCCATATCCTTCACATCCATGGCATTGAATTCCTCTGCCTTGGTTTTCCTTATCTTCTGATCTTGGTCTTCTGCTGGAACTGTCAATGTCAGAAGGAATGTTATGAACATTTGACCTTGACTTTGGGTCCATTCTTTTGATGAGCCTGTTGAACTGTCTTCCAAGCATGGCAATGGCTTCTGATATGTTTTCTTCTTCATCCTCCTTGTGTTCAACATCAGTGTTGGTTACAAGTGCTATGCTTTTGTTCTTCTTGTCACCATTATCAGTGATCCCCATCTCAAAAGTCTGAAGAGACCCAATAAGTTCATCCACTTTTAACTTGCTAATGTCCTGGGCTTCCTCTATGGCAGTTACCTTCATTGCAAATCTTTTAGGCAAGGATCTGAGAATCTTCCTCACCAGTTTTTCTTCTGACATTTTTTCTCCCAGTGCTCCTGAGGTGTTGGCAATCTCCAAGATGTTCATGTGAAATTCATGGATGGTTTCATCTTCCATCATTTTTAGATTCTCAAACTTAGTGGTCAACATCTGAAGCCTTGACATCTTTACTTTGGAAGTGCCCTCATGAGTAGTTTTGAGGGTGTCCCAAACTTCCTTGGCCAGTTCATATTGATGTACTAATCTGAAGATGTTTCTATCAATTCCATTGAACAAGGCATTTAAGGCTTTTGAATTTCCCAGAGCTAACTCATCTTCTTCTTTACTCCACTCTTCCTCAGGCTTCAGACTGATTGTCCCATCTCTTTCAGTTATGGTGGGATGAATCCATCCTTTGTCAGCAGCTCTCCAAGCCTTTTTGTCCAGAGATTTTAGGAAGGCAATCATACGAGGTTTCCAGTAGTCATAATTAGTTCCATCCAAAATGGGTGGTCTATTTCCAAAAACTCCTTCTTTGTCCATAGTGCCAGAAAGTGATATCCCTAGATCTCACCCAGTAATACAGGCAGGGTGCCTGCTCTGATGCCAATTGAAAATTCTGGCTACAGATACTTAATGTCACGTCCGATGTTATGACACCGTATCTGACTTACTATATGACAGTAAATACAAAAGTAGTAAACAACACAGTCAATTGTTTACCCAGTTCAGTGTGCAACAACACCTACTCTGGGGGCTACCAAGCCAGGGAGAGAATCCACTATAAGAGATGTTAATTCAGGAATAAACCAACCAGTTTATCTCCTTCACTTAAGACCTACCCAATGCAATTCTAATCTAAGTACAACTTAAACCTGAGTTCCTACTCACTCCCCCTCAATCACAGCAGTGATACATAAACCAATTTGACTTGAGAATTGATGAAGACACTCTTCAAAACACACTCTTGATTAAGCTTCACAGCTTTTTAATCAAGTAACACAATCACTCGTGCTTCACAGCTTTGAGTGATGTACACAACTAACTTGACTCTGCTTCACAGCTTTAGTCAAGTAACATTCAAACACTCTTGCTTCAAAGCTTTGAGTGCTACACAACCCTTACAATTGAAACCTATTCCAAGACACTTATCACAATGATAATTGCTTGGAGTACAATAAACAAATCTATACAGATTACAAACTTGATCTTCTAATCAATCAGCAGGGATACCTTCAAAAACCGCAGCTCTGTTGAATATATAGCAGCTGCAACTTCAGTTAGGGTTTCCAAAAACCTAGGGTTGATTCCGTTTGACCTTAAGACCAGGTCACAGTACTTCATTGATCAGGTTAGGATTGAGCTAGGTTACTCCTCAGAAAACGCAGGATGTCATAACATCTGTTATGACATCTGAGAAAACCTGTCTACTGATTAGCAAAATGTGATCATTTTGCAAACATGCTCAGATACACACTTATAAACATCAGTATTTGAGTTACAATATTTTTCTGCACATGTACCTAAAGAGTTAGTACAACCTGAACTAGAATGTTATGACATCAGTCATGACATTCACACATACACTTGGAATTTACCAAAAATGCAAGCCAATACCTAAACACCTACAAAGAGGAATAAGCTTACCATTAGAGAATGGCTTGCTTTTAGGATTCAATGCAGACATAACGAGGCACAAACTATATTGCGGTCAAGAAGGTTGTTTCAACAATTTTTGGTTGATGGATTTACTATGATGGAGTCACAAAGATTGAATTATATTCGAAAACATCAGAAAAAGCTGTGTGTTTCTAAATATTGCAATTTGAGCTCATCTGAACAGAATGCAAACACTCAAGGATCAAACAAATGTAAAAGAGTGGTTTTACCTTCAACTTATGTTGGAAGTCGGAGTTTTATGGAACAACTCTATTTTGATGGAATGGCAATTTGTAGCCAAGTTGGATTTCCAGATCTTTTTATCACATTTACTTGCAATCCCAACTGGCCTGAAATCCAAAGGTTGCTTAGCAAAATTAACTTGAATTCTCAAGACCGTCCAGATATCATCTCAAGAGTCTTCAAAATTAAGTTCGATGAGTTGTTGTGTGATCTAACAAAAAAGCACGTGTTAGGGAGAGTGATTGCATGTAAGTCAATTTAATACCCTTTCAGTCGAGTTATATTTTTTGACATTAATCTTATTAAATATGTAATATGCATCGTTTTACTAAGTTTAAACTTACTTAATTTCAGATATATACACCATTGAATTCCAAAAGCGGGGTTTACCACACGCCCATATACTATTATTCTTGCATCCTTCAAGCAAGTATCCGACTCCAAATGATATAAACAAGATCATTTCAGCAGAGATACCAACGGAAGAAGATGATAGGCAACTCTACCATTTGGTCAAGACACATATGATTCATGGCCCATGTGGTTTAGCAAATGCGAATTCAACTTGCATGAAAAATGGAAAGTGCTCAAAATACTTTCCAAAGAAATATCAAACTGAAACCATTGTTGATCAGGATGGATATCCCGTGTACCGAAGAAGAGAAACTGGTAATACAGTGCTGAAAAAACACGTTCAACTTGATAACAGATATGTAGTTCCTTACAATCCATATTTGTTGAAGAAATTCCAAGCACACATCAATATGGAGTGGTGTAATCAAAGTACTTCAGTTAAATACTTATTTAAGTATATTAATAAGGGGTATGATAGAATTACTGCTGCTGTTGTCCAAACTGACGGTGATGGATCTCCCTCGGTCAGAATGGTTGACGAAATCAAGCAATATCTTGATTGCAGATATATCTCACCAAGTGAGGCATGTTGGAGACTTTTTTCATTTCCTATTCATGGTAGATCACCCGCAGTTGAAAGGTTGTTCTTTCATCTTGAAGGAGACAACTCTGTTTATTATACCGATTATGAATTGATAGATGAGGTGCTTGACAAACCAACTGTGAAAGAATCTATGTTTACGGCATGGATGGAAGCAAACAAAGCATACCCAGAGGCAAAGAATTTGACGTACTCACAATTTCTTTCCAAATTTGTTTATGATAAAAGGTACCGTCGATGGAGACCGCGTAAAAGAGGAAATACAATTGGCAGACTTATTTGGGTCCCTCCAAGTACGGGTGAGTTATATTTCTTGAGAATGATGCTAACATTCGTCAAAGGTCCAACTTGCTATGAGGATATAAAATTTGTGGGTGGAAAAGTTCAGGATTCTTTTAGGGATGCATGCTTCGAAATGGGCTTTCTTAACGATGACAAGGAATATGTTGCAGCCATCGACGAAGCAAAGAATTGGGGTTCCGGGCATTTTTTACGAAAGTTATTTGTCACTATGTTACTATCCGATACTGTCAATAGACCACGACATGTTTGGGAAAAAACTTGGAGGACGTTATCTGATGGTATCCTCTACCAACATAGGCAAAAAACAAATAGAAGAGGTATGAACACTTTATTAAACTTTTTTAAGTCAACAAATATTATTTTCCGAATGCAAGCTGTATCTTTTTTTATTACAAAATATAATGATATGAACTTACTTTAAAATATAATTATTCTTCATCCATATGTCCCTTATTTAATAAGTTTCATAAGGTATGTCCATTTACGTAAGAAACATTTTCATATTTGTCATTTGTCATGTATGTAAGTTATTTTCTTAACTTGCAGCTGCAACAGTGTCTTTGGTTCCATTTAATTTCACGCAGCCGCAACATCAACTGTTTGATTTATGTTCAATGTATTTCAACATCACGACAGCAGTTGCATCATACATATGTAATTATATAGAAAACTAATGAAAATTTTTTAACAGAATTGCAGCTATCGGACAATGAGTTAAAGAATCTCACACTAATTGAGATTGAGAACATGATGCAATCGAATCGAAGAAGTTTGCATGAATTTAAATGTATGCCGTATCCAGATTCATACATCACAAAACATGTTGGCAGTAGGCTTATTTATGACGAACTTAATTACGATGCCGATACCGAGAAACAGAAATTCCAAGAACATTTTCATGCCCTTACAGGTGATTTATTTTCTTTATACTATGAATTACAAAAATGATTTTTATTGTCCTTGCACTTATAATTCTTGGTTTGTATTTTATAGATGAACAACGTTTGATATTTGAGAAAATCATGGATGCTGTTAACAAACAGAGTGGAGGGGTATTTTTCTTGCATGGTTACGGAGGGACTGGTAAAACTTTCATGTGGAGAACACTATCAAGTGCACTTCATTCTCAAAAAAAAATTGTTCTTACTATTGCTTCAAGTGGGATAGCTTCGTTATTATTGCCAGGTGGAAGAACAGCACACTCAAAGTTCAAAATACCTGTGCCAACGCTTGACAACTCAACTTGCAACATCGACAAAGACACCGAATATTCTCAATTATTTGAAGCAACGGATGTGATAATATGGGATGAGGCACCTATGTCTCACAAGAACTGCTTTGAAGCATTGGATAAAACCCTTAAAGATGTAATGAGCAAAAAGGGTGTTGAGAATACTATTTTTGGTGGAAAAGTTGTTGTATTTGGAGGAGATTTTAGACAGATTCTTCCTGTTGTTCCAAGAGCTGGGCGTTCTGATATTGTTCATGCATCAATTAGTTCATCTTATGTATGGCATTATTTCCAGGTTTTAACACTATCAAAAAATATGAGACTTCAAGAGGGAAGAGACAACACAAGTTCTAATGAACTAGCGGAATTTTCAAAATGGATTTTAAATGTGGGTGATGGTAAGATTTGTGAACCCAATGATGGTTTGGTTGATATTGAAATTCCTCAAGAGCTATTAATATCAAATTTTGATGATCCTATAAGAGAAATTGTTGAAAACACATATCCCAATTTGTTGGAAAAATATCAAGATGTTGAATTCTTACAAGGAAAGGCTATTCTTGCTTCAACCATTGAAGTTGTGGGCAAAATCAATCATTATGTATTAGACTTGATACCAGGTACATGTGTTTTATATTTACTGTATTATTACATTCATAATATATATATATATATATATATATATATATATATATATATATATATATATATATATATATATATATATATATATATATATATATATATATATATATATATATATATATATATATATATATATATATATATATATATATATATATATATATATATATATATATTTAAGAACATAGTTTTACTAATTTATTTATGTTTTGCTTTTAAACTTTTTTTTAGGAGAAGAGAAAGAGTATTTGAGTTTTGATTCCATTGATAGAACAAATTCAAGTTATACTGAAGCATATGAAGTTCTAACTCCTGAATTTCTCAGTAAATTAAGAACGTCAGGGCTTCCCAATCATAGGATCAAATTGAAGGTTGGTACACCTATTATGCTAATGAGAAATTTGGACCAAGCCGATGGGTTGTGCAACGAAACAAGATTAATTGTTACAAGATTTTCAAATCATGTCATTGAGGCAAAAATCATGTCTAGAAAGAACATAGGTAACATTTTTTACATTCCATGAATGTCTATGTCACCTTCTGATTCACCTTGGCCATTCAAGTTGATTAGGAGACAATTTCCGATTATTGTCTCATATGCAATGACAATTAATAAGTCACAAGGTCAATCTCTTGATAGTGTTGGATTGTATTTGCCTACTCCTGTGTTTAGTCATGGTCAATTATATGTTGCAATTTCAAGAGTTAAGAGCAAAAGTGGGCTAAAAATCCTAATTCATGACAAGGAGAATGTACCGTGTTCTACTACTACTAATGTTGTGTACAAGGAAGTCTTTCAAGCACTTTGATAGTTGGTAAACTTTATATCTTATACTTTACGATTCAAATTAAAAATCTATTTTGAATTAAAATATATAGTATGTACATTTTCCATGTATTTCAAGAAGTATATAATTTTTCCTATTTGTTCATGCAGACGTGATTTGTTGATAGGACCGACGCTTGCTACAAATATAGAGTTAAATGCCAACATGGTTTACATGAGACATATACTCAACTGAAAACATGGTAACATACTTAATAATTTAATAATCTATAAATGTAATGTGAATCCAGACGAGACCCGTGCGATAGCACGGGTTTGTTACTAGTTACTTTTAAAACTAAAACATAAAGGATCAACTACAAACTACAGATGAAACAGATAAAAGGAAAGAATACGTGGTAGTATATTTGAAGAAAATAACACCTCCATTAGAGATAGGGTTTCCACCATTAACTAAACAATCATTATTGTCGAGACGTTTGAAGATGTTTGGATTGATAAGTGTCGCAGAACTAAACATGCCACATGCAACATGAACGTTAGAGATGACACAACGAGTAACACATGTATTTTAAATGACTTGTCGCACTTTTCATCAAGATGTAAAGATACACCCATTGTATAAGAGGATAAAAAAGTAAAAATAAAAAACTTCATTTAATTATTCATTTATTATACTTTAAATTAATTAATTAATTAATTTATTATTATGATAATACTATTTATATTTTTGGAGCTTTTGTCATTAATGCATAAAAATAAAAACTTTACTTTTATTATATATTCAAATGAAAGATTCAAATAGGGAACAAGTTAATAATTTTATTAACTTTTTTACTATAAATATTTTAAGTAACTATGTTTTATTTATAAAAAAAAGCTATAAACTACGTTTTATAATTTATTTCATCATTTTGTTGATGAATTGTACACAAGATAAATTTTGTATTAGTCCGTTAGTAAAGACATAGTTATTCACATGTTAATCGGTATCAATTAATTGATAATTATATAATTATTATCAATTTAAAAATAAAATAAAATATTTGCACTGATGCATAAAAATTATAATTTGACTAGTTTAATTTGTATGGATGAATTTTTTTCCATTATCGTAGAACTTAATCCAAATATTAAATTAATGACAATGATTAGTATAAACGATTATAAATATACACTTCTTTTAGGGTATATATTCAATAACTAAAATATTAGTTTAACTAAATAACAAATATGCAAACAAAAATGATAAGACAACACAATGTGACACATATAAAAACGACAAAATATATTCACTTTGTTCCTATATTTAATCAATTCATATACAAATAAAATTAATAAAATTATTATATCAACCATATTAAAAAAAACTTCAACAAATAATTTTACATTTTTAATAGATATTATATAACTTTTCAATGTAAATAATTTATTATGACATGAAATTTTTTCATGATATAAATTGTTATATAAAATGTAAATATAAAAAATATTATCAAAATTTTTTACATTTATATAAAATTATGAACTAATATAAATATAATATAAAAAAATAAGAGAAACAATGTTAACAAATATCTCACCGGTAAAAAAAAAAATGTTTAGATAATCTAATTATTTAATTTAGTTGATAATCATGCAAAATCATATAAAAAGGACATTTTAATTTTTCGTCTTTAAAAATCATAACTAAATATTTGATTAAAAAATACTTAAAAACTTAATGAAAACTCACCTGTTTTAAAATTCATTGCCCTCACATTAGTAGAGATCAAGCCAACCAAAAAACTGAAGATCACAAAAGTCATGTTAGAAACCATTTTTCTTAATATACTCAAATTATAATCAACTTTAAGTTGTGACAAAAGAAATAAAATAACTATTGGTAACGTACTTGTATACAAGATATATATAAGAATATCAATAAGCATTAATTTTGAATTTTAATCATGTAAAAGGAAATATGGTGCAATATTATATTTGTGTTGTATTTTTATCAATTTTCGATTGTTGAGAATAAATTTTGAACAAAATCAATTGTTATCATAAACCAAAATCAGACATCAATACAATGTGTAATTACTATGTTGTCATATAAAATGATGTAATCTTAATATCCAAAAATAAATAATGAAATAATAATGACTTATATCAAAGAGCATATTATAAGGGGGAGATTTGAGGGATATATATATATATATATATATATATATATATATATATATATATATATATATATATATATATATATATATATATATATATATATATATATATATATATATATATATATAATTCAATCTATACACTTTTTTAAATAACATAGATAAATAGAAAATTTTAATAAAAAATAAATTTTTAAATATGTTTTTATGTCCGGTTAGATTTTTAAAAAGGTTAGATCAGACCTAAAAAGAGAGTTTATAATAGGTTGTAGATTAGACTCGGTCCTTTTAAATTTCTCATAGATCAGACTCTACCCTTTTAAAGCTTTACCTAACTTATTTTTATCCTTAATCTTATACATACATATTCTATCTACTCTAAATTATTTTTAATATATAAAACAAGTATAATAAGCAATACTAATTTTTCATTTGAATCATCCTTTGTGAAAATTTTTATGTTTCTTTTTTTATATTTTAATGTATAATATAAATAGATATTTAATTGATCAAATTTTAATATTTTAAATATTTCAATTCCATTATTTCTAAACAAATAAAAAAGGAATGTAGGTGATTATTAATTTTTTTTTTTGTAAAATTAGAAGTTATTTTAAATATTTTATTTTATAAAAATGGTTTTAAGATTAATTTATTATTATTATTATTATTATTATTATTATTATTATTATTATTATTATTATTATTATTATTATTATTATTATTATTATTATTATTATTATTTGATAATGGAGAGGGTTAAAAAGGCCATAAACACTACAAACTACAAACAAAATATACGGGGATAAATTTCTTCTAACAAATCAACAAAGAATGAAGGAAAAGCTTCTATAAGACAACCATCATACAATCTTGTTTATATATTATAATGGAAATTAAGAGTGCATTTAATTCGAAGTAGATAGAGAAGACGTGAGGTGAGGGATAAAATGTGTTTGGTTCAATTTTCAAGAGGGGGGAGAGCGAAATTCCTCCAAATCACATTTTTGCGTCTCCAAATGGAAGGAATTTAGAGGAGAGGGGAGAGAAAATAATTTTTTATATTTAATAAATTAACATATTTACTGAAATATCTTCAATTTTATTGTAGTACTTTAAATTATTATTTTCTTTCATGTTTCTACTTCTTTTTTGTGTGATTTTTCTCTATAGTTTTCATCAACTTATTATAATTATTATTCACTTTCAAATTATTTTAAATTTTTATTTAATATAAATTATAATCATTACAATTATTTTGATTTTTTTATCATTTTTATTTTTATGTATATTTATATTAATTTTTTTAAAAATTTTGTTATGTATTCTATTATATGTTTTCTATAAAACTTTAAACCATTAATTTTTTTAATTATATTGTAATATGTATCATACTTAATAGTAATAATTTATTTATATACTAAAAATTATTATCAACACATAGTTTATTTTGTATCGAGAGTTATAATACAAATCAAGTGTATTTGATTTTTTTTTAATATTTTGTAGTAAGTTGTGACTTTTTAATCCCTCAATATTACATATTTTATTTTGAAAAAACTATGCATGAATTTTTTACCTTTGAATGTTATATCACTAATATAAAATTATAAGGATAAAAATGTAAATTAATAATAAAATCTCTTCCCTTCCCTAGTGAACCAAACATGTTTTTAATCAAAATCTCTCACTTCCCCTCCTCTTCCTTCATTTGAATTAAACATATATATAATTAAAAAAATCTATCCCCTCCCCTTCCCTTCCATTCCCTCCATTAAAATCATTCTCCTTCCCTCCCCCTCATTTGAACCAAACGAATCCTAAGATTAGCTAATGCATCAATACTCATATTAGCTTTTCTAAAGACAGACTTCACTCTAACCTCTCATTCTTTATTGAGCAACAACCTCACATTATTTAAGGAGACCTTGCCTAATTTTATGATAGAAATGTTCTTGTTGATCACATGATAGACCATCTTATTGTCTATTTGAAGAATAATTTTCATCTATCCTCGATCATACGCCAATTGAAGATCAAGATAGATTGCTTTTAATTGTGCATTAACAATTGAAGCCGGTCACATGTTTTGAGAAAATCCGTCACACCACTGACACTGAGGATTCCCCTAAATGCATGCAAGTTCCTTTTTACTGCTTCATTAGTGTTAACAGCTAATCAGTCATCATGACAAGGGATTCAGCTGATGAGCTTTGTACCCCTGAAATGAACATTATGTGTAAGAGTTGTATTGTCTTTGTAGATTGTTGTTCTTCTGATTTCATTCAAAAAACATAGCGGTACTATGTATTCATCATTATCTTGGCCACCTTATCATCAATAGGGGTTGCTTCTATCTCGACCACCTCATCAGCCACCTCATTCTCAACAGGTATTGCATTTGTCTGACCACCTCAGTCGGGTCGATAATAGTCTGACCCTGTACCTCATAAGCATGAACAACCTCAATATCATCTATAGACTGCTTGTCTAATCTAACCGCTTGGCGTCTGTTGCTACGGGGTGGATAGAACTGTACCTGCTCAGCCATATATTTTCAATGAGAACTATTTTGAACTACTCGTTCAACCTGTAGTTGGGAAGACTCTGCCTCAACCGTCATATCCTGGACTGCCGCCCCATCCACGGTGTTTTATGCAATGCTATCGTCCTTTCCCTTGGTCTTCACTGTAAAATGAAAAAACGCATAAAATCAGTGAACTATCACAAATTTAGATATTTCCTATGTATCACCATAAATTTTGAAATTTTTGGTACAGTTTTTAAAATTAACTACAGTAAATTCTGCAATTTTTGGTAAAATTCCTTTTTTTTTTGAACTATCAGAAATTCAGAAATTTTCGATATGAGCTATAAATAAATATCGAAAATTCTAGAATTCCCGATATAAATGAATGCAAAAATACGGGAATTTCTGAAATTCTCTATAAAAATGTAAATGATTGTACCAGAAATTTTGAAATTCTTTGTAAAAATCTTACTTTTTGGAAAATGTCCGACATAAACGTGAAATTTTCGATATCGTCCTGGGATTTTTCAAATTTGCACAGCGTACAAGTGAATTTTGAAAAGTACTTGAAAAACTTGCAGGGTTAATATAATTATTTTATTGAAATTATAGGTGTGTCACATAAATGGAGGATGACAGGTTAAATCTTCACCTGCAAAATAAATAAATAAATAAACCATATAAATTGTAAGAGTGCAAATATATTTGTTAAGGGTGTATAAAGCTCAAATGGTGGTGATATTGAGCTTATTCTTCATGTTTTGTCCATCAAATAATAAAATATTATTGACAAAAACAAAACAATATAGAAAAAAGAAAACAACATGTGCATGGCTACACAATTGATGTGCATGGCTACACAATTGAAGCGATGATGTTTTGTGGCAATTTCCTACACTTTTTTTTTTACAAAAATATTTAAAATAACTTGTCATTTTACAAAAAAAAAAATATTTTAAATAATCACCTATATTCCTTTTTTATTTGTTTAGAAATAATAGAATTGAAATATTTAAAATTTTAAAATTTGGTCTATTAAATATTTATTTAAATTATACATTAAAATATAAAAAATGAAACGTTAAAAATTTCACAAAGGATGATTCAAATGGAAAAATAGTATTGCTTATTATACTTCTTTTATATATTAAAAAAAAATTAGAATGGGTAGAATATACATGTATAAGATTAGGGGTAAAAATAAATAAGTAAAGCTTTAAAAGATTTGAGTCTAATCTACGATAAATTTAAAAGGATTGAGTCTGATCTACGGTCTATTATAAATCCTATTTTTAGGTTTGGTCTGACCTTTTTAAAAGTCTAACCAAACATAAAAATATATTTAATAATTTATTTCTTACTAAGATTTTCAATTAACCTATATTATTAAAAAAAAAATTAGTTCGACTCAAACTCAACAAACTTTTATTTTTCTGAAATTCTCCTCAAATCTCCCCTTATAATATGCCCTTTGATATAAATCATTATTGTTTAATTATTTATTTTTAAATATTAAGATCACAACATTTTATATGGCAACATACTAATTAAACATTGAATTGATGTCTGATTTTGGTTTATGATAACAATTAATTGTGGTCGAAATTTATTCTTAACAATCGAAAATTGATAAAAGTACAACACAAATTCAATATTGCACCATATTTTCTTTTGCATGGTCAAAATCAAAACTAATACAAATTGAGTTTATTTTTATAAAAAAATTTTCATCTAGTTCAAGTATCTTTATTGACATTCCGAAAGATATTCAACATATCCTCATAAATGAAATTCTTTAAGCTTTTTATGGTAAATAATTTTGCATAAATAAATTAGATTTTTGATATTGACCACTCACAAATTATAGTCTATTTATTCAATACCACTGCAAGAAAATTGACATTTAAACATCATTTAGGCAATCATGTTAAAAACCATATCATAAACATTAAAATGTTTATTATCATCAACAATAAATTATTTTTTTATAAATTAGATTATTTTTAAAACTAAAACATAAAAGATCAACTACAAACTACAGATGAAACAGATAAAGGGAAAGAATGCGTGGTAGCATACTTGAAGAAAATAACACCTCCATTAGAGATAGGGTTTCCACCATTAACTAAACAATCATTATTGTCGAGACGTTTGAAGATGTTTGGATTGATAAGTGTCGCAGAACTAAACATGCCACATGCAACATGAACGTTAGAGATGACACAACCAGTAACACATGTATTTACAATCTCAACTGTGTATGTTGGAATACCACTTGGAAGTGGGGCAGTTGGAGATTGATTTATTTGGATATCAGACTTGTCGCACTTTTCATCAAGATGTAAAGATACACCCGCTGCATAAGAGGATAAAAAAGTAAAAATAAAAAACATCAATTAATTATTTATTTATTATATTTTAAATTAATTAATTTATTTATTTATGGTTATGATAATACTATTTATATTTTTGGAGCTTTTGTCATTAATGCATAAAAATAAAAACTTTACTTTTATTATATATTCAAATGAAAGATTCAAATAGGGAACAAGTTAATAATTTTATTAACTTTTTTACTATAAATATTTTAAGTAACACTGTTTTATTTTTAAAAAAAAGCTATAAACTAAGTTTTATAATTTATTTCATCATTTTGTTGATGAATTGTACACAAGATAAATTTTGTATTAGTCCGTTAGTAAAGACATAGTTATTCACATGTTAATCGGTATCAATTAATTGATAATTATATAATTATTATCAATTTAAAAATAAAATAAAATATTTGCACTGATGCATAAAAATTATAATTTGACTACTTTAATTTGTATGGATGAATTTTTTTCCATTATCGTAGAACTTAATCCAAATATTAAATTAATGACAATGATTAGTATAAACGATTATAAATATACACTTCTTTTAGGGTATATATTCAATAACTAAAATATTAGTTTAACTAAATAACAAATATGCAAAAACAAATGATAAGACAAGACAATGTGACACATATAAAAACGACAAAATATATTCACTTTGTTCCTATATTTAATCAATTCATATACAAATAAAATTAATAAAATTATTATATCAACCATATTAAAAAAAAACTTCAACAAAATTTTTTACATTTTTAATAGATATTATACAACTTTACAATGTAAATAATTTATTATGACATGAAAATTTTCATGACATAAATTGTTATATAAAATATAAATATAAAAAATATTATCAAATTTTTTTACATTTATATAAAATTATGAACTAATATAATATAATATAAAAAAAATAAGAGAAACAATGTTAACAAATATCTCACCGGTAAAAATATAAAAAAAAACATGTTTAGATAATCTAATTATTTAATTTAGTTGATAATCATGCAAAATCATATAAAAACGACATTTGACTTTTTCGTCTTTAAAAATCATAACTAAATATTTGATTAAAAAATACTTAAAAACTTAATGAAAACTCACCTGTTTTAAAATTCATTGCCCTCACATTAGTAGAGATCAAGCCAACCAAAAAACCGAAGATCACAAAAGTCATGTTAGAAACCATTTTTCTTAATATACTCAAATTATAATCAACTTTAAGTTGTGACAAAAGAAATAAAATAACTATTGGTAACGTACTTGTATACAAGATATATATATAAGAATATCAATAAGCATTAATTTTGAATTTTAATCATGTAAAAGGAAATATGGTGCAATATTATATTTGTGTTGTATTTTTATCAATTTTCGATTGTTGAGAATAAATTTTGAACAAAATCAATTGTTATCATAAACCAAAATCAGACATCAATACAATGTGTAATTATTATGTTGTCATATAAAATGATGTAATCTTAATATCCAAAAATAAGCAATGAAATAATAATGACTTATATCAAAGAGCATATTATAAGGGGAGATTTGAGGGAAATATATATATATATATATATATATATATATATATATATATATATATATATATATATATATATATATATATATATATATATATATATATATATATATATATATATATATATATATATATATATATATATATATATATATATATATAAAGCTTTTTAAAATAACATAGATAAATAGAAAATCTTAATAAAAAATAAATTTTTAAATATGTTTTTATGTCCGGTTAGATTTTTAAAAAGGTTAGATCAGACCTAAAAAGAGAGTTTATAATAGATTGTAGATTAGACTCAGTCCTTTTAAATTTCTCATAGATTAGACTCTACCCTTTTAAAACTTTACCTAACTTATTTTTATCCTTAATCTTATACATACATATTCTATCTACTCTAAATTATTTTTAATATATAAAACAAGTATAATATGCAATACTAATTTTTCATTTGAATCATCCTTTCTGAAAAATTGTATGTTTCTTTTTTTATATTTTAATGTATAATATATATAGATATTTAATTGATCAAATTTTAATATTTTAAATATTTCAATTCCATTATTTCTAAACAAATAAAAAAGGAATGTAGGTGATTATTAATTTATTTTTTTGTAAAATTAGAAGTTATTTTAAATATTTTATTTTAGAAAAATGGTTTTAAGATTAATTTATTATTATTATTATTATTATTATTATTATTATTATTATTATTATTATTATTATTATTATTATTATTATTATTATTATTATTATTATTTGATAATGGAGAGGGTTAAAAAGGCCATAAACACAACAAACTACAAACAAAAAATACGGGGATAAGTTTCTTCTAACAATTCAACAAAGAATGAAGGAAAAGCTTCTATAAGACAACTATCATACAATCTTGTTTATATATTATAATGGAGATTAAGAGTGTATTTGATTCAAAGTAGATGGAGAAGACGGAAGGTGAGGGATAAAATGTGTTTGGTTCAATTTTTAAGAGGGGGGAGAGCGAAATTCTGAAATTTTTTTTTGAATAACCATGTATTAAAAAAAATCGCAAATAACCACGTTTCGAAAAAAATTACGCAAATAACCATGTTTCAGATGACTCCCCAAAGGAGGAGCCATCTCACTTGGCGCCTACACCCATTATTTAAGGGGAGGCGCCATCTCACTTAGCGCCTAGATCTTGGCAGAGATGTTTCCTCAGTTGAATTACGGACGAGCTCCTAAATCTCGACGAAGATGTTTTCTTAGTTGAATTACGGACAAGCTCCTAAATCTCAGTAGAGATGTTCCTCAGTTGAATTACGGACGAGTTCCTAAATCTCATCGAAGATGTTTTCTCAGTTAAATTACAGATAAGCTCCTAAATCTCAGTAGAGATATTCCTCAGTTGAATTACGGACGAGTTCCTAAATCTCAGCGAAGATGTTTTCTTAGTTGAATTACGGACAAGCTCCTAAATCTCAGCAGAGATGTTTCCTAAGTTGAATTACGGACGAGCTCCTAAATCTCAGCAGAGATGTTTTCTCAGTTGAATTACGGACGAGTTCCTAAATCTCGACAAAGATGTTTTCTCAGTTGAATTTCGGACGAGCTCCTAAATCTCAGCAGAGATGTTTTCTCAGTTGAATTACAGACGAGTTCCTAAATCTCAACAAAGTTGTCACCTCAGTTGAATTACGGACGAGTTCCTAAATCTCAACAGAGTTATTTCCTCAATTGAATTACGGACAAGTTCCTAAATCTCGACGAAGATGTTTTCTCAGTTGAATTACGGACGAGCTCCTAAATCTCAGCAGAAATGTGTCCTCAGTTGAATTACGGACGAGTTCCTAAATCTCAGTAGAGTTATTTCCTCAGTTGAATTACGGACGAGTTCCTAAATCTCAGCAAAATTGTCACCTCAGTTGAATTACGGACGAGTTCCTAAATCTCAGTAAAATTGTCACCTCAGTTGAATTACGGACGAGTTCCTAAATCTCAGCAAAGTTGTTTCCTTAGTTGAATTACGGACGAGTTCCTAAATCTCAGCAAAGTTGTTCCTTAGTTGAATTACGGACGAGTTCCTAAATCTCAGCAAGATGTTACCCCAATTGAATTACGGACGAGTTCCAAAATCTCAGCAAAAATATATCCTCCGTTGAGTACGGACGATCGAAGTTCCTAAATATCAGCAGAGATGATTCCTCAGTTGAGTACGGACGATCGAAGTTCCTAAATATCGACAGAGACGACCCACCAGCAGAATAACGGACGCCGAAGCTCCTAAATTTCTATTTCTCTCAACAAAGATCAGACTTCCCCAGCGGATTTTTCCTCAAATAATAAGTATACAAGCTCTCGCTAAGGAATATCTTATGCGATTGACACTCCTTCAGATGGCATCTTTAAGCCCATCTCCCGTCAGCAATTTCCAAATGGAATCTGTAAGCCCATTCCTGACATCGCGAGACAATTACCACGTCATGTAAGTGCAAATTTCTGGGCACTTTAGTGTTCAATCAACTTCCACCTTCAGATTACGAAAGGCACGAAAGCCAATCTACATCCTCAGGTTTAAGAAGATTGAACAGGGGCAGCTGTTGTACCCCAAAATTTTCCCTCCCACGTTTCTCAAAAACATTTCAAGAAAGATCCTCGAGTTGCTCAAGGTAGTCCAAGGGTTGGCCAGACAAGCTCTCTCCTAAGGCAGTCAACCTCAAACTAGGGTTTCATGTTGCATCAAGATACTTGAGTCCAAGTGATCCCAAGTGCTCACCAATGTCATAATATGTTCTCAAGATCATCCATGTCAAGTTTCAAGCCTTGCAGAAGAAGTTTGCTCAGTCAATTGCTCAAAGGTCCAAAAATCGACTATGCTAGGGCAAAAGTCAACTGTGACCCATATACAGTCAAACTTCAAGATTTTTTTGTCAAGATTCTCATTTTGAAGAATATTTCATCATTTGATCAAGGGTTGATCATGATTCATCAAGGATTGCTCATAATTCATCAAGATTCAAAAGTTGCTAAATTAGGGTTTTACAGGAAAAGTCAACTCAACTTTGACGAAGCATAACTTTCTCATACTTTATGAGAAATGACCCATCCAAATCTCATTTTTAATAGGATGCAATTCCCTACAATCCATCTTCAGCTCCCAAGTTCAAAATATGAACTCATAAGAAGTTATGAATTTGGACATTATAGGTCATTTTGAAAAGTCAACAAAAACACCTTTTTGTCAAAGCTTCATACATGAGCATGGAATATCAAAATGAGATGAGACCAAAAGGTTTGCTTAGAGGACATCTCAAGATTTCTAAAGTCAAAGAACACCTCCAAGTAGTCAAAAATGAGGAAGTTATGCATTGTTGAAGTTGACCTTTTTTGCAAAATTGCCAAAAGTCAACTATGTCCAAAACTTCAAATTTTGCCAAATGGGCCCATTCTTTTTCACTTGTTTTGAGTTGGCAACATAGACCACGTGCTCTAGCCCTTTCCATTTGTCCATGTCTTATTTTTATTAACTATTTTGATTTTTATTTGAATTAATTGGATTTAAATCAAATAAAATCCAAAAGCATTGATAACAAGGATTTTGTGATCATTTCTGGTCTTATTACACAGCTAGGATCAATCAAACTCGTATTAAGGCATATGTGTACAAAGAGATTGAATTTGGACCAATTTTGGAAAGTTTTAAAGGAGAATCAAATCAAATATCAAAAGCATTGATGGAGAAGGATTTGGACACAATAAACAACCCTAATGCATTATTTGATACATAAGGAGGCGAGGCAGATCAAAAGAAAGGTTGGAAACAGGTGCTAGGGAGAAATAAAAATCTGAAAAATACCAAGAAAAGTGTGAGTTCGGAATCACCATTAGAGGCAGTTTCAAGACTTTTTGACGATCTCAGTCACTTCCAGGGAGTCTCCACAACCTAAAGCTATCAAGAACAAGCCCGTTCTGGTCCCTACACACGCTGTAAGTCGTTCATAACCTTGCTCTGTTCTTGAATTCGCATCTTGCAATTTAAGCATTATTGATCTGAATTAATGGCATATTCTTAACCTATGAAGCATTTGCAAACTTTTGGCATTACCCAATTGCATTTTAATGGTCTATAACGAAATCCACCATTGTTAGGGTTTCGGACTTTGGTTTAGGGCTTTTTATTTCAGGAACAATTAGCCTTCATAATGGGCATGGTTGTGATCAGGAGGACGAGACGAATCTAACCATGGTGTTAGATTCCATTTACATGGCTTGTGGAAGGTTTTGAGAATGCTTGGTTTGTAGCAACAAACATTTGTCCGTGGTTATAGGTATTTCAGGTTTTAGCCACAAAGAGAGGAAAGGGATGAATGTGTGTCACTCCCCCATAGGCTTATTCAAATCTGGCGCGTTTTTTGTTACAATTATCCAATAACTTTTTTTTTCTCATATTATATTTGTTTCTTGGCATATGTATAAAAACAACCAACAGCCCAGCTGGTTACAAGCCATTGGAAATTGCCTTCAAGACCTGGGTTCGAATCCCAAGTCCCCCTATTTCTCTATATTATTTTCTTACAGGTAATCCAATGCGCGTGGAAGCCTAATGTTCACCATATGCCTTTAGCATCAAGCGTGCAAGATGGCCAGATGGCCAAATCTGGTGGCCATCATTGAGGGTGCACCACAAGCCAGTCAAACGCAACGCATATGATCAAAAAAGTCAATGTGGATCACAGCACAATTGGGCCCAGAAAACTGCTATTCACACCCCTAATTTCAGGCCCATTTCTCATCTCTTTTATTTATTCTATTTAATTTATTTGCAATTTATTTTATTAACCAAAAATAATTTTCTTTTTTATAAAAAATCACAAAAATATTTTTATGTCCAAATAAATTTAGAATTTTATTTTTCATCAATAAATATTAATTAAATTAATTAGATTATTAATGTTAGATAATTTTAATCTATTTTTGTAAATAATTAAAATCAATTAGAATCAATAGGTTTTTATTACTAATTTAATTATTTTATTTCTTTTCCTAAAATAACAAAAATCCAAAAAATATGACATTTAATTTTTTTTTCCATCAATTAATTTAATTAACTAATTAATTTAGCATTTAATTTTAGGACTTAATTTCTTTTCTTAAAAAAATATTAAAAACAACAAAAAAACATTTTCTTTTAATTAGGAGGGTCAAAACCCTAGTTTCGCATTCGATTCAATTTTCTCGCGCGTTTTATTTTATCCAATTATTGTATCTTCTCCCGGTTTGTAATAATTTTTAATTAGGACATTTATTTATTTTTACCGCTTTTAAATATTAAAGGGTTTGTTTTTGGCGATGTAAATACCCGACTTGTAATAGCGTAGTTTAAATTCCGCACTTTAATTTCTGCAAATATTCAACTGTTAGATGTTTGATAATAGGGTTTGCATGACAAGAATGTATGGCTAAATTTAAAACAGTTAGATCACCCTAAACATGTGCAAAGATAAATAACTGAAATCAACACACTCGCACATGCGCACTCCTAGGGTACACCCCACTTGGTTGCCTTCGGTAACGGTCATTGAGTATAGGTTGTTTTAGAGGTCGCCCTCTTGTCTAAAAGATCATAGTTGCCTCGGAAAGATTGCCTCGAATATTGTTGCCTCAGATAAATGATCTAAGATATTACGGTTACCACTAAGGCGTCCTAACATTGCTTTAGTGACCGTATGTCCCTCTTTCGAATTGACCCTCAAAACTCCAACGATGATGCTACCTACTCACTAATAGTGGGATGGCATTGTCTAAAGGAGACAAACATAGAACGATTCTTTTTTCGAGTAGGTAGATTAGTTCTTAAGTGCTTGCTCAAATAAAACAAAACGTTTTCACACTTACAATTTTACGAACAAGTTTTCAAAAACACTTCATTACACTCTTGAGGATAGAAGCAAGAGTTAAATCGAAGTTAAAACAAAAACTTTTCAAAACCCACAAACACAAAGAAAACAATTTTGAAAACAATGAGCAAGTACCTAAGAGCCCATGGAAAACCATGGATAGAAAGGGTGCTAATACCTTCCCTTTCTATAATCTACCCCCCGTACTCAAAAATATCTCAAAAAAGGAATTTTTTTGTGCTTTTTTCCTTTTCTTGTTGGATAAAATAAAAGTCGGTGGCGACTCTTGCTTACCGCGACATTTTGCGAAAACCAACACAAAACACAAACCAGCATTCTGAAAACAGTCAATTCTTCCACCGTATCACACCATCGAGCAGGAAAGAAGTCATCGACAAACTTGTTCAGGACGCCATAAGCTTCCTCGTCCTCAGCACTCATACCCCCAGCAGGAGTGTGGTAGTATCCAGGACCATGGTCGTAATGGCCCGAACCCCAGTGAATGGGAATCTAGAGACTCGCCTGATCTCGGGATTAACCTCAGCGTCCAAACACGGTTCCTCATCCTCATCCACCACAGTGGCCGGTTCGAATAGTGAATCTACGGTCGTCTAGGTAGACGGTTGCAAAATATACCACTTGTCCTTAAAATCTTGCACGAAATCCATATACATCCTAAACAATCTCTTCGACTACTTAAGGGACACCCAACTGTGCTTCCCTCCTCAGGACTGCCATTGTAAGTGAAAAACCCTGAAGAACAGGGGAATTGTCGCCCCAATCCTCAGGAAGCGACAAGTGAGCTCGAATGCCCAGAGAAAGGCAATCGCATTAGGATGGAGGTGGGAGGGGGCCAAGTTCAGATGGTTGAATACTCCGACCTGGAAGTCATTGAAGGACAACCGGAGCCCGAGATCTCTAAATACGATCTCGTACATGGGAAATGTATCCTGTGTAAACTCCGAACAAATACGAGCATCCCTCATCGGCCTCATAATCTTGAAGTTCCTTCGAAATCCCTCTTGACCGCCTCCGTACTCGATGACAGTATAAGCTTGTCTATTAGGAAGGCTATAGACTGAAGCTATTCCCCGGGGTTCAGCACCGACCCAATCTAGAGTGGGGTCATCGACGGTGTCGACCAGGGTAATAGTTTCCTCCGCTATGCTTATTTCTTCGATGTCGTTACGCCCTGAGGACTCGGGAATGTCGGCCATTTACCTGCAAAGTACAGGAAACCGGTGAATTTGACATCAAATCCGCTTGTCCGCCACAAAGACGGGGAGAAGTAAGCAACACTCAGACCGAGTCTACGGCTATTCGCACGAAAAAAGGGGAACAAGTGGACCTCGACTAAACACCGACCCCAGCGGCAGACGCGTATCAATCATGAACGATGCGAGTATAGCATGAATATCTCGAGCGAAGGATGAATCCTATGACCAAGTTCATAATGTTGCTGGCCTAGTACAAGAATACTACGGGGAAAACTAGCCTACATACTAACGAAAGGATCAATCTCCCGACCAGGTTCATGAATCTACTAGCCAAACGCATGAATGTCGCGAGCACGATCATGAACCGTATGCATAAACTTATGAATATCTCGGGCACAACCATGAATCAGGCGCCTAGCGCGCTTAAATCTTTCGGGCACAATCCCCAAACACAAGATTCTACCACTAAAACGCCATCAATTCTATCTACAACACGAGAAATCAAAGGGAGAAAACACTTACTTGAAAGAAGATTTTAAGAGTGAAGGTGGTGGAAGTAATCAGACGGTAAACGGCGTGGCGGTCTCAGTGATGCTATGAAGACTCACGAGATTGAAAGCAGAGAAAATATGAGAAGCGTGAAGAGGTGAAAACGAACTATGGGCCCTGGAGCCCTATTTATAGAGATGACGTGGAATATGAAACGTCATGTCGGGGAACCACAAACCGCCCCCGTCCTCGACGTCTACTCGCATAGAAAATGATGGCCCTATTCTCTAGGGCAGCGTTGTGGTTTCCAAGAGCCGCACCACGTGTCCAACTGACGCGTCCCCACAAGCGATCCTCGAACACTCCTAGATCTCTGTATAGGGAAATCACAAATCGGGCGATGTCTCTTCTCCCCGGCTGAAAATCCCTGCATCGCGCAAGCGAGTCTCGTGAAAGAGCGAACTGGAATCAAGTCATAACTCATGTGTCAGGAGCAACGACTTGGGGGGCTCTTGTTCTGGACTGGGCCTGCCCGTGGCCCAATCACCAGTGAAGCCTAATCCAAGCTTTACAACGTACTATGTTGGGCATTGGATCCTCCGAGCACACCCGATCGTGGGCGATAGGTCGAATACGACTGCGCCCGCGAAAATCGTCCCCGACGAGAGACGCTCCAGACGAGGAACATCCCAATCCAAGCTCTGCTTGAGTACCCTCCTCGTAGGGCAAACTTTCAACCTCTCCAGATGTCTCGGAGTCCTCAGGGTCTCGGGAAGATGGCGTCTTTACCCTCCCTATTCTGCGGAGAGTATCATCCAGGTAGGGGACCACGTGCAGGTCCCCACTACTCACGTGGAACCTGGCAGTCCCTTTGTTGGGCCTGTTTGGTCAGCCCAATAAAGGGACCTTGGTCCAGCGCTAGAGGCTATAAATACCCTCTATTTCAAGAGGGTCAGATTTTCATTCATTCACACATATATACTACTTGCCTGCTCATTTCGTCTCTCACTTTGTCATCAGAGTGTCTTACAGGTACCCCCATCACCTTCAAATCCAATTCAAAGTCAGCTGTAACGGTCCGACTCTGATCAAGTATGATCAATTAATATAAAAGATTATAAAAATACAATTCTTTTAGGGTATATATTCAATAACTAAAATATTAGTTTAACTAAATAACAAATATTCAAAAACAAATGATAAGACAAGACAATGTGACACATATAAAAACGACAAAATATATTCACTTTGTTCCTTTATTTATTCAATTCATATACAAATAAAATTAATAAAATTATTATATCAACCATATTAAAAAAAAACTTCGACAACTAGTTTTACATTTTTAATAGATATTATACAACTTTACAATGTAAATAATTTATATGACACGAAAAAATTTCATGATATAAATTGTTATATAAAAGGTAAATATAAAAAATATTATCAAATTTTTTTATATTTATATAAAATTATGAACTAATATAAATATAATATAAAAAAATAAGAGAAACAATATTAACAAATATCTCATTGGTAAAAATAAAAAACATGTCTAGGTAATCTAATTATTTAATTTAGTTGATAATCGTACAAAATTATATAAAAACGACATTTTACTTTTTCATCTTTAAAAATCATAACTAAATATTTGATTAAAAAATACTTAAAAACTTAATGAAAACTCACCTGTTTTAAAATTCATTGCCATCACATTAATAGAGATGAAGCCAACCAAAAAACTGAAGATCACAAAAGTCATGTTAGAAACCATTTTTCTTAATATACTCAAATTATAATCAACTTTAAGTTGTGACAAAGGAAATAAAATAACTATTGGTAACGTACTTGTATACAATATATATATATATATATATATATATATATATATATATATATATATATATATATATATATATATATATATATATATATATATATATATATATATATATATATATATATATATATATATATATATATATATATATATATATATATTTTAAATAATCACCTATGTTCCTTTTTTATTTTTTTAGAAATGATGGAATTAAAATATTTAAAATATTAAAATTTGATCTATTAAATATTTATTTAAATTATACATTAAAATATAAAAAAGAAAACGTTAAAAATTTCCCAAAGGATGATTCAAATGGAAAAATAGTATTGCTTATTATACTTCTTTTATATATTAAAAAAAATTAGAGTGAGTAGAATATACATGTATAAGAATAGGGGTAAAAATAAGTTAGTAAAGCTTTAAAAGGTTTGAGTCTAATCTACGATAAATTTAAAAGGATTGAGTCTGATCTACGGTCTATTGTAAATCATATTTTTAGATTTGATCTGACCTTTTTAAAAGTCTAACCCGATATAAAAATATATTTAATAATTTATTTCTTACTAAGGTTTTCAATTAACCTATATTATTAAAAAAAAAATTAGTTCGACTCAAACTCAACAAACTTTTATTTTTCTGAAATTCTCCTCAAATCTCCCCTTATAATATGCTCTTTGATATAAATCATTATTATTTAATTATTTATTTTTAAATATTAAGATCACAACATTTTATATGGCAACATACTAATTACACATTGAATTGATGTCTGATTTTGGTTTATGATAACAATTAATTGTGGTCGAAATTTATTCTTAACAATCGAAAATTGATAAAAGTACAACACAAATTCAATATTGCGCCACATTTTCTTTTGCATGGTCAAAATCAAAACTAATACAAATTGAGTTTACTTTTATAAAATTAATTTTTTTATTTAGTTCAAGTATCTTTATTGACATTCCGAACGATATTCAACATATCGTCATAAATGAAATTCTTTAAGCTTTTTATGGTAAATAATTTTACATAAATAAATTAGATTTTTGATATTGACCACTCACAAATTATAGTCTATTTATTCAATACCAGTGCAAGAAAATTGACATTTAAACATCATTTAGGCAATCATGTTAAAAACCCTATCATAAACATTAAAATGTTTATTATCATCAACAATAAAATATTTTTTTATATATTAGATCTATTATCTATTATCAATTTATTAAAAGTAAAGTATCTGGAAATTCCAAGTCTAACCTTTTGATTAGATGTTATAACTTTTCTTATTCCAAGGGTATAATAGACTAATCAACACTATGTTGTTACCATATTCATGGCATTTAATTTTGCTGACATGTCAATCTATCATAATTTTATACTATTTTTTATTTATTTGATTTATTAATTTATTTGATTTATATTTGAATTTTATTTATATTTGAATTCCAATTCCAATGTTTCATTCACGGTTAATTTATTTATATTTGAATTCCAATGTTTTTTTTTGACAGAATTTGAATTCTAATGATTGAGAATTCCAATTCCAAAGAAATCGTTTTTCCCAAGATGCAACAAATAACTCATTCACCCAACTCTATTAAAACACAAATCAGAAAATCTAATTTCATCTTCTTACCTAATTTCATCTTCTTCCTGCGCCGCTCCATCTCTTTTCATTCTTCTCTCTTTGTTGCTACCAATTTCGTTTCGTTGTAATCTCAACCATCTAATATTCTCATCCTAACCTGTTAATTTATTTGTTTCAGACGTTCAAGCGTAAGAATGGTGGTCACAACTAAGACCTCTGAATCTCAACGACATCAATAACCAACAACACCCGTTATAGATCTATAAAAGAATTTCCTTCAAATGCAATTTTTAACGTTAATTTGATTCATACATATGTAAGTGACGAATGTGAGTGATTGAAACATGTGATTGAAAGTTGAAACTGAAATGTAGTTTGGAATATCATATTTTATGTTGTATTCTTTTCGTTTTCAGGGTTGTCTTGGAAGAGAACGAGATTTTGATGAACATGAGGATAGTCAAAGGGATGAGATTCTTATTCACCCGAAGTTCTAAAGTAATATGTTTTTAAGGGTTCAAGAGTAGCGGGTGTTGCTGAAGTTCACTACCAATTTCAGAAGAACCATAAGCAAGGCAATAATTATCTAAGATGTATAAGATGATAAAACCAACGTTGATATGCGATCATTTTCTGATTCTATAGAAGAATATTTTTAACAAGATTTGATTCAAATTATGTATATGTATATTATTATTGCTTTCATATTTTGTTTGTCATATGTCATAATATATTTTTCTACTGCAAATTGGAATTTATTTTACACCAAATTGTGAGTTCTTTTGAATGTAGCATTGCCGAATTTCTCTTCTCCTTCTCTTCCCCTAAAGAGAAGATAATATCCTACAAGTTTCTCTTCTCCTAAAGAGAAGATAATAACCTACAAGTTGGTGTTGATGAGCTTTCAAAATTTTAATTTATTTTGAATCGAAATTATAATTCTCATTTGTCATGAAATTTGAATAAAAATTTTATTTTGTATTGATATTTTTTTATTTTTAATTGCTATAATTTTAGAAACAAATATTATAATTTTTAATAAAATATTTACGATTTATTTTTTTAAAGTACGACTAATTAATATATTTTTATACAATATTAAAAACAAATATTACAATTTTTTAATCAAATATTGGAGTACCATTTAATTCGATACTTTACCAATATATCTTTTGAATGGAGACATTATTATCATTTATTTTTATTATACTTATATGGAAATTATTTTGAATGGTGACATAAATATATTTAATTTTTATATATGATTTGATTCCATAAAATATTATGATCAATAAAATTTGAATTCTATATAAAGATATGAAAAAAATTAAATCAAAACTTTACAAATATATCTTTTGAATGGAGGTATTAATATTATTTATTTTTATTATATATAGAAAATATTTTGAATGGTCACATTAATACATTTTATTTTTATGCATGATTTGATTTCAAAAATTTATGATCAATAAATTTTGAATGGAATTATAATTTAACCAATAAAATTTTCTACCGACTTCTAAATATATTTTTGTATATTTTTTGAAAGGTTACATTTATATTCTTGAAAAAAATAACGTAGTTTAAAGAATGTATTGTTAACTATAAATATATTGTTAATAAAATTAACAAAAAAAGTATATTATAAATATATAAAAGATAAAGTAAATAAGAACTCTAATGTTTATCTTAAATATTTAATTTATCATTCTATAAATGTAAGAATAAATATTATTTTGTAATTATTTAGATCCTTATTTGACTAAGAGACACATATTTATCACTGTTGAATAAATAAATTTAAGATGATATGGTAAATATTTATTTTTACAATTATTTTTTACAATTATTCTGCCAATTACGTGAAACTATTCTTTACATACAATTATTTTTTACACGATATTTTTTACATAATTATTCTGCCTATATTTCATTTTCGGTTTCCAAAGTGAAACTATAATGATTTTTTCTGACCATTGCTTTTCTTTTGAATTCAAGATTAATTGGCAGAATGGTTAGAATCTGGAAAGTTACCTTTTCTTATTGGTACTTGATTGTCCATAATTATAACATTTTTAATTAAATTTTGAAATAACACTTAACACTATTTAACGCTATTATTATTATTATTAATTATTATTATTAATAATTAAAATGGTTCACAAAAATAATCACTTGGTATTCTGTTGACTTCAGTATTTTACTTCAAAATCTTGGAACCGTGAATGTTGTATTAACAATTATATTTATTATCATATAACCAAAAACTTTATTCATTTTATGTCTACAATCATTTTATGTGGTTAACAAAAAAAATATGAATGACAACCATACAATCAAAGTGATTTTCTACCTATTCATTTTTGCATCACCTAACCAACACTATGGAACCACAAGTTGCAGCAATGGCAAGACGTAAAAGGAAGCAGATTCTTAAAGATAAAAGATTGAAAAAAAGGAAGAACTGATGAAAACACAATCAATCCCATTGAAAACTCTCAAAGGTATTATGTTCCAACCATGGTTAATATCAGAACACCACTATCTGATTTAACTTCATCAATCTTTAATGAAAGAAATATGAGTTCACCTTCACCAGCATCTGCATCAAGCAACTCAAGTACAATGAAGAGTTTCAATATTGTTTCTACAAATCAACTGGCTGCTTCAGCACGACAGCGGAGGAAAAGTATTATGGAAGGTAAGATGCCCCAATCTTACAAACTTCATAACAACCTTAGCAATAAAAGTGGGGTCCTTTCAGGATAAATTCTCCATCCTTTTCGCATTTCAAAACACCATTTTCTGATATAGCTTCCTCATGTTCTAACCAAAGAAACATAAAACCTCATGCACCGCCAAGTTGTTCTATTCAAAAATCAAAAAAACAGTTGACTGTTACACCTCTTTCTGATATAACTTCCTCATTTTCTAATCAAAGAAATATGGAACCTCATGAACATCCAAGTAGTTATGTTCATAAATCAAAAAAACAGTTGAATGTAGGTGTTATTCAATCCATGACGGTCAAACTCTTCAATTATTTTGGAAATGAGAATCATAATCCGGCTTTTTCATCCACAAGCAATATTCCTATACAAGAACCCACAACATTCACTTCAACTCCAGATGTTAACATTGAGAGTGATTACTCTGGTGATGAGACGGTAACAGATGATTCTCTCAGTGATAGCTCATGTGAATTCAATGCCGCAGATGCAAATTATGACTCAAGTTCCAGCTATGATGACGAAGATGTCTATGACTCCAATTCTACATCATTTGATTCTTTAAATATTGGTATTTATCATTAAAACCAACTTTATTTCTTCTTTAAATTCATTATACATATCAATTTGACGTTGTCCATTACATGTTGCACTTTGATACCTGCTATGATTTAATGTGGATTTTAGTTATAATTTTATTATTTAATATGAACGATTTTAGTTATAATTTTATTATTTAATATAAACTAATTGCTCAACTACGTTTCATTTAAATAGGTTATTCTGATATTGGTGATCCTATAGTTGAATGCACACAATGTGGGGCACTTATGTGGTATCAAGAAAAAACTGACAAGCGAAAACATAGTGCAGTTCCTAAGTTTCAACTATGTTGTGGAAAGGGGAAAGTTGTGTTGCCACTTCTGAAAACACCACCACTATTACTACAACGTCTTTTGTTTGATAATAGTGAGATAGACAGTCGAAATTATCAACAATTTTGTAGAATGTACAACATGATGTTTGCTTTTACGTCTCCGGGAATGAAATTCGACAACAAATTTTTAGCTGGAAGTGGACCACCTAACATAAGAATTCATGGACAGACTTTCCATCGAATTGGGAGCATGTTACCTTTAACTGGACAATCTCCAAAATTTGCTCAACTGTATGTTTACGACACCGACAATGAGATTCAACATAGAATTAAAGGAATTGGGTAATTTTACCAAACTTTGTTTTCTTTATAACATATTAAATATTTTTCATTGTTGCATCATAGTATTTCCTTTTATATGCAGGAACAACCCCAATATTATTCCAGAAACAATTAGTAGATTGAAGGACATGTTAGATGAGTTCAACACACATGCCAAATCTTTTAGGATGGCAGCAGATAGATTAAAGGATTGTCCTTTGCCTGATCTCAAGCTTAAGCTAATATCTAATAGATCAACAGATGGAAGGATTTATAACCAACCTACTGTTTCGGAGGTAGCCGCCCTAATAGTTGGTGATGTTGATACGGGTTCTAAGAGGGATATTCTTCTTGAAAGAAAGAGCGGAAGGCTAAAAAGAATAAGTGAGTTTCATTCAAGTTATCTGGCATATCAATATCCACTTTTGTTTCCTTATGGGGAAGATGGTTTTAGACTTGGAGTTCTTCTTAGAGAAACTAATACCAAAAAAAAAGAAGAGGAATAAGCTTACCATTAGAGAATGGCTTGCTTTTAGGATTCAATGCAGACATAACGAGGCACAAACTATATTGCGGTCAAGAAGGTTGTTTCAACAATTTTTGGTTGATGGATTTACTATGATGGAGTCACAAAGATTGAATTATATTCGAAAACATCAGAAAAAGCTGTGTGTTTCTAAATATTGCAATTTGAGCTCATCTGAACAGAATGCAAACACTCAAGGATCAAACAAATGTAAAAGAGTGGTTTTACCTTCAACTTATGTTGGAAGTCGGAGTTTTATGGAACAACTCTATTTTGATGGAATGGCAATTTGTAGCCAAGTTGGATTTCCAGATCTTTTTATCACATTTACTTGCAATCCCAACTGGCCTGAAATCCAAAGGTTGCTTAGCAAAATTAACTTGAATTCTCAAGACCGTCCAGATATCATCTCAAGAGTCTTCAAAATTAAGTTCGATGAGTTGTTGTGTGATCTAACAAAAAAGCACGTGTTAGGGAGAGTGATTGCATGTAAGTCAATTTAATACCCTTTCAGTCGAGTTATATTTTTTGACATTAATCTTATTAAATATGTAATATGCATCGTTTTACTAAGTTTAAACTTACTTAATTTCAGATATATACACCATTGAATTCCAAAAGCGGGGTTTACCACACGCCCATATACTATTATTCTTGCATCCTTCAAGCAAGTATCCGACTCCAGATGATATAAACAAGATCATTTCAGCAGAGATACCAACGGAAGAAGATGATAGGCAACTCTACCATTTGGTCAAGACACATATGATTCATGGCCCATGTGGTTTAGCAAATGCGAATTCAACTTGCATGAAAAATGGAAAGTGCTCAAAATACTTTCCAAAGAAATATCAAACCGAAACCATTGTTGATCAGGATGGATATCCCGTGTACCGAAGAAGAGAAACTGGTAATACAGTGCTGAAAAAACACGTTCAACTTGATAACAGATATGTAGTTCCTTACAATCCATATTTGTTGAAGAAATTCCAAGCACACATCAATATGGAGTGGTGTAATCAAAGTACTTCAGTTAAATACTTATTTAAGTATATTAATAAGGGGTATGATAGAATTACTGCTGCTGTTGTCCAAACTGACGGTGATGGATCTCCCTCGGTCAGAATGGTTGACGAAATCAAGCAATATCTTGATTGCAGATATATCTCACCAAGTGAGGCATGTTGGAGACTTTTTTCATTTCCTATTCATGGTAGATCACCCGCAGTTGAAAGGTTGTTCTTTCATCTTGAAGGAGACAACTCTGTTTATTATACCGATTATGAATTGATAGATGAGGTGCTTGACAAACCAACTGTGAAAGAATCTATGTTTACGGCATGGATGGAAGCAAACAAAGCATACCCAGAGGCAAAGAATTTGACGTACTCACAATTTCTTTCCAAATTTGTTTATGATAAAAGGTACCGTCGATGGAGACCGCGTAAAAGAGGAAATACAATTGGCAGACTTATTTGGGTCCCTCCAAGTACGGGTGAGTTATATTTCTTGAGAATGATGCTAACATTCGTCAAAGGTCCAACTTGCTATGAGGATATAAAATTTGTGGGTGGAAAAGTTCAGGATTCTTTTAGGGATGCATGCTTCGAAATGGGCTTTCTTAACGATGACAAGGAATATGTTGCAGCCATCGACGAAGCAAAGAATTGGGGTTCCGGGCATTTTTTACGAAAGTTATTTGTCACTACGTTACTATCCGGTACTGTCAATAGACCACGACATGTTTGGGAAAAAACTTGGAGGACGTTATCTGATGGTATCCTCTACCAACAAAGGCAAAAAACAAATAGAAGAGGTATGAACACTTTATTAAACTTTTTTAAGTCAACAAATATTATTTTCCGAATGCAAGCTGTATCTTTTTTTATTACAAAATATAATGATATGAACTTACTTTAAAATATAATTATTCTTCATCCATATGTCCCTTATTTAATATGTTTCATAAGGTATGTCCATTTACGTAAGAAACATTTTCATATTTGTCATTTGTCATGTATGTAAGTTATTTTCTTAACTTGCAGCTGCAACAGTGTCTTTGGTTCCATTTAATTTCACGCAGCCGCAACATCAACTGTTTGATTTATGTTCAATGTATTTCAACATCACGACAGCAGTTGCATCATACATATGTAATTATATAGAAAACTAATGAAAATTTTTTAACAGAATTGCAGCTATCGGACAATGAGTTAAAGAATCTCACACTAATTGAGATTGAGAACATGATGCAATCGAATCGAAGAAGTTTGCATGAATTTAAATGTATGCCGTATCCAGATTCATACATCACAAAACATGTTGGCAGTAGGCTTATTTATGACGAACTTAATTACGATGCCGATACCGAGAAACAGAAATTCCAAGAACATTTTCATGCCCTTACAGGTGATTTATTTTCTTTATACTATGAATTACAAAAATGATTTTTATTGTCCTTGCACTTATAATTCTTGGTTTGTATTTTATAGATGAACAACGTTTGATATTTGAGAAAATCATGGATGCTGTTAACAAACAGAGTGGAGGGGTATTTTTCTTGCATGGTTACGGAGGGACTGGTAAAACTTTCATGTGGAGAACACTATCAAGTGCACTTCGTTCTCAAAACAAAATTGTTCTTACTATTTCTTCAAGTGGGATAGCTTCGTTATTATTGCCGGGTGGAAGAACAGCACACTCAAAGTTCAAAATACCTGTGCCAACGCTTGACAACTCAACTTGCAACATCGACAAAGACACCGAATATTCTCAATTATTTGAAGCAACGGATGTGATAATATGGGATGAGGCACCTATGTCTCACAAGAACTGCTTTGAAGCATTGGATAATACCCTTAAAGATGTAATGAGCAAAAAGGGTGTTGAGAATACTATTTTTGGTGGAAAAGTTGTTGTATTTGGAGGAGATTTTAGACAGATTCTTCCTGTTGTTCCAAGAGTTGGGCGTTCTGATATTGTTCATGCATCAATTAGTTCATCTTATGTATGGCATTATTTCCAGGTTTTAACACTATCAAAAAATATGAGACTTCAAGAGGGAAGAGACAACACAAGTTCTAATGAACTAGCGGAATTTTCAAAATGGATTTTAAATGTGGGTGATGGTAAGATTTGTAAACCCAATGATGGTTTGGTTGATATTGAAATTCCTCAAGAGCTATTAATATCAAATTTTGATGATCCTATAAGAGAAATTGTTGAAAACACATATCCCAATTTGTTGGAAAAATATCAAGATGTTGAATTCTTACAAGGAAAGGCTATTCTTGCTTCAACCATTGAAGTTGTGGACAAAATCAATCATTATGTATTAGACTTGATACCAGGTACATGTGTTTTATATTTACTGTATTATTACATTCATAATATATATATATATATATATATATATATATATATATATATATATATATATATATATATATATATATATATATATATATATATATATATATATATATATATATATATATATATATATATATATATATATATATATATATATATATATATATATATATATATATATATATATATATATATATATATATATATATTTAAGAACATAGTTTTACTAATTTATTTATGTTTTGCTTTTAAACTTTTTTTTAGGAGAAGAGAAAGAGTATTTGAGTTTTGATTCCATTGATAGAACAAATTCAAGTTATACTGAAGCATATGAAGTTCTAACTCCTGAATTTCTCAGTAAATTAAGAACGTCAGGGCTTCCCAATCATAGGATCAAATTGAAGGTTGGTACACCTATTATGCTAATGAGAAATTTGGACCAAGCCGATGGGTTGTACAACGAAACAAGATTAATTGTTACAAGATTTTCAAATCATGTCATTGAGGCAAAAATCATGTCTAGAAAGAACATAGGTAACATTTTTTACATTCCATGAATGTCTATGTCACCTTCTGATTCACCTTGGCCATTCAAGTTGATTAGGAGACAATTTCCGATTATTGTTTCATATGCAATGACAATTAATAAGTCACAAGGTCAATCTCTTGATAGTGTTGGATTGTATTTGCCTACTCCTGTGTTTAGTCATGGTCAATTATATGTTGCAATTTCAAGAGTTAAGAGCAAAAGTGGGCTAAAAATCCTAATTCATGACAAGGAGAATGTACCGTGTTCTACTACTACTAATGTTGTGTACAAGGAAGTCTTTCAAGCACTTTGATAGTTGGTAAACTTTATATCTTATACTTTACGATTCAAATTAAAAATCTATTTTGAATTAAAATATATAGTATGTACATTTTCCATGTATTTCAAGAAGTATATAATTTTTCCTATTTGTTCATGCAGACGTGATTTGTTGATAGGACTGACGCTTACTACAAATATAGAGTTAAATGCCAACATGGTTTACATGAGACATATACTCAACTGAAAACATGGTAACATACTTAATAATTTAATAATCTATAAATGTAATGTGAATCCAGACGAGACCCGTGCGATAGCACGGGTTTGTTACTAGTTACTTTTAAAACTAAAACATAAAGGATCAACTACAAACTACAGATGAAACAGATAAAAGGAAAGAATACGTGGTAGTATATTTGAAGAAAATAACACCTCCATTAGAGATAGGGTTTCCACCATTAACTAAACAATCATTATTGTCGAGACGTTTGAAGATGTTTGGATTGATAAGTGTCGCAGAACTAAACATGCCACATGCAACATGAACGTTAGAGATGACACAACGAGTAACACATGTATTTTAAATGACTTGTCGCACTTTTCATCAAGATGTAAAGATACACCCATTGTATAAGAGGATAAAAAAGTAAAAATAAAAAACTTCATTTAATTATTCATTTATTATATTTTAAATTAATTAATTAATTAATTTATTATTATGATAATACTATTTATATTTTTGGAGCTTTTGTCATTAATGCATAAAAATAAAAACTTTACTTTTATTATATATTCAAATGAAAGATTCAAATAGGGAACAAGTTAATAATTTTATTAACTTTTTTACTATAAATATTTTAAGTAACTATGTTTTATTTATAAAAAAAAGCTATAAACTACGTTTTATAATTTATTTCATCATTTTGTTGATGAATTGTACACAAGATAAATTTTGTATTAGTCCGTTAGTAAAGACATAGTTATTCACATGTTAATCGGTATCAATTAATTGATAATTATATAATTATTATCAATTTAAAAATAAAATAAAATATTTGCACTGATGCATAAAAATTATAATTTGACTAGTTTAATTTGTATGGATGAATTTTTTTCCATTATCGTAGAACTTAATCCAAATATTAAATTAATGACAATGATTAGTATAAACGATTATAAATATACACTTCTTTTAGGGTATATATTCAATAACTAAAATATTAGTTTAACTAAATAACAAATATGCAAACAAAAATGATAAGACAACACAATGTGACACATATAAAAACGACAAAATATATTCACTTTGTTCCTATATTTAATCAATTCATATACAAATAAAATTAATAAAATTATTATATCAACCATATTAAAAAAAACTTCAACAAATAATTTTACATTTTTAATAGATATTATATAACTTTTCAATGTAAATAATTTATTATGACATGAAATTTTTTCATGATATAAATTGTTATATAAAATGTAAATATAAAAAATATTATCAAAATTTTTTACATTTATATAAAATTATGAACTAATATAAATATAATATAAAAAAATAAGAGAAACAATGTTAACAAATATCTCACCGGTAAAAAAAAAAATGTTTAGATAATCTAATTATTTAATTTAGTTGATAATCATGCAAAATCATATAAAAAGGACATTTTAATTTTTCGTCTTTAAAAATCATAACTAAATATTTGATTAAAAAATACTTAAAAACTTAATGAAAACTCACCTGTTTTAAAATTCATTGCCCTCACATTAGTAGAGATCAAGCCAACCAAAAAACTGAAGATCACAAAAGTCATGTTAGAAACCATTTTTCTTAATATACTCAAATTATAATCAACTTTAAGTTGTGACAAAAGAAATAAAATAACTATTGGTAACGTACTTGTATACAAGATATATATAAGAATATCAATAAGCATTAATTTTGAATTTTAATCATGTAAAAGGAAATATGGTGCAATATTATATTTGTGTTGTATTTTTATCAATTTTCGATTGTTGAGAATAAATTTTGAACAAAATCAATTGTTATCATAAACCAAAATCAGACATCAATACAATGTGTAATTCCTATGTTGTCATATAAAATGATGTAATCTTAATATCCAAAAATAAATAATGAAATAATAATGACTTATATCAAAGAGCATATTATAAGGGGGAGATTTGAGGGATATATATATATATATATATATATATATATATATATATATATATATATATATATATATATATATATATATATATAATTCAATCTATACACTTTTTTAAATAACATAGATAAATAGAAAATTTTAATAAAAAATAAATTTTTAAATATGTTTTTATGTCCGGTTAGATTTTTAAAAAGGTTAGATCAGACCTAAAAAGAGAGTTTATAATAGGTTGTAGATTAGACTCGGTCCTTTTAAATTTCTCATAGATCAGACTCTACACTTTTAAAGCTTTACCTAACTTATTTTTATCCTTAATCTTATACATACATATTCTATCTACTCTAAATTATTTTTAATATATAAAACAAGTATAATAAGCAATACTAATTTTTCATTTGAATCATCCTTTGTGAAAATTTTTATGTTTCTTTTTTTATATTTTAATGTATAATATAAATAGATATTTAATTGATCAAATTTTAATATTTTAAATATTTCAATTCCATTATTTCTAAACAAATAAAAAAGGAATGTAGGTGATTATTAATTTTTTTTTTTTGTAAAATTAGAAGTTATTTTAAATATTTTATTTTATAAAAATGGTTTTAAGATTAATTTATTATTATTATTATTATTATTATTATTATTATTATTATTATTATTATTATTATTATTATTATTATTATTATTATTATTATTATTATTATTATTATTATTATTATTATTATTATTTGATAATGGAGAGGGTTAAAAAGGCCATAAACACTACAAACTACAAACAAAATATACGGGGATAAATTTCTTCTAACAAATCAACAAAGAATGAAGGAAAAGCTTCTATAAGACAACCATCATACAATCTTGTTTATATATTATAATGGAAATTAAGAGTGCATTTAATTCGAAGTAGATAGAGAAGACGTGAGGTGAGGGATAAAATGTGTTTGGTTCAATTTTCAAGAGGGGGGAGAGCGAAATTCCTCCAAATCACATTTTTGCGTCTCCAAATGGAAGGAATTTAGAGGAGAGGGGAGAGAAAATAATTTTTTATATTTAATAAATTAACATATTTACTGAAATATCTTCAATTTTATTGTAGTACTTTAAATTATTATTTTCTTTCATGTTTCTGCTTCTTTTTTGTGTGATTTTTCTCTATAGTTTTCATCAACTTATTATAATTATTATTCACTTTCAAATTATTTTTAATTTTTATTTAATATAAATTATAATCATTACAATTATTTTGATTTTTTTATCATTTTTATTTTTATGTATATTTATATTAATTTTTTTTAAAATTTTGTTATGTATTCTATTATATGTTTTCTATAAAACTTTAAACCATTAATTTTTTTAATTATATTGTAATATCTATCATACTTAATAGTAATAATTTAATTTATATACTAAAAATTATTATCAACACATAGTTTATTTTGTATCGAGAGTTATAATACAAATCAAGTGTATTTGATTTTTTTTTAATATTTTGTAGTAAGTTGTGACTTTTTAATCCCTCAATATTACATATTTTATTTTGAAAAAACTATGCATGAATTTTTTACCTTTGAATGTTATATCACTAATATAAAATTATAAGGATAAAAATGTAAATTAATAATAAAATCTCTTCCCTTCCCTAGTGAACCAAACATGTTTTTAATCAAAATCTCTCACTTCCCCTCCTCTTCCTTCATTTGAATTAAACATATATATAATTAAAAAAATCTATCCCCTCCCCTTCCCTTCCATTCCCTCCATTAAAATCATTCTCCTTCCCTCCCCCTCATTTGAACCAAACGAATCCTAAGATTAGCTAATGCATCAATACTCATATTAGCTTTTCTAAAGACAGACTTCACTCTAACCTCTCATTCTTTATTGAGCAACAACCTCACATTATTTAAGGAGACCTTGCCTAATTTTATGATAGAAATGTTCTTGTTGATCACATGATAGACCATCTTATTGTCTATTTGAAGAATAATTTTCATCTATCCTCGATCATACGCCAATTGAAGATCAAGATAGATTGCTTTCAATTGTGCATTAACAATTGAAGCCGGTCACATGTTTTGAGAAAATCCGTCACACCACTGACACTGAGGATTCCCCTAAATGCATGCAAGTTCCTTTTTACTGCTTCATTAGTGTTAACAGCTAATCAGTCATCATGACAAGGGATTCAGCTGATGAGCTTTGTACCCCTGAAATGAACATTATGTGTAAGAGTTGTATTGTCTTTGTAGATTGTTGTTCTTCTGATTTCATTCAAAAAACATAGCGGTACTATGTATTCATCATTATCTTGGCCACCTTATCATCAATAGGGGTTGCTTCTATCTCGACCACCTCATCAGCCACCTCATTCTCAACAGGTATTGCATTTGTCTGACCACCTCAGTCGGGTCGATAATAGTCTGACCCTGTACCTCATAAGCATGAACAACCTCAATATCATCTATAGACTGCTTGTCTAATCTAACCGCTTGGCGTCTGTTGCTACGGGGTGGATAGAACTGTACCTGCTCAGCCATATATTTTCAATGAGAACTATTTTGAACTACTCGTTCAACCTGTAGTTGGGAAGACTCTGCCTCAACCGTCATATCCTGGACTGCCGCCCCATCCACGGTGTTTTATGCAATGCTATCGTCCTTTCCCTTGGTCTTCACTGTAAAATGAAAAAACGCATAAAATCAGTGAACTATCACAAATTTAGATATTTCCTATGTATCACCATAAATTTTGAAATTTTTGGTACAGTTTTTAAAATTAACTACAGTAAATTCTGCAATTTTTGGTAAAATTCCTTTTTTTTTTGAACTATCAGAAATTCAGAAATTTTCGATATGAGCTATAAATAAATATCGAAAATTCTAGAATTCCCGATATAAATGAATGCAAAAATACGGGAATTTCTGAAATTCTCTATAAAAATGTAAATGATTGTACCAGAAATTTTGAAATTCTTTGTAAAAATCTTACTTTTTGGAAAATGTCCGACATAAACGTGAAATTTTCGATATCGTCCTGAGATTTTTCAAATTTGCACAGCGTACAAGTGAATTTTGAAAAGTACTTGAAAAACTTGCAGGGTTAATATAATTATTTTATTGAAATTATAGGTGTGTCACATAAATGGAGGATTACAGGTTAAATCTTCACCTGCAAAATAAATAAATAAATAAACCATATAAATTGTAAGAGTGCAAATATATTTGTTAGGGGTGTATAAAGCTCAAATGGTGGTGATATTGAGCTTATTCTTCATGTTTTGTCCATCAAATAATAAAATATTATTGACAAAAACAAAACAATATAGAAAAAAGAAAACAACATGTGCATGGCTACACAATTGAAGCGATGATGTTTTGTGGCAATTTCCTACACTTTTTTTTTTACAAAAATATTTAAAATAACTTGTCATTTTACAAAAAAAAAAATATTTTAAATAATCACCTATATTCCTTTTTTATTTGTTTAGAAATAATAGAATTGAAATATTTAAAATATTAAAATTTGGTCTATTAAATATTTATTTAAATTATACATTAAAATATAAAAAATGAAACGTTAAAAATTTCACAAAGGATGATTCAAATGGAAAAATAGTATTGCTTATTATACTTCTTTTATATATTAAAAAAAAATTAGAATGGGTAGAATATACATGTATAAGATTAGGGATAAAAATAAATAAGTAAAGCTTTAAAAGATTTGAGTCTAATCTACGATAAATTTAAAAGGATTGAGTCTGATCTACGGTCTATTATAAATCCTATTTTTAGGTTTGGTCTGACCTTTTTAAAAGTCTAACCAAACATAAAAATATATTTAATAATTTATTTCTTACTAAGATTTTCAATTAACCTATATTATTAAAAAAAAAATTAGTTCGACTCAAACTCAACAAACTTTTATTTTTCTGAAATTCTCCTCAAATCTCCCCTTATAATATGCCCTTTGATATAAATCATTATTGTTTAATTATTTATTTTTAAATATTAAGATCACAACATTTTATATGGCAACATACTAATTAAACATTGAATTGATGTCTGATTTTGGTTTATGATAACAATTAATTGTGGTCGAAATTTATTCTTAACAATCGAAAATTGATAAAAGTACAACACAAATTCAATATTGCACCATATTTTCTTTTGCATGGTCAAAATCAAAACTAATACAAATTGAGTTTATTTTTATAAAAAAAATTTCATCTAGTTCAAGTATCTTTATTGACATTCCGAAAGATATTCAACATATCCTCATAAATGAAATTCTTTAAGCTTTTTATGGTAAATAATTTTGCATAAATAAATTAGATTTTTGATATTGACCACTCACAAATTATAGTCTATTTATTCAATACCACTGCAAGAAAATTGACATTTAAACATCATTTAGGCAATCATGTTAAAAACCATATCATAAACATTAAAATGTTTATTATCATCAACAATAAATTATTTTTTTATAAATTAGATTATTTTTAAAACTAAAACATAAAAGATCAACTACAAACTACAGATGAAACAGATAAAGGGAAAGAATGCGTGGTAGCATACTTGAAGAAAATAACACCTCCATTAGAGATAGGGTTTCCACCATTAACTAAACAATCATTATTGTCGAGACGTTTGAAGATGTTTGGATTGATAAGTGTCGCAGAACTAAACATGCCACATGCAACATGAACGTTAGAGATGACACAACCAGTAACACATGTATTTACAATCTCAACTGTGTATGTTGGAATACCACTTGGAAGTGGGGCAGTTGGAGATTGATTTATTTGGATATCAGACTTGTCGCACTTTTCATCAAGATGTAAAGATACACCCGCTGCATAAGAGGATAAAAAAGTAAAAATAAAAAACATCAATTAATTATTTATTTATTATATTTTAAATTAATTAATTTATTTATTTATGGTTATGATAATACTATTTATATTTTTGGAGCTTTTGTCATTAATGCATAAAAATAAAAACTTTACTTTTATTATATATTCAAATGAAAGATTCAAATAGGGAACAAGTTAATAATTTTATTAACTTTTTTACTATAAATATTTTAAGTAACACTGTTTTATTTTTAAAAAAAAGCTATAAACTAAGTTTTATAATTTATTTCATCATTTTGTTGATGAATTGTACACAAGATAAATTTTGTATTAGTCCGTTAGTAAAGACATAGTTATTCACATGTTAATCGGTATCAATTAATTGATAATTATATAATTATTATCAATTTAAAAATAAAATAAAATATTTGCACTGATGCATAAAAATTATAATTTGACTACTTTAATTTGTATGGATGAATTTTTTTCCATTATCGTAGAACTTAATCCAAATATTAAATTAATGACAATGATTAGTATAAACGATTATAAATATACACTTCTTTTAGGGTATATATTCAATAACTAAAATATTAGTTTAACTAAATAACAAATATGCAAAAACAAATGATAAGACAAGACAATGTGACACATATAAAAACGACAAAATATATTCACTTTGTTCCTATATTTAATCAATTCATATACAAATAAAATTAATAAAATTATTATATCAACCATATTAAAAAAAAACTTCAACAAAATTTTTTACATTTTTAATAGATATTATACAACTTTACAATGTAAATAATTTATTATGACATGAAAATTTTCATGACATAAATTGTTATATAAAATATAAATATAAAAAATATTATCAAATTTTTTTACATTTATATAAAATTATGAACTAATATAATATAATATAAAAAAAATAAGAGAAACAATGTTAACAAATATCTCACCGGTAAAAATATAAAAAAAAAACATGTTTAGATAATCTAATTATTTAATTTAGTTGATAATCATGCAAAATCATATAAAAACGACATTTGACTTTTTCGTCTTTAAAAATCATAACTAAATATTTGATTAAAAAATACTTAAAAACTTAATGAAAACTCACCTGTTTTAAAATTCATTGCCCTCACATTAGTAGAGATCAAGCCAACCAAAAAACCGAAGATCACAAAAGTCATGTTAGAAACCATTTTTCTTAATATACTCAAATTATAATCAACTTTAAGTTGTGACAAAAGAAATAAAATAACTATTGGTAACGTACTTGTATACAAGATATATATATAAGAATATCAATAAGCATTAATTTTGAATTTTAATCATGTAAAAGGAAATATGGTGCAATATTATATTTGTGTTGTATTTTTATCAATTTTCGATTGTTGAGAATAAATTTTGAACAAAATCAATTGTTATCATAAACCAAAATCAGACATCAATACAATGTGTAATTATTATGTTGTCATATAAAATGATGTAATCTTAATATCCAAAAATAAGCAATGAAATAATAATGACTTATATCAAAGAGCATATTATAAGGGGAGATTTGAGGGAAATATATATATATATATATATATATATATATATATATATATATATATATATATATATATATATATATATATATATATATATATATATATATATATATATATATATATATATATATATATATATATATAAAGCTTTTTAAAATAACATAGATAAATAGAAAATCTTAATAAAAAATAAATTTTTAAATATGTTTTTATGTCCGGTTAGATTTTTAAAAAGGTTAGATCAGACCTAAAAAGAGAGTTTATAATAGATTGTAGATTAGACTCAGTCCTTTTAAATTTCTCATAGATTAGACTCTACCCTTTTAAAACTTTACCTAACTTATTTTTATCCTTAATCTTATACATACATATTCTATCTACTCTAAATTATTTTTAATATATAAAACAAGTATAATATGCAATACTAATTTTTCATTTGAATCATCCTTTCTGAAAAATTGTATGTTTCTTTTTTTATATTTTAATGTATAATATATATAGATATTTAATTGATCAAATTTTAATATTTTAAATATTTCAATTCCATTATTTCTAAACAAATAAAAAAGGAATGTAGGTGATTATTAATTTATTTTTTTGTAAAATTAGAAGTTATTTTAAATATTTTATTTTAGAAAAATGGTTTTAAGATTAATTTATTATTATTATTATTATTATTATTATTATTATTATTATTATTATTATTATTATTATTATTATTATTATTATTTGATAATGGAGAGGGTTAAAAAGGCCATAAACACAACAAACTACAAACAAAAAATACGGGGATAAGTTTCTTCTAACAATTCAACAAAGAATGAAGGAAAAGCTTCTATAAGACAACTATCATACAATCTTGTTTATATATTATAATGGAGATTAAGAGTGTATTTGATTCAAAGTAGATGGAGAAGACGGAAGGTGAGGGATAAAATGTGTTTGGTTCAATTTTTAAGAGGGGGGAGAGCGAAATTCTGAAATTTTTTTTTGAATAACCATGTATTAAAAAAAATCGCAAATAACCACGTTTCGAAAAAAATTACGCAAATAACCATGTTTCAGATGACTCCCCAAAGGACGAGCCATCTCACTTGGCGCCTACACCCATTATTTAAGGGGAGGCGCCATCTCACTTAGCGCCTAGATCTTGGCAGAGATGTTTCCTCAGTTGAATTACGGACGAGCTCCTAAATCTCGACGAAGATGTTTTCTTAGTTGAATTACGGACAAGCTCCTAAATCTCAGTAGAGATGTTCCTCAGTTGAATTACGGACGAGTTCCTAAATCTCATCGAAGATGTTTTCTCAGTTAAATTACAGATAAGCTCCTAAATCTCAGTAGAGATATTCCTCAGTTGAATTACGGACGAGTTCCTAAATCTCAGCGAAGATGTTTTCTTAGTTGAATTACGGACAAGCTCCTAAATCTCAGCAGAGATGTTTCCTCAGTTGAATTACGGACGAGCTCCTAAATCTCAGCAGAGATGTTTTCTCAGTTGAATTACGGACGAGTTCCTAAATCTCGACAAAGATGTTTTCTCAGTTGAATTTCGGACGAGCTCCTAAATCTCAGCAGAGATGTTTTCTCAGTTGAATTACAGACGAGTTCCTAAATCTCAACAAAGTTGTCACCTCAGTTGAATTACGGACGAGTTCCTAAATCTCAACAGAGTTATTTCCTCAATTGAATTACGGACAAGTTCCTAAATCTCGACGAAGATGTTTTCTCAGTTGAATTACGGACGAGCTCCTAAATCTCAGCAGAAATGTGTCCTCAGTTGAATTACGGACGAGTTCCTAAATCTCAGTAGAGTTATTTCCTCAGTTGAATTACGGACGAGTTCCTAAATCTCAGCAAAATTGTCACCTCAGTTGAATTACGGACGAGTTCCTAAATCTCAGTAAAATTGTCACCTCAGTTGAATTACGGACGAGTTCCTAAATCTCAGCAAAGTTGTTTCCTTAGTTGAATTACGGACGAGTTCCTAAATCTCAGCAAAGTTGTTCCTTAGTTGAATTACGGACGAGTTCCTAAATCTCAGCAAGATGTTACCCCAATTGAATTACGGACGAGTTCCAAAATCTCAGCAAAAATATATCCTCCGTTGAGTACGGACGATCGAAGTTCCTAAATATCAGCAGAGATGATTCCTCAGTTGAGTACGGACGATCGAAGTTCCTAAATATCGACAGAGACGACCCACCAGCAGAATAACGGACGCCGAAGCTCCTAAATTTCTATTTCTCTCAACAAAGATCAGACTTCCCCAGCGGATTTTTCCTCAAATAACAAGTATACAAGCTCTCGCTAAGGAATATCTTATGCGATTGACACTCCTTCAGATGGCATCTTTAAGCCCATCTCCCGTCAGCAATTTCCAAATGGAATCTGTAAGCCCATTCCTGACATCGCGAGACAATTACCACGTCATGTAAGTGCAAATTTCTGGGCACTTTAGTGTTCAATCAACTTCCACCTTCAGATTACGAAAGGCACGAAAGCCAATCTACATCCTCAGGTTTAAGAAGATTGAACAGGGGCAGCTGTTGTACCCCAAAATTTTCCCTCCCACGTTTCTCAAAAACATTTCAAGAAAGATCCTCAAGTTGCTCAAGGTAGTCCAAGGGTTGGCCAGACAAGCTCTCTCCTAAGGCAGTCAACCTCAAACTAGGGTTTCATGTTGCATCAAGATACTTGAGTCCAAGTGATCCCAAGTGCTCACCAATGTCATAATATGTTCTCAAGATCATCCATGTCAAGTTTCAAGCCTTGCAGAAGAAGTTTGCTCAGTCAATTGCTCAAAGGTCCAAAAATCGACTATGCTAGGGCAAAAGTCAACTGTGACCCATATACAGTCAAACTTCAAGATTTTTTTGTCAAGATTCTCATTTTGAAGAATATTTCATCATTTGATCAAGGGTTGATCATGATTCATCAAGGATTGCTCATAATTCATCAAGATTCAAAAGTTGCTAAATTAGGGTTTTACAGGAAAAGTCAACTCAACTTTGACGAAGCATAACTTTCTCATACTTTATGAGAAATGACCCATCCAAATCTCATTTTTAATAGGATGCAATTCCCTACAATCCATCTTCAGCTCCCAAGTTCAAAATATGAACTCATAAGAAGTTATGAATTTGGACATTATAGGTCATTTTGAAAAGTCAACAAAAACACCTTTTTTGTCAAAGCTTCATACATGAGCATGGAATATCAAAATGAGATGAGACCAAAAGGTTTGCTTAGAGGACATCTCAAGATTTCTAAAGTCAAAGAACACCTCCAAGTAGTCAAAAATGAGGAAGTTATGCATTGTTGAAGTTGACCTTTTTTGCAAAATTGCCAAAAGTCAACTATGTCCAAAACTTCAAATTTTGCCAAATGGGCCCATTCTTTTTCACTTGTTTTGAGTTGGCAACATAGACCACGTGCTCTAGCCCTTTCCATTTGTCCATGTCTTATTTTTATTAACTATTTTGATTTTTATTTGAATTAATTGGATTTAAATCAAATAAAATCCAAAAGCATTGATAACAAGGATTTTGTGATCATTTCTGGTCTTATTACACAGCTAGGATCAATCAAACTCGTATTAAGGCATATGTGTACAAAGAGATTGAATTTGGACCAATTTTGGAAAGTTTTAAAGGAGAATCAAATCAAATATCAAAAGCATTGATGGAGAAGGATTTGGACACAATAAACAACCCTAATGCATTATTTGATACATAAGGAGGCGAGGCAGATCAAAAGAAAGGTTGGAAACAGGTGCTAGGGAGAAATAAAAATCTGAAAAATACCAAGAAAAGTGTGAGTTCGGAATCACCATTAGAGGCAGTTTCAAGACTTTTTGACGATCTCAGTCACTTCCAGGGAGTCTCCACAACCTAAAGCTATCAAGAACAAGCCCGTTCTGGTCCCTACACACGCTGTAAGTCGTTCATAACCTTGCTCTGTTCTTGAATTCGCATCTTGCAATTTAAGCATTATTGATCTGAATTAATGGCATATTCTTAACCTATGAAGCATTTGCAAACTTTTGGCATTACCCAATTGCATTTTAATGGTCTATAACGAAATCCACCATTGTTAGGGTTTCGGACTTTGGTTTAGGGCTTTTTATTTCAGGAACAATTAGCCTTCATAATGGGCATGGTTGTGATCAGGAGGACGAGACGAATCTAACCATGGTGTTAGATTCCATTTACATGGCTTGTGGAAGGTTTTGAGAATGCTTGGTTTGTAGCAACAAACATTTGTCCGTGGTTATAGGTATTTCAGGTTTTAGCCACAAAGAGAGGAAAGGGATGAATGTGTGTCACTCCCCCATAGGCTTATTCAAATCTGGCGCGTTTTTTGTTACAATTATCCAATAACTTTTTTTTTCTCATATTATATTTGTTTCTTGGCATATGTATAAAAACAACCAACAGCCCAGCTGGTTACAAGCCATTGGAAATTGCCTTCAAGACCTGGGTTCGAATCCCAAGTCCCCCTATTTCTCTATATTATTTTCTTACAGGTAATCCAATGCGCGTGGAAGCCTAATGTTCACCATATGCCTTTAGCATCAAGCGTGCAAGATGGCCAGATGGCCAAATCTGGTGGCCATCATTGAGGGTGCACCACAAGCCAGTCAAACGCAACGCATATGATCAAAAAAGTCAATGTGGATCACAGCACAATTGGGCCCAGAAAACTGCTATTCACACCCCTAATTTCAGGCCCATTTCTCATCTCTTTTATTTATTCTATTTAATTTATTTGCAATTTATTTTATTAACCAAAAATAATTTTCTTTTTTATAAAAAATCACAAAAATATTTTTATGTCCAAATAAATTTAGAATTTTATTTTTCATCAATAAATATTAATTAAATTAATTAGATTATTAATGTTAGATAATTTTAATCTATTTTTGTAAATAATTAAAATCAATTAGAATCAATAGGTTTTTATTACTAATTTAATTATTTTATTTCTTTTCCTAAAATAACAAAAATCCAAAAAATATGACATTTAATTTTTTTTTCCATCAATTAATTTAATTAACTAATTAATTTAGCATTTAATTTTAGGACTTAATTTCTTTTCTTAAAAAAATATTAAAAACAACAAAAAAACATTTTCTTTTAATTAGGAGGGTCAAAACCCTAGTTTCGCATTCGATTCAATTTTCTCGCGCATTTTATTTTATCCAATTATTGTATCTTCTCCCGGTTTGTAATAATTTTTAATTAGGACATTTATTTATTTTTACCGCTTTTAAATATTAAAGGGTTTGTTTTTGGCGATGTAAATACCCGACTTGTAATAGCGTAGTTTAAATTCCGCACTTTAATTTCTGCAAATATTCAACTGTTAGATGTTTGATAATAGGGTTTGCATGACAAGAATGTATGGCTAAATTTAAAACAGTTAGATCACCCTAAACATGTGCAAAGATAAATAACTGAAATCAACACACTCGCACATGCGCACTCCTAGGGTACACCCCACTTGGTTGCCTTCGGTAACGGTCATTGAGTATAGGTTGTTTTAGAGGTCGCCCTCTTGTCTAAAAGATCATAGTTGCCTCGGAAAGATTGCCTCGAATATTGTTGCCTCAGATAAATGATCTAAGATATTACGGTTACCACTAAGGCGTCCTAACATTGCTTTAGTGACCGTATGTCCCTCTTTCGAATTGACCCTCAAAACTCCAACGATGATGCTACCTACTCACTAATAGTGGGATGGCATTGTCTAAAGGAGACAAACATAGAACGATTCTTTTTTCGAGTAGGTAGATTAGTTCTTAAGTGCTTGCTCAAATAAAACAAAACGTTTTCACACTTACAATTTTACGAACAAGTTTTCAAAAACACTTCATTACACTCTTGAGGATAGAAGCAAGAGTTAAATCGAAGTTAAAACAAAAACTTTTCAAAACCCACAAACACAAAGAAAACAATTTTGAAAACAATGAGCAAGTACCTAAGAGCCCATGGAAAACCATGGATAGAAAGGGTGCTAATACCTTCCCTTTCTATAATCTACCCCCCGTACTCAAAAATATCTCAAAAAAGGAATTTTTTTGTGCTTTTTTCCTTTTCTTGTTGGATAAAATAAAAGTCGGTGGCGACTCTTGCTTACCGCGACATTTTGCGAAAACCAACACAAAACACAAACCAGCATTCTGAAAACAGTCAATTCTTCCACCGTATCACACCATCGAGCAGGAAAGAAGTCATCGACAAACTTGTTCAGGACGCCATAAGCTTCCTCGTCCTCAGCACTCATACGCCCAGCAGGAGTGTGGTAGTATCCAGGACCATGGTCGTAATGGCCCGAACACCAGTGAATGGGAATCTAGAGACTCGCCTGATCTCGGGATTAACCTCAGCGTCCAAACACGGTTCCTCATCCTCATCCACCACAGTGGCCGGTTCGAATAGTGAATCTACGGTCGTCTAGGTAGACGGTTGCAAAATATACCACTTGTCCTTAAAATCTTGCACGAAATCCATATACATCCTAAACAATCTCTTCGACTACTTAAGGGACACCCAACTGTGCTTCCCTCCTCAGGACTGCCATTGTAAGTGAAAAACCCTGAAGAACAGGGGAATTGTCGCCCCAATCCTCAGGAAGCGACAAGTGAGCTCGAATGCCCAGAGAAAGTGTAAATGATTGTACCAGAAATTTTGAAATTCTTTGTAAAAATCTTACTTTTTGGAAAATGTCCGACATAAACGTGAAATTTTCGATATCGTCCTGGGATTTTTCAAATTTGCACAGCGTACAAGTGAATTTTGAAAAGTACTTGAAAAACTTGCAGGGTTAATATAATTATTTTATTGAAATTATAGATGTGTCACATAAATGGAGGATGACAGGTTAAATCTTCACCTGCAAAATAAATAAATAAATAAACCATATAAATTGTAAGAGTGCAAATATATTTGTTAAGGGTGTATAAAGCTCAAATGGTGGTGATATTGAGCTTATTCTTCATGTTTTGTCCATCAAATAATAAAATATTATTGACAAAAACAAAACAATATAGAAAAAAGAAAACAACATGTGCATGGCTACACAATTGATGTGCATGGCTACACAATTGAAGCGATGATGTTTTGTGGCAATTTCCTACACTTTTTTTTTTACAAAAATATTTAAAATAACTTGTCATTTTACAAAAAAAAAAAATATTTTAAATAATCACCTATATTCCTTTTTTATTTGTTTAGAAATAATAGAATTGAAATATTTAAAATATTAAAATTTGGTCTATTAAATATTTATTTAAATTATACATTAAAATATAAAAAATGAAACGTTAAAAATTTCACAAAGGATGATTCAAATGGAAAAATAGTATTGCTTATTATACTTCTTTTATATATTAAAAAAAATTAGAATGGGTAGAATATACATGTATAAGATTAGGGGTAAAAATAAATAAGTAAAGCTTTAAAAGATTTGAGTCTAATCTACGATAAATTTAAAAGGATTGAGTCTGATCTACGGTCTATTATAAATCCTATTTTTAGGTTTGGTCTGACCTTTTTAAAAGTCTAACCAAACATAAAAATATATTTAATAATTTATTTCTTACTAAGATTTTCAATTAACCTATATTATTAAAAAAAAAATTAGTTCGACTCAAACTCAACAAACTTTTATTTTTCTGAAATTCTCCTCAAATCTCCCCTTATAATATGCCCTTTGATATAAATCATTATTGTTTAATTATTTATTTTTAAATATTAAGATCACAACATTTTATATGGCAACATACTAATTAAACATTGAATTGATGTCTGATTTTGGTTTATGATAACAATTAATTGTGGTCGAAATTTATTCTTAACAATCGAAAATTGATAAAAGTACAACACAAATTCAATATTGCACCATATTTTCTTTTGCATGGTCAAAATCAAAACTAATACAAATTGAGTTTATTTTTATAAAAAAATTTTCATCTAGTTCAAGTATCTTTATTGACATTCCGAAAGATATTCAACATATCCTCATAAATGAAATTCTTTAAGCTTTTTATGGTAAATAATTTTGCATAAATAAATTAGATTTTTGATATTGACCACTCACAAATTATAGTCTATTTATTCAATACCACTGCAAGAAAATTGACATTTAAACATCATTTAGGCAATCATGTTAAAAACCATATCATAAACATTAAAATGTTTATTATCATCAACAATAAATTATTTTTTTATAAATTAGATTATTTTTAAAACTAAAACATAAAAGATCAACTACAAACTACAGATGAAACAGATAAAGGGAAAGAATGCGTGGTAGCATACTTGAAGAAAATAACACCTCCATTAGAGATAGGGTTTCCACCATTAACTAAACAATCATTATTGTCGAGACGTTTGAAGATGTTTGGATTGATAAGTGTCGCAGAACTAAACATGCCACATGCAACATGAACGTTAGAGATGACACAACCAGTAACACATGTATTTACAATCTCAACTGTGTATGTTGGAATACCACTTGGAAGTGGGGCAGTTGGAGATTGATTTATTTGGATATCAGACTTGTCGCACTTTTCATCAAGATGTAAAGATACACCCGCTGCATAAGAGGATAAAAAAGTAAAAATAAAAAACATCAATTAATTATTTATTTATTATATTTTAAATTAATTAATTTATTTATTTATGGTTATGATAATACTATTTATATTTTTGGAGCTTTTGTCATTAATGCATAAAAATAAAAACTTTACTTTTATTATATATTCAAATGAAAGATTCAAATAGGGAACAAGTTAATAATTTTATTAACTTTTTTACTATAAATATTTTAAGTAACACTGTTTTATTTTTAAAAAAAAAGCTATAAACTAAGTTTTATAATTTATTTCATCATTTTGTTGATGAATTGTACACAAGATAAATTTTGTATTAGTCCGTTAGTAAAGACATAGTTATTCACATGTTAATCGGTATCAATTAATTGATAATTATATAATTATTATCAATTTAAAAATAAAATAAAATATTTGCACTGATGCATAAAAATTATAATTTGACTACTTTAATTTGTATGGATGAATTTTTTTCCATTATCGTAGAACTTAATCCAAATATTAAATTAATGACAATGATTAGTATAAACGATTATAAATATACACTTCTTTTAGGGTATATATTCAATAACTAAAATATTAGTTTAACTAAATAACAAATATGCAAAAACAAATGATAAGACAAGACAATGTGACACATATAAAAACGACAAAATATATTCACTTTGTTCCTATATTTAATCAATTCATATACAAATAAAATTAATAAAATTATTATATCAACCATATTAAAAAAAAACTTCAACAAAATTTTTTACATTTTTAATAGATATTATACAACTTTACAATGTAAATAATTTATTATGACATGAAAATTTTCATGACATAAATTGTTATATAAAATATAAATATAAAAAATATTATCAATTTTTTTTACATTTATATAAAATTATGAACTAATATAATATAATATAAAAAAAATAAGAGAAACAATGTTAACAAATATCTCACCGGTAAAAATATAAAAAAAAACATGTTTAGATAATCTAATTATTTAATTTAGTTGATAATCATGCAAAATCATATAAAAACGACATTTGACTTTTTCGTCTTTAAAAATCATAACTAAATATTTGATTAAAAAATACTTAAAAACTTAATGAAAACTCACCTGTTTTAAAATTCATTGCCCTCACATTAGTAGAGATCAAGCCAACCAAAAAATCGAAGATCACAAAAGTCATGTTAGAAACCATTTTTCTTAATATACTCAAATTATAATCAACTTTAAGTTGTGACAAAAGAAATAAAATAACTATTGGTAACGTACTTGTATACAAGATATATATAAGAATATCAATAAGCATTAATTTTGAATTTTAATCATGTAAAAGGAAATATGGTGCAATATTATATTTGTGTTGTATTTTTATCAATTTTCGATTGTTGAGAATAAATTTTGAACAAAATCAATTGTTATCATAAACCAAAATCAGACATCAATACAATGTGTAATTATTATGTTGTCATATAAAATGATGTAATCTTAATATCCAAAAATAAGCAATGAAATAATAATGACTTATATCAAAGAGCATATTATAAGGGGAGATTTGAGGGAAATATATATATATATATATATATATATATATATATATATATATATATATATATATATATATATATATATATATATATATATATATATATATATATATATATATATATATATATATATATATATATATATATATATATATATATATATATATATATATATATATATATATATAAAGCTTTTTAAAATAACATAGATAAATAGAAAATCTTAATAAAAAATAAATTTTTAAATATGTTTTTATGTCCGGTTAGATTTTTAAAAAGGTTAGATCAGACCTAAAAAGAGAGTGTATAATAGATTGTAGATTAGACTCAGTCCTTTTAAATTTCTCATAGATTAGACTCTACCCTTTTAAAACTTTACCTAACTTATTTTTATCCTTAATCTTATACATACATATTCTATCTACTCTAAATTATTTTTAATATATAAAACAAGTATAATATGCAATACTAATTTTTCATTTGAATCATCCTTTCTGAAAAATTGTATGTTTCTTTTTTTATATTTTAATGTATAGTATATATAGATATTTAATTGATCAAATTTTAATATTTTAAATATTTCAATTCCATTATTTCTAAACAAATAAAAAAGGAATGTAGGTGATTATTAATTTATTTTTTTGTAAAATTAGAAGTTATTTTAAATATTTTATTTTAGAAAAATGGTTTTAAGATTAATTTATTATTATTATTATTATTATTATTATTATTATTATTATTATTATTATTATTATTATTATTATTATTATTTGATAATGGAGAGGGTTAAAAAGGCCATAAACACAACAAACTACAAACAAAAAATACGGGGATAAGTTTCTTCTAACAATTCAACAAAGAATGAAGGAAAAGCTTCTATAAGACAACTATCATACAATCTTGTTTATATATTATAATGGAGATTAAGAGTGTATTTGATTCAAAGTAGATGGAGAAGACGGAAGGTGAGGGATAAAATGTGTTTGGTTCAATTTTTAAGAGGGGGGAGAGCGAAATTCTGAAATTTTTTTTTGAATAACCATGTATTAAAAAAAATCGCAAATAACCACGTTTCAAAAAAAATTACGCAAATAACCATGTTTCAGATGACTCCCCAAATGAGGAGCCATCTCACTTGGCGCCTACACCCATTATTTAAGGGGAGGCGCCATCTCACTTAGCGCCTAGGTGCTTAGGGCATGCCCTAAGCCAAGTGAGATGGCGCCTTAGTGCAATTCTAGGATAAATTTCGCGTTTTTTTTTTCAGTCTGGTGCGTTTCATATTCGATACAGGATCAACAGAATTGACTTTTTATTTTAAAAAATGATTACACCCATATGTATTACATTAAAAAAACAGATAAAAAAACAAATAAATTAGTGATCCCCCGGAACCCGGTAATGACCTCCGGTTCTACATCCCCGTCCTCGCCTTTCCCGTGCTGGGTGTCGTCGCGTTTCCTGCTGTGGCAGGGTCTATGGCCCAGCGAAGTCAATGCGTTCCAGATCCATGAAATCAGTCAGATCTCCATATCTAGAAGATCCGCTTTGGTACAGTCGGTTACCCATACCCTCAAAGTTTGGTCGTGTTGGCGGTGGATGGGGTTCCATAGTGGGTCTGTAGCATTGATCGTCTGAGTACGAGGGGTAGAAAGGAAATGGGTCTTGGGGTGTTTGGTATTGAGGATGTTGGGTGGTTTGGTGATACTGAGGTTGATGGTAAGTTGGGTCGGTTGGTTCATAATCTTCCGACATTCCCAGATCAGGGATAAGGCTGGATGTTGAGGGGCCCATATTGGGATATACAGAAGACTGAAATTGTGTGTGGGGTATGCGGGTGTGTTGGTATTGTGATTGGTATTGCGGTTGAGTGTGAGGCATATTGGGGTATTGGTACTCAGGTGGTGATTGTGGTTGGTTGTGGGGCATTTGGGTGTAATTGTGTTGTGGTGGGGACTGTGGTTGGGTGTTTGTGGGTCTGGTTCGTCTGGGAGGTTGGTGGGAGGTTGATGTGTGTTGGGTTTGTTGTTGGAGAAACGAGGGATGTGCCCATTGTGTTCGTGGGTCAATCAAATACCTTGGATGAGACACGTGTATTTCAGGGTTACTAATCGACCTGTACCAAGATAAATACTGACCCGTGTGTCACATATTACCATGATTGAGGAAAACCGGGAATTGCAAGACATGTCGGTGACGCCTCTGCCACATCTTACACCATTCTGGAGCAAAGTCTTTCCAGTTGGTAAGACCCCACTGGGCGTCAACCCTTTTGAGATGCCACGGGGACAACCAAGTCGAATCACTTGGTATCTCTTGATGCATTCTGAACTGCATCTTTACACGGTCGCTGTGGTGCATCTCCACAACATTGAACCGTATGATTGTAGTCTTGGCGCTCCAAATTGCTGCATCCTCGGGGTTTGGTTCATGGCCCAAACCCAAATATGGTCTCCAGACAAACAGCGGAAAAAATTAAATCAGGTTAATGAAAACGTAATATATAAATAATTTAAATGAAGAAAAGTTTAAAGGTACGACGTACATCATCCGGGCCTAGGTGATCCAACAAATTGCGGTATAGTGCGACATTGAATCTTGGATTCTTGCCGTAATCCATACCCCTCACGCAATACCTAAAGGAAATGAAAAACATTTTATTTTTAGCATATATTTGGTGAAGAGATGAATAGTAATAAATGATATAACTTGATGACTTACTTTGTTGCGTACGGGAAAACGAAAGTGTTGTTGTTGACGGGGTTTAAGGACTCCATCCTCCACCAACCCCAGGCTTGTAGTAAAAAAGCGCAGCCATAAAATGTACATTTTTCCTTGACTGCATTTTTGCACAAGGAACTGTATAGGTGGGCTAAAACTGCAGAACCCCAACTATACTTTCTTGTTTTTTCAAAATCTCTAAGTAAATGTAAATACATAAAATTTACACTATTTCCCGTACTTTCGGGAAATAAAAAGGTTCTAAATAGTATCATTAGATAAGTTCTGGCTTTTACTACCCTGTCTTGCTCGGAGGAATTTTTGTTTAATTCCAAACTTGTATAATTATTTTTAAGCTCAGTGAGCAGTATACCCTGACCTCTCGCACCACCACCTTCAACCATATCCCTGCCCAACAATTCTTCACACTGAGAATTGGCTTGTTGAACCGACCCGTTAACGGCCTTGCCGTCGACAGGGAGACCCAGTAACATGTACACATCCTCTAGTGTGACGGTACATTCACCTATTGGTAGGTGAAATGTATGAGTCTCGGGTCTCCACCTTTCCAACATTGCAAGAATGAACTTCGAATCAATTGTGCAGTTAGAGATCTTTATAACATGTCTGAAACCTGCGTATTCCAGATATGGTACGATAAATGGGTCGGGAGCCAGGTAGTTGTGAGATCAGATTCTGAATCTTTTGGTATCCTGAGTTAATAATGTAAAAGGTGTAAGATTAAGTAAGATGAACAAAGCATTACCTGAAGTATAAAAAATGTATAACCAAAATAGAAACATACAAATGCGGCAATGTAGTCCCTTGTGCCTATGTGAGAATTGCCCATTGTGAGAAGAGCCATTGTTGAAAATGCCTGAGATTATGAAAGACTTAGAAAGTGTAAGAGATTATGAAAGGCTTTGTAGCAGAGAGTGAGACGATTGTGGGTGTGAGAGAAGTATGTTATGCTCTGTATTTATAGGCAAAAAAATTTCATAGAGTAAGTGAGGTGGTAGCTGGTGCATGCATGCATGATACGTGTCACTCTTGCAGAGTAGGCGCAGCTAGGTGGCAGCCTTGGAGTGTTACATCTCTGCATGCATGTAACACGATTGGACATTAAGGGAGGTGCCATTGGACTTGGCGAAAGAGTACAAAAATGAAAGGTGTCGCCATCCCCATAGGCGAATAAGAGGTGTCATGGATTGCAGAGTAGGCGCAGGCTAGGTGACAGCCTTGGGGATGCCATGCCTGAATGCATGTAACACTATTGGAGGTGATGGGAGGAGACTTACATGTTACAGTGTAGGTGCAGACTAGGCGCAGGCTAGGTGGCAGCCTTGGAGTGTTACATCTCTGCATGCATGTAACACGATTAGACATTAAGGGAGGCCCCATTGGACTTGGCGAAAGAGTATAAAAATGAAAGGTGTCGCCATCCCCATTGGAGAATAAGAGGTGTCATGGGTTGTAGAGTAGGCGCAGGCTAGGTGACAGCCTTGGGGATGCCATGCCTGAATGCATGTAACACTATTGGAGGTGATGGGAGGAGACTTACATGTTACACTGTAGGTGCAGACTAGGCGCAGGCTAGGTGGCAGCCTTGGGGGTTACATATCTGCATGCATGTAACACGATTGGACATTAAGGGAGGCGCCATTGGACTTGGTGAAAGAGTACAAAAATGAAAGGTGTCGCCATCTCCATTGGCGAATAAGAGGTGTCATGGGTTGCAGAGTAGGCGCAGGCTAGGTGACAGCCTTGGGGATCCCATGCCTGAATGCATGTAACACTATTGGAGGTGATGGGAGGAGACTTACATGTTACAGTGTAGGTGCAGACTAGGCGCAGGCTAGGTGGAAGCCTTGGGGGTTACATCCTTACTTAATTCAAATTCAGTATGACCTATTTAGTCTTACATTTATCAAAACACTGATTCACTTAATCTATCAAACCTTTCAACCTTCATACAATCAAACCTTCAAACCTTCAAACAATCAAACATACAAACCTTTGAATAACTCATAAACCTCAAACATTCCAACCTTCAAACCTTCCAACCTTCAAACCATCATACAATCAAACCTTCAAACCTTCAAACAATCAAACATACAAACCTTCGAATAACTCATACACTTCAAACATTCCAACCTTCAAACCTTCAAACAACCCTACGCAATGGCCTCTGCACCCCAATATGTCATCAATGCACATTTCAACGGTGAGACATACATTTGTCCCACCTCTGGGTTTTTGTTTAGAGACACACACAACATTCGGTTTCTTTTAAACGGGAAAGCCAATTTCTCATACTTCAAAAAACGATTGGAGGCCAAACTTGGACGAGGCCTGGTGACACAGATATTTTATCAGAATCCAGTTTTTTTTTTGAAACAACCAAATAATATTTTACAAGGTTGAGGTTCAAGATGAAGAGGATCTTCAGAATATGTTTTCCAGCCATGTGTATTATGGGTACGACTCTATTGAGTTGTACATTATGCTGCGAGAGCCTCAGGTGACACAAGTGGTTGATCCTTTGGAGAACGAACAAGCAGAGGTAGATGCAGTTGATGAAGAAGAAGAAGATATCGAGTTAGAGTTTGATGAAATGGTGAATGATGATTCCGACGATGATGGCATACCTAGTATTCCTGCACACGAGATCTACACACCACCTCCGCACATGACAAACTTCAACATGGGCGGAGATGAATCATCTACTGATTTATTTTTCAATCCGTATATGCAGTCAGATGAAAACTTAAAAGAGAAGGACAAGTTTCGTAACAGAGAGGAATGCATCAGAGCCATAAAAAATTCCACATGCTCAACTCGGTCGATTTTAAGGTGGACCGTGTCAACCCAGAAAGGTACAAGATCAAGTGTGTCCACCCTGACTGTATGTTCAAGCTCACCGCATCATACATATTAAGAGGTGATTGCTGGGTCATAGGTTCCATGACTACCCACACTTGTGTAAGTTCTACCCAATCACAGGACCACCGTAAACTTAATTACAATCTCATTTGTCAAGAAATCCTACCACTGGTCAGCAACGACCCATCTTTGAAGGTGAAAACCATCATCTCCCACATCACCATGGTTTTTAACTATACTCCGTCTTACCGTAAGGCGTGGTTAGCAAAGACTAAGGCGATTGAAAAGTTGTACGGAAACTGGGAGGAGTCATACCAAGAACTTCCTCGCTACCTAAATGCACTCAAGACTTATTCTCCGGGTACTGTTTACGTTCTGGAAACAGTGCCAGCGTACACCCAAGATGGTAGTCAACTAAACAGAAACAGAATATTCAGTCGAGTGTTTTGGGCATTTCAACCTTGCATCACAGGGTCTGCATCATGCAAACCAATTATACAAATTGATGGGACTTGGTTGTATGGGAAATACAAAGGCACGCTACTGATGCCAGTTGCACAAGATGGCAACAACAACATTTTCCCAATTGCCTTTGCCCTAGTCGAGGGGGAGACCGGTGGTGCTTGGAGATTTTTTTTGAAAAACCTGCGAACACACGTGGCTCCTCAACCAGATCTCTGTTTGATCTCAGACAGACATGCCTCCATTGAAAGTGCCTACAATAATCCTGCAAACGGTTGGCATGACCCTCCTTCTACGCATGTCTATTGCATTAGGCATATTGTCCAGAATTTCACGAGGGAGATCAAGGACAAAACACTAAGGAAAGCGGTTATGAATGCGGGATATGCATTGACACAACCCACATTCAAATATTACCGCAACGAGATCCGTTTGTCAAATCCGGAAGCCGGTAGGTGGATCGACAATATCCGGTGGAAAAATGGACTAGGTCATACGACAATGGCCAAGAATGGGGGCACATGACAAAGAATCTTATTGAATCGATGAATGGGGTATTCAAAGGCATACGAAACCTCTCGATCACTGCATTGGTAAAATCTATGTATTTTAGGATGGCTTCGTTGTTTGCAAAAAGAGGTGAAATGTGGAATGCGGTGTTGCAATCTGGACAACTATAGAGTGAAAGTTGCATGAGTACATTAAGGCAGAAAGTGCCAAAACCAACACTCATATGGTTATACGGTTTGACCAACACAGCCACAACTTCATTGTGAAATAAACAATTGACCACAATGAAGGTCTGCCAAGACAAGAATATAGGGTCATATTACCTTCTCGTTGGTGCGATTGTGGCAAGTTTCAAGCCTTTCGTATGCCTTGCTCTCATGTCATTACCACTTGTGCTTATACCCATCAAGACGCGCTACAACTTCTGTCACACATTTACAAATCTGAAACGTTGCTCAACGTTTACAACAACAGCTTTCCTTTGGTAGCAAAACCAGATTATTGGCCTGCATACGACGGTGAAATACTGTGGCACAATGACTAAATGCGAAGGAACGAGAAGGGTCGTCCCAAAAGTAAGCGCATCACAACCGAAATGGAAGAACTTGACAAGCTGGAAAGAAAGTGTGGTTTATTCCATCAGGTCGGACACAATCGCAAAAATTGTCTGAATCGGGCGTCTGCCTCGACCACATAAAAATTGTAATACATAAAATCTTTCCTTAATTATGTTGTAAACATTAGGGTTTTTCGTTAACAGTATTTGCTACAATAAATATTGCGCGTACAAGAAAAAAAACATGATATTCCGTCTACGAAATTACAACTCTTAAAACAATTTCATCTGACCCATGCATCATCAACATTACGTCGCTGTCTGTTTTGACTTCCTCCAACCATACAATAGGTCTTCCTGTCGCATGTGAGGTTGTTGTTCGTCTTCGCCGGATCCTTCAAATTTTCCCCCCTCCGCAATGTCTCCATCAAGCCATCGCATCAACTCCCTCTTCAGACGCTCCAGGGAGTGAATGTGCCAGAATTTCATTTTCATCGCAGGTTTCATGGCGGAGAAGATAACATAACCATCTCTGGTAAAAATCATGGGCGATGTCATGACGCAAATAACAGAGTAAAAAAAATAAAACAGTGCGAGAAAGTGTGAGAAATGACGGAGAAACGGATGAATTATTTATAAAAACAGCATTTTGCCCTAGTTTTGCCCTAGGAGACAAGTGAGATGGCGCCTCTCACTTTTAAAGTGCATGCGCCATCTCCCTTAGCTAAAAGAGAGAGGAGGCGCCAAGTGAGATGGCGCCTAGGGCAAAACCCTAGGTGGAGGCGCCAAGTGAGATGGCTCCTCCTTTGGGGAGTCATCTGAAACATGGTTATTTGCGTATTTTTCCCGAAACGCGGTTATTTGCGAATTTTTTTTAATACCTGGTTATTGCAAAAAAAAATTCCGAAATTCCTCCAAATCACATTTTTGCGTCTCCAAATGGGAGGAATTTAGAGGAGAGGGGAGAGAAAATAATTTTTTATATTTAATAAATTAACATATTTACTAAAATATCTTCAAATTTATTTTAGCACTTTAAATTATTATTTTCTTTCATGTTTCTGCTTCTTTTTTGTGTGATTTTTCTCTATAGTTTTCATCAATTTATTATAATTATTATTCACTTTCAAATTATTTTAAATTTTTATTTAATATAAATTATAATCATTACAATTATTTTGATTTTTTATCATTTTTATTATTATGTATATTTATATTAGTTTTTTTTTCTAAATTTTGTTATGTATTCTATTATATTTTTTCTATAAAACTTTAAACCATTAATTTTTTTAATTATATTGTAATATCTATAATAATTAATAGTAATAATTTAATTTATATACTAAAAATTATTATCAACACATAGTTTATTTTGTATCGAGAGTTATAATACAAATCAAGTGTATTTGATTTTTTTAATGTTTTGTAGTAAGTTGTGACTTTTTAATCCCTCAATATTACATATTTTATTTTGAAAAAACTATGCATGAATTTTTTACCTTTGAATGTTATATAACTAATATAAAATTATAAGGATAAAAATGTAAATTAATAATAAAATCTCTTCCCTTCCCTAGTGAACCAAACATGTTTTTAATCAAAATCTCTCACTTCTCCTCCTCTTCCTTCATTTGAACCAAACATATATATAATTAAAAAAATTTATCCCCTCCCCTCCCCTTCCATTCCCTCCATTAAAATTATTCTCCTTCCCTCCCCCTCATTTGAACCAAACGAATCCTAAGATTAGCTAATGCATCAATACTCATATTAGATTTTTTAAAGACACACTTCACTCTAACCTCTCAATCTTTATTGAGCAGCAACCTCACATTATTTAAGGAGACCTTGCCTAATTTTATGATAGAAATGTTCTTGTTGATCACATGATAGACCATCTTATTGTCTATTTGAAGAATAATTTTCATTTATCCTCGACCATACGCCAATTGGAGACCAAGATAGATTGCTTTCAATTGTGCATCAACAATTGAAGTCGGTCACATGTTTTAAGAAAATCCGCCACACCACTGACACTGAGGATTCCCCTAAATGCATGCAAGTTCCTTTTTACTGCTTCATCATTGTTAACAGCTAATCAGTCATCATGACAAGAGATTCAGTTGATGAGCTTTGTACCCCTAAAATGAATATTATGTGTAAGAATTGTATTATCTTTGTAGATTGTTGTTCTTCTGATTTCATTCAAAAAACATAACGATACTATATATTCATCATTATCTTGGCCACCTTATCATCAATAGGGGTTGCTTTTATCTCGACCACCTCATCGGCCACCTCATTCTCAACAGGTATTGCATCTGTCTGGCCACCTCAATCGGGTCGATAATAGTCTGACCCTGCACCTCCTAAGTATGAACAACCTCAATATCAACTATAGACTGCTTGTCTAATCTAACCGCTTGGCGTCGGTTGCTACGGGGTGGGCAGAACTGCACCTGCTCAGCCATATATTGTCAATGAGAACCATTTTAAATTACTCGTTCAACCTGTAGTTGGGAAGACTCTGCCACAACCGTCCTATCCTGGACTTTCGCTCTATCCATGGTCTTGTATGCAATGCTATCGTCCTTTCCCTTGGTCTTCACTGTAAAATGAAAAAACACATAAAACCAGTGAACTATCGCAAATTTAGAAATTTCCTATGTATCAGAAGAAATTTTGAATTTTTCGGTACAATTTTCAAAATTAACTACGATAAATTCTGCAATTTTTGGTAAAATTCCATTTTTTTTTAACTATCAGAAATTTTGAAATTTTCGATATCAGCTATAAATAAATATCGAAAATTCTAAAATTCCCTATATAAATGAATGCAAAAATCCCGAAACTTCTGAAATTCTCTGTAAAAATGTAAATGATTGTACCAGAAATTTTGAAATTCATAGTAAAAATCTTACTTTTTGGAAAATGTCCGACATAAATGTGAAATTTTCAATATTGTCCTGAGATTTTTCAAATTTGCGCATCATATGAGTGAATTTTGAAAAATACTTGAAAACTTTGCAAGATTAATATAATTATTTTATTGAAATTATAGGTGTGTCACATAAATGAAGAATGACAGGTTAATCCTCACCTATAAAATAAATAAAAAAAACCATATAAATTATAAGAGTGCAAGTATATTTGTTAGGGGTGCATAAGGCTCGAATGGTGGTGATATTGAGCTTATTCTTCATGTTTTGTCCATCAAATAATAAAATATTATTGACAAAAACAAAACAATATAGAAAAAAGAAAACAACATGTGTATGGCTACACAATTGAAGCGATGATGTTCTGTGGCAATTTCCTACACTTTTTTTACAAAAATATTTAAAATAACTTCTCATTTTACAAATTTTTTTTTTTAAATAATCACCTATATTCCTTTTTTATTTGTTTAGAAATAATGGAATTAAAATATTTAAAATATTAAAATTTGATCTATTAAATATTTATTTAAATTATACATTAAAATATAAAAAAGGAAACGTAAAAAATTTCACAAAGGATGATTCAAATGGAAAAATATTATTGCTTATTATACTTCTTTTATATATTAAAAAAAAAATTAGAGTGTGTAGAATATGCATGTATAAGATTAGGGTTAAAAATAAGTTAGTAAAGCCTTAAAAGTTTTGAGTCTAATCTACGATAAATTTAAAAGGATTGAGTCTGATCTACAGTCTATTATAAATTCTATTTTTCGGTTTAGTCTGACCTTTTTAAAAGTCTACTCCAACATAAAAATATATTTAATAATTTATTTTTTACTAAGGTTTTCAATTAATCTATATTATTAAAAAAAAATTAGTTCGACTCAAATTCAACAAACTTTTATTTTTCTGAAATTCCCCTCAAATCTCCCCTTATAATATGCTCTTTGATATAAATCATTATTGTTTAATTATTTATTTTTAAATATTAAGATCACAACATTTTATATGGCAACATACTAATTATACATTGTATTGATGTCTGATTTTGGTTTATGATAACAATTAATTGTGGTAGAAATTTATTCTTAACAATCTAAAATTGATAAAAATACAACACAAATTCAATATTGGGCCATATTTCCTTTTGCATGGTCAAAATCAAAATTAATGCTTATTGATATTCTTTTATATATATATATATATATATATATATATATATATATATATATATATATATATATATATATATATATATATATATATATATATATATATATATATATATAAAAGTACGTTACTGATAATTATTTTATTTCTTTTGTCACAACTTAAAGTTAATTATAATTTGAGTATATTGAGAAAAATTGTTTCTCACATGACTTTTGTGATCTTGATCCTCTTGGTTGGCTTGATCTCTACTAATGTGATAGCAATGAATTTTGAAAAGGTCTGTTTTCATTAAGTTTTAATATATTTTTTAATCAAATATTTAGTTAAGATTTTTAAAGATGAAAAAGTAAAATGTCATCTTTATATGATTTTGCACGGTTATCTACTAAATTAAATAATTAGATTAACGAGACATGTTTTTTTATTTTTTTCAGTAAAATATTTGTTAACATTGTTTCTCTTGTTTTTTTATATTATATTTATATTACTTCATAATTTTATATAGATATAAAAAATTTTGATAATATTTTTTGTATTTACATTATATATAATAATTTTGATAATATTTTTTGTATTTACATTATCTGATAATAGACTAGGTTTTTCTGATGCAGACTTAACTCCCGCAAGAAGGAATCGTAATAAGGCATTGCATGTCTTTATTGAGTCTAAGGGCACTAATTTATCCCATGTGTTGGTAGACACGGATTCCTCATTGAACGTATTGCTGAAAGCTATTTTGAACAAACTTGACTATGAAGAAATTGTTCTAAAACTCAGTGACATTGTGGTGAGAGCTTTTAAGGGTTCGAAGAGAACGGTGCATGGAGAGGTGGATCTTCCGATCAAAGTGGATTCCTAGGTCTTCGAATCTACTTTCTATGTGATGGATATTCGTCCATCCTATTCTTGTTTGCTGGATCGTCCTTGGATTCACGGGCCAGGTACTGTTACTTCTATCTTACACCAGAAGTTGAAGTATCCCACGAGGGGAAGAAGAATAAATGGTGAGTCATCTGAACTCTTTTAAGTATGTCGAGGTGGATAGTGAATTTGTCGACACTCCTTTCCAGACCTTTGAAGTCGTTTCTCAGACACCTCAGTTGATAAAGCTACATCTGTTGTTCCTAAGACTCCATCAAAAATGGCTTTCCTGAAAGACGATAGGGTTGTGGTTGAAGAAGGTGGTTGCACTATTTGGGGACAGCTTCCCGATATTCTTTACAAATTAGATAAATTTGGTTTGGGTTTCACTTCTCAAGCTCATAGGGATGTCCGTCGTGTTCGTGCCAGTTCTAGGAGACCGTCATTCTGCATCAATAGTAATGGAGTTCACAATAATCATGTTTGTGATGGTTTTGTCGAGTTGGTGTCACACATGTTTGTCACGTGTAATTTAGCTAGCACTGATTGGTATAAGATTTTTACTTGGTTGAGTTAGTATTTGGTCCTTCCTAAGGACCCTAATATCCTCTTCGAGACTTTTCTTTCCTTGGGAGATAAGGCGAGATCTAGGGGGTATTGCTGCTAAACTAACATTTTTTTTGTAGGGTGGACCAAAGTTTTAGGTTCATTTCTCAAATAATGTGCGTCCGCCCCATATTGTTTTTTTTTAATTCTAAAATTCTTTCAAAGACATAGTAGCTTGTGTGACTTAGTCCCCATGCCATATCTAATACTATCATTGTTGAAGGTAATGATAATCCGATTTCACCTTTTTTTTCCTTCAAGGAGTTCAAAGATTCTATCTTTCTTTATGCAATCTAATGAGTAGCACAACCAGATGATGAAGTGAGTGGTGATATGTAATATTCAAAAAAAAATTATATAAATGATTGATTTTATAAAAATAGATAAAATCATAAATTTAAACAGTAGAAATATAAAAAAAAAAAGATATACACTTTGTTCCTATATTTAATCAATTCATATACAAATAAAATTAATAAAATTATTATATCAACCATATTAAAAGAAAACTTCAACAAATAATTTTACATTTTTAATAGATATTATACAACTTTACAATGTAAATAATTTATTATGACATGAAAATTTTCATGATATAAATTTTTATATAAAATGTGAATATATAAAATGTTATCAAATTTTTTTATATTTATATAAAATTGTGAATTAATATAAATATAATATAAAAAAATAAGAGAAACAATGTTAAATAAAATAAAAACATGTCTAAGTAATCTAATTATTTAATTTAGTTGATAATCGTGCAAAATCATATAAAAATGACATTTTACTTTTTTATCTTTAAAAATCTTAACTTAATATTTGATTAAAAAATACTTAAAAACTTAATGAAAATTCACCTGTTTTAAAATTCATTACTATTACATTAATAGAGATCAAGCCAACCAAAAAACTGAAGATCACAAAAATCATGTTAGAAATCATTTTTCTTAATATACTCAAATTATAATCAACTTTAAGTTGGGACAAAAGAAATAAAATAACTATTAGTAACGTACTTATATACAAGATATATTTAAGAATATCAATAAGCATTAATTTTGAATTTTAATCATATAAAAGGAAATATGGTACAATATTAAATTTGTGTTGTATTTTTATCAATTTTCGATTGTTAAGAATAAATTTCGAACAAAATTAATTGTTATTATAAATCAAAATCAGACATCAATACAATGTGTAATTACTATGTTGTCATATAAAATGATGTAATCTTAATATCCAAAAATAAATAATGAAATAATAATGACTTATATCAAAGAGTATATTATAAGGTAAGATTTGAGGGGAATTTGATATATATATATATATATAAGCTTTTTTAAATAACATAGATAAATAGAAAACCTTAATAAAAATTAAAATTTTAAATATGTTTTTATGTCTGGTTAGATTTTTAAAAATGTTAGATTAGACCTAAAAAGAGAGTCTATAATAAGTTGTAGATTAGACTCAAACCTTTTATATTTATCGTAGTTCAGACTCAACCCTTTTAAAGCTTTACCTAACTTATTTTTATCCTTAATCTTATATATACATATTCTACCTGCTCTAAACTATTTTTAATATATAAAACAAGTATAATAAGCAATACTATTTTTCCATTTGAATCATCCTTTGTGAAAAAATTTATGTTTCTTTTTTTATATTTTAATGTATAATATAAATAAATATTTAATAGATCAAAAATTAATATTTTAAATATTTTAATTCCATTATTTCTAAACAAATAAAAAAGAAATGTAGGTTATTATTAAAAAAAAAAATTTGGTAAAATTAAAAGTTATTTTAAATATTTTCTTTTATAAAAATGGTTTTAAGATGAATTTATTATTATTATTATTATTATTATTATTATTATTATTATTATTATTATTATTATTATTTGATAATGGAGAGGGTTAAAAAGACCATAAACACAACAAACTACAAACAAAAAATACTGGGATTAGTTTCTTCTAACAAATCAATGAAGAATGAAGGAAAAGTTTATATAAGACAACTAACATACAATCTTGTTTATGTATTATAATGGAGATTAAGAGTGTTCTTGGTTTGAAGTAGATGGAGAAGACGAGGATTTTTTTTTTGGAATAACCATGTTTAAAAAAAAAAATCGCAAATAACCATGTTTCAGATGACTCCCCAAAGGAGGAGCCATCTCACTTTGCGCCTCCACTAAGCATTATGCCCTAGGCGCCATCTCAGTTGGCGCCTCCTCTCCTTTTTTACCAAGTGAGATGACGCATGTACTTTAAAAGTGAGAGGAGGCGCCATCTCACTTGGTTCCTAGGGTAAAATGTTGTTTTTATAAATAATTCATATGTTTCTCCGTCATTTCTCACACTTTCTGGCACTGTTTTCTTATTTTTTTACTCTATTATTTGCGTCATGACATCACCCATAATTTTTACCAGAGATGGTTACGTTATCTTCTCCACCACGAAACCTCTGATAAAAATGACATTCTGGCACATTCACTCCATGGAGCGTCTGAAGCGGGAGTTGATGCGATGGCTAGATGGAGATATCGTGGAGGGGGGGAAATTAGAAGGATCCAGCGAAGACGAACAACAACCTCACTTGCGACAGGAAGACCTAATGTTTGGTTGGAGGAAGTCAAAACAGACAGCGACGTAATGTTGATGATGCATGGGTCAAATGATATTGTTTTAACAGTTGTAATTTCGTAGACGGATTATCGTGTTTTTTTATTATTCGCGCAATGTTTATTGTAACAAATACTGTTAACGAAAAACCCTAATGTTTACAAGATAATAAAGGAAAGATTTTATATAATACAATTTTTATGTGGTTGAGGCAGTAGCCCGATTCGGACAATTTTTGCGATTGTGTCCAACCTGACGACATAAAACACACTTTCTTTCCAGCTTGTCAAGGGAGTCCATTTCGGTTGTGATGCACTTACTTTTAGGACGACCCTTTTTATTCCTTCGCATTTGGTCATTATTCCATACTATTTCACCGTCGTATTCAGGCCAATAATCTGGTTTTGCTACCAAAGGGAAGCTGTTGTTGTAAACATTGAGCAACATTTCAGATTTGTAAATGTGTGACAGAAGTTGTAGCATGTCTTGATGAGTATAGGCACACGCGGCAATGACATGAGAGCAAGGCATACGAAAGGATTGAAACTTGCCACAATCGCACCAACGAGAAGGTAGTACAACCCTATATTCTTGTCTTGGCAGGCCCTCGTTGTGGTTGATTGTCTCTTTGACAATGAAGTTGTGGCTGAGTCGGTCAAACCGTATAATCATATGGGTGTTGGATTTGGCACTTTCAACCTTAATGTACTTCATGCAGCTTTCACTCCATAGTTGTCCAGATTGCAATACTACATTCCATATTTCACCTCTTCTGGCAAACAACGAAGCCATCCTAAAATATGTTGATTTTACCAAAGCAGTGACCGGGAGGTTTCGTATGCCTTTGAATACCCCATTCATCGATTCAATTAGATTTGTTGTCATATGGCCCCATCTTTGGCCATTGTCGTATGACCTAGTCCATTTTTCTACCGGAATATTGTTGATCCACCTACCGGCTTCCGGATTTGACAAATGGATCTCGTTGCGATAATATTTAAACGTAGGTTGTGTCAATGCATATCCCGCATTCATAAACGCTTTCCTAAGTGTTTTGTCTTTGATCTCCCTCGTGAAATTTTGAACGATATATCTAACGCAATAGACATGCATAGAAGGAGGGTCATGCCAACCGTTTGCAAGATTATTGTATGCACTTTCAATGGATGCATGTCTATCCGAGATCAAATAGAGATCTGGTTGAGGAGCCACGTGTGTTCGTGGATTTTTGAGAAAAAGCACCTCAGTACCAATACCCCCATATGCCTCACACCCAACCGCAATTTCAATCACAATACCAACACACCCGCATACCCCATACACAATTTCAGTCTTCTGCATATCCCAATATGGGCCCCTCAACATCCAACCTTAGCCCTGATCTGGGAATGTCAGAAGATTATGAACCAACTGACCCAACTTACCATCAACCACAATATCACCAAACCACCCAACATCCTCAATACCAATCACCCAAGATCCATTTCCTTTCTACCCCCCGTACTCAGACGACCAGTGCTACCGACCAACCATGGAACCCCACCCACCGCCAACACGACCAAACTTTGAGAGTATGGGTAACCGACTGTACCAAAGCGGATCTTCTAGATATGGAGATCTGACTGATTTCAAGGATCCGGAATGCATTGACTTCGCTTGGCCATCGACCCTGCCACAACAGGAAACGCGACGAAACCCAGCACGGGAAAGGCGAGGACAGGGATGCGGAACCGGGGGTCATTATCGGGTTCCGGGGGACCACTGATTAATCTATTTTTTTTAAAGTAATACTTCTGTGTGTAATCATATTTTGTAAATAAAAAGTCAATTTTGTTGATCCTATATCGAATACGTAACGCACCGTATTGAAAAAAAAACGCAAAAATTGCCCGAGCAAATGCACTAAGGCGCCATCTAACTTGGCTTAGGGAAAGCCCTAAGCACCTAGGCGCCAAGTGAGATGGCGCCTCCCCTTAAAAAGTAGGTGTAGCTGCCAAGTGAGATGGCTCCTCTTTGGGGAGTCATCTGAAATATGGTTATTTGCGTATTTTTTTCAGAAACATGGTTATTTGCGATTTTTTTTAAAAATATGGTTATTCCAAAAAAAATTCGAAGACGGGAGGTGAGGGGATAAATTGTGTTTGATTCAATTTTTAGGAGGGGAAGGGAGTAAAATCCCTCAAAATCACATTTTTTGGGTCCCCAAATCGGAGGGATTTAGAGGAGAGGGGAGAGAAAATAAATTTCTATATTTAATAAATTAACATATTTACTAAAATATCCTCAATTTTATTTTAGTACTTTAAATTATTATTTTCTTTCATGTTTCTCCTTCTTTTTTGTGTGATTTTTCTCTATTGTTTTCATCAACTTATTATAATTATTCTTCACCTTCAAATATTTTTTTTATTTAATATAAATTATAATCACTGTAATTATTTTTATTTTTTATCATTTTTATTTTTATGTATATTTATATTAGTTTTTTTTTCAAATTTTGTTATGTATTCTATTATATTTTTTCTATAAAACTTTACATCATTCATTTTTGTAATTATATTGTAATATCTATAATATTTAATAGTAATCATTTAATTTATATACTAAAAATTGTTATCAACATATAATTTAGTTTGTGTCCAGAGTTATAATACAAATCATGTGTATTTGATTTTTTTTAATATTATGTAGTAAGCTGTGACTTTTTAATCCCTCAATGTTACATATTTTATTTTTAAAAAAATATGCATGAATTTTTTACCTTTGAATGTTATATCTCTAATATAAAATTATAAGGATAAAAATGTAAATTATTAATAAAATCTCTCCCCTCCCCTCGTGAACCAAACATGTTTTTAATCAAAATCTCTCACTTCCCCTCCTTTCCCTTCATTTGAACCAAACATATATATAATTTAAAAAAATCTATCCCCTCCCCTCCACTTCCATTCCCTCCATTAAAATCATTCTCCTTCCCCCCCCCCCCCCCCCCCCCCCCCCCCCCCCCTCATTTAAACCAAACGAATCCTAAGATTAGCTAATGCATTAACACTCATATTAGTTTTTCTAAAGATAGGCTTCACTCTAACCTCTCAATCTTTATTGAGCAGCAGCCTCACATTATTTAGGGAGACCTTGCCTAATTTTATGATAGAAGGGTTCTTATTGATCACATGATACACCATCTTATTGTCTATTTGAAGAATAATTTTCATATAACCTCGATCATACACCAATTGGAGACCAAGATAGATTGCTTTTAATTGTGCACCAACAACTGAAGTCAGTCGCATGTTTTGAGAAAATCTGCCATACCACTGACCCTGAGGATTCTCCCAAATGCATGCAAGTTCCTTTTTACTACTTCATCCATGTTAATAGCTAATCAATCATCATGATGAGGGATTCAACTGATGAGCTTTGTACCCCTAAAATGAACATTATGTCTAAGAGTTGTATTGTCTTTGTAGATTATTGTTCTTCCGATTTTATTCAAAAAACATAGTAGTACGATGTATTCATCATTATCTTGGCCACCTTATCATCAATAGGGGTCGCTTCTATCTCGACCACTTCATTAGCCACCTCATTTGAAACAGGTACCGCATCTGTCTGACCACCTCAGTCGGGTTGATAGTAGTCTGACCTTGCACCTCCTAAGCATGAATAACCTCAATATCATCTATAGACTGCTTGTCTAATATAATTTCTCGACATCGGTTGCTACGGGGTGGGATGAACTACACCTGCTCAACCATATATATTCGATGAGAACCATTTTGAACTACTCGTTCAACCTGTAGTTGGAAAGACTCTGCCTCAACTGTCCTATCCTGGACTGCCGCTCTATTTGTGGTCTTGTATGCAATGGTATCATCCTTTCCCTTGGTCTTCACTGCAAAATGAAAAAACCCATAAAACCAGTGAACTATCACAAATTTAGAAATTTCCTATGTATCACCAGAAATTTTGAAATTTTCGATACAGTTTTCAAAATTAATTACTGTAAATTCTGCAATTTACGGTAAAATTCCATTTTTTGAACTATCAGAAATTATGAAATTTCTGATACCAGGCTATAAATAAATATCGAAAGTTCTAGAATTCCCGATATAAATGAATGCAAAAATACCGGAATTTATGAAATTCTCTGTAAAAATGTAAATGATTGTACCAGAAATTTTGAAATTCATGGTAAAAAACTTACTTTTTAGAAAATGTCCGACATAAATGTGAAAATTTCAATATCGTCCCGAGATTTTCCAAATTTGCGCAACGTATGAGTGGATTTTGAAAAATGCTTGAAAAACTTGCAAGATTAATATAATTATTTTATTGAATTTATAGGTGTGTCACATATAAATGGAGGATGACAAGTTAAATCCTCGCCTGCAAAATAAATAAATAAAATCATACAAATTGTAAGAGTGCAAATATATTTGTTAGGGGTGCATAAGACTAAAATGGTGGTGACATTAGGCTTATTTTTCATGTTTTGTCCATCAAATAATAAAACATTATTGACAAAAACCAAACAACATAGAAAGAAGAAAACAACATGTGTATGGCTACACAATTGAAGTGATGATGAATTGTGGCAATTTCTTATGCTTGAAAAAAATTTCATGATATAAATTGTTGTATATAATGTAAATACAAAAAATATTATCAAATTTTTTTATATCTATATAAAATTATGAAGTAATATAAATATAATATAAAAAAAATAAGAGAAACAATGTTAACAAATATTTTACTGGTAAAAATAAAAAACATGTCTCGTTAATCTAATTATTTAGTTTAGTTGATAATCGTGAAAAATCATATAAATATGACATTTTACTATTTCATCTTTAAAAATCTTAACTAAATATTTGATTAAAAAAAACATAAAAACTTAATGAAAACTGATCTGGACTGGGCCAACGCTTGCCTCACCGTTGAGGAGGCCCAATTCAACAGCCTTGCATAAGACCCAAAGACAAGCAGCCCAAGTTGGGGATCATTTGGAAACTCACCACATGTCCGTTGGGGAACATGACTCATGTGTTCGTATCATTGTCATCATAATTGCCATTCGAGAATCACGGGTCCAACACATGTTCTCTCAGAACAGTTGACCAGGGGGGAGGCCACGTGCTGGACTTCATACACACGCAAGCCCTGACCCTCTTCATTGTTAGGCTTCATTGTGGCCAAGTATTGATTCTTTAACTCACATACTCTCATACTTGTAAGTGTTTGTTGGCAGCAATTTTGGTAAAACACTGACTTGATAATATTTTGCTAAATGTCTTGACATTTTAAGCAAACTGGTTTTGAATGATGTCAAAGCAGATGTCTTGACATCTGCCTCCTGATCTGAACGGGAATTAATATTTGTTTCCAATATTTTGTTTCCTGTTTTTATGCGCGCCATTATTCAGGATTTATGACTCATAGCTTGCGAAAAATATGGAGGAATATTTTTCTATTTGCATTATCCTTATGGATTATATCTTGGCCTGTTTTCATGGAAATATTCAAGGGATTGGAGTATTTGTTTTTCAGCCCAAGCCTACTGTTGCGCCTTTATAAGGACTTGGATCCTTATTCGTTTGACTGCAACTTTTGAAGAAGAAGATATTCTTTCTATTTTAGAAGTCTAAGTCTTTTTAATTGTAATACACTCTAATTATGAGTTTAATACTTGAGTTGTAATTTGAGTTGTTAATTGAGCATCATTCATAAGCTTTTAAGTATTGAATGATTGAAGTCTTTAAAACTTAATAACTATGTTGTTCTTCATTGTTAGTGATTGAAGGGATTTTAGGAGGGCCTCATACCTAGGTGTGTCTTAGGCAGAAGTATAGCACGGGTAGTGTTTAAGTGATTAGATTGTAAACTGGTTATTTACTGAGGGTCTATAAATTGATGTTATTTAGTGGACTTGTCCCTGGCTTGGTAGCCCCGAGAGTAGGTGTTGTTGTACATCGAACTGGGTTAAAAATCCCTTGTGTTAATATTGTTGCATTTTATATTGTCCTCAGATATTTGTGTCGTGATATCTCTTTCGACATCACATATCTGATACCAGAATTTCAATTGGTATCAGAGCAGCCATCCTGCTCTATATTTGGGTGAGATATAGGGAAGATACTTTCTGGTACTATGGACAAGGAAGGAGGATTTGTGAGCAAACCACCTATTCTAAATGGAAGCAATTATGACTATTAGAAACCACGTATGGTGGCCTTTCTAAAGTCTCTAGACAACAAGGCTTGGAAAGTTGTCTTAAAAGGATGGAATAACCTTGTCAATTTGGGAGAAAATTGAGAACCTACTTCTGAGTTAAAGCCAGAAGAAGGTTTGTCTAAATAAGAGGATGAAATTGCTCTTGTAAATTCTAAAGCCTTGAATGCTATATCCAATGGAATTGACAAGAACATTTCTAGATTAATGAATGCGTGTGAAGTAGCTAAGGATGCCTGGGGGATTCTTCAATCTACCCATGAAGGCACATCCAAAGTGAAGATGTCAAGACTTCAGTTGCTCACCACCAGATTTGAAAATATGATAATTAAGGATGATGAAAGCATTAATTATTTCCATATGAACATCCTTGAGATTGCTAATGTTGTCAGTGCTTTAGGAGAAAAAATTCCAGAAGACAAATTGGTGAGAAAGATGCTTAGGTCTCTTCCCAAGAGATTTGATATGAAAGTGACTGCCATAGAAGAAGCACAAGACATTGACAAGATGAAAGTGGATGAACTTGTTGGATCACTTCAGACATTAGAATTAAGCATCAATGAAAGATCTGAAAAGAATAACAAAAGCATAGCTTTTGTAACAAATACTGAAGATGAAGAGGAGGACTATGATTTGGATACAGATGAAGGAATATCTAATGCCTTAGTTATGCTTGGAAGACAGTTTAATAAAGTGATAAAAAGGATGGATAGAAATCCAAGATCAAATGTTAAGAAAATCTCATCTGGCATCCTTAAGTCAAATGAGTTTGGAAGAAAAGGGGATGAAGAAAAATCCACTCAAGGGAAGGAAATACAGTGTCATGGATGTGAAGGTTTTGGTCACATTAGAGCTGAATGTCCTAGATATCTTAAGAAACAGAAGAAGAATCTATCTGTTACTTGGTCTTAAGAGGATTCTGATCTTGAAGAGGAATCTGCAAAGTATGTTAAAGAATTAATAGACATATATGTGTCTGATGTAGATTCTAGTGATGGTGAGCTAACCTTTGATGAGCTAGCTGCCTCGTACAAAGAACTGTGTATCAGAAGTGCAGAAGTTTCCCTAGAAGGGGAGAAACAGAAAGCACTCATAACCCAGCTGAAGGCAGAAAGGAAAGAGCATTTGAAAACTATTTCTAATCTGGAAAGTGAAGTCGCTTCTCTGAATTCAAATCTTGATAGAGTGGTTAAATATCTCAAGATGCTGAATAATGGGTCTGACACACTAGATGAAATTCTTCAAGTGGGGAGAGTGACAGGAAAAAAGAGTGGTCTAGGGTTTAATGAGAAAAAGGAACCTGTTTCAGAAGAACCTTCATCAAATTCCACTCATGCCAAGTCTAAACCAAAGATGTCGAATCAAATGTCTGAACATCATGGCAAGAAAAGACATCATGGGAAACATCATGGTAAGAAAAAATTTACTCACACCAGAAAAAAATCCCAGCCCTGGAGGTGTCATCACTGTGGAAGGTTTGGTCATATAAGACCTTTTTATTTCAAGTTGTATGGGTATCCTAAAACTACTCCTCTTCCCAAGACTGATCAAATATCTCAACATAGAAAAAAGAAGAAATAGTGGGTTCCCAAGTCTAATGTTGCTAGTTTCATAGCTCATACCTCTCTCAGAGTATCAACCAAAGATGACTGGTACTTTGACAGTGGTTGTTCTAGACACATGACAGGTGTCAAGAATCTATTGGTAGATATCAAATCTCATTCTACCAGTTATGTGACTTTTGGTGATGGAGCCAAAGGTGAAATCAAAGGAGTTGGAAATCTAGAATGTTCAAGAGTCCCAAAACATGACACTGTGTTACTTGTTAAAGGGTTAACAACTAACCTAATAAGTATAAGCCAACTATGTGATCAAGGATTCAAAGTTAACTTCACCAAGGCAGAATGTCTCGTTTACAAGGATAAGAATGAAGTTATTATGAAAGGAATCAGATCTAAAGACAACTGTTATTTATGGGTTCCCCAAGTCTTGAGCCTCTCCTCAACATGTGCTTTAGCCAAAGAAAATGAAGTTAAACCGCGACATCAAAAACTGGGACACTTGCATCTGAAAGGAATGAAAAGAATCATATCTATTGAAGTCGTGAGAGGGATTCCTAAGCTCAAGATAGAAGAAGGGAGAGTATGCGGTGAATTCAAGATTGGAAAGTAAACTAAGATTTCACATCAGAAGATCCACCATCTCACTACATCAAAAGTTTTGGAACTTCTTCATATGGACTTGATGGGACCTGTGATACGGTGGGAGAACTGACTTGAGGTTTGCGTTTGTATTCGCAAATGTTGCGGTTAGCAAGAGTCGCCACCGACTTTTTATTTTATCCTAAAGGAAAGGTTAAAAAAGCACAGCAAAAACCTTTTGAGATATTTCGTGGGTTCGGGGGGTAGATTATGAAAAGGGAAGGTATTAGCACCCTTTTCATCCATGGTTATCCATGGGCTCTTAGTTACTTGGTTTTTTAGATCACTTGCCTTGTTTTTCGATTGCTTTGAAAATGGTGTGTGTGTGTGGGTGCTTTTTGAAAATGTTTTGGAAAAAGATGCCTTGTCTTAGGCAACTAATGTATTTGACTCGTGTTTGAGTGTTTTACAAAAGTGTGAATCTTTTCGAAAAGATGTTTTCAAATGTTTTTGAGAGTTTGTTTGAAAGTGTTGTGGATTGTGGTTTTTTTGAGAATGAGGCAAGTGTTTTTTGCAAGTTTGATCTCAAGTAACTAAGAGTTTTGTCTACCCTATTGTACTCAAAGGTATTTGTCATGTTTTAACCCCTTTTAACAATTTTTGTTCTACCATTGAAATTGGTAGACAATCTTGCGTTTAGGAAGTTTATTCGGGACGGGCGCGGGTCATCGTATGGACCATGAATGCAATGATGCCAAGTGTCTTTGGCAATTTGCTTTGAAGGGACTATGATCATTCCGTTTAGGCAATATTCGAAAGCGTCATCGAGGGACTTATGATCATTTGATTTTGTTTTGCCAAAGATACTCGACGTGCAAGCATGGCCCATTTTGGAAGGCAACATGTGGGATTACCCTAGGGGGTGCAAGTGTGATTGTGTATTGATTACATGCATTTGTCTTGTATTAGGTTATCTAGCGTTTGATTTTATGTACATACAAACCCTAGGTCTAACCATGGTATAATTGGAAAACTGTAAATTGCGGAATGTAAATCTACGCTATTACAAAATAATATCCGGGAGTGGGGGTATAAATGTACAAGGGGGATGAGACTTATAGCACCCAAATAAATTACAACCAAATCGAAGTTGCAACCAAATGTAAATATCGAATATACAAATATAAGATAAAAAATGTGTATAGGGCAATGTATTGTGTAAGTGTACAAGTGTATATGTATATGAATTGTGTAATTATGTACAAGTGCGAAATGTGAAATTGAGTCGTATTAGGGTTTGACCTAGAGAAATGTTTTTAAATGAATCTTTGATTTGTATTTAGATATGCACAAAAAGAGTTCAAGTTTTAAATTAAGAATGTTTCTTTATTTGCAAAAAAAAGTATTTTGACTAAATGTTGTGAATTTGATATTAGAGAAAAATGTATTGAATTGTTATGTATGAATATGTATTTTAATTAAAAGAAGGTTTTCAATTTTAATTATATGATAAAAATGATATGTATTATTTTATATACAAATATATTTTAATGTGTATTAAGAAATATTTTCAAGTTAATTATGTATAAAAAGTATTTTGTTATTGTTATGTACAAAAGTGTATTAATTAAAAGAAGATGTTTTCAAATTTAATTATATGATAAAAGTGATATGTATTATTTTATATACAAATATCTATCTAAAAAAAGATGTTTTAACCTTATGATAAAAAATGTATTTTTAATTAAGTTAGCATTTTTTCAAAGAATAAAAAAAAAGGGTAAACATTGTTTATAAAATAAAGTTAGTATTTTACAAAGAAAAAAAAAGTAAATATTGTTTTTATAAAATAAAAAGAATGGTTAGTATTATGAAAACTGGTTAAGTGTAAAAATATTAACTTGGGCTTCAGAGGAAATGTGAATGGGTCAGGTCCATGTTAATCTTGAACGAAATTAGGGTTAGTAGTTGTTAGTTCAGTTTGGTAATGAACGTTTTAGGGTTAGCGACGGCGCGTTCGTCTTCTCCGTTCAAGCTTTCTGAGCAACTCGACTCCGGCCACCAACGTCATTCACGTACTCTCTTCCCTCCAAAGCAAAGGGCTCCACATCTTCTTGAAACAAGGTTGGCTTTTAGTTGTTATGTTCTTATCCTTTTTTCCTTTTTTACGGATTGCATGTTTTGTTTGATTTGAATTTTTGATTCTTAACTCTGTGCTATTGTGAGGTGGTGGAGAAAGAGAGGGAGGAAACTCACTACCTGATTTTGGAGATGGAGGAGAGAAGAGTGGAGGCGTTGAGGAGGCCGGAGCGGCGATTCGCTGACGAAGCTGGAAGCTTGCTTTGTTTGAATCTTTGAGCTTTCCTGGTATTTTCGCTCTTTTGCTATATTAAGGTTTTGATGATGATGTATGCTGAGGAGCCCTAATATGTTCACTTCTTTATCCCTTCTTCTGTGCCACTGTGTGTTGATTGCCTTTGAGCATGTGTATGCCTGAGTATTTGTATGCTTGAGTATGTTGCCTGAGTATTTGCTTGAGTATTGTTGCCTGAGTATTGTTGAATGGTTACTTTGAGATGCCCAGTGATGATCTCAGAGATCTGAGGGCCTAGGTTGCCTTTAGTACTTTTGTTTTCCTCTGAGCCCCTGATGCCTTGAATCGTTGTCTGGGTTATCTTTCTCTTCTTCTCTCGTTGCCTTTACTGTCTTGAACGATTTTGAACAGTTATTGCCTTGGACTGGATGCCTTTCTGAGATTTATTGCCCTTGACGCTTTTGTTGAGTTGGATGTCTTGAATATTTATTGCCTATGATGAATAAATTCTGAGGCTTAGAGGTTGGTTTGAATGTTTTGACATGCTTGAGGCAGAACTGTGGTATTAGCAGGTTTTTATGTTAGTTTGGCTTTGTGACAAGTTGATGTAGTTAGGCTTTCTTGATGGAGGTAAATGGTGTATGGACTTTTATGGTTTTGAAATTCTGTTTCTTTTCTTGACAGTAGGCAGGTTATGGCATTTTCAGATTATGGTTTTGAGATGTGTTATGTGTTTTGTATTTGCTTCAGTTTGGTGGGTTTGTTCACATGTTTCTTTGGGTTTGTGAGGCTAATGGTAAGGCAGGTGAAGGCATTTTCAGGTTTCATGCTTTGCTTGGCTGTTCAGGTTTGATAGTTTTTTGGTTATGACAGGGTATTGGTTGTATGTTGGTTTTGGATGATGTATTTGATAACTGGTTTAACAAGGTTCTCTTGTTTGGGCAGGGTGTTCTGAGTTTGTATATTTCTCTCTTCTATCCTAACCTGCTATGCTGGACTGAGCTTTGTATCTTTTTTCTCTTCTATCTCCTCTGAACTGCCTGCTGAACTGAGCTTTGTATCTCTGTGTTATATCTTTTCTGCCATCCTCTCCTAAGCCTAAACCTGCCTATGCTTCTATTATCTCTCTTTTTCTCACTCATAGTACAGTTTAGAATTTTATATGATTATTGTTGTACTATGTTCTGAAGGGGCCCTCCTTGGGAAATGATGATTTTAGATTTCTTGCATAACACATTACTGCATCTTTATCTCCAGCTTTGACAGTTTGTGTGCTGACTTTTCCTTGATATCTTGGCAAAAATCCCTTTTTGACAGCTTGGGTACTTGTGACAGCAAATGTACTTTTGAAATCTTTGATATCTTTGGCATTTTGACAGTAACTTGCCTTTTGCTTTGGATAGAAAGTTGAGATTGGATTTTTTCAGTTTAGTTAGAAGTTTGCAGTTTGAATTTTTAGAAATTATGCATTTGACATTTGCATTCATGAAAAAAAATGGAATTCTTCCCTCTTTGTGAACCGGGAGAAATCCCGTGATTTGCGGAGAGGGTCAACTGATCCCAGTCAGTGGCCCCTAATGATGAGCAATATTTTATCTGCCTTTTTTATTAACTGCTTTCTGACTTTTCTTGTTTCTTTTTGCAGATAAAAATGGAGCACCGGAGCGGAGTGAAGAATGAAGAATATTAGAAAATAGGATAGTTTTAATTTTATGTAATATTTAAATTAATGTATATTATTGTTCATAGTTTAAATTATAAACAACAATTTGTACAAATAATTCAATTATCAATAAAATCTAAATTATCCAATTAATTCTAATTTTCTTTATTGTTTATTTATTTATTTAAAATTCTTAGAATTAAAACAATTGAAAAATAGATTTCAATCATTCAATTTTTAGAATAATAAATAATTTAAATAAAAACAACATTGATCAGTTAAACCTGTCTTATTCAAAATCCAAAGCAAAGCAGCAGCTAACCCAAATGGACTGAACAAACGCAATCCTTCTTCACTGATTTGTCATAAACACTTGTGAACCCAATACTGCATACTGTATCTGACTGGCCCAATCAAAACGTACTGAATTCAAACCACTGTCTCTTTTACTGATTAAACCAAGATAACGCGAATTTTAATCCGAATCTTGGAATAAACCGCAAAGTGCTGTGGGATTTAAATTCTTCTGAGAATATGCCCATAAAACCTTAATTCCCGATTAAATGCCAAATAACGCTCGCCTGATCAAAATTGGACCAAAAATCATCCAAAACCCTGAGCCAACTGTGAAACAATCCAAAGCTCTGAAAATCAGTAAAAACCCTAATTTTGCTTGACTGTCAAGAAAAGTCCGTTTGTCCGATTCTTGAGCCAGTTTGAAAAGTCAGGAAATGTTTGAAGCTGATATTTCTTGGGGAAAAATGCGAGGGCAAATTTTGGGGTACAACAGTTGCCCCTGTTCAATCTTCTTGGACCTGAAGAGTTAGATTGGCAAGTTTGCCTTTCGCGACTTGAAGGTAAAAGGAGATTGGACACTAATGTGCCCAGAAAATTTGCGCTCGGCGATCTGATGGTGGAGGTGAATGGGCTTAAAGATGCCATTTGGTGATGGGCTTAAAGATGCCACCTGGTGCGGTAGAATTTTGTCGGGGAATGGGCTTAGAGATGCCATCTGAGAATGGGCTTACAGATGCCATTCGGTGACTGCTGGTAGGAGGATGGGCTTATAGATGCCATATGGTGATGTTGAACTGTATGTCAATGGTGAGTGGACGAGTATCAGAAGGGCATCCCTGTTTTGGAATATCTCTGAATTGGGGTCTGAACAAGCAACAGATTGACGTCCATGTCTGGAGAATCTGTAAACTATCTGAGGTTGAATAAGCAATAGAGCAGTATCCGTTGTTGGGACATGTCCGTAAACTATTTTCAAAAAATTGTGAAGAGTCTGAATAAGTCGGTAGATTGACACCCGTTGTAGGGAAGAATCCGTAAACTGTCTTCAAAGGTTGAGAAGAGTCTGAACAAATCGGTAGATTGACATCCGTTGTAGGGAAGAATCCGTAAACTGTTTCAGAAGCTGAGAAGTTGAAGAGGAACCGGTGTAAGGTTTCTGCTGATGCATCTGAATGAATCTGGAATAAGTATCAGAATGCTGCCGTGTCCGGGTCACATCTGAACTATTTCTGGATGAATCTTGGAAGTTGATCTGTGTCTGTCGACTAATCCTACCTGAAAAGGCAAAGGGTTAGTTGTATGCAATGTTATGATGCATGATGTAATGTATGTGACATCAATATTTATGAATGTGATGGATGCGCATGTAAGCTGATGAGCTAATCCTGCCGAGGATACATGAATCCGAGATGGCTGAAGGTAAAAGCATCTTGACTGCTGCCGGGGAAAATAAATCCTTGGTTGTCGCTGGGGAAGAGAATTCCTGATGACCTCTACTGGGGAGTCCCAAACTAAAAGACCCATGCTGGGGGAGGCCAGGTTGAGAATCTTCGGCTTGATGGGAAGCAACTCTGGAGACTTCACTGGGGAACTCAAGATTTGCCCTTCCAAAACTCTGTGGGGAGAAGGTTCAATGGTCTGGCTCCGCTGGGGGTACTGAAGCTTAAACTCTGAGGGGAATTGAATTCCGGAGGATTCTCTGGCTGGGGATTTTGATGAACTCCGCTGGAGATAGGAAGAATTTTGGCGAGCGCGATCCTCCGTGGTTGTTGGCTTTGAGAAGAATCTGAACAAGCGATAGGTTAACATCCGTTTACTTGGAGAACCCGTGAACTATTTTCAGAAATCTTGAAGTTGAATCAGCAATAGAGCCGCATCCGTTGTTGGGAAGCGTCCGTAAACTAATTTCAAAGGTTGCATCTGAACAAGCTGATAGATTAACATCCGTTACTTGGGAAGAATCCATAAACTGTTTTCAGAAGTCTTGAAGAGGAACCGGTGTAGGGCTTCCTGAAGATGAGCTTGTGTAAAAACTGCATCGGGTTTTGAACACTTTTGACATTCGAATGCCCCAAGTGGTGAAGAAGGAGTCTTGAATCAGATTACCCTGCATATTGAGAGATTTCTTGAAATCTTGACTGGACTGCCCCAGGTTAATTGAACTTTGAAAGATCTGTTGGACCTTGACTGGACTGCCCCAGGTTAATTAGATTGTGACATGTCATGCCCCTTTGTTGATAAGGGATTTGATGGAAGTGTTATCCTCTTGAAGTGATTTTGACTTACTGAGAGAGTTTTCGTTCCTCCGAACATTCGCTGTATGAACTTCTTCGCTGTCAAACAAAAGGGGTTAAATGCAGACAGTGATATTCGAATAATGCAAAGTTTATGTTTGTCTCGAAGTTTTTGAAAAATGCGTTTTTAGCAGAAAACTTTTCATAAGACAAGTTAACACAAGATTTGGAGCAAAGCCCTACAGGAGTCAGGATACCTTTTGTAACAGTATGCTTTCGAACTAACCCATGCTTCAATTAGGACTTTTGAAGGGTTGTAATGTGGTCTGGTTCACGGTTTAAGAAACAAAGGATAAAGGCTCAAAGTATATTTGTACCCACCCGCTCTTCGTGATGTTCTCCAACCTAAGCTCAGTTAATTGTGCGTCGCACTCTATTTTGAGTTTGGAACGACTTTTGGGCGATGGTTCACTGGTTTGAATTTGGGAGACAGTCATCATCTCCTTTTTATTTTCCAACACTTTTCATGTTGTTGAGGATTTTGTAATGACCTCACTATTTTGATTTTGATTTGTTATCCCTAACTTTTGCCTGACTGTTACCGTTTTCGGGATTACTGTCAGCGGGATGCCCCAGCTTTCTTAAGCCTCCTTGATAGGTTTTGGCTCAGTGGGCTTTTCTCTTTTGAGAGATTGACTGTCTATGTGATAGGGAACCACCCTGGTCTTTTGATTCCAAAGGAATGCTTTCTTTTTTTGATGTCGTTTGTTGTGTTACGAACCGAGAGTTTGCGACTTCAATGCGCATTTTCTTTTGAATTAACTGAGATACTACCCTGCCCCGGGTTTATATCAAAGGTTTTGATTGTTTAGAACAGGAAACTCCTACTTCTTTAGCTCGAAGGGGTTGACTAGGGATTAACTTCCTTATAACTCCAGTGTTTGGGAATTGAAAGAAATGCCTGTACATCATCAGCAAGGTCTGTTCAAAAGCATACCGTATAAGATCACGGTATTGTTTCGTCATCCTCCCTCTAAAGGCTTGCAGCTTTTTATCAAGAGTTTAAATATCATCAAGAAAAGCATAAGAGTAGTGAAACGAATGGATGAATTCAAGACAAACATATGCAATGCATTAATGAAAACAAAGTTTAACATCAACAAATAAATGTTTTGACAGCAAAAGAAATTACAACTTTGAAAAATTCAAAAAGAAGCTAAAAGTCTTTCAGTTTGAGCTTCATCACTTCGAGCGGAGAACCCTTTAACGGAAGATTTTCATCTCGCCGTCTGGCATGAATTCCAGCACCCCAATGTCGATCAGATCTTGAATCTTGTTCTTCAAGGCCCAACAGTCGTTGGTGCTGTGTCCTGGGCTGCAGGAGTGGTAAACACAGAATGCGTCGGGATTAAAGTGAGGAGAGGAGATGTTGAGCTTCTGAGGAGAGTCCTTTACGGTGAGCAAATCGACCTCCAACAGGCGCTTCAGTATGAAGAATGATGGTATTTCAGTCTCCGTAAACTGTCTTCCCGACTTTTCTTGTTTACGCCGATTGCCACGTTGACGCTGGCGAGGTTGTTGATGGGTTTGTGACCCTGAAGCTAGCAGAGGAGCTTTCCCCTTGTCTTCTTGAGTTGATGGAGGCTGAGCGGTGACTTGCTCTTCAACCTCAGATGTTTGCCCCAGTTGGTTGTTTGGAAGCAGTTGGCGGACAAGAACTCTGAGTTCCTCTTGTCTTTGGGATAAGTCTTGGATGAGAGCCATCTGGCCCACCAACTGTCCCATCACTTGGGTCCTCAGTGTTGTCAGATCAAACTGCAGCTCCGCAATCTGATCACTCCTGGAATTGTTGGAACTCCCCAGGCCTTTGGTGAGGAGAGCTTTCATTTCTTCTTGCCCCAGAGACAAGTTCAGGAACATCTCCTGCAGCCGAGCAGTCTGGTCTTGGATGTCTTTGACAGACCGTTCTAGAGCCATCTCTTGCTGAAATAAACAGCAGGAGAGTAAGGAAACCTAAAAAAGGAAAGATTGTCAAAATGAAATGCATGATATGTGGATGCATGCTTTCAAGGATCTCTCGGGGTAAACACAAGAAAAATGTTAGAGGTTGAACTTTGCTCTTGGATTGGAGATCTCTGCACCGGTGGACGTCCTTCCACGAGAATCAAGCTCACCATGTCGAATGGGTCATAGCCACTGATTCAAGTTGTTGCACTTTATCTTTGATTGGATAACTTCGTATCGGCGGATGTCTTTCCACTAGAATCAAGCTCACCATGTCGAGTGGGTCATAGCCACTGATTCAAGTTGTTGCACTTGAACTTTGACTGGATTGGTTAGAGGAGAAACCTCTTGCCCCTTGATAGACGTCTGGCTCAACGTAACCCTGCATCAACAGAACCCTCGAGATCCTTGAAATGGTTATTGAAAATGCTAAAATGCTATGGTATGATGTCATGATGTCATGTACATGTATGCACAAGCAAGTAAGTGTATATACAGGCAAATATATTCACACAAAGCACACAAGGCCTTAGGTTTAGGCTTGCATGAGGTTCAGGTACTACCCTCTTTCAGTTTGTTTGGTTAAAACCTGTCCTATCAAAAGTAACCGGGTTCTAGAGGATCTCATATCATTGGCTACCCTCAATCGGTCATAACTCCAGCATCTCAACCTTTTCTCGCGGCCGGAACCATCTCGAGAGTTTAGCCTCAATGAGTGTAGCATACTGCTACTGTTCTAATGGCCAAGTTGGTCAATTAGGGTTCTAAGGTCGGTTGGTGTTTAATGACCCCTTAGAAGACCTATATTCTCCCCGTTACAACACAAGGGATATAGGTACAGACTAAGATGCCACACCAACGTAGCCACTGCTTCACCCATGTCGGTCTACGCCGGACAGGTCCCTCACAGATTATGCTACCTAAAAAGGGTATATCCCAGATCCGGGTTAGGATCTATGAAACTCCGATGCAAAGCCCACAAATATAAAAGCAAACAAAGCAAACAATTGAAAACAAAGGTGATCTAAACCCTAAGGTTACTCCACTTTTAGAATTTTCCCCAGCAGAGTCGCCAGTTCTGTGATACGGTGGGAGAACTGACTTGAGGTTTGCGTTTGTATTCGCAAATGTTGCGGTTAGCAAGAGTCGCCACCGACTTTTTATTTTATCCTAAAGGAAAGGTTAAAAAAGCACAGCAAAAACCTTTTGAGATATTTCGTGGGTTCGGGGGGTAGATTATGAAAAGGGAAGGTATTAGCACCCTTTTCATCCATGGTTATCCATGGGCTCTTAGTTACTTGGTTTTTTAGATCACTTGCCTTGTTTTTCGATTGCTTTGAAAATGGTGTGTGTGTGTGTGGGTGCTTTTTGAAAATGTTTTGGAAAAAGATGCCTTGTCTTAGGCAACTAATGTATTTGACTCGTGTTTGAGTGTTTTACAAAAGTGTGAATCTTTTCGAAAAGATGTTTTCAAATGTTTTTGAGAGTTTGTTTGAAAGTGTTGTGGATTGTGGTTTTTTTGAGAATGAGGCAAGTGTTTTTTGCAAGTTTGATCTCAAGTAACTAAGAGTTTTGTCTACCCTATTGTACTCAAAGGTCTTTGTCATGTTTTAACCCCTTTTAACAATTTTTGTTCTACCATTGAAATTGGTAGACAATCTTGCGTTTAGGAAGTTTATTCGGGACGGGCGCGGGTCATCGTATGGACCATGAATGCAATGATGCCAAGTGTCTTTGGCAATTTGCTTTGAAGGGACTATGATAATTCCGTTTAGGCAATATTCGAAAGCGTCATCGAGGGACTTATGATCATTTGATTTTGTTTTGCCAAAGATACTCGACGTGAAAGCATGGCCCATTTTGGAAGGCAACATGTGGGATTACCCTAGGGGGTGCAAGTGTGATTGTGTATTGATTACATGCATTTGTCTTGTATTAGGTTATCTAGCGTTTGATTTTATGTACATACAAACCCTAGGTCTAACCATGGTATAATTGGAAAACTGTAAATTGCGGAATGTAAATCTACGCTATTACAAAATAATATCCGGGAGTGGGGGTATAAATGTACAAGGGGGATGAGACTTATAGCACCCAAATAAATTACAACCAAATCGAAGTCGCAACCAAATGTAAATATCGAATATACAAATATAAGATAAAAAATGTGTATAGGGCAATGTATTGTGTAAGTGTACAAGTGTATATGTATATGAATTGTGTAATTATGTACAAGTGCGAAATGTGAAATTGAGTCGTATTAGGGTTTGACCTAGAGAAATGTTTTTAAATGAATCTTTGATTTGTATTTAGATATGCACAAAAAGAGTTCAAGTTTTAAATTAAGAATGTTTCTTTATTTGCAAAAAAAAGTATTTTGACTAAATGTTGTGAATTTGATATTAGAGAAAAATGTATTGAATTGTTATGTATGAATATGTATTTTAATTAAAAGAAGGTTTTCAATTTTAATTATATGATAAAAATGATATGTATTATTTTATATACAAATATATTTTAATGTGTATTAAGAAATATTTTCAAGTTAATTATGTATAAAAAGTATTTTGTTATTGTTATGTACAAAAGTGTATTAATTAAAAGAAGATGTTTTCAAATTTAATTATATGATAAAAGTGATATGTATTATTTTATATACAAATATCTATCTAAAAAAAGATGTTTTAACCTTATGATAAAAAATGTATTTTTAATTAAGTTAGCATTTTTTCAAAGAATAAAAAAAAAGGGTAAACATTGTTTATAAAATAAAGTTAGTATTTTACAAAGAAAAAAAAAGTAAATATTGTTTTTATAAAATAAAAAGAATGGTTAGTATTATGAAAAGTGGTTAAGTGTAAAAATATTAACTTGGGCTTCAGAGGAAATGTGAATGGGTCAGGTCCATGTTAATCTTGAACGAAATTAGGGTTAGTAGTTGTTAGTTCAGTTTGGTAATGAACGTTTTAGGGTTAGCGAGGCAGCGACGGCGCGTTCGTCTTCTCCGTTCAAGCTTTCTGAGCAACTCGACTCCGGCCACCAACGTCATTCACGTACTCTCTTCCCTCCAAAGCAAAGGGCTCCACATCTTCTTGAAACAAGGTTGGCTTTTAGTTGTTATGTTCTTATCCTTTTTTCCTTTTTTACGGATTGCATGTTTTGTTTGATTTGAATTTTTGATTCTTAACTCTGTGCTATTGTGAGGTGGTGGAGAAAGAGAGGGAGGAAACTCACTACCTGATTTTGGAGATGGAGGAGAGAAGAGTGGAGGCGTTGAGGAGGCCGGAGCGGCGATTCGCTGACGAAGCTGGAAGCTTGCTTTGTTTGAATCTTTGAGCTTTCCTGGTATTTTCGCTCTTTTGCTATATTAAGGTTTTGATGATGATGTATGCTGAGGAGCCCTAATATGTTCACTTCTTTATCCCTTCTTCTGTGCCACTGTGTGTTGATTGCCTTTGAGCATGTGTATGCCTGAGTATTTGTATGCTTGAGTATGTTGCCTGAGTATTTGCTTGAGTATTGTTGCCTGAGTATTGTTGAATGGTTACTTTGAGATGCCCAGTGATGATCTCAGAGATCTGAGGGCCTAGGTTGCCTTTAGTACTTTTGTTTTCCTCTGAGCCCCTGATGCCTTGAATCGTTGTCTGGGTTATCTTTCTCTTCTTCTCTCGTTGCCTTTACTGTCTTGAACGATTTTGAACAGTTATTGCCTTGGACTGGATGCCTTTCTGAGATTTATTGCCCTTGACGCTTTTGTTGAGTTGGATGTCTTGAATATTTATTGCCTATGATGAATAAATTCTGAGGCTTAGAGGTTGGTTTGAATGTTTTGACATGCTTGAGGCAGGACTGTGGTATTAGCAGGTTTTTATGTTAGTTTGGCTTTGTGACAAGTTGATGTAGTTAGGCTTTCTTGATGGAGGTAAATGGTGTATGGACTTTTATGGTTTTGAAATTCTGTTTCTTTTCTTGACAGTAGGCAGGTTATGGCATTTTCAGATTATGGTTTTGAGATGTGTTATGTGTTTTGTATTTGCTTCAGTTTGGTGGGTTTGTTCACATGTTTCTTTGGGTTTGTGAGGCTAATGGTAAGGCAGGTGAAGGCATTTTCAGGTTTCATGCTTTGCTTGGCTGTTCAGGTTTGATAGTTTTTTGGTTATGACAGGGTATTGGTTGTATGTTGGTTTTGGATGATGTATTTGATAACTGGTTTAACAAGGTTCTCTTGTTTGGGCAGGGTGTTCTGAGTTTGTATATTTCTCTCTTCTATCCTAACCTGCTATGCTGGACTGAGCTTTGTATCTTTTTTCTCTTCTATCTCCTCTGAACTGCCTGCTGAACTGAGCTTTGTATCTCTGTGTTATATCTTTTCTGCCATCCTCTCCTAAGCCTAAACCTGCCTATGCTTCTATTATCTCTCTTTTTCTCACTCATAGTACAGTTTAGAATTTTATATGATTATTGTTGTACTATGTTCTGAAGGGGCCCTCCTTGGGAAATGATGATTTTAGATTTCTTGCATAACACATTACTGCATCTTTATCTCCAGCTTTGACAGTTTGTGTGCTGACTTTTCCTTGATATCTTGGCAAAAATCCCTTTTTGACAGCTTGGGTACTTGTGACAGCAAATGTACTTTTGAAATCTTTGATATCTTTGGCATTTTGACAGTAACTTGCCTTTTGCTTTGGATAGAAAGTTGAGATTGGATTTTTTCAGTTTAGTTAGAAGTTTGCAGTTTGAATTTTTAGAAATTATGCATTTGACATTTGCATTCATGAAAAAAAATGGAATTCTTCCCTCTTTGTGAACCGGGAGAAATCCCGTGATTTGCGGAGAGGGTCAACTGATCCCAGTCAGTGGCCCCTAATGATGAGCAATATTTTATCTGCCTTTTTTATTAACTGCTTTCTGACTTTTCTTGTTTCTTTTTGCAGATAAAAATGGAGCACCGGAGCGGAGTGAAGAATGAAGAATATTAGAAAATAGGATAGTTTTAATTTTATGTAATATTTAAATTAATGTATATTATTGTTCATAGTTTAAATTATAAACAACAATTTGTACAAATAATTCAATTATCAATAAAATCTAAATTATCCAATTAATTCTAATTTTCTTTATTGTTTATTTATTTATTTAAAATTCTTAGAATTAAAACAATTGAAAAATAGATTTCAATCATTCAATTTTTAGAATAATAAATAATTTAAATAAAAACAACATTGATCAGTTAAACCTGTCTTATTCAAAATCCAAAGCAAAGCAGCAGCTAACCCAAATGGACTGAACAAACGCAATCCTTCTTCACTGATTTGTCATAAACACTTGTGAACCCAATACTGCATACTGTATCTGACTGGCCCAATCAAAACGTACTGAATTCAAACCACTGTCTCTTTTACTGATTAAACCAAGATAACGCGAATTTTAATCCGAATCTTGGAACAAACCGCAAAGTGCTGTGGGATTTAAATTCTTCTGAGAATATGCCCATAAAACCTTAATTCCCGATTAAATGCCAAATAACGCTCGCCTGATCAAAATTGGACCAAAAATCATCCAAAACCCTGAGCCAACTGTGAAACAATCCAAAGCTCTGAAAATCAGTAAAAACCCTAATTTTGCTTGACTGTCAAGAAAAGTCCGTTTGTCCGATTCTTGAGCCAGTTTGAAAAGTCAGGAAATGTTTGAAGCTGATATTTCTTGGGGAAAAATGCGAGGGAAAATTTTGGGGTACAACAGGACCTATGCAGGTTGAAAGTCTTGGTGGAAAGAAGTATGGCTATGTTATTGTAGATGACTTCTCTACGTACACATGGATAAGTTTTATTAGAGAAAAATCATAAACTTTTGAAGTGTTTAAAGATCTCTGTCAAAAACTTCAAAGGGAAAAAGATAGTCATGTCATCAGAATCAGAAGTGATCATGGAAAGGAATTTGAGAACAATAATTTTGTTGATTTTTTCTCTTCTGAAGGAATCAGTCATGAATTTTCCTCTCCTATTACTTCTCAATAAAATGGGATTGTGGAACGCAAAAACACAACCCTTCAAGAATCTAGTTGAGCTATGATTCATGATAAGAAGTTACCCTACCACTTTTGGGCTGAAGCTATGAAGACTGCGTGTTATATCCATAACAAAGTCACTCTAAGGAAAGGCACCTCAACCACATTGTATTAAATATGGAAGGGAAGAAAATCTAATATCAAATACTTTCATATTTCTGGAAGTAAATGTTATATCTTAGCAGACTTTGAACAGAGAAGGAAGATGGATCCCAAGAGTGGTGAAGGAATATTCCTAGGTTACTCTACAAATAGCAAAGCTTACAAAGTCTTTAAGTCCAGAACCAAGGTTACGATGGAATCCATAAATGTTATTATTGATGATAGAGGATGGAATAATGAAGAAGATGTCTTAGAAAATATTGGAACATCTTTGTCTGATATTCCAATAGGATCCAATGAAAGAAGTATTGATTCTAATCCACTTCAAGAATATCCTGAACCCAATCATCTCAATAAAGGCCTTACAATTAGAACTCAGAGAGATCATCCTAATGAGCTTATCATATGAGATCTAAATAAAGGAGTTACTACTAAATTAAGAGAAGGGATATCAAACTCTTATTTTGTTTAAAAAATTGAGCCTAAGTATGTCAAAGAAGCCTTAACTAATGAATTATGAATTAATTTTATACAAGAAGAGTTAGAACAATTTAGTAGAAATAAAGTTTGGGATCTGGTTCCAAGGCCTGAAGGGACAAATGTGATTGGCACTAAATGGGTGTACAAGAATAAATTTAATGAAAATGGGGGTGGTTACTAGAAATAAGGCAAGGTTAGTTGCACAAGGATAAACTCAATTTGAAGCAGTTGATTTCAATGAAACCTTTGCTCCTGTGGCCAGACTTGAATCAATCAGACTACTCTTGGGAGTTGCTTGCATTCTGAAGTTTAAATTGTTTCAAATGGATGTAAAGAGTGCCTTCTTAAATGGCTATATGAATGAGGATGTCTATGTAGAACAAAATAAAGGATTTGTTGATCGAATCCTTCCTAACCATGTGTACAAACTGAAGAAAGCTCTGTATGGATTAAAGCAGGCTCCTAGAGCTTGGTATGAGAGATTGACATAATTTCTTGGTGAGAATGGATATACGAAAGGTGGCATAGAAAAAACTCTTTTTGTCAAGGAAGAAGAAGGGAAGATCATGATTGCACAAATTTATGTTGATGATATTGTGTTTGGTGGGATGTCAAATGAGATGGCTCAACATTTTGTCAGGAAAATGCAGTCAGAATTTGAGATGAGCCTTGTTGGTGAATTAACCTACTTTCTTGGTCTACAAGTTAAACAAATGGAAGATTCCATATTCTTATCACAGAGCAAGTATGCGAAGAATATAGTAAAGAAATTTGGGATGGAAAATTCCAGTCACAAAAGTGTAAAATCAAGCTTCTCAAATAAGCTTTTATTTTGATGAAGATAAACCATGGCTAACAAAGAAGGCAAAGATTTTGATCAAGCATCTAAGAATCTAAGGATAATATCTTCACTCAAAGCTCTCAACAACTTTAAAGGTATAATAATATTATCTACTTTGATCTTAAGATATAGATGCTCAAAAATGAAAAAGAAATGTTTAAGAATCATTACTCAAGCTTTTCAAAGATAAAATTTCACTTTTCTTCTGCATGCAATCGATTTACATCTTAGTGCAGTCGATTGCACTCTTCAAAATTCCAGATCTTTTGCTTCAGTTTCTTTGTGCAATCGATTTACATTCCTATGCAATCGATTGCATACTTAAAATTTTCAAAATGTTTGCTACTGACTTTGCATGCAATTGATTACATTGTTAGTACAATCGATTGCACTCAGTTAATTTTTGCTACTGACTTTGCATGCAATCGATTACATTGTTAATGAAATCGATTGCACTCTTAAATATTTTGAAAAAATAGCTATTAAAAACCTTGTGTAATCGATTTACACCAAGGGTGCAATCGATTTCACACTGCACGAATTTGAAAAATAACAGCTTTGTTCATGCCTTTTGATCATGCCTTTTCATTACATTTTTTCACTCAAACGTGGCATTTGTTTATGATACATTTCCAGATCTTCATGATGTTTCAAAAGGGTGTTATGAACATATAAATATTCAATTTCAAATCCAGATCTAACACCTTCTTTCATAAATATTTTATGAACTTTCAAAATACAAACTCAAGCATTCTTCATTTTCATGCATAAGTTTTCTGCACATTTTCATACTTTAAACAGAAAACTTTGAGAAAATATATCTTGAGTCTTTGTACAATATTATTATTTAAAGAAGAATATTATACATTATCAAATCACTCTTAGTGATCAATATTATTCTACTCACTCAAACTCACAAATTGATATTTACTTACTTATTTTCCAGGATTGTTGGAATTAAGTTTAAGTGTTTTTGTTGAAATCTTGTCTTTCCAAAGTTGTTGGATACAAGTGTAGTTACATTGAGAGGATTGTTCTCATAGGTAACTTAGTGAAAATCCAAGAGGATTGTTCTTGGTCCCAGAGGATTGTTCTTGGTTTGGTTGGTACTTCTTGTTTAAGTTTGCCATAATAAGGAAATCTCTTTCATGTTGAAAGGGGACTGGAGTACTCTTGGATTGTGAGGGGAACCAGGATATATCGCCCGTGTCTCTTTATTTTTCTGCATTTTTAAGCTTTCCTAAACTCACTTATAACCAGAAAAATAAGAACCATCATCACTAAAAACTAGAATTTTTAAAAGTACCTAATTCACCCCCCCCCCCCCCCCCTCTTAGGTGAACTTCATACTTACAATTGGTATTAGAGCAGGTTATAGGTAACCTGCTCCTAAAAGATCCAGAATGGCTTCCGCAAATCATAATCTCGTTTTCAGAGATGGTGGTAGTAACAACAAGCCTCCTCTATTCTGTGGTGAATATTTTGACTTCTGGAAAATTCGCATGAAGGCGCATCTAGAAGCACAAGGAGAAGAAATATGGGATGCCATCGAAAATGGTCCATTTATCCCGATAACGGTAATCAATGGTGTTGGCTCATCAAAGCCTAAAACTGCATGGGACGATGATGATAAGAAGAAAGTTCTCTATGACAAAAAGGCAATAAACCTTCTTCAAGGTGCACTTAGCATGGACGAATTCTTCCGTGTCTCGGCATGCAAAATAACAAAGGAAATATGGGATACCTTGGTACAAACTCATGAAGGAACGGTTGAAGTAAAAAGATCAAGACTAAATACCCTAAGTCAAGAATACGAACTATTTTGAATGCAGCCCGGAGAAACCATTATTGACTTACAAAAGAGATTTGTGCACTTGACAAATCATCTAAGTGCTCTTGGTAAAACTTTGACGAATGATGAATTGAATCTGAAAGTACTTAGGTCCTTAACTAGGGAATGGCAACCAAAGGTAACCGAAATTTTAGAAAAGAAAAGTCTCTCCAACATGACATCTACAACATTATTTGGAAAACTTCAAGAATACGAAACAGAACTCGGAAGACTCGAAAAGCATGAAAATCAAGAGAAGAAATCCAATAATATTGCTTTGAAGATAGACTCCAAGGAAGTTGAAAAGGAAAACAATCCAGAAGAAGATGAAAACTGCATGCTTCTTGTTAAAAGGCTTGGTAAGTTCTTCGGTATAAATGACAAACCTTTTTCTCATTCAAAAGGAAAGAAACATTTTCAGAAAAAGGAAGGCTCCACATCAACACAAGAAATCACATGTTATGAATGTGGTAAGCAAGGTCATATCAAGCCAGATTATCCAAAACTCTCCAAGAAAGGTGGCTTCAAAAGCAAGAAGGGATTCAAGAACAAAAAGGCTTATGTCACATGGGAGGACAATGAAATAACTTCCTCATCCAATTCCGATAGTGATGAAAGTGCAAATCTAGCATTGATGGCCTCACACCATTCCGATGATGAAGACAATGAGGTTAGTAATGAATTTTCTCTTTTTGATAGTGATGCACAAGGTGCTATAGATGAACTATTGAATGAATGCAAAAGTCTGTATAAAACCATTTCATCACAAAAGAAACAAATTTCATCCTTAGAAGAAAAATATGTTTCAATGGAAAAAGATTTCAAAGAAGAAAAACAAAAATCAAGTGATGAACAAAAACAGAATTTTGTATGCAAAAATTGTGATTCACTCTCTTTCCAAATTGTCCAATTAAAAAGAGTCATTGAAAGATATGAAAAAGGGAAAATTGGATTGGAAGGTGTTCTTAGCCAACAAAGATACTCCAATGATAAAAGTGGGCTTGGATATTCAAAGTTTTCAAAACCAAGTTCTAATAAAACTATCTTTGTTAAGGCAAGTGATCAATCTTCCAAAGAGAAAGTGAACAAACCTAAAATAGTTTGTCACTATCCGAAAAAGAAAACATTTTCTAAGAAGAAATCTTATCCTTCTAGATATAGAAGTAACTTTGAACCTACTTGTTTTTATTGTGGTATTAAAGGCCATACACCTAATGCTTGCTATGTTAGAAACTTCAGTGTGGCAAGTGGGCATTATATATGGGTAAAGAAAGGCACTAATTATGAAGGACCCAAGGCAACTTGGGTACCTAACAAAACCTAATTTGATTTGCAGGTATGCTTGAAGACCACATGCAATATTTGGTATCTTGATAGTGGTTGTTCAAAGCATATGACAGGAGATATAAACCAATTTTCACATCTAGCGCTAAAGGCCAAGGGTTTTGTCACTTATGGATACAATAATAAGGGAAGAATCCTAGGCAAAGGCAAAGTTGGTGCTCCACCTTTCACATCCATTGAAGATTTTCTTTATGTTGAAGGACTAAAGCACAATCTTCTAAGTATTAGCCAACTTTGTGACAAAGGCTTCAAAATCAAGTTCACCAAGGATGAATGTTTGATAGAAGACGAAGTCACTCATGAGGTTATATTTAAAGGTAAAAGAATCAATAATATATTTATGATTTCCCTTGATGATCCATCTTTGAAGGTTAAATGTCTCATGGCGAACAACGATGATTCATGGCTTTGGCACAAAAGAATTGCTCATATTCATATGGAACACTTGAATAAATTAATCAAGCATGATCTTGTCATTGGATTGCCTAAGAGAAATTTCGTCAAAGATAGACTATGCGATGCTTGTCAAAAAGGGAAACAAACTAGATCAACTTTCAAATCTAAGAATGTGGGGTCCACTACAAGGCCACTACAATTTTTACATATGGATCTATTTGGTCCATCGAGAATAAGGAGTTTCGGAGGTAATGTATATGCTTTGGTTATTGTTGATGATTTCTCTAGATATACTTGGACATTCTTTTTAGTGCAGAAAAGTGATGCAGTCAAGGCGTGTCTACAAGATTAAATCTCAAAGATGCTTGCCTAAACATGGCGTTTGTCTCTCAAATTGAACCTTCCAAAGTTGATGAAGCTTTAGGTGATGACCAATGGATCATATCTATGCAAGAAGAATTGAATCAATTTGAAAGGAATCAAGTTTGGGAACTTGTTCCTAGGCCAAGCAACAAACACATTATTGGAACAAGATGGGTGTTTAAAAACAAACTTGACGAGAATGGAATAATTGTTTGCAACAAAGAAAGATTGGTAGCACAAGGCTATAATCAAGAAGAAGGAATATACTTTGAAGAAACTTTCGCTCCAGTTGCAAGGTTAGAAGCTATTCGTCTCTTATTTGCCTATGCTTGTGCATTAAATTTTTAGCTTTTCCAAATGGACGTCAAAAGTGCATTCTTGAATGGATATATCACTGAAGAAGTATACGTTAAGCAACCCCTGGGTTTCGAAGACTCCAAGAATCCATCTCATGTATTTAAATTAAGAAAAGCTCTCTATGGACTAAAACAAGCACCAATGGCATGGTATGATCGTTTAAGCAACTTCTTATGCGAAAAATGTTTCGAAAAAGGCAAAGTTGACAAGACTCTATTTATCAAGAAAATCAAAGACGACACTTTGCTAGCACAAGTCTATGTTGATGACATCATCTTCGGTTCTTCAAATCAAGAAATGTATGAAGAATTCTCATCAATGATGTAAGGATAATTTGAAATGTCCATGATGGGTAAAATGAACTATTTTCTTGGACTTCAAATCAAACAACTAAAAGATGGCATCTTCATCAACCAATCCAAATATTGCAAGGAACTCTTGAAAAGGTTTGACATGGATAACTGCAAGGAAAAGTCTATACCAATGGGTTATGGTTCTTATGTTGATCAAGATGAATCAGGTGTTTCCATCGGCATCACTAAATATCGAGGTATGATTGGCTCTTTATTATATTTGACGGCAAGCCGTCCTGACATAATGTTTAGTGTTTGTCTCTGTGCCCACTTTCAAGCTAACCCAAAGGAATCTCATCTCACGGCGGTAAAGAGGATCATGAAGTATCTCAAAGGGACAACAAATGTCGGATTATGGTATCCTAAAGGTAGTGTCTGCAACTTAATTGGTTATTCTGACGCGGATTATGCAGGATGTAAAACAGATAGAAAGAGCACAAGTGGTACTTGTCACATTCTTAGTAATGCATTAGTATCATGGGCCTGCAAGAAACAAGCATGTCTTTCTCTAAGCACGGCCAAAGCTGAATATATTGCAGTGGGTAGTAGTTGCGCTTAAATTTTGTGGCTAAAACAACAACTTCGTGACTACGGACTCGATCTAGGGTGCATTCCTCTAAGATGCGACAACACCAGTGCAATCAACATCACAAAGAATCCCGTCATGCATTCAAGGACTAAACATATAGACATTCGACATCATTTTCTCTGTGATCATGTTCTTCAAGGAGATGTCGAGGTAACCTTTGTAGATACTCATAATCATCTTGCCGATATCTTCACCAAACCTTTGGCGAAAGAACCTTTCTACAAAATTCGTCGAGAGCTCGACATACTTGACGAACGCGACTTATAAGGTGCATTCTACCCTTAATATAACTTTTATATATGTTTTATACATACCATATATGAATTTATGTTATGTGATACTTAAATTTTCAAGAAAAAATTGGTTTTGGACAATTTTTGTTGGTGCAAATCGATTGCACAAAGAGTGTAATCAATTTCACAAAGAGTTTTTTTTTTCAATTATGTCCATTCTATTTCTTGTGCAAATTGATTGCACCTTTAATCCAATCAATTGCACTATGTGCGTTTTTTTTTCTATTTTTTGATTCTGTTTGTGTGCAAATCGATTGCACATGGTATGTCAATCGATTGCGCGTACTGAAAGTAGCTTTTATGATAGAAAATTAATGTTGGTCAGAATTCCTCTCTAATAACTCATTCCCTACCTACCTAAATCACTTCCAAATCTCTCATACAAAATCTTTCTCTCTCACAAAAACTAAAATCCCCAAAACCCTAAATCTCCATATCCATGGCTTCAAGAACAAAGAGAAAGGCTTCAGTTTCAGATAAAGGGAAAAAGAAGATTGATTCAACATCCAATCCACTGCTTTCAACTCTCACCGAAGAGCAAGAAGCCAGATTTATTAAAGACTTTCAAAAGAAAATTGTATCCAACCCCAAGTATGGTATACTCTCCTCCTTTCCTCAAGAATGTTTTTCCTTTCAGAACGATCTAGCTGCTTATGGTCTGGAACCCTTGATTTCTTCGTACGTTCCATACTACCCGGATTTGGTAAGAATGTTTTTCAGTAATCTAACACCCCAAAAAGGAAAAATGGTCACATATGTGCTAGGCACTCGTATCTCTCTGACTCCTCAGGTTGTTGGTGAGATCTTGCATATTTCTTTCACTGGAAGCTCCCTATATGATCCTGAAAACGAGATATGGGATGGCTATTAGAAAAAGGGATTCTTTTACAGCATTGGGCGGTTAAGTGAAGCTGAATTTTGCGCCAAACGGATTTGTGGTCTTGGCGGAGTAATTCCATCCAGAGACTCCTGGAGTGCAGGTAACCCCATATAGACGGTCGCTTATATAATTATTTTTTGGTCTATATACTGTTTCCAAGAGCTGGAAACCATTGCACGGTTACCAACTTCGAGTTGCGGCTTATTTATGCAAGGAAGAAAGGAGTAAATGTAAACTGGGCAAGAATGATCATGATGCATATGCTGAGAGTGGATGAAAAGTCTAAATTCCTTCCATATACTTATTTTATCACCTTGATTATGGAGGAATTTGGTGTGGATTTTTGTGGTTTTAAAAAGGTGGATATGGATCCTAATTTACACAAAATTTTAATTAAGAATGTTGATTCAAGAATGGGCGTACATTTTAATCCGGAGACAAAGACCATCACCTACATTCGTGAAGATGTTGTTGGTAATGAAGATAATGACTAAGAAGTTGAAGGCGGTGAAGCTGTGCCTCCTCCTCCTACTGCTCCCTCTGGTCCAAACAATCAAAAACTCATGGACTACATGTCTCAATAGTTTTCTTCTATGAACACCAACATCAACAATCAATGGAATGCAATCAATGACTCCACTACAACCCGAATAAATGATTTTCGCTCGGATGTGAACCAACAATTCTCATACCTTTATTATCACCTTCATATCCCACCATACGACCCAAATAACCCAGCTGCACCTCCTCCTCATTACACAGAACCTCCACTTCAACAACAATTCCTGAACCAAGGCTCATGGTCTTACAACCATCCATACATTTATCACCCTTAATGTTCTGGCTGACTTTTTTCTGTTATGTTATTGTCTTACTCTTTCAATGTTTCGTTTGTTCAATTTTCTGTGTAACTCTTAAACAATGTGTGTTAATGTTTTAATTCTATAATTTTTGTCAATATATTGCTCTATTATTATTTGCTTTAGGCATCTTTCCCTTCTTTTTGATAATGTCAAAGGGGGAGAAAGATGTATGGTACTTTATGATTGCATTTCCTGTGTCTTAACTTTCAAGGTACTCTCCAATAAAGATGAAGAATTGCAAAGGATTCCAACCCTCTCCTACATAGGGGGAGTTTTGCATCTTATGGGGAGAAGCTCTTCCGGAAAGTACATCGCATAAATAAAGATTGTTTGTCATCATAAAAAAGGGGGAGAATGTAAAATCAAGCTTCTCAAATAAGCTTTTGTTTTGATGAAGAGAAACCATGGCTAACAAAGAAGGCAAAGATTTTGATCAAGCATCTAAGCATCTAAGGATAATATCTTCACTCAAAGCTCTCAACAACTTTAAAGGTATAATAATATTATCTACTTTGATCTTAAGATATAGATGCTCAAAAATGAAAAAGAAATGTTTAAGAATCATTACTCAAGCTTTTCAAAGATAAAATTTCACTTTTCTTCTGCATGCAATCGATTTACATCTTAGTGCAATCGATTGCACTCTTCAAAATTTCATATCTTTTGCTTCAGTTTCTTTGTGCAATTGATTTACATTCCTATGAAATCGATTGCATACTTAAAATTTTCAAAACGTTTGCTACTGACTTTGCATGCAATCGATTACATTGTTAGTACAATCGATTGCACTCAGTTAATTTTTACTACCGACTTTGCATGCAATCGATTACATTATTAATGCAATCGATTGCACTCTTAAAGATTTTGAAAAAATAGCTATTAAAAACCTTGTGCAATAGATTTACACCAAGGGTGCAATCGATTGCACACTGCACGAATTTGAAAAATAACAGCTTTGTTCATGCCTTTTCATTACATCTTTTCACTCAAACTTGGCATTTGTTCATGATACATTTCCCAATCTTCATGATGTTTCAAAAGGGTGTTATGAACATATAAATATTCAATTTCAAATCCAGATCTAACACCTTCTTTCATAAATATTTTCTGAACTTTCAAAATAAAAACTCAAGCATTCTTCATTTTCATGCATAAGTTTTCTGCATATTTTCATACTTTAAACAGAAAACTTTGAGCAAATATATCTTGAGTATTTGTACAATATTATTATTGAAAGAAGAAGATTATACATTGTCAAATCACTCTTAGTGATCAATATTACTCTACTCACTCAAACTCACAAATTGATATTTACTTACTTATTTTCCAGGATTGTTGGAATTAAGTTTAAGTGTTTTTGTTGAAATCTTGTCTTTCCAAAGTTGTTGGATACAAGTGTAGTTACATTGAGAGGATTATTCTCATAGGTAACTTAGTGAAAATCCAAGAGGATTGTTCTTGGTCCAAGAGGATTATTCTTGGTTTGGTTGGTAGTTCTTGTTTAAGTTTGCCACAATAAGGAAATCTCTTTCATGTTGAAAGGGGACTGGAGTACTCTCGGACTGTGAGGGGAACCAGGATATATCGCCCGCATCTCTTTATTTTTCTGCATTTTTAAGCTTTCCTAAACTCACTTATAACCAGAAAAATAAGAATCATCATCACTAAAAAGCAGAATTTTTAAAAGTACCTAATTTACCCCCCCTCTTAGGCGCACTTTGTACTTACAAAAAGAACACCTGCTCCCACACATATGAAGTCGTCTAAAGATGAAAAAGGAGTAAGTGTGGATCGAAGTCTTTACAGAAGTATGATAGGCAATCTTCTATACCTCACAGCTAGCAGACCTGGCATTGCCTTTGCTGTAGGGGTGTGTGCTAGATATCAAGTTGATCCTAAAGTTAACCATGCCAACCATGTGAAGAGAATTCTTAAATATGTGAATGGGACAAGTGACTATGGTATGCTATATTCTCATGGATCTAGCTCTACCTTAATTGGTTATTGTGATGCTGATTGGGCAGGAAGTGCTGATGATAGAAAAAGTACACTAGGAGGATGTTTCTTTCTGGGAAATAATCTTATATCTTAGTCCAGTAAGAAGCAAAATTGTGTGTCTCTGTCCACTGCTGAAGCTGAGTATTTTGCTGCAGGAAGCAATTATTCTCATTTGGTTTGGATGAAACAAATGTTAACAGAATATAATGTTAAACAAGATGTCATGACATTATTTTGTGAAAATCCAAGTGCCATAAATATATAAAAAAATCTTATTCAACACAGCAAGACCAAACATATTGATATTCGTCATCACTTCATAAGAGAGCTTGTTGAAGAAAAGATTGTTGCCTTAGAACATGTAGCCACTGAATTACAATTGGCTGACATTTTCACTAAGGCTTTGGATGCAAACCAGATTGAGAACTTAAGAGAAAAACTAGGGATTTGCATATATGAGGGTTTGTAGAAATTAAGGGCGTGTGGGAATATCATTAAAGTGATATTATATTATTTTTGTTTCTGTGATCGGTGGGAAAGAACTGACTGTTTTGGAATGCTGGTTCGCGTTTAGCGTTTGTTTTTGCAAAATGTCGCTGTGAGCAAGAGTCGCCACCATCTTTTATTTTATCCAACAAGGAAAGGAAAAAAGCACAGAAAAATTCCTTTTTTCGAGATGTTTCTCGGGTTCGGGATGTAGATTATAGAAAGGGAAGGTGTTAGCACCCTTTCTATCTGTGGTTATTCACGGGCTCTTAGGTACTTGCTCAAAGTGTTTTCAAAATTTGCCTTTCTTTGTGTTTGTGGATTTGAAAGAAGTTTTTGTTTGAAAGGTGTGTAAGTGAGAAAAGTTTTGTTTTGTTTTAAAAGGAGCAAGTACTTAAGAACTATCTACCTACTCGAAAAAAGGAATTAATCTGTACAAGTGTCCTTTAGACAATGCTATCCCACTATTGAGGAGTAGGTAGCATCGTCGTTGGAGTTTTAAGGGTCAATTCGATTAAGGGACGTGTGGTCACTAAAGCAATGTTAGAATGCCTTAGCGGTAACCCTAATGTCTTAGATCATTTTTCCGAGGCAACCGTTCGAGGAAACTATGATCTTTGGACAAGAGGGCGACCTCTAAAACTTCCTATACTCAATGAACACTTTCGAAGGAAACCAAGTGAGGTGTACCCTAAGAGTGCGCATGTGCGAGTGTGTTATTTCGGTTAATTTTATCTTTGTACATGTCATGGGTTATCTATGTTGATTTTAAGTTCATACATTGGATCTTGTCATGCATTCCCTATTATCAAACATCTAACATTATATAGTTGCGGAAATTAAATTTGTGGAAATTAAATCTAAACTATTACAAGGCGTCGGGTATTTACATCGCCAAAAACAAACCCTTTAATTTAAATTGCGGAAAATAAAATAAAGCGATAAAAATATCCTAATTAAAAGCTATTACAAACCGGAAGCAATTACAATATTGGAAATATGGATCACATGCGAGAAAATTAAATCGGCGCATTTTTTAGGGTTTTGACCCTTTTTTATTAAAGAAAATATTTTTGCTTATTTTGGAATTAAATGGGATTAAATTACATGAACAATTAAATTAAATTAAATAATGAAAATATTTTTGGATTTTTGAGTTTTTAAAGAAATAAGATAAAATGATTAAAAGTTAGTAAAAACCTAATATTCAATATTGATTTTAATTTATTGCAAAAATATTAAATGTTTGAACCTATTTAAAACTAAGTTAATTCATTAATATTTATTTACAAAAATAAAAGAATGAAATTAATAAAAATAATATTTTTTTGTTTTCTGATTTTATGAGGAAAATTATTATTTGGTTAGTGATTAATAATTATTAATTAAAACAATAAAATAAATAAATAAATATAATAAGGAGTAAAAGAAAATGAACCAAAGGGGGGTTCGGGCCCCAAATCAGGAGGTATGATAGCATGTTCAAGGCCCATTCACGCTGGAAGCCTGTTTGACTTTGGCAATTCCCTATGGTACGTTGACTGATGAACACGATGCACGCTCAATCTTGGCCCTTGGATTTGGCCTGAAGGCCATCTGGCGCCTGATTGAATGATGATATATGGTGATCCCCACACTTGGCCTTGTACTGGATCTCCTAGAAAAAAAATAAGCATTTGGGGGGACCTGGGATTCGAACCCAGGTCCCACAGGTCTTTCCACTCACGCTTCCACCAACTGAGCCATGGTGCTTTATTGTTAATAAAAAATAAATGCTGATTATTATATGTGAAAAACAATTCATATGCTGGAAAAATAAAAAATATGGCGCGCTGTTTGAACCGACCAATGGGGAGAGGATGCATGGTCGTCTTCTTCACAAGTCTCTGGTTTTCTTACCTGCGGATTTTTATCCGCAGCAAGATCTGTGGCTTGCTTCAAAAACTCGTTCTAGGCCACAAAAATACCATCCAAGAACATGGATGTGATCGTCTCTTCCACCTGAGTTCACCTATGCCAATTATTTGTCCCAATTTTTCCTGCATAGCAAACGCCTAAAAAACAAGAACCAAAACCCTAGCTTCGGGCATGGCTGTACAAGCTACCAAAACAAAATCAAATAATGTAGAAACGTTCTAAATGGAACGATAAACATGATTATGCAAAGATATTGGCAAAAGGATGCAAGAACAAGAGGTTATGTTTCCATGTAGAAGGAGGAATTTCAAGCGACTTACAGTGCAACTTAGGGAGTTTCAGGACTTGGTTTTGATTCCAATCGCTCCAGTGGACCTCAGGCAAGGAGATAGTGTTGAGTTTTTGGATCAAATTGGCCTCCAATATTGATTTCAAATTCAAGGTTTCCAAGCTTTTTCTCAAGTTTTGTCTGGCCGTTTCTGTCACTTTTAGGTCGTGTTTTCGATGCCTTTGGCTTGTGTGTGTATATTAGAAGCAATTAGGTTAAACTTTGGGCCTCCAATCCTTGTGCATTGAAGATTCAAGATATGATTTGATCACCATTAACAAAGCTTCCATATTTGTCTCAAATCAAATATTTTGTACATAACATGGCATGATTCAGATTTGATTTGGTCCATGATGATACTTGAAGCCTATATCAATCAAAAAGATTCTATTCCATCAATTTTTGGATTTTATTTGAATTAATATTGATTTAAAATGAATTAATTCAAGAAAAATCAAATAAAATAGAAAAATTAATGAATGGACATGAAATTGAAGATAGGACACGTGTGTGGTGTGACAAGATCAAATCAAGTGGAAAAAAGTGGGCCCTTTTGTCAAAAATTAGAGTTTTGGGGATAGTTGACTTTTGGCAATTTTGGAAAAATGCCAAACTTCAACAATGCATAACTTCCTCAATTTTGAACTTTTGGAGGTGTTCTTGGACTTTTTAGAAACCTTGCGATATCCTCTAACCAACACTTCTGGTATCATCTCATTTTGATGTTCCATGCTCACGGTATAATCTTTGGAAAAAAGGTGTTTTTGTTGACTTTCAAAAATGACCTATAATGTCCAAATTTGTAACTTTTTGTGAGTGCATTTCTTGATCTTGGGGTGTGAAGATGGATTGCAGGAAATTGCATACTCTTAAAAATGAGCTTTAGATGGGTCATTTCACATAAAGTATGAGAAAGTTATGCTTGGTCAAAGTTGAGTTGACTTTTCCTACAAAACCCTAATTTAGCAACTTTTGAATCTTGATGAATCTTGAGCAATCCTTGATGAATCATGATCAACCATTGATCAAATGATGAATTATCCTTCAAAATGAGAATGTTGACAAAAAATCTCGAGGTTTGACTATTTGTAGGTCACAGTTGACTTTTGCCCTAGCATAGTCGATTTTTGGACCTCTTGAGCAATTAACTGACCAAACTTTCTCTGCAAGGCTTGAAATTTTACATGGATGAACTTGAGAGAATATTAGGACATTGGGGAGTACTTGAGGCCATTTGAATGCAAGGACCTTGATGCAACACAAAACCCTAATTTGAGGTTGACTGCCTTAGGAGGTGATTTGACTGTCCAACTCTTGAGCTATCTTGAGCAACTTGGGAGTTATTCTTGAAATGTCTTGGGAAATATGGGAGGGAAAATTTTGGGGTACAACAGTTGCCCCTGTTCAATTTTCTTAAACCTTAGGATATAGATTGGCTTTCGAGCCTTTCGTGATCCGAAGGTGGAAGATAATTGAACACTAGAGTGCCCAGAAATTTGCACTCGCATGGTGTAGTATCAGTATTGTGATGTCGGGAATGGGCTTATAGATTCCATTTGGAGATTGTTGGTAGGGGGATGGGCTTACAGATGCCATCTTCAAGAGTATCGATCGCATAAGAGATTCCTTAGAGAGAACTTTCATACTTGTTGTTGTAGAAGATTCCGCTGGGGAAGCCTAACTTTTGTTGAGATTTAGGAACTTGCCTGTACTTCAACTTAGAGAATGCCTCGGCTGAGTCTTAAGAACCTGTCCATAATTCAATTGGGGGGAACATCTTCATCAAGATCTAGAAATTGTCTAGTATTCAACGTAGTATACCGTTGAGATTGTAGAACTCGTCCATACTTTGACGGAGGAAAACATCAAGATCTAGGAACTGACTAGTGCTCAACGTAGTATACCGTTGAGGTTATAGTACCCGTCCACACTATGACGTAGGGAAACATCTTCGTCAAGATCTAGGAACTGTCTGGTCTTCAACAGATTATACCATTGAAATTAGAGAACTCGTCCACACTATGACGGAGGAAAACATCAAGATCTAGGAACTGAGTAGTGCTCAACGTAGTATACCGTTGAGGTTATAGCACTCGTCCACACTTTGACATAGGGAAACATCTTCATCAAGATCTTGGAATTGTCTGGTGCTCAACGTAGTATACTGTTGAGGTTAGAGAACTCGTCCACACTATGACAGAGGAAAACATCAAGATCTAGGAACTGACTAGTGCTCAACGTAGTATACCGTTGAGGTTATAGCACTCGTCCACACTATGACATAGGGAAACATCTTCATCAAGATCTAGGAACTGTCTGGTGCTCAACGTAGTATACCGTTGAGGTTAGAGAACTCGTCCACACTATGGCAGAGGAAAACATCAAGATATAGGAACTGACTAGTGCTCAACGTAGTATACTGTTGAGGTTATAGCACTCGTCCACACTATGACATAGGGAAACATCTTCATCAAGATCTAGGAACTGTCTGGTGCTCAACTTAGTATATCGTTGAGGTTAGAGAACTCGTCCACACTATGAAGGAGGAAAACATCAAGATGTAGGAACTGACTAGTGCTCAACGTAGTATACCGTTGAGCTTATAGCACTCGTCCACACTATGACATAGGGAAACATCTTCATCAAGATCTAGGAACTGTCTGGTCTTCAACATAGTATACCGTTGAGATTTAGAACTCGTCCACACTTTAACAGAGGAAAACATCAAGATCTAGGAACTGACTAGTGATCAACATAGTATACCGTTGAGGTTATAGTACTCATCCACACTTTGACGTAGGGAAACTGTCGAGATTGAGAACCTTATATGAAATTCAACCAAGGATAATTCAATTGAGATTTAAGAACCGGTCAGGTCTTCGACGTAACTGAGAAATTTAACTGTATCTTTCCTGAAAGGTAAAGGTCAGTCATATGCAATGCATGATATGGACCAGGCAATGATGTTCTCAAAATAAATGAGATTGTATTCGTATGATGCGTATATGCATGTATCATGATGTATGGAAATGTGATGTTTTAGCTGGGGAAAATAAATCCCGGAGCTGCTGGAGAATAGAGTTGAGTTCTTCGTTTCTGCTGGGGATGATGAACGAAGATGATTGTGAGAATAAGCCTGCAGGAGAAAAGAACTCCGTTGGGGAATAAACTGATGAAGAGATTACTCTGTGGGGAGAGATATTCTGTTGAATATTTTAACGATAAACTCCGTTGGGGATTCCGTTGATAAGCTCTGTTGGGGATTTTAATGATGAACTTCGCTGGGGATGGATTACCATTGCTGGTGATATTGAATCTGTTGAAGATTGAATTCCTGTTCGGGGAAAGAAAGAACTTCGCTGGGGATGATCTTTCAGTTGCGACTTGCTAGGGATAACCCTGTTAGACTCTTGTGGGGATAACCCTCTGAATTTGGCTGGGGAGATTTATTGTATGCTCCACTGAGGGTAAGCTTCCAGAGTCTACTGGGGATGATGATTCAACTCCGTTGGGGAGGCTTTTTCAGACCGTGCTGGGGAAATATTGACTCCACTGGGGTATCTTGTATTCCACCGGGGAACATTCTTATACTCTATTTGAAGAATATTAAGACTGTCGGGGATGCTCTTATACTTGCTGGAGAATATCTTTATACTCCATTGGGGAATATTAAGATCTTCTGGGGATACCAAGCCTTTTTAGGGCTGATGGTAGATTAACTCTGCTTGGGGAGAGTATTGCTGATTCGTCCGTAGTTGCAAGTTTCAGCTGGGAGAGCTACCATTACTGCTTTATTCTGCAGGGAGTGGAGGCATCTTAGCCATATCCTTCAACTGAATCTATCTTGGTACCTGGTGGACAGAGCAACTTGTACAGTTCGGACAATTCTTATTTGCCCCTATTTCTACTATTACCAGCAATTCATCTTTCGTTTCGCATGTAAATATTTATGATCAGCAATTAATGTCAAATGCATATATCAAAAATGAACTTTGGACGTTCTTTGCAAAACAAAACAGATAAAGGAAAAACAGTTTGAAATTTGTTTGAAAATGAATTGTATTGATTTTGAAGTTTGGCCTGTAAATAGGCGTTTTTGTACAAGAGGCTGACGTCCTAATAAGAGAACGCCGCCGAGCAAATAGAATTTATACAATTTGTAAAAAGAAAACAAAACAGCTATGTGAATAATCCCACTGGGTTCCAACTCTGCTATTGCCCTTATATCCTCAAGCATCTCATCACTTTGCTACTAGTTGAAGATGAATCAGATTGATTGGTGTCGTCCGAGCTTGATAGTCGATACCGAAGTCTGGATGCAAGGTGATCCAATGAGACATAGTGTTACACTTTAATCCCTAATTTTTGCCTGGACCGCCCTTTCGGGTTTTCAGTCCACCGGGATACCCATTTTTGCCCAAGCCGCCTTTTCAGGTTTTCGACCTGCTGGGTGTACATATTTTTTTCATTTTCATCCCTTATTTTTGCCCGAACCCTTTTTGGTTCGCCGGGAAGCCCTTATTTGTGCCTAGGCCAGTCAACCTAGAGGGTCTTTGATTATGCGTAGTATTTTTTCACTATGTATGCATTGACGGGTGAGGAAGGTCGTCACCATCCATGGTGGTTAGAATCATAGCTCCGCCTGAGAAAATGTTCTTAACCATAAATGGCCCTTCGTAAGTAGGGGTCCATTTTCCCCTGGGATCACCTTGAGGTAAGATAATGCACTTGATTACCAGGTCCCCAACTTGATACTCTTGTCTTCTAACTTTCTTGTTAAATGCCTTGATCATCCGCTTTTGGTAAGTCTGACCATGACAAATAGCAGTAAGTCTCTTTTCGTCGATTAGGTTCAGTTGATCAAGCCGGGTCTGAATCCAGTCATCTTCACTCAAACCTGCATCCTTCATGATCCGAAGAGAGGGTATCTGAACTTCAATGGGCAAGAATTCCTCCATGCCATAAACCAAGGAATAGGGTGTTGCCCCTGTTGACGTCCGTGCTGAGGTACGGTACCCATGAAGAGCAAATGGTAACATCTCGTTCCAATATTTGTATGTCACCGTCATCTTCTGCACAATCTTCTTAATGTTCATATTAGCCGCTTCTACAGCCCCATTCATCTTCGGCCGGTAGGGAGAAGAATTGTGATGCTGTATCTTGAATTGCTCGCAGAGCTCGGTGATCATATTGTTGTTAAGATTGGTACCATTGTCCATAATGATCCTCTCTGGTACACTGTATCGACATATCAGATTGTGCCAAATGAACCGTGCCACGACGTTCTTGGTTACAGTAGCAAAGGAAGCTGCTTCCACCCACTTTATAAAGTAATCAATAGCTACCAGGATGAAACAATGCCCGTTGGATGTTGTAGGTATGATCTCGCCGATCATATCAATGCCCCACATTGCGAAAGGCCAAGGTGTTGTCAAGACGTTCATAGGTACTGGAGGTATGTGCACCTTATCAGCATAGACTTGGCACTTGTGACATGTCCGATAATGTTGATAACAGCCAGCTTCCATTGTGGACCAATAATATCCCGCCCGAAGGACTTTCTTTGCCATGGTATGTCCACTGGAATGGGTTCCGAAAGTACCTTCATGTAGATCTGACATGATCCTTCCTGCTTCATTCTTATCCACACAACGCAGTAAGGTTGAATCATGGTTACGCTTGTAAAGGATGTTATTACTGATGAAGAACTTCGCCGCGAACCTCCTCAGAAACTTCTTATCATTAACAGATGCACCCTCGGGGTACTCCTGAGCTTCAAGATACCTCTTCACCTCATGATACCAGGGATTTTCTGTTACCTCTTCAGTCTCAATATCACAACAATGTGCAGGTTCGTCCAATCTTTCAATGATGATCCAGGGAGTTTCGTTGTCCTAATTGACTTTGAACATAGAAGACATCGTAGCCAGCGCGTCCGCTAACTGATTCTCCTCTCTGGGGAAGTGTTCAAAGGTTATCTCCTCGAAATGGGGAAGCAACGTCAACACATAATCCTTGTAAGGAATAAGATTTGGGTGTTTCGTATCCCACTCGCCTTTGATCTGACTGATCACGAGAGCGGAATCTCCGAAGACACTTAGAAACTTAATCCTTAGGTCAATTGTTGCTCGAAGACCCATAATGCATGCTTCATACTCCGCCATATTGTTGGTGCAGTTGAAACATAGTCGGGCGATAAACGGAGTATGAGAGCCTTTAGGAGATATGATCACAGTGCCAATGCCATTACCCAAAGCATTCGAAGCTCCATCAAAGTACATAGACCATCGGGATCCTTCCTCAGGTCCTTCATCCGGTCCAGGTGTCTCACAATCAGTTATCAACATGATATTCTCGTCCAGAAATTCAAAGTTCATAGACTGGTAATCATCCACTGCCTGTTGTGCCAAATGGTCTGCCAATACACTTCCCTTGATTGCTTTTTGAGTCGTGTACTGGATGTCATACTCAGTCAAAATCATCTGCCATCTCGCTATTCTTCCGGACAAGGCAGGCTTTTCGAAGATATACTTGATTGGATCAATCTTTTAAATCAATAGAGTAGTGTGAGTCAGCATATACTGTCTCATCCGCGAGCATCCCGTGCCAAAGTGCAACAGGTTTTCTCGAGCAACGAGTATCGGGTCTCGCAGTCGGTAAACTTTTTTCTAAGGTAGTAAATTGCATGCTCTTTTCGGCCAGACTCGTCATGCTGCCCCAGCACACACCCCATTGAGTTATCAAGCACTTTCAAGTATAAGATCAAAGGTCTCCCTTCAACTGGTGGCATCAGAATGGGTGGCTCCTGGAGATACTCTTTGATTCTTTCGAAAGCGGCCTGACATTCATCGTTCCAACGTATCACTTGATCTTTCTTCAGTAGCTTGAAGATTGGTTCACAAGTAACAGTCAGGTGCGAGATGAATCGGTCAATGTAGTTCAGTCGTCCCAGAAAGCCTCTGACTTCTTTCTCTGTTCTGGGAGCTGGCATCTCCTGTATAGCTTTCACTTTTGCAGGATCCACTTGAACACCTTTGTCGCTTACGACGAAACCCAGTAGCTTACCAGACCTCACCCCGAAGGTGAACTTATTCGGGTTCAACCTCAACTTGTACAACTTCAACCTGTCAAACAGCTTTTGTAGATGGTCAAGGTGTTCTTCCTCGGTCTGGGACGTTGCAATCATATCGTCGACGTATACTTCAATCTCATGATGGATCATGTCATGAAACAAAGCAACCATGGCACGCTGATATGTTGCCCCAACATTCTTCAACCTAAAAGGCATGACCCTGTAGTAAAAGGTACCCCACTGAGTAACAAAGGTCGTCTTCTCCATGTCTTCGGGATCCAACTTTATTTTATTATAACCGGAGAAACCATCTATAAAGGAGAATACCTTATACTGAGCGGTATTGTCGACCAGAACGTCAAAATGAGGTAGAGGGAAATCATCTTTGGGGCTTGCCCTGTTCAAATCCCTGTAGTCAACATACATTTGGACCTTACCATCCTTCTTCGGCACAGGAACCACATTGGCCACCCACTGAGGGCAGGAAGTAACTGCTAGAAAACCGGCGTCAAACTGTTTCATAACTTCAGCCTTGATTTTCTCAGACATTTCTGGGCGCATTCGGCGAACCTTCTGTTTTATTGGAGGACAGTCTTCCTTGGTAGGCAGGTGATGAACCACAATATCGATATCCAACCCCGACATATCTTCGTAAGACCAGGCAAAGATCTTAACATAGTCACGCAGCATCTGAATCAACCGTTGCTTCACACTAAGCTCCAGGTTTGCACCGACTTTGACCTCTTTCTTGTCTGTCTCTGTACCCAGATTCACTGATTCCACCGGCTCTTCGTGCGGATGAATGGCCCTCTCTTCTTGGAGTAACAGTCTTGCAAGTTCACCAGGCACTTCACAATCATCTTCACCTCTGTCTTCGTCTAAGTTGATCGGATTTTCGAATTCATAACTGGCAGTAGCAGTGTCGTTACCAGTGAGATCCAGAGTGGATGTGGACCTGTATATGTGAGTGTGTGTAAAATAGTTGTTTTGCAATATATAATGAAGAAAAACAAAGAGCGCAAGATTTGAAATGCAAGAACGTACAATGCTTTTATTAATGATATATGAAAATGACACACATAAAGCCCTCACAAATGAAACCATAGTGCCCCGGGTAAGACACCAGGCCATAAAGTTTAAAACATTTTCTGTTACATATTCAAAACAAAAAGTTTCATTACTGGGTAACAAAAGTAATAGGGATGAAGTCCTTTTCTATCCAGTTGCTTGGTCCACCGTCGGTCGTAGGATAGATCCAACTGTCGAATTCAGACTCTTCCACATCATCTTTAATGGCATTCACTCTCGAGTTGCTGATGAACACATGAGGTCTTCTGATTCATGCATTCCGAACAGCCCTTTGAGCTTCTGCAGTGAAACCCAAACCAAACTTGTTAGTCTTCTGTGTAAAATCAGGGAGTCGGCCCCAATTTGCACACTCACCCTTCTCAATAACAGCCCAGACATCTTTTAAGGAAGACATCTTCATAGGAGAATCTTCAACCACAGTCTCAGCTGATGCTAGTGTCTGGGGAACCTCTTCAAAGTGCTGAAATGGGGTCTCAATGAACTCCCCATCCATTTCTACATATTGGAACGAGTTGAGGTGGCTGACCATGTACTCTTCCTCCCATCGTACTGTCACAATCTTCCCTTTGACCGGGTACTTCAACTTCTGGTGGAGCGTTGAGGTTACGGCCCCAGCTTTGTGGATCCATGGACGACCCAGCAAACAAGAATAAGATGGCCGGATGTCCATCACATAGAAGGTAGAATTGAAGACCCGAGAACCAACCTTAATTGGAATATCAACTTCACCGTGCACCATCCTCTTATATCCATCAAAGGCCCTGACAACAATGTTACTTGGTTTCAGCTCCAACCCTTCACAATCCAACCGGTCTAGAGCTTTCTTGGGCAAGATGTTCAATGAGGAACCAGTATCAACCAATACATGTGCAAGAGTAGTGCCCCTGCATTCAATGGAGACATGCAGGGCGTCGTTATGATTCTTCCCTTTAGCGGTCAAGTCGGCGTCCGAGAAACCCAACCCATTATCAGCAGTCAAATTAGCCACACAATCTGTAAACTGATCAGCTGATGTCTCTTGTGGCACGTGGGCAGTTTTCAGAAATGTAATCAGGGCCTTGGCATGGGCCTCTGAGCACAACAACAATGACAACATAGAAATCTTGGATGGGGTTTTCCCCAGCTGCTCAACTACGTTGTAGTCACTCTTTTTAATGATCTTCAGGATCTCTTCCATCTCTTGCTTAGAAGCTTCAACAGTAATTATCTTCGGTGCCTCCGTCCGAGCAGGCGCATCAATGGTGATCCCTTTACCCCGAGTGTTAGATGACTCGGCGACAGGGGGAAGAATAGGAACTTGATCAGGAATAGTGGCAGGTGTACTTGCAGGTGTAATGACAACAGGTCTTCAGACAGTTGGTGGCGCAATATCAGGTGAGAAAAGTATTCCGTTGCGGGTGACTTTAGCAGGTCCAGTAATGTTGCCGATGTCAGTATCAGCATCCAACTCTTACTTAAATCCATGAAAATAAACATCAGCCCCATAGTGCCAAGGAACAGCTTTATCAGAGGTGTAGGGGATGGGCCCCAGAACAGTGATGATCACAAGTGCGATTTTCGGAACAGATGTAATTCTAACAGGATTCCTCGAGGGAGCCTTGGAAGAATTGTCGAAAATGGTAATGATGGCGACTTCTTCAGTAGGAACGGATGGAACAACAGTTTTCTCAAACAGGATCTCCTTACTATCCATCAGGTTTTGGATACCTGACTTCAGGAATGGGCAACCGGTAGGTAAAATAGAACACATATGGCAACCTTCGTCATAGCCCAGAAATAAACCGGCTAGCAAAAGGTTCTTCATTACAGTCATCAGAGGGGTAGCAATATCTTCTACAGAAACCACAAACAAGTCCTCTTCTAGAGCATTCACTCCATGCTTGGGCATGGGAGCAGTTACAATATTAGGCCTCCCGGGCGCCTCAAACTCAATCTCCTTCGCATCAATTAGGTCTTGTACCTTGTTCTTCAAAACCCAACAATCATCTGTATTATTCCCTGGGCTATCAGAGTGAAAAGCACAACGGGCATTAGGGTTATACCTCGGTGATGTGGTATTTGGACTCTTCGGGGCTTCCTTTAGAATCACCAGATTGGTCTTCAGCAACTGTGGCAGAATCTGAGACAAAGTCATGATGCGACGAGTAAATTGCCTTCGAGGTCTCTCATCCTTCTGTTGATTGTTGTGCTGAGGAGCACCAGCAGGTTTTGAAATAACAACCGCATTGACAGCTTGGCGGTATTCAGGTCTATTATGTCTTCTCGAACTGTAGACAACAATGGACTCTTTCTTAAACGGCTTCTTCTCGGTGCTTGATGAGGCACCCTTCTGTATTTTCCCAGCCTTAATACCAGCCTCAATCCTCTCACCAGTCAAAATAAGATATCTAAACCCAGATGAAGAGCTTCCAATCAAGTGGTTGAAAAATGGACCAGACAGGGTCCCCAGAAACATATCAACAAGTTCTCGATCAGCTAAGGGTGGTTGTACTATTTCGGCGAGGTCCCTCCACTTCTGAGCATAATCTTTGAATCCTTCACCCATTCCCATTGACATACCCTGGAGTTGGGTACGCGTAGGAGCGAGGTCGGAGTTGTACTGATATTGCCTGTAGAATGCAGTAGCCAAATCTTCCTAGTTGCGGATACTGGCTCCGTCCAACTGATAGAACCACTCAAGCTGAGTCCCTGAGAGACTGTCTTGAAAGAAATGGATCCATAGGTTCTTATCAGCAGTGTAAGGCTGAATCTTCCTCACATATGACCGGAGATGCAACTTCGGGCAAGAAACTCCGTCATACTTAGCAAAGGCCGGTGCCTTGAATTTATGGGGAATCACCACCCCAGATGATAGACCTAGATCCCCGAAGTCCAGACCGGGCACCTTCTGAATTTCCATAGCGCTCAACCGGTCCTCCAGTTGCTTGTATCTATCCTCAGCCGGAGGATACTGCTCTTCATCGTAGTCTGTCTCATTGTCGGAGACCATAGGGCTAGGAGCCCTCCTTTCTTGTGGACTATCTTTCCCTCCAGATGAGGTGGTCAGATCAACTTCATTCTGTAGCCTGTTGCCAAACCTGTGCCCTGTGTTAAACAGGATGGTCCTCTTCTTCTTCTTCTTCTTCTCTTTAAGAATCAAGGTCTTCAGGTCCTGCTGACCCTTGGCTAGATTCATGAATAGCTCTTGAAATTGGGCATTCTGGGCCTGGAGGGCCTTGATAGCTTGCTCAGTTGAAGGTTCAGTAGACATGATGATTGCTGAAATAAACAGCGAAGAAGATAAGAGACCTGTAATGGGTGCCTATTTATGAAGTGCATGGGATGAAATGCGCATGATTTATGATTTCAAAGACAATCGGGATTCAAATTTGTAAACAAGAAAGGAAACACACTTTATTAGATAAACTTTAGAATTCAAATTGTTCAACTGATGCCCTCAGGGCGTTTACAAGAATGGAAATACTGAAAAGTAAATAAAAACTGGAAAGGAAATCATCAAAAGTCGATCAATGCTCCCATGGCCTCTTCTTATCAGTGCGGACATAATCGTTGAGAATCCGCTTATTCTCTAACGGCCTAGTCAACCTCTGGATCTTCTGCTCCTGTTCATTGAACTTCTCTCGGTAAGAATCCCGTTCCTCCCTCAATTGCATCCAAGATCTCTTCAGTGCCCCAATGTCAGTGGGCATATAAGGATGGAGAATGGTTGGAAGAACCCCTTCTTCATTAGCAACTTCAAGAGTGACAGGCCGGACAACTTCATATGGCATACCTAGCTTTTGGGCACGGATACGGACCCATCTGAGATATGGCTCCATTGGCAGAGAAGTCTTTGGGCCCAGCTCATGTGGATCAGATTGGTGAACTCTATCCCAAGCCCTTATGAATCTGCGACGCTGCTCGTCGCTATCCCCTTGAAAATCAAAGATGATATGAGGCATTAGCATCTCATGAGGTCCTTCTCTTCTGGCTCTTCCAAACTGACAGAGAGCTAAGCATGGGTTGTAAGAAATTCCTCCATGGGTTCCTATCAATGGAACATTGGGATACTCCCCACAGCGATCAATGATAGTCACCTCATCTATACCCTTGAGAGTCCAGATAATGTCATTATGAGAAAGAGACATCACTCTATAAGCCCAGCCCATTCCTTCTTTGTTTTATAGTACTGACTTGGGAAGGTGCGAAATAAACCACCTTGCCAATAAAGGAGCACATCACATCAAGGTTCCCCGCTTTCGAGCAGTACGAGTATAGAGCTGATGAAGAATGTCACCCAAGAGAGTGGGTACAGGGTTCTGAGAGATGAAGATCTTTATCGCATTCACATCAACAAAAGTGTCAGGATTCGGAAACAATACTAAACCATAAATCAGAAGAGCCAGAATATCCTTAAAGGCCTTAAAATCTAGGCTATCCCAGAAGTAGTTAGCCTTACCAACCAAGAACTTAGTCAGAAATCCTTTTGCTTCACTCCTAGTCTCCCAATTAGCCATTACCTCCTCTTTAGTCAAATAAAGGGCTGCAGCAATTTCTTCGGGCCTAAGGTTCTTCTCCCAACCAGTAAACAGGGTCTGCTCCAGAACAGAGATACCGAGAAGCTCAGAGAACTCTTCTAGGGTAGGAACCAACTGGAAGTCCTAGAAAGTAAAACAATGGTACAACGGATCATAGAACTGGACTAGGACACTCATCATATGCTCGTCCAATTTGGAGGTGACCAAACTAAGAAGAGAACCATGCCTCCTGATGAAGGAAGTAGTGTCAGGCATCTTGGCAACCAACTCTTTAAGCAAGGTAGGGACTTGGACAAAGTTAATCCGGATGGTATTCTTACGCATAGGCATCATGATGACCTACAAAACAGAGCAAAGATGAAACCCTCTTGTCTTTGAAATAGGTTAGTCTTATGCAAGATGTATGCAATGTTATGATGTAATGATGTCATGATAGTAGGCACACCACAAGTATCCACAAATAGCAAACATGGTAAAGGCACACAAGTCACACTGAGAGCCCTTAGATTTCAGGCTGGCATGGAGCTTAGGTACTACCCTCTTTCAGTTCAGTTGTGTGATACGGTGGGAGAACTGACTTGAGGTTTTGCGTTTGTGTTTGCAAATGTTCGGTTTAGCAAGAATCACCACCGACTTTTTATTTATCCTAAGGAAAGGTCAAAAAGCACAGGAAAGACCTTTGAGATGTTTTCGTGGGTTCGGGGGGTAGATTATGAAAAGGGAAGGTGCTAGCACCCTTTTCATCCATGGTTATCCATGGGCTCCTAGTTACTTGTTTTAGATCACTTGCCTTTGCTTTTCAATTGTTTGAAATGGTGCTTGGTATGTGGTTTTGAAAATGCTTTGAAAAAATATGCCTTGTCTAGGCAACCTTTGTAACAATTCGTTTGAATGTTTTACAAAGGTGTTTGTCTTTTTGAAAAGATATTTCAACGTTTTGAAAGTTTGTTTTGAAGTTGTGTTATGATATGTGTTTTGAAAAATGGCAAGGATGTTTTGCAAGGTTGATCAAGTAACTAAGAGTTTGTCTACCCTATTTTAGTCAAAGATTTTTCTTATGTTTTAACCCTTTTAACAGTGTTGTTTCACCATTGTATTTGGTGAACAACCTTGTGTTAAGATGTTAACGGGACGGGAGCGGGTCATCGTATAGACCATAGAGGCAATAGTGTCAAGTATCTTTGGCAATTTTCTTGAGGGACTATGATCATTTTTGTTTAGGCAACAAGATAGCGTCATCGAGGGACTATGATCATTTGATTTGTTTTTGTTTTGCCAAAGATACTTAACATGCAACCATGGCCCATTTTTGAAGGCAACAAGCGGGATTACCCTAGAGGTGCAAGTGTGAATTGTGTATTGATTTTCATGCATTTGTCTTGTATTAGGTTATCTAGCGGTTGATTTTGAATCTTCGCATACAAACCCTAATTACTATACAGTATATGGAAAGCGATAAATTGCGGGAATTTAAAGTCTAAGCTATTACAAATAAGTATCCGGGGATGGGGGTACAAATGTTTACAAATGGGGATGAGTCTTATCAGGATAGTAGTGTCCAAGTGTTATTTACAACCAAATTGAATTGTCGCATTCTCAATGTAAAAATATAATCAAGGTATAAGAATAAAAGAGAACCAAAAGTATTTGTGAAATGTATATGATTATTTACAAATGATTAAAATGTTAACTTAATGTATTATTAAGTATTTATTTATTTTTTGTGTTTTTTTGTTAATTATATATAAACAAAAGGTTTAATTAAAAAAAGGAAATATTTAACCTTAAAAATTCTATTTTTTATGTATTTTTTATTAATGTTTTATATACAAGGTTTAAATTAAACAAAAAAGGTTTTAATAAAAAAAATTGTTTAAACTTAATAAACCTAAGATTTATGTATTTTTAATTGTTCTAAAATAAAAAGAAGCATTTAAGAAAATTTTGTATAAAAAAGTTAATGTATTATTTTTATTTAACAAAATAGGTTATATAAAAAAAGGAAAATAAGGTGATAGAAAGAAAGAAAAAAAAGATTGATTTGTATAAAAAATTAGGAAATTAAATGGGCTTAGGGGTTATATACATGGCCCAAATAAAAGAGAAAAGAAGATTGGAACAAGGGGGGTATGCAGCGCCAGAATTGTTGGGCCTAAGGGGTTTTGTGCAAGGGACGGGCCCAGATACGTTTGACAAGTTTTTGTTGTTAGGGTTGGAATTATTTGGCTCAGAATAGGGTTTGTTCATGAACGAACGGCGCCGCTCTCCTTTCTTCTTCATTGTCCTCTTCATCCTTCTCAAACAATGGCTTCTGAATAACTCTCTCCTCACCTCAGGCCACTAGGCGCTACCTCCACTCTTCCTCTTCATGGTTGCTCAAGAGGTGATAAAAAGAGGTAATGATTTCGTTCTATCGCGTTTTTTAGGGTTTTCAGATTCTTGTCTCTTGCATGTTATTAATTTTTTATATGTTCTGATCCTCTGTTATTTGTTTATGTGAGGTGTTAAAAGGAAAAGGGAAGAGGAATTTATACCTTGGTTCTGCTTTTTGGAAAGGAGGAGGAGAGTTTGGACAGGAGGCGTCTTAGGCGGCCGAGCAAGGGAGCGAGACTCTGATGAAAGCTTTGTTCTGGTATTTGTATCTTTAGCCTTGTATGTTTTATGATGATGCTATAATCTGAAAACCATGTTCCACCAACTTCTGAATCTCTTCCTCTCTGAATACTTGCTTCAGTGTTTTTGCTTCTGAGTTGCTAGCTTCAATGTTTTTGCTTCTGAGTTGCTTGCTTCAGTTGCTTTTCCTCTCTTGGGCTTTGTTTCTCAATGATGAACTTTTATTCTGAGAGCTTTGTTATTATTACTGATTTGGATGTTTGGACTTGCTTGCTTGGTATTGAAGTCAGGTTGGAGGTTACAGGCTTGTTGGCTTGTTTGGCTTTGGCTTGAATGCTGTAACAGGTTTTTAGGCTTGTTGGCTTGTTTGGCTTTGGCTTGAATGTTGTAACAGGTTTTTAGGCTTTTTTTGGTTACAGGCTTTGACAGGCTTTGGCTTGAAGCAGGCTTGGGTTTCTGTAACAGGTTTAAAGGCAGGCTTGTTGGTAACAGGCAGGCTGTTGTTTCTGTAACAGGTTTTTAGGCCTTGGGGCAGGCTTGAGGCTTGAAGCAGTTTGAGTTTATGCAGGTTTTTTGGTTACAGGCTTCAAGGCTTGTGTTTTTATGCAGGTTTGAAAGGCTTGTGTTTTATGCAGGTTGGGTGCAGTTTGTGACTTAGCAGGTCTTTTCTTGAAGGCTTGCTTCTTATAAGTTTGGTGCTTGAACAGGTTTATGGGTAACAGGCCTCAAGGCTATGTGTTTACAGCTTTGTGTTATATTTTTCTATGTGTTCTGCCCCCCCTTGAACTGTTGGATATCTTGTTATATTTATCTATCTTGAGCCTGCCCACTGCAAACCTGCTTTTTCTTTTTTCTCTTTCTCTCTCTCTCTCCAGAAAAGTATATTTAATTGCTTAAACTGTACTTTCTTTTCTGAAAAGGTTGTGGCTTGGGAAATGATGAAAGTGTTTTGACAATATTGCTTGCAATTTGGTTTTCTTCTGCATATCTCTTATCTTCCAGATTTTCTGCATTTGCTTTTGCTAGCTTGTAGGCAGCTTTATTGAAAGCTTCTTTGACAGTTACAACTTGGTTGACATTTTAAACTTGTGCAACTTGTTTGTTCAGTTTGAACTTTGTAATTTGTTTGGCATATTCAGTTTGTCCATTTTGACATTGCAATCTGTTTGGATTTGTGCAGCTTGTTTGGCATTTCAGTTTGCACTTTGCAATTTGTGAATTTTTTTATGCATCCTTGTATTATATTGATTTATATGCTTGCAAACAATTTTACTTTCCTCTTTGTGAACCAAGAAGAGAGATCTTCTTGTGATTTGCAAAGAGGATGAGCAAAATATAATGAAAATCACAACAATCTGATTCTGGCCAACCACCTTTAATGATGAACCTTTTTTATTATCTGTCTGAGAATGCCTTTAATTTATCTGTACTGATTTCTTTCTTCTATCTTTGCAGGTAAATACCAGTTGGGCAAAGGAAGCAACAGTAGAAGATGAAGACTTAGGATAGATTTATTTTCTCTTTCAATTGTTTGTAATAAACATTATTATAAATACTGTAACTAAATTTACTGTATTCAAATAACACTTGTAACAACAATTAAAAGTGAATAAAAAATCTTTTGTCAGATAATTCTTTATTTCACTGTCTATTTAATTATTTAAGTTTCTTGAATTAAAATAACTGGAAGTACATCCCAATTATTCTAACTTAGATGAAATAAATAATTAATAAACGTTGTAGTCTCACAAACCCCGCATTAACCAGCAATAAGCCCGGCATTCCAAATAACCAAAAGCATTGCACAATTAAACAAACAAACGTCCACACGCCTTTTACCTCACTGATCAAACTAAAGCTTCAACTTTCAATCAGAAGCCTCAGCTTCTATCCCATATGTTTAGGCTTTGAGAAATAAATGGCAATCTTGAACAATCATCAAAGCAGTGTGACAGTCAAATGAAATGCTGTGGATTCCAATTCTTTTGAGAATGCGCGTGCAAACCCTAATGTTGGATTTACTATCAAAGAAACGTCCGCCTGATCAAACCCTGAGCCAAACTCAACCAAATCACTAAAGACCCTAATAATCTGCTTGGACCGATTCAAAAGTTAATGGAAACCCTAATTTTGTTTGACTGATAAGAAAAGTCTGTTTGACCGATTCTTGAGCCAATCTGAAAAATCAGGAAAAGCCCGAAGCTGTGATTTCTTGTAAAAAAGAGGAGGGAAAATTTTGGGGTACAACAGTTGCCTCTGTTCAATCTTCTTGAACCTGAAGAGTTAGGTTGGCAAGTTTGCCGTTCGCAACTCGAAGGTAAAAGGAGATTGGACACTAGAGTTCCCAAAAAATTTGCACTCGTCAAAGCGTATTTGAGGGAATGGGCTTAAAGATGCCATTTAGAGATGGGCTTAAAGATGTCATCTGGAGATGTGACAGAATCTTATCGGGGGATGGGCTTAGAGATGCCATCTGGAATGTCTGTTGTAGGTGAAAGAAATGAGTATCAGAAAGGTGTCCATGTTTTGGAACATCTCTGAGCTGGGGGTCTGAATAAGCAATAGATTGACATCTGTATCTGGAAGCATCTGTAAACTGTTTTCAAAAGTTGAATCCGAACAAGTGATAGATTAACATTCGTATCTGGAGAATCCGTGAACTGTTTTCAGAAGTCTTGAAGTTGAATAAGTAATAGATTAGCATCCATGTTGGGAAGCGTCCGTAAACTGTTTTCAAAGGATGAGTCTGAACAAGCGACAGATTAACATCCGAGTTTGGAGAATCCATAAACTGTTTTCAGAAGTCGAAGTTGAAGCTTATTAATCTTATCCTGAAAAGGGTAAAATATTAGCTTAAACACAAAGTTATGTTGCATGAAATGTATGATGTAATATATATGTTATATAATTGTTTATGATATATGAATGTAGTGAATGTGCATGTAAGCTGATGAGCTGTCTTGCTGAGGATAGATGAATCCTGGACAGCCGGAGATAATAGAATCTTGACTGTTGCCGGGGAAAGTGAATCCTTGACTGCTGCAGGGGAAAGTAAATCCTTGACTGCTGCAGGGGATTGCAAGAATATTTTGATCATTGAAAATGAGAAGTCCTGGGACCACTGTTGGGGACTCAGGAGCTTGGGTTGTATGCCAATCTACTGGGGATTCCTGTTTTGAGGAGATCTTTACTGGGGAATTATCTGAATACTCTGTGAGGAACTGAGAATGAGAGTCTTCATTCTGCTTGGGGATATCAGGAACTCAGGTTATATGCCACTTTGAGAATGAGAATCTTCGTTCTGTTGGGAATATCAGGAACTCAGGTTATATACCACTTTGAGAATGAGAATCTTCATTCTGTTAAGGGTCAGAAATTGGGAGTATACCAATCTTCTGAGGTTTCAAGGATGAGAGTCTTCATTCTGTTAAGGGTCAGAAATTGGGAGTATACCAATCTTCTGAGGTTTCAAGGATGAGAGTCTTCATTCTGTTAAGGGTCAGAACTTGGGAGTATACCAATCTTCTGAGGTTTCAAGGATGAGAGTCTTCATTCTTGAGAAAGACAGATTTTTAGGAGCTTCAATTGTCCGTTATCTTGTTGGTGGTCGTAACTTCCAGCAGGTGATGAAGGAAATTTTGACGAACGCTACTCCAAAAGGTGATGAAGGAACCTTTGACGATTACTAATCCAAAAGATGAAGGAATCTTTGACGATTACTACTCCAAAAGATGAAGGAATCTTTGACGATTACTACTCCAAAAGATGAAGGAATCTTTGACGATTACTACTCCAAAAGATGAAGGAATCTTTGACGATTACTACTCCACAAGATGAAGGAATCTTTGACGATTACTACTTCAAAAGATAAAGGAATCTTTGACGATTACTACTCCAAAAGATGAAGGAATCTTTGACGATTACTACTCCACAAGATGAAGGAATATTTGACGATTACTACTCCAAAAGATGAAGGAATCTTTGACGATGACCGCAACTTCCAGCAGGCGGTGAAGGAAATTTTTGAACGCTCTTGAATTCCAGCAGGTGATGAAGGAATTTTTAATGATGACCGCAACTTCCAGCAGGTGATGAAGGAAATTTTGAACGCTCTTTCAACTTGAAATGTAATTTGTTTTGGAGAATAAAATCCTTGACAAATGTTGGGGAAATAAACCCATGATCGCTGGTCTGCTATAAAGGTGATGAACTCCTTGAGGACGCTTGAATGTCTTTTCAAAAAGATTTCGGAGAGGTTTCATCACTGCCCCTAGTATCAGATGCTTGTGATATTGCCAGGACACTTGGACTGCACGTAACCCTTTGAGATTGACATTCGAATGCCCCAAGTGATGGTAAGGGAGACTTGCCCCAAGTTATCCGCCAATTGAGAGATTTCTTGAAATCTTGACTGAACTGCCCCAGGTTAACTGAACTTTGAAAGATTTGTTGAAATCTTGACTGGACTGCCCCAGGTTAATTGAACTTTGGAAGATTTGTTGAAATCTTGAATGGACTGCCCCAGGTTAACTGAACTTTAAAAGATCTGTTGAAATCTTGACTGGACTGCCCCAGGTTAACTGAACTTTGAAAGATCTGTTGAAACCTTGACTGGACTGCCCCAGGTGTGCTGGATAGTGACATGTCATACCCCCTTGTTGATAGGAGATTTGTCAATGGAAGTGTCATCCTTTTTGAAATGATTTTGCTCACTGAGATGGCTTTTGTTCACTGGATATTCATTGTGTGAATTTCTCCGCTGTCAAACAAATAGCCATATGCAAACAATGATATTCAATTAATGCAACGTTTATGCTTGTCTCGAAGTTTTGAAAATGTGTTTTTAGCAGAAAACTTTTTATAAGACAAATTCAACACAAGATTTAGGGCAAAGCCTTACAGGAGTCAGGATACCTTTTGTAACAGTATGCTTTCGAACTAACCCATGCTTCAATTAGGACTTTTGAAGGGTTGTAACGTGGCATGGTTCACGGTTTAAGAAACAAAGGATAAAGGCTCAAAGTATATTTTTACCCACCCGCTCTTCGTGATGTTCTTCAATCCTAAACTTAGTTAATTGTGCATCGAACTCTATTCGAGTTTGGAACGACTTTTTGGTGATGGTTCACACAAGTTGGATTTTGGAAGGCAGTCATCATCTCTTTTTTGTAACATTTTTCATGTTGTTGAGGATTTGTAATGACCTCTTTCTTTTGATTTGTTATCCCTAACTTTTGCCTGACTGTTCCTGTTTTCGAGATTACAGTCAGCGGGATGCCCCAGCTTTCTTAAGCCTCCTTTATAGGTTTTGGCTCAGTGGGCTTTTCTCTTTTGAGAGATTGACTGCCTATGTGATAGGGAACCATCATCGTCTTTTGATTCCAGAGGAATGTTTTTTTGATGTCATTCGTTTGCCTTACGAACTGAGAGTTTGCGACTTCAATGCACATCTTTTTTGAATTAACTGAGAGACTACCCTGCCCCAGGTTTAAATCAAAGGTTTCAATTTGTTTAGAACAGAAAACTCCTACTTCTTTGGCTCGAAGGGGTTGACTAGGGATTATCTTCCTTATAACTCCAGTGTTTAGGATTTGAAAGAAATGTCTGTACATCGTCAACAAGGTCTGTTCAAAAGCATATTGTATGAGATTACGGTATTATTTCGTCATCCTCCCTCTAAAGGCTAGTAGATTTTTATCAAGAGTTAAATATCATAAAGAAAGCACAAGAATAGTGAAAACTAATGGATGAATTCAAGACAAACATATGCAATGCATTAATGAAACAGAGTTTGACATCAACAAATAATTGTTTGAATAACAAAAGAAATTACAACTTGAAAATTCAAATGGAACAAAAGTCTCTCAGTTCGAGCTTTGTCATTTCAGATGGAGAAACCCTTAATGGAAGATTTTCATCTCACCATCTAGCATGAATTTCAACACTCCATTGTCAATCAAATCTTGAATCTTGTTTTTCAAAGCCCAACAGTCGTCGGTGTCATGTCCAGGACTATAGGAGTGGTATACACAAAATGCGTCAGGGTGATAGCTAAGAGCAGAGGTATTGGGCTTCCGAATAGGATCCCTTAAAGCAGTCAGATTGACCTCCAACAAGCATTCCAGTATTAGAGATGACGGTATGTCGGTCTCCGTGAACTGTCTTCTAGACGTGTTTTGCTTACGCTGATTACCCCGTTGACGCTGACGAGGTTGTGGTTGGGCTTGTGACCCTGAAGCAAGTAGAGGAGCTTTTCCCTTGTCTTCTTGTCTCGAAGGGGGTTGAATGATGACTTGATCTTCAACCCTAGATGTTTTCCCCACTTGGTTGTTTTGAAGCAGTTTGTTGACGAGAACCCTTAGTTCCTCTTATCTTTGAGCCAGGTCTTGAATGAGAGCCATCTGGCCCACCAGCTGTCCCATCATCTGGATCTTCATTGTTGCCAACTCGATCTGTAGCCCCTCCAACTGATCATTCCTGATGCCTCCTGGATTCCCTAGGACCAAGCCCCTTGTGAGGAGAGCTTTCACTTCTTCTTGCCCCTGGGACAGGTTCAAGAACATATCTCGGAGTTGGGCATTTTGAGCCTGAACGTCCTTGATAGTCTGCTCCAGAGCCATCTCTACTGAAATAAACAGTATGAGAATAAGGAAACCTGAAAAGGAAAACCTGTAATTATGCGATGCATGATATGTGGATGCATGCTTTCAAGAATCTCTCGGGGTAAACACAAGAAAATGTTAGAGGTTGAACTTCGATCAACATCTTTGATTGGAGAACCTTGTGATGGTGGATGTCTTTCCACGAGAATCAAGCTCACCATGTCAAGTGGGTCATAGCCCCTGATTCAAGTTGTTGCACTTGATCTTTGATGGCATTTGTTTAGAGGAGAAACCTCTTGCCCTTTGGTAGACGTCTGGTTCAACGTGACCCTGCATCAAAAGACCCTCGAGATCCTTGAAATGGTTATTGAAAATGCTATGGTATGATGTTATGATATTATGTACATGTATGCAAAAGCAAGTAAGTGTATATACAGGTAATCATATTCACACAAAGCAAACAAGTCCTTAGGTTTAGGCTTGCATGGGGTTCATAGGTAAGTACCCTCTTGAAGTTAGTTGGCTCATCCTGTCCTAAAATAGAAACTGGGTTCTAAGGAGCTCAATATCACTGGATTATTTTCTGTGTTCATTGTTTTGGTTTAGCCACTTAACTGGCGACCAAAATATTCCAAGAAAACAATCCTCAATGAGTGTAGTATCGAGTATCTACCAACTTCGGACTGCACCAAAGTCGGTCATCTCACTACCCCTAAAAAGGCCAAGATGGTCAAGTAAGGTTCTAAGAGTTTGTTAGTGCTTCATGACATCGCTCAGCGGCCCCGTATTCTCCTTGACTACTCAAGGGCTACCAGTACTCACAAATATGTCACACTAACATAGCTACTGCTTCAACCATGTCGGTATACCCCGCACAGTTCCCTCACAGTTTATTGCTATTTACCTAAAAAGGTGCCCCCAAATCCGGGTGTAGGATTTACAACAAACCCAAACAAGGACCCAAAAAGTAAAGCAATAAAAGCAAACAAAGTAAGCATGTAAAGGATATCTAAAACCCTAAGGTAACCCCACTTTTAGAAATGTTCCCCAGCAGAGTCGCCAGTTCTTTGATACGGTGGGAGAACTGACTTGAGGTTTTGCGTTTGTGTTCGCAAATGTTCGGTTTAGCAAGAGTCGCCACCGACTTTTTATTTATCCTAAGGAAAGGTCAAAAAGCACAGGAAAGACCTTTGAGATGTTTTCGTGGGTTCGAGGGGTAGATTATGAAAAGGGAAGGTGCTAGCACCCTTTTCATCCATGGTTATCCATGGGCTCTTAGTTACTTGTTTTAGATCACTTGCCTTTGCTTTTCAATTGTTTGAAATGGTGCTTGGTGTGTGGTTTTGAAAATGCTTTGAAAAAAGATGCCTTGTCTAGGAAACCTTTGTAACAATTCGTTTGAATGTTTTACAAAGGTGTTTGTCTTTTTGAAAAGATATTTCAACGTTTTGAAAGTTTGTTTTGAAGTTGTGTTGTGATGTGTGTTTTGAAAAATGGCAAGGATATTTTGCAAGGTTGATCAAGTAACTAAGAGTTTGTCTACCCTATTTTACTCAAAGATTTTTCTTATGTTTTTAACCCTTTTAACAGTGTTGTTTCACCATTGTATTTGGTGAACAACCTTGTGTTAGGATGTTAACGGGACGGGCGCGGGTCATCGTATAGACCATAGAGGCAATAGTGTCAAGTATCTTTGGCAATTTTCTTGAGGGACTATGATCATTTTTGTTTAGGCAACAAGATAGCGTCATCGAGGGACTATGATCATTTGATTTGTTTTTGTTTTGCCAAAGACACTTAACATGCAACCATGGCCCATTTTTGAAGGCAACAAGCGGGATTACCCTAGAGGTGCAAGTGTGAATTGTGTATTGATTTTCATGCATTTGTCTTGTATTAGGTTATCTAGCGGTTGATTTTGAATCTTCGCATACAAACCCTAATTACTATACAGTATATGGAAAGCGATAAATTGCGGGAATTTAAAGTCTAAGCTATTACAAATAAGTATCCGGGGATGGGGGTACAAATGTTTACAAATGGGGATGAGTCTTATCAGGATAGTAGTGTCCAAGTGTTATTTACAACCAAATCGAATTATCGCATTCTCAATGTAAAAATATAATCAAGGTATAAGAATAAAAGAGAACCAAAAGTATTTCTGAAATGTATATGATTATTTACAAATGATTAAAATGTTAACTTAATGTATTATTAAGTATTTATTTATTTTTTGTGTTTTTTTGTTAATTATATATAAACAAAAGGTTTAATTAAAAAAAGGAAATATTTAACCTTAAAAATTCTATTTTTTATGTATTTTTTATTAATGTTTTATATACAAGGTTTAAATTAAACAAAAAAAGGTTTTAATAAAAAAAATTTGTTTAAACTTAATAAACCTAAGATTTATGTATTTTTAATTTTTCTAAAATAAAAAGAAGCATTTAAGAAAATTTTGTATAAAAAATTTAATGTATTATTTTTATTTAACAAAATAGGTTATATAAAAAAACGAAAATAAGGTGATAGAAAGAAAGAAAAAAAAGATTGATTTGTATAAAAAATTAGGAAATTAAATGGGCTTAGGGGTTATATACATGGCCCAAATAAAAGAGCAAAGAAGATTGGAACAAGGGGGGTATGCAGCGCCAAAATTGTTGGGCCTAAGGGGTTTTGTGCAAGGGACTGGCCCAGATACGTTTGACAAGTTTTTGTTGTTAGGGTTGGAATTATTTGGCTAAGAATAGGGTTTGTTCATGAACGAACGGCGCCGCTCTCCTTTCTTCTTCATCGTCCTCTTCATCCTTCTCAAACAATGGCTTCTGAATAACTCTCTCCTCGCCTCAGGCCACTAGGCGCTACCTCCACTCTTCCTCTTCATGGTTGCTCAGGCGGTGATAAAAAGAGGTAATGATTTCATTCTATCGCGTTTTTTAGGGTTTTCAGATTCTTGTCTCTTGCATGTTATTTATTTTTTATATGTTCTGATCCTCTGTTATTTGTTTATGTGAGGTGTAAAAAGGAAAAGGGAAGAGGAATTTATACCTTGGTTCTGCTTTTTGTAAAGGAGGAGGAGAGTTTGGACATGAGGCGTCTTAGGCGGCCGGGCGAGGGAGCGAGACTCTGATGAAAGCTTTGTTCTGGTATTTGTATCTTTAGCCTTGTATGTTTTATGATGATGCTATAATCTGAAAACCCTGTTCCACCAACTTCTGAATCTCTTCCTCTCTGAATACTTGCTTCAGTGTTTTTGCTTCTGAGTTGCTAGCTTAAGTGTTTTTGCTTCTGAGTTGCTTGCTTCAGTTGCTTTTCCTCTCTTGGGCTTTGTTTCTCAATTATGAACTTTTGTTCTGAGAGCTTTGTTATTATTACTGATTTGGATGTTTGGACTTGCTTGCTTGGTATTGAAGTCAGGTTGGAGGTTACAGGCTTGTTGGCTTGTTTGGCTTTGGCTTGAATGTTGTAACAGATTTTTAGGCTTGTTGGCTTGTTTGGCTTTGGCTTGAATGTTGTAACAGGTTTTTAGGCTTGTTTTGGTTACAGGCTTTGGCTTGAAGCAGGCTTGGGTTTCTGTAACAGGTTTAAAGGCAGGCTTGTTGGTAACAGGCAGGCTGTTGTTTCTATAACAGGTTTTTAGGCCTTGGGGTAGGCTTGAGGCTTGAAGCAGTTTGAGTTTATGCAGGTTTTTTGGTTACAGGCTTCAAGGCTTGTGTTTTTATGCAGGTTTGAAAGGCTTGTGTTTTATGTAGGTTGGGTGCAGTTTGTAACTTAGCAGGTCTTTTCTTGAAGGCTTGCTTCTTGTAATTTTGGTGCTTGAACAGGTTTATGGGTAACAGGCCTCAAGGCTATGTGTTTACAGCTTTGTGTTATATTTTTCTATGTGTTCTGCCCCCCCCCCCCTTGAACTGTTGGATATCTTGTTATATTTATCTATCTTGAGCCTGCCCACTGCAAACCTGCTTTTTCTTTTTTCTCTTTCTCTCTCTCCAGAAAAGTATATTTAATTGCTTAAACTGTACTTTCTTTTCTGAAAAGGTTGTGGCTTGGGAAATGATGAAAGTGTTTTGACAATATTGCTTGCAATTTGGTTTTCTTCTGCATATCTCTTATCTTCCAGATTTTCTGCATTTGCTTTTGCTAGCTTGTAGGCAGCTTTATTGAAAGCTTCTTTGACAGTTACAACTTGGTTGACATTTTAAACTTGTGCAACTTGTTTGTTCAGTTTGAACTTTGTAATTTGTTTGGCATGTTCAGTTTGTCCATTTTGACATTGCAATCTGTTTGGATTTGTGCACCTTGTTTGGCATTTCAGTTTGCACTTTGCAATTTGTGAATTTTTTATGCATCCTTGTATTATATTGATTTATATGCTTGCAAACAATTTTACTTTCCTCTTTGTGAACCAAGAAGAGAGATCTTCTTGTGATTTGCAAAGAGGATGAGAAAAATATAATGAAAATCACAACAATCTGATTCCGGCCAACAACCTTTAATGATGAACCTTTTTTATTATCTGTCTGAGAATGCCTTTAATTTATCTGTACTGATTTCTTTCTTCTATCGTTGCAGGTAAATATCAGTTGGGCAAAGGAAGCAACAGTAGAAGATGAAGACTTAGGATAGATTTATTTTCTCTTTCAATTGTTTGTAATAAACATTATTATAAATACTGTAACTAAATTTACTGTATTCAAATAACACTTGTAACAACAATTAAAAGTGAATAAAAAATCTTTTGTCAGATAATTCTTTATTTCACTGTCTATTTAATTATTTAAGTTTCTTGAATTAAAAAAACTGGAAGTACATCCAAATTATTCTAACTTAGATGAAATAAATAATTAATAAACGTTGTAGTCTCACAAACCCCGCATTAACCAGCAATAAGCCCGACATTCCAAATAACCAAAAGCATTGCACAATTAAACAAGCAAACGTCCACACGCCTTTTACCTCACTGATCAAACTAAAGCTTCAACTTTCAATCAGAAGCCTCAGCTTCTATCCCATATGTTTAGGCTTTGAGAAATAAATGGCAATATTGAACAAGCATCAAAGCAGTGTGACAGTCAAATGAAATGCCGTGGATTCCAATTCTTTTGAGAATGCGCGTGCAAACCCTAATGTTGGATTTACTGTCAAAGAAACGTCCGCCTGATCAAACCTTGAGCCAAACTCAACCAAATCACTAAAGACCCTAATAATCTGCTTGGACCGATTCAAAAGTTAATGGAAACCCTAATTTTGTTTGACTGATAAGAAAAGTCTGTTTGACTGATTCTTGAGCCAATCTGAAAAATCAGGAAAAGCCCGAAGCTGTGATTTCTTGTAAAAAAGAGGAGGGCAAATTTTGGGGTACAACAAGTTGGTTTAAACTTGTCCTAAAAATAGTAATCGGGTTCTAGAGGATCTCAATATCACTGACTACCCTCAATCGGTCATAATTCCAGTTTAGCAACCTTTTCTTGCAGTCGAAATCATCGCGAGAGTTTAGTCTCAATGAGTGTAGCATACTGCTACTGTTCTATGGCCAAGTTGGTCAATTTAAGGTTCTAAGGTCAGCTGGTGCTTAATGACCCCTTAGAAGACCCATATTCTCCTCGTTCTAACATAAGGGATATCGGTACAGAATAAAGTGTCACACCAACGTAGCTACTGCTTCAACCGTGTCGGTCTACGCCGGACAGTTCCCTCCCAGTTTATTGCTACTTACCTAAAGGGTATCCCCAGATCCGGGTTAGGATCTATAGAAACTCTGATACAAGCCCACAAATATAAATCATACAAAGCATACAATTGAAAACACAATGATTTAATCCTAAGGTACACCTCACTTATAAATTTCCCCAACAGAGTCGCCAGTTCTATGATCGGTGGGAAAGAACTGACTGTTTTGGAATGCTGGTTCGCATTTTGCGTTTGTTTTTGCAAAATGTCACGGTGAGCAAGAGTCGCCACCGTCTTTTATTTTATCCAACAAGGAAAGGAAAAAAGCACAAAAAAATTCCTTTTTTCGAGATGTTTCTCGGGTTCGGGAGGTAGATTATAGAAAGGGAAGGTGTTAGCACCCTTTCTATTCGTGGTTATCCACGGGCTCTTAGGTACTTGCTCAAAGTGTTTTCAAAATTTGTCTTTCATTGTGTTTGTGGATTTGAAAGAAGTTTTTGTTTGAAAGGTGTGTAAGTGCGAAAAGTTTTGTTTTGTTTTAAAAGGAGCAAGTACTTAAGAACTATCTACCTACTCAAAAAAAGGAATTAATCTGTACAAGTGTCCTTTAGACAATGCTATCCCACTATTGAGGAGTAGGTAGCATCGTCGTTGAAGTTTTAAGGGTCAATTCGATTAAGGGACGTGTGGTCACTAAAGCAATGTTAGAATGCCTTAGCGGTAACCCTAATGTCTTAGATCATTTTTCCGAGGCAACCGTTTCGAGGCAACTATGATCTTTGGACAAGAGGGCGACCTCTAAAACTTCCTATACTCAATGACCACTTTCGAAGGCAACCAAGTGAGGTGTACCCTAAGAGTGCGTATGTGCGAGTGTGTTATTTCGGTTAATTTTATCTTTGTACATGTCATGGGTTATCTATGTTGATTTTAAGTTCATACATTGGATCTTGTCATGTATTCCCTATTATCAAACATGTAACATTGTATAGTTGCGGAAATTAAATTTGCGGAAATTAAATCTAAACTATTACAAGGCGTCAGGTATTTACATCGCCAAAAACAAACCCTTTAATTTAAATTGCGGAAAATAAAATAAAGCGATAAAAATGTCCTAATTAAAAGCTATTACAAACTGGAAGCAATTACAATATTGGAAATATGGATCGCATGCGAGAAAATTAAATTGACGCATTTTTTAGGGTTTTGACCTTTTTTTATTAAAGAAAAGATTTTTGCTTATTTTGGAATTAAATGGGATTAAATTACATGAACAATTAAATTAAATTAAATAATGAAAATATTTTTGGATTTTTGAGTTTTTAAAGAAATAAAATAAAATGATTAAAAGTTAGTAAAAACCTAATATTCTATATTGATTTTAATTTATTGCAAAAATATTAAATGTCTGAACCTATTTAAAACTAAGTTAATTAATTAATATTTATTTACAAAAATAAAATAATGAAATTAATAAAAATAATATTTATTTGTTTTCTGATTTTATGAGGAAAATTATTATTTGGTTAGAGATTAATAATTATTAATTAAAACAATAAAATAAATAAATATATAAATATAATAAGGAGTAAAAGAAAATGAACCAAAGAGGGGTTTGGGCCCCAAATCAGGAGGTATGATAGCATGTTCAAGGCCCATTCACGCTGGAAGCCTGTTTGACTTTGGCAATTCCCTATGGCACGTTGATTGATGAACACGATGCATGCTCAATCTTGGCCCTTGGATTTGGCCTGAAGGCCATCTGGCGCCTGATTGAATGATGATATATGGTGATCCCCACACTTGGCCTTGTACTGGATCTCCTGGAAAAAAAATAAGTGTTTGGGGGGACCTGGGATTCGAACCCAGGTCCCATAGGTCTTTCCACTCACGCTTCCACCAACTGAGCCATGGTGCTTTATTGTTAATAAAATAAACGCTGATTATTATATGTGAAAAACAATTCATATGCTGGAAAAATAAAAAATATGGCGCGCTGTTTGAACCGGCCAATGGGGAGAGGACGCGTGGTCGTCTTTTTCACAAGTCTCTGGTTTTCTTACTTGCGGATTTTTATCCGCAGCAAGATCCGTGGCTTGCTTCAAAAACTCGTTCTAGGCCACAAAAATACCATCCAAGAACATGGATGTGATCGTCTCTTCCACCTGAGTTCACCTATGCCAATTATTTGTCCCAATTTTTCCTGCATAGCAAACGCCTAAAAAACAAGAACCAAAACCCTAGCTTCGGGCATGGCTGAACAGGCTACCAAAACAAAATCAAATAATGTAGAAACGTTCTAAATGGCACGATAAACATGATTATGCAAAGATATTGGCAAAAGGATGCAAGAACAAGAGGTTATGTTTCCATGTACAGGGCGGAATTTCGAGCGACTTACAGTGCAACTTAGGGAGTTTCAGGACTTGGTTTTGATTCCAATCGCTCCAGTGGACCTCAGGCAAGGAGATAGTGTTGAGTTTTTGGATCGAATTGGCCTCCAATATTGATTTCAGATTCAAGGTTTCCAAGCTTTTTCTCAAGTTTTGTCTGGCCGTTTCTGTCACTTTTAGGTCGTGTTTTTGATGCCTTTGGCTTGTGTGTGTATATTAGAAGCAATTAGGTTAAACTTTGGGCCTCCAATCCTTGTGCATTGAAGATTCAAGATATGATTTGATCACCATTAACAAAGCTTTCATATTTGTCTCTGTGATCGGTGGAAATAGAACTGACTGTTTTTTAGCTGGTTTTGTGAAATGTCGCGGAAGCAAGAGTCGCCACCGTCTTTTATGTTCTCCAATATGGAAAGGACAAAAGCACAGCAAAATTCCTTATTCGAGATGTCTCTCGGTTTGGGAGGTAGATTTATAGAAAGGGAAGGTGTTAGCACCCTTTCTATCAGTGGTTATCCACGGGCTCTTCGGTACTTGCTCTTATGTTTTCAAAATGTTTGCTTTTTAAAATGTGAGTGGGCTTGAAAAAGTTTCTTTGAAAGATTTCTGAATAACTCTTGTATCTGTCCTCAAGAGTGTTTGAAAAATTTGTTTTGAAAGCTTTTTGAAAGTGTAAGGTGTGAAAAGTATTTTGTTTGTTTTTGAAAAGAGCAAGTACCCATGAGTTATCTACCTACCCTAAGGAATTAAGCTGTGTAAGTGTCCTTTAGATAGTGCTATCCCACCATTGAGAGGTAGGTAGCACCATCGTTGGAGGTGTTCGGGTCAATTCGATTTTAGGGACGGTGTGGTCACCGAAGCAACAGTTAGGACACCTTAGAAGTAACCCTAATGTCCTAGATCCTTTTTAATCTGAGGCAACCGTTTCGAGGCAACTGTTTCGAGGAAACTATTTTGAGGAAACTGTTTCGAGGCAACTGGATCTTTGGACTAAGGGTGACCTCTAAGACGTCCTATGCTTGATGACCACGTTTCGAAGGCAACGAGTGAGGCGTACCCTAGAAGTGGTGAGTGCATTGTGTGTTGTATTCAGTTAATGTTTGTCTTTGTTATTAGTGAGCTACGAGTTGTTTTTATTTACATACATTCTTTCATGCAAGTTTAGCAGTTAAGGGGGTGCGGAAAGTAAATTGCGGAAACATAAATCCTACACTATTACAAGGCGCGGGTCTATACATCGCCAAAAATACAAAAGACCCGTTTTTGGTAAATAAGTGCGGAAAGTAAATAAGTAAAACCCTAATTACTATTACATGTCTTGGAAGCAATTAAATAATAATCAAACTGTGCGCGAATAAAAAATTAAATCGGAATGTTCTAAGGGTGTTGACCCTTTTAAGAAAAGAAATTGATTTTTTTGGTCTTTTTTTGTAATTAAAATGAAATTAAAGCTAATTAATGACTAATTAATTAATTTAATTAAGAGAAAGTATTTTTTGTTTTTTATGTTTTTATGAAATAAAATAAAAAGAAATGAAATTCTAGGTTAACCTAATTCTAAATCTATTTTAATTATTAAAAAAAGAGTTAAAATGGCCTAATTAAAAAAAACTAATTCAATTATTGTTTATTTACCAAAATAAAATAATAATAATAATAATGATGTTAATTCTTTTTGGATTTTTTATGAAAATGTTAATTGATTAATTGTTAATAATAAAAATAAAATAAAGCAAGTAAATAAAAAAGAAAATGTCAAAACAAAGTAAGAAGAAGAGCAAAACCCAAGGGGTGTGGGCTGAAATGGATGGTGCATTGTTGGAATTATGGCCCATTAAGCTTCAGCTCGTTTGACTTTCTTGGATCGCGTACGCATGCGCTGACTCCAGAGTATGGTGTTCTAGCCTTCTGGACCTTTGGATCTACCTCCAATGACACTTGGCTTGTTGGACGCGTGAGGTGCATGGTGTTCAGCGCTTTGGAAACTGCACAAGAACATTTAAGAAAAAATAGCATTGGAAATATGGGGGACCTGGGAATCGAACCCAGGTCCCAAAGATTGCAAAGTACACAGCCAACCAACTGAACCAAGCGCACTAGTTGTAAACATAATAGAAACAAAAGAATAAATGGAATAAGCGCCCTATATGCTGAAACACGCGCGTGAATTTGAACTGACCACTCATGCGCTGCCACGCCTTTCGTCTTCAAGCTTTTCTGCAAACATAAAAACACATAGCGGGGGTTTTAAACCCCCACAAAACGCAAGCCTGTAAAAAATAGCGATTAGACGCTCATTAGATATAAATTAGGCGCGATATGTCCGTCCTGTTCGTCTTGTCACACTGATTTTGGCCATGTACATTTGGAATTCTAATTTTACAGCATGACAAAACCCCTAATTCGAAACTCTGAAAAAACCTAGAAATTGCTAATGGTAACTTTCAATCCAGGGCGCCATTCTCAAATTAAACCATGTGGAACGCTTTGTATTGATCCTGTGAGTATAATGCTATCAGCAAAAAGTGTTAAAAATGCATGGAATGTGATATGTAATTTTGGAAATGTATGCAAACCGTATGGCTTAGTGGGGATGATTCTGATGGTATTAAGCCTCGTTCTTGATTGCAATGGCTTCCTGGAAGGGTCAGGAGTGTGTTTGGATTGAAATGGAAGCTTGAATTGTACTACAACTAGGTTTTCAGTTTGTGATTTTTTTCTTCAAAATTTGGAAATGGCTTATGCTGTTTTAGAGTGCTCTAGCTCATGCATTATGTTCTTGAAGGCTTGCACATGTGTTATGTAATGTGTATCAATCCAAATAATGGACATTGAAGCCTTGCAATCATGTTTGAGATTTTGCCATAACCTCCATTAAAGCATCTTACCATTCTTGTCAAATTTTGAGTTTCTTGCTTAGAATAGGCCTTGCACGAATTTGGTAAGTACTTCATGGTGCATCAAAGCAATTCAACACAAAATATATCCCTCAATTAATTTTCTTGATTTTTATTTGAATTTTAAAGATTTAAAATGATTTAAATCAAATAAAATTAAATAAAAATGGAAAAATTAATTTTTAATCTTGAAATAAATTGTGGGACACGTGGGAGGCATGGCCAAGCTGAATCAAGTGGAAAAAGTGGGCCCCTTTTGTCAAAAATGAAGTTTCAAGTATAATTGACTTTGGCCATTTCACAAAAATTTCCCAACTTCTCCAATGCATATCTTGCTCAATTTTGAAGCTATGAACATGTTCTTGGACATTTTGGAAAGGTCTTGAAGTCCTCTAACCAATGTCTTTGGTCCCATGTCATTTTGATTTACCAATCTCAAGTTATGGTCTTTGACTTAAAGTGCCTTTTTGTTGACTTTTGAAAATGACCTATAATGTTGAAATTGATAACTTTTTGTGAGAGCATTTCTTGGACTTGGAGTGTGAATATGAATTATAGGAAATGTCCTCCCCTTCAAAATGAGCATTGGATGGGATTTTTCTGATGAACCATGAAAAAGTTATGCCTTGGTCAAGTTACAGTTGACTTTTCAGTTGTCCAAAAATAGAAACTTTTGACACCTTGATGATTTTTGAGCCATTCTTGGGAAATCATGGTCAATATTTGACCAAATGATGATTGTGGCTTCAAAATAATATGTTGACCAAAATTTTTGACTTTTGACTGCTAAATGACCATTTTGCCCCTACAGTTGACTGTGAAGCAATTAGGGTTTTTGACTGTGCAACTTGACCTTGTGAGCCTTGAAACTTGACATGTAGGTGCTTGACAATGTGTATAGGCATATGTGACTTGATTGAGCCCTGGAAAACTTCAACTTCCTTGCAAGAACCAAAACCCTAATTTGACTGGCTTTAGGAGAATGGTTGACTGTGTAGCCCTTGAGTAGACTTTGAAGCTTTTGCTTGTCATAACTTTGAAGATTATGGGAGGGCAAATTTTGGGGTACAACAGTCTCAAATTAAATATTTTGTACATAACATGGCATGATTCGGATTTGATTTGGTCCATGATGATACTTAAAGCCTATATCAATCAAAAAGATTCTATTCCATCAATTTTTGCATTTTATTTGAATTAATATTGATTTAAAATGAATTAATTCAAGAAAAATCAAATAAAATATAAAAATTAATGAATGGACATGAAATTGAAGATAGGACACGTGTGTGGTGTGACAAGATCAAATCAAGTGGAAAAAAGTGGACCCTTTTGTCAAAAATTGGAGTTTTGGGGATAGTTGACTTTTGGCAATTTTGGAAAAATGCCCAACTTCAACAATGCATAACTTCCTCAATTTTGAACTTTTAGAGATGTTCTTGGACTTTTTAAAAACCTTGAGATGTACTCTAACCAACCCTTTTGGTATCATCTCATTTTGATGTACCATGCTCAAGTTATAAGCTTTGGCAAAAAACGTGTTTTTGTTGACTTTCAAAAATGATCTATAATATCCAAATTTGTAACTTTTTGTGAGTGCATTTCTTGATCTTGGGGTGTGAAGATGGATTGCAGGAAATTGTATCCTCTTCAAAATAAGCTTTGTATGGGTCATTTATCATAAAGTATGAGAAAGTTCTGCTTGGTCAAAGTTGAGTTGACTTTTCCTACAAAACCCTAATTTAGCAACTTTTGAATCTTGATGAATCTTGAGCAATCCTTGATGAATCATGATAAACCCTTGATCAAATGATGAATTATCCTTAAAAATGAGAATGTTGACAAAAAATCTTGAGGTTTGACTATTTGTAGGTCACAGTTGACTTTTGCCCTAACACAGTCGATTTTTGGACCTCTTGAGCAATTGACTAACCAAACTTTCTCTGCAAGGCTTGAAATTTTACATGGATGAACTTGAGAGAATACTAGGACATTGGAGAGTACTTGAGGACATTTGGATGCAAGGACCTTGATGCAACACAAAACCCTAATTTGAGGTTGACTGCCTTAGGAGGTGATTTGACTGTCCAACTCTTGAGCTATCTTGAGCAACTTGGGAGTTATTCTTGAAATGTCTTGGGAAATATGGGAGGGAAAATTTTGTGTGTGCTTGCTTTGAAAAGTTTTATTTTACTTTGTTTTAACCCTTGTTTCTGTCATCAAGAGTGTTACGAAGTTGTTTTTGAAAATTTTGTTTGAAAAGTGTTGGTGTGAAAAAGTTTGTTTGTTTGAGCAAGTACTTAACAGTTAACTACCTACTCGAAAAAAGGCATTCTTTTCCTCCTATCATTTAGACCGTGTTATCCTACTATTAGTGAGTAGGTAACCCTAGTCGTTGGATATTTGAGGGACTATCTAAAGGGACGTGATGGTCATTGAAGGCAACATGTAAGGATACCTTAGCATTTCGAAGGGACTATCATCATATATCGTAGGCAACATCGAGGGACAAGATCATTTCTTGTAGGCAACTCGAGGGATATTAAGGGACTATGATCTTTATTATGCTTTTTAGATTGAGGGTCTTTTGCTAAGATATCCCTACGTTCGAGGGACATGGCCATTGTTTTCCGAGGCAACCAAGTGAGGTATACCCTAAGGGTGCAAGTGTGCAAATGATTTAATTTCGTTATTTATCTTGAAATTAGGGTTTTCTATCGTTCATTTTTATCTTTCCATAAAATCATTTTAATCTAAGCATTACATAAAATATAGTAGTAGGAGATAAAGGCGGAAATGTAAACCTAAGCTATTACAGAGCTTTGGGGCAGTTACATAATAGTGAATAGTGCAGAAAAGAAATCCTAAAACTATTACATCCCAGAAGCAATTACATGATAATGATGAAAAAAAGTGGGAAAAATAAAGCTATGCTATTACAGTTGAATGCGCCTGTTGTACCCCAAAATTTGCCCTCCCATATTCTTCAAAGTTTTGACAAGCATCATCTCAATTTGCTTAAGTCTACTCAAGGGTTTGCCCAGTCCAATTGCCTCCTAAGGCAGTCAAAATTAGGGTTTTGGTTCTTGCAAGGAAGTTGAGGTTTTCAAGGGCTCAATCAAATCCCATAGGCCTATACACATTGTCAAGCATCTACATGCCAAGTTTCAAAGCTCACAGCATCAAGTTGCACAGTCAAAAGCCCTAAGTGCTTCACAGTCAACTGTAGGGGTAAAATGGTCATTTGGCAGTCAAAAGTCAATTTTTTTTGGTTAACATATTATTTTGAAGCCACAATCATCATTTGATCAAGTCTTGATCATGATTCCACAAGAATGGCTCAAAAATCATCAAGATGCAAAAGTTTCCATTTTTGGACAGCTGAAAAGTCAACTGTAACTTGACCAAGGCATAACTTTTTTATGGTTCATCAGAAAAATCTCATCCAATGCTCATTTTGAAGGGGATGACATTTCCTACAACTCATCTTCACATTCCAAGTCCAAGAAATGCTCTCACAAAAAGTTATTAATTTCAACATTATAGGTCATTTTCAAAAGTCAACAAAAAGGCATTTTAAGTCAAAGACCATAACTTGAGATTGGTAAATCAAAATGACATGGGACCAAAGGCATTGGTTAGAGGACTTCAAGACCTTTCCAAAATGTCCAAGAACATGTTCATATGATCAAATTTGAGCAAGATATGCATTGGAGAAGTTGGGAAATTTTTGTGAAATGGCAAAAGTCAATTATCCCTAAAACTTCAATTTTTTACAAAAGGACCCACTTTCTTCCACTTGATTCAGCCCTGTCATGCCATACACGTGTCCCATGATTAATTTCAAGATCAAACATTTATTTTTCCATTTTATTTAATTTTTATTGATTTAATTCATTTTAAATCCATAAAAATTCAAATAAAATCTAAAAAAATTAAATGGATAACATCTTTTGATTTGAATGGCTTTTATGTGTCATATGCCAACTCACAAATTCGTGCTAGGCTATTTTGTGCACAAAATCATGGTTTTTGCTCCAAGTATGGAAAGCTTTCAATGGTGTTAAAACAAGAATCTCCAAACTTCAATTCCATGGATACCAAGCCTAGCTGCTGACCTAATTCCATTCACATATACATAAGCAAGCATTGCAGACCTAAGACACGATCCAAGCACTGCACAAACGGCCAAACCAATTTCGAAAAATCCAAGCAAAAAGTCAAAACTGTTTTTCATATTGTAGACCAATTCAAAGCCTTAGAGCAATTCAAACACGTTGCTAGCATTCCCAGGAACACATTGCAATCCAAAACAAGCCTCAAAGCTCAAGAACACGTGCTACACAGACCCACGGTTTGTCAATTTTTTTCATAATCACATACATTGATTCATGCACATTTGACATGTTTTGTTGAGTGTTTTGTGTTCACAGGACCCATACGAAGCTAATGGTGTGGTTCAATTGTCTTGAAACACCCTGAAACCGAAACCACCATGGATAAGTTTTAGGGTTTCGAAGCTTTCAAATTAGGGGTTTCTCATATAGGAAAAATCAGGCTTTGAAAAATCCATGGTTGAATTCGTCAGGATGAGACGAAACTAAAACAACCCTCGCGAACAATTTCTGATTAACGTACGCATATTCGCTATTTTCTCTTGATGCAGGTTGTGGGGGTTAAAAACCCCCGCTATTTTTTTTGTTTTTACAGGAAAAAGGAGGAAGACGGAGTACGTGGAAGCGTGTGACTGGCCTATTCAAACTAAACGCGCACATTTTTGTTTTATTTCCAAGATATTACTTTATTTACATATAATATTAACTTATTATTATTATTCCAATTGAACACACAACTCAGATGGTCAAGGCGTGCAAGCATAATCCCTTGGGACCTGGGTTCGATTCCCAGGTCCCCCAAATGCTTGTTAATATTTTTTCTCATATGATCCTATGCAGATTCCTCAAAGCACCTCACCATGTACCTCCAGCGCTCAATATGCCAAGTGGCTACAGGCATGCATCCAAAGGCCAGGAGGTGATCCTCACCATGCACTCAGTCAACCAACAAACACTTGATCCAAGAAGTCAACGCAGGCTTGGCTTAATGGGCCTCATATTTCTAAACAAACCCCATTGCTGGCCCAGAACCCCCCTTTTTGGTTAATCTTTTTTTTTTCTTTCATTTTATATTTTCCATTTTATTGTTAACTTTTTTTCTTTCTAATTATTATTATTATCACTAAAACTAAATAATTATTTTTCTATAAAATTAAAAAAAAACCAAAAAAAAAACATTTTTATTATTTATTAACTTATTTTGTAAATAAATGTAAATTAAATTAAATTAGTTTAATTAGTTAACTTTAATACTTTTTCACAATAAATAAAAACAAATTTAGACTTAGGCTTTTCTTTTGACATTTTTAATTCCTTTTTTATTTTATTTCATTAAAACATAAAAAACACAAAAATATTTTTCTTTTAATTAAATTAATTAATTAGTAATTAGGCTTAATTTTCATTTAATTACAAAAAAAAGGACGAATTCAATTCTTTCTAAAAAAAAAGGGTCAAAACCCTCATGACGTCCCGTTTCATTCTTTCGCGCGTATATTTACTTTAATTCATTATTTTGATTATGTAACTGCTTCTGGAAATGTAATAGTTAATTAGGACCTCCTTTATTGCTTTATTTATTTTCTCCCAGTTTATTTTTTCCAAACGGGTTTGTTTTTGGTGATGTATATACCCGCGCCTTGTAATAGTTAGATTTACCTTTCCGCAATTTATTTTCCGCACTCCTAACTGTTAATATGCCTGCAAGAATGTATGACAAATAAAACCAATCTGTAGCTCACAAATAACATGCAAAGACAATTTAACTGAAAAAACAACACACATGCACATACCACTCTTAGGGTACGCCTCACTGGTTGCCTCGAACGTGGTCATCAAGTATAGGGTGTCTTAGAGGTCGCCCTCCTGTCTAAGATCCAGTTGCCTCGAAACGGTTGCCTCAGATAAAAAGATCTAGGACATTAGGGTTACCACTAAGGTGTCCTATCATTGCTTTGGTGACCACATTGTCCCTTAATCGAATTGACCCGAATACCTCCAACGATGGTGCTACCTACCTCTCAATGGTGGGATAGCACTATCTAAAGGACTCTTACACAACCTAATTCCTTAGGGTAGGTAGACTTCTTTTAAGTACTTGCTCTTTCAAACAAATAAAAACAACTTTTCGCACCTACACTTTCAAAAGGTTTTCAAACAAATTTTTCATACACTCTTGAGGACAGATACAAGAGTTACTTAGAAATTTTTCAAACGAAACTTTTTTTCAAAACCCACACACACTTGAAAAGCAAACCATTTTTGAAAACATAAGAGCAAGTACCTAAGAGCCCGTGGATAACCACGGATAGAAAGGGTTCTAACACCTTCCCTTTCTATAAATCTACCTCCCGAACCGAGAAACATCTCGAATAAGGAATTTTGTTGTGCTTTTGTCCTTTCCATGTTGGAAAACATAAAAGACGGTGGCGACTCTTGCTCACCGCGACATTTCGCCAACCAGCTTTAAACAGTCAGTTCTATTTCCACCGATCACAGAACTGGCGACTCTGCTGGGGAAAACTTATAATGTGAGGTGTACCTTAGGATTAGACCACTCTCGTTTTCATTTGCTTGATTTATTTTCTTTAAAATTGTGGGCCTGTCTTGGAGTTTCATAGATCCTAACCTGGATCTGGGGGATACCTTTTAGAAAGTAGCAATAAACTGTGAGGGAACTGTGCGGGGTATACAGACACGGTTGAAGCAGTTGGCTACGTTGATGTGGCACTTTGGTGAGTACTGGTAACCCTTGAGTCAAGTCAAGGAGAGTACGGGGCCGCCGCGTGGTGTCATGAAGCATCAACTAACCTTAGGAACCTTACTTGACCATCCTGGCCTCTTTAGGGGTAGTGAGATGACCGACTTTGGTGCATTCTGAAGTTGGTAGATACTCGATACTATACTCATTGAGGGTTGTTTTCTTGGGATATTTTGATCGCCAGTTCAGTGGCTAAATCAAAACAATGAACACAGAAAACAACCCAATGATATTGAGCTCCTTAGAACCCGGTTACTTTTGATAGGACAGGTTTTTGAGCCCACCAACTTCAAGAGGGTAGTACCCCAAAATTCATGCTGGCCTAAACTCTAAGGGTTATGGTGTGACTTGTGTGCCTTATTATGTTTGCTTTTTGTGAATACTTGTGGTGTGCTCTTATCATAGCATCATAACATCATACAGCATCATATGCATCCACTAACCACTTCAAGGGTTCAAATCTTCATCTTTGTTCTTGTTTTGTAGGACATGGAATCTATCCGTAGAAAGACAATTCAGATCAACCTTGTAAGGGTCCCTCCTCAGCTTAAGGAGCTTACATCCAGGATCCCCGAGAGCTCTTCCTTCAGTGAAAGACATGGTAGACTCATCAGCTTGGTTAACACCAACATTGAAGAAGATATGGTAAAAGTGTTGTTCCAATTCTTTGACCCCCTGCACCACTGTTTTACTTTCCCGGATTATCAATTGGTGCCCACCTTGGAAGAGTTTTCCCAGCTTCTGAAGATTCCCATTCTCAGTCAACTACCTTACAACGGTACAGAAAAGGAACCAAAACTTGAAGAGGTTACTAAAACATTATTCCTACAACCATCTGACATCAAGGGACACTGGGAAATTAGAAGTGGTATCAAAGGATTCTTGGCCAAGTTCCTGTTTGAGAAGGCCCAAGAATGTTGGAATTCCCTTGACCTACAAGCCTTTGAAGAAGTTATGGCACTCCTTGTCTATGGGTTAGTGTTGTTCCTGAATCCAGATCAGCTTATAGATATCAATGCTGTCAAGATCTTCATGTCCAGGAATCCTATACCTACATTGCTTGGGGACATCCTCCACTCATGTTACACTCGAACCATGAGAAAAAGAGGTGTTCTCATGTTCTGCACTCCTCTCCTGGCAAGGTGGTTTATTTCGCACCTTCCACAATAAGTTTTGAAGAACGAGCGGGGTTTGAGATGGTCACAACGATTGATGACTCTTACACATGCTGATATACATTGGTGTTCTCGGTCCAGAGAAAATGTCACTATCATTGATCGTTGCGGAGAGTTTCCTAATGTTCCTTTACTTGGAATTAGAGGGGGAATTACTTACAACCCGTGTCTGGCTTTGAGACAATTTGGATATGCTCGGAGGGATGGCCCTCATGACATGTTGATTCCTGACATAGTTTTTGACTTCGACAACGATGCACAAGGACTTCGCCAGAGATTTATCAGAGCTTGGAGGATGCCCAACAGGGTAGATAGCAAGACACTGGGGCACAAGAACTCCATCCCCCTGGAGCCTTATCTCAAGTGGGTACGAGCATGCTCCCAGAAGCTGGTGATGCCATATCCTCATGTTCTCCACGTGATCAAAGAGCCAGTTTTGGAAGGAGAGGTGCCCTACACCATTCAACATCCTGACATGCCAACATCTTGGGAAGAAATGCAGAAAAGCTGGATCCAACTCAAGGAAGAACGGAATTCTCTTGAAACCAGTCTACATGCCAGTGAGAAGAAGGTTCTGGAGCTCACCCGTCTACTTCACGAGGAAAAGACTCTCAACACTTACATAGCTCCAAAGAGGATGCGCAGTGTCTTTTGGGATTAATTATTTTTGTAATGTTTTGCCCATGAGGCCCTGATGTACCGAACAAATTATTTCTTAATATAACGTGTGTTCCCTTTTGTCTACAACGAATTTAAACTTTCGAACCCTTGAATGCATTGCATAAATAGCATATCATGCATCATGTGCATAACAGGTACCCTTTTTCTACAGGTTGCTTAATCTTCTTCGCTGTTTATTTCAGCACTCAGTCATCATGAATCCTGAACCTACTACCGAGCAAGCTATCAAGGCCCAGAACGCCCAGTTTCAAGAGCTGGTCATGAGCTTAGCCCAAGGACAACAGGAGTTGAAGGCTTTGCTCCTGAAGAAGAAGAAGAAGAGGACCGTGTTGTTCAACACTGGATGCAGACTCGGGAATACACTGCAGAATGAAGCTGAACTGACTACTCCATCTGTTGGGGAAGGCAGTCACCAGAAGGGAGGGGTCCCTAGTCCCGTGGTCTCTGACACCGAGACAGATTTCAATGATGAACAGTACCCTCCTGTTGAGGACAGGTACAAACAGCTGGAGGACCGGTTAAATGCTATGGAGATTCAACGTGTGCCTGGGTTGGATTTTGGAGACTTAGGGTTATCTTCTGGGGTGGTGATCCCACACAAGTTCAAAGCACCTGCCTTTGTGAAGTACGACGGGGCTTCCTGTCCTAAGATGCACCTCCGTTCTTATGTAAGAAAGATCCAGCCTTACACTGCAGACAAGAACTTATGGATCCATTTCTTCCAGGAGAGTCTTTCAGGGAATCAACTCGAATGGTTCTATCAGCTGGATGGAACCAATATTCGTAACTTGGAGGACTTGGCTACTGCTTTTTATAAGCAATATCAGTATAATTCCGACCTCGCTCCTACGCGTACCCAGCTCCAGAGTATGTCACTAGGAACGGGTGAAGGTTTTAAGGAGTACGTGTAGAAGTGGAGAGACCTGGCTGGCAGGGTGCATCCACCGTTGACTGACCGTGAACTCGTGGACATGTTCTTGGGGACCCTGTCTGGTCCATTCTTTAATCACCTGATTGGTAATTCCTCTGCTGGGTTTACAGACCTGATCCTGACTGGTGAGAGGATCGAAGCTGGTATCATGCCGGGGAAGATACAGAAAGGTGTCTCCTCGAGTACTGAAAAGAAGCCCTTCAAGAAGGAAGCTAGTGCTATGTATGGTCCCAGAAGACAAAATAAACCGGAACGCCGCCAAGCTGTCAACGCTGTGGTAATTTCAAAGCCTGCTGCTGCTCCTCAGCAATACAACCAGCCAAGAGGTGAGAGGCCCAAAAGGCAGTACACTTGGCTCAGCATGACCCTGTCTCAGATTTTGCCGCAACTGCTGTCAACCAATCTGGTAACTGTCAAGGAAGCTCCGAAGGTAGTGAACACAACCTCTCCGAAGTACAACCCCAATGCCCGCTGCGCTTATCACTCTGATAGCCCGGGGCATTCTATTGATGATTGTTGGGCTCTAAGGAATAAGGTTCAGGACCTTATTGATGCTAAGGAAATACAGTTTGAGGCGCCCGAAAGGCCCAATGTTGTGACTTCTCCCATGCCCCATCATGGAGTGAATGCTGTTGAGGAAGACCCGTATGTAGCCTCTGTGGATGAGATTGTTACTCCGTTGTTGACTGTCAAAAGGAACCTGTTGCTAGCCGGTTTATTTCCGGGATGTAGTAAAGGTTGCCTTCTATGTGCTGTTTCACCTTCCGGTTGTCCTTTGCTGAAGTCAGGCGTCCAAAACCTGATGGATAGCAAAGAGATTTTATTCAAGAAGATTGTTGTTCCTGCTGTCCGTACCGAAGAAGTTTCTATTGTCACTATTTTCAATAACCCTCCTAAGGCTCCCTCAAAGAAGCCTGTCAAAATCATGTCTACTAAGAAGATTGCTCCTATCATTATCACTGTTCCGGGGCCCATCCCCTATAAATCTGACAAAGCTGTCCCGTGGCACTATGGGGCAGATGTTTATGTTCTGGGAGTAAAGCAAGAGTTTGATGCTAGTACCGGTGTCAGTAACATCACCAGACCTGCCAAGGTTACTCGTAGTGGTAGGCTGTTCTCACCAGATATTGCGCCACCAACAATTCAGAGACCTCTTGTCATCATACCTTCCAGTGTGCACTATACCAAATTTGGCTTTTAGCAGCACCCCTACGAAAGCGCTTTTAGGAAAAGCGCTGGCATAGGCTTCGCTAAAGACAAAATTAAAAAACACGCTAAAAAAGCGCTCTTATAGTGGGGGGGGGTATGAAAGCGCTTTTAAAAAGCGCTCTGGTAAGGGGGGGTATGAGAGCGCTTTTGAAAAGCGCTGTGGTAAGGGGGGGTATGAGAGCGCTTTTGAAAAGCGCTTTGGTAAGGGGGGGTATGAGAGCGCTTTTCAAAAGCGCTCTGGTAGGGGGTGGGGTACAAGAGCGCTTTACCCTTAAAAGCGCTGGTATAACTACATCTACTAAGGCGCTTTTCAAAAGCGCTTTCATAGCCTTTTAAAATTAAAATTTTTAAAAACAAAATTATACAAACCCCATCCGTCTTCTCACATCAACCTTCACACTCCAAAGTCCAAACCTCACTGTTACGAACTTCCATAACCTTCACTTCTGCCTCATCTCCATCCGTAAAACCCCATCCGCGACCGTTACTTCACTGCTGCCGCCATTCTTCTTCTATTTCCATTTGTTCCTCACCGTCACTTGCTGTCAATAACTCAACAAACTCTCACTGCTAACACCCTTGTCGTACTTCAATCTCAACCTCCAACATCCCTTTCTTATCTTCCTCAGCCATCTCCGTCGCTCCTACTTCAAAGCTCTTTGTCAAGTCCAAACGTGGTTCCCTGTTATCATCATCAACAACATCCAACTTCCAATTTTCTACAAATTATCTTAGGTAACATTACTTGATTTTCATAGTTTTGTTGAATACTTGAGTAATTTGATTTTGTTTATGTGAATTGTGCATGCATGAATTGATGAAGTAAATTAGTTTAGATCTAGAATTCTTGACATAGAATTTGTAATATTCTAGTACATATTATGTGTTTGTGATAATGTTTATGTGAATTTGTGATGTAGATTTTAACATAGATTTGTAGACATAACATTTGCACATTAGGTGTACGTAGAAATTCCTCATAGAATTGAATTGCTAATTCTTGACATAAGAACTAATTCTTGATATTGTGCTAATCTATTGACATAGAATCAATTGCAATTCTTTGTGTTGATGTTAGATTCTTGATATTGTGAATAAATATAGATAGATTCGGAATTGGATGAATCTTGAGCTTAATTGTGTTGTGCCTAAATGCTAATTTTCCAGAATCGTGATTACTAACTACTGTTGTGTTTGTTCTATGCTATTCACCTCAATGTGCACAATCATGTTTACTAATTTCTAGTAATGAAAATGATCTTTACAGTGTTCTTCACTATCCATTTCAATTGTTTTCAACAACAAACAAGCTAAAGCGCTCAAGATTTAAGGTATCACTATCTTTTGATGCTTCACTAAGTAAGTCATTTGTGATGGATGTCAAGGAAACTTGTGTATTTTTATACTCTTCATTCAACAGTTTCTTCAAACTAATGTCAAAGAAACTAATGTCATTGTTCTTGTTTACCCTAACCAATTGATATTTTCGCATTCCAGGAGAACAATTTCTTTCTCTCGTTCAATTGCTTAAGTAATCTCTCTCATTCAAGTAATCTCAATCCTCCAGAGGCCTTCACGAACTGGTTTTTAGAAGTCCATCTTCTTCATCTAACTTGCTTCCTTCCTCTTAAATCTTAAGTAAGATTTAACATTGTTTTTAAAAATTAATCTTGAAGTAATCTTGTGTTGTTGTAGGTTGGTGTTTTAGTTTGAAGTATAATATTGTGATAATGTGATAATGTGTTTTTGGTTTGTTTTATTAAGTTGATGTTCTGGTTTGAAGTATTGTGTTTGTATTGTGATAATGTGATAATTTTTTTTAGTTTGGTGCCTTAGAAGTTGAAATTTTGTAAACTTTAATTATTAGTTACATAAGACATTAATAGAAAAATGGTAGTGTTTATTTTTTAATTTGTTAGGAGTAGAAGGAATTTGTTTATATTAGAGGTGGTTATATTTTTAATGCGCTATAATGTAGTGGAATTGGAATTTAGAGAATTGGTACTTACTAATATGTGTAAGATTGGAACTTAGATAATTTTGAGATTTTGTTGTGTTGTGTTAATTTATTTAATTGATTATGCATCACAAAAGTGATAATGAAGAGTAGAAAAAATGATTCTTTTTTCAATAGGAAAGAAATAGATGAAGAGAACTTAACCCCTATTAGTAGTGGAAGTAATAGGATGGCCTTGAATCTGTGCAATTTAGGAATTCCAGTTATGAAAGTCATGGACATGCCTTCCAAAACAACATCAAGAATGGGGAGGGAATGTATTTGCTGTAGTAACCAGCAGGTGCCATTGTATTTTTGTTAAACAATACATGAACAATGAAAAGTAGTATCAACTAGAATCCTAGATCAGTAATCACATACATCTTGTTATTTCATTGTTTTTATAATGGGTAATATTATAACCTATGTGGCCTATATTATATCTCCAAGAAAATTCATATAATAAAACAATCAAACATGACAATGGATATGTATATTCTGCAATTCATAACACACAATAAAAGAAAACAGAAAATCAAGAAATGAAACTGTTATTTCCCACCCATAACAAACAATGTAGACTAAGGTTTATATATTTAAAGTTCCTTAAATAAGCTTATTGTTCTAATCTAAGGTTTATATTATTGTGTTTATGAAGTCTGTTTTGAACTTTGTGTGAGTTTTAATAGTTTTGTTCTTTGTGTGAAACTCGTCTCATTGGTTGAAGAATGTCGATGTTTATAAATTATCTTTAGTCCTGATTCTTAAGCAACATAATTTTTTGATTCAAGTGTTAGCATATGTTCGGCCTTTATGTATCATGTTCTTAATAGAATTTAAATAATTAAGATGATGACAAATAGGTGAAAGAAATACTCTATAAATTTGAAGTGAAAGTTAGGTTAGTGTGAAACATGTTGTTAGATTATGATGACAAATAGGTGAAATAAATACTAAATTTGAAGTGAAAGTTAGGTTAGAGTGAATCATATATCTTATATATTAAAGTTGTGAAGTCTATTAAATTATTTTGGAGTTAAAATTAAGGTTTTTTTTTAGTAATTTTATATATTTATTTTATTTTATTTTATTAGTTATTTATTAAAATTAATTTCCTCTCAGTAACTCTTTAATTTCGTTTATCGTTAAGTGAGGTACTTACTAACTTTGTGAATTGAATTCGCCATAGGGGTTACTTGTGAAGAGTGAAAGTTTGACCGTTTTTGTTTAGCTTAATTAAGACATGGATAAGACATGGATGAATTCAAACCGATTGTCGAAAGAGTACGAGAAAGGGGTATGGGAATTTGTTGAGTTTGCGGTTGCGCACTCCAAAGACCCGCTTCGAATGCCGTGTCCTTGCTTGGGTTGCTGTTATGCCGGGGGTAAGGTTGACGGGAATCAGTTGGGATCTCATTTACTACGGTTTGGAATTGATAGAAGTTATACATGTTGGACAATGCATGGTGAGAAAAGTACCGGGAATGCTGAGTCGAGTTGTAATAGGAAGTATGCTTCAAACGACGATTGCACAGACACATACGATTGTGATCGAGTCGAAGAGATTGCAGAAGCGCTTGAAGAAGATCTTGCGGATTGTCCCAAAATGTTTGAGAGGTTGGTAAGCGATGCAGAGAAACCGTTGTATGTTGGTTGTTCAAAATTCACAAGATTGTCTGCGGTGTTAAAGTTGTACAACTTAAAGGCGGACAATGGATGGTCGGATAAAAGTTTCACAGAGTTATTAGCCCTTATGAAAGATATGCTACCAGAGGATAATGTTCTTCCCAATCGAACGTATGAAGCCAAAAAGATGTTGTCTTCTATTGGAATGAGCTATGATAAGATACATGCATGTCCAAACGATTGCGTTTTGTTTCGAAACGAGTATGCAGCGTTGAATGAGTGTCCTAAATGTGGTGCCCCTCGATATAAGAAAAAGTTGTCTCCTGCTAAAGTCTTATGGTATTTTCCTATAATTCCGAGATTTAGACGCATGTATCGTAGTGAGACCGATTCAAGACACTTGACTTGGCATGCAGATGAAAGAATTATTGATGGAAAGTTGCGACATCCGGCAGACTCACCACAATGGAGTAAAGTTGATACTGAATATCCTGAATTTGGAAAAGAAGCAAGAAACCTTCGGTTGTCATTGTCTACTGATGGAATGAACCCGCATGGTATTCAAAGTATCTCGCATAGCACATGGCCTGTGATTCTTATGATTTATAACTTACCTCCGTGGCTATGTATGAAGCGTAAGTACATGATGTTATCTATGCTAATTTCTGGGCCTAAACAACCAGGGAATGACATAGACGTATACTTGGCACCCTTAATCGAAGATTTAAAGTTTTTGTGGGAGAGAGGTGTGGAGGTTTACGATGGGTATAGGAAAGAAAGTTTCAACTTGAGGGCGATGTTGTTTGGAACAATTAATGATTTTCCAGCATACGGAAATCTATCCGGGTACAGCAACAAGGGTCAAAAGGCGTGTCCTGTTTGTGAAGATGAAACCGATACGACACGATTGGCGCTTTGTCAGAAGAATGTCTTTCTCGGCCATCGTAGATTCTTAAATTCTAATCATCACTACCGTGGGTGGAGAAAAGCATTCAATGGAGAGGCCGAACATCGTACAGCCCCGCCTTTTTTGTCAGGTGATCAAATTTTTGAAAAGGTGAAAGATGTGAGCACTCAGTTTGGCAAGCCTTTTGCACATTCAATTGTCAAGGGTGGGTGGAAGAAGAAGTCAATTTTCTTTGAACTTCCATATTGGAAGTCGTTGTACGTAAGACATTTCCTGGATGTTATGCATATTGAAAAAAATGTATTTGACAGCGTTATAGGTACGCTACTCAATATACAAGGAAAGTCTAAGGATGGCGTTAACATAAGGAATGACATGGTAAACATGGGGATGAGAACTGAATTGGGGCCCGTGACGAAAGGAAGACGAACATATCTGCCACCTGCTGTTTACACTCTATCTAGAAAGGAGAAGAAAACATTGTGTAAGTTCCTCAGTGAAGTAAAAGTTCCAGAAGGCTACTCTTTAGATATTAGAAGACTTGTGTCCATGAAAGACCTCAAGTTAAAGAGTTTGAAGACGCATGATTGCCATGTTATAATGGAACATTTTTTACCAATAGGTATACGTTCTATTCTGCCAGAAAAAGTAAGAAGCGCAATAACTAAGCTGTGTTTCTTCTTCAGGTCTATTTGCAGTAAGGTGGTCGATCCCGCGATCTTACCAACATTGCAAAATGAGATAGTTGTTACTTTATGTGATCTTGAAATGTATTTTCCTCCCTCGTTTTTTGACATAATGGTTCATCTAGTCGTTCATCTTGTGAAAGAGACACAACTGTGCGGACCAGCTTATATGAGATGGATGTACCCTGCTGAACGTTATATGAAAATATTAAAAGGGTACGTGAAAAACAGAAGTCGACCAGAGGGTTGTATTGCCGAGCGATACGTTGCTGAAGAAGCGGTTGAGTTTTGTACTGAATATCTGTCAAATGTTCAATCAATTGGACTCCTCAAATCTCATATTGTCGAAAAAAAAGAAGGAAAAAGGCTAATTGGAAATAAAGTTGTGACAGTATCAATGGTCGAACGGGATCAAGTGCACTTGTATGTTCTGCACAATGAGATTGAGGTTGAGCCGTTTGTTGAAATGCACAAAGTTGTTCTCCGAGATTTAAATCCAAATAGAAATGAGAACTGGATAGTACGAGAGCACAATCGAAGTTTCATACCGTGGTTTAGAGATCATATACTAACACTTCAGGTATATATCATATATGGTTAATTGTTGTTATTTTTGCAGAGGACTTTTGAGATACCAGATGAACGTAAAAGCTACATACTTAGTTTGGCCGGCAAAAGATATAGAGGGTGGAAAAGTTTTTTGACAAACACCTATCTTAAGGATAAAGATGGAAAATTTCTTGAAGAGGCACCGGGACGGCCAACAAAGTATGCGACATTCATTGATGAAGCAGATTGGGCTGAGTTTTTAAAGCAAAGAGATGAAGCATTTCAGAAAAAGAGTGCCACGAATAGTAAGAGAGCATCCAAACCCGCGTATCCATACAAGAAAGGGCGTTTGGGATATGCACGCTTAGAGGATAAAATTGTAAGTAAATAGAAATGCGTTTTAATTAATTGTCTACATGTGCATGTTTTAATTGACGATTTTATCGTTTGTGTCAATGCATAGTTAGAGGAGACTAAAAGTGAGGAAGCTTCACTTCCTGTACATGTGTTGTGGAAGGAAGCTCGTGTGGGCAAGAATCAAGCTGTCGATCCCGATGTTCAGAGAGTTTATACTGAATGTGTAAGTATAATACTGTGTCTTTAATTAAATCAAATGTTTTTTAATATATAAATGATTTTTTATCTCCACTAATAATTATTTAAATGTAAATGAATTACAGGAGACCTTGTCGCAATCGGCATCCACCGGTGAGGAGAGCGTACTTAGTAGAGTACTAGATGCTCCCGAGTATCCCGGTCGGGTGAGGGGTAAGGGTCATGGTGTGACTCCAACCTCTTTTTATAAGAGTTCTAGGAGAAGATCAAATCTTACCAATGAAGAAGTGTTGCAAAAGTTGCAGGAATTGCAAGCACAGGTCTCTGAATTGCAAAGAGATAAAGATATGTATATGAGAGAAAAATGCAACACTTCATCGGTGAGAGATACTAGTGATAAGGCTAGTATCAACTATCAAAAGAAATTTCCCGAGGTAATTATAAGTTTTTTTCCTTACAAACTGTTCTATTTTATTAATGATAATGACTTTATATTTTCTATTTGTTTAGGGCATTTCATCTTGCCAACTATACTTATCGTCACCGAATTATCGACTAGTTGGCAAGGGAAAAGTGCACAACACTTCGGGAGATTTACTTCACCACAGACCCCTCCCTGATGGACACCTGAAAGTATCGGTGGATGTTGTATTAGATCGTGATGCGATTCTACCGGTACCTGACATGGTCTCAGAGACGACATTGCTGCGAGATGCAATAGGATCATTTGTTGCATGGCCCTCGGAGCTCATTACCATTAGTGATGAGGTATACTGAAAACGATTATGAATCATTTAGTTTTCGAATGTCAATTCTAAACCGTTTATTAATTATTTTTTACATTTTAATTTTAGACTGCTCCTATAAAACCCGCAATTAAGGGTAAAGGGATTTTACAGGAGGAGGAGTCTGTTGCATCACTAAAAGAGGTACATTTAAAGTGTTAATATATAGTCTGAATCTAAATCTGCATGATTTTATATTTTACCTAACTTATATGATTTTTAGGCATCCGCTCGGGAGTCACAACAAGTGACGCAGCAGGTTCGTAGCTTACCACCCACTGGTCCTCCGAAGCAAGCGGCAAAAAAAGGCGGTGCTTTTGTGCCTCGATACCGTTCGACACTCGCAACAATGGTTGATATGTCCGATTTGAAGGATGGTGGTTTACGTGAAATCAACATGGATGAAAGTGTCTTCGGTATTGAATTCCAGTCACATATTACATTTGATGACTTGGAAGAGATTTTTACCCATGATCAACTAGGCGTCAGTAATATGCACTCATACATCCGGTAATATTCACTCATCCGATATATTATTTAATTAGTCCCACAATATAATTTATTTACACATTTCAATGAAAATAATCTAATGTTTATTATGTTTTTATTTAAGGTTGTTGTATGACAGAGTGTTGCGCGGGACTGCATTGTCTAACAGATTCCGTTTCGTGTCTTCCGCCCATTGCAGCGGAATGACAATTGCTTCGGAACCGGAATCAGTTAGACAGCGCTTAGTAGATAGATTCATGTCCACCGGCAATACAGAAAGTCTGCATCTTTGGGCGTATAATACCCGACCAGTAGGGTTAGTTTCTCATTCTTGGTTCATCTAATCTCTGTTTCTTTTGTGTATAGCAAAATTTTCATATAACCTATTGTTTTAATTTATAGAGCACACTGGTTGCTGCTTGCTATCAACCCGATAAGAGAAGTCGTGTATTATCTGAATTCGGTAAATGGTGAATGGACCAATTATCCGGCTATGAAGGAAATCGTTGATTTGTAAGTGGGATCGTTCTAAATATATATTCGTGTATATTTATATATTTTCTTATTTGTGGGATTGATTTAAACATATGCTTTTATATATTTAATAATTAGATCAATACAAGTGTTCCGTAGTCAACGGGACGCACAGGTATCCCGAACTAAATCGAACAACATCACTTGGATCCAAGTGCAGGTACATTACTTTTCACAATTTTGCTTATAATATTTATGCTACTTGGTAAAACAAGACAACTATAGAATCTTATTTGTTTTATTATGTAGTGTCCGCAACAGCGAAACAGTCATGATTGCGGATACTTTGTTTTGAGGTTCATGAAAGAAATCCTTCAGGCGAATCAATTAGAGATTCCGCTCACGGTATGAATTTATAACTTAAGATAATTTCATATAATTTATTACATTTAACTAAATATATCATTTATATTATGTTTTTGTTTTGTAGTACCTTGACGAATTCCGTGCTGCTGCGTACCCGAAGCTTAAGTTGGAAGAAATTAAAGAAGATTTGTGTCAATATTATATTAGGCAATTTTTCATGTAGGATTTGTGTCGATTTGAACTATAATATTATTGATGTAATGATGTATATATATAATTTTGGATATTATAATGGTATTATATTAGTACATATATTGTCTTACTGATGGCTGAAATAATAGCGTCGAAAATATATTACAGGTCAAAAATATATTACAGGTCGAAAATATTACAGGTCGAAAACATTACAGGTCGACTGGGAGGATTAAATTATAGGCTGCACATAAAAATACCTCATTTAGAAACGACAGCGCTTTTAAAAAGCGCTCTTAAAGGTCCACCTACTAAAGCGCTTCTTAGTAAAAGCGCTGCCAAAGACCAGTAAAAAAGCAAAAAAAATTAAAAAAAAACGCAGCCTACAAAAGCGCTTTTGTAAAAGCGCTCTGGTAGGCCCCCCTATAAGAGCGCTTTTTCTGGAAAAAGCGCTCTTATAGGGGGGCCTACCAGAGCGCTTTTACAAAAGCGCTTTTGTAGGCTGCGTTTTTTTTTAATTTTTTTTGCTTTTTTACTGGTCTTTGGCAGCGCTTTTAAAAAGCGCTCTTAAAGGGGGGTCTACCAGAGCGCTTTTTCCAGGAAAGCGCTCTTATAGGGGGTCCTACCAGAGCGCTTTTTCCAGGAAGCGCTCTTAAAGGGGGGGTCTACCAGAGCGCTTTTAGAAGCGCTTTTGTTACCTACGCCAGCGCAAGCTTTTAAAGCGCTTTTAAGCGCTTTTAAAGGCCAAAATAAGCGCTTTAGTAGCCCTTTTCCGTAGTAGTGGTGCCTTCTTCCCTTCCTGACCAAGTTCATGTTTCTACCCCTGCTGCCGAGTCATCTGACGCTCGGGGCAAAGGGATTGCTACTGATGTGCCTGCCCGGACGGAGGCACCGAAGACCGTCAATGTTGAAGCTTCCAAGCAAGAGATGGAAGAGATCCTCAAGATTATCAAGAAGAGTGATTTCAATGTAGTTGAGCAGCTGGGGCACACCCCCTCTAAAATTTATATGCTATCACTGTTGTTGTGTTCAGAGGCCCATGCCAAGGCCCTGATTTCCTTCCTGAAGACGGCCCATGTGCCACAAGAAACGTCTGCTGATCAATTTACTGATTGTGTGGCCAACTTGACTGCGGATAATGGGTTGGGTTTCTCTGACGCTGATCTGACTGCCAAGGGAAAGAACCATAACGACGCCCTGCATGTATCCATTGAATGCAGGGGCACTACTCTTGCCTATGTGTTGGTAGACACTGGTTCGTCGTTGAACGTATTACCGAAGAAGGCCCTAGACAGGTTGGATTGTGAGGGTTTAGAGCTCAAGCCTAGTAACATTATTGTCCGGGCCTTTGACGGGTCCAAAAGGATGGTACATCGGGAAGTTGACATTCCAATCAGGGTTGGTTCTCAAGTTTTTGATTCTACTTTCTATGTGATGGACATCCCACCATCCTATTCTTGTTTGCTGGGTCGTCCATGGATCCACAAGGCTGGAGCGGTGACCTCCACACTACATCAGAAGCTTAAGTACCCAGTCAGAGGGAAGATCGTAACAGTTCAAGGGGAAGAGGAATATATGGTCAGCCACCTTAACTCGTTCTGGTACGTAGAAATGGATGGGGAGTTCATTGAGACCTGTTGTACCCCAAAATTTGCCCTCTCATATTTCTCAAAACATTTCAAGAAAAATTCACAAGTCCAATCCGGCGTGTCATATTCAGGTGTTCTTTCGCCAAGATATCTCTGATAACGTATTCTCAAATTCAGGTTCGGCTCAAGAGTCAATTCTTTAAAGAAGGTATCCGAATGTGTGAGTTTTCTCGAAGAAATATGGTGAAAAAGTGTACTGAAAGTGCAGTTCTTACGCGCTAAAAAATTCATAACTTGAAGATCGTGACTCACTTTGAACCCGTTCCGGTGGCCAAAATTCCGTCTTGACATTATCTACGTTTTTATCTCTCACAGCTGGAAGCCAATTTCGATCAGAAGGTCTTCAAAAATGGGGATTTATCAAGTATTTTCATACAGAAAATTTGTGACAGAAGTTTATTTGCGTCATGTTCAGAAAATCATAACTTGGTCGATTTTCATCGTATCGAGCTGGTTCCGGCGCCAAAATTTCAAAAATTAGGTTGACTACATATTCGCTGAAGGTATTGAGTTCAAACGGTATTCAAAAGGCCTTCGTTTATTGCTCAGAGTGCGTGACACGCTGAAAATCATGAATGCTGAATATTATTTCATCTGGGCCGAAACTTCGAAAATTCATAACTCGGTCAATTTTTATCGGATTGGGCTCATATTTTTACACAAGGTCCCTGACTCATAGATCTACAACTTTGCTTCAAAAGTCGAGACCGGATTATGATCCGATCAATACCAGTTTTTTATTGAAGAACGTGTCAGAGTCGACACTGGAGCCCAAAATAAGTTTGTCTGAGCTGAAACTTCAAAAATTCATAACTAATTCACCGTTTATCCGATTGAGCCGATTTTCGGACAGGAGTTAGTTCTTGATGTCGGCTACATTTTGTTTTCACATTTCAACTTCAAAAATTGCACTTAAGTCCCTGCGATTTAGCCTGGAAAGTGACGAACTCAAGTGAACATTGGAGGCCCAATTGCACATTCAAAGCCCATTTTCTTTACCCTAATTTCCATTATATAATCACCTTCTTTTCACACAAACCAGAGAGGAGGAAAAGAGAGAAAAATACCTTGCCACAACACTGTTAAAATATCAAATTCTTTCAAGAACCCTAAAACCTTGAAATCCTTATTACAAATCCCTCTCTCACTACAAACAAGCCATCACAGTTACAAATCAACACCTCACTACTTCTTCAGTAAGGATAAGGCTGGCTTGATCTACATGATCCAAAGGGCATAAAAGCATTCAGGTCACTAATTTTCCAGTAAGGGTAAGATTGATTTGATCTCCATGATTAAAAGGGTATAATCATTCATACATGTCATATTGTGCCTAAACATTAAATTTCTTCATATATTGACTTTATTTGCATTTTATGATTTTATTTAATGTGTTCATGAGATTCAACACTGCAGATTTAGACAGGATCCCATGCATGTTCATTAAGGAACGTTGATGCCAAAACACAAATGGCCAAAGTAGAACAACTTATGCATGATACCAATACATGGCGAGACAGATATCCTGAGAAGATTAAGGAATGTTGAGGCCAGAATACAAATGGCCAACAGCCAGAACACAAATGGCCATGAAACCCAATCCAATGGCCAAAGAATGCAGACCACGGTACTCAGGAGTCAATGAACACGCACGTGATGCCAGAAAGTCAAACAAGGCTTTTTGTCTAATGAGCCAGAATACTTCAAAAAAACCTCCCCTTGGGCCTGAAACCCCCCTTGGTTGGCATCCTTTTTAATTTTCTTTTCTTTTCTTTTCTAATTCTTTTTTAATTGTTTTAATTGTTTTTTTCACCATAAAATAATTTTCTATAATAAAAACAGAAAAATCAAAAATACAAATATATTTAATTATTATTAATTTCATCACTAACCTATTTTTTGTAAATAAACTCTAACAATTAACTTAGTTTAATTTAGGTTTTTAAACTTTAATCTTTTTCTTAATAAGTAAAAAGTATCTAGAATTAGGTTTTTTTTGACATTTTCATCTTTTTCTTAAATAAATTATTAATCATCATTATTTATCATTATTATTAATTATCATTAATTTTGTAAATAAACATGTAAATAAATTAATTAACTAGTAAATTAGGTTAACTTTAATATTTTCATTAATAATTAAAAATAACTTAGAATTAGGGTTTCTTTTAATTTTTAATCTTTCTTTTCATAAATACAAAAAACATAAAAATAATTTCTTTTCTTAATTAAATAATTAATTAGCTTTTTAATTCGATTCAATTTCAAAAGGGTCCAACGCCCTCGAACGTTCAGCTTTAGTTCTTTCGCACATTTATTCCTTTTTTCTTTTGAATATTATGTAACTGCTCAAGCCATGTAATAGTAATTAGATCTATTTACTTTCCGCATCTTTTACCAAACGGGTCTTTGTAATTTGACGATGTATAGACCCGCGCCTTGTAATAGCGTAGGATTTTACTTTCCGCATTTAAATTTCCGCACCTTTTAAATTCTAATTGCATGAAAGAATGAATGACTAATTAAAAACAAGCGTAGCTCACGACATAATGATCAAAGATAAATATTGACATGAAAACAACACACAAATTCACACACCACTCTTAGGGTACGCCTCACCTGTTGCCTTCGAAATGTGGTCGTCGAGTATAGGACGTTTTAGTAAGTCCTTATGTCCATGATCCAGTTGCCTCGAAACAGTTGCCTCTGATTAAAAAAGGATCAAGGGCATAAAGGTAGCTTCTAAGGTATCCTACTGTTGCTCTGGTGACCACACTGTCCCTACAAACGAATTGACTCGAACACCTCCAACGGTGGTGCTACCTGCCTCTCAATGGTGGGATGGCACTACCTTAAGGACATTTACACAGCCTAATTCCTTAGGGTAGGTAGATGACTCATGGATACTTGCTCTCTTCAAAAACAAATCAAAAACCTTTTCACACTGAAACTTTCAAAAAGCTTTCAAAACAATTTTTCAAACACTCTTGAGGACTGATACAAGAGTTATTCAGAAATTTTCAAACGAAACTTTTTTCAAACCCACTCACAATTGAAAAGCAAACAAACATTTTGAAAACACAATGAGCAAGTATCTAAGAGCCCATGGATAACCATGGATAGAAAGGGTGCTAACACCTTGCCTTTCTATAAATCTACCTCCCGAACCGAGAAACTATCTCATAAGGAATTTTGTTGTGCTTTTGTCCTGTCCATGTTGGAGAAAATAAAAGATGGTGGCGACTCTTGCTTCCGCGACATTTCGTGAACCAGCTTTAAACAGTTAGTTCTAAATCCACCGATCACAGAACTGGCGACTCTGCTGGGGACCTTTATAAAGTGAGGTGTACCTTAGGACTAAGATCACTTGTGTTTTCCATTGTCTGAACTGTTTGCTTTATTATTGTGGGTATTGTCTCGGGAGTTCTATAGATCCTAACCCGGATCTGGGGGATACCTTCTTAGAAAGTAGCAACAAGGCTGTGAGGGAACTGTGCGGGGTATACCGACATGGTTGAAGCAGTCTGCTACGTTGATGTGGCACTTTGGTGTGTACCGGTAACCCTTGAGTCCAGTCAAGGAGAGTACGGGGCCGCCGCATGGTGTCGTGAAGCATCAACTGACCTTAGGAACCTTAATTGAACCATCTTGGCCTCTTTAGGGTAGTGAGATAACTGACTTTGGTGCAGTCCGAGGTTGGTTGATACTCGATACTACACTCAATTGAGGGTTGTTTTCTTGGAATATTTCGGTCGCCAGTTCAGTGGCTAAATCGAAACGATGAACAATGAAAGCAATCCAATGATATTGGGACCCTTAGAACCCGGTTACTTCTGATAGGACATGTTTTGAGCCCACCAACTTCAAGAGGGTAGTACCCCAAACCTCATGCTGACCTAAACTCTAAGGGCTCTCTTGTATGACTTGTGTGCCTTCCAACTTGACTATTTGCATGCTTGTTATCTGACACTTTCTTGCAGGTTTTGCTTACAGTCCTTAATTGGGACTCATAACAGGGTTTACCTACATTACCCCATGCATAGCGTAACATCATACCATTGCATGCATCTTGCATAAAGACTAACCCGTTTCAAGGATCTCAAGGGCTTGTGATGCAGGTCATGATGAACCAACTGTCTAGCAAGGGGCAAAAGGGGATTTATTTTCCTCTAGCCAAGGTTGTCAGGGGCTATGACCCACTCGATATGGTGAGCTTTGACCCTTGAAGAAGGACTCTCAACAATATGAAGTTCCTTCAATCAAGCTACCGGATCCTAACTCTAAAAATCTTCTTGTTTACCCCGCGAGATCCTTGAAAACATTGCATGCATACATACACATCATTGCTTAACAGGTATCCTTGTTACAGGTCACTTACCCTTTTTCGCTGTTTATTTCAGCAATGGCTTCCCAACAAGATAACCAGAGTCTTCATGCTCAAGAGACTCAGTTCAGGGAGATCTTCTTAAGCCTATCTAGGGGGCAAGAAGAGTTGAGGACACTCCTCATGAGGAATTTGGCCAAGAAAAGTCCCGAAGATGACAAGGACGAACGGCTGAAACGCCTGCAAGCTGAGGTAGACACAATGAAAACCCAGATGCTGGGGAAAAGGGCTCTCATCCAAGGTTTAGCTCGGGAGCAAGAAGAGTTGAGGACCATGATCAGTCAACTCCACCAAGACAGATCCAACATGAAGCAACCTCGCCCAGAGCAACAGATTGATCAGGGTAAGCCAAGCAGGTCCAAGAGGAAATTCACCCGGCTTAACATGTAGCTGTTTCAAGCTTTACAACACCTGTTGAGGTTGAATCTGATTACACTAAGGGCTCCTCCCCGGAATCCCAACATCTCTGCTCCTAACTATCATCCCGACAGAAGATGTGCATACCACTCTGATAGTCCTGGACATGACACTGCCGACTGCTGGGCTCTGAAGAACAAGGTCCAGGACCTGATTAATGAAGGAGCAGTGGATTTCACCCAAGTGGGTCAGGCTGAATGCTTCTACCACCCCTACAGGATTCACCATTTGAAGTAACAAGTCCTAAGATGAGAAGACTTTTTGTCTATTAGAGTTTTCAAGTTGTAACTTTCTTTTGACTGTTCAAACATTTATTCATGTTAAACGTTGTTATTTCATTAATGCATCGCATATGTCTGTTTTGAAGCAATATATTCGCATCCGCTATATTCAAACTGCTTTCATTTTTTGTGATGCTCAAACTCTCAGTTAAAAAACTCTAAGCCTCTTGAGGGAGGATGACGAAAACGATACCACGACATTTACAGTATGCTTTTGAACAGACCCCGCTGATGAGGTACAGGCATTGTTTCAATCCTAAACACTGGAGTTATAAGGAAGATAATCCCTCGTCAACCCCTTCGAGCCAAAGAAGTAGGAGTTTTTCTTTTCACGAAAATTAAAACCCTTAATCATAACCTGGGGCAGGGTAGTTCTCTCAGCTGATCCAAGTTCACAACGAATGGCACCAAATGAGTTCTTACAAAACAAAAGACAGTGATGGTTCTGAATAATCATAAAGACAGGAAATCATCAACTCTCAAAATAAAAGCCCAATAAGTCAAAACCTACGAAGGAGACTTACAAAACTGGGGCATCCCGCTGACTGAAAATACAAAAATAAACAGTTCAGGCAAAAATACAAGGATAACACAAATCAAAAGAAAGAGGTCCTATAAACCCTCAACAAAAAAGAAATGACTGCCTATCCAAAATAAATTGTCAATATCCGAACCATCACCAGAATATCAAAGCAAAGACTCAAACAAAGTCTGACGCACGATCAGCTGAGTTTAGGTTGAAGAACATCACGAAGAGCGGGTGGGTACAAATAATTTGAGCCTTTATCCTTTGTTTCTTAAACCGTGAACCAGGCCACGTTATAACCCTTAAAAGTCCTAGCTGAAGCATGGGTTAGTTCGAAAGCATACTGTTACGAAAGGTATCCTGACTCCTTAAGGCCTACGGTAAATACGGAGTTGACATCACGTTTTACAAACATTCACTTGTTTTATGAAAAAGAATGCATTTTCAAAATCTTCAAGACAGACATAAGCTTTGCATTTTTGATATAACATTGTTTGCATATGACTATTTGTTTGAACAGCAGAGAAATTCGCACGATGAATACCTAGTGAACAAAAGCACTTCCAATCAAGGGGCAGGCGTGATTATTGTCCATCATCTGGGGCAATTAAGTCAAGATTCAGAGAATCTCTCAAAAGGCCAAACAGCCAGGGGAAAACCTCCATCTGGATCACTTGGGGCATTGGACGATCAAACGAAGATCTTCTGGTATGGCGACACAACGCTACAACAGGGGCACCTCCCTACATCCTGAGAGCGTGGACATAGTCGGAAAAAAATACTGCGCATAATCAAAGACCCGCTAGGTTGACACACCTAGGCAAAAATAAGGGCTTCCCGGCGAACCAAAAGGGTTCGGGCAAAATAAGGGATGAAATGAAAAAAAATATGTGCACCCGGCAAGTCGAAAACCTGAAAAGGCGGCTTGGGCAAAAAAGGGTATCCCGATGGACTGAAAACCCGAAAGGGCAGTCCAGGAAAAAGTTAGGGATCAAAGCGTACGACTATGTCCCGGCATCTCGTCACTTGCCTACCAAAAGAAGATTTGTCAATCGGCAGTCACCAAGCACCTCCACAGGTAACATCAGAAACAGGGGCAATAATGAGTGGTCCAAGCGATCCAGTTGCTCTGTCAACCAAAGTACCAAGGAAAGGTCAATTAAAAGATGATTACCATCTATCTTTACAGCTTCAGATCAACACTGGTAACAAGCCAGGAAAATTCTGTGGACGACTGATCGTGGTTTAATATCCGAGACCAAACAGGACAATTATCTACTTGATCATCCTCAGGCAACCCTACACCGGTTCCTTTTCTCTCAGATGTAGTTTCACACGGACTCATCAACAGGCAACCCTACACCGGTTCCTTCTCAATCTCCAGACGAAGTCTTACACGGACTTATCTCAAGATGACCTTACCTCGGTTCATCCAGAAGTCTTACACGGACTTGTCTCAAGATGACCTTACCCTGGTTCATCCAGAAGTTTTACACGAACTTATCTCAAGATAACCTCACCCCGATTCCTCCAGAAGTCTTACACGGACTTATCCCAAGATGACCTTACCCCGGTTCCTCCAGAAGTCTTACACGGACTTATCCCAAGGTAACCTTACCCCGGTTCCTCCAGAAGTCTTACGCAGACTCATCACCAAGTAACCTTACCCCGGTTCCTCCAGAAGTTTTACACGAACTTATCCCGAAGTAACCCCACATAGGTTCCCTTCTCAAACTCTAGACGTAGTTTTACACGGACTCGTCATCAGTAAACCCTACATAGGTTTCCTTCCCAGCTCTAGATACGGTTTTACACGGACTCGTCATCAAAAGTAACCCTACACAGGTTCCTTCTCCATTTCAGATGCAGTCTTATACAGACTCATTATCAGTAAACCCTACACAGGTTTCCTCCCTCCAAAGATGCATTTGTACATGAGCTCATCATCAGGCCTCCACAGGTACCTTCTCCCACAGAAACTGGGGCAATAAGAATCGTCTAAGGAATCTGGTTGCCCTGTCCACCGAGGTACCAAGGTAAGTTCAGCTGAAGAACATGACCAAGATACCTTCACTCCCTGCAGAGTACGAACACGTCTCCCGGACTTTTTATTCAAAGGTTATTTCCCCACCAGGATATAACTGGGTTATCCTCAGCCATTTTCCACGGAAAGATCGTCCTCGGCAAAGTCTTCCTATCCCCAGTGGAGTTCATCCAGTCTTCCAACATAGCTCAACAATGGTATCCCCAGCGGAGTTATCATCAGCATCTCAGCAAAGTACCTCTCTTTCCCCACAGAGCATTCCCCGTAGAGTAATCTATTCGCCAAGTTTATTCCCCAACGGAGTCAGCTTCTCCTACCGGTATTCTTACAGTCATCATCCCCAGCGGAAATGAAGAATTCAACTCTTCAACATCAGCCCAGGATTTAAGTTCCCGGCATTCGTCAAGGATTTACCTTCCCTGACGAAGATACATTCATAAACATCACATTACAACATGACACATGCATATACGCATCATATCATATAAATCTCATTTATGCTGAGAATATCATCGCTTGATCCATACCATGCATTGCATATGACTGACCTTTACCTTTCAGGAAGGATACAGTTAAATGATCAGCTATGTCGAAGTAGACAAATTCAGTCCAAAAAGACAAATTCAGTCAAAGTAGACAAATCCAGTCAAAAGAAGACAAGTCCATTTAAAATTACTTCCACTCGTCGTCATAGACACTCGTCGTTATAGACACTCGTCGTTATAGACACTCGTCGTTATAGACACTCGTCATTATAGACACTCGTTGTTATAGACACTCGTCGTCATAGACACTCGTCATTATAGACACTCGTCGTCATAGACACTCGTCGTCATAGACACTCGTCGTCATAGACACTCGTCGTTATAGACACTCGTCGTCATAGACACTCGTCGTCATAGACACTCGTCGTTATAGACACTCGTCGTCATAGACACTCGTCATCATAGACACTCGTCGTTATAGACACTCGTCGTCATTGACACTCGTCGTCATAGACACTCGTCGTCATAGACACTCGTCGTCATAGACACTCGTCGTCATAGACACTCGTCGTCATAGACACTCGTCGTCATAGACACTCGTCGTCATAGACACTCGTCGTCGTAGACACTCGTCGTCGTAGACACTCGTCGTCGTAGACACTCGTCCACGTAGACACTCGTCGTCATAGACACTCGTCGTCATAGACACTCGTCGTCATAGACACTCGTCGTCATAGACACTCGTCGTTATAGACACTCGTCGTTATAGACACTCGTCGTCATAGACACTCGTCGTCATAGACAATCGTCGTCATAGACACTCGTCGTCATAGACACTCGTCGTCATAGACACTCGTCGTTATAGACACTCGTCGTTATAGACACTCGTCGTTATAGACACTAGTCGTTATAGACACTCGTCGTCATAGACACTCGTCGTCATAGACACTCGTCGTCATAGACACTCGTCGTCATAGACACTCGTCGTCATAGACACTCGTCGTCATAGACACTCGTCGTCATAGACACTCGTCATTATAGACACTCGTCGTCATAGACACTCGTCGTTATAGACAATCGTCGTCATAGACACTCGTCGTCATAGACACTCGTCGTTATAGACACTCGTCGTTATAGACACTCGTCGTTATAGACACTCGTCGTTATAGACACTCGTCGTTATAGACACTCGTCGTCATAGACACTCGTCGTTATAGACACTCGTCGTCATAGACACTCGTTGTCATAGACACTTGTCGTCGTAGACACTCGTCGTTATAGACACCCGTCGTTATAGACACTCATCGTTATAGACACTCGTTGTCATAGACACTTGTCGTCGTAGACACTCGTTGTTATAGACACCCGTCATTATAGACACTCGTCGTTATAGACACTCGTCGTTAAAGACCACCCGTCCATGGAAATAACCTGTCAGTAGAGACAACTCACCAACCTTTTTGGATTCCAGACTCGATTCTTGTATCTTACCAGGGCACGTCTGAAGAGTTTGAAGATCCGATTCCTGTATCTCGCCAGGGTGTATCTGTTGACGGCTAACATTACCAGACTCGATTCCTGTATCCTGCCAGGGCACGTCTGAAGAGTTCGAAGATCCGATTCCTGTATCTTGCCAGGGTGTATCTGTTGACGACTGTATTCTCCAGACTCGATACCTGTATCCAGCCAGGGCACATCTACATGAAGAGTTTAAGATCAACCCCTGTAACAGGCCAGGTAATTATCTTTCTTTCTCAGGTACGCAAGTTCTCGCTAAGGAATCTCTTACGCGATCGACAACCTCCCGATGGCGTTTATAAGCCCATCTCCACATACCGACAGTCTCCAAATGGCATCTATAAGCCCATTTCCGACAAGGTTCTGTCACGTTTCCAAATGGCATCTATAAGCCCATCCTCCTATCCGTCATCTCTCCAAATGGCATCTGTAAACCCATTCCCGCCATCACGTTGCTGATACTCTACTATGCGAGTGCAAATTTCTGGGCACTCTAGTGTTCAATCATCTTCCACCTTCGGATCACGAAAGGAACGCAAGCCAATCTACATCCTCAGGTTTAAGAAGATTGAACAGGGGCAACTGTTGTACCCCAAAATTTGCCCTCCCATATTTCTCAAAACATTTCAAGAAAAATTCACAAGTCCAATCCGGCGCGTCATATTCAGGTGTTCTTTCGCCAAGATATCTCTGATAACGTATTCTCAAATTCAGGTTCGGCTCAAGAGTCAATTCTTTAAAGAAGGTATCCGAATGTGTGAGTTTTCTCGAAGAAATATGGTGAAAAAGTGTGTTGAAAGTGCAGTTCTTACGCGCTAAAAAATTCATAACTTGAAGATCGTGACTCGTTTTGAACCCGTTCCGGTGGCCAAAATTCCGTCTTGACATTATCTACGTTTTTATCTCTCACGGCTGGAAGCCAATTTCAATCAGAAGATCTTCAAAAATTGGGATTTATCAAGTATTTTCATACAGAAAATTTGTGACAGAAGTTTATTTGCGTCATGTTCAGAAAATTATAACTTGGTCGATTTTCATCGTATCAAGCTGGTTCTGGCGCCAAAATTTCACAAATTGAGTTGACTACATTTTCACAGAAGGTATTGAGTTCAAACGGTATTCAAAAGGCCTTCGTTTTTTGCTCAGAGTGCGTGACACGCTAAAAATCCTGAATGCTGAATATTATTTCATCTGGGCCGAAACTTCGAAAATTTATAACTCGGTCAATTTTTATCGGATTGGGCTCATATTTTTACACAAGGTCCCTGACTCATAGATCTACAACTTTGCTTCAAAAGTCGAGACCGGATTATGCTCCGATCAATACCAGTTTTTTATTGAAGAACGTGTCAGAGTCGACACTGGAGCCCAAAATAAGTTTGTCTGAGCTGAAAATTCAAAAATTCATAACTAATTCACCGTTTATCCGATTGAGCCGATTTTCAGACAGGAGTTAGTTCTTGATGTCGGCTACATTTTGTTTACACATTTCAACTTCAAAAATTGCACTTAAGTCCCTGCGATTTAGCCTGGAAAGTGACGAACTCAAGTGAACATTGGAGGCCCAATTGCACATTCAAAGCCCATTTTCTTTACCCTAATTTCCATTATATAATCACCTTCTTTTTACACAAACCAGAGAGGAGGAAAAGAGAGAAAAATACCTTGCCGCAACACTGTTAGAATATCAAATTCTTTCAAGAACCCTAAAACTTTGAAATCCTTATTACAAATCCCTCTCTCACTACAAACAAGCCATCACAGTTACAAACCAACAGCTCACTACTTCTTCAGTAAGGATAAGGCTGGCTTGATCTACATGATCCAAAGGGCATAAAAGCATTCAGGTCACTAATTTTCCAGTAAGGGTAAGATTGATTTGATCTCCATGATCAAAAGGGTATAATCATTCATACATGCCATATTGTGCCTAAACATTAAATTTTTTCATATATTGGCTTTATTTGCATTTTATGATTTTATTTAATGTGTTCATGAGATTCAACACTGCAGATTTAGACAGGATCCCATGCAGGTTCATTAAGGAACGTTGAGGCCAAAACACAAATGGCCAAAAGGCAAAAGCCAAATGGCCAAAGTAGAACAACTTATGCATGATACCAATACATGGCGAGACAGACATCCTGAGAAGATTAAGGAACATTGAGGCCAGAACACAAATGGCCAACAGCCAGAACACAAATGGCCATGAAACCCAATCCAACGGCCAAAGAATGCAGACCACGGTACTCAGGAGTCAATGAACACGCACGTGATGCCAGAAAGTCAAACAAGGCTTTTTGTCTAATGGGCCAGAATACTTCAAAAAAACCTCCCCTTGGGCCTGAAACCCCCCTTGGTTTGCATCCTTTTTAATTTTATTTTATTTTCTTTTCTAATTCTTTTTTAATTGTTTTAATTGTTTTTTTCACCATAAAATAATTTTCTATAATAAAAACAGAAAAATCAAAAATACAAATATATTTAATTATTATTAATTTCATCACTAACCTATTTTTTGTAAATAAACTCTAACAATTAACTTAGTTTAATTTAGGTTTTTAAACTTTAATCTTTTTCTTAATAAGTAAAAAGTATCTAGAATTAGGTTTTTTTTTGACATTTTCATCTTTTTCTTAAATAAATTATTAATCATCATTATTTATCATTATTATTAATTATCATTAATTTTGTAAATAAACATGTAAATAAATTAATTAACTAGTAAATTAGGTTAACTTTAATATTTTCATTAATAATTAAAAATAACTTAGAATTAGGGTTTCTTTTAATTTTTAATCTTTCTTTTCATAAATACAAAAAACATAAAAATAATTTCTTTTCTTAATTAAATAATTAATTAGCTTTTTAATTCGATTCAATTTCAAAAGGGTCCAACGCCCTCGAACGTTCAGCTTTAGTTCTTTCGCACATTTATTCCTTTTTTCTTTTGAATATTATGTAACTGCTCAAGCCATGTAATAGTAATTAGGTCTATTTACTTTCCGCATCTTTTACCAAACGGGTCTTTGTAATTTGGCGATGTATAGACCCGCGCCTTGTAATAGCGTAGGATTTTACTTTTCGCATTTAAATTTCCGCACCTTTTAAATTCTAATTGCATGAAAGAATGAATGACTAATTAAAAATAAGCGTAGCTCACGACATAATGATCAAAGATAAATATTGACATGAAAACAACACACAAATTCACACACCACTCTTAGGGTACGCCTCACCTGTTGCCTTCGAAATGTGGTCGTCGAGTATAGGACGTTTTAGTAAGTCCTTATGTCCATGATCCAGTTGCCTCGAAACAGTTGCCTCGGATTAAAAAAGGATCAAGGGCATAAGGGTAGCTTCTAAGGTATCCTACTGTTGCTCTGGTGACCACACTGTCCCTACAAACGAATTGACCCGAACACCTCCAACGGTGGTGCTACCTGCCTCTCAATGGTGGGATGGCACTACCTTAAGGACATTTACACAGCCTAATTCCTTAGGGTAGGTAGATGACTCATGGATACTTGCTCTCTTCAAAAACAAATCAAAAACCTTTTCACACTGACACTTTCAAAAAGCTTTCAAAACAATTTTTCAAACACTCTTGAGGACTGATACAAGAGTTATTCAGAAATTTTCAAACGAAACTTTTTTCAAACCCACTCACAATTGAAAAGCAAACAAACATTTTGAAAACACAATGAGCAAGTATCTAAGAGCCCGTGGATAACCATGGATAGAAAGGGTGCTAACACCTTCCCTTTCTATAAATATACCTCCCGAACCGAGAAACTATCTCATAAGGAATTTTGCTGTGCTTTTGTCCTGTCCATGTTGGAGAAAATAAAAGACGGTGGAGACTCTTGCTTCCGCGACATTTCGCGAACCAGCTTTAAACAGTCTGTTCTAAATCCACCGATCACAAGACCCCCTTTCAACACTTTGAAGAGGTGCCTCAGACATTGGCAACAGCAGAGGCAGTGAATGAAGAAGACTCTCCTTTGAAGATGGCTTCCTTGAAAGATGCCCGGGCTGTGATTAAGAAGGGTGAGTGCACAAACTGGGGCCGACTTCCTGATTTCACTCCGAAGACTGACAAGTTTGGTTTGGGTTTCACTGCAGAAGATCAGAGGGTTGTTCGCAAGGCAAGGATTGGAAGACCTCCTGTATTCATCACCAACCCGGGAGTAAATGCTATTGAGGACGAAGCGGAAGAATCTGAGTTCGACAGCTGGATCTACCCGACGACCAACGGTGGACCCAACAACTAGACTGCAAAAGACTTTACACCTATTACTTATGTCACTCAGTAATGAACTCCTTTGTTTTGAATTTGTAACAAACAATAATTTGAAACTTTATGGCCCGGTGTCGTACCCGGGGCACCGTGGCTTCATTTGTGAGGGCTTTTGTGTGTCACTTTCATATATCATTAATAAAAGCATTGGACGTTTTTCACATTTCAAATCTTGTGCTACCTTTCTTTCTTTATATATTGAAAAATAGCTATATTTACACACACTCACTTATACAGGTTCCAATCCACTCTGGATCCCACAGGTAACGACTCTGCTACTGCCAGTTATGACTTCGAAAATCCGATCAACTTAGCCGAAGACGAAGGTGAAGATGATTGCGAAGTGCCTGGTGAGCTTGCAAGAATGCTACTCCAGGAAGAGAGGGCCATTCAGCCACATGAAGAGCCAGTGGAAACGGTAAATCTGGGTACTGAGACGGACAGAAAGGAAGTCAAGATTGGTGCCAATCTAGAGCTCAGTATGAAACAACGGTTGATTCAGATGCTGCATGATTATGTGGAAATCTTTGCCTGGTCCTACGAAGACATGCCTGGGTTGGATACCGACATTGTGGTTCATCACCTACCTACCAAGGAAGACTGCCCTCCGGTTAAACAGAAGGTCCGCCGTATGCGTCCAGAGATGTCCGAGAAGATCAAAGCTGAGGTTATGAAACAATTTGATGCCGGATTTCTAGCAGTGACTTCTTACCCTCAGTGGGTTGCCAACGTGGTTCCAGTGCCGAAGAAAGATGGTAAGGTCAGAATGTGTGTTGATTACAGGGATTTGAACAGGGCAAGCCCTAAGGATGATTTCCCTCTGCCTCACATCGACGTTCTGGTTGACAACACTGCTCAGCATAAAGTATTCTCCTTCATGGATGGCTTCTCCGGTTATAATCAAATCAAGATGGCTCCTGAAGACATGGAGAAGACCACTTTTGTTACTCAGTGGGGCACCTTTTGCTACAAGGTCATGCCTTTTGGGTTGAAAAATGCTGGGGCAACCTACCAACGTGCCATGGTTGCTTTGTTTCATGATATGATCCACCATGAGATTGAAGTATACGTTGATGATATGATTGTAAGGTCCCAAATTGAGGAGGAAAACCTTGACCATCTACAGAAGCTGTTTGACCGTCTGAAGTTGTACAATCTAAGGTTGAACCCAAACAAGTGCACCTTCGGGGTAAGATCTGGAAAATTGCTAGGCTTCGTCGTAAGTGACAAAGGTATTCAAGTGGACCCTGCCAAGGTGAAAGCCATACAAGAGATGCCAGCTCCCAAGACAGAGAAAGAAGTCAGAGGCTTTCTAGGACAGCTGAACTACATTGCCCGATTCATCTCACATCTAACTGCTACCTGTGAACCAATCTTCAAGCTACTAAAGAAAGATCAAGTGGTACGTTGGAACGATGAATGTCAGGCCGCTTTCGAAAGAATCAAAGAGTATCTCCAAGAACCATCCATTCTTATGCCGCCGATTGAAGGGAGACCTCTAATCTTATACTTGACAGCTCAATGGGGTGTGTGCTGGGGCAGCATGACGAGTCTGGCCGAAAAGAGCACGCCATTTAATACCTTAGCAAAAAGTTTACCGACTGTGAGACCCGATACTCACTGCTCGAGAAAACTTGCTGCGCTTTGGTATGGGCTGCTCGCCGGCTGAGACAGTATATGTTGACTCACACTACTCTGTTGATTTCAAAAATGGATCCAATCAAGTACATATTCGAAAAGCCTGCCTTGTCCGGAAGAATAGAAAGATGGAAAATGATCTTGACGGAATACGACATCCAGTACACGACTCAGAAAGCAATCAAGGGAAGTGTATTGGCGGACCATTTGGCACACCAGGCAGTGGATGACTACCAATCAATGAACTTTGAATTTCCGGACGAGAATATCATGGTAGTGACTGATTGTGAAGTACCTGGACCGGATGAAGGACCTGAGGAAGGATCCCGATAGTCTATGCACTTTGACAGAGCCTCAAACGCTTTGGGTAACGGTATCGGTGCCGTGATCATATCCCCAAAAGGCACTCATACTCCACTCACTTCCCGGATATGTTTCAACTGCGCCAACAACATGGCAGAGTATGAAGCATGTATCATGGGTCTTCAAGCTGCAATTGACTTAAGGATCAAGTTTCTGAGTGTCTTCGGAGATTCCGCTCTCGTGATCAATCAGATCAAAGGCGAGTGGGATACGAAACATCCAAATCTTATTCCTTACAAAGAGTATGTGTTGACATTGATTCCCCATTTCGAAGAGATAACTTTTGAACACTTCCCAAGAGAAGAGAATCAGTTGGCGGACGCGTTAGCTACGATGTCTTCCATGTTCAAAGTCAAATGGGACAACGAGGCTCCCCGGATCATTATCTGGAAATTGGACGAACCTGCATATTGCTGTGATCTTGAGGCTGAAGAGGTAACTGAAAAACCTTGGTATCATGAAGTGAAGAGATACTTGGAAGCTCAAGAATACCCCGAGGGTGCATCTGTCAACGACAAGAAGTTCCTGAGAAGGTTCGCTGCAAAGTTCTTCCTCAGCAATGGCATTCTATACAAGCGAAACCATGATTCGACCTTACTGCATTGTGTGGATAAGACGGAAGCAAAAAAGATCATGGCAGAACTGCATGAGGGTACTTTCGGAACACATTCCAGTGGGCATACCATGGCAAAGAAAATCCTTCGGGCAGGATATTTCTGGTCCACGTTGGAAGCTGATTATTACCAACATTCTCGGACATGTCATAAATGCCAAATCTATGCAGGTAAAGTGCACGTTCCTCCAGTTCCTTTGAACGTCTTGACAGCACCTTGGCCTTTTGCAATGTGGGGCATTGATATGATCGGCGAGATCAGACCTACGGCATCTAACGGGCATCGCTTCATCCTTGTAGCAATTGATTACTTCACAAAGTGGGTTGAAGCAGCTTGTTATGCTACCGTAACCAAGAACGTCGTGGCACGGTTCATTCGGCACAACCTGATCTGTCGATACGGAGTCCCAGAAAGGATCATTACGGACAATGGTAGCAATCTTAATAACAAGATGATCACTGAGCTCTGCGAGCAATTCAAGATACATCACCACAACTCTTCTCCCTACCGGCCGAAGATGAATGGAGCTGTCGAAGCGGCAAATAAGAACATCAAGAAAATTGTGCAGAAGATGACAGTGACCTATAAAGATTGGCACGAGATGTTACCGTTTTCTCTTCATGGGTACCGTACCTCAGCACGGACGTCAACAAGGGAAACACCCTTTTCCTTGGTCTATGGCATGGAGGCAGTCTTGCCTATTGAAGTTCAGATACCCTCTCTTCGGATAATGAAGGATGCAAGTTTGAACGAAGATGACTGGATCCAGACCCGACTTGATCAGTTAAACCTAATTGACGAAAAGAGACTCACTGCTATTTGTCATGGTCAAACGTACCAAAAACGGATGATCAGGGTATTTAACAAGAAAGTCAGACGACAAGAGTATCAAGTCAGAGACCTGGTAATCAAGCGCATCATTCTTCCTCAAAGTGATCCCAGGGGCAAATGGACCCCTACGTACGAAGGGCCATTTGTGGTTAAACATGTCTTCTCAGGAGGAGCCATGATTCTAACCAATATGGATGGTGACGACCTTCCTCACCCTGCCAATGCAGACATAGTAAAAAGATACTACGCATGAACCAAAAGACCCGCTAGGTTGACACACCTAGGCAAAAATAAGGGCTTCCCGGCGAACCAAAAGGGTTCGGGCAAAAATAAGGGATGAAATGAAAAAAAATTGTACACCCGGCAAGTCGAAAACCTGAAAAGGCAGCTTGGGCAAAAATGGGTATCCCGGTGGACTGAAAACCCGAAAGGGCGGTCCAGGCAAAAATTAGGGATATGCGTAATACTATGTCTCATTGGATCACCTGGCATCCAGAATTCGGTATCAACTATCAGGTTCAGACGACATCAATCAATCAACTTCATCTTCAACTAAGCAGCAAAGTGATGAGATGCTTGAAGACATAAAGGCGATATCAGAGTTTGAACCCAGTGGGATTATTTTTCACATAGCTGTTTTGTTTTTCTTTTCACAAAATTGTATAAACTCTATGTTGTTCGGCGGCGCTCTCTTACTAGGACGTCAGCCTCTTGTACATAAACGCTTATTTACAAGCAAATTCAAAAATCAATACAAATTCACTTTTCCAGACAAATTGCCAATTGTTTTTCCTTTATCTGTTTTGTTTTGCAAAGAACGTCCAATGTTCATTTTTGATATATGCATTTGACACTAATTGCTAATTCATAAATACTTGCATGCGAAACAAAGGACTAATTACAGGTGACATCAGAAACAGGGGCAATAATGAGTTGTCTAAGCAATCTAGTTTCTCTGTCCACCAAGGTACCAAGGTAGGTTCGGCTGAAGAACGCAACCAGGATACCTTCACTCCCCACAGAATAAGACCAGAATCAGTAATACTCTCCCCCGAGCAGAGTTGGTCTCCAATCAGCCCCGAAAAGGCACAGTATCCTCAGCAAGTCAGCGATACTCTCCCCAAGCAGAGTTAGTCTACTGTCAGCCTTAAGGAAGTTGGGTATCCCCAGAAAATCTCAATATCCCCCAGCGGAGTATACAGATGTTCCTAAACAAGCATCCCCGGCAGAAATATAAGATTGTTCCCCGGCGAAATACTAGACATTCAGTGGAGCCACTTCCCCAGTACAGTCCAAAAGTTTCCCAGGAAAGTTGAATCATCCTCCCCAGTAGATTCTGGAAGCTTATCCCTAGTAGATTCTGGAAGCTTATCACCTGCAGAGTACATATATCTCTCCCCGGCTTTATTCAGAAGATTATTCCCCACCAGAGCTTATAACTGGGTTATCCTCAGCTAATTGCCACGGAAAGATCGTCCTCGGTGAAGTTCTTCCGATCCCCCGGCGGAGTTCATCAAATTCCCCAACATAACATATCAACGGTATCCCCAACGGAGTTCTCATTAAAACCTCAGTGAAGCATCTCTTCCCCACAGAGTAATTCCCCGCAGAGTAATCTCTCCAACAAGTTTATTCCCCAACAGAGTCATCTTCTCCTACCGGTTCATTCTTGCAACCATCATCCCCAGCGGAAATGAAGAACTCTATTCTTCAAACAGCAGCCCAGGATTCAATTTCCCGGCATTCGTCAAGGATTTATTTTCCTAGACGAAAATACATTCATAAACATCACATTATCATACACCATGACGCATGCATATACGCATCATAAACACACAATCTCATTTATTCTTGAGAACATCATGACATCACGCATTGCATACATCATGACATTGCATACAACTGATGTTTCGCCTTTTCAAGAAAAAGGTCAATCCAAAGATGATTACTATCAACTGTCGCAATTCCAGATTCGATTCCTGTATCCAGCCAGAGCATATCTGTAGACGAAGAATTCTAGATTCGGTTCCTGTATCTAGCCAGGGCATATCTGTGAGTAACTGATTGTAGATTTGATACCTGTACCCAGCCAGGGCATGTCTGCATGAAGAGTTTAGAGATTCGATTCCTGTATCCAGCCAGGGCATATCTGTAGACGAAGAATTCCAGATTCGATTCCTGTATCTAGCCAGGGTATATCTATGAGTAACTGATTGTAGATTCGATTCCTGTATCCAGCCAGGGCATGCCTGCATGAAGAGTTTAGAGATTCGATTCCTATATCCAGCCAGGGCATGTCTGTAGACGACCAATTCCAGATTCGATTCATGTATCTAGCCAGGGAATATCTGTGAGTAATTGATTGTAGATTCAATACTTGTATCCATCCAGGGCATGTCTATATGAAGAGTTTAGAGATTCGATACCTGTATCTAGCCAGGGCATATCTGTAGACGACAAATTCCAGATTCGATTCCTGTATCTAGCCAGGGCATATCTGTGAATATTTGATTGTAGATTCGACACCTGTATCCGGCCAGGGCATGTCTGCATGAAGAGTTTAGAGATTCGATTCCTGTATCCAGCCAGGGCATATCAGTAGACGACTAATTCCAGATTCGATTCCTGTATCCATCCAGGGCATATCTGTGAGTAACTGATTGTAGATTCGACACCTGTACCTAGCCAGGGCATGTCTGCATGAAGAGTTTAGAGATTCGATACCTGTATCCAGCCATGACACGTCTGTAAGCAACCTTTTGAAGTTCCAGATTCGATTCCTGTATCCAGCCAGGGCATGCCTGCATGAAGAGTTTAGAGATTCGACTCCTGTATCCAGCCAGGGCATATCTGTAGACGAAAAATTCCAGATTTGATTTCTGTATCTAGCCAGGGCATATCTATGAATATTTGATTGTAGATTCGACACCTGTATCCGGCCAGGGCATGTCTGCATGAAGAGTTTAGAGATTCGATTCCTGTATCCAGCCAGGGCATATCTGTAGACGACTAATTCCAGATTCGATTCCTGTATCAAGCCAGGGCATATCTGTGAGTAACTGATTATAGATTCGACACCTGTACCTAGCCAGGGCATGTCTACATGAAGAGTTTAGAGATTCGATACCTGTATCCAGCCAGGGCACGTCTGTAAGCAACCTTTTGAAGTTCCAGATTCGATTCCTGTATCCAGCCAGGGCATGTCTGCATGAAGAGTTTAGAGATTCGACTCCTGTATCCAGCCAGGGCATATCTGTAGACGACCAATTCCAGATTCGATTCCTGTATCCAGCCAGGGCATATCTGTAGACGAAGAATTCCATATTCAATTCCTGTATCTAGCCAGGGCATATCTGTGACTAACTGATTATAGATTCGATACCTGTACCCAGCCAGGGCATGTCTGCATGAAGAGTTTAGAGATTCGATTCCTGTATCCAGCCAGGGCATATCTGTAGACGAAGTATTCCAGATTCGATTCTTGTATCTAGCCAGGGTATATCTGTGTGTAACTGATTGTAGATTCGATTCCTGTATCCAGCCAGGGCATGTCTGCATGAAGAGTTTAGAGATTCGATTCCTGTATCCAGCCAGGGCATGTCTGTAGATGACCAATTCCAGATTTGATTCCTGTATCTAGCCAGGGCATATCTGTGAGTAACTGATTGTAGATTCGATTCCTGTATCCATCCAGGGAATGTTTGCATGAAGAGTTTAGAGATTCGATACCTGTATCTAGCCAGGGCATATCTGTAGACGACTAGTTCCAAATTCGATACCTGTATCTAGCCAGGGCATATCTGCATGAAGAGTTTGAAGATCAACACCTGTAACAGGCCAGGAAACCATCTTCCTTTCTCAAAGTACGCAAGTTCTCGCTAAGGAATCTCTTATGCGATCGACACCCCTGATGGCATCTGTGATCGGTGGATCTGGAACTGACTGTTTAACGCTGGTTCGCGAAATGTCGCGGAAGCAAGAGTCGCCACCGTCTTTTATTTTCTCCAAATGGAAAGGACAAAAGCACAGAAAAATTCCTTAAAGAGATTGCTCTCGGTTCGGGAGGTAGATTATAGAAAGGGAAGGTGTTAGCACCCTTTCTATCCATGGTTATCCATGGGCTCTTAGATACTTGCTCATTGTGTTTTCAAAAATGGTTTGTTTGCTTTTCAACTGTGGGTTTTAAAAAGTTTCTTTGAAAATTCCAGTTCGACTCTTGTATCGGTCCTCAAGAGTGTTTGAAAAATTGCTTTCGAAAGCTTTTTGAAAAGGTTTCGGTGTGAAAAGTATTTTTGATTTGTTTTGAAATTTAGAGCAAGTATCTAGAGTCGTCTACCTACCCTAAGGAATTCGTCTGTGTAAATGTCCTTTAAAGTAGTGCCATCCCACCATTGAGAGGTAGGTAGCGCCACCGTTGGAGGTGTTCGGGTCAATTCGAGGTTCGGGACATGGTGATCACCAGAGCAATGGGAAGACACCTTAGAAGCTACCCTCATGCCAGGTTCCCGGATCATGAGGACTTACTAAGACATCCTCTACTCGACGATCACCTTTCGAGGCAAGGCAACAGTGAGGCGTACCCTAGGGGTGGTGTGTGATTTGTGTGTCAGATTCATTTATTTTTGTCTTGTCAGGTTATGGGTGATCTATGCGTTTGTTTTTATTTTTTTGTCATTCATTGTTGCATGCATTTATTTAACAGTTAAAAAAGATGCGGAAATTGAAAGTTCTAAACTATTACAAAGGCGCGGGTCCACATCGCCAAAATTAAAATCCAGGACCCGATTTGACGGAAAGTAAATAAAGAAATAAAATAAAGTGCGAGAAATTAAGTTTACAAGGCTTTGGGAGAGTTACATAAATATTTAAAAGAAATAAAATAAGATGCGCGAATTGAATAAAAAATCGCAATCGAGGGCGTTGGACCCTTTTTAAGGAAATTAAATTATGATAATTAAATTAATGAAATAAGAATGAAAAAAGAAATTATTTTGAGATTTTTGTATTTATGGTTTTTTATGAGAGAATTAAATGAAATCTAACCCTATTTCTAGTTGTTTTTTTAATTTATTAAGAAAAACATGTTAAAATTAAACCTAAAATTAATCTAATTATTTACATGCAATTTTGATTTATAAAAATAAATAATTAATTATTAGTGAAATTTATTTACAAAAAATATTAATTAAATAAATATATTTTGATTTTTATGACTTTTCTGTTTTTTACTATTTTTTATATTTTATGAAAATAAGTTAAATTAAAGGAATTAATTAAAAAAAAAATAATTGAAATAAATAAAATAAGGAAAAGAAAGAAAATACAATACCTTGGGGGGTTTATGTCCCCTTTTTGGAGGTGAATTGGAGTGGTTTGGCCATTTGTGTTCTGGCCTCATCATGCATAAGTTGTTCTACTTTGGCCATTTGGCTTTTGGCTTTTGGCCATTTGCGTTTTGCCCTCAACGTTCCTTAATCTTCTAAGGATGTCTGTCTCGCCATGTATTGGTGTCATGCATAAGTTTTTCTACTTTGCCCATTTGGCTTTTGGCTTTTGGCCATTTGGCTTTTGGCCTCAACGTTCCTTAATGAACCTGAGATTCTGTCTAAATCTGCAGTTGAATCTCATGAACACATTAAATAAAATCATAAAATGCAAACAAAGCCAATATATGAAGAAATTTAATGTTTAGGCACAATATGGTATGTATGAATGATTATACCCTTTTGATCATGGAGATCAAATCAATCTTACCCTTACTGGAAAATCAGTGGCCTGAATGCTTTTATGCCTTACTGGAAAATTAGGATCATGGAGATCAAGCCAGCCTTACCCTTACTGAAGAAGTAATAAGATGTTGGTTTGTAACTGAGATGGCTTGTTTGTAGTGAGAGAGGGATTTGTAATAAGGATTTCAAGGTTTTAGGGTTCTTGAAAGAATTTGATATTCTAACAGTGTTGTGGCAAGGTTTTTTTCTCTCTTTTCCTCCTCTTTTTCTCCCCGGTTTGTGTGAAAAGAAGGTGATTATATAATGAAAATTAGGGTAAAGCAAATGGGCTTTGAATGTGCAATTGAGCCTCCAATATTCACTTGAATTCGTCACTTTCCAGGCTAAATCGCAGGGACTTAAGTGCATTTTTTGAAGTTGCAATGTGAAAACAAAATGTAGCCGACATCGAGAACTAACTCTTGTCCGAAAATCGACTCAATCGGATAAACGGTGAATTAGTTATGAATTTTTGAAGTTTCAGTTCAGACAAACTTATTTTGGGCTTCAGTGTCGACTCTGACACGTTCTTCAATAAAAAACTGGTATTGATCGGTGCATAATTTGGTCTCGACTTTTGAAGCAAAGTTGTATATCTATGAGTCAGTAACCTTGTGTAAAAATATGAGTGCAATCCGATAAAAATTGACCGAGTTATGAATTTTCGAAGTTTCGGCCCAGATGAAATAATATTCAGCATTCAGGATTTTCAGCGTGTCACGCACTCTGAGCAAAAAACGAAGGCCTTTTGAATACCGTTTGAACTCAATACCTTCTGTGAAAATGTAGCCAACTCAATTTGTGAAATTTTGGCACCGGAACCAGCTCGATACGATGAAAATCGACCAAGTTATGATTTTCTGAACATGACGCAAATAAACTTCTGTCACAAATTTTCTGTATGAAAATACTTGATAAATCCACATTTTTGAAGACCTTATGACCGAAATTGGCTTCTAGCCGTGAGAGATGAAAACGTAGATAATGTCAAGACGGAATTTTGGCCACCGGAACAGGTTCAAAACGAGCCACGATCTTTAAGTTATGAATTTTTTAGCGCGTAAAAACTGCATTTTCAGCACACTTTTTCACCATATTTCTTCGAGAAAACTCACACATTCGGATACCTTCTTTAAAGAATTGACTCTTGAGCCGAACCTGAATTTGAGAATACGTTATCAGAGATATCTTGGCGAAAGAATACCTGAATATGACGCGCCAGGTTGGACTTGTGAATTTTTCTTGAAATGTTTTGAGAAATATGGGAGGGCAAATTTTGGGGTACAACAGTTGCCCCTGTTCAATCTTCTTAGACCTGAGGATGCAGATTGGCTGACGTGCCTTTCGTAATCCGAAGGTGGAAGATGATTGAACACTAGAGTGCCCAGAAATTTGCGCTCACATAGTAGCAGTGTGATGTGGGGAATGGGCTTATAGATGCCATTTGGAGATGATGGATAGGTGGATGGGCTTATAGATGCCATCTGGATGTAGATTGCGTAAGAGATTCCTTAGCGAGAACTTGCGTACCTGCAAAAAGAAAAAAGATTACCTGACCTGTTACAGGAGCTGGTCTTCAAACTCTTCGTGTTAGATGTGTCCTGACTGGCTACAGGAGCTGGATCTGGAGCTTCAAACGGCGATGAATGAACCAGGGATGGTTACTACCTCAACAGGAACGGTGAGAGAACCTTGGATGATTACAACCTCAACAGGAACGCTGAGAGAATTTGGGACGACTTCAACCTCAACAGTAACGCTGAGCGAATCTGGGGATGATTACTACCTCCGCAGTATCGGGGAGAGAACCACAGGCGACTACAACCTCAACAGCAATCATTGAGAGAATCTTGGACGACTTCAACTTCAACAGTAACGCTGAGCGAATCTGGGGATGATTACTACCTTCGCAGTATCGGGGAGAGAACCATAGGCGACTACAACCTCAACAGCAATCATTGAGAGAATCTTAGACGACTTCAACTTCAACAGTAATGCTGAGCGAATCTGGGGATGATTACTACCTCCGTAGTATCGGGGAGAGAACCATAGGCGACTACAACCTCAACAACAATCATTGAGAGAATCTTGGATAACTTCAACCTCAACAGCAATCGTTGAGAGAATCTTGGGATGATTACTACCTCCGCAGTATCGGGGAGAGAACCAAAGGCGACTACAACCTCAACAGCAATCATTGAGAGAATCTTGGATAACTTCAACCTCAACAGCAATCGTTGAGAGAATCTTGGGATGATTACTACCTCCGCAGTATCGGGGAGAGAACCATAGGCGACTACAACCTCAACAGCAATCATTGAGAGAATCTTGGATAACTTCAACCTCAACAGCAATCGTTGAGAGAATCTTGGGATGATTACTACCTCCGCAGTATCGGGGAGAGAACCAAAGGCGACTACAACCTCAACAGCAATCATTGAGAGAATCTTGGATAACTTCAACCTCAACAGCAATCGTTGAGAGAATCTTGGGATGATTACTACCTCCGCAGGATCGGGGAGAGAACCATAGGCGACTACAACCTCAATAGCAATCATTGAGAGAATCTTGGATAACTTCTACTGAGTCTTTATCAGGGAAATCTGTTAGGGGTCGATTTAGCTGGACTAGAGAAGGCCTTGGACTGGATAAGAAACAGAAAATCTTAAGGTCGATTAACTGAACCGGTCTAGGTCTTGAAATCTTCAACTGGAATAAGTGTCAGAACGTCGCCATGCCTGGGTCACATCCGAACCATATCTGGAAGGAAATCTGGAAGAAGTATCAAAACGTTGCCATATCTGGTTCACATCTGAACTATATCTAGAAGGAAATCTGGAAGAAGCATCAGAACGTCGCCATATCTGGTTCACATCTGAACTATATCTAGAAGGAAATCTGGAAGAAGTATCAGAACGTCGCCATATCTGGTTCACATCTGAACTATATCTAGAAAGAATTGCGATAGTTGATAGTAATCATCTTTGTATTGACCTTTCCTGAAAAGGTAAAGCATCAGTTGTATGCAAGATCATGATGCATGAACTGCATGATTTCTACATGTCCTCAAAATTAATGAGATTCGTGTAGTATGATGCATATGCATGCTATAATGTATGAAGATGTGATGTTTATGAACATATGTTTTCGTCTTAGGAAAATAAATCCTTGACGAGTGCCGGGAAGTCACTCCTAGGCTGCTGTTGAAGAATAGATTTTTGCCTCCGCTGGGGATGATAGTTGCAAGAATACCGGTAGGAGAAGATGACTCCGTCGGGGGATAAACTTGGCGAATGGATTACTCTGCGGGGAGAAAAGTACTCTAGTAATCTTGCTGGGGAGCAATACTCTGTGGGGAGAAAAGTACTCTAGTAATCTTGCTGGGGAGCAATACTCTGTGGGGAGAGAGATACTTTGCTGAGTTGTTGATAATAACTTGCTGGGGATACCCTGGTTGTGTTGGAAGTGTTAATAGACTTCGCTGGGGATAAGAAGACTCCGTCGAGGATGCTCTTTCCGTGGCTTTTGGCTGAGGATAACCCAGTTATATCCTAGTAAGGAAATAACTCTTTGAATAAAGCCGGGAGACGCGTTCGCGCTCTGCGAGGGTAAGCTTCCAGAATCTACTGGGGATAAGCTTACTGCTTGGGGATATGAATTCCAACTTTCTTGAGGAACTGGATTGGACTCTCCTGGGGGAGTATTGAACTGTATTGGTTATGCTCTTCCACGGAACCTACCTTGATACCTTGGAGGACAGAAACAATCAGATTGCTTAGACCACCCGTTATTGCCCCTGTTTCTATGGGGGAGGCACCTGTGGGATGCTGATAATTGTTGAGGGTCAAACCTTCTTCAGGTAGGCAGGTGACAAGATGACAGGACATAATCGTACGCTTTGATCCCTAACTTTTGCCTGGACCGCCCTTTCGGGTTTTCAGTCCACCGGGATACCCATTTTTGCCCAAGCCGCCTTTTCAGGTTTTCGACTTGCCGGGTGTACAGATTTTTTCATTTCATCCCTTCATTTTGCCCGAACCCTTTTGGTTCGCCGGGAAGCCCTAATTTTTGCATAGGCATGTCAACATAGCGGGTCTTTGATTATGCGTAGTATTTTTTCGACTATGTCCACGTTCAGGGAATGTGGGGAGTTGCCCCTGTTGGAAGTATTTTGCCACGCCACCAGAAGATGTTTGATCAGGCAAGATTCGTTGTTGGAGTGCCCTAAGTGACTCAGGCGGAGATTTGCCCCTGGTTATCTTGGCATTTTGAAAGATTCTCCGAATCTTAACTGAATTGCCCCAGATAATAGACAATAGTCATGCCATGCCCCTTGATTGGAAGTACTTCTGTTCATTAGGCATTCGTCGTGCGAATTTCTATGCTGTTCAAACAAAAAGTCATATGCAAACAAAGTTATGTTAAAAATGCAAAGCTCATGTCCGTCTTGAAGATTTTAAAAATGCATTCTTTTTCATAAAACAAGTGAATTTTGTAAAACGTGATGTCAACTCCGTATTTACCGTAAGCCTTAAGGAGTCAGGATACCTTTCGTAACAGTATGCTTTCGAACTAACCCATGCTTCAGCTAGGACTTTTAAGGGTTATAACGTGGTCTGGTTCACGGTTTAAGAAACAAAGGATAAAGGCTCAAATTATTTGTACCCACCCACTCTTCGTGATGTTCTCCAAACCTAAACTCAGTTGATCATACGTTAGACCTTGTTTGAGTCTTTGCTCTGATTTTCCGGTGATGATTCGGATATTGAACGTTTATTTGAATAGGCAATCATTTTTTTTTGTTGAGGGTTTGTAGGACCTCTTTCTTGTCTGATTTTTTGTTATCCCTTTCTTTTTTGCCCGAACTGTTTCCTTTTTTGGAATTACAGTCAGCGGGATGCCCCAGTTTTGTAAGTCTCCTTCATGGGTTTTGACTTAATGGGTTTTTTATTTTTTGAGATAATGACTGCCTTTCTTTATTGATTATTCGGAACCATCACTGTCTTTCTTTGTTTTGTAAGGACCTCTTTGGTGCCATTTGTTATGCACTTGGATCAACTGAGAGACTACCCTGCCCCAGGTTATGATTAAGGGTTTTAAATTTCGAAAAGAAAAACTCCTACTTCTTTGGCTCAGAGGGGTTGACGAGGGATTATCATCCTTATAACTCCAGTGTTTAGGAATTGAAACAATGCCTGTACCTCATCAGCGGGGTCTGTTCAAAAGCATACTGTAGAGATCGTGGTATCATTTTCGTCATCCTCCCTCAAGAGGCTTAGAATTATTAGTCAAGAGTTGATCATCAGAAAAAATATGAAAATAATTTGCGTATAGTGAATACGAATATATTGCTTCAAAACAGACATATGCGATGCATTAATGAAATAACAACGTTGAACATGAGTAAATGTTTGAACAAAAGAAAATTACAACTTGAACATTCGAATGAACAAAATTTTTCTAGTCTCAAGGCTTGTCATTTCAAATGGTGAGCCTTGGAGGGATGGTAGAAAAATTCAGCTTGACCATCTTGTGTGAACTCTAATGCCCCTTCATCAATCAGGTCCTGGATCTTGTTCTTCAGAGCCCAACACTCATTTGTATCATGTCCTGGACAGGCAGAGTGGTAGGCACACCTTCTATTGGGATCATAAGTAGGATGTACTGTGTTGGGGTTCCGGGGATGAGCCCTTAATGTGATCAGATTCAATCTCAATAGGCGTTGTAAAGCTTGAAACAGCGACATGTTGAGCTGGGTGAATTGCCTCCTGGGCTTGTCTGTCTGAAGCTGGTGAGGTTGATGCTGAATTTATGGCACTAGAGCTATTTGAGGAGCTCTCCCTTTATCTCCTTGTCTCAGAGATGGTTGAATGATGACTGGACTTTCAACCTTAGATGTTTGCCCCAGTTGGTTACCCCGAAGCAGTTGGTTGACGAGAACCCCGAGCTCTTCTTGTCTTTGAGCTACGTCTTGGATGATATTCACCTGCCCCAGCATCTGGGCTTTCATTGTATCCATTTCAGCTTGCAGATGTTTCAGCCGTTCATCCTCAGCACTGTTCCTGACCAAAGTCTCCATGAGAAGTGTCCTTATCTCCTCCTGCCCCTTGGATAGATTCAGGAGGATTTCCCCGAACCGGGTCTCTTGAGCAAGAAAGTCCTGGTTGTCTTGTTGGGAAGCCATTGCTGAAATAAACAGCGGGAAAGGTAAGTGACCTGCAACAAGGGTACCTGTCATGCAATGATGTGTATGTATGCATATGCAATGTTTCCAAGGATCCCGCGGGGTAAACAAGAAAATTTGTTAGAACTCGGGTCTAGTAGTTTGATTGAAGGAACTGCATGTTGTTGAGAGTCCTTCTTCAAAGGGTCAGAGGCTCACCATATCCAGTGGGTCATAGCCCCTGACTTTAATCATCATGTCTGGTTTTGATTTCCAAACAACCTTGGTTAGGGGAACCTTCTTCAGGAGTCAGAGCTCACCATATCAAGTGGGTCATAGCCCCTGACAACCTTGGCTAGAGGAAAATAAATCCTCTTTGCCCCTTGCTGGGATAGTTGATTCACCATGACCTGCATCACAAGCCCTTGAGATCCTTGAAATGAGTTAGGATGTATGCAATGGTATGATGTTATGGTATGCATGGGGTAATGTGAGTAAACCCTGTTATGAGTCCCAATTAAGGACATAAACAAAACCTGCAAAAAACTAGTCTGCAAGAAACTCAGTACATTCTGTTATAAGCCCTAATTAAGGACTATAAACAAAACCTGCAAGAAACTCAATACACTCCGTTATGAGTCCTAATTAAGGACTATAAACAAAACCTGCAAGAAACTTAGTAAGCCATGTCATGTGTCCCAATTAAGGACTAAAACAAAACCTGCAAGCAGTTCATGTGTCAGATAAAGCATGCAAGTAGTCAAGTACGAAGGCACACAAGTCACACATGACAAGCCCTTAGTGTTTAGGCCAGCATGGGGTCTGGGTATTACCCTCTTGAAGTTGGTGGGTTCAACCTGTCCTATTAGAAGTAACCGGGTTCTAAGGGTCCCAATATCACCGGATTGCTTTCATTGTTCATCGTTTCGATTTAGCCACTGAACTGGCGACCGAAACATTCCAGGAAAGCAACCCTCAATTGAGTGTAGTATCGAGTATCAACCAACCTCGGACTGCACCAAAGTCATTTATCTCACTACCCTAAAGAGGCCAAGATAATTCAATTAAGGTTCCTAAGGTCTGTTGATGCTTCACGACACCACGCGGAGGCCCCATACTCTCCTTGACTGAACTCAAGGGTTACCGGTACACACCAAAGTGCCACATCAACGTAGCAGACTGTTTCAACCATGTCGGTATACCCCACACAGTTCCCTCACAGCCTTGTTGCTACTTTCTAAGAAGGTATCCCCCAGATCCGGGTTTAGGATCTATAGAACTCCCAAGACGGTCCCACAATTTAAAGCAAGCAAATCAATACAATTGAAAACACAGTTATGAACTAATCCTAAGGTACACCTCACTTTAAGTTTAATTCCCCAGCAGAGTCGCCAGTTCTGTGATCGGTGGATCTGGAACTGACTGTTTAACGCTGGTTCGCGAAATGTCGTGGAAGCAAGAGTCGCCACCGTCTTTTATTTTCTCCAAATGGAAAGGACAAAAGCACAGAAAAATTCCTTAAAGAGATTGCTCTCGGTTCGGGAGGTAGATTATAGAAAGGGAAGGTGTTAGCACCCTTTCTATCCATGGTTATCCATGGGCTCTTAGATACTTGCTCATTGTGTTTTCAAAAATGGTTTGTTTGCTTTTCAACTGTGGGTTTTAAAAAGTTTCTTTGAAAATTCCAGTTCGACTCTTGTATCGGTCCTCAAGAGTGTTTGAAAAATTGCTTTCGAAAGCTTTTTGAAAAGGTGTCGGTGTGAAAAGTATTTTTGATTTGTTTTGAAATTTAGAGCAAGTATCTAGAGTCGTCTACCTACCCTAAGGAATTCGTCTGTGTAAATGTCCTTTAAAGTAGTGCCATCCCACCATTGAGAGGTAGGTAGCGCCACCGTTGGAGGTGTTCGGGTCAATTCGAGGTTCGGGACATGGTGATCACCAGAGCAATGGGAAGACACCTTAGAAGCTACCCTCATGCCAGGTTCCCGGATCATGAGGACTTACTAAGACATCCTCTACTCGACGATCACCTTTCGAGGCAAGGCAACAGTGAGGCGTACCCTAGGGGTGGTGTGTGATTTGTGTGTCAGATTCATTTATTTTTGTCTTGTCAGGTTATGGGTGATCTATGCGTTTGTTTTTATTTTTTTGTCATTCATTCTTGCATGCATTTATTTAACAGTTAAAAAAGATGCGGAAATTGAAAGTTCTAAACTATTACAAAGGCGCGGGTCCACATCGCCAAAATTAAAATCCAGGACCCGATTTGACGGAAAGTAAATAAAGAAATAAAATAAAGTGCGAGAAATTAAGTTTACAAGGCTTTGGGAGAGTTACATAAATATTTAAAAGAAATAAAATAAGATGCGCGAATTGAATAAAAAATCGCAAGCGAGGGCGTTGGACCCTTTTTAAGGAAATTAAATTATGATAATTAAATTAATGAAATAAGAATGAAAAAAGAAATTATTTTGAGATTTTTGTATTTATGGTTTTTTATGAGAGAATTAAATGAAATCTAACCCTATTTCTAGTTGTTTTTTTAATTTATTAAGAAAAACATGTTAAAATTAAACCTAAAATTAATCTAATTATTTACATGCAATTTTGATTTATAAAAATAAATAATTAATTATTAGTGAAATTTATTTACAAAAAATATTAATTAAATAAATATATTTTGATTTTTATGACTTTTCTGTTTTTTACTATTTTTTATATTTTATGAAAATAAGTTAAACTAAAGGAATTAATTAAAAAAAAGAAATAATTGAAATAAATAAAATAAGGAAAAGAAAGAAAATACAATACCTTGGGGGGTTTCTGTCCCCTTTTTGGAGGTGAATTGGAGTGGTTTGGCCATTTGTGTTCTGGCCTCATCATGCATAAGTTGTTCTACTTTGGCCATTTGGCTTTTGGCTTTTGGCCATTTGCGTTTTGGTCTCAACGTTCCTTAATCTTCTCAGGATGTCTGTCTCGCCATGTATTGGTGTCATGCATAAGTTTTTCTACTTTGCCCATTTGGCTTTTGGCTTTTGGCCATTTGACTTTTGGCCTCAACGTTCCTTAATGAACCTGGGATCCTGTCTAAATCTGCAGTTGAATCTCACGAACACATTAAATAAAATCATAAAATGCAAACAAAACCAATATATGAAGAAATTTAATGTTTAGGCACAATATGGTATGTATGAATGATTATACCCTTTTGATCATGGAGATCAAATCAATCTTACCCTTACTGGAAAATCAGTGGCCTGAATGCTTTTATGCCTTACTGGAAAATTAGGATCATGGAGATCAAGCCAGCCTTACCCTTACTGAAGAAGTAATAAGATGTTGGTTTGTAACTGAGATGGCTTGTTTGTAGTGAGAGAGAGATTTGTAATAAGGATTTCAAGGTTTTAGGGTTCTTGAAAGAATTTGATATTCTAACAGTGTTGTGGCAAGGTTTTTTTCTCTCTTTTCCTCCTCTTTTTCTCCCCGGTTTGTGTGAAAAGAAGGTGATTATATAATGAAAATTAGGGTAAAGCAAATGGGCTTTGAATGTGCAATTGGGCCTCCAATATTCACTTGAATTCGTCACTTTCCAGGCTAAATCGCAGGGACTTAAGTGCATTTTTTGAAGTTGCAATGTGAAAACAAAATGTAGCCGACATCGAGAACTAACTCCTGTCCGAAAATCGACTCAATCGGATAAACGGTGAATTAGTTATGAATTTTTGAAGTTTCAGCTCAGACAAACTTATTTTGGGCTTCAGTGTCAACTCTGACACGTTCTTCAATAAAAAACTGGTATTGATCGGTGCATAATTTGGTCTCGAATTTTGAAGCAAAGTTGTAGATCTATGAGTCAGTAACCTTGTGTAAAAATATGAGTCCAATCCGATAAAAATTGACCGAGTTATGAATTTTCGAAGTTTCGGCCCAGATGAAATAATATTCAGCATTCAGGATTTTCAGCGTGTCACGCACTATGAGCAAAAAACGAAGGCCTTTTGAATACTGTTTGAACTTAATACCTTCTGTGAAAATGTAGCCAACTCAGTTTGTGAAATTTTGGCACCGGAACCAGCTCGATACGATGAAAATCGACCAAGTTATGATTTTCTGAACATGACGCAAATAAACTTCTGTCACAAATTTTCTCTATGAAAATACTTGATAAATCCACATTTTTGAAGACCTTATGATCGAAATTGGCTTCCAGCCGTGAGAGATGAAAACGTAGATAATGTTAAGACGAAATTTTGGCCACCAGAACAGGTTCAAAACGAGCCACGATCTTCAAGTTATGAATTTTTTAGCGCGTAAAAACTGCACTTTTAGCACACTTTTTCACCATATTTCTTCGAGAAAACTCACACATTCGGATACCTTCTTTAAAGAATTGACTCTTGAGCCGAACCTGAATTTGAGAATACGTTATCAGAGATATCTTGGCGAAAGAATACCTGAATATGACGCGCCAGGTTGGACTTGTGAATTTTTCTTGAAATGTTTTGAGAAATATGGGAGGGCAAATTTTGAGGTACAACAGCATCTTTAAGCCCATCTCCACAACTATCCATTACACTTCCAAATGGCATCTATAAGCCCATTCCTGAAAAGGTTCTGTCACGCCTCTAGATGGCATCTATAAGCCCATCCTCCTATCCACCATCTCTCCAAATGGCATCTGTAAGCCCATTCCCGCCATCACACTGCTGATATTCTACTATGTGAGTGCAAATTTCTGGGCACTCTAGTGTTTAATCATCTTCCACCTTCGGATCACGAAAGGCACGCAAACCAATCTACATCCTCAGGTCTAAGAAGATTGAACAGGGGCAACTGTTGTACCCCAAAATTTTCCCTCCCATATTCTTCAAAGTTTTGACAAGCATCATCTCAATTTGCTCAAGTCTACTCAAGGGTTTGCCCAGTCCAATTGCCTCCTAAGGCAGTCAAAATTAGGGTTTTGGTTCTTGCAAGGAAGTTGAGGTTTTCAAGGGCTCAATCAAATCCCATAGGCCTATACACATTATCAAGCATCTATATGCCAAGTTTCAAAGCTCACAGCATCAAGTTGCACAGTCAAAAGCCCTAAGTGCTTCACAGTCAACTGCAGGGGTAAAATGGTCATTTGGCAGTCAAAAGTCAAAAATTTTGGTCAACATCTTATTTTGAAGCCACAATCATCATTTGATCAAGTCTTGATCATGATTCCACAAGAATGGCTCAAAAATCATCAAGATGCAAAAGTTTCCATTTTTGGACAGCTTAAAAGTCAACTGTAACTTGACCAAGGCATAACTTTTTCATGGTTCATCAGAAAAATCCCATCCAATTCTCATTTTGAAGGGGATGACATTTCCTACAACGCATCTTCACATTCCAAGTCCAAGAAATGCTCTCACAAAAAGTTATCAATTTCAACATTATAGGTCATTTTTAAAAGTCAACAAAAAGGAATTTTAAGTTAAAGACCATAACTTGAGATTGGTAAATCAAAATGACATGGGACCAAAGGCATTGGTTAGAGGACTTCAAGAGCTTTCCAAAATGTCCAAGAACATGTTCATATGATCAAATTTGAGCAAGATATGCATTGGAGAAGTTGGGAAATTTTTGTGAAATGGCAAAAGTCAACTATCCCTAAAACTTCAATTTTTGACAAAAGGGCCCACTTTCTTCCACTTGATTCAGCCTTGTCATGCCATACACGTGTCCCATGATTAATTTCAAGATCAAACATTTATTTTTGCATTTTATTTAATTTTTATTGATTTAATTCATTTTAAATCCATAAAAATTCAAATAAAATCTAAAAAAATTAAATGGATAACATCTTTTGATTTGAATGGCTTTTATGTGTCATATGTCAACTCACAAATTCGTGCTAGGCTATTTTGTGCACAAAATCATGGTTTTTGCTCCAAGTATGGAAAGCTTTCAATGGTGTTAAAACAAGAATCTCAAAACTTCAATTCCATGGATACCAAGCCTAGCTGCTGACCTAATTCCATTCACATATACATAAGAAAGCATTGCAGACCTAAGACACGATCCAAGCACTGCACAAACGGCCAAACCACATTCAAAAAATCCAAGCAAAAAGTCAAAATTGTTTTTCATATTGCAGACCAATTCAAAGCCTTAGAGCAATTCAAACACGTTGCTAGCATTCCCAGGAACACATTGCAATCCAAAACAAGCCTCAAAGCTCAAGAACACGTGCTACACAGACCCACGGTTTGTCAAATTTTTTCATAATCACATACATTGATTCATGCACATTTGACATGTTTTGTTGAGTGTTTTGTGTTCACAGGACCTATACGAAGCTAATGGTGTGGTTCAATTGTCTTGAAACACCCTGAAACCGAAACCACCATGGATAAGTTTTAGGGTTTCGAAGCTTTCAAATTAGGGGTTTCTCATATAGGAAAAATCAGGCTTTGAAAAATCCATGGTTGGATTCGTCAGGATAAGACGAAACTAAAACAACCCTCGCGAACAATTTCTGATTAACGTACGCCTATTCGCTATTTTCTCTTGATACAGGTTGTGGGGGTTAAAAACCCCCGCTAATTGTTTTGTTTTTACAGGAAAAAGGAGGAAGACGAAATACGTGGAAGCGTGTGACTGGCCTATTCAAACTAAACGCGCGCATTTTTGTTTTATTTCCAGGATATTGCTTTATTTACATATAATATTAACTTATTATTATTATTCCAATTGAACACACAACTCAGATGGTCAAGGCGTGCAAGCATAATCCCTTGGGACCTGGGTTCGATTCCCAGGTCCCCCAAATGCTTGTTAATATTTTTTCTCATGTGATCCTATGCAGATTCCTCAAAGCACCTCACCATGTACCTCCAACGCTCAATATGCCAAGTGGCTACAGGCATGCATCCAAAGGCCAGGAGGTGATCCTCACCATGCACTCAGTCAACCAACAAACACTTGATCCAAGAAGTCAACGCAGGCTTGGTTTAATGGGCCTCAGATTTCTAAACAAACCCCATTGCTGGCCCAGAACCCCCCTTTTTGGTTAATCTTTTTTTTTTCTTTCATTTTATTTGTTAACTTTTTTCTTTCTAATTATTATTATTATCACTAAAACTAAATAATTATTTTTCCATAAAATTCAAAAAAAACCAAAAAAAAAACATTTTTATTATTTATTAACTTATTTTATAAATAAATGTAAATTAAATTAAATTAGTTTAATTAGTTAACTTTAATACTTTTTCACAATAAATAAAAACAAATTTAGACTTAGGCTTTTCTTTTGACATTTTTAATTCCTTTTTTATTTTATTTCATTAAAACATAAAAAACACAAAAATATTTTTCTTTTAATTAAATTAATTAATTAGTAATTAGGCTTAATTTTCATTTAATTACAAAAAAAAAGGACGAATTCAATTCTTTCTCAAAAAAAAGGGTCAAAACCCTCATGACGTCCCGTTTCATTCTTTCGCGCGTATATTTACTTTAATTCATTATTTTGATTATGTAACTGCTTCTGGAAATGTAATAGTTAATTAGGACCTCCTTTATTGCTTTATTTATTTTCTCGCAGTTTATTTTTTCCAAACGGGTTTGTTTTTGGCGATGTATATACCCGCGCCTTGTAATAGTTAGATTTACCTTTCCGCAATTTATTTTCCGCACTCCTAACTGTTAATATGCCTGCAAGAATGTATGACAAATAAAACCAATCCGTAGCTCACAAATAACATGCAAAGACAATTTAACTGAAAAAACAACACACATGCACATACCACTCTTAGGGTACGCCTCACTGGTTGCCTCGAATGTGGTCATCAAGTATAGAGTGTCTTAGAGGTCGCCCTCCTGTCTAAGATCCAGTTGCCTCAAAACGGTTGCCTCGGATAAAAGGATCTAGGACATTAGGGTAACCACTAAGGTGTCCTACCATTGCTTTGGTGACCATATTGTCCCTTAATCGAATTAACCCGAATACCTCCAACGATGGTGCTACCTACCTCTCAATGGTGGGATAGCATTATCTAAAGGACTCTTACACAACCTAATTCCTTAGGGTAGGTAGACTTCTCTTAAGTACTTGCTCTTTCAAACAAACAAAAACAACTTTTCGCACCTACACTTTCAAAAGGTTTTCAAACAAATTTTTCATACACTCTTGAGGACAGATACAAGAGTTACTTAGAAATTTTTCAAACGAAACTTTTTTTCAAAACCCACACACACTTGAAAAGTAAACCATTTTTGAAAACATAAGAGCAAGTACCTAAGAGCCCGTGGATAACCACGGATAGAAAGGGTGCTAACACCTTCCCTTTCTATAAATCTACCTCCCGAACCGAGAAACATCTCGAATAAGGAATTTTGTTGTGCTTTTGTCCTTTCCATGTTGGAAAACATAAAAGACGGTGGCGACTCTTGCTCACCGCGACATTTCGCGAACCAGCTTTAAACAGTCAGTTCTATTTCCACCGATCACAGCGCCCTATACACTTTATCTAGGAAAATAAAAATAAGATGAAAATAGAAAAGAAAATATTTTGGTGATTTTTTTATGAAAAATGATTTATGATAATTAATTAAATAAACCTAAAAAACCTAACTAATTTTAATTAATAAAAAAAATGTTAATTTTGAAAAAAGTTAAATTAAAATACCTAAATCCTAATTAGTTCTAATTAATAATAAAAAAAGGTTAATTTTGAAAAAAATGTTAATAAGAAAAAAACCTAAAACCTAATTAATTTTAATTAATAAAAAAAAGGTTAGTTTTGAAAAAAAAAGGTTAATTAAAAAATCTAAAAACCTAATTAATTCGAATTAAAAAAATAATAATTTTGAAAAAAAGGTTAATTAAAAAAACCTAAAAACCTAATTAATTTTAATTAATAAAAAAGGTTTATGTGTAATGAATAATAAGAAAGAATTAAGTTTATCAAAAAATAGATAGGGGAAGAAACATCAATGAAAAATAGGGTTAGAAAATAAAAATAATGCAAATGTCAGGGGTGGGTGTTGACCCAAAAATTAATTTAAAATCTAAAATTAAATTAAAAAAACCTAAAATTAATTATTCGAGTTTAGGAGGAAAAATCAAAGGTTTGTGAAAAATATTAGGTTTTATGAAAAAGGTTTTAAACAGAAAGAAGGAAAATAGATAAAATAGATAAAAGGAATGGAAGAAAACCAAAACCAATAGGGGTGGGTGTTGAAACCACGCCTTTAACCTTCTCCAGATGTCTGCCTCATCATGCATTGGTGGTTGTTCTGTTTTGGCCTCAGTGTTTTGTAATAACCCTGCGTGGGACCCTGTCTAAATCTGCAGTGTTGATCTCATGAACACATTAAATAAATTACTATATCATGAAATACAAATAAAACAAATATATGAAATTTTGTAATATTAAAACCGATATGGCAGGTACGAATGATTCTATACCCTTTTGATCATGGAGATCAAACCAGCCTTACCCTTACTGGAGAAGTTGTGAGATGTGGGTTTGTAACAAGGATGACTTGTTTGTAGTGAGATGGGGGTTTGTAATAAGGATTTTAAGGTTTTTAGGGTTCTTGAAAGAATTTGATATTTTGACAGGGTTGTGGCAAATATTTTTTTTCTCTCCTTCGTTGTGAGTGAAAGAATGTGATTATATAATAGAAATTAGAGAAAAAATAGGCTTTGAATATGCAATTGGGCCTACAATAACCACAAGCAATAGTGCAGATTTTTATTCACTTGAATCTGTCACATTCCAGGATAAATCGCATGGGCTTAAATGAAATTTTTGAAGTTGAAATATGAAAACAAAATGTAATTGACATCGAGAACTAACTCTTGTCCGAAAATGGGCTCAATCGGATAAACGGTGAATTAGTTATGAATCTTTGAAATTTTGGCTCAGACAAACTTATTTTGGGCTCCAGTGTCAACTCTAACACGTTCTTCAATAAAACACTGGTATTGATCGGAGCATAACACGATCTCGACTTTGGAAGAAAATTTATAGATCTATGAGTCAATGACCTTGTGTAAAAAGATGGGCCCAATCCGATAAAAATTGACTGAGTTATGAATTTTCGAAGTTTCGACCCAGATGAAATAATATTCAGCATTCAGGATTTTCAGCGCGTCACACGCACTTTGAGCAAAAAACGAAGGCCTTTTGTATACCGTTCGAACTCAGTACCTCTTGTGAAAACTTATTCAACTCAATTTTTGAAATTTTGACGTTGGAGCCAGCTCGATACGATGAAAATCGACCAAGTTATGATTTTCTGAACATGACGCAAATAAACTTCTGTCATAAATTTTTTGTACGAAAATACTTGATAAATCCGCATTTTCGAAGACCTTCTGATCGAAATTGGCTTCCATCCGTGAGAGATGAAAACTTAGATGACGTCAAGACGGAGTTTTGGTCACCAGAACAGGTTCAAAACAAGCCACGATCTTCAAGTTATGAATTTTTTAGTGCGTAAAACTACACTTTCAGCACACTTTTTCACCACATTTCTTCGAGAAAACTCACACATTCGGAGACATTCTTTAAAAAATTGACTCTTGAGCCTAACCTGAATTTGAGAATATGTTATCAGAGATATCTTGGCGAAAGAGCACCTGAATATGAAGCGTCAGGTTGAACTTGTGAATCTTTGAACCCCGAATCATTGCGAAACGGCAAACCGATCTTCAGCACTAAAAATAGTCTTAGAACATCTATTGATGAAATAAATGTCGCTTGTAACCTGAAGAAGTTTTCTAAATATACCTTGATTCCATAACCATAAAACCAATGATATGCATGTATGTAATAATGAAATGTAAGCCAAAAAGGTCAAAATAAATAGGGTAAATTTTAGGGTACAACAGTTGCCCCTGTTCAATCTTCTTAAACCTGAAGATGTAGATTGGCTAGTCTGCTTTTCGTGATCTGAAGGTGGAAGATGATTGAACACTAGAGTACCCAAAATTTGCCCTCGTCTGAGATGGTGTTGGACTATGTAGGTAATATTGGGAATGGGCTTACATATGCCTTTTGGAAAAGATGACGAAGATCATCGGAGATGGGCTTAAAGATGCCATCCGGAAGATATGACGGAGAATCGTCGGAGATGGGCTTAAAGATGCCATCTAGAGGATATGACGGAGAATCATCGGAGATGGGCTTAAAGATTCCATCTAGAGGATGTTGATTTCCCGAGATATTCCTTTGATGAGAATTCTTGTTCCTGTCGTTGAGGAGGAATCTGCTGAGGAATATTGGTCTCTGTTTTGGGAGAAATGGAATTTTAGGAACTTCAGTTGTTCGTTACTCTACTGGGGAATCATCTCTTAGTCGAGGAGATGAAAATGAACTACTATCTGGTCGTGCTCCAGGATTTAGTGATTTTCTGAGGATAATAAGACTGTCTGCTATCTGGTCGTACTCCAGGTTTTACAGTGACTTACTGGGGAGATGAGATTACACTTGCTATCTGGTCGTGCTCCAGGATTTGCAATCTCAACAACTTTTATCTGGTCGTGTTCCAGGCTTCAGATGGAATTAAGTGGTTATCCGATCGCATCCGGGTTTCAACTTGAATTTAAGTCATACTAACATCCGGTCATTTCCAGGCTTCATAGTAATTGGCTGAGTAAACTACTATCTAGTAGAATTCCAAGCTTTGCAGTACCTCATACTGTTATCTGGTCGTGCTCCAGGTTTCACAGTGTCCTTGCCGTTATTTGGTCGTGCTCTAGACTTCACAACATCTTATACCGTCATCTGGTCGTGCGCCAGGCTTCAGTAATTTAGGGAAATTAAGCTGTTATCCGGTTGATTTCCGGGCTTCATAGCTTAAATTTGAGATATACCATTATCTGGTCGATTCCAGGCTTCGTAGTATTTGTACTGTTATCCGGTCGTGTCCAAGGCTTCAGTAATTTAGAGAAATTAAGATATTATCCGGTTGATTTCCGGGCTTCATAGCTTGAATTTGAGGTTGTGATACGGTGGGAGAACTGACTTGAGGTTTGCGTTCGTATTCGCAAATGTTGCGGTTAGCAAGAGTCGCCACCGACTTTTTATTTTATCCTAAGGAAAGGTTAAAAAGCACAGCAAAAACCTTTTGAGATGTTTTCTTGGGTTCTGGGAGTAGATTATAGAAAGGGAAGGTATTAGCACCCTTTCTATCCATGGTTATCCATGGGCTCTTAGTTACTTGCTTAGATCACTTGCCTTTTATTTTCAATTGTTTTAAATGGTGCTTGAGTGTGTGGGTTTGAAAATGTTTTTGAAAAGAGGCCAATGTGGTGGCAACCTTTGTAATGATCCATGTGGGGATGTATACAAAGATGTATGTCTTTTGAAAAAGTTTTCATTTTGTTTTTTGAAAGTTTTGTTTTGAAAGTGTTGTGAGGTGTGATTTTGAAATTAGGCAAGTGTTTTTTGTTTTGCAAGTTGATTCAAGTAACTAAGAGGTTATCTACTCCTAAATTTCTCAAAAGATCATTGCTATACTTTTAACCCTTTTAACAAGTTTGCTCCACCATTGTATTTGGTGGGCAACCTTGTGTTAGGATGTGAAAGGGACGGGCGCGGGTCATCGTTTAGACCATGATTGCAATGGTGCCAAGTGTCTTTGGGCATTTTTTCTTTAAGGGACTTGATCATTTGTTTTTGTTTGTTTTGAAAAGTTTTTGTCGAGGGACTATGATCATTCAAAATCATTTGCTTTGCCCAAAGAAGTTTAACATGCAACATGGCCCATTTATTTGAAGGCAACAAGTGGAATACCCTAGGGGGTGCAAGTGTGATTTGTGTGTCCATTTTCATGCTTGTTTATCTTGTATTAGGTCAAACTATTTTTTATCGTTTTTTCGCATACAAACCCTAATTCTAACATGTTATCATTAGAAAGCAATAAAGTGCGAAATTAAAATTACTAAGCTATTACAAAACCAAATATGGGAAGGGGGGGACAAATGTTCAAATGGGGGATATTGACAAGAATTTTAAATCTAAATTATTACAACATTTGAATATTTGCAATTTAAATAATGCATAATTAAATGTAAATTAAATAAATATGTGAAATGCAAAAAGAAAATTTTTATATGTATGAGAAAATATTATTTATGTAAAAGGGAAAAGAAAATAAAAATGTATTTATTTTTTGAGTATTTTGAACTTAGGGTAAAAAACCCTAATTTTTAAAGAAAAGGTATTATTTTTTAATTCAACTATTTATTTATTATGTACAAAAATAAAATAAAATGAAGTGTATTGTGAAAAAGGTATTTTTATATCAAATATTAATAAAATGAAAAAAAAAATCTAGTATTTTTATATTTTTGTCTTAAATATATTAATAATCACATATATATATATATATAACCCTAAATATGTTTTATTCTAAAAATAACTATTTATTTAATATTTTAATAAAATAAATAAAAGAGTATTTTTTTGTGTGAAATATTTTCAGAGAGTAAATAAAAAATAAAAATTGTATTTACATTATTTCTTATTTATTCTAATAATAATACATATATATATATATATATATTTATGTATAAACAAAGAAATAAATCAAATAAATATGCAATAAATGCAAAAAATAATGAAAAAAAAAAATATTTTTAATTTTTTAATGGCATGAGAAAAAATAAACAAAGTCAGCAAAAAAGGAAAAAGTCAAAAATGTTAAAAAATGAGTAAATGGGCTCAGGGGGGTGTGAGCCAAAAAAGATGGTGTGAAAAGAAAGAACACAAAAGCCCAGCCCAATGAAACACTGTCTTCAACCTCCAGCACAAAACATTTGAAAAACGCGCGCCATGTTCAGCTTCTTCTAACTCTTGATTCCTTGATTTTTTGAACAAACTTCCAACACAAAAGATGTTAAGCATGAAGAGACGGTTCTAACCATATCAAGAACTTGACCTATCTCTCTAAGATGAGGGAGAATTTCTCTCCCCCTCTTTTCTGACCTAGTTTTTCTACCATTTTCAAAGCTTAAATTCTCTCTACTCAGGCAAAAGAAATGAAATGTAAAGATATGTACATGTTCAGGGCTATGAGTAGGACCTTGTTTCTTCACAAACTTAAGACTAAAGATGCCTAATAAGAGAGATACGAATTCAAACTTTTACCTGTGCAGTTGAACTTCAATCTGGAGAATGAGGAACTTTCAGTGCAAGGTGATGATTGGAAAAGCTTCCTTGAGGTCCAGGGATGCTGTTTCAATGCTTACTTTGTCTTGAGAGCTTCTGAATCAAGCTATGGAACTTCAACTGCAAAAGGAAAAAATGAAAATGGTGGAAACTGTTAGAGTGATTACAGGTCAGGTTTTAGGCCATGGTTAGCTTGCATATGTTGTAGGGAAGGTAGAGGAACAGGTCTTGATCAAAATGCTCGAAGGGATTGGGAGTTTGCACTCAAACTGCAGGGGCACCCCTGTTTGTGCAGTTTGAGGATGATTCTGAGATGGAGGGTGTATGGGAGGTCAAAAGCTCGTGTGTTAGCTTGGATATGTTGTGTGTAATGTGTTTGACAACTTTGTTCTTGTGTTTCTAAGTTGAAGAGAGAGTTGGCATGAGTTATGGATGTTTCTTCTATGTGAAGCAAAGAAAATGCAAGTTGATGTTCTAGGCATATAGGGGACCTCCTAATGGGCTGAATAATCTTCTCTTGATCAGAGCAATTTGTCCATAATCTTGTGCCATTCAGATTTAGCTTGTACTTGTTTGATTTTCAAATTGACATAAAGTGAACTTTTGCAAAAATGGATAGTTTACTTTATCTAATTTAGGATTAAACCATTAGACAAAGCTTGAACTCAAAGAACTTGGTCTTAGTACAAAGAATATGCATTAAATTATTGAGTATGGATTGGTTCAAGGACCTGTAATTAAGCATAAAGCAAACTGAATTCAAATTTGCAAGTTTGTGAACATGTCTTGATGAAGAACAAAAGTGAATTTTTGCCAACTTGTGAAATTCGAATCTCTCAAGTTATGAGGTTGTTTGATGAGTTCTTGGACATTTTGGAAAGCTTGGAATGTGTACTACAATCCATCTTTGAAATGCAAATCAAAATTCCAAGTGGAAGGGTATGAAAAGTGGCCTTGAAGTAGGGTAGAAAACCTTGTCAAAATAGGTCAAGTTTCACTAAGTTAAAAGATGGTTTAGTGCCCTTATTCAAAAAATCATAACTTGAGATACAAGCTTCAAATGAGAAAACTTTGTGAATCAAAGTTGTAGATTATGCAACAAGCTACAACTTTCATGTTTTGACTTTGGTTTGAATCCAAATGGATCATGGTGAAAAGATGGGGCAAAGTTGGGAAAAAATTAGGGTTTTCCATAACTTAGAAAAATTCTAAGTTATGAAAAATTCCATTTTCAAACCCTAATTTGCATTTTGAGATTTCTTGGTGAACAAGTTTCATGATTTGGCATGTTTTGATGAAAAATGAATCTTGACTCTTGATTTTGACCAAAAAGTCAAAGTTTGACTTTTCAGTATACAGTCAAAATTGATCAATTGACTGGGAAATTCAACTGTCAATCTTGTGTACTTGGGATCTTTTGAGCTTGATGAACATGTCAAGATAATTCCATGGGGTCCTTGAGTCCATATGTGAGCTTGGTTTGCCATTGGCTAGGTCAAACAGTCAAAAATTGCCTTTGTGCAGTCAAAACCCTAGAAATGACCATTTTGCCCTTTTGATGATCTGATCAAATTTCTTATGGAATGGTGATCCAAACTTGATCAAATGGTCCATGTGAGTTCATAATGTTGATGTGGATCAAAATCATGAGGTTTGACTGTCAATTGGCCACAGTTGACTTTTTCCCCAATACAGCTGATTTCTAGGTCAACTGTCCAATTGACTGGGTAAAACTTGGAATCAAGACTTGAAACTTGGTATAGGTAAACCTGGGAGTCCAACATGAAGCATGAAAGTCATCTTAGGCATTTTAGGTCAAAACATCTTTGTGCAAACACCAACCCTAATTTGAGTCCACAGTGCAAGGAGAAGTCTTGAGCAGAGGAAACCCTAATTGTATCTTGATCTTCAAATGTCTTGTGATGAGAAAATGTTGAGGAAATGGGAGGGCAAATTTTGGGGTACAACAGTTGCCCCTGTTCAATCTTCTTGGACCTGATGAGTTAGATTGGCAAGTTTGCCTTTCGTGACTCGAGGGTAAAAGGAGATTGGACACTAGAGTGCCCGGAAATTTGCACTCGCATGTTGAAGTATCAATAATGTGATGTCAGGAATGGGCTTACAGATGCCATTTGGAGAGATGGTGGATAGGGTGATGGGCTTACAGATGCCATCGGGAGCAGTGACAGAATTTTGACGGGTATGGGCTTATTGATGCCATTTGGAAGTGTTGATCGCATAAGAGATTCCTTAGCGAGAACTTGCGTATTTGAGAAGGACGGATGTTTTCCTGGCTTGTTACAGGTGTTTGATCTTCAATCTCCTTATGCAGATATGTCCTGGCTAGATACAGGAATTGAGTCTACAATCGGTTGCTCACATATGTGCCCTGGCTGGATACAGGAGTCGAATCTGGGAATAGTCATCAATAGATGTGCCCTGGCTGGATACAGGAATCGAATCTTCAAACTCTTCAGACGTGCCCTGGCTAGATACAGGAATCGAGTCTGGAAACGTGGTCAACAGATAAGCCCTGGCTGGATACAGGAGTCGAGTCTGGAAACGTGGTCAACAGATATGCCCTGGCTGGATACAGGAGTCGAATCTGGAAATGTTGTAGTTGATAGATGTGCCCTGGCTGGATACAGGAATCGAATCTTCGAACTCTTCAGACGTGCCCTGGCTAGGTACAGGAATCGAGTCTGGAAACGTGGTCAACAGATATGCCCTGGCTGGATACAGGAGTCGAATCTGGAAATGTTGTAGTTGATAGATGTGCCCTGGCTGGATACAGGAATCGAATCTTCGAACTCTTCAGACGTGCCCTGGCTAGGTACAGGAATCGAGTCTGGAAACGTGGTCAACAGATATGCCCTGGCTGGATACAGGAGTCGAATCCGGAAATGCTGTCACTCTCAGATGTGCCCTGGCTAGATACAGGTATCGAATCCGGAATTGCGACAGTTGACGGTAATTGTTTTTGGGATTGTCTTTTTCCTGAAAAGGCAAAAATGTAAGTTGTATGCGATGTCATGATGTATGATATGCATGATGTCATGATGTTCAACATGTATATGCATTTCATCATGTATGTAAGCAAGATGTATGAAAATGTGAAATGTTTATGAGTGTAATTTCATCTTAGGAAAATAAATCCTTGACGAACGGCCGGGAAGCTGCTCTGCGTAAGAGATACTTGGCCGAAGTTTTGATGAGAGGCCTGCTGAGGACTTTAATGATGGATTCCGCTGAGGATAATGATGATAAACTCCGCTGGGGAACTCCAAAGATAAACTCTGCTTGGGAATACCAAAGATAGACTCCGCTGGGGATTGAAGGAACTTTGCCGAGAGCGGTCTTCCGTGGCCTTTAGCTGAGGATAACCCAGTTATAAGTCCTTGTGAGGAAATAACTCTAAATAAAACTTGGGCGAGACGTCCGTTCTTCGCAGGGGACAAGCTTCCAGAATCTACTGGGGATGAGCTTTAAGACCTGCCGGGGAATGTTGGGCTTCTTCAGGATCGACGGGGGATCAACTTCTCTTGGGGAAAGTATTGCTGAACCTTGTTTTTACTCTGCGGGGAGTTAAGATGATTTGGCCACATTCTTCAGTTGAACCTACCTTGGTGCCTTGGCGAACAAAACAACCAGACGGCAATAGACAAACCCACATTGCCCCTGTCTTTGATGTCACCTGTAATCAATCTCTTGTTTCATATGCGAATATTTATGAATCAGCAATTTTAATGTCAAATGCATATATCAAAAAAATGAACATTGGACGTTCTTCGCAAGACAAAACAAAAAGAGGAAAACAATGGCAATTTGTATGGATAAGTGAATTTGTATTGATTTAAATTTTGCCTGTGAATAGGCGTTTTTGTACAAGAGGCTGACATCCTAGTAAGAGGACATCGCCAAAAAGTATAGAGTTTACAATTTGAAAAAGAAAACAAAACAGCTATGTGAACAATCCCACTGGGTTCCAACTCTGCTATTGCCTTTATGTCTTCGAACGTCTCATCGCTTTGCTGCCTAATTTGAAGATGAAGTTGATTGGTCAATGTCGAAATCTGGAGCCAGATAGTTGATGCCGAATTCCGGATGTGAAGTGATCCAACGAGACATAGTGTTACGCTTTTATCCCTAACTTTTGCCTGGACCGCCCTTTCGGGTTTTCAGTCCACCGGGATACCCATTTTTGCCCAAGCCGCCCTTTCAGGTTTTCGACTTGCCGGATGTACAGATTTTTTTCATTTCATCCCTTATTTTTGCCCGAACCCTTTTGGTTCGCCGGGAAGCCCTTATTTTGCCTAGGTATGTCAACCTAGCGGGTCTTTTATTTATGCGTAGTATTTTTTCACTATGTCTGCATTGGCGGGGTGAGGAAGGTCGTCTCCATCCATGGTGGTTAGGATCATGGCTCCTCCTGAGAACACACGCTTAACCACAAATGGCCCTTCATAAGTAGGGGTCCATTTGCCCCGGGGATCACTCTGAGGAAGGATGATGCGTTTGATTACCAGGTCCCCAACTTGATACTCTTGCGGTCTGACTTTCTTGTTAAATGCCCTGATCATCCGTTTCTGATACGTTTGACCATGACAGATAGCAGTGAGCCTCTTTTCGTCAATCAGATTTAGTTGATCAAGTCGAGTTTGGATCCAATCATCTTCATTCAAGTCTGCATCCTTCATTATTCGGAGAGAGGGTATCTGGATCTCGATTGGCAAGACTGCCTCCATGCCATAGACCAAGGAGAAAGGAGTTGCCCCGGTCGATGTCCTTGCTGAGGTGCGGTACCCATGAAGAGCGAACGGTAACATCTCGTGCCAATCTTTATAGGTCACTGTCATCTTCTGCACAATTTTCTTGATATTTTTATTGGCTGCCTCTACAGCCCCATTCATCTTCGGCCGGTAGGGGGAAGAATTATGGTGCTGTATCTTGAATTGTTCACAGAGTTCAGTGATCATTTTGTTATTGAGATTGGTACCATTATCCGTAATGATTCTTTCTGGGACGCTGTACCGACAGATCAAATTATGCCGGATGAAACGCGCCACGACGCTCTTGGTTACTGTGGCATAGGAAGCTGCCTCAACCCATTTCGTGAAGTAATCGATCGCCACCAAGATGAAGCGATGCCCATTGGATGCCGTTGGTCGGATCTCACCGATCATATCGATGCCCCACATTGCGAAAGGCCAAGGTTCCGTTAGGACATTCAAAGGAACTGGAGGGATATGCACCTTGTCAGCATAGATCTGGCACTTATGACAAGTTCGGGAGTGTTGGTAACAATCGGCTTCCATCGTGGACCAGAAATATCCTGCCCGAAGGATTTTCTTGGCCATGGTGTGTCCACTGGAATGGGTCCCAAATGTACCTTCATGCAGTTCCATCATAATTTTCTCTGCTTCAGCCTTATCCACACAACGTAACAGAGTTGAATCATGATTCCGTTTGTAGAGAATGCCGTTGCTGAGGAAGAATTTTGCAGCAAACCTCCTCATGAACTTCTTATCATTGACAGATGCACCTTCAGGGTATTCCTGGGCTTCCAAGTACCTCTTCACCTCGTGATACCAGGGTTTTTCAGTCACCTTCTCAGCCTCGAGCTCGCAGCAGTATGCCGGTTCATCCAACTTCCAGATTATGATTCGGGGAGCCTCATTGTCCCATTTAACTTTGAACATTGAAGACATCGTGGCTAGTGCATCTGCTAGCTGATTCTCCTCTCTGGGGAAATGCTCAAAAGTTATCTCTTCAAAGTGAGGGAGCAAGGTCGACACATATTCCTTGTAAGGAATGAGATTCGGGTGTTTCGTATCCCACTCGCCTTTGATCTGATTGATCACGAGAGCGGAATCTCCGAAGACACTTAGAAACTTGATCCTCAAATCGATTGCAGCTTGTAAACCCATGATACATGCCTCATATTCTGCCATATTGTTGGTACAGCTGAAACATAATCGGGCGGTGAGGGGAGTATGAGTTCCCTTGGGAGATATGATTACAGCGCCGACACCGTTACCCAAAGCATTGGAGGCTCCATCAAAATGCATAGACCATCGGGATCCTTCCTCAGGTCCTTCATCCGGTCCAGGTACTTCACAGTCAGTTACCACCATGATGTCTTCGTCCGGAAAATCAAAGTTCAATGATTGATAATCGTCCACAGGTTGGTGTGCCAAATGATCAGCCAGTACACTTCCCTTTATTGCTTTATGAGTTGTATACTGGATGTCATATTCTGTTAAGATCATTTGCCATCTCGCTATTCTCCCAGACAGAGCGGGCTTTTCAAATATGTACTTAATGGGATCCATCTTTGAAATCAATAAGGTAGTGTGAGTCAGCATATACTGTCTCAGCCGGCGAGCACCCCATACAAGAGCGCAGCAAGTTTTCTCAAGCAGTGAGTAACGAGACTCACAGTCGGTAAACTTTTTGCTCAAGTAATAAATAGCGTGCTCTTTTCGGCCAGACTCGTCATGCTGCCCCAGCACACACCCCATTGAATTATCAAGCACTGTCAAGTAAAGTATCAGAGGTCTTCCTTCCACCGGTGGCATAAGAATGGGTGGCTCTTGGAGATATTCCTTTATTCTTTCAAAGGCGGCCTGACATTCATCATTCCAGCGTACCACTTGATCTTTCTTCAGTAATTTGAAGATTGGCTCACAAGTAGCAGTCAGATGTGAGATGAATCGGGCAATGTAATTCAGTCGTCCTAGGAAACCTCTGACTTCTTTCTCTGTTTTTGGAGTCGGCATCTCTTGTATGGCTTTTACCTTGGCAGGATCTACCTGAATACCTTTATCACTTACAATGAAACCTAACAACTTTCCGGATCTTACCCCAAAGGTGCATTTGTTGGGATTCAACCTCAGCTTGTATAACTTGAGTCGGTCAAACAACTTCCTCAGATGGTCAAGGTGCTCCTCCTCAGTTTGAGACCTTACAATCATGTCATCTACGTATACCTCAATTTCATGATGGATCATATCATGAAATAAAGCAACCATGGCACGTTGATAGGTTGCCCCAACATTTTTCAATCCGAATGGCATGACCTTATAACAGAAGGTGCCCCACTGAGTCACAAAGGTAGTCTTCTCCATATCTTCCGGAGCCATCTTGATCTGATTATACCCTGAAAAACCGTCCATGAAGGAGAACACCTTGTGTTGAGCCGTATTGTCAACAAGGACATCAATGTGAGGTAGGGGGAAGTCATCTTTGGGGCTGGCCCTGTTCAGATCCCTGTAGTCGACACACATTCTGACTTTACCGTCCTTCTTCGGCACTGGCACAACATTGGCAACCCATTGAGGGTAAGAAGTCACTGCAAGGAACCCGGCATCAAACTGCTTCATAACCTCGGCCTTGATCTTTTCAGACATCTCTGGACGCATCCGTCGAACTTTTTGCTTTACCGGAGGGCAATCTTCCTTGGTTGGCAGGTGGTGAACTACAATGTCGGCGTCCAAACCAGGCATATCTTCATAGGACCAAGCAAAAATCTCCATGTAGTCTTGTAGCATCTGGACCAATCGTTGCTTCACGCTGAGCTCTAGATTGGCACCAATCTTGACTTCTTTCCTATCTGTCTCAGTACCCAAGTTAATTGTCTCCACAGGCTCTTCGTGTGGTTGAATAGCCCTCTCTTCCTGGAGTAGCAGTCTTGCGAGTTCACCAGGCACTTCGCAATCATCTTCACCTTCGTCTTCGGCCAAGTTGATCGGATTTTCGAAGTCATAACTGGCGGTAGCAGAGCTGTTATCAGTGAGATCCAGGGTGGATTGAAACCTGTATAAGTGAGTGTGTGTAAATATAGTTGTTTTGCAATATATATAACACAGAAAGAAAAAGAGCACGAGATTTAAAATGCAACAAACGTCCAATGTTTTGATTGATGATATATGAAAATGTCATACAAAAAACCCTCACAAATGGAGCTACGATGTCCCGGGCAGGACACCGAGCCAACAAAGTTTTAACATATTGTTTGTTACAAATTTGGAAATCAAAAGAAATCAATTACTGCGTGACAAATGTGATAGGGGTAAAATCCCTTGCTGTCCAGTTGCTCGGTCCGTCGCTGGCAGTCGGGTAGATCCAACTGTCAAACTCAGCTTCCTCCACATCCTCCTCGATAGCATTCACCCTTGAGCTGGAAATAAACACCGGAGCCTTTCCGATCTTCTCTTTGCGCACCACCTTCTGAGCCTCTGCAGTAAAGCCTAGCCCAAACTTGTCGTTCTTCTGAGTGAAGTCAGGAAGCTGACCCCAGTGTGCACAATTGCCTTTCTGAACTACAGCCCGGGCATCCCTTAGGGAAGCCATCTTCAAGGAATCATTCTCTTCGGCCGTTGTCTCTGCAGCTGCTGAAATTGGATGCACCTCCTCGAAATGCTGGAAGGGGGTTTCAATGAACTCTCCGTCCATCTCGATGTACCTGAAGGAATTCAAATGGCTCACCATATACTCCTCTTCTCCTTGTACAGTGACGATCTTCCCCCTGACGGGATACTTCAGCTTTTGGTGCAAGGTGGAGGTCACTGCCCCAGCTTTATGGATCCAAGGTCGACCCAACAGACAAGAGTATGATGGACGTATATCCATCACGTAAAAGGTAGAGTCAAACACTTGAGAGCCCACACGAATAGGGATGTTAACCTCTCCATGAACCATCCTTTTGGAACCGTCAAAGGCCCTGACGATGATATTGCTGGGTTTCAACTCCAGGCCCTCATAATCCAGACGATCTAAAGCCTTTTTCGGAAGAACATTCAAGGAAGAACCAGTGTCCACCAATACATGTGCCAGAGTAGTGCCCCTGCATTCAATAGAGACATGCAGGGCATCATTGTGGTCTCTCCCTTTTGCGGTCAGGTCAGCATCTGAAAAGCCCAAGCCGTTGTCCGCCGTCAGATTTGCTATGTAGTCAGTGAACTGGACTGCAGACGTCTCCTGCGGCACGTGGGCCGTCTTGAGAAATGAGATTAAGGCCTTAGCATGAGCCTCGGAGCATAGCAATAGGGAGAGCAGGGAGATCTTGGAGGGTGTATGCCCCAACTGCTCGACAACATTAAAATCACTTTTCTTTATTATTTTCAGAATCTCCTCCATTTCTTGTCGGGAGGCCTCAGCATTTACGGGTATTGGTGCCTCCATCCGGGCAGGCTCTTCTTCAATCCCTTTGCCCCGAGCATTTGATGACTCGGCAGCAGGGGACACAATTTGATCAGCAACAGGACTTGGTAAACTTGCAGGTTTTATGAGGAGGGGTTTTCGAATAGCGGGCGGCGCAATGTCAGGCGAGAAGAGCCTGCCACTGCGGGTGACTTTAGCTGGACCGGTGATATCGCAGATACTGGCACTGGCATCAAATTCTTGCTTGATTCCATTTACATATATGTCTGCCCCATAATGCCAGGGGACAGCTTTATCAGACACGTAGGAGAGGGGTCCTGGAACAGTAATGATCACAGGCGCAACTGTCAAGATTTGAATAGGCATCTTTGGGGGAGCCTTGATTGGATTTTTGAAGATGGTAATCACGGAAACTTCTTTCATCGGAACCAATTGAACAGCAGTCTTTTTGAATAGAATCTCCTTGCTATCCATTAGGCCTTGGATGCCTAACCTTAGCAAGGGACAATCAGATAGGGAAATAGCACAGAATGGGCAACCTTCGCCGCAACCCGGAAATAAAACGGCCCGCAGTAGGTTCTTTTTAACAGTCTTCAAAGGGGTAACAACTTCATCTACCGAAACAGCGTACACTTCTTCCTCAATGGCATTTACCCTATGCTGGGGCATAGGAGCCGTTACAACATTCGGTCTTTCCGGCGCTTCAAACTGAATTTCTTTTGCGTCAATTAGATCTTGCACTTTGTTTCTCAAGGCCCAGCAATCATCAGTAGTGTGCCCGGGACTATCAGAATGATAAGCACATCGGGCATTTGGGTTGTATTTAGGAGACGCAGTGTTGACGACTTTAGGAGCTTCTTTGAGGGTCACCAGGTTGGTGGATAACAGTTGGGGTAAAATTTGAGATAATGTCATACTCAATCGGGTATACTGCCTCTTGGGCCTTTCACTTCTTTGTTGATTGTACTGCTGAGGAGCAGCAACAGGTTTAGAGATGACCAAAGCATTGACGGCTTGGCGACTTTCGGGCTTGACTTGTCTTCTAGGACCATAGACGGCACTTGCTTCTTTCTTAAACGGCCTCTTCTCAGTACTTGTAGAGGCAGCCTTTTGTATCTTGCCTGACCTGATGCCAGCTTCAATTCTTTCTCCCGTTAATATCAAATCTGTGAACCCAGCGGAGGAGTTACCAACCAAATGATTGAAAAACGGACCAGACAACGTTCCCAGAAACATATCAACCAGCTCTCGATCAGTTAATGGAGGCTGCACCCTGCCAGCCAAATCTCTCCATTTTTGAGCGTACTCTTTGAACCCTTCACCCGTTCCTAGAGACATACCCTGAAGTTGGGTACGCGTAGGAGCGAGATCAGAATTGTATTGGTATTGTCTGTAGAATGCGGTTGCCAAATCTTCCCAGTGTCGGATGCTAGTTCCATCTAATTGGTAGAACCATTCAAGCTGAGACCCCGAGAGGCTGTCTTGGAAGAAGTGAATCCAGAGGTTCTTATCCGCCGTGTAAGGTTGGATTTTCCTTACATACGACCTCAGATGCAGCTTTGGGCAGGAGACCCCATCATACTTGGCGAAGGCAGGCGCCTTAAACTTGTGTGGAATGACTACCCCAGAAGATAACCCCAAATCTCCGAAATCCAGTCCCGGCACATTCTGAATCTCCATGGCGCTCAAGCGGTCCTCCAATTGTTTGTATCTGTCAGCAGCAGGTGGGTATTGTTCGTCGTTATAGTCCGTCTCGTTGTCGGAGACTGCGGGGCTAGGAGCTCCTCCCCCTTGGGGACTATTTTTCTCAGCAGAAGAAGTGGTTGGATCAGCTTCATTGTGGAGTGTGTTCCCAAATCTGCGTCCGGTGTTGAACAATGCAGTCCTCTTTTTCTTCTTCTTCTTCATGAGTAGAGTCTTCAACTCTTGCTGACCTTGGGCTAGGCTTAGGACCATCTCTTGAAACTGTGCACCTTGGGCCTGAAGGGCCTTGATTGCTTGCTCACTGGAGGACTCTGGATTCATGATGACTGTGCACACAAACAGCGAAAAATTAAGCAACCTGTGAAATAGGGTACCTGCTATGCATATGGTGCAATGGAATGCGTATGTATGCAATGCATTCAAGGATTTAGAACATTCAAAATTTGTTGTAGACAAAAAGGAACGCACATCATATTAATAAGGAGGAATTCGTTAGTACATAAATGCCTCATGGGCCAAATATTACAAAATAACTCCTTAAGGTAAAAAGACATTGCGCATCCTCTTTGGCGCGATGTAGGTGTTGAGATTCCTTTCCTCGTGCAGCAGGCGGGTGAGTTCCAGGACCTTCTTTTCACTAGCATGTAGACTGGTCTCAAGAGAATTTCGTTCTTCCTTAAGTTGGATCCAGCTCTTCTGCATCTCTTCCCAGGAAGTGGGCATGTCGGGATGTTGAATGGTGTAGGATGCTTCTCCTTCCAAGACTGGCTCTTTGATTACAGGTAGCATGTGAGGGTAAGGCATTACTAACTTCTGGGAGCGGGCTCGTACCCACTTGAGGTAAGGTTCCAACGGGATGGAGTTCCGGTGCCCCAATGTCTTGCTGTCTATCCTACTTGGCATCCTCCAAGCTCTGATAAATCTCTGACGAAGTCCTTGAGTATCGTTGTCGAAATCGAAAACTATGTCAGGAATTAACATGTCATGAGGGCCATCCTTCCGAGCATAACCAAACTGTCTCCAAGCCAGACATGGGTTGTAGGTGATACCTCCTTTGATTCCAAATAAAGTAACATTAGGGTATTCCCCACAACGATCAATGATAGTGATGTCTTCCCTAGACCTAGGGCACCAATGTATATCTGCATGCGTGAGAGTCATTAACCGTTGTGACCATCTCAAACCCCGCTCGTTCTTCAAAACTGATTGTGGAAGATACGAAATAAACCACCTTCCCAAGAGAGGAGTGCAACACATAAGGACACCCCTTCTCCTCATGGTTCGAGTGTAACATGAGTGAAGGATGTCCCCCAACAGTGTAGGTATAGGATTCCTGGTCATAAAGATCTGGACAGCACTGATATCAATGAGCTGATCTGGGTTAGGGAACAACACCAAACCATAGACAAGGAGGGCCATGACTTCTTCAAAAGCTCGTAGGTCAAGAGAGTTCCAACATTCTTGAGCCTTTTCAAACAGAAATCTAGCTAAGAATCCTTTGATACCACTTCTAACTTCCCAATGTCCCTTGAGGTCAGATGTCTGTAGGTGCAAGGCTTTAGCAATCTCTTCAAGCTTGGGTTCCTCTTCCATACCGTTGTAGGGTAGTTGATCAAGGATAGGGACCTTCAGAAGTCGGGAGAACTCTTCCAATGTAGGCACCAACTGATAATCCGGGAAGGTGAAGCAGTGATGCAGAGGGTCAAAGAATTGGAACAGGACCTTTATCAAGTCCTCCTCAATGTTGGTGTTAACCAAGTTGATGAGTCTCCCATGTCTCTCACTGAATGAAGAACCCTCGGGAATCCTGGACAGAAGCTCCTTAAGCTGAGGAGGGATCTTTACAAGGCTAATCTGAATTGTCTTTCTGCGAGCAGTTTCCATGTCCTATAAAACAAGAACAAAGATGAAGATTCGAAACCCTTGAAATGGTTAGTCAATGCTCATGATGTTTGTATGATGTAATGATGTGATGAGTAAATGCACTATAAACATTCACAGAGGCAAAACATGGTAAGGCACACAAGTCACACCAACCCTTAGAGTTTAGGCTTGCATGGGGTCTGGGTATTACCCTCTTGAAGCTTGGTGGGTTCAACCTGTCCTATCAAAAGTAACCGGGTTCTAAAGGTCCCAATATCACTGGATTGCTTTCATTGTTCATCGTTTCGATTTAGCCACTGAACTAGCGACCGAAATATTCCAGGAAAGCAAACCTCAATTGAGTGTAGTATCGAGTATCAACCAACCTCGGACTGCACCAAAGTCAGTTATCTCACTACCCCTAAAAGGCCAAGATGGTTCAATTAAGGTTCCTAAGGTCAGTTGATGCTTCATGACACCACGCGGCGGCCCCGTACTCTCCTTGACTGAACTCAAGGGTTACCGGTACACACCAAAGTGCCACATCAACGTAGCAGACTGTTTCAACCATGTCGGTATACCCCGCACAGTTCCCTCACAGCCTTGTTGCTACCTAAAAGGGTTTCCCCAGATCCGGGTTAGGATCTATAAAACTCCGATACAAAGCCCACAATATGTAAAAGCAAACAAAGCAAGCAATTGAAAACAAAGGTGATCTAAACCCTAAGGTTACTCCACTTTAAAAGTTTTCCCCAGCAGAGTCGCCAGTTCTGTGATACGGTGGGAGAACTGACTTGAGGTTTGCGTTCGTATTCGCAAATGTTGCGGTTAGCAAGAGTCGCCACCGACTTTTTATTTTATCCTAAGGAAAGGTTAAAAAGCACAGCAAAAACCTTTTGAGATGTTTTCTTGGGTTCGGGGAGTAGATTATAGAAAGGGAAGGTATTAGCACCCTTTCTATCCATGGTTATCCATGGGCTCTTAGTTACTTGCTTAGATCACTTGCCTTTTATTTTCAATTGTTTTAAATTGTGCTTGAGTGTGTGGGTTTGAAAATGTTTTTGAAAAGAGGCCAATGTGGTGGCAACCTTTGTAATGATCCATGTGGGGATGTATACAAAGATGTATGTCTTTTGAAAAAGTTTTAATTTTGTTTTTTGAAAGTTTTGTTTTGAAAGTGTTGTGAGGTGTGATTTTGAAATTAGGCAAGTGTTTTTTGTTTTGCAAGTTGATTCAAGTAACTAAGAGGTTATCTACTCCTAAATTTCTCAAAAGATCATTGCTATACTTTTAACCCTTTTAACAAGTTTGCTCCACCATTGTATTTGGTGGGCAACCTTGTGTTAGGATGTGAAAGGGACGGGCGCGGGTCATCGTTTAGACCATGATTGCAATGGTGCCAAGTGTCTTTGGGCATTTTTTCTTTAAGGGACTTGATCATTTGTTTTTGTTTGTTTTGAAAAGTTTTTGTCGAGGGACTATGATCATTCAAAATCATTTGCTTTGCCCAAAGAAGTTTAACATGCAACATGGCCCATTTATTTGAAGGCAACAAGTGGAATACCCTAGGGGGTGCAAGTGTGATTTGTGTGTCCATTTTCATGCTTGTTTATCTTGTATTAGGTCAAACTATTTTTTATCGTTTTTTCGCATACAAACTCTAATTCTAACATGTTATCATTAGAAAGCAATAAAGTGCGAAATTAAAATTACTAAGCTATTACAAAACCAAATATGGGAAGGGGGGGACAAATGTTCAAATGGGGGATATTGACAAGAATTTTAAATCTAAATTATTACAACATTTGAATATTTGCAATTTAAATAATGCATAATTAAATGTAAATTAAATAAATATGTGAAATGCAAAAAGAAAATTTTTATATGTATGAGAAAATATTATTTATGTAAAAGGGAAAAGAAAATAAAAATGTATTTATTTTTTGAGTATTTTGAACTTAGGGTAAAAAACCCTAATTTTTAAAGAAAAGGTATTATTTTTTAATTCAACTATTTATTTATTATGTACAAAAATAAAATAAAATGAAGTGTATTGTGAAAAAGGTATTTTTATATCAAATATTAATAAAATGAAAAAAAAAATCTAGTATTTTTATATTTTTGTCTTAAATATATTAATAATCACATATATATATATATATAACCCTAAATATGTTTTATTCTAAAAATAACTATTTATTTAATATTTTAATAAAATAAATAAAAGAGTATTTTTTTGTGTGAAATATTTTCAGAGAGTAAATAAAAAATAAAAATTGTATTTACATTATTTCTTATTTATTCTAATAATAATACATATATATATATATATATTTATGTATAAACAAAGAAATAAATCAAATAAATATGCAATAAATGCAAAAAATAATGAAAAAAAAAAATATTTTTAATTTTTTAATGGCATGAGAAAAAATAAACAAAGTCAGCAAAAAAGGAAAAAGTCAAAAATGTTAAAAAATGAGTAAATGGGCTCAGGGGGGTGTGAGCCAAAAAAGATGGTGTGAAAAGAAAGAACACAAAAGCCCAGCCCAATGAAACACTGTCTTCAACCTCCAGCACAAAACATTTGAAAAACGCGCGCCATGTTCAGCTTCTTCTAACTCTTGATTCCTTGATTTTTTGAACAAACTTCCAACACAAAAGATGTTAAGCATGAAGAGACGGTTCTAACCATATCAAGAACTTGACCTATCTCTCTAAGATGAGGGAGAATTTCTCTCCCCCTCTTTTCTGACCTAGTTTTTCTACCATTTTCAAAGCTTAAATTCTCTCTACTCAGGCAAAAGAAATGAAATGTAAAGATATGTACATGTTCAGGGCTATGAGTAGGACCTTGTTTCTTCACAAACTTAAGACTAAAGATGCCTAATAAGAGAGATACGAATTCAAACTTTTACCTGTGCAGTTGAACTTCAATCTGGAGAATGAGGAACTTTCAGTGCAAGGTGATGATTGGAAAAGCTTCCTTGAGGTCCAGGGATGCTGTTTCAATGCTTACTTTGTCTTGAGAGCTTCTGAATCAAGCTATGGAACTTCAACTGCAAAAGGAAAAAATGAAAATGGTGGAAACTGTTAGAGTGATTACAGGTCAGGTTTTAGGCCATGGTTAGCTTGCATATGTTGTAGGGAAGGTAGAGGAACAGGTCTTGATCAAAATGCTCGAAGGGATTGGGAGTTTGCACTCAAACTGCAGGGGCACCCCTGTTTGTGCAGTTTGAGGATGATTCTGAGATGGAGGGTGTATGGGAGGTCAAAAGCTCGTGTGTTAGCTTGGATATGTTGTGTGTAATGTGTTTGACAACTTTGTTCTTGTGTTTCTAAGCTGAAGAGAGAGTTGGCATGAGTTATGGATGTTTCTTCTATGTGAAGCAAAGAAAATGCAAGTTGATGTTCTAGGCATGTAGGGGACCTCCTAATGGGCTGCATAATCTTCTTTTGATCAGAGCAATTTGTCCATAATCTTGTGCCATTCAGATTTAGCTTGTACTTGTTTGATTTTCAAATTGACATAAAGTGAACTTTTGCAAAAATGGATAGTTTACTTTATCTAATTTAGGATTAAACCATTAGACAAAGCTTGAACTCAAAGAACTTGGTCTTAGTACAAAGAATATGCATTAAATTATTGAGTATGGATTGGTTCAAGGACCTGTAATTAAGCATAAAGCAAACTGAATTCAAATTTGCAAGTTTGTGAACATGTCTTGATGAAGAACAAAAGTGAATTTTTGCCAACTTGTGAAATTCGAATCTCTCAAGTTATGAGGTTGTTTGATGAGTTCTTGGACATTTTGGAAAGCTTGGAATGTGTACTACAATCCATCTTTGAAATGCAAATCAAAATTCCAAGTGGAAGGGTATGAAAAGTGGCCTTGAAGTAGGGTAGAAAACCTTGTCAAAATAGGTCAAGTTTCACTAAGTTAAAAGATGGTTTAGTGCCCTTATTCAAAAAATCATAACTTGAGATACAAGCTTCAAATGAGAAAACTTTGTGAATCAAAGTTGTAGATTATGCAACAAGCTACAACTTTCATGTTTTGACTTTGGTTTGAAGCCAAATGGATCATGGTGAAAAGATGGGGCAAAGTTGGGGAAAAATTAGGGTTTTCCATAACTTAGAAAAATTCTAAGTTATGAAAAATTCCATTTTCAAACCCTAATTTGCATTTTGAGATTTCTTGGTGAACAAGTTTCATGATTTGGCATGTTTTGATGAAAAATGAATCTTGACTCTTGATTTTGACCAAAAAGTCAAAGTTTGACTTTTTAGTATACAGTCAAAATTGATCAATTGACTGGGAAATTCAACTGTCAATCTTGTGTACTTGGGATCTTTTGAGCTTGATGAACATGTCAAGATAATTCCATGGGGTCCTTGAGTCCATATGTGAGCTTGGTTTGCCATTGGCTAGGTCAAACAGTCAAAAATTGCCTTTGTGCAGTCAAAACCCTAGAAATGACCATTTTGCCCTTTTGATGATCTGATCAAATTTCTTATGGAATGGTGATCCAAACTTGATCAAATGGTCCATGTGAGTTCATAATGTTGATGTGGATCAAAATCATGAGGTTTGACTGTCAATTGGCCACAGTTGACTTTTTCCCCAATACAGCTGATTTCTAGGTCAACTGTCCAATTGACTGGGTAAAACTTGGAATCAAGACTTGAAACTTGGTATAGGTAAACCTGGGAGTCCAACATGAAGCATGAAAGTCATCTTAGGCATTTTAGGTCAAAACATCTTTGTGCAAACACCAACCCTAATTTGAGTCCACAGTGCAAGGAGAAGTCTTGAGCAGAGGAAACCCTAATTGTATCTTGATCTTCAAATGTCTTGTGATGAGAAAATGTTGAGGAAATGGGAGGGCAAATTTTGGGGTACAACAGAGGTGTACCGCTATCTGGTCAATTCCAAGCTTTGTAGTATTTTGTACTGTTATCCGGTCTTGTCCCAAGCTTCGGTAGTTTGGAGAAATTAAGATATTATCCGGTCGATTTCCGGGCTTCATAGCTTTTGAACTGGAATAGAAATCTTAGTATCGATTTGACTGAACCAGGGAAAGGTCTCGAGTTGTCTTCAACTGGGAGAGAAATCTTAGTATCGATTTGACTGAACCCGGGAGAGGTCTCGAATTAACTTTGACTGGCATAGAAATCAGGGGAATCTTAGCGGTGATTCAGCTGACCCAGACGAAAGTCTTAGAACATCTTCAACTAGAATAGAAACCTTAGTGTCAGTTTGACTGAACCAGAAAGAACTTGTGAGAACTTGATTGCATCTTTCCCTGAAAGGTAAAGAGTTAGTTGTATGTAATGTCATGATGTATGAAATGTATTGAGTAATGATGTTCTCAAAATAAATGAGATTGTGTTGTATAATATGCATGTGCATGCCATGATGTATGGATATGCAATGCTATTGTGATATTCTCTAGCTGGGGAAAATGAATCTTGGACTGCTGCTGGAGAGTATAAGGAGTTGAGTTCTTCGTTTCCACTGGGGATAGTGACCGAAGATGATTAGCCAGAGATTTACATCCATTCTGCTTGAGAATATTCTGCTGGGAGAGACTCTGTCTGAGAACAATCCTGCAGGGGAATGACTCTGTGGGGAAGAGAGATACTATGTTGGAAGATCTGTTGATTTGGAAAAATAAACTCAGTTGGGGATGAACTTCCATTGCCATAGAGAAGAGCTCGATTGGAGATCGAACTTCCGCTGTCAGAGAAATAAACTCTGCTCGGGAGATGGCTTTATAAACTGCTCATGGTTATAAAGCTCGGTTGGGGAATGAAGATATCAGCTGTCTAAAGGAACCTGCTGGGGAAGGAATTCTTGCTTGGGGATATAGAGGTCAGACCTTGGTTGTCTTGGATCTGTGGAGAATGTAGGTATCACTAGCTTGTATGTGATAGTGACTTTGCTTCCAACTGTCTCCGCCCCTTATACCATGCTGGAAAAAGTACATGCGGAGATTTTGTGGATGGATCTATGTCATGATTGTACTTGAACATGTATTTAATGAGTGTCAGGATGACATCCGTCTCTGGATCGTATCTGAAATGTACTTGAAACATGTGTTGAATGAGTGTTATAATGACATCCGTCTCTAGATCATATCTGAATTGTACTATGAAACATGTGTCGAATGAGTGTCAGCATGGCATCCGTATCTGGAGCGTATCTGATCTGTATCTGAAAGTTGAATCTGAATGAGTATCAGAATGGAATCCGTATCTGGAGCGTATCTGAAAGCTAAATCTGAATGAGTATCAGAATGGCATCCGTATCTGGAGTGTATCTGAAAGCTGAGTCTGAATGAGTATCAAAATGGCATCCGTATTTGGAGCATATCTGAATTGTATCTGAAAGCTGAGTCTAAATGAGTATCATAATGGTATCCGTATCTGGAGCATATCTGAACTGTATCTGAAAGCTGAATCTGAATGAGTATCAGAATGGCATCCGTATCTGGAGCGTATCTGAACTGTATCTGAAAGATGAATCTGAATGAGTATCAGAATGGCATCTGTATCTGGAGCGTATTTGAACTATATTTGAATTCTGGTGCTCTTGATGAATGATGATCAAGGTATAAGTCTTCCACTGATAGACAGGTGACGGGACATAGTCGTACGTTTTAAATCCCTAACTTTTTCCTAGACCGCCCTTTTGGGTTTTCAGTCCACCGGGATACCCTTTTTTGCCCAAGCCGCCCTTTCGGGTTTTCGACTTGCCGGGTGTACAGATTTTTTCATTTTTTATCCTTAATTTTTTCCCGAACCCTTTAGGTTCGCCGGGATTCCCTTATTTTTGCCTAGGTGTGTCAACCTAGCGGGTCTTTTTACATGCGTAGTATTTTTCGACTATGTCCATGCTTTCAGGATGTAGAGAGTTGTCACTGTCCATAGTGTTGTGTTGTAGTACTATCAAAAATGTTTTCTTGATGGCACATGATTCATTGCTGGAATGCGTGCGTAATGCCCTAAGCGATTCAGATGGAGATCTACCCCTGGTTATTTGGCACTTTTAGAGAGACTGCCCCAGGTGTGTTTAGACATCATGTCATGCCCCTTGCTTATGGAAGACCTATTATTGGAAGTGTCTTTCCCGCTGAGGTGATTCTGTCCATTGAGAGGATGTCTGTTCATTGAATATCCATTATGCGGATTTCTCTGCTGTCAAACAATTAGTCACATGCAAACAATGTCATTTAAAGAATGTAAAACTCATGTCTGTCTTGAATTTTTTTTGAAAATGTGTTTTGTGTAGTAAAACGAAATTTGTAAGAATGTGATATCAACTCAAGATTTGTAATAAAGCCTACAGGAGTCAGGATACCTTTGTAACAGTATGCTCTCAAACTAACCCATGCTTCAGCTAGGACTTTTAAGGGTTATAACATGGCCTCGTTCACGGTTCAAGAAACAAAGGATAAAAGCTTGAATTTTATTTGTATCCAACCCGCCCTTCGTGATGTTCTTCAGTCCTATGCTCAGTTAATTATGCGTTTAGATCCCGATTGAGTCTGGAATGTTTGCTCTGATACTTGGTGATGATTCGGAAATTGAACATTAGTTTTGAAAAGGCAATCATTTTTGTAATCTTCTTTTTGTAGAGGATTTGTAGTAACCTCTTTTTTTGGTTTTCGTTATCCCTTATTTTGCCTGAATTGTTTCTTTTGTGATTACAGTCAGCGGGATCCCCCAATTTTTCTCTTAAGTCTCCTTCATAGGTTTTGACTTAATGGGCTTTTATTTCGAGAGATAATGACTACCCGTCTTGACGATTATACGGAACCATCACAGTCTTTTGTTTTAGAAGGACGTCTTTGATGCCATTCATTGTGTACGAAGCGGAAAATTGTGACTGAATGCGCCTTTGAATTAACTGAGAAAACTACCCTGCCCCAGGTTATGATTAAAGGTTTTAATTTGTGTGAAAAGAAAAACTCCTACTTCTTTGGCTCGAAAGGGTTGACTAGGGATTATCTTCCTTATAACTCCACTGTTTAGGATTTGAAACAACGCCTGTACATCGTCAGTGGGGTCTGTTCAAAAGCATATTGTAGAGACTGTGGTATCATTTTCATCATCCTTCCTCTAAGGCTTAGAGTTTTTAATTGAGAGTTGAATATCACAAAAGAAAATAAGAACGTATTTTTGAAATAGTGAATACGAATAAATTGATTCAAGACAAACATGTGCAATACATTGATGAAATAACGAGGTTTGATATGAATAAATGTTCAAATAAATCAAAGGAAAATTACACATTGAAAATTATAATGAACGAAAAGTATTCTTGTGAGAACTTGTCACTTCAGATGGTATGCCTTGGAGGGATGGCATAAGAACTCAGCTTGACCGTCTTGTGCAAATTCTGGCACTCCTTCATCAATCAGGTCTTGAATTTTATTTCTCAATGCCCAACATTTGTTGGTGTCATGTCCAGGGTTGTTGGAGTGGTACGCACATCTTGCATTTGGATTGTACCTTGGGGAGGCTATGTTGGGATTCTGAGGAAGGTCCCTTAATATAACCAACTTGGCCTTCAACAAGTGTTGCAATGCTTGAGCCAATGACATGTTGATTTCGATGAAGCGTCTTTCAGATGTATTCTTCTTATGCCGATTGCCCCGTTGTCGTTGGCGAGGTTGTGGTTGGGCTTGTGATGTAGTAGCAATCTGGAAAGGTCTGTTCCTGACCAAACCAACCTATTCTCTCACTGGGGCTGATTAATTCCTTGATCCACAATTTTAACTGTTTGTTTCATGGATATGCATCCATATTGGTGAAGCTTGTTCAGGAAGGCTCTTAGCCCTTCTTGTCCTCGAGCTAAGTTTTGGATAAGAGCCATCTGCCCCAACATCTGGATTCTCATTGCTTCTACCTCAGATTGCAGTTGTTCCAATTGTTCATCCTTGTTGTTGTCAGGATGTTCCTTGGTCAGATTCTCGGTGAAGAGTGTTTTCAGGTCTTCTTGCCCCTTGGATAGATTTAGGAACATTTCCATGAACTGAGTTTCTTGAGTTTGAAGATCTTTGTTGTCTTGTTGGAAAGCCATTGCTGAAATAAACAACGAGAACCTGAGAGACCTGTGCTGGAAGACCTTCTTATGCAATGATATGTATTATATATGTATGCAATGTTTTCAAGGATCTCGCGGGGTAAACAAGAAAATGTCAGAAGTTAAATTTTGCAGCTTTGATTGAAGAACTTTGTATCGTTGAGAGTCCTTCTACGAGAGTCAAGCTCACCATATCAAGTAGGTCATAGCCCCTGACTCAAGTTGTTGAGTTTTGATCTTCTGATGACATTGTCTAGAGGAAAATAAATCCCCTTGCCCCTTGCTAGACATCTGATTTATCATAACCTGCATCACAGGCCCTCGAGATCCTTGAAATGGTTAGTCATGATATGCTATGGTATGATGTTTATGGTGTCATGATAAATCACAGGTATAGAAAACACAGACAAATCACACCAAGTCCTTAGGTTTAAGGCTTGCTTGAGTTTTAAGGTCATACCCTCTTGAAGCTTAGTTGGTTTCAAACTTGTCTTAGAGAAGTAACCGGGTTCTAAAGATTCTCAATATCACTGATCATCCTTTATCGTTCATTGTTTCAGCTCAAGCAATCTTTTCTTGCGGCCGAAATATCCCGAAAGTCTGATCTCAATGAGTGTAGCATCGAGTATTAACCAATCCTCAGCTTTATACCGAGGCCGGCTATCTCACTAATTTCTAATGGCCAAGTTGGTTCAACTAAGGTTCTAAGGTCCGTTAGTGCTTCCCGACACCACGCGGCGGCCCTGTATTCTCCTCATTTCCACATGAAGCATACTGGTACCAACCAAAGTATCACACCAACACAGCCATCGCTTAAACCATATCGGTCTACGTCGTACAATCTCCACGATCTATTGCTGTTTACCTAAAAAGTGTCCCCAGATCCGGGTGTAGGATCTTTAACAATGCCCAAGCAAAACCCTTTAAGAATAAAGCATACAAAACAAACAAGAAAGCAATTAAAAAAACGACATAGATCCTAAGGTATACCCCACTTATTTAGTCCCCAGAAGAGTCGTCAGTTCTGTGATATGGTGGCAGAACTGACTCTTAATACTGGTTTGCATTTTTTGTTTGCAAAATGTCGCGGTAAGCAAGAGTCTCCACCGACTTCTATTTTATCCAATCATGAAAAGGAAAAAGAACAGAAAAAACCTTTTTCGAGAATGTTTCTGAGTACGGGGTAGGTTATAGAAAGGGAAGGTGTAAGCACCCTTTCTATCCATGGTTTTCCATGGGCTCTTAGGTACTTGCTCATTTTGAAAATTGCTTGTGTGTGCCTGCTTTTAAAAGTTTTGTTTTACTTTGTTTTAACCCTTATTTCTGTCCTCAAGAGTGTTACGAAGTTGTTTTTGAAAACTTTGTTTGAAAAGTGTTGGTGTGAAAAAGTTTGTTTGTTTGAGCAAGTACTTAACAGTTATCTACCTACTCGAAAAACGGCATTATTTTCCTCCTATCCTTTAGACCGTGTTATCCTACTATTAGTGAGTAGGTAACCCTAGTCGTTGGATGTTTGAGGGACTATCAAAAGGGACGTGATGGTCATTGAAGGCAACATGTAAGGATACCTTAGCATTTCAAAGGGACTGTCATCATATATTCGTAGGCAACATCGAGGGACAAGATCATTTCTCGTAGGCAACATCGAGGGACAAGATCATTTCTCGTAGGCAACTCGAGGGACATTAAGGGACTATGATCTTTATGATGATTTTTAGATTGAGGGTCTTTTGCTAAGATATCCCTACGTTCGAGGGACATGACTATTGTTTTCCGAGGCAACCAAGTGAGGTATACCCTAAGGGTGCAAGTGTGCAAATGATTTAATTCCGTTATTTATCTTGCAATTAGGGTTTTCTATCGTTTATTTTTCTCTTTCCATACAATCATATTAATCTAAGTATTGCATAAAATATAGAAGCAGAAGATAAAGGCAGAAATGTAAACCTAAGCTATTACAGAGCTTTTGGGCAGTTACATAATAGTGAATAGTGCGGAAAAGAAATCCTAAAACTATTACACCCCGGAAGCAATTACATGACAATGATGAAAAAAAGCGGGAATAAATAAAGCTACGCTATTACAGTTGAATGCGCTCTATACACTTTATCTAAGAAAATAAAAATAAGATGAAAATAGAAAAGAAAATATTTTGGTGATTTTTTTATGAAAAATGATTTATGATAATTAATTAAATAAATCTAAAAAACCTAATTAATTTTAATTAATAAAAAAATGTTAATTTTAAAAAAAGTTAATTAAAATACCTAAATCCTAATTAGTTCTAATTAATAATAAAAAAAAGGTTAATTTTGAAAAAAAATGTTAATAAGAAAAAAACCTAAAACCTAATTAATTTTAATTAATAAAAAAAGGTTAATTTTGAAAAAAAAAGGTTAATTAAAAAATCTAAAAACCTAATTAATTCGAATTAAATTTTTTTTTTTGAAAAAAAGGTTAATTAAAAAAACCTAAAAATCTAATTAATTTTAATTAATAAAAAAAGGTTTATGTGTAATGATTAATAAGAAAGAATTAAGTTTGCCAAGAAATAGATAGGGGAAGAAACATCAATGAAAAATAGGGTTAGAAAATAAAAATAATGCAAATGTCAGGGGTGGGTGTTGACCCAAAAATTAATTTAAAACCTAAAATTAAATTAAAAAAACCTAAAATTAATTATTCGAGTTTAGAAGGAAAAATCAAAGGTTTGTGAAAAATATTAGGTTTTATGAAAAATGTTTTAAACAGAAAGAAGGAAAATAGGTAAAATAGATAAAAGGAATGAAAGAAAACCAAAACCAATAAGGGTGGGTGTTGAACCCACGTCCTTAACCTTCTCTGGATGTCTTCCCCGTCATGTATTGGTGGTTGTTCTGTTTTGGCCTCAGTGTTTTGTAATAACCCTGCGTGGGACTCTGTCTAAATCTGCAGTGTTGATTTTGATGAACACATTAAATAAATTACTATATCATGAAATACAAATAAAACAAATATATGAAATTTTGTAATATTAAAATCGATATGGCATGTATGAATGATTCTATATCCTTTTGATCATGGAGATCAAACCAGCCTTACCCTTACTGGAGAAGTAGTGAGATGTGAGTTTGTAACAAGGATGGCTTGTTTGTAGTGAGATGGGGGTTTGTAATAAGGATTTCAAAGTTTTTAGGGTTCTTGAAAGAATTTGATATTTTGACAGGGTTGTGGCAAATGTTTTTTTTCTCCTTCGTCGTGTGTGAAAATAATGAGATTATATAATGGAAATTAGAGAGAAAAAAAAGGGTTTGAATGTGCAATTGGGCCTCCAATAAGCACAAGCAATAGTGCAGATTTTCATTCACTTGAATCCGTCATATTCTAGGATAAATAGCAGGGGCTTAAGTGTAATTTTTGAAGTTGAAATATGAAAACAAAATGTAGCTGACATAGAAAAATAACTCCTGTCCGAAAATGGACTCAATCGGACAAACGGTGAATTAGTTATGAATTTTTTAAGTTTTGGCTCAAACAAACTTATTTTGGGCTCCAGTGTAAACTCTGACACGTTCTTCAATAAAAAACCGGTATTGATTGGAGCATAAACCGGTCTCGACTTTAGAAGAAAAGTTGTAGATCTTTGAGTCAGTGACCTTGTGTAAAAAGATGGGCCCAATCCGATAAAAAAATGTCTGAGTTATGAATTTTCGAAGTTTCGACCCAGATTAAATAATATTCAGCATTCAGGATTTTCAGCGCGTCACGCGCACTCTGAGCAAAAAACAAAGGCCTTTTGGATACCGTTCGAACTCAATACCTCCTGTGAAAACTTAGTCAAGTCAATTTATGAAATTTTGGCGCTGGAACCAGCTCGATACAATGAAAATCGACCAAGCTATGATTTTCTGAACATGACGCAAATAAACTTTTGTCCCAAATTTTCTGTACGAAAATACTTGATAAATCTGCATTTTCGAAGATCTTCTGATCGAAATTGGCTTCCATTTGTGAGAGATGAAAACGTAGATGACGTAAAGATAGAATTTTTCCCCCCGGAACGGGTTCAAAACAAGCCATGACCTTCAAGTTATAAATTTTTTAGTTTGTAAAAACTGCACTTTCAGCATAATTTTTCACCACATTTCTTCGAGAAAACTCACACATTCGGAGACCTTCTTTAAAGAATTGACTCTTGAGCCGAACTTGAATTTGAGAATACGTTATCAGAGATATCTTTGTGAAAGAACACCTGAATATGACGCGTCGGGTTAGACTTGTGAATCTTTGAACCCCGAATCATTGCGAAACGGCGAACCGATCTTCAACACTAAAAATACTCTTAGAACATCCATTGATGAAATAAATGCCGCTTGTAACTTGAAGAAGTTTGCTAAATATACCTTGATTCCATAACCATAAAACCAATGTTATGCATGTATGTAATAATGAAATTTAAGCCAAAAAGGTCGAAATAAAGAGGGTAAATTTTGGGGGTACAACACCATGAAGAATAAACTTCATGTTAGCAAGCTAAGTGTGAAATATGCTATCTTGCATAGAATTGGAGTTGCTAACTGGGTTCTTACCAATCATACCTCAACTATTACAATTGGCTTAGGAAATTTTATCTATGTTGTTGGAAATAAGAAACTGTTTGATTATGGTGCTTACATTTTTTATCAGACTATTAAGCATGCAGGAACATGTGCTATCAAAATGCATATTGCCTTTTGATCTCTTATTTGTGGAATTATTCTTAATCAACATCCTGGAATTCTGAGTGGAAATGATGTAGTTTGCAAGAAGGAGTCTGCTTTGACCCTTCGATTCAAGTTATTTTCAGGAAAACACGTCCCATACATTGTTTTGGCATCTGCATCTTCTGAAAACAAGACCTCAACCAAGGATGACATGATTACTGAATTAAGGGAAGCCAGCAAAGAACTTGATGATATGATCTGAGTTAGCTCAGAAAGAAAGCTAATTTTTGAAAAGATGATCAAAGAGCTACAGAAGGACAACAATTTTGATGATATAGTGAGCACTGAAGGAGGAGATTCTGATGATGAAGGAAGTTCTTACTCTGTCAAGTCTACTGGTCCTGAAGACAGTTAGACTATTTGCTGTTTATTTGTTTTGACCCCTTTGTTCCTTTTTGGCACTTGTATATGCTTGACTCTTGGATTCTATGGTCTGTACTTATTTGGCATACTCTATTACTACCATTCTCTTAAATGCGTGTTTTATTTGGTATATTATGTCTAAAAAGGGGGAGAGAAACTGAGTGACCTCTGACTGACTGACCATTGACTGAGGGGGAGCTTAATGTTTGAGGGGGAGCCTCATGTATCTGAAGATGTTCTGACATAATCCTCTGATAATAGCTAACTTAGTTACTTTTTCTAACTACTAACTGATTTTTTTTTTGCTTTTGTTGCTGCTCTGATAATGTGCTCAAATAACGTTTTAGCCAAAATTTCCCAAAGGAGGAGCTCCTAAGTGTTTGTTGGCAACAATTTTGGTAAAACACTGACTTGATAATGTTTTGCTAAATGTATTGACATTTGAAGCAAACTGGTTTTGAATGATGTCAAAGCAAATGTCTTGACATCTACGTCATGATCTGAACGAGACTTAATATTTGTTTCCAATATTCTGTTTCTTGTTTTTATGCGCGCTATTCAGGATTTGTGACTCATAGCTTGCAAAAAATATGGAAGAATATTTTTCTATTTGCATTATCCTTATGGATTATATCTTGGCCTGTTCTCGTGGAAATATTCAAGGGATTGGAATATTTGTTTTTCAGCCCAAGCCCACTGTTGCACCTTTGTAAGGACTTGGATCCTTATTCGTTTGAATGCAACTTTTGAAGAAGAAGATATTCTTTCTGTTTTAGAAGTCTAAGTCTTTTTAATTGTAATACACTCTATGTAAGGGTTTAATACTTGGGTTGTAATTTGAGTTATTAATTATGCATCATTCATAAGCTTTTAAGTATTGAATGATTGAAGTCTTTAAAACTTAATAACTATGTTGTTCTTCACTGTTAGTGGTTGAAGGGATTTGAGGAGGGCCTCATACCTAGGTGTGTCTTAGGTAGAAGTATAGCACGAGTAGTGATTAAGTGATTAGATCGTAAACTGGTTATTTACTGAGGGTCTATGAATTGATAATATTTAGTGGACTTGTCCCTGGCTTGGTGGCCCTCAGAGTAGGTGTTGTTGTACACCAAACTGGGTTAGCAATCCCTTGTGTTTTTACTGCTGAAAATGCTATAAAAGACCTCCTAGAGGAAATATTTATTTCCGAGGCCCGATATTCAACCTGGCTCTCAAATGTTGTACTTGTTGAAAAGAATAATGGAAAATGGAGAATGTGTGTTGATTATACTGATCTTAATAGGGTATGTCCCAATGATGCTTTTCCTTTACCTAATATTGACATGCTGGTTGATAACTCGACTGGCTATAAAATTTTATCGTTTATGGACGCCTACATGGGCTATAACTAAATACCAATGGCGATGAGTGACAAGCATTGCACGACTTTCATGACCAGCTCGGGCAATTACTACTACAACGTAATGCCCTTCGGTCTAAAAAAAGTTGGGGCAACATACCAGCAGATAATGAACAAAGTCTTTCGTAATGAGATCGGTGATATGCTCTAAGTATACATAGACGACATGATCTTCATGTCCCGAATAGATACCGATCATGCTGCCCACCTCAGAGGAGTCTTCGCCCAAGCGTGACAATGAAAAATGATATTTAACCTCGAGAAATGCACCTTCGGGGTTAAGGTAGGAAAATTCCTCGGTTTCTATCTGACTGAACAGGGAATTGAAGCCAACCCCGATAAATGTTGGGCATTTTCCGAGCTTCCTACACCTGGCTCAAAGAAATCCATACAAGTCCTAAATTGTATGATCACCTCACTCTCCCGTTTCGTGGCAAAATTCGCGCAACACACTCTGCCATTTTTCAAACTTCTGTGCAAAGAGGTAGCTTTTGAGTGGACCGAGGAATTCGAGCAAGCCCTCCTCCATCTCAAGCAAAGCCTCTTATAATTTCCTGTGCTATCGCGACCTGAGAACGGGGAAACCTTGTTCCTTTACCTGGCCGTTTTCACCGAGGCTGTAAGCGCGACCCTCGTCCGTGAGACTCCAGACGAGCAAAATCTAGTGTATTTCACGAGCAAAGCGCTACAAAAGTGTGATATGGTGGGAGAACTGACTTGGGTGTTTTGCGTTTGATCGCAAATGTTGCGGTTAGCAAGAGTCGCCACCTACTTTTCTTTTATCCAAAAGGAAAGGCTGAAAAGAATAGGAAAGACCTTTGAGATTATTTCTTGAGTTCGGGGGGTAGATTATGAAAAGGGAAGGTATTAGCACCCTTTTCATCCATAGTTATCTATGGGATCTTAGTTGCTTTCTAGATCACTTGATTTTGATTGAAAATGTGTGTTTTGGTGGTTTTGAAAGTATTTTGAAAAGGCGCCTTCGTTTAGGCAAACTTTGTAATAGTTCTCGTTCGTAAGAACGTATACAAAGTGTTGGACTTTTGAAAATATTTCATGTTTGGAAAAGCTTTTGAAAGTGTTTTTGAAAGTCTTTGGTGTTTGTTATGAAAATAAGCAAGGATTTTTTATTTTAAAATAAGCAAGAACCTAGGAACAATCTACCTACTCAAAAGTTTTTGTACATTTCTTCCTTTCCTTTGATATTTCTATCTTAACATTGATTTGGTAAGAAGCCTTATCTTTGGATGTAAAGGGACGGATGTGGGTCATATTATAGTCATGATAGCAATGTTGTAAGATGTCTTAGCATTTCTCTTTGAGGGACTAAGATCATTTTGAAAGACAACATTTATAGCGTCATCGAGGGACTATGATCTTGTATTTTTTATTGCTTTTTGCTAAGACATATGATATGCATAAAATGACCATTTTTGTAAGGCAACAAATTGGAATTACCCTAAGAGTGTAAATGTGCAAGTGTGTTTGATTTACATGCATTGTTTATTTTGAATTAAGGTTTGCTATTTGTTGATTTTAGTCTTGCCATACAAACCCTAATTACTAGCATTTGTATTAAAGCGATAAATTGCGGAAAGTAAAAATTACTATGCTATTACATCATTAGGAGAGGTGGTATACAAATTTATAAATGGGGATTGCAAGAAAATAAACCTAATTATCTATTACAATCATATTGAATAATGTACAAACATTGAAAAGAAAATAATACAAGAATGTAAATGGAAAAAGAAATGATTTTTTTTTTGTGAAAGGGTTAATCTTGACCTAATTAATAAGAAAGATTTATTAAAATTAAACAAAATTAAACTTAAACTAATTAAGAAAGAAATTAAGTATGAAACATTTTTTAGGGTTTTTTATGAAAAGGTTTTAAGTCAATGAAAATAATATGAAAATTAATTAATTAAAAGAAACCTATATTCTAAATTAATTTTAGATAAAAGAGAAAAATAATAATTAAACCTAAATCTAAATATTTATTTATTAAAAGGAAAATTAAATTGTTAAGAAAATATTTTTGTTCTTTTTGTTTTATAAAGAAAATAAACATATAAAATGTGAAAATAATAAATGAAAATATTTTTGGATTTTTTATTATAAATAATAATAATAATAATAATAATAATAATAATAGTAATAACAAATAATAAATAAAATGAAATAAAATAAAATAAAGAAAAAGAAAATAAATAAAAATGAAATAGTAAAAAAGTTGAGTCAGGTGTGCAAAAGTAAAGGCAGGGGTTAGAAGAAGAAAAAAGACAAGGCCCCCTGACATAGGCCCATGCGCTAGCATCTTCTGACAAAAAAAAGAGAAAAATGTGAAAAATAAGAAAAGTGGCAGCACTGGGGCTTGAACCCACGCCCTGAGCATGAAACGCGCGCTGCCTTACCACCTGGGTGGCTATACATCCGATAACATAAACAAAACAATAAATACATAACACAAGTCAAGTCCTAAAAATGACTTCATCTTCAACCTCCAGCCTGAACATCTGTAACTTCACCATTTCTCATCCATTTGCAAAAATGTAAACATCTAACTTGTTCCAAATTTCACAACGATTCTAGAAATGTAAATTACTAAAACTATAAATCAAAGATGAGCATGAATTTTGAAAGGTACCAAATTCTGACCTAACTTTTTCAGAAAGTTCAAACTTAAAATTCTCACTACTCAAGCAATATAAATGAAATCTATGGACATGTACAGTTTCAGAGCAATGATGTCTACATTTTATCTTCACAAATGCAAGCCTAATAATGCCTAAATGAAAAGTTAGAAGTTCATAAATGATACCTCAAAAATGGAAATCGTGAAATGCAAATGAGCTTGATTCAAGGTGCTGCAATAATCAGGTTAGATTCCTCAAGTTCCCAGGAAGCTAATGCAATGGTTAGCTTGAGCAATGGATGGCTGGAATGATCTGGAGAAGTCAACTTGCAGTGCTCTATTTTTGAGTTTGGAAGATGATGAAGATGGAGTTACAGTTATGAAACAGGGCCAGGGATGGATTATATTTGATGTGTAAGAGCTTTGAGATTGATTAGGAAGGATAACGCACGAGGGAATTGTGAGTTTTGGTTTAAAAGTCAGAAACTGTGCATCAATGATGTTTTGGTGAAAATTTTGATTTGAGGGAGTCTGTGGGAGTTTCAGGGTGCTTCAGTTCGTGTTTTACCTTGCAAATAGGGCCTCTATTTATAAGCAACAAGTTTGGAGGCTTGTCTTTTATCAGAATTCAAAATCACATGTTTAAGCTCAACATGTGATTTTCTTGAAAAATCAAGTTTCAATTCCTTTGTACTTGTTAATGTAGAGTGGTTATGCTTTAAACAAACTTGCTTCTGACTTTGTAGATAAATTTTGATCAGAGGGAACAAGTGAGAGGCTCAAGAATTTACTTTGTGCATAAAGCTTGCTTTTCAAGAATGACATTCTTCACTTTCTTCCCAAAATGGCAATTTAAATTGGACAATGCTTAAACCACTTGGATTATAGCTCAAAAGTTTGTTTAATCCATTAATGATGGATAGATACACAAGTTAGATGGCCTGCAAAGAAAGATTATGCAGCCTAACATTGAGATTGGATTATGTGTTCATCAAGAAATGACTTGTAATTCAAGTTTGAAACTCTAACTTCTTGCCTTCGATTCTCCTAGCTCAAGTATGATCTCAATGTGTTCCTGGACATTTTGAAAATCTTGTAACATAGTCTACAACCTATATGTTGGACATTTTTTAAGATTCATCTTAGAACTATGTGAAAAATTTCCACGAAGTTAGGTCAAAATTCTGCCTAAACTAGGGCAAAATTTCACTATGTTTTTCAAGTTTCATGAACATGTCTTCAAAAAATGATAACTTGAAATCTAAGCATTTATAGAAAAATTTATGTTCTACAATGTTTTAGATCTCATTGAGATCTACAACTTTCATGTTGGAAGTTTCCTTTAAATCATCTTGCATTATGGTGAAAATTTGGCTCAAAGTTTTGAAAAAAAACATGAATTTCCAACACTTAGAAAAAATTCTAAGTTTAGAACTTTGGACTTTTCAAAATGAAATCTTGACTTTTTGATTTCTTGATGAACAATTTTCATATTGAACACATCTCTTGATGAATTGTAATCTTTGAGACCTGATTTTGATCAAAAAAGTCAAAGTTTGAATTTTCAGTATATAGTTGACTTTTCATCAGTTGATTGAAATTCATCTGTCAATCAATTGAACTTGAGAAATGTTTTGAGTCATGCCATTAAGATCAAAATGAAGTATTTGAATCCTTGACATCATAACTTAAACCAATCAATCATTTTCTAGGTCAAATATCAGAAATTGCACCTTCACAGTCAAAACCCTAATTTTAACCATTTTGCCCTTTTGATGATCTGGTCAAATTTCTTGAGGAATTGTGATCCAAACTTAATTAAATGACATATATGAGTTCATAATGTTGATATGGATAAAAAATTATTAAGTTTGATTGTAAATTGACCACAGTTGACTTTTTTTTCTAATACAGTTGATTTTAGGTCAACTGATCAATTGACTGAGCAAAAATGTGATCCCAGACTTGAAACTTGACATGAGAAATCTTGAGGGTCCAAAATGATCCATGAAAGTCATATGGGGCACTAAAATTCCATATTTCCTTGTGCAAACCCAAACCCTAATTTGAGTTACCAGTGCTAGAAGAGGTGTCTTGAGCTGATCAAACCTTGTGTAGTCTTGACTCAAAGGAGAACTTGTGAGAGATTTCTTGAGAAATAAGAGGGAAAATTTTGGGGTACAACAGATGCCCCTGTTCAATCTTCTTAAACCTGAAGAGTTAGATTGGAGGATCCGCCATTCATGACATGAAGGTGGAAGATGATTGAACACTAGAGTTCCCATAAATTTGCACTCGAAGATGTATTGGGAATGGGCTTATAGATGCAATTTGGAGGAATGTTGGTAAACATTGGAAGAAGTATCAACATAAATCTTTGGTCGATTTATACTAACACTTGATGTTTTACCTGTGAAAAAAGGGTTAGTAAAATGCAGATGTATGCATGATGTTCACAAGATGTGGTATTATGCTAAAATGCATTTGGTATGTATATGCTATGATGTATGAATGTGGGATGCATATTCGTCCGGGAAAATAAATCCCTAACTACTGTTGAGGAGTTCTGGGAAGTTGAATCCCGGATTGCCGTTGGGGACGAAGAGTATACATATCTCCAAACTTTGTTGACAGAATGCTTCTTCTAGGGAATATCTCTTGAGTGTTAGCTGTTATCTGGTCGGGTCTAGGCTTCACAACTTGCTGGGGATGAGGAAGTCAACTGCTATATAGTCGGATCCAGGTTTCATGGTAACTTACTGAGGAAGAATAAATTAACTGTTATCTGGTCGGATCCCAGGCTTCGTAAAAAATTTCTTGAAATTAAACTGTTATCTGGTCGGATTCAGGCTTCGCAGATTTCTTGAAGTGGTAACTACTATCTGGTCGGGTACATAAATTTTTTTTTTTGAAAAGTTATACTATTATCTGGTTGAGTTCAGGCTTCATAGTGTCTTGATGGGGATTGTAGCTAATTGTTATCTGGTCGGACTCCATGCTTCATAATAACTTGCTTGAATTGACGAAGTTGAACTGATATCTGGTCGAATCCAGGCTTCACAAACTTTGAGGTGGATGAAGTTAATTGCTATCTGGTCAGGTCCAGGCTTCCCAATAACTTGTTTGAAGAGATAGAGTTGAAATGATATCTGGTCGGGTCCAGGCTTTACAGTAACCTGCATGGAATTTAGTTGTTATCTGGTCGGATTCCAGGTTTCACAACAAACTTCCGAGGGGAATTTCTATCTGGTCGTATCCAGGCTTCACGATAACTTTCTTGAAAAGATGAAGATGAAAACTGATATCTGGTCGGATCCAGGCTTCACAATAACTTGCTGGGGTAGAGGCTAACTCTATTGGGGAAAAGAAAGTTACACCCTTGTCTGGTTGAGTCCAGTTTCTTCAATATCTTTAGGAGTTAAACTATTATCTGGTCGGGCCCATGTTTCATAGTTCTTGAAAGTTGTATTATTATCTGGTCGGGTCCAATCTTCATAGTATTTGAAAAGTTACACTATTATTTGGTCGGGTCCAGGCTCTATAGTGACTTGAGAAGTTGACTATTATCTGGTCGGGTCCAGGCTTCATAGTATCTTTTTGGAGATAGTAAAGGTTTTGTTGACTACTTTATTGGGGATTAGGGGTTGTGGCCCTCTGATTTGTAATAGTCTAAAAGGAAAACTCTAGCTGGAGAGGATAGACTCAGCCAGGGAAGACAGACTCAGCTTAGGGAGGATATACTCAGCTGGGGATAACAGACTCAGCTGGGGAAGATAGACTATGTCGGGGGGAATTTTCTGATTGTTGTATGTTGGGGAAATAAACCCTGTTGGGTGAATACTTAATGAACTGTTGATGAGGTGAGTTCTTTGAGGAAGAGATCCACAAGGCTTCTACTTGTAAGATCAACTTAACTGGGAAGAGAGCTTCCAAGAGATTGAGACTCTGGTTGGAGATTAACCTATGCAAAGAGACTTCGTGGGTAACTTTGTTGAGGATTGGTTTATTGTAACCGGTCTTGTGGGGGGATAATTCTAATGAAATAACTCTGTGGGGGATATTCCATATACATTAAAGAGATGCTTGTTGTTTCTTAACAGGATACATGTGCCAAATAGTTTTAATTATATTCACATGCATATGTTCGTCCAATTTTAGTCATTGGACAACTTTTCATTCAAAACAAAATAGGAAGTTTGCACTTTAAAGTATATTTGTATTTATATTTTGCCCATGAATAGGCGTTTTTGTACAAAGAGATCGGAGATCCTAGTAAGAGGAAATCGTCGAAAGGAAAACAAAAACAAATAGCCATGTGGAAATGATCTTTTGCAGTCCAACTATACTATTGCCCCGATATCTTTGAATGCCCATTGTCGTTGACATAAGTTGATTGGATTAATCTTGGACTGTTTGAACTCGGACCTTGGTGATAGAGTTGACTGTGGTAATTCCACGGGACATAGTCATACGCTTTCAATCCTTAATTTTTGCCTGGACCGTTCTTTCGGGTTTTCAGCTCACCAGAATACCCATTTTTACATGTGCCAAATTCTTGGTGATAAGATCATATATATATATATATATATATATATATATATATATATATATATATATATATATATATATATATATATATATATATATATATATATATATATATATATATATATATATATATATATATATATATATATATATATATATATATATATATATATATATATATATATATATATAAGCCAATCTATAAACTTTTTTAAATAACATAGATAAATAGAAAACCTTAATAAAAAATAAAATTTTAAATATGTTTTTATGTCCGGTTAGACTTTTAAAAATGTTAGATCAGACTTAAAAAGAGAGTCTATAATAGGTTGTAGATTAGACTCAATCCTTTAAAATTTATTGTAGATCAGACTCTATCCTTTTAAAGCTTTACCTAACTTATTTTTATCCTTAATCTTATACATACATATTCTATCTGCTCTAAACTATTTTTAATATATAAAACAAGTATAATAAGCAATACTATTTTTCCATTTGAATCATCCTTTGTGAAAATTTTTATGTTTCTTTTTTTATATTTTAATGTATAATATAAATAAATATTTAATAGATCAAGTTTTAATATTTTAAATATCTTAATTCCATTATTTCTAAACAAATAAAAAAGGAATGTAAGTGATTATTTAAATATTTTTTTGTAAAATTAGAAGTTATTTTAAATATTTTCTTTTATAAAAATGGTTTTAAGATAAATTTATTATTATTATTATTATTATTATTATTATTATTATTATTATTATTATTATTATTATTATTATTATTATTATTATTATTATTATTATTATTATTATTATTATTTGATAATGGAGAGGGTTAAAAAGGCCATAAACACAAAAAACTACAAACAAAAAATACGGGGATAAATTTCTTCTAACAAATCAACAAAGAATGAAGGAAAAGCTTCTATAAGACAACTATCATACAATCTTGTTTATATATTATTATGGAGATTAAGAGTGTATTTGATTCGAAGTAGATGGAGAAGACGGGAGGTGAGAGGATAAAATGTGTTTGATTAGATTTTTAGGAGGGGGGAGAGCGAAATCCCTCCAAATCACATTTTTGCGTCTCCAAATCCGAGGAATTTAGAGGAGAGGAGAGAGAAAATAATTTTTTATATTTAATAAAATAACATATTTACTAAAATATCTTCAATTTTATTTTAGTACTTTAAATTATTATTTTCTTTCATGTTTCTGCTTCTTTTTTGTGTGATTTTTCTCTATAGTTTTCATCAACTTATTATAATTATTATTTACTTTCAAATTATTTTTACTTTTTATTTAATATAAATTATAATCATTTCAATTATTTTGATTTTTTTTCATTTTTATTTTTATGTATATTTATATTAGTTTTTTTTCTCCAAATTTTGTTATGTATTCTATTATATTTTTTCTATAAAACTTTAATTCATTCATTTTTTTTTAATTATATTGTAATACCTATAATACTTAATAGTAATAATTTAATTTATATACTAAAAATTGTTATCAACACATAGTTTATTTTGTGTCAAGAGTTATAATACAGATCAAGTGTATTTGATTTTTTTAATGTTTTGTAGTAAGTTGTGACTTTTTAATCCTTCAATATTACACATTTTATTTTGAAAAAAATATGCATGACTTTTTTTACCTTTGAATTTTATATCACTAATATAAAATTATAAGGATAAAAATGTAAATTAATAATAAAATCTCTTCCCTTCCCTCGTAAACCAAACATATTTTTAATCAAAATCTCTCACTTCCCCTCCTCTTCCTTCATTTGAATCAAACATATACATAATTACAAAAATCTATCCCCTCCCCTCCCCTTTCATTCCCTCCATTAAAATCATTCTCCTTCCCTCCCCCTCATTTGAACCAAATGAATCCTAAGATTAGCTAATGCATCAATACTCATATTAGCTTTTCTAAAGACAGACTTCACTCTAACCTCTCAATCTTTATTGAGCAGAAGCCTCACATTATTTAGGGAGATCTTGCCTAATTTTATGATAGAAATGTTCTTGTTGATCACATGATAGACCATCTTATTGTCTATTTGAAGAATAATTTTCATCTATCCTCGATCATACGCCAGTTGGAGACCAAGATAGATTGCTTTCAATTGTCCATCAACAATTGAAGTCGGTCACATGTTTTGAGAAAATCTGCCACACCACCGACACTGAGGATTCCCCTAAATGCATGCAAGTTCCTTTTTACTGCTTCATCAGCGTTAACAGCTAATCAGTCATCATGAAAAGGGATTCAACTGATGAGCTTTGTACCCCTGAAATGAACATTATGTGTAAGAGTTGTATTGTCTTCGTATATTATTGTTCTTCTGATTTCATTTAAAAAACATAGCAGTACTATGTATTCATCATTATCTTGGCCACCTTATCATCAATATGGGTTGCTTCTATCTCGACCACCTCATCAGCCACCTCATTCTCAACATGTATTACATTTGTATGACCAACTCAGTCAGGTCGATAATAGTCTGACCCTGCACCTCCTAAGCATGAACAACCTGTTGGCTCCTAAATTCGACACCCTTGTTTTATTAATGTCAGCCACTAAAGCTGAAGGATGTTTTCGACTAGCTAGGTCTGTCGAAATGCCCATCGAAAGATGGCAAGGTACTTAAAAGATTTCTTCTAAGGGAGAAGTTGGTTGCCTTCGACGTCGAAGGAGTTTCTCGTCGAAGATGCTTCTCGACGAGGGTGTTCGATGGTTCAGAGTGGAACAGTTTGAAATTCAAGCGATTGGAGGGAAAACGGTTTCCAGCGGTTACCAAGTGCAACGTGCAGAGATCTAGAGCGTCGAACGTTGAGAACGTGCCAAGTGGAATCATCTCGAAGCAGTGTAACTGCCCGACGGTTACTTGGGATGTTTTAGTATAAATAATAGTAGTCATGTAGTTTCTCGTGTGTGTTCACAATTCTATACAAAGTCACTCATATAGATTCGAGTACCCAGCGTGTGAGAAAGAATTGTTGAGAAATGTATGTGTGAAACACCAACTTTATTAATCAAAGTCATTTACTTTCCCAGAAATTTATTTGCTTTCTTCTTTACTTTCCTGTCGAACCCTTTCACTTAAAGCCTTATTTATTTTACCAAGTCCTTTCTTCATGCAATTTACTTAAAGCCTCTTTATTTTATTATCATTTAACCAATATCCAATTTAATCAAAACTTCAAAATCAACCTATGTCCTAGGATCAATCTGATCGATCCTGCGAGTAACCAAATAAGTAACCATTTGGAGGATCAGCGGTTGTTTACCAAATACCAAGGTAAACAAATTGGCACACCCGGTGGGACTGTGTGTTGATTGTAGAAAATAATCTCATCTTTTCAAGGAGTGTTGTATGTTATTGAGAAGTGGTAGAATATACACTAACGATAACAATACTGCCAGAAGAAGGGAAGAGATGGCGAATCCGCCAAACAATAACGAAATCCCACAAACGAATGTGGGAGCAACGGTTAGTACGACCGTAAGTGAAGCGACAACTGTTGGTTCGACACCAGCAGTAACGGTCACAGCAACGGGGCCATTACTTTCGTTCACGGGCCACAGGATGCCTTTGGGAACTCCCCCACCCAGGGGAAATTCAGGCACAAGGCCTTTTGTTCCCCCAGGATTTATGCCACTCTATGGTATGCCAACTTCGGAAGTGGCTAGCCTGACGAATGCTGCGTCCACTTTTTCAGACCCTTTAGTGAGTGCCTCTTCGCCACTCCAAGGTTCTGGAGTAGGCATGGCGAATAGAAATAGGACCCAACTCTTAGGAGGAACGTCCCAAGTAGCCCATGGCCTTACAAATGCCTCGACAGCAGTCTTGAGGCAACAAATGGACGAAAGCAACCATGATATGGTGCAAATGTTGGCACAGACTTTGAGTACAGTGCTAAACCCTCTAATACAAAACACTACTCAATCGAATCAGCAAGTGACAGCGCAAATGACGCGTTTGGCTGATTTCTTTGGAGTACCCCAACCTGTTCGACAGCCCCAAAGGGCGCAAATAAGGGGAAACCAGGGGATATTCTTAGAGGAAGAAACCACCATCAACCAGGCTCAACAGCCTGTCGAAGAAAACCTTAGGGCACGATTGGAGCAACCTGTCGAGGAACCTAGGGTAATAACCCCAGAGGTAAGGTTAGTTAACAGAAACCAAAATGCTGACGAAGTAGTCCAGCATATCCAATACCAAAATACGGGTTTGGAAAATAATTTGGCAACCATGATCGAAAGGATCATGACTCAAAATGGGATGAACATGGGCTTTCGAAGGCCCAACTTTACATCTCCATTGTCAGAGTACGTGTTACAGACAGACTTACCTCCTAGATGCAAAGTCCCCAAATTTACTAAGTTCTCTGGGGACACGACAGAATCCACTGTCGAGCATGTGGCGAGATACTTGATCGAAGCAGGTGACATTTCGAATAACGAAAACCTGAGGATCAAGTACTTCCCAAGTTCTTTAACAAAGAACGCTTTTACTTGGTTTACAACTCTGCCCCCCAATTCGATCCATCATTGGACCCAGTTGGAAAGATTGTTCCATGAACAATTCTACATGGGGCAAACCAAGATAAGCCTGAAAGAATTGGCCAGTGTGAAGAGACGTTTCACTGAACCTATAGACGAATATCTAAATAGGTTTAGGTTGCTCAAGGCGAGATGCTTTACACAAGTGCCAGAACATGAGTTAGTCGAAATAGCCGCAGGCGGTTTAGATTATTCCATTAGGAAGAAGCTAGACACCCAATACCTGAGAGACATGGCCCAACTGGCCGATAGAGTTCGACAGGTAGAACGCCTGAAAGCTGAAAAAGCAAAGGCAACGAAAACTCACAAAAGAGAGAGGATAGCGTACGTTGAGATGGATGACGAAGATCCAGAATACTTCGACGATACTTTAACTGTCGAAGAAGGAGAAGTCGATTTAGCAGAACTGAAACAAGGGCCACCATACTCTTGTAAACTGTTAGTCCCCTCAAGTGGGAAAAATCCCATTGGTCCAAAAAGGACCAACGATAGGTTCCCAAAAAAGACTTATAGTTTTGACATCACAAAATGTGATGAAATATTCGACTTGCTTGTTAAAGATGGCCAAATGATAGTACCCCCAGGGGTAAAAGTGCCTCCTCTTGATCAAAGAAAGAAGAGAGGTTTTTGCAAATATCATAATTTTTTGGGCCATAAAACTTCTCAATGTTTTCTTTTCAGGAATCTTGTGCAAGACGCTATCGAAGAAGGGAGGCTGAAGTTTGCCGACAAAACCCCCATGGCTGTCGACTCAAATCCATTGCAGGCTGAACCCCACTATGCTGAGCCCTCTGAGGTGAACGTGATAGAGGCAACCAGGAGCCAGTCGAAGAAGCCAGGAATTACAATGGTCGAAGTCTCAAAGGACCACATCAACATGCCAATCTTTGGCAGTTTTTCTGGAAATTTATCCAGGAAGACAATTGAAGCAGTTCAGAAAGCGGTCGAAAGCCCGAAGTTGGAGACCGCTGAAGCACAAAAAACTGGACCAAAACCCAGTTCCCACTTGGCCACAGTTCAAGGCCAGACGGAGAATCTGGAGATACAAATGAAGCAGTTAACTCTTGCTAACAAAGATACAATGAATATCAACATGGTCGAACTTTCTGACCCAAAAGCATCAGAAGAGGCCATGAGGCAAGAACAAGCTAATAAGACTGCTTTCCCTCGGGAAAATGAAAATTTGGCAGATTTTCTACAAAGATGCCAGAAAAAGAAATCAGAGGTGATGCTGTGTCCAAGATGCAGTTCGATCTTTGATAAAAAAGCTGCTGAGCACATTCAAGGCGTAAGAGAAGCGAATAAGAGAAGGGAAAATGTTGATCTTCGACATGACCCCAGAAGAGCCTCCCAAAGGGGTTCAAACCAAGAAAAGAGGCCATTGACTTTTAGGCCTCCCACAAATGTGCCAGTAGATACTTGGTACAAAACCTCTGGTCGAAAAAGGCCAAGTGAGGAGAGATGGTACTCTTTCGACGTGCCAAGGGGTTCCTCTTTGACTCAAAAGAAAGAGCCTCAGGTTGCTGCACCTAAAGTTGCACAAGTGTCAAGCAACTACAAAGGTAAAAATCCCATGTCTCGATCTCAATGGAGGAGATACCAAAGGAGACGAAAAGATGAAAGGGAGGCTGCCAACGAACCAAAGGCAGAAACCAGTTCGAATGTTCCTCAAAGGAAGCAAAGGAAACCTCTAGAAAGAGAGCCAGTAACCAACAGGCTAGTTTGGACTAACCAAAGTGAAGTCGAAGACGAAGATGATTCTGAGTCTGATGATACTTTGGACATAATGGTTAATATAGTCTCAGTGCTGCCCAGAGAATTCAACCGACAGGTGGAGGTCGAAGCAAGTGACTGGGAAGTGGAACAAGAAATGGCCAAACACAGGCCAGTGTGCTATTTCGTCATGGACAATGGCACCACTGAGGAACAAAATGGGTTCTTCGAGCCACCTACAGAGGCGATGAAAAATCACCTCAAGCCTTTATTTATAAGGGCTAAACTCGAAGAAACTACTGTGAATAAAATTTTGGTGGATTGCGGGGCGACCATCAATATTATTCCTCACTCTATGCTAAGGAAAATTGGCAAAAGAGATGAGGATATTAAGCCTCACAATATGGTCCTGTCGAACTATGAGGGCGGCATAGGGACCGCTATGGGAGTGATCCAGCTAGATATCAAAGTAGGATCTATCCTTCGACCAACGATGTTTATGGTCATATCGGCCAAACCTAACTACAATCTTTTGTTGGGCCGTGAATGGATTCATGGTGTTGGAGCTATGCCATCATCAATGCACCAGAGGCTGCTCCTATGGCGTCCAGATGGGATGGTCGAAAACATAGAGGCAGATCAAAGCTATTACCTGGGCAAAGTGAATCACCTGGGGTTGGCAGATTTCGACAAGAACTTGGCTCACATAGGGCCATGTCCAACACCTGACTTCGACATGGCGCCAGCGCCAAACACTTTTTGTTCCCTATACCTGCATCCTGAGCATGGTTTCCAATGGGACAGAGAAGACTTGTCCCACATAAACTTCAGTGGGTTAACTGATATCCAACCAACTGGTTGGGGAAGTGAATTCAGTGATAATGACTAAGTCACAATCTTTGAAGCGAATTTCGGCTTATGTAGCCGAAACTAAGATGATAACGGCTCTCGAAGCCGAAGTAAAGTACATGGCCACACAGGCCAATGATCAACAATTATCTGCTGCAGGTCCAGGAAAGGATTTCGATCCAAAACCTCCTGATATCATGCCAGAAGAAATGCAGGAACAGAGGCTCGACGCCATCTATGACGATGAGCATTTGGGCTTCGAAAAGGACCCCTTGGCGAACAACATTAAAATGTTAGCGCAAGATCCTTTAGAAGAAATCAACTTAGGCGAAGGGTCAGAGAAAAGGCCAACTTACATCAGCGCCAAAATTGATCCAGCACTTAGGTTGGAAGTAATCCAATTGCTGAAAGAGTTCAAAGACTGTTTTGCATGGGATTATGACGAAATGCCTGGTCTCGACAGAGGATTGGTAGAACTTCAGTTGCCAATCAAACCTGGGAAGAAGCCAATCAAGCAAAATCCAAGGCGCTTCGCTCCAGAAATACTGTCGAAGATCAAGACGGAAGTCGAAAGACTGCTGAAATGCAAATTCATACGTGTTACAAGGTATGTCGAATGGATTGCAAACATTGTGCCAGTAATTAAGAAAAATGGTACGTTAAGGGTGTGCATAGATTTCAGAGATTTGAATGCTGCTACACCTAAAGATGAATATCCTATGCCTGTGGCGGAAATGCTAGTCGATTCTGCCGCTGGCTATGAATACCTGAGTATGCTCGATGGTTATTCAGGATATAATCAAATATTCATTGCTGAAGAGGATGTGTCGAAAACAGCTTTTCGATGCCCTGGGGCCTTAGGCACTTACGAATGGGTAGTGATGCCTTTTGGCCTAAAGAACGCTGGGGCAACGTACCAGCGAGCAATGAATACTATCTTCCATGATTTTATTAACACTTTTATGCAAGTATATATTGATGACATTGTTATAAAATCTGTTTCCAGGAAGAATCATATTGACCACCTTCGACAATCATTCGAAAGAATGAGAGAACATGGTCTGAAGATGAACCCTTTGAAGTGTGCATTCTGTGTGAAAGCTGGAGATTTCTTGGGCTTCGTTGTCCACAAGAAAGGAATCGAAATCAACCAGAACAAGACGAAGGCAATTCTGGAAGCGAAAGCACCATCGAATAAGAAGGAACTGCAATCTCTGTTAGGCAAGATAAATTTCTTAAGGAGATTCATATCTAATCTAAGTGGGAAAGCTCAGGCCTTTTCACCCTTACTTCGACTGAATAAAGAGGGGTTCGAATGGGGGCAAGAGCAACAAGAAGCCTTCGACAAAATCAAAGGGTACCTCACTAAGCCACCTATTTTGGTGCCTCCTTGTAGCAATAGGAGTATGAGATTGTACATAGCTGCATCCGACAAAACTTTGGGAAGCATGTTAACCCAAGAGGATGAGAATGGAGTCGAAAGACCCATTTACTAGCTCAGTAGAGTTTTGAACGATGCAGAAACTAGATATAGTGAAGTTGAAAAATTGTGTCTATGTCTGTATTTCTCTTGTACAAAACTCAAGCAATATATAAAACCAGTTGATGTGTATGTTTCGTCTCATTTTGATGTTTTCAAGTATATGTTGTCGAAACCTATCTTGCACAGTCGAATTGGCAAGTGGGCATTAGCATTGACTGAATACTCCTTGACCTTTATGCCTCTTAAGGCAGTAAAAGGACAAGTGGTTGCAGACTTCATAGTCGACCACTCAATTCAAGTTGAGGATATTAATTATGTGGAGATAGAGCCTTGGAAATTCTACTTCGATGGTTCCAGCCATAAAGATGGAACAGGGGTAGGAGTCTTGATTATTTCTCCAGATAAAATTCCAACAACATTCAAGTACAAAATATCAGGTTCTTGTTCGAACAATGAGGCTAAGTATGAAGCTCTAATTACTGGCCTTGAGATATTGTTGGAATTGGGGGCAACTCGAGTCGAAATAATGGGAGACTCAGAGTTAGTCATTAAGCAAGTCACAAAGGAATATAAATGCATAAGAGAGAATCTCATTATGTACTTTGTGATAGCAAATCGTTTATTGAAAAAATTTGAAACGATCAATATTTGACACATACCCAGAGTCGAAAATCAAATAGCCAACGACTTGGCACAGATTGCATCTGGGTATAAAATTTCAAAAACGAGATTGCAAAGAGCAATCGAAGTTCGAGAAAAGATAAAAGCAACTTGTCTATCACCAACAGACTTGGAATCGACGAGACTAGGATATGCTGATCAAAGTAACTTCGAAATTTCGTTCATAGATAATTTATCAGAGCAAGATTGGAGGAAACCCATTGTGGACTATCTTCAAAATCCAGGAGCTTTGACAGAACGAAAAACAAAGTATAGGGCGTTGAGTTATGTACTCATGGGCAATGAGTTATTCAAGAAAACGCCTGAAGGGGTATTGCTAAAATGCTTAAGTGAAACTGAGGCATACATAGCCCTTTCGACTATGCACGCTGGAGCATGTGGGGCTCACCAAGCAGGCCATAAGATGAAATGGTTGTTGTTTCGACAAGGACTATATTGGCCCACTATGCTAAAAGATTGTGTTGAGTTCGCCAAAGGTTGTCAAGAGTGTCAAGTCCATACAGGCATCCAACATGTACCAGCAAGCGAACTTCACTCGATAGTGAAGCCTTGGCCTTTTAGAGGATGGGCGTTGGACCTCATTGGAGAGATTCGACCAGCATCATCAAAGAGTCAGAAATACATACTGGTAGGCATTGATTATTTTACTAAATGGATCGAAGCTATCCCTTTAGTCAATGTAGACCAAGAAAATGTCATTGAATTTATTCAAAAGAACATTATCTTTAGGTATGGAATCCCTGAGACGATAACAACTGATCAAGGGTCAGTTTTCACTGGTCGAAAGATGCAGGAATTTGCTCAGGAAACAGGTTTCAAACTCCTAACATAAACGCCTTATTATGCACAGGCAAATGGTCAAGTCGAAGCAGCAAACAAAGTAGTGATTGGCTTGATAAAAAAGCATGTTGGGAAGAAACCAAAGAATTGGCACAAGACGTTAGACCAGATTCTGTGGGCTTGTCGAACGTCCCCAAAAGAAGCCACAGGTACAACACCATATAGGCTAACTTTTGGCCATGATGCAGTGTTGCCAGCAGAAATTTGTCTTCTATCTGCAAGGGTTCAGAGGCATTATGATATTCCCTCTGAAATTTATTGGAACATGATGTTAGACGAACTGGTGGATTTAGACGAAGAGAGATTGCGCGCTCTCGACCTACTCAGGCTTCAGAAGAAAAGAGTAGAAGACTCTTATAATAAAAAGGTAAAACCTAAGGTATTTTTGCCTGAAGAACTAGTTTGGAAGGTAATTCTTCCCATGGATCGAAGGGATCGAAGCATGGGGAAATGGTCACCCAAATGGGAAGGACCATTCAGAGTTATCCAAACTTTTTATGGTGGAGCCTATGAAGTCGAAGAGTTAGGTGAAGATAAAAGGCTCTTGAGAGTAAATGGTAAATATTTGAAAAAATACAAACCTACACTCCAAGAGATAAAAATAAAATAATAAAAGAACAAGACTAAATTAACCATAAAAATGCCAAAATCGAAATTTTTTATAAATTTTAGCCAAGATGGCAATGTTGTCGAATATAGATTACAAAATATGGTTACAAAAGCTGAATCAATCAGAAGGGAACAGAGTCTTTGAGTCGAAGGTATTTGACTTGCTGCAGCTCCAATCTTTTCTTGCACCAGGCATTCTCCTGCACAAGCTTGGCAATCTGAGCGTCGAAGCCTTGGGCCTTCTCAGCAAATTCCAGGCCTTGTTTGATCTCAGTTTGACTCTCGGTGTCTGAGACGGTCGAAAGAAGTTCCTCCTTGCGTTTAGTGTTGGCATTTATCTTAGCCTCTATTTCTTCGATTTGTGCCCTGAAGGAAGCATTCTCTCGATCGATGGCATCGACTTCTTCCTGCGTAGATGCTTTTTGCTTCGACAACTCCGCAATTCGAGAAGTCGTCTCCGAAACAGCAGTCCATGCAGAAGAGCTTTTGCCATATAACACCTCAAGCTGACTATTAAAGCCCCTTTGGCGCCTATAATCTGCTGAGACTTGATCAATCATGGAGTGTAACTCCATGATCAAGCCTGAAACTTCTGGAGCTACAACTAACAAGTCGACAGCATTCAAAACATCCCTCAAGTATGATGGAGCAGTGGGGTCCCCCTCTAAAGCCTTCATCAAGTCCTTCTTGAAAAACTGGGCCTTAACCTTCGCTAAAGCTTCATCAAGAGGAGAGGTTTCAGTGGACTTCCCCGACAGGGTAGGAACCTCCTGACTAGCATCGGACGAACTCTTGCTCTCGATGATTGCGTTGAGATAGCTAACAGGGTCAGTTTGTTTCAAGAGTTCTAAGTCCTCTTTCGACCTGTGCTTCGTTGAGGTAACAGCCCTTGCAACAGCATTGTCTTGGGTTTGAGGCTGTTGAGTGTTAGGTGCCTCGACTTGTTTCCCTTCGACTAGGACTGGGGCAGTACCAGCGTCATCTTGGTGCCCTTCGCCAGCGTCACCTTGGTGCCCTTCGCCAGTGTCACCTTGGTTCTCTTCGCCAGCAGCACCTTGGTTTTCTTCGCCAGCATTGCCTTGGTCCCCTTCTTCACGATTCTCTTCCGACAGATCCACCACCTGAACCTCTTCTGGCTGTTGTTCTTCCGTTTGAGGATCCTCTGCTGGTTTTTCTACCGTCTCAGCATTGGCCTCATTTATTTCAGTATGGGCTTCGTCATTTTCCAAGCCTTTTTCTTGTGGCCTGCTGAGTTCAGCAGACTCCAGTGTTTCAGAGGTCCTTGGCGGTGAGCTTTCAGTGGTGTCCTGAGAAAGGAAAGAGGAAGAATCTTCAGAAATCGAAAGAGACATAATCGAATGTAGGTATCTACACCTAAGTTACAAAAAGGTTTAAGAGATTACCTGTAAATTAGCTTCAGCCCCAGGGCTGGAATTGTCGCTTTCGACAGGCTTATTGAGAAGAACGTTTAGTTCCTCCTCCGTTGGCTCCTCAATGATCACTGGAGGTGGCCTGGGCTTTCTCCCAGCAACCTTTATTCTAATCGTTCGACCCTCAGGAGCAGGAGCAGGAGCGTCCTTCGTCAGCTTTCGCCTTTTTAGAGGAGCAGGAGGAGAATCACCTTCTTCATCGCTCCCAGATTCGACCACCAGTGCTGGCCGTTTCTTGGGCGAAGGTGCCTAAAAAACCAATGGGAATTCGATTTAGTAATTGCATCGAAAGTCGAAAATCGAAAGCCAGAAGAAAATAATGAAAGTCTGGTTACCGATACAGAAGGCTTCTTCGAAGGGCCTTCCCCCTGTTGGTTGGTTGTGGTCTTCGCCGGCGCTGTAGTCTTCATCGGCGATGGAGGTTTTGTTGAGGGGCCTCCTCCCTGTTGGCTTTCTGCAGCCTTCTTGGCTACAGGCTTTCGAACAACTGAAATCAAATAAATAGTTAACAGGCTAGCAGTCGAAAGAGAAAGACAAAGTATTGTGAAAGGATGAACTTACATTTCTTTATTTTGTCCAACACAAGGACAAAAGATTTTTGAAGCTCATCCACGAAGTCCTTCTCGTCGAAAAACTCCTCAGCGTAATAACTTTTCCACCACTCCTCGAAGGATGGTGAGCAAAGAAAGTTGAGCTGGTAGTCAAACAACGAGAGAACTGTTCGACCAGCATATCTTCCGATATGCTTAATAGCAGCTTCTTCGGTGTAATCATTGCAGAAGTACAACATAGACTTCTCTCTTGGAAAAATTGGAGAAGGTAGGGTTTGAATAATACCAAACTGGCGAGATACCAGGTTTGGTTGGTATGCAATCACACTCAAGTGAGTCTTAGAGCTCCTGAATCGAAGAGGCATGATCCTTGGTGTGAGGAACGCCTCCCACATTATTGTATGTTCGTCAACATTAGGACCACTCGACGTCCTTGGATGTGGCCTTGTGAACCATGCTGGGCCTACCTTCCGTCGAGCAAACGGAGCCATAGTCGAAGCAAACTCTTTCCTTCGAGCAAACATCAGAACGAAGTTGGTGAAAGTTTGCTGAAACTCCAGACCATCTTCCATAGGCGTCAACAGAGCCAGTCTGGTTCCTTCGACGCGTCTGTTCACTATCTCTGGAGCCTGCTCATTTATTTGAACCTTCTTAGGCAAGAAAGATTCGAAGGTGGCATTGAGCCACAGTTGGAGCAGCCAAAAAGGCCCAGCAAGTAGCAAACTGGCCCTGTTCTCGATAATTTTTAGAAGAGTTGCCCCATTACTGATCGAATCATAGAGGCTAGCCAAAATCAATTCTGCCAAACAGATATTTTGGCCATGATGGAGTTGAGTGGCGAGAGTGACCATCTTCTTGGTCACCTGTAAGGACTTCGAGCAAAATACAAAGCGAGTCAGCCATAAGGCTAGAAACGCTATGTGTTCGACATCCGACACAGCATCTGTCGACCTGTCGTGGTAGTGGTTGATGAAGGTGGTATAGGTTGGTTTGGTGGAAGAGAATCCAATTTGATCCTCCGACATCTCCTCCGGATCGAAGTAGTCCCCGGTGGGTCGAAGGCCAGTGATAGCGGCCACATCGAAGAGGGTAGGAGTCAGCATCCCACAGGGAAGATGGAAAGTAAAGTGGGAGTAGTCCCAGAAAAGTAGAGAGGCTATCAACATCTCCGGAGAATAGTTCAAACCTGTCTTCGACAGCATCACCAGGTCGAAAATCCCCATATCTTTCCAGATCGAAGCTTGGCGTTTCTCCATCTTTTCCAGCCAAGCAACGTAATCAGGAGTAAGGCTAGGGCCAGACCTGAAAGCCCTAACACCTTTGTTGAAGAAACGAAGGTCGATTTTCTCTTTAGCAGGCTCTTCAGTATCCTCTGCATCTTTCTTGGCGCATGCAACCGGTTTGAGTTTCTCAACTACCGGAAAATAGCTCTTGATCTTCATGGCCTCAGCAATACTTGGATACAAGGGGCCAGACATAGCAAAGATCTGGTTGGAATATCCAACCGGGATCATAAGGTGGTGTGAGTAAGCATCACGAACGGCGATGTCCAAGGGTTCAGGGACCCTTCGTTGGCCCGTAGAAGTTACTACTGGAGCGGTGACGAAAACCTTAGGCTTGACGTTTCCAGATGGTACGGTGGCGCTAGGAGCACTGGAACCAGATGCCATTGTTAATGATGAGGTTGAAGACGAAGTGAAGGAGGAAAGGTTTTTGCAAAGATGACAAGTTTGTATGAGAATAGAGAAGTCTGAAAGCTAGATGGCGTAAAAAGTCCCACAATGGGGTACTTACTGCTATTTATAGTAGTGGGGGAAAATCCCCAAAACCGAGGACATTAAATGCCATTTAATGTTGCAGGAGATAGTGGGACACGTGGCATCCCCCTGTTGTTTTAGCCGTTCTGCAGAAATAGAGAGACGCAGCGTGCGTCCTCGTTTTTGGGAATTGTCATAATGACAAATTCTGAAATGACGTTTGGTACTGCACGCCGTACTGAAGTGACGTCTTAGGTACGGATAAATGATGGTTTTCTTGGGATTGCCAGTGGTTGGTAGAAGACAACAAAAAGTGCACAATTTAAATTTGTGACTAAGCGTGAAAAGACAGGTGTCGAATGGCGTTTCAAAGAATGCCTTTTTCTTTCAGAGTCGAAATAAGACATTCTTGGGGGGCAATTTGTTGGCTCCTAAATTCGACACCCTTGTTTTATTAATGTCAGCCACTAAAGCTGAAGGATGTTTTCGACTAGCTAGGTCTGTCGAAATGCCCATCGAAAGATGGCAAGGTACTTAAAAGATTTCTTCTAAGGGAGAAGTTGGTTGCCTTCGACGTCGAAGGAGTTTCTCGTCGAAGATGCTTCTCGACGAGGGTGTTCGATGGTTCAGAGTGGAACAGTTTGAAATTCAAGCGATTGGAGGGAAAACGGTTTCCAGCGGTTACCAAGTGCAACGTGCAGAGATCTGGAGCGTCGAACGTTGAGAACGTGCCAAGTGGAATCATCTCGAAGCAGTGTAACTGCCCGACGGTTACTTGGGATGTTTTAGTATAAATAATAGTAGTCATGTAGTTTCTCGTGTGTGTTCACAATTCTATACAAAGTCACTCATATAGATTCGAGTACCCAGCGTGTGAGAAAGAATTGTTGAGAAATGTATGTGTGAAACACCAACTTTATTAATCAAAGTCATTTACTTTCCCAGAAATTTATTTGCTTTCTTCTTTACTTTCCTGTCGAACCCTTTCATTTAAAGCCTTATTTATTTTACCAAGTCCTTTCTTCATGCAATTTACTTAAAGCCTCTTTATTTTATTATCATTTAACCAATATCCAATTTAATCAAAACTTCAAAATCAACCTATGTCCTAGGATCAATCTGATCGATCCTGCGAGTAACCAAATAAGTAACCATTTGGAGGATCAGCGGTTGTTTACTAAATACCAAGGTAAACACAACCTCAATATCATATATAGACTGCTTGTCTAATCTAACCGCTTGGCGTCGGCTGCTATGGGGTGGGCAGAACTGCACCTGCTCAGCCATATATTTTCAATGAGAACCATTTTGAACTACTCGTTCAACCTGTAGTTGGAAAGACTCTGCCTCAACCATCATATCCTGGATTGCCGCTCTATCCATGGTCTTGTATGCAATGATATCGTCCTTTCCCTTGGCCTTCACTGTAAAATGAAAAAACGCATAAAACCTGTGAACTATCACAAATTTAGAAATTTCCTATGTATCACCAGAAATTTTGAAATTTTCGATAAAGTTTTTAAAATTAACTACAGTAAATTCTGCAATTTTTGGTAAAATTCCATTTTTTTTGAACTATCAGAAATTCTGAAATTTTCGATATCAGCTATAAATAAATATCAAAAATTCTAGAATTCCCGATATAAATGAATGCAAAAATACGGGAATTTATGAAATTCTCTGTAAAAATGTAAATGATTGTACCATAAATTTCGAAATTCTTGGTAAAAATCTTACTTTTTGGAAAATGTCCGACATAAATGTGAAATTTTCGATATCGTCCTGGAATTTTTCAAATTTGCACAGCGTATGAGTGAATTTTGAAAAATACTTGAAAAACTTGCAAGATTAATATAATTATTTTATTGAAATTATAGGTGTGTCACATAAATGGAGGATGATAGGTTAAATCCTCACCTGCAAAATAAATAAAAAAACCATATAAAATGTAATAGTGCAAATATATTTGTTAGGGGTGCATAAAGCTCAAATGGTGGTGATATTGAGCTTATTCTTCATGTTTTGTCCATCAAATAATAAAATATTATTGACAAAAACAAAACAATATAGAAAAATGAAAACAACATGTGTATGGCTACACAATTGAAGCGATGATGTTCTGTAGTAATTTCCTACACTTTTTTTTACAAAATTATTTAAAATAACTTCTCATTTTACAATTTTTTTTAAATAATCACCTATATTCATTTTTTATTTGTTTAGAAATAATGGATTAAAAATATTTAAAATATTAAAATTTGATCTATTAAATATTTATTTAAATTATATATTAAAATATAAAAAAGAAAACGTAATTTCACAAAGGATGATTTAAATGGAAAAATAGTATTGTTTATTATACTTCTTTTATATATTAAAAAAAAAATTAGAGTGGGTAGAATATGCATGTACAAGATTAGGGGTAAAAATAAGTCAGTAAAGCTTTGAAAGGTTTGAGTCTAATCTACGATAAATTTAAAATGATTGAGTCTGATCTACGGTCTATTATAAATCCTATTTTAAAGTTTGGTCTGACCTTTTTAAAAGTCTAACCCGACATAAAAATATATTTAAAAATTTATTTCTTACTAAAGTTTGCAATTAATCTATATTATTAAAAAAAATTTAGTTCGACTCAAACTCAACAAACTTTTATTTTTCTGAAATTCCCCTCAAATCTCCCCTTATAATATGCTATTTGATATAAATCATTATTGTTAAATTATTTATTTTTAAATATTAAGATCACAACATTTTATATGGCAACATACTAATTACACATTGTATTGATGTCTGATTTTGGTTTATGATAACAATTAATTGTGGTCGAAATTTATTCTTAACAATCGAAAATTGATAAAAATACAACACAAATTCAATATTGCGCCATATTTCCTTTTGCATGGTCAAAATCAAAACTAACGTTTATTGATATTCTTTTATATATATATATATATATATATATATATATATATATATATATATATATATATATATATATATATAAAAGTACGTTACTGATAATTATTTTATTTCTTTTGTCACAACTTAAAGTTGATTATAATTTGAGTATATTGAGAAAAATTGTTTCTCACATGACTTTTGTGATCTTGATCCTCTTGGTTGGCTTGATCTCTACTAATGTGATAGCAATGAATTTTAAAACAGGTCATTTTTCATTAAGTTTTAATATTTTTTTAATTAAATATTTAGTTAAGAATTTTAAAGATGAAAAAGTAAAATGTCATCTTTATATGATTTTGCATGGTTATCAACTAAACTAAATAATTAGATTAACGAGACATGTTTTTTTATTTTTCTCAGTAAAAATTTGTTAACATTGTTTCTCTTTCTTTTTTATATTATATTTATATTACTTCATAATTTTATATAGATATAAAAAAATTTGATAATATTTTTTGTATTTACATTATATATAATAATTTTGATAATATTTTTTGTATTTACATTATCTGATAATAGACTAGGCTTTTCTGATGCAGACTTAACTCCCGCAAGAAGGAATAATAATAAGGCCTTGCATGTCTCTATTGAGTCTAAGGGCACTAATTTATCTCATGTGTTGGTAGACACGGATTCCTCATTGAACGTATTGCTGAAAGCTGTTTTGGACAAACTTGACTATGAAGAGATTGTTCTAAAACCCAGTGACATTGTGGTGAGACCTTTTAAGGGTTCGAAGAGAATGATGCATGGAGAGGTGGATCTTCCGATCAAAGTGGATTCCTAGGTCTTCGAATCTACTTTCTATGTGATGGATATTCGTCCAGCCTATTCTTGTTTGCTGGGTCGCCCTTGGATTCATGGGCTAGGTATTGTTAATTCTACCTTACACCAGAAGTTCAAGTATCCCATGAGGGGAAAGATCGTTACAGTTTGCAGCGAAGAAGAATATATGTGTTGGCTGAAGATTTTGATGATATTATTAGAAGCGAAGCGAATTGGACGTTTCGATTGGAATAAAGCAAGATGTCATGTTTCGAAATGGTAGAAGCAGTGCTTCAAATGGGCATATCAAAACTTGGAGCTTCGAGTGACAGTTATGAGAATATATTCAAAGAAGTCTCGAAATGTTAACAAGGCTGTGTCCAAGAAATGCGTTCGAAGCGAAGAAGTACCAAAACATTTGAAATTCAAATGCAAGCGGGATGTTCGAAATTTGAAATATATGCGCTGGAGCATTCGAAGACGCGTGGAAGCAAGAGAGAGGCATTGCTCTGCATGTTCTGAACGTGGCAGAATCTTATAGCAAGACCGTTATGGTCGAAGTAGTATAAATAGAAGTCTTAGCATTAGGATTTTGTGTGTCATATCTATTGTACAAAAAACTCAGTAAACATTCAAAATACCACATGGCTAGGGAAACGAATGCACGAGCAATGTACGTATGATAACACCAAGTGTTTATGATTTAATAAAAAATCTTTATCATTTCCAGTATTTTCCTTTATCTTCATGTCAATACTATTCAAAAGTTTTTGCACTAAAATGTTTTCATTCGAAGTCTTTTTACTGATGCCTTACATTTAAATGCTTTCTTTCCATTTCAAATACTTTACATTTCAGAAACTGTTGTACATTTCATGCCTTTATCTTCAAGATTTTATCATTCGAACACCTTTTTCACTTAAAGTCATTTTACTGTTTTCTTGCATTTAAACGCTTTCTTCATATTTCGAATCTTTTACATTCCAGAGAATTTTACTGTTTTCTTGCATTTAAACGCTTTCTTCATATTTCGAATCTTTTACATTCCAGAGAATCTTTTACATTACATGTTTTTATGCTTCGAAGTCATTTACTTGTCTTTTATGCAGTTTTACATGTCTTTACAATTGAACTTTATTCATGCAATTTAGTTTCACGCACATTTACTTGATCATGCCTTTAAATCTTTAATAGAGTAATCGAAGTAAGTTAAACACCTACACAACATTCTAAATACCAACCATGAATACCAGTTCTATAATGAGAGTTATCCTAATGACCAATACATCCTAGGATCAATCTAGTCGATCCTGCGAGTTACCAGAGAGATTGAATAACAGTCAGTAAGATTATTCGATAGTTTGGAGGACTAGCGGTTGTTTACCAGAAATCACTGTAAACAAATTGGCACACCCGGTGGGACCCGTCATTGGACATTACGGAATTTAGAACAAAATAAAAATTGTTGAGACGTAACCATTGTAAAAATACTCTGAGTGATAAGTTTGTTGTTTTATGAACCTTAGAAGTGGTAGAATAACCAATAGCAACCAACCCTTACCCAGAAGAAAACGTTTGAACAAGATGTCTAATTCTGACAATCAACAAGGGGAACAAAATGCCCCACATACAACAGGCACTAATATGGCCGCTTCGATGGGAACATCTAATGTGATCCCTTCGAATGCACAGTCTGTTGCATCTTCTACCAGTAATATAACCACTAATGGAATAAGTGGCATATCAACTAATAGTTCGATCCTAGGAAATACTGGAACCATTGGTTATCCTGGGGGATTCGTCCCACCATCAGGGACACAAACCCATTTCGCCACCCCACTAACTAGACCACCCGGTTTCGATGGTAATAGAACCAGAAATTCCTCTTATGGAATGCCAACATCTTTTATGGTAGGCTTACACAATTCCACATCGAATTCATCACCACAATTAGGGTCTGGGTCTGGAGCAAATCAGTTTATGACAAATAACCAAGGGTCAGTGGGTTATAGTGCAATTCCTATTTTAACCACAGAAAACCAGTTGGCTTTTAGGCAATTAATGGATGACAGTAACCATAATATGATAGGGGTATTAGCACAAACTATGCAGGAAATATTTGCCCCAATAGTACAAAATGTGACTGTGACAAACAGAGAAAACGCGGATAATATGAGTCGAATAGCAGATTTTTTCGCTCCCCCAGAGAGGCGTAGGCAGAATCAGGCGGGAGTTCGAGCGAACGTACCTATTATAGAACAAGTTGCTAACGACCCAACCTATAGTCCAGCCAGAGAGGAGGTTAATTTGGGGGCAAGGGCACAAAGGCTAGAAGCCCCAATGATCCAAGGCCCACAAATGGAAATTATGGAACCAGGGGTAAGGGTCGAAAGGCTGGAAGTCCCAGAGTTTCGAGAAGAACAACCTAGAGGGGTTGTCATGGTGGGTCGAAATCAAGATGCTGATGCAGTCGTTCATAAAATTCGAAACGATAACATCTTGGCAGAAAATAATTTAACCGCCATGATAGAGAGAGTCATGGCCCAGAATGGCCTCAACACAAGACTTAGAAGGCCAAATTATGCCTCCCCTATATTAGATTACATAATTCACACTGATTTACCAAGGGGATATAAAGTCCCTAAGTTTACAAAGTTTGTTGGGGATACCAATGAGTCAACAGTCGAACATATAGCCAGGTATCTAACCGAAGCGGGAGATATAGCCAATAATGAGGACCTCAGGATCAAATATTTCCCAAGTTCCCTGACTAAGAACGCTTTCACATGGTTCACCACTTTGCCTCTTGGGTCCATTGATACTTGGGCTCTTTTGGAGAGATTATTCCATGAACAGTTCTACATGGGACAGTCAAAAATAAGTTTGAAAGAATTAGCCAGTGTCAAGAGAAAGTTCACTGAGCCCATAGATGATTATCTGAATAGATTCAGGCTTTTGAAATCCAGATGTTTCACAGTAGTTCTTGAACATGAGTTAGTCGAAATGGCCGCTGGCGGCTTGGATTACTCTATTCGAAAGAAACTAGACACTCAATATTTGAGGGATATGGCTCAATTAGCCGATAGGGATCGACAGGTCGAATGGCTAAAGGCCGAAAAGGCCAGAGTCTTTAAAAATAACAAGAAGGAAAGGATCTCCTATGTTGGAACTGAGGAAGCAGAAGATTATCCTGAATTCGAATTCGAAGAGGTCGAAATCGACCTCGCTGAATTAAAACGGGCACCACCTTACTCCTGCAAATTATTAGTTCCCACAAAAGGGAAAGAAATTGTTGAAAATGAGAAAAGTGACAAATTCCCAAAGAAGGTTTATACCTTCGATGTCACTAAATGTGACGAGATTTTTGATTTACTTGTCAAAGATGGCCAACTCATTGTGCCATCAAATGTCAAAATACCTCCTTTAGATCAAAGATAGAAAAGAGGATTTTGCAAATATCATAGTTTCCTAGGCCACAAAACCTCACAGTGTTTTCTTTTCAGGGACCTAATTCAGAATGCAATTAAAGATGGCAGACTGAAGTTTGCTGATAAAGCAAAAATGAAAGTGGACGAAGACCCTTTGGACGTCGCAGACACCAATTACTCCGAGCCTGCATGCATTGGAGAAATTAACATGGTGGAAGCTGACCAAAGTGACGCTCCAGTGGGAGAGAAAGGTACTGAAAATGAAAGTTGGGTGATAGTCGAAGTCAATAAGGGGGTCACTGAAGACGTCCACAAGCAACCAGAGACTTCGATTGAAGCAGCACCTTTAGCTATTGCAAAAGAAATCCAGGCTACTGAAGGCCAGGAAAACCAAAACCAAGAGTTGACACAGGTCACTGAAGGCCTGAGGCTGGAATTGGAGAAAGTCCAAATCACGAAGCCAACCTCCCCTCAAAAAGAAATATGGGACACTTTAGGGGAACCCAGTGGAAAATTTGATTATTTGGTCAAATATTCTGCCCCAGAGAGTTCAAAGGTCCACATTGAAGATATAAAACCCACAGGATATGGAGATGATGACGCTAAGGGGGAGGATGTTGAGGTAAACATGGTGGATATGGAGAGACCTTGCTCTGAGATGGAGGAGGTAGAGAGATACTTAGAAAAAGAGAAGTATAAAATGGAGGATAATCATGCTGGAGATGCTGGTCTCAAGGATTACCTCATGATGTGCCACAAGGGAGATACAGGAATGATACTATGCCCTAGGTGCAGCATCCTCTGCAATCAGAGAATCACTGCGAACTTCGAGAGGGTACAGAGGGCGCAAAATGGCAACAACTGGCGCCAGGATAACCAATTATTCAGGTGTTATCCTAAGGCTGGAGAAAGTTTGCTGGAATTTGTGTTTCGCTGCTACAAAGGGGCAACCAAATGCTTGATATGCCCAAGGTGTTCTGCTGTGTATGATCAAAGCATGGCCAGAGCCTTCGAAATAGTCCCCTTCGCCCCTTGCTGGAACCATCAAGAAACAGGTCAGATGGGCCCACATTTCGATAACAAATACAAACAACGAAGGCCTGATAGTCCTCATCCCAAGGGTGCTCGAAGAGTGACGTTCAAACTCCCTGCTGAAGTGCCAACAGACAGATGGCTGCAAGTCAGAAATGACAAAGGCAAAGACAAATGGAGAAACACTGAACGAAACGCACGCCACGCTATGACATATAGAAGGCAATTCAACATGGGGAAGAGGGAAGAGGTAAGATTAGAGAACTACAAAGGAAGAATCCCCATGTCAAGATCTCAATGGCGAAGGCAACAGAGGATTCGAAAAGCTGAGAGGGAAGCTGTGGAAAATAAAGGGGCAACTTCAACAAAGAACCAAGGTGAATCTAGCACCAACAAACCCACACCAAAAAATCAAACTGAAGACAAACCCCCAGTTAATAGGAGGCTCTTTTCTGAAGTACAACTAGATGAACCAAAGGAATACACTCCAGGTCCAGAAGAAGACGAAGATATGATAACAGACAACTTTGAATCAGAGGGGGAGTCTTCGTTCAACCTCAATTGCAACGTGGTATTTGTGCTTCCGTGTGAGTTTGGACAAGAAACTGAAATTGATGAATATGAGGAAGAAGATACCATAGACCTGATGAAGCATAGGCCTGTATGCTACTATGTAATGGATAATGGAGCTGTCGAGGAGCAGAATGCGTTCTTCGAGCGTCCAGAACCAGCTATGAAGAACCATCTTAAGCCACTATTTATTCGGGCAAAGTTTGGTGCCCATGGCGTGAATAAGGTTCTAGTGGATGGGGGCGCTGCAGTCAACTTAATACCCCACTTCATGCTGAAAAGGTTAGAAATACGCGAAGGGGACATCAAGCCACACAACATGGTTCTGTCAAATTATGAAGGGAAAGTAGGCAAAACACTGGGGGTGGTTCAAATGGACTTGACAATAGGCTCAAGCTGTAGGCCCACCATGTTCATGGTGATCGAAGCCAAGGCCAACTACAACTTGTTGCTGGGAAGGGAGTGGATCCATGGCGTAGGGGCAGTTCCTTCGTCAATGCACCAGCGATTAGTTCTATGGAGAGAAGATGGGATCGTGGAAAACATTGAAGCAGACCAGAGTTACTTCATGTCAACAGTCAATTTAGTTGACAAGAGGAATTATGACAAACATCTGGCAAAGATTGCTCCTTGTGTCCCAAATGATGAAATCAACGAAACCAGAAACGCCCACTACTATATGACCCTTCGCCATGATGGCCTATACTGGGATAGAAGGATAATCAGTGACGATGAAGGAGTCGAAAGTACTATACAAAGACGGCCAGCAGGCTGGGAATTCGACAGCCTTACTCATGACTGAGTCCTCCTTTTTCGAATGGATTTCGGCCTATATGGCTGAGAACGAATCAAAGGCGGCCTTAGAGGCTGAAATGAATAAACTGGCTGTGAAGATGAACGAAATAAGTGGGGATGGCTCGAAAGGCTCACCTTCTAAAGAACTTGAGATAGATCAAAGGCTAGACGCCATCTATGATAAAGAACCCTTAGGCTTCGAAAGGGACCCCATAGACTCAGGTGCCAAAATGTTGGCGCAGGATCCACTCGAAGAAGTGAACTTAGGGGATGAAAACACGAAAAGAATAACCTACATAAGTGCAAAACTTAGCCCAGGCCTCAAGCAGGAAGTGATCGAAGTCCTCAAGAAAAACAAAGATTGCTTCGCATGGGATTATAACGAAATGCCTGGTTTAAAGAGGGAGTTAGTCGAACACAGACTTCCAATCAAAGATGGCAAGAAGCCCATCAAGCAAACTCCTAGAAGATTCGCACCAGCGGTTCTCACAAAGATTAAAGCTGAGATCGAAAGGTTGCTGCGTTGCAGATTCATCAGAACCACAAGGTATGTCGAATGGTTAGCAAATATTGTACCTGTTATTAAGAAAAATGGTTCTTTGAGAATCTGCATAGATTTTAGGGATTTAAACACTGCAACCCCTAAGGATGAGTACTCCATGCCTGTGGCAGAAATGCTAGTAGACTCTGCTGCAGGATTCGAATACTTGAGTATGTTAGATGGATACTCTGGGTATAATCAGATTTTTATTGCTGAAGAAGATGTTGCCAAGACAGCATTTCGTTGCCCAGGAGCCTTAGGCACCTACGAATGGGTGGTGATGCCTTTTGGTTTAAAAAACGCTGGGGCAACTTATCAAAGGGCAATGAATTCGATTTTCCATGATTTCATTGAAACCTTTATGCAGGTGTATATTGATGATATAGTCATCAAATCTATATCTGCAGAAACCCATTTGCATCATTTGAGCCAATCATTCGAACGAATGAGAAAACATGGCTTAAAGATGAATCCCCTTAAATGTGCATTTTCTATGCAGGATGGAGATTTCCTTGGCTTTGTGGTTCACAAGAAAGGAATTGAGATCAACCAAAACAAAACCAAAGCCATAATGGAGACGAAAGCACCTACGTCAAAAAGGGAGTTACAATCTTTGCTAGGGAAGATTAACTTTCTCAGAAGGTTCATTTCGAATCTGAGTGGAAGAACCCAAGCTTTCTCTCCGTTGCTTCGTTTAAAGCAAGGCCAAGCCTTCGAATGGAACGAAGCCCACCAGGAGGCATTTGACAAGATAAAAAGATACCTCTCTCAGCCTCCTATCTTGTCTCCACCTTCATGGGGAAAGCCCATGAGATTGTACATATCTGCCTCTGAAGTTAGTATAGGTAGTATGTTAGCACAAGAAGATAGCAATGGCATCGAAAGAGCCATATACTATTTAAGTAGAGTATTGAATGATGCAGAGACCAGATATAGCAATTTAGAAAAGCTATGTCTCTGTTTGTACTTCTCTTGTATGAAACTCAAATATTATATAAAGCCTGTTGATGTTTATGTTTCATCTCATTTCGATGTCATTAAACACATGCTTCCGAAACCAATAATGCATAGCAGAGTTGGAAAATGGGCTTTAGCCTTAACAGAATATTCTTTGACTTTCATGCCTTTAAAAGCTGTGAAAGGCCAAGTGATTTCTGATTTCATTGTGGACCATTCATTGGTTGAGCAGACTGTCATGAGTTACGTCGAAATGCAACCATGGAAATTATACTTTGATGGTTCGACCCACAGGAATGGAAGTGGTGTTAGAGTCCTTATAATTTCTCCTGAAGGAATTCCAACAAAATTCAAGTATAAATTAGATGGTCCTCGTTGCTCGAACAACGAAGCTGAGTATGAAGCGCTCATCATTGTACTTGAAGCTTTGTTGGAATTGAGGGCAACTAGAGTCGAAATTAAAGGAGACTCAGAATTAGTGGTCAAGCAAATAACAAAGGAGTATAAATGCATAAAGGAAAACCTGATGATATACTTCGTCATAGTTAACAGGCTACTTAGGAAATTTGAATACATGGATATTCAACATATACCAAGAATAGAAAACCAAGAAGCAAATGACTTAGCACAGTTGGCTTCAGGTTATAAAGTTTCTGCCAGAAACTTTGAGGATTTAGTTGAATTAAGGGGTAGAGTTATGGCTACTAGATTCACACCATCAGATCTAGAGAGTATGAAATTGGGTTATGCTGAGAATCAGGGATTCGAAATATTAGCCATAAACACTTTATCAGATGCAGATTGGCGAAGTCCACTTGTGAGTTATTTAACAAACCCAACTCTGAATGTTGATAGGAAGATAAAATATAGAGCATTGTCATATGTCCTCATGGGAAACGAATTGTTCAAAAAGACCCAAGAAGGCGTATTACTGAAGTGCCTAGGAGAAAGTGAGGCATACTTAGCATTGTCAGAAGTCCACAATGGGGCATGTGGGGCACATCAAGCAGGTCATAAAATGAAATGGCTGTTATTTCGATATGGCATGTATTGGCCCAGCATGCTCAAAGATTGTATAGACTTTGCTAAAGGTTGTGAAGAATGTCAGAAACATGCAGGGATTCAACATGCCCCTGCAAGTGAGTTACATTCAATCATTAAACCATGGCCATTTAGAGGATGGGCATTGGATTTAATATGAGAAATAAATCCTGCTTCGTCTAAAGGACAAAAATATATCTTGGTAGGAATAGATTATTTTACCAAGTGGATCGAAGCAATACCATTAATAGTTGCTGATCAAGAGGCTATTATTGAGTTTATACAGAAACAAATTATCTATAGGTTCGGATTGCCAGAGAGCATAACCACAGACCAAGGCTCTGTGTTTACTGGAAGAAAGATGCAAGAATTTGCTCAAGAAATGGGGTTTAGATTACTAACATCAACGCCATATTATGCTCAAGCAAATGGTCAGGTCGAAGCAGCTAATAAAGTGATAATAGGGTTAATTAAGAAACATATTGGTAAAAAGCCAAGGAACTGGCACAAAACTTTGGACCAAATACTATGGGCCTGTAGAACATCTCCTAAAGAAGCTACTAACACCACGCCTTTCCAACTCACATTTGGTCGTGATGCAGTTCTGCCAGTAGAAATTCATCTACAATCAGTTCGAATTCAAAGACAAAACGAAATTCCAGCTGCATTATATTGGGAGATGATGATGAATGACTTAGTTGAGTTGGACGAAGTTAGATTACATGCATTAGAAATCTTGATGAGACAAAAAGAAATAGTGGCCAGGACATATAACAAAAGGGTGAAAAGAAAAGCATTCACTATTAATGACTTAGTCTGGAAAGTCATATTGCCCATGGACAAGAAAAATAAAACGTTAGGTAAATGGTCACCTCATTGGGAAGGGCCTTTTCGAATAATAAAGGTATTCTCAAACAATGCATATGAAATCGAAGAGCTGATGGATGATAAACGTATCCTAAAGGTTAATGGGAAATATTTAAAGAAATATAAGCCACGCCTGCAGGAGATTCGAATAGTAACAACGTAATCAGAATATCATAAAAATGCCAAAATGGCAATATAGGGTTGCCAAAATGGCGTTGTTCAAATATTACATACAAAAAACCAAATTTTAACCAAAATCAACACTAAGAATTAGAAATAGGAATTATTCTTCAATCTGTTAAAGGTACTTCAAAAAGACTCAAGCCTTTGTTGAGCAAAACGTCTTGCTCCCTCTAAGGTGGCCACTTCTCCTTTGAGTTGTTCTGCAGTTTCCATTTCTGCAAGCCCCTTGTTGAGGAGCTCTTCGACTTGGTTACCAGCAGTATTGGTTTCGTAGGATAATTGTTGTTCTTGAGCCTCTTTAACCTTCAGTTGTAGTTCCTGAATTTTCCTTTCCCAGAGAAGGATGGACTCAGCTCGAGCCTCATAATCAGTTTTTGCTTGCTTTAGATGCATGGCTTAATCCTCAGCTTCTTGAGAGAGTTTTGAAGCATGCTCATAAGCAGCATCCATCGCAGTTAATTTTTCTTGAACCTTTCTGGCAGCAAATTCATCTTGGAGAAGGTACCCAGTCACGTTGTCTAGCAAAGATTGAAGATCGAACAAGATAGTGCTAACTGGCAAGGAGCAGGTAGCAAGGTTGACTTTTGTGAGCAACTCCTTCATAGTGTAGCAAGCTGTGCTATCCTGTTTGAGCACTTCGAATAAATCCACATCAAAAATTGTTCTCCTGATCCTGTTAAGAAGTACAATTCTTTCATCTGTGGGCAACGGATGGCTAGTCGAACCTGTGCCAGCCCTAGTAGGTGGAATATCCCTTTGAGCCAGCTTCGCCTTCATGTACCCAATAGGGTCATTTCGTCTCAGGAGAGCAAGCTCCTCGTCAGTCATTCGGGACAGAGATGGTTGAGGGAGTTCCACACGCATGAGAGTCACTTCCGTTTCGACTTCCATGGGTTTATTGGTCGCGTCACCGTCACCTTCATTCGTTTCATGCTCGTCGTCTTCTTCATTATCATCCAAATCCACCACTTCGATATTTTCGTTCTCGCTGCTATTTGCATCTAACTCAATCCCAGCAGTCGAACCATCGTTGGCATCTTCCTCCTCAGACCCTTCTTCTGCAGATTCTTCGTTTCTTTCATCAGAATCAGCTTTCTCTCCTTCAGCGTGAGTGTCCTTTGGATCCTCTTGAAGGGTTTCAAGAGGGGACTTTTGAAGAGAAGTTCGTTGTAAAGTCTCTGCAGATTCATGAAGCGTTGCTTCATTTGTTTCTTTTAGAGGAGGAGAAGTACTCTGATCATCTTGCTGCTCAAAAGCCCCAGCCAGAATCGCCATATTGGAGGAACCTTTGTTCTGTACAAGATTGCTGGAATCCCCTTGAGGAGAAGAGTTGATCGGAGCAGCAATTTTTGATGGTGAAGTCGAAGTGGTAAGAGGTGGATTCAAAATGTCCTGCAGAGGCAAGAGAATATTAAAAGCATGCACCAAGGTACTGAATAATTATTTTGTCAAAGATTTAAAGTTCAATTTACCTGTGGACTCTTAGAAGAGAGGTTGCTAGCTATGCGTTCCAACATTACGTTGGAGGTCGAAGATGGAATTTTGGATTTAGGTGAGGGAGCAGCATCCCTGGAATCGAGTCCAGAGACACTAGTTGGTACAACACTTTTGGAAATTTCCTTCTTCTGCTTCTTCTTCGAAGCAGCTGATAAATTCCCTCCAGCCTTGGGGTCTTCCCCAGTGGTGTTTGTTTTTCGCTTCTTTGGAGTGGTTGGCGGAAGTTTATTGGTATGAAAAGATTTAAACAATAAGTTAGATGCAAATCATGAAACATTAGTGTATTCGAAACATCAAGGCTAAGTGATTACCTGTGGAGTTGGAGCACTGGTTATTACTGGTGTTGTTGTTGTTGTTGCAGCAATTGTTGTTGGTTCGGATAGAGTCACATTGTCAATGGTTTCGACAGAGGCTTGAGAGGCGCTCCCTTCTTTTGACTTTGAAGCAGCAGTCTTTATCCTGATGGCTGAAAATCGAAACAATTAAGGCAAAAGTTAAAAATATAGAAAATGAGAAACGTTTGGGATTTTCCCAAGCATTCGCACCTGTGCCTTGATCATATTTAATCGACATGGTAGAAAGGTCATAGCGAAGATGTCCTGGGAAATCGTGGAGCCAATGTCGAGCCCATGTCACAGTCTCAGATGGCTTTGGTTTCTTTTGAAGATATTTGAACATTTCTTTGCAAGTGAACCACCAAGGGTATGGAGGAAACCAAGCCAGAGCCAGTTGTGAGGTAGGTAATCTAGGAAATTTAGGTGGATGCATTTCGAATGCCAACCTATACCTATCCTCAGGTGACAACCCTGAAGGAAGTTTTAACTTAGAAACTTTTTCTTTGAATTTTTCCTTCAAGGTCTCAGCCGCTTGATGCACAGTGGATTCCAAGTGTGTGGGATCATAAGTAGTTTCGAAATAATTTTGAAAAGCCTTAATCTCTTTGGCATGAGTGAACATACCTTTCTTGGATGGTACCTGCACATCGAATGCATCAGTTAGTTTCTGCTGAATAGTAAGAGTATCGAACATATAAGTCTGATAGAACTTTGTCCACCATTCCAGAGACCCCTTTGCTATAAGGTGTGTAGGTTCGAAAGTTATTAGTTTAAAATGGGCCAAGCCTTGGTATTGTTCCTGCTGTAGTTTGGCTTCTCTTGCCTTGAAGGTTCGCCCAGAGGTGATGGCATTTTCCGTTTGGAATAGGGGTTCAGGAATTAGTTGGCACAAGCCAAATTGTCTCGAAACGAAGTTGGGTTGATAAGAAAAAAGGAAAATTTGATTCTTAGCAGGAGTAATTCATGAAGAGATTAGTATGGGTAGCAAAAAGGCTCTCCATACATCTTGAATTTCTTTGCTTTTGACAGCTTCTGAGAGAGCCATGGTGAACCATGAGGGTCCATGAGCCCTTGAAGCAAAAGGCGCCATGGTCTCTTCGAATTTATGCCTCTTGGATAATATCATGATATATTTTGAGAAGAGAACTTTGAAGTCATCCTTATCATCGTTTGGGGTAAGTCTTCGCAGCCCAGTGCCTTCGATGATTCTATCCGCTATTTCTGGGTCTTGTTCAGTAATAGTATTGGAAGTTGATAGTGAAGGTTCGAACATGGCATTTAGCCATAACTGGAGTAACCAGAAAGGGCCAGCTAGCAGGATGTTCTTGGAGGTGTGAGATTTCAGACTCGAAACAGCTGACCTTAGACTTTCGTAAAGATCAACTAATAGCAGTTCGCTTAAACACACCCTCTGATTCTCATGCAAATCTCTAGCTAGAGGAATAAACCTACTGGCTACCTGTAGGGATCTGCTGCAAAAGACATACCTTGACAACCATAAGGTAAGGAAAGCAATGTGTTCCACATCCGACACACTGTCTCCTTCAGTGTGATAGTGGCTGATAAACTTTGAAAAGCTAGCTAGCTTGACTTCGAAGTCAATAATACTCGAATGCTCTTCATTGTCGGGAATATAGGTTTCTCCTATTGGTGATAACCCAGTAATGGCTGTTATGTCAAAAAAGGTGGGTGTAATCATTCCACCAGGGAGATGGAAAGTATTGTAAGTACTGTCCCAGAAATATAGGGACGCGAATAACAATGGGTGGCTATAAGTAAAACCTGGTTTCGATAGTTTAATTAAGTTGTAAATGCCTAACTCTTCCCATTGCTGGGATTTCTTAGCTTCTACCTTATTAAACCAGTTGTGATAAGCTGTGTCAGAGGTGGGGCAAGATCAAAATGGTTTGAAGTTACTCTTTACATTATCTAGCACAAAAGGGTCCTTAGGGGGAACGATTGGACTTTCCATGGTGGTTGAATCAGAAGACTCTATTGTCTTAGGGGCATCCATTTTATTAAACAGAGGTTTGAAATTATAACAAACAGGGAAAATTTTTCTGGTGTCTTTTAAGATTTCAAAGACTGTAAGAGGGCTCATTAAAGCTAACCTCTTGCCAGCGGCGTTAGTAGGAATTAGTACCTGGGATGCATAAAGCATTTGTTTCTCTTTTGAGATCATATGGGGAACAAGAACAGATTGACCTTGGTAGGTGCCAACCTTGCTTTCCATTGTGGTTCCTGTGGTCTTTCCTTTCTTTTTGGAAGCCTTTTTCAGTTGAGATGAAGTTGAAGAAGACATTGTTGGAAGAATGTTGGAAGTTTAGGGTTTCAGTGAGAAAAGAGGAAGAAAAGATTCAGAATGTGGGAAGAAAAGAAAAGACTAAGTTAATGGGTTTTTATAGTGTGGAAGTTTAAGCATCCACTGAGTAATATTGTGATACGTGGTAGTCGTGGGTTGGTTTGATGAGGAGGTGGCGTAAAGTCAATATTGGTAATAGGCGTGATTAAAGATAATCATTGTTTTGTAACTGCACCATGCTGTGAAATGGTTCAAGGCGGTTAAGGAATCTGAAAAGCGTTGTGATTGACGTGACTGGAGTCATATGCAATAAATGTTACGATGATTCGAAGGTCGTATCAAAATCTTGTGTATATGTTTAAAATAAGTATTTCTCAAAGGAATCCAAATACATATTTTAAAGGGGCATTTTGTTGGCTGAAGATTTTGATGATATTATTAGAAGCGAAGCGAATTGGACGTTTCGATTGGAATAAAGCAAGATGTCATGTTTCGAAATGGTAGAAGCAGTGCTTCGAATGGGCATATCAAAACTTGGAGCTTCGAGTGACAGTTATGAGAATATATTCAAAGAAGTCTCGAAATGTTAACAAGGCTGTGTCCAAGAAATGCGTTCGAAGCAAAGAAGTGCCAAAACATTTGAAATTCAAATGCAAGCGGGATGTTCGAAATTTGAAATATATGCGCTGGAGCATTCGAAGACGCGTGGAAGCAAGAGAGAGGCATTGCTCTGCATGTTCTGAACGTGGCATAATCTTATAGCAAGACCGTTATGGTCGAAGTAGTATAAATAGAAGTCTTAGCATTAGGATTTCGTGTGTCATATCTATTATACAAAAAACTTAGTAAATATTCAAAATACCACATGGCTAGGGAAACGAATGCACGAGCAATGTACGTATGATAACACCAAGTGTTTATGATTTAATAAAAACTCTTTATCATTTCCAGTATTTTCCTTTATCTTCATGTCAATACTATTCAAAAGTTTTTGCACTAAAATGTTTTCATTCGAAGTCTTTTTACTGATGCCTTACATTTAAATGCTTTCTTTCCATTTCAAATACTTTACATTTCAGAAACTGTTGTACATTTCATGCCTTTATCTTCAAGCTTTTATCATTCGAACACCTTTTTTCACTTAAAGTCATTTTACTGTTTTCTTGCATTTAAACGCTTTCTTCATATTTCGAATCTTTTACATTCCAGAGAATTTTACTGTTTTCTTGCATTTAAACGCTTTCTTCATATTTCGAATCATTTACATTCCAGAGAATCTTTTACATTACATGTTTTTATGCTTCGAAGTCATTTACTTGTCTTTTATGCAGTTTTACATGTCTTTACAATTGAACTTTATTCATGCAATTTAGTTTCGCGCACATTTACTTGATCATGCCTTTAAATCTTTAATAGAGTAATCGAAGTAAGTTAAACACCTACACAACATTCTAAATACCAACCATGAATACCAGTTCTATAATGAGAGTTATCCTAATGACCAATACATCCTAGGATCAATCTAGTCGATCCTGCGAGTTACCAGAGAGATTGAATAACAGTCAGTAAGATTATTCGATAGTTTGGAGGACTAGCGGTTGTTTACCAGAAATCACTGTAAACAATATGGTGAGTCATCTGAATTCTTTTAAGTATGTCTAGGTGGATAGTGAATTCGTCGACACTCCTTTCCAGACCTTTGAAGTCGATTCTCAGACAACCTCGGTTGATAAAGCTACGTCTGTTGTTCCTAAGACTCCATAAAAAATGGCTTCCCTGAAAGACAATAGGATTGTGGTTGAAGAAGGTGGTTGCACTATTTGTGGACAGCTTCTCGATATTCTTTACAAGTTAGATAAATTTGGTTTGGGTTTCACTTCTCAAGCTCAGAGTAATGTTCGTCGTGTTCGTGCCAGTTCTAGGAGACCATCATTCTGCATCAATAGTAATGGAGTTCACAATAATCATGTTTGTGATGGTTTTGTCGAGTTGGTGTCACACATGTTTGTCACGTGTGATTTAGCTAGCACCAATTGGTATAAGATTTTTACTTGGTTGAGTTAGTATTTGGTCCTTCCCAAGGACCCTAATATCCTCTTCGAGACTTTTCTTTCCTGGGAGGTAAGGCGAGATCTAGGGGGTATTGCTGCTAAACTAACATTTTTTTGTAGGGTGGACCAAACTTTTAGGCTCATTCCTCAAATAATGTGCGTCCGCCCCATATTATTTTTTTTCTTCTAAAATCCTTTCAAAGACATAGTAGCTCGTGTGACTTAGTCCTCATGCCATATCTAATACTATCATTGTTGAAGGTAATGATAATTCGATTTCACCTTTTTTCCTTCAAGGAGTTCAGAGATTCTATCTTCTTTATGCAATCTAATGAGTAGCACAACCAGATGATGAAGTGAGTGGTGATAAGTAATTTTCAATTTTTTTTATATAAATAATTGATTTTAAATTAAATGATTTTATGAAAATAGATAAAATCATAAATTTAAACAGTAGAAATATAAAAAAAAAATATAGTTTGAGAGATATATTTCTCAAACTTACATAATTGAGTAGCTATAATATTTGAATTTAGACTAATCAAAGTCACTTTATTCTAGTTAATGTTCAGTTGTTCTGTCCTATTCTCAAAAAAAATGCGTGAAGCTTTATATTTTTAACCACTCTACATTAAATTGATTATTTTAAGATTAGCAAAGAAGATTAGACTCCAAATGGCAGTTTAGAATTGGGTGAATCATATCAGAATATATACGCATATATTTTTTTAACAATCATGTTAAAAACCATATCATAAACATTAAAATGTTTATTATCATAAACACTAAAATATTTTTTTATAAATTTGATTACTTTTAAAACTAAAACATAGAAGATCAACTACAAACTACAGATTAAACAGATAAAGGGAAAGAATACGTGGTAGCATACTTGAAGGAAATAACACCTCCATTAGAAATAGGGTTTCCACCATTAACTAAACAATCATTATTGTTGAGACGTTTGAAGATGTTTGGATCGATAAGTGTCGCAGAACTGAACATGCCACATGCAACATGAACATTAGAGATGACACAACCAATGACCCGTGTATTTACAATCTCAACTGTGTATGTTGGAATACCACTTGGAAGTGGAGCAGTTGGAGATTGATTTATTTGGATATCAGACTTATCGCACTTTTCATCAAGATGTGAAAAAACACCCACAGCATAAGAGGACAAAAAAGTAAAAATAAAAAACATCAATTAATTATTCATTTATTATATTTTAAATTAATTAATTTATTTATTTATGGTTATGATAATATTATTTATATTTTTGGAACTTTTGTCATTAATGCGTAAAAATAAAAACTTTACTTTTGTTATATATTCAAATGAAAGATTCAAATAGGGAACAAGTTAATAATTTTTAACTTTTTTACTATAAATATTTTAAGTAACAATGTTTTATTTTAAAAAAAAGCTATAAACTAAGTTTTTTAATTTATTTCATCATTTTGTTGATGAATTGTACACAAGATAAATTTTGTATTAGTCCGTTAGTAAAGACATAGTTATTCACATGTTAATCGGTATCAATTAATTGATAATTATATAATTATTATCAATTTAAAAATAAAATAAAATATTTGCTCTAATGTATAAAAATTATAATTTGACTAGTTTAACTTGTATGGATGAATTTTTTCCCATTATCGTAGAACTTAATCCAAATATTAAATTAATGACAATGATTAGTATAAACGATTATAAAAAATACACTTCTTTTAGGGGATATATTCAATAACTAAAATATTAGTTTAACTAAATAACAAATATTCAAAAACAAATGATAAGACAAGACAATGTGACACATATGAAAACGACAAAATATATTCACCTTGTTCCTATATTTAATCAATTCATATACAAATAAAATTAATAAAATTATTATATCAACCATATTAAAAAATAACTTCAACAAATAATTTTACATTTTTAATAGATATTATACAACTTTACAATGTAAATAATTTATTATGACATGAAAATTTTCATGATATAAATTGTTATATAAAATGTGAATATAAAAAATATTATCAAATTTTTTTATATTTATATAAAATTATGAACTAATATAAATATAATATAAAAAAAAGAGAAACAATATTAACAAATATTTCACCGATAAAAAAAAAAACATGTCTAGGTAATCTGATTATTTAATTTAGTTGACAATCGTGCAAAATCATATAAAAATGACATTTTACTTTTTCCTCTTTAAAAATCTTAACTAAATATTTGATTAAAAAATACTTATAAACTTAATGAAAATTCACCTGTTTTAAAATTCATTATTATTACATTAATGGAGATCAAGCCAACCAAAAAACTGAAGATCACAACAATCATGTTAGAAATCATTTTTCTTAATATACTCAAATTATAATCAACTTTAAGTTGTGACAAAAGAAATAAAATAACTATTTACTTGTATACAAGATATATTTAAGAATATCAATAAGCATTAATTTTGAATTTTAATCATATAAAAGGAAATATGGTGCAATATTAAATTTGTATTGTATTTTTATCAATTTTTTATTGTTAAGAATAAATTTCGAACAAAATTAATTGTTATCATAAACCAAAATAGATATCAATACAATGTGTAATTACTATGTTATCATATAAAATGATGTAATCTTAATATCCAAAAATAAATAATGAAATAATAATGACTTATATCAAAGAGCATATTATAAGCAGAGATTTGAGGGGAATTCGATATATATATATATATATATATATATATATATATATATATATATATATATATATATATATATATATATATATATATATATATATATATATATATATATATATATATATATATATATATATATATATATATATATATATATATATATATATATATATATATATATATATATATATATATATATATATATATAGGGGACATATCAAGTGAGAAAGGGGTCCCTTATATGAGAGTGAGAGGAGTAATTATAAGCCATTGGATCAAAATTTATGACTAAGATTAGGAGAGAGAAGAAAGAGTAAAAAAAAGTTAACGTAATAAATGAGGAGAGAGAAGTAAGATTTAGAAGAAAAAAAATAACTTCATCAATGAATCTCAACCATCCAATGTAATCTAAAGGCTAAAAAGAAACCCTCTCACTCTCACATAAGAAAGACTTTCTCATGAGATATGGCCCCTATATATATATATATATATATATATATATATATATATATATATATATATATATATATATATATATATATATATATATATATATATATATATATATATAAAGCTTTTTTAAATAACATAGATAAATAGAAAAACCCTAATAAAAATTAAATTTTTGAATATGTTTTTATGTCATGTTAGATTTTTAAAAATGTTAGATCAGACCTAAAAAGAGAGTCTATAATAGGTTGTAGATTAGACTCAATCCTTTTAAATTTATCGTAGATCAGACTCTACCCTTTTAAAGTTTTACCTAACTTATTTTTATCCTTAATCTTATACATACATATTCTACTTGCTCTAAACTATTTTTAATATATAAAACAAGTATAATAAACAATACTATTTTTCCATTTGAATCATCCTTTGTGAAAAATTTTATGTTCCTTTTTTTATATTTTATTATTATTATTATTATTATTATTATTATTATTATTATTATTATTATTATTATTAATATTATTATTATTATTATTATATATTATTATTATTATTATTATTATTATTATTATTATTATTATTATTATTATTATTATTATTATTATTATTATTATTATTATTATTATTATTATTATTATTATTATTATTATTATTATTATTATTATTATTATTATTATTATTTGATAATGTAGAGGGTTAAAAAGGCCATAAACACAACAAACTACAAACAAAAAATACAAGGATTAGTTTCTTCTAACAAATCAATGAAGAATAAAAGAAAAGTTTCTATAAGACAACTAACATACAATCTTGTTTATGTATTATAATGGAGATTAAGAGTGTGCTTGATTTGAAGTAGATGGAGAAGATGGGAGGTGAGGGGATAAAATGTGTTTGATTCAATTTTTAGGAGGGGAAGGGAGTAAAATATCTCAAAATCACATTTTTTAGGTCCCCAAATCGGAGGGATTTAGAGGAGAGGGGAGAGAAAATAAATTTTTATATTTAATAAATTAACATATTTATTAAAATATCCTCAATTTTATTTTAGTACTTTAAATTATTATTTTCTTTCATGTTTCTGCTTCTTTTTTGTGTGATTTTTCTCTATTGTTTTCATCAACTTATTATAATTATTCTTCACCTTCAAATAATTTTTTTTATTTAATATAAATTATAATCACTGTAATTATTTTTATTTTTTATCATTTTTATTTTTATGTATATTTATATTAGTTTTTTTTTTCAAATTTTGTTATGTATTCTATTATATTTTTTCTATAAAACTTTAAATCATTCATTTTTGTAATTATATTGTAATATCTATAATATTTAATAGTAATCATTTAATTTATATACTAAAAATTGTTATCAACATATAGTTTATTTTGTGTCAAGAGTTATAATACAAATTATGTGTATTTGATTTTTTTTTAATATTATGTAGTAAGTTGTGACTTTTTAATCCCTCAATGTTACACATTTTATTTTGAAAAAAATATGCATGAATTTTTTACCTTTGAATGTTATATCTCTAATATAAAATTATAAGGATAAAAATGTAAATTATTAATAAAATCTCTCCCCAACCCTCGTGAACCAAACATGTTTTTAATCAAAATCTCTCACTTCCCCTCCTTTCCCTTCATTTGAATCAAACATATATATAATTAAAAAAAATCTATCCCCTCCCCTCCACTTCCATTCCCTCCATTAAAATCATTCTCCTTTCCTCCCCCTCATTTAAATCAAACGAATCCTAAGATTAGCTAATGCATCAATACTCATATTAGTTTTCCTAAAGATAGGCTTCACTCTAACCTCTCAATCTTTATTGAGCAACAACCTCACATTATTTAGGGAGACCTTGCCTAATTTTATGATAGAAGTGTTCTTGTTGATCACATGATACACCATCTTATTGTCTATTTGAAGAATAATTTTCATCTATCCTCGATCATACGCCAATTGGAGACCAAGATAGATTGCTTTTAATTGTGCATCAACAACTTAAGTCAGTCGCATGTTTTGAGAAAATCTGCCATACCACTGACACTGAGGATTCTCCCAAATGCATGCAAGTTCCTTTTTACTACTTCATCATTGTTAATAGCTAATCAGTGATCATGACGAGGGATTCAGCTGATGAGCTTTGTACCCCTAAAATGAACATTATGTCTAAGAGTTGTATTGTCTTTGTAGATTATTGTTCTTCCTATTTTATTCAAAAAACATAGCATTACGATGTATTCATCATTATCTTGGCCACGTTATCATCAATAGGGGTCGCTTCTATCTCGACCACCTCATCAGCCACCTCATTTGCAACAGGTACCGCATCTGTCTGACCACCTCAGTCGGGTCGATAATAGTCTGACCTTACACCTCCTAAGCATGAATAACCTCAATATCATCTATAGACTGCTTGTCTAATCTAATCTCTCGACATCGGTTTCTATGGGGTGGGATGAACTACACCCGCTCAACCATATATTTTTGATGAGAACCATTTTGAATTACTCGTTCAACCTGTAGTTGGAAAGACTCTGCCTCAGCTGTCCTATCCTGGACTGTCGCTCTATCTGTGGTCTTGTATGCAATGGTATCATTCTTTCCCCTGGTCTTCACTGCAAAATGAAAAAACGCATAAAACCAGTGAACTATCACAAATTTAGAAATTTCCTATGTATCACCAGAAATTTTGAAATTTTCGATATAATTTTCAAAATTAACTACCGTAAATCCTACAATTTACGGTAAAATTCCATTTTTTGAACTATTAGAAATTATGAAATTTCTGATACCAGGCTATAAATAAATACCGAAAGTTCTAGAATTCCCGATATAAATGAATGCAAAAATACCGGAATTTCTGAAATTCTCTGTAAAAATGTAAATGATTGTACTAGAAATTTTTAAATTCATGGTAAAAAACTTACTTTTTAGAAAATATCCGACATAAATGTGAAAATTTCAATATCGTCCCGAGATTTTCCAAATTTGCGCAACGTATGAGTGGATTTTAATATAATTATTTTATTGAATCTATAGGTGTGTCACATATAAATGGAGTATGGCAAGTTAATTCCTCGCCTACAAAATAAATAAATAAAATCATACAAATTGTAAGAGTGCAAATATATTTGTTAGGGGTGCATAAGACTCAAATGGTGGTGATATTGAGCTTATTTTTCATGTTTTGTCCATCAAATAATAAAACATTATTGACAAAAACAAAACAACATAGAAAGAAGAAAACAACATGTGTATGGCTACACAATTGAAGTGATGATGTTTTGTGGCAATTTCTTATGCTTGAAAAACATTTCATGATATAAATTGTTGTATATAATGTAAATACAAAAAATATTATCAAAAATTTTTATATCTATATAAAATTATGAAGTAATATAAATATAATATAAAAAAATAAGAGAAACAATGTTAACAAATATTTTACTGGCAAAAATAAAAAATATGTCTCGTTAATCTAATTATTTAGTTTAGTTGATAACCGTGCAAAATCATATAAAGATGACATTTTACTATTTCATCTTTAAAAATATTAACTAAATATTTGATTAAAAAAACATAAAAACTTAATGAAAACTGATCTGGACTGGGCCAACGCTTGCCTCACCGTTGAGGAGGCCCAATTCAACAGTCTTGCATAAGACTCAAAGACAAGCAACCCAAGTTGGGGATCATTGGGAAACTCCCCACGTGTCCGTTGGGGAACATGACTCACGTGTTCGTATCATTGTCATCATAACTTCCCTCTGAGAATCACGGGTCTAACATCTGTTCTCTCAGAACAATTGACAAGGGGGGATGCCACGTGTTGAACTTCATACACACGCAAGCTCTGGCAGTCTTCATTGTTAGGCTTCATCGTGGCCCAACATTGGGGACCTTGGCCCAATGCTAAGGGCTATAAATACTCTCTCACTTGAGAGGGTCAGGTATTGATTCTTTAACTCACATGCTCACCACAAGATTTGAAAATATGAGAATGAAGGATGATGAAAGCATTAATGACTTCCATATGAACATCCTTGAGATTGCTAATGTTGTCAGTGCTTTAGGAGAAAAAATTCCAGAAGACAAATTGGTGAGAAGGATTCTTAGGTCTCTTCCCAAGAGATTTGATATGAAAGTGACTTCCATAGAAGAAGCACAAGACGTTGACAAGATGAAAGTGCATGAACTTGTTGGATCACTTCAGACATTTGAATTAAGCATCAATGAAAGATCTGAAAAGAATAACAAAAGCATAACTTTTGTAACAAATACTGAAGATGAAGAGGAGGACTATGATCTGGATACAAATGAAGGAATATCTAATGCCTTAGTTATGCTTAGAAGACAGTTTAATAAAGTGATAAAAAGGATGGATAGGAATCTAAGATCAAATGTTAAGAAAATCTCATCTGACATCCTTAAGTCAAATGAGTTTGGAAGAAAAGGGGCTGAAGAAAAATCCACTCAAGGGAAGGAAATACAGTGTCATGGATGTGAAGGTTTTGTTCACATTAGAGCTGAATGTCCTAGATATCTTAAGAAACAAAAGAAGAATCTATCTGTTACTTGGTCTTAAGAGGATTCTGATCTTGAAGAGGAATCTGCAAAGTATGTTAAAGCATTAAAAGACAAATATGTGTCAGATGTAGATTCTAGTGATGGTGAACTAACCTTTTATGAGCTAGCTACCTCGTACAAAGAACTGTGTATCAGAAGTGCATAAGTTTTCCTAGAAGGGGAGAAACGGAACGCACTCATAACCCAGTTGAAGGCAAAAAGGAAAGAGCATTTAAAAACTATTTCTAATCTGGAAAGTGAAGTGACTTCTCTGAATTTAAATCTTAATATAGTGGTTAAATATCTCAAGATGCTGAATAATGGGTCTGACACACTAGATGAAATTCTTCAAGTGGGGAGAGTGACAAGAGACAATAGTGGTCTAGGATTTAATGAGAAAAAGCAACCTGTTTCATAAGAACCTTAATCAAATTCCACTCATGCCAAGTCTAAACCAAAGATGTCGAATCAAATGTCTGAACATTATGGCAAGAAAAGACATCATGGGAAACATCATGGTAAGAAAAAATTTACTCACACCAGAAAAAAATCCCAGCCCTGGAGGTGTCATCACTGTGGAAGGTTTGGTCATATAAGACCTTTTTATTTCAAGTTGGATGGGTATCTTAAATCTACTCCTCTTCCCAAGACTGATCAGATATCTCAACATAGCAAAAAGAAGAAACAGTGGGTTCCCAAGTCTAATGTTGCTAGTTTCATAGCTCATACCTCTCTCAGATTATCAACCAAAGATGACTGGTACTTTGACAGTGGTTGTTCTAGACACATGACAGGTGTCAAGAATCTATTGGTAGATATCAAATCTCATTCTACCAGTTATGTGACTTTTGGTGATGGAGCCAAAGGTGAAATCAAAGGAGTTGGAAATCTAGAATGTTCAGGAGTCCCAAAACTTGACAATGTGTTACTTGTTAAAGGGTTAACAACTAAACTAATAAGTATAAGCCAACTATGTGATCAAGGATTCAAAGTTAACTTCACCAAGGCAGAATGTCTCGTTTGCAAGGAGAAGAATGAAGTTATTATGAAAGGAATCAGATCTAAAGACAACTTTTATTTTTATGGGTTCCCCAAGAGTTGAGCCTCTCCTCAACATGTGCTTTAGCCAAAGAAAATGAAGTTAAACCGCGACATCAAAAACTGGGACACTTGCATTTGAAAGGAATGAAAAGAATCATATCTATTGAAGCCGTGAGAGGAATTCCTAAGCTCAAGATAGAAGAAGGGAGAGTATGTGGTGAATTCAAGATTGGAAAGTAAACTAAGATTTCACATTAGAAGATCCACCATCTCACTACATCAAAAGTTTTGGAACTTCTTCACATGGACTTGATGGGACCTATGCAGGTTAAAAGTCTTGGTGGAAAGAAGTATGGCTATGTTATTGTAGATGACTTCTCTACGTACACATGGATATGTTTTATTAGATAAAATTCATAAACTTTTGAAGTGTTTAAAGATCTCTGTCAAAAACTTCAAAGGGAAAAAGATAGTCATGTCATCAGAATCAGAAGTGATCATGGAAAGGAATTTGAGAACAATAATTTTGCTGAATTTTTCTCTTCTGAAGGAATCAGTCATGAATTTTCCTCTCCTATTACTCCTCAGTAAAATGGGATTGTGGAACACAAAAACAAAACCCTTCAAGAATCTGCCTGAGCTATGATTCATGATAAGAAGTTACCCTACCACTTTTGGGCTGAAGCTATGAATACTGCGTGCTATATCCATAACAAAGTCACTCTAAGGAAAGGCACCTCAGCTACATTGTATGAAATATGGAAGGGAAGAAAACATACTATCAAATACTTTCATGTTTTTGGAAGTAAATGTTATATCTTAGCAGACCGTGAACAGAGAAGGAAGATGGATGCCAAGAGTGGTGAAGGAATATTCCTGGGTTACTCTACAAATAACATAGCTTACAAAGTCTTTACGTCCAGAACCAAGATTATGATGGAATCCATAAATGTTATTATTGATGATAGAGGATGGAATGATGAAGAAGATGTCTTAGAAGATGTTGGAACATCTTTGTCTGATATTCCAATAGGATCTAATGAAAGAATTATTGATTCTAATCCACCTCAAGAATATCCTGAACACAATCATCTTAATAAAGGGCCTTCAATTAGAACTCAGAGAGATCATCCTAATGAGCTTATCATATGAGATCTAAATAAAGGAGTTACTACTAGATTAAGAGAAGGGATATCAAACTCTTGTTTTGTTTCAAAAATTGAGCCTAAGAATGTCAAAGAAGCCTTAACTAATGAATTCTAGATTAATGTTATGCAAGAAGAGCTAGAACAATTTAGTAGAAATAAAGTTTGGGATCTGGTTCCATGGGCTGAAGGGACAAATGTGATTGGCACTAAATGGGTGTACAAGAATAAATTTGATGAAAATGGGGGTGGTTACTAGAAATAAGGCAAGGTTAGTTTCCCAAGGATAAACTCAATTTTAAGGAGTTGATTTTGATGAAACCTTTTCTCATGTGGCTAGACTTGAATCAATCAGACTACTCTTGGGAGTTGCTTGCATTATGAAGTTTAAATTGTTTCAAATGGATGTAAAGAGTGCCTTCTTAAATGGCTATCTGAATGAGGAAGTCTATGTAGAACAAACTAAATGATTTGTTGATCGAAGCCTTCCTAACCATGTGTACAAACTGAAGAAAGCTCTGTATGGATTAAAGCAGGCTCCAAGAGCTTGGTATGAGAGATTGATAGGATTTCTTGGTGAGAATGGATATAGGAAATGTGGCATAGACAAAACTCTTTTTGTCAAGGAAGAAGAAGGGAAGATCATGATTGCACAAATTTATGTTGATGATATTGTGTTTGGTGGGATGTCAAATGAGATGGTTCAACATTTTGTCAGGCAAATGCAGTCAGAATTTGAGATGAGCCTTGTTGGTGAATTAACCTACTTTCTTGGTCTACAAGTTAAACAAATGGAATATTCCATATTCTTATCTCAGAGCAAGTATGCAAAGAATATAGTAAAGAAATTTGGGATGGAAAATGCCAGTCACAAAAGAACACCTGCTCCCACACATCTGAAGTCGTCTAAAGATGAAAAAGGAGTAAGTGTGGATCAAAGTATTTATAGAAGCATGATAGGCAGTCTTCTATACCTCACAGCTAGCAGACCTGACATTGCCTTTGCTGTAGGGGTGTGTGCTAGATATCAAGCTGATCCTAAAGTTAGCCATGCCAACTATGTGAAGATAATTCTTAAATATGTGAATGGGACAAGTGACTATGGTATGCTATATTCCCATGGATCTAGCTCTACCTTAATTGGTTATTGTGATGCTGATTGGGCAGGAAGTGTTGATGATAGAAAAAGTATATCAGGAGGATGTTTCTTTCTGGGAAATAATCTTATATCTTGGTTTAGTAAGAAGCAAAATTGCGTGTATCTGTCCACTGCTGAAGCTGAGTATATTGCTTCAGGAAGCAATTGATCTCAGTTGGTTTGGATGAAACAAATGTTAACAGAATATAATGTTAAACAAGATGTCATGACATTATTTTGTGACAATCCAAGTGCCATAAATATATCAAAAAATCCTATTCAACACAGCAAGACCAAACATATTTATATTCGTCATCACTTCATAAGAGAGCTTGTTGAAGAAAAGATTGTTGCCTTAGAGCATGTAGCCACTGAATTACAATTGGCTGACATTTTCACTAAGGCTTTGGATGCAAACCAGATTGAAAACTTAAGAGAAAAACTAGGGATTTGCATATATGAGGCTTTGTAGAAATTAAGGGTGTGTGGGAATATCATTAAAGTGATATTATATTATTTTTGTTTCCAACAAATCAAATTTCGAAAGCAATCATTTCAAGACTGTCTCAAAGTTTTTCCCACATGCTACAAAATCACTTCCTTCTATTTTCACAAACTATTCATTTTCCTTTACAAAAAAAGAACCCTTGTCATTCTTCATCTCTTTGCTCAAAAATATTCAAAGATGTCTCAACATCATGCATCGTCTCCCTCAAAATCGGTCGAACATCCTGAGGATCTCTCCCTTGACAGAGTACTTGCGTTACTCCTCTAACAACAATTCCACCTCTTAAGAAGAAGGTCAAGAAACCCAGATCGTCACTTGTAAAGAAATCCAAAGACGACGTTGACACTTCTAAAGGTAATGCTTCTACTTCTACTGGTGATAGGACAGAAGAAGACATTGTTAATGTTGATAAAAGTATTAGAAGGCTGGTAGATAGGGTGTTAAATAAAGGTTTTTATGTGCCTGGAATTTCAACTCCTCTTGCCCGAATGCCTGCTCCGGCTGACAAAGGAAATGATCCTAAAAATAATGTTGAATCATCCACCTTCAAGAAAGATGCTGCTGAAAGCAAACTTGGCAAGCTTGCTACCTCTGATCTAGAAGAAGTGGAAGTTGATGTTGAAAAAGTTGTTGAGAAGGAATCTTCTACTAAGGAAGATGCTGCTGGCTCCAAAGTTGAAGAGAATAAAAAAGATGAGAATATGGTTAATGTTGATGAGCTTTCTGACAATGAGCTCATTTCCAATGTGGTGCCTGGAATTGCAAAAAGGCTCAAGACTAAAAAAAGAAAGACTGTGGATGTCATACCATCTTCCAATAGCATCAAGAATAAGACTATGTATGGTCCCCTAAATCCCTAGAGTAAAGTGATTCCTCCCTCGGACAAAATAAAAGCTAGACCTGATAGCTCCACAGATGATGATGCTGTCCAGAACATCTCACCTGTGAAGAGATCCAGAAGCAAGAAGAAAGCTGCATTAGTAGAAGAAGCTGACTCTGATTATGATGTCAAGGAAGATGTCCAGGACATCTATCATGTGAAGAAATCTAGAAGCAATAAGCTTTCTGTTAGGGTGCCTTATGCTCCTCTTGACAACATCTCCTTCCATTCTATTGGAAATGCTGAAAAGTGGAAATATGTATTTCAAAGAAGAATGGCCCTTGAAATAGTGTTGGGAGATGGTGCACTGGAGTGCAAAGAGATTATGGAGCTGATTTCTTCTACTGGATTGATGAAGACTATCACCGGGTTTGCAAAATGTTATGAGACTCTTGTTAAGGAATTTATTGTTAATATTCCTATTGAATGTGCTGATCATAAAAGTAAGGAGTATAGGAAGGTGTTTGTTAGAAATAGGTGTGTAGAATTTTCCCCTACTGTCATCAATAGATTTCTGGATAGGTCTGAAGATGATTATTGTGAGCTGTAAGTAACTTATAATCAAGTGTGCAAAGCCATCACTGCAAACCAAGTGAGTGAGTGGCCCATGAAGAATAAACTTCATGTTAGCAAGATAAGTGTGAAATATGATATGTTGCATAGAATTGGAGCTGCTAACTGGGTTCCTACCAATCATACCTCAACTATTACAATTGGCTTAGGAAAGTTTATCTATGCTGTTGGAAATAAGAAATTTTTGATTATGATGCTTACATTTTTTATCAGACTATTAAGTATGCAGGAACATGTGCTATCAAAATGCATATTGCCTTTCCATCTCTTATTTTTGGAATTATTCTTAATCAACATCCTGGAATTCTGAATGGAAATGATGTAGTTTTCAAGAAGGAGTCTGCTTTGACCCTTCACTTCAAGTTGTTTTCAGGAAAACACGTCCCAAACATTGTTTTGGCATCTGCATCTTCTGAAAACAAGACCTCAACCAAGAATGACATGATTACTGAATTAAGGGAAGCCAGCAAATAACTTGATGATGTGATCAGAGTTAGCTCAGAAAGAAAGCTAATTTTTGAAAAGATGATCAAGGAGCTACAGAAGGACAACAATTTTGATGATATAGGGAGCACTAAAGGAGGAGATTCTGATGATGAAGGAAGTTCTGACTTTGCCAAGTCTACTGGTCCTGAAGACAGTTAGACTATTTGTTGTTTATTTATTTTGACCCCTTTGTTCCTTTTTGGCACTTGTATGTGCTTTAATCTTGGACTCTATGGTCTGTACTTATTTGGAATACTCTATTACTACTATTATCTTAAATGCGTGTTTTATTTGGCATATTATGTCTAAAAAGGGGGAGAGAAACTGACTGACTGGCAACTGACTGAGGGGGAGCTTAATGTTTGTGGGGGAGCCTCATGTCTCTGAAGATGTTCTGACATCTTCCTCTGATAATAGCTAACTTAGTTACTTTTTTCTAATTGCTAACTGAGTTTTGTTTTTGCTTGTGCTGTTGCTCTGATAATGTGCTCAAATAACGTTTTAGCCAAAATTTGCCAAAGGGGGAGTTCGTAAGTGTTTGTTGGCAGCAATTTTGGTAAAACACTGACTTGATAATGTTTTGCTAAATGTCTTGACATTTGAAGCAAACTGGTTTTGAATGATGTCAAAGCCGGTGTCTTGACATCTGCCTCATGATCTGAACGAGATTTAATATTTGTTTCCAATATTCTGTTTCTTGTTTTTATGCACGCCATTAGTTAGGATTTGTGACTCATAGCTTGCGAAAAATATGGAAGAATATTTTTCTATTTGCATTATCCTTATGGATTATATCTTGGCCTGTTCTCATGGAAATATTCAAGGGATTGGAATATTTTTTATCCAGCCCAAGCCCACTGCTGCACCTTTGTAAGGACTTGGATCCTTATTCGTTTGACTGCAACTTCTGAAGAAGAATATATTATTTCTGTTTTAGAAGTCTAAGTCTTTTTAATTGTAATACACTCTAAGTATGGGTTTAATACTTGGGTTGTAATTTGAGTTGTTAATTATGCATCCTTCATAAGCTTTTAAGTATTGAATGATTGAAGTCTTTAAAACTTAATAACTATGTTGTTCTTCACTATTAGTGATTGAAGGGATTTGAGGAGGGCCTCAAACCTAGGTGTGTCTTAGGTAGAAGTATAGCACGGGTAGTGATTAAGTGATTAGATCGTAAACTGTTTATTTACTGAGGCTCTATGAATTGATACTATTTAGTGGACTTGTTCCTGGCTTGGTAGCCCCCAGAGTAGGTGTTATTGTAGACCAAACGGGGTTAACAATCCCTTGTGTTTTTACTGCTGAAAATGATGTAAAAGACCTCATAGAGGAAAAATTTATTTCCGAGGCCCGATATTCAACCTGGATCTCAAACGTTGTACTTGTTAAAAAGAATAATGGAAAATGGAGAATGTGTGTTGATTATACTGATCTTAATAGGGTATGCCCCAAAGATGCTTTTCCTTTACCTAATATTGACATGCTGGTTAATAACTCGACTGGCTATAAAATTTTATTGTTTATGGACGCCTACTTGGGCTATAACTAAATCCCAATGGCGATGAGTGACAAGCATTGCACGACTTTCATGACCAGCTCGGGAAATTACTACTACAACGTAATGCCCTTCGGTCTAAAAAAAGTCGAGGCAACATACCAGCAGATAATGAACAAAGTATTCTATAATGAGATCGGTGATATGCTCTAAGTATACATGGACGACATGATCGTCAAGTCCCGAATAAATATCGATCACGCTGCTCACCTCAGAGGAGTCTTCGCCCAAGCGCGAAAATGCAAAATGAGATTTAACCCCGAGAAATGCACCTTCGGGGTTAAGGCAGGTAAATTCCTCAGTTTCTATCTGAATGAACAGGGAATTGAAGCCAACCCCGATAAGTTTTGGGCATTCTCCGAGCTTTCTACACCTAGCTCGAAGAAATCCATACAAGTCTTAAATTGTATGCCCACCTCACTCTCCCGTTTCGTGGAAAAATCCGCACAACGCACTCTGCTATTTTTCAAACTTCTGCGTAAAGAGGTAACTTTTGAGTGGACCGAGGAATGCGAGTTAGCCCTCCTCTATCTCAAGAAAATCCTCCCGTAATCGCCTGTGCTATCGTGACCTGAGAACGGGGAAGCCTTGTTCCTTTACCTGGCCGTTTTCACCGAGGCTGTAAGCGCGGCCCTTGTTCATGAGACTCCAGACGAGTAAAAGCTAGTGTATTTCACGAGCAAATCGCTACAAGAGTGTGATATGGTGGGAGAACTGACTTAGGTGTTTTGTGTTTGATCGCAAATGTTGCGTTTAGCAAGAGTCGCCACTGACTTTTATTTTATCCAAAAGGAAAGGCTAAAAAGAACAGGAAAGACCTTTGAGATTATTTCTTGAGTTCGGGGGTAGATTATGAAAAGGGAAGATATTAGCACCCTTTTCATCCATAGTTATCTATGGGCTCTTAGTTGTTTGCTAGATCATTTGCTTTTGTTTGAAAATATGCTTTGTGGTGGTTTTGAAAGTATTTTAAAAAGGCGCCTTCGTTTAGGCAAACTTTGTAATAGTTCTCGTTCGTAAGAACATATACAAAGTGTTGGACTTTTGAAAATGTTTCATGTTTGGAAAATGTTTTGAAAGTGTTTTTGAAAGTGTTTGGTGTTTGTTTTGAAAATAAGCAAGGAAGTTTGATTTGAAAATGAGCAAGCAACTAGGAACAATCTACCTACTCAAAAGTTTTTATTTATTTCTTCCTTTCCTTTGATATTGCTATCTTACCATTGATTTGGTAAAAAGCCTTATCTTTGGATGTAAAGAGACGGGCGTGGGTCATCGTATAGTCATGATAGCAATGTTGTAAGATGTCTTAGCATTTCTCTTTGAGGGACTAAGATCATTTTGAAAGACAACATTTATAGTGTCATCGAGGGACTATGATCTTGTATTTTTTATTGCTTTTTGCTAAGACATATCATATGCATAACATGATCATTTTTGTAAGGAAACAAAGTGGAATTACCCTAAGGGTGTAAATGTGCAAGTGTGTTTGATTTACATGCATTGTTTATTTTGAATTGGGGTTTGCTACTTGTTGATTTTAGTCTTGCCATACAAACCCTAATTACTAGCATTTGTATTAAAGCGATAAATTGCGGAAAGTAAAAGTTACTATGCTATTACATCATTAGGGGAGGGGGTATATAAATTTACAAATGGGGATTGGAAGAAAATAAACCTAATTATCTATTACAACCATATTGAATAATGTACAAACATTGAAAAGAAAATAATACAAGAATGTAAATGGAAAAAGAAATGATTTTTGTTTGTGAAAGGGTTAATCTTGACCTAATTAAAGAGAAAGATTAATTAAAATTAAAAAAAATTATACTTAAACTAATTAAGAAAGAAATTAAGTATGAAACATTTTTTAGGGTTTTTTATGAAAAGGTTTTAGGTTAATGAAAATAATATGAAAATAAATTAATTAAAAGAAACCTAAATTCTAAATTAATTTTAGATAAAAGGGAAAAGAATAATAATTAAACCTAAATCTAAATATTTATTTATTAAAAGGAAAATTAAATTGTTAAGAAAATATTTTTGTTCTTTTTGATTTATAAAGAAAATAAACATATAAAATATGAAAATAATAAATAAAAATATTTTTGGATTTTTTATTAATAAAAATAAAAATAGTAATAATAATAATAATGATAATAATAAATAATAAAGAAAATGAAATAAAATAAAAATAAGAAAAAGAAAATAAATAAAAATGAAATAATAAAAAAGTTGGGCCAGGTGTGCAAAAGTAAAGGCAGGGGTTAGAAGAAGCAAAAAGACAAGGCCCTCTGACTTAGGCCCATGTGCTAGCATCCTCTGACAAAAAAAAAAGAGAAAAATGTGAAAAATAAGAAAAGTGGCAACGCTGGGGCTTGAACCCACACCCTGAGCATGAAATGCGCGTTGCCTTACCACCTCAGTGGCTATACATCCGGTAACATAAACAAAACAATAAATACATAACACAAGTCAAGTCCTAAAAATGACTTCATCTTCAACCTCCAGCCTGAACATCTGTAACTTCACCATTTCTCATCCATTTACAAAAATGTACACATCAAACTTGTTCCAAATTTCACAACGATTCCAGAAATGTAAATTACTAAAACTATAAATCAAAGATGAGCATGAATTTTGAAAGATACCAAATTTTGACCTAACTTTTTCAGAAAGTTCAAACTTAAAATTCTCACTACTCAAGCAATATAAATGAAATCTATGAACATGTACAGTTTTAGAGCAATGATGTCTATATTTTATCTTCACAAATGCAAGCCTAACAATGCCTAAATGAAAAGTTAGAAGTTCATAAATGATACCTTAAAAATGGAAATCGTGAAATGCAAATGAGCTTGATTCAAGGTGATGCAATAATCAGGTTAGATTCCTCAAGTTCCCAGGAAGCTAATGCAATGGTTAGCTTGAGCAATGGATTGTTGGAATGATCTGGAGAAGTCAACTTGCAGTTCTCTATTTTTGAGTTTGGAAGATGATGAAGATGGAGTTACAATTATGAAACAGGGCCAGGGATGGATTATATTTGATGTGTAGGAGCTTTGTGATTGATTAGGAAGGAAAATGCACGAGGGAATTGTGAGTTTTGGTTTAAAAGTCATAAACTGTGCATCAATGGTGTTTTGGTGAAAATTTTGATTTGAGGGAGTTTGGGAGAGTTTCAGGGTGCTTTAGCTCGTGTTTTAGCTTGCAAATAGGGCATCTATTTATAAGCAACAAGTTTGGAGGCTTGTCTTTGATCAGAATTCAAAATCACATGTTTAAGCTAAACATGTGATTTTCTTGAAAAATCAAGTTTCAATGCCTTTGTACTTGTTAATGTATAGTGGTTATGATTTAAACACACTTCCTTATGACTTTGTAGATAAAGTGTGATCAGAGGGAACAAGTGAGAGGCTCAAGAATTGACTTTGTGCATAAAGCTTGCTTTTCAAGAATTGCATTCTTCACTTTCTTCCCAAAATGGCAATTTAAATTGGATAATGCTTAAAACACTTGTATTATAGCTCAAAAGTTTGTGTAATCCATTAATGATGGATAGATACACAAGTTAGAAGGCCTGCAAAGCAAGATTATGCAGCCAAACATTGAGATTGGATTATGTGTTCATCAAGAAATGACTTGTAATTCAAGTTTGAAACCCTAACTTCTTACCTTCGATTATCCTAGATCAAGTATGATCTCAATGAGTTCTTGGACATTTTGGAAATCTTGTAACATCGTCTACAACCTCTAATTTGGACATTTTTGAAGATTCATCTTGGAACTATGTGAAAAATTGCCACAAAGTTTAGTCAAAATCCTGCCTAAACTAGGGAAAAATTTCACTAAGTTTTTCAAGTTTCATGAACATGTCTTCAAAAAATGATAACTTGAAATCTAATAATTTATAGAAAAATTTATTTTCTACAATTTTTTAGATCTCATTGAGATCTACAACTTTCATGTTTGAAGTTTCCTTTGAATCATCTTGCATTATGGTGAAAATTTGGCTCAAAGTTATGAAAAAAACATGAATTTCCAACACTTAGAAAAAAATTCTAAGTTTAGAACTTTTAACTTTTCAAAATGAAATCTTGACTTTTTGATTTCTTGATGAACAAGTTTCACATTTTGACATGTCTTGATTAATTGTAATCTTTAAGACCTAATTTTGATCAAAAAAATCAAAGTTTGAATTTTCAGTGTATAGTTGACTTTTCATTAGTTGACTGAAATTCATCTGTCAATCAATTGAACTTGAGAAATGTTTTGAGTCATGCCATTAAGGTCAAAATTAAGTATTTTAATCCTTGACATCTTAACTTAAACCAATCAATCATTTGCTAGTTCAAAAATCAGAAATTGCACCTTCTCAGTTAAAACCCTAATTTTGACCTTTTTGCCATTTTGATGATCTGGTCAAATTTATTGAGGAATTGTGATCCAAACTTGATCAAATGACATATATGAGTTCATAATGTTGATATGGATAAAAAATTATGATGTTTGACTGTAAATTGACCACATTTGACTTTTTTTCCAATACAGCTGATTTTAGGTCAACTAATCAATTGACTGAGCAAAAATGTGATCCCAGACTTGAAACTTGACATGAGCAATCTTGAGGGTCCAAAATGATCCATGAAAGTCATATGGGGCATTAAAAGTCCATATTTGTTTGTGCAAACCCAAACCCTAATTTGAGTTACCAGTGTTAGAGGAGGTGTCTTGAGCTGATCAAACCTTGTGTAGTCTTGACTAAAAGGAGAACTTGTGAGAGATTTCTTGAGAAATAAGAGGGTAAATTTTGGGGTACAACAACTTCCCCTATTCAATCTTCTTAAACCTGGAGAGTTAGATTAGCGGATCCGCCATTCGTGACTTGAAGGTGGAAGATGATTGAACACTAGAGTGCCCAGAAATTTGCACTCGAAGATGTATTGGGAATGGGCTTATAGATGCAATTTGGAGGAATGTTGGTAAACATTGGAAGAAGTATTAGCACAAATCTTTCGTCGATTTATACTAACACTTGATGTTTTACCTCTGGAAAAAAAAGGGTTAGTAAAATGCAGATGTATGCATGATGTTTACAAGATGTGGTATTATGCTAAAATGCATTTGGTATGTATATGCTATGATGTATGAATGTGGGATGCATATTCGTCTGGGAAAATAAATCCCTGACTACTGTTGAGGAGTTCTGGGAAGTTGAATCCCGGATTGTCTTTATGGACAAAGAGTATACATATCTCCAAACTTTGTTGACATAATGCTTCTTCTGGGGAATATCTCTTGAGTGTTAGCTGTTATCTGGTTGGGTCTAGGTTTCACAACTTGCTGGGGATAAGGAAGTCAACTGCTATCTAGTAGGATCTAAGCTTTATGGTAACTTAATGAGGAAGAATAAATTAACTGTTATCTGGTCGGATCCCAGGCTTCACAGAAAATTTCTTGAAATTGAACTATTATCTGGTCGGATCCAGGCTTCGCAAATTTCTTGAAGTGGTAACTACTATCTGGTCGGGTCTAGGATTTTTAGTTTTTTTTGAAAAGTTATACTATTATCTGGTTGAGTCCAGGCTTCATAGTGTCTTGATGGGGATTGTAGCTAATTGTTATCTGGTCTGACTCCAGGCTTCATAATAACTTGCTTGAATAGACGAAGTTGAACTGATATCTGGTCGGATCCAGGCTTCACAAATTTTGAGGTGGATGAAGTTAATTGCTATCTGGTCGGGTCCAGGCTTCACAATAACTTGTCTGAAGAGATAAAGTTGAACTGATATCTGGTCGGGTCCAGGCTTTATAGTAACATGCTTGGAATTTAGTTGTTATCTGGTCAGATTCTAGGTTTCATAACAAACTTTTGAGGGGAATTTCTATCTGGTCGTATCTAGGATTCATGATAACTTTCTTGAAAAGATGAAGTTGAAAACTGATATCTGGTCAGATCCAGGCTTCACAGTAACTTGCTGGGGTAGAGGAAAAGTCTATTGGGGAAAAGAAAGTTAAACCCTTGTCTGGTTGAGTCCAGGTTCTTCAATATCTTGAGGAGTTAAACTATCATCTGGTCGGGTCCAGGTTTCATAGTTTTTGAAAGTTGTACTATTATCTGGTCGGGTCCAGTCTTCATAGTATTTGAAAGGTTACACTATTATCTGTTTGGGTCCAAGCTCTATAGTTACTTGAGAAGTTGACTATTATCTGGTCGGGTCCAGGATTCATAGTTTCTTTTTGGAGATAGTAAAGGTTTTGTTGACGACATTACTGGGGATTAGGGGTTGTGGCCCTCTGATTTGTAATAGTCTGAAAGGCAAACTCCACCTGGAGAGGATAGACCCAACCAGGGAAGACAGACTCAGCTTAGGGAGGATATACTCAGCTGGGGATAACAGACTCAGCTGGGGAAGATAGACTATACCGGGGGGAATTTTCCGATTGTTGTATGTTGGGGAAATAAACCTTGTTGGGTGAATACTTAATGAACTGCTGATGAGGTGAGTTCTTTGAGGAAGAGATCCACAAGGCTTCTACTTGTAATATCAACTTAACTGGGAAGAGAGCTGCCAAGAGATTGAGACTCTGGTTGGAGATTAACCTATGCAAAAAGACTTCGTGGGTAACTTTGTTGAGGATTGGTTTATTGTAACAGGTCTTGTGGGGGAATAATGCTAATGAAATAACTCTGTGGGGGACATTCCATATACATTAAAGAGATGCTTGCTGTTTCTTAACAGGATACATGTGCCAAATAGTTTTAATTATGTTCACATGCATATGTTCGTTCAATTTTAGTCATTGGACAACTTTTCATTCAAAATAAAACAGGAAGTTTGCACTTCAAAGTATATTTGTATTTATATTTTGCCCATGAATAGGCGTTTTTTGTACAAAGAGATGGAGATCCTAGTAAGAGGAAATCGTCGAAAGGAAAACAAAAATTGAAAAAAAAAACAAATAGCCATGTGGAAATGATCTTATTGCAGTCCAAATCTACTATTGCCCCAATGTCTTTGAATTCCCCTTGCCGTTGACAGAAGTTGATTGGATTGATCTTGGATCGTTTGAACTCGGACCTTGGTGATAGAGTTGACTGCGGTGATTCCACGGGACATAGTCATACGCTTTCAATCCTTAACTTTTGCATGGACCGTCCTTTCGGGTTTTCATCCCACCAGGATACCCATTTTTTCCTGTTGCACCCCAAAATTTGCCCTCTCATTTTACTCAACACATGCTCATTGAAGTCCTCAACTTGCTCAAGGATGCCAAAAAATTAACCAGACAAACTCTCTCCTAAAGCAAGGAACCTCCAACTAGGGTTTCACTTTTCATCAAGATGGGTGAGCTCCAAAGGCCTCAAATCTTTTCCATGGTCCTAATATGTTATCAAGATCATCCATGTCAATTTGCATGCCTTACACAAGAAGTTTGCTCAGTCAACTACTCAGATGCTTGAAAATCAACTGTATTAGGTCAAAAGTCAACTGTGGCCCACATACAGTCAAACTCCAAGATTTTTGGTAAACATCGAAATTTTGAAGTGATATTCATCTGTTGATCAAAGGTTGATCATGATTCCTCAAGGAATGCTCCTAATTCATCAGAACTCAAAAGTTGCTAAATTAGGGTTTCTTAGGAAAAGTCAACCAAACTTTGACAAAGCATAACTTTCTCATACTTTATCAGAAATTTCTCATCAAAGGCTCATTTTGAGTAGAATCCAATTTACTATAACTTATATTCATCCATCAAGTTCAAAAAATTAACTCATAAAAAGATATGAATTTCTACATTATAGGTTCTTTTGAAAAGTCAACAAAAGCACCTTTTGGGTCAAAGCTTCTTACGTGAACATGGAAGACCCAATTTAGATGAATCCAAAAGGGTTTTTTTGGGGACATCCTAAGATTTCTAAAAAGTCCATGAACACCTCTCTAGGGTTAAAATAGGAAGAGATGTGCATTGTCAAAGTTGGCCATTTTTGGAAAATTACCAAAAGTCAAATGTGCTCAAAAGTGTATTTTTTGTCAAATGTGCCTAGCTTTTCATGATTGTATCTTGTTGAAGACATGGTCCACGACCCAAATAAGCATCCATATATTATTTTCTCTATTTATTTATCTTATTTTGATTTTTATTATTTAAAAGTCAAATTAAATCAAATAAATGGTAAAAAATATAAAAGATTGATTTTTTGATCTGATTTTTGTCAGAATCAAATCTAATCAAGCTGGCCTAATCAGATCAAATCAGATCAAGGAAAATTGAGGCAAAAATAACATGATTTGGATGGTTTTGGAAATATATCATATAAGGAGCAAATCACATTCAATTTCCATGATTCAAAAAGATTCAATATGTTTTTGTTGCCCTAATTCTCCCTACTACATATACTGAACATAAACAATACAAAAGAACAAGGGTTGAAGTCGTGCAAGCTAGCCAAGAAAACTCAAAAATTAGACAAAAAGTGTGGATCTGATTTCTAACCTAAGGAACAATTCAAGACCATTCAATGCTTCTAATCACTTCCTGGACATCTCCTGAAGCTAACATGATCAATTGCAAGCATTCCCAAGTCAAGAATCGTCCCATAGCCTTCACATAGTTTGCTCTTTATTTCAAAATTGATTACAACAATTCTTGCATCATAAACATATTCTATTAATGTATTTGTGATTATTGACATATTTGCAACATGCTTGAATGATTTAATTAGCATTTTGATGCATATATTGATGATTTCCATGGCTAGGGTTTAAGAAGCCGTTTTAGGGCTTCTCTGTACAAGTAAAATTAGGCCAAGAAAAGGATATCATGATGCTCGTGGGATCAAGGAGAATTGATCCATGTACTCACCTTTAATTTATCATGCGTTTTATGGATTTTTGAAGCTTGCAGGGCTATGACTATGGAGTTCTGCCCGTAGGTAAAAGCCTAAAATAAAAAAACGACACTTCTGGGAAGAAGATGAAGGCGTGGCAATCAACCACTAGCCAATTTGAATTTACGTGCGTTTTTAGGCATAAAGCGTGCGTTGTCATTATAATTTTATTTGGATATTATATTATCATATAAATAATGCAGCGCATATGGCAAGGAGTATGGGCATGTGAAGCAAGGGACCTATGTTCGATCCCAGGTCGAAACATTTTCTTATTTTCTGAACAAATCCTTGCAGATCCAGCGTATCTCAATGCTTAGTGCCCACCGTGCGCCCCAGATCTCATCCCTGAGATCCATCATCATGCATATCTCACGCTCCAGCATTGAGGGACTACCATGAACCATCAGAAGAGAGAAGCATTAGACCAAGCGCAGGACCTTTGAGCCAAAGAATTTGGGCCCATCAAATTCAAAAACACACACCCCCTAATTGCTCATCATATCAGGCTCATTCTTTTTTTTTATTTCTGTTCTTTAATATTATTTATTTATTGTTTTTTTGTTTTACAAAAATCATTTTTTTATTTCATCATAAAATCAAAAAAAATCATAAAAAATGTAGAATTAGGTTTTATTAAAATTAGTTTTATTTTGGCAAATTAATTAATTTTGATTTGTTTGTTTTCATTATTAAAATTAATTAGACAAATTAGGTTTAATTAATAAATATTTACCTTTCTCAATAAAATATCAAAAAAAATTATTATTTTTTAATTAATTATATTTAGGTTAAGATTTAAAATATTCTTCTCAATAATAAAATACAAAAAAATATTTTCCTTTTAATTGATCAGATTTTTTTTAGGATTAAGATTTTATTCTCGTATTTATTTCGTCGCGCGCGTCCTTATTTTCTTTATTCTTATTAAATGTTATAACTGTTCCCAAGTTGTAATAGTTAAATTAGATTTAATATTTCGCTTATTATATTTTCCTGGTTTTTTTTTTGAATATGTAATCCCTTCCCCCAAAGCCTTGTAATAGTTAGGGCTTTAATTTCTCGCATTTTAATTTCCGCAAACTATAAGCTGTTAGATGTATGTTAATAGGATTGTATGGACAGAAAAATTGCAATTAATACAGTAAAAAACCCTAAATGTGAAAAGATAAATAAACTAAAAAAAAACACTTGCACATGCTCACTCCTAGGGTTTATTCCACTCTGGTTGCCTTTGGTAAACGGTCATGAAGTATAGGGAATGTTAGTGGTCGTCCTCTAATCCCAAAAGATCTAAAATGACCCATTCGGATGTTGCCTTGGAAAAAGATCTTTAAGGCTTTAGGATGATTACTAAAATTTCCTAACATTGCTTTTGTGATCGTACTTGTCCCTTCGAACGTCCCTTAAAACTCCAACGACGGTGCTACCTATTCCTTAATAATAGGATAGCGCTGTCTAAAGGAAAACTAACATATTTTTTTCAAGTAGGTAGATAGTTCCTAGGTACTTGCTCAAACAAAATTTTTCACACAAACAATTTTCAAAAAACAGTTTTCGAAACAACTTCGTCACACTCTTGAGGACAAAAACAAGGGTTATCACGAAGTAAAACAAAACTTTTCAAAACAATCACACACAAGCAATTTGAAAAATGAGCAAGTACCTAAGAGCCCATGGAAGACCATGGATAGAAAGGGTGCTAACACCTTCCCTTTATATAACCTACCCCCCGTACTCAGAAACATCGCCTATTGAACGAAGTTGGGGGAAAGATCGGTGATATTGAGATCCCTTAGAACCCTGTTACTATTTATAGGACAGGTTGAACCAATCCAACTTCAAGAGGGTATGGCCTTAAAACTCATGCAGGACTAAAACTTAAGGATTTGGTGTGACTTGCTTGTTGTTTCCTATACATGTGATTTTCTAGCATAATCATTACATCATAAGCATGGCATATTATAACTAACCATTTCAAGTATTTCCTATGACTCATTTTTGCTTTGTTTTATAGGACATGGCATCCGCCCGTAGGAACACTATCCAGATTAACCCTGTGAAAGTGCCTCTCCACCTAAAGGACCTGGCATTAAGGATCCCTTAAAGTTCTCCATTTATTAAAAACCATGGTCGGTTGCTCAACTTGGTCAATGCAAAACCTGATGAAGAATTATTAAAAGTGTTATTTCAGTTCTTTGATCCTGTGCACCATTGTTTCACCTTCCCGGATTACCAGCTAGTACCTACTATGGAGGAATTTTCTCAGTTGTTGGGGGTACCTATTCTTGATAAGTTACCTTTCAATGGTACAGAAGAACATCCAAAGCCCGAAGAGATTGCTAGATGTTGTACCCCAAAATTTGCCCTCCCATATTCTTCAAGAAATTGCCAAGTCAAGCTTCAAAATTCCCCAAGGGTTGCACAGTGTAAGAGCCTCCTAAACAGTCAAAATTAGGGTTTTGGTTCTGATCAAGAAAATGAAGTTTCCAAGGGTCCAATCAAGTCCCACATGCATATAAATATGGTCAAGCATCCTCATACCAAGTTTCAACGCTTTCAGCACAAAATTGCACAGTCAAAACCCTAATTGCACTACAGTCAACTGTAGGGGCAAAATGGTCATTTGGCAGTCAAAAGTCCAAATTTTTGGTCAACATCTCATTTTGAAGCCACAAACATCATTTTATCAATGCTTGATCATGATTCTCAAAGCTAGGTTCAAAAATCATCAAGATGCAAAAGTTTCCTTATTTGGACAGCTGAAAAAGTCAACTTTAAATTGACCAGGGCATAACTTTCACATGGATTATCAGAAAAATTCCATCCAAAGCTCATTTTGAATAGAAAGACATTTCCAACAACTCCTCTTCACACTCCAAGTCCAAGAAATGCTCTCACAAAAAGTTATCAATTTCAACATTATAGGTCATTTTCAAAAGTCAACAAAAAGGGACTTTAAGTCAAAGTCCATAACTTGAGATTGGTAAATCAAAATGACATGGGACAAAAGGCATTGGTTAGAGGACTCAAAGACCTTTCCAAAATGTCCAAGAACATGAGCAAATCTTAAAAATTGAGCAAGTTATGCCTTGTGGAAGTTGGGAAAGTTTTGGATATTTTGAAAAGTCAACATTGGTTCAAATGACCTAAAATTGCTAATGGGCCTCTTTTTCTTCCACAATTCATTATCCAAGGCATGTGCACGACCATTTGGCCCAAAGGGAAGTCTTTCTTCATTTTTATTTATTTATTTGGATTTTTATTATTAATAATTCATTTAAATTAAAATAAATACATGAAAAATGCTAAACCTAGGTTTTAAATCTTTTTATGCATAATATATACTCAAGATTTCGTGCCTAACCAAATATAGAAAGAATCAATTGAATTGGTCATGATTTGGTAGCAAAAGCATGTGGAAAAGATTTGAAAATCATGGTTTAAAAATCAAATATCATATTCATCAATTCATGGATTTTGGACCAATTTTATTTGACCTAATCATTCATACACATATAAGGATGCAAACCCTCATGCCTTTAGACTGCAAGCTGTGCCATACATAGAAAACAAAACTTGAGTTTTTGGTTAAAAAAGTGAAAACTGAAAACAGGGATAGAGGACGATTCAAGGCAAGATTTTTATCTCATTAGCTTCCTGAGGCTTCAAGGAAAGTTTTTCAATCGAAATCAATCATTCTAACGCCCTAAATTGGTAACACGAGTGCAACCTGTACAGAGAAAATTTCATATTCTTGCATCTCAATTCATGCGCATTTAGCAATTTTTAATATATGATTTGTGTTCATTATTCAATTCTGAAGTTAATCATCTACTTTAATTGTGTTTTTGTGTATTATATACGATTCTACCATTGATACATATTAGGGTTCTTGGAGGTCCAAATTGGGCGTTTTGAAAAGATACAAAATTAGAACCTCACAATGCCATGAATGGATTCAGGGTGTTTGGACGAAAACAATGGCATCCTCGCGCTTAATTTATGAGGTCCCAGGGCCTAATCGTTATTTTTCAGAATGGTACATATGGGAACGGTTCAAAACCGTTGCCCATTCTTTCTTTGTTTCAGGAAAAAAAAGCACAACGAAGAGGACGATGAAGTGGAAGGCGTTGATTGGATCATTTAAATTCTTCGCGCGTTTTTGAGCCACTGACCACTTTTCTCTTATAATAATTGTTAGTTATTATATGATAAACGCGCGTTGGATAGCTCAGTGGTAGACGTGTATGCTGGTAACCCCTGGGACCTGGGTTCGATCCCAGGTCCCCACCCTCTTTCCATGTTATTTTTCAATCAATGTTTCTATGCAGTTTCAATGCTGAAGACACACCATACGTTCCTCCATCAGGCCGTCCACATGTTCAATTTCATCAATTCAAGGGCACAGATTTGAGGAGCATGGTACACGTGAGTCAACGCTTGGGTACGTGATTGGAAAAGTCAGCCAGGCCTGAAGCTCATTGGGCCCAGATTGCTAAAAGAAAACCTCCAAATTAGGGGCAGACCCCCTAGGTTTGCAAATTTTTTTACTTTCTTTATTTTTCATTATTTTTACTTTCTTTTAATTATTGTTTTTTAAGTAATTTAATATTTTCATAATATATAAAAAACACATAAAAAAAATCAGAAAAGATGAAAAAAATAATAAATATTTTATTTTAGTATTTTTGTAAATAAATTGCATTAATTAATTTTAGTTATTAAATTAGGTTTAATTGTAATATTTTCATAATAAAAATCTAAAATTGGTAGAATTAGGGTTTAATTAATTTTTTATCCCTTTTTATTTTCTTTCATAATAATTAAATATTTACTATTACTTATTTTTGTAATTAAATTGCATGTAAAATAATTAGGGTTAATTTTAGGTTAAACTTTAATATGTTTTCATAATAAAATAAAAAATTGTAGAATTAGGTTTAATTGCATTAAATTCTCCTAAATACCAAAAAATACCAAAAACAATTCCTTTTCTTTTTAATTTTAATTAATTTAATCATTTAAGCTAATTTTGCAAAAAGGGTCCAACGCCCTCGTTTCAACTTTAATTCCAACTCGCATATTTATTTATTTTCTATTCTTTATAATATTTATGTACCTCTCCCAAGGCCATGTAACATTTTAATCTTTCGCATTTTTAATTCTTTATTTTTCTGTCAAATCGGGTTCAAGAAATTTTGGCGATGTGGACCCGCGCCTTTTGTAATAGCTTTAGAACTTTATATTTCTCGCAATTTTTAACTATTAATAATGACATGCAAGAATGAATGATAAAATAAAAACAAACGCATAGATCACTTTGACAAAAGACAAAAATAAATGAAAACGACACACAAATCACACACCACCCCTAGGGTACGCCTCACTGTTGCCTTGCCTCGAAAGGTGATCGTCGAGTAGAGGATGTCTTAGTAAGTCCTCATGATCCAGGAACCTGGCATGAGGGTAGCTTCTAAGGTATCTTCCCATTGCTCTGGTGATCACCATGTCCCGAACCTTCGAATTGACCCGAACACCTCCAACGGTGGTGCTACCTACCTCTCAATGGTGGGATGGCACTACTTTAAAGGACATTTACACAGACGAATTCCTTAGGGTAGGTAGACGACTCTAGATACTTGCTCTAATTTCAAAAACAAATCAAAAAATACTTTTCACACCGACACCTTTTCAAAAAGCTTTCGAAAGCAATTTTTCAAACACTCTTGAGGACCGATACAAGAGTCGAACTGAAATTTTCAAAGAAACTTTTTAAAACCCACAGTTGAAAAGCAAACAAACCACTTTTGAAAACACAATGAGCAAGTATCTAAGAGCCCATGGATAACCATGGATAGAAAGGGTGCTAACACCTTCCCTTTCTATAATCTACCTCCCGAACCGAGAGCAATCTCTTTAAGGAATTTTTCTGTGCTTTTGTCCTTTCCATTTGGAGAAAATAAAAGATGGTGGCGACTCTTGCTTCCGCGACATTTCGCGAACCAGCGTTAAACAGTCAGTTCCAGATCCACCGTTCACAGAACTGGCGACTCTGCTGGGGACTTAAACTTAAAGTGAGGTGTACCTTAGGGTTAGTTCATAACTGTGTTTTCAATTGCTTTCCTTGCTTGCTTTAAATTGTGGGTTGCTTGGGAGTTCTATAGATCCTAACCCGGATCTGGGGATACCTTCTTAGAAAGTAGCAACAGGGCTGTGAGGGAACTGTGCAGGGTATACTGACATGGTTGAAGCAGTCTGCTACGTTGATGTGGCACTTTGGTGTGTACCGGTAACCCTTGAGTTCAGTCAAGGAGAGTACGGGGCCTCCGCGTGGTGTCGTGAAGCATCAACAGACCTTAGGAACCTTAATTGAACTATCTTGGCCTCTTTAGGGTAGTGAGATAACTGACTTTGGTGCAGTCCGAGGTTGGTTGATACTCGATACTACACTCAATTGAGGGTTGCTTTCCTGGAATATTTCGGTCGCCAGTTCAGTGGCTAAATCGAAACGATGAACAATGAAAGCAATCCCATGATATTGGGACCCTTAGAACCCGGTTACTTCTAATAGGACAGGTTGAACCCACCAACTTCAAGAGGGTAATACCCAGACCTCATGCTGGCCTTAAACTCTAAGGGTTTCTCTTGTGTGACTTGTGTGCCTTCGTACTTGACTACTTGCATGCTTGTTGTCTGACACTCGAGTTTCTTGCAGGTTTTGTTTGTAGTCCTTAATTAGGACTCATAACAGGGTTTACTGAGTGTTTTGCAGGTTTTATTTAGTCCTTAATTAGGACTCATAATAGGGTTTACTGAGTTTGCTTACAGGTTTTGTTTATAGTCCTTAATTGGGACTCATAACAGGGTTACCTACATTACCCCATGCATCATGACATCATACCATTGCATACATCCTAACCCATTTCAAGGATCTCTAAGGCTTGTGATGCAGATCATGATAAATCAAACACCTAGCAAGGGGCAGAGAGGATTTATTTTCCTCTAGCCAAAGCTGTCAGGGGCTATGACCCACTTGATATGGTGAGCTCTGACTCTTGAAGAAGGTTCCCTTAACCAAGGTTGTTTGGAAATCAAAACCAGACATGATGACTAAAGTCAGGGGCTATGACCCACTGGATATGGTGAGCCTTTGACCCTTGAAGAAGAGTTCTCAACAACACGGGTGTCCTTCAATCAAGCTATAAATTCCAATGCTAGCAATTTTCTTGTTTACCCTACGAGGTCCTTGAAAACATTGCATATACATACATACACATCATTGCATAACAGGTATCCTTGTTGCAGGTCACTTACCTTTCCCGCTATTTATTTCAGAAATGGCTTCCCAACAAGACAACCAGGACTTTCTTGCTCAAGAGACCAGGTTCAGGAAAATCCTCCTGAATCTATCCAAGGGGCAGGAAGAGCTAAGGACACTTCTCATGGAGACCTTTGTCAGGAACAGTGCTGAGGATGAAAGGCTGAAACACCTACAAGCTGAGGTGGATGCATTGAAGGTCCAGATGCTGGGGCAGGTGACTGCCATTCAAGGGTTAGCTCAAAGACAAGATGAGCTCTGGTTTCTCGTCAACCAACTGCTTCAGGGTAACCAACTGGGGCAAAAGTCTAAGGGTAAAAAGCCAGTCATCGTTCAACCACCTTTGAGACAAGGAGGAAAGGGGAGAGCTCCTCAAATGGCTCCAGTGTCACAAATTCAACATCACAACCAACAAAAGAGTGAGAGAAGGCAGTTCACTCGACTCAGCATGACCTTATCCCAGATATTGCCACAGTTGCTGGAGACCAAGCTGGTAACTCTAAAAGAAGCTCCGAAGAGCCAAAATACAACGTCACCGAAGTATAACCCCAACGCCCGCTGCGCTTATCACTCTGACAGCCCGGGGCATACTACAGATGATTGTTGGAGCTTGAAAAGTAAGATCTAAGACATGATCGACGCTGGAGAGATTCAGTTTAAAGTACCCAAGACTCCCCACGTGATCACTGCTCCCTTGCCAAAACATGGCTAGGATTGAGAAATTTTTGTTCATTCGAATGTTCAAGTTGCAATTCTCTTTTGTTCAAACATTTACTCATGTTAAACATTGTTATTTCATTAATGCATCGCATATGTCTGTTCTGAAACAATATATTCGTATTCACTAAATGCAAATTATTTCCATATTTTTTCTGATGTCAACTCTTGATCTAAAATTCTAAGCCTCTTGAGGGAGGATGACGAAAACGATACCGCAATCTTTACAGTATGCTTTTGAACAGACCCCGCTGATGAGGTACAGGCATTGTTTCAATCCCTAAACACTGGAGTTATAAGGATGATAATCCCTCGTCAACCCCTCTGAGCCAAAGAAGTAGGAGTTTTTCTTTTCGAAATTTAAAACCCTTAATCATAACCTGGGGCAGGGTAGTCTCTCAGTTGATCCAAGTGCATAACGAATGGCACCAAAGAGGTCCTTACAAAACAAAAGACAATGATGGTTCTGAACAATCATAAAGAAAGGCAGTCATTATCTTTCAAAATAAAAACCCATTAAGTCAAAACCCATGAAGGAGACTTACAAAACTGGGGCATCCCGCTGACTGTAATTCCAAAAAAGGAAACAGTTCAGGCAAAAAAGAAAGGGATAACAAAATCGAAAAAGAAAGAGGTCTTACAAACAAAAACAAAAATGACTGCCTATTCAGAATAAATCATCAATATCTGAACCATCATTGGAACATCAGGACAAAAACTCAAATAAGGTCTAACGCACGATCAGCCGAGTTTAGGATTGAAGAACATCACGAAGAGCGGGTGGGTACAAATAATTTGAGCCTTTATCCTTTGTTTCTTAAACCGTGAACCAGGCCACGTTATAACCCTTAAAAGTCCTAGCTGAAGCATGGGTTAGTTCGAAAGCATACTGTTACGAAAGGTATCCTGACTCCTTAAGGCCTACGGTAAATACGGAGTTGACATCACGTTTTACAAACATTCATTTGTTTTATGAAAAAAGAGTGCATTTTCAAAATCTTCAAGACAGACATAGGCTTTGCATTTTTAACATAACTTTGTTTGCATATGACTTTTTGTTTGAACAGCATAGAAGTTCGCACGACGAATGCCTAATGAACAGAAGTACCTCCAATCAAGGGGCAGACATGATCAGGGTCTATTATCTGGGGCAGTCCAGTCAAGATTCGAAGAACCTCTCAAAGGCCAAATAGCCTGGGGCAAATCTCCGCCCGAGTCACTTGGGGCATTCTAATAACGAATCTTGTCTGAGCAAATACCTTCTGGTGGCGTGACAGAACACTTCTAACAGGGGCAACTCCTTACTTTCTGAGAATGGACATGGTCGAAAAAATACTACGCACAATCAAAGACCCGCTATGTTGACATACCTAGGCAAAAATTAGGGCTTCCCGGCGAACCAAAAGGGTTCGGGCAAAATGAAGGGATGAAATGGAAAAAATCTGTACACCCGGCAAGTCGAAAACCTGAAAAGGCGGCTTGGGCAAAAATGGGTATCCCGGTGGACTGAAAACCCGAAAGGGCGGTCCAGGCAAAAGTTAGGGATCAAAGCGTACGACTATGTCCTGTCATCTTGTCACCTGCCTACCTGAAGAAGGCTTGACCCTCAACAATTATCAGCATCTCACGGGTCTTCCTCTCCCACCTCAGAAACAGGGGCAATAAAGAGTTGTCTAAACAATCTAATTGTTCTATCCTCCAAGGTACCAAGGTAGGTTCAGCTGAAGAACATAACCAGTATACCTCAATTCCCCAGAGAGTGAGCCAGCCAGTCAGTGCACTCCCCCTAAGCGAAGCTATAGTATCAAACTTAAGGAAGTTGGGTGTCCTCCAGCAGATCTCAACATTCCCCAGCACATCATTCTTAAACAAGCATCCCCGGCAGTCGTGGCCTAAAAGATTGTTCCCCGATGGTACATCAAATATTCATTGGAGTCCCTTCCAATACAATTCAAAACTTCCCCAGGAAAGTTGGAATCCATCTCCCTAAGCAGTAAGCTTATCCCCAGTAGATTCTGGAAGTTTCTCCCTCGAAGAGCACGAACGCATCCTCCGGCTTTATTCTAAGAGTTATTTCCTTACCAGGATATAACTGGGTTATCCTCAGCCAAAAGCCACGGAAAGGTCGTCGTCAACACAGTTCTTTCTTATCCCCAGCGAAGTCCATTAACACTTCCAACACAACAAGGATATCCCCAGCAATTTATTATCAACATTCCGGCAAAGTATCTCTATCCCCACAGAGTATTGCTTCCCAGCAAGATCGCTAGAGTACTTTTCTTCCCCGCAGAGTAATTCATCCGCCAAGTTTATTCCCCAACGGAGTCATCTTCTCCTACCAGTATGCCTGCAACTATCGTCCCCAGCGGAAGCAAAAAATCTGTTCTCCAACATCAGCCCAGGATATGACTTCCCGGCACCCGTCAAGGATTTACTTTCCTAGACGAAAAATACATTCATAAACATCTTCATACATTATAGCATGCATATACGCATCATGAACATACAATCTCACGTAGTCAGAGAACATCCTGCATGTCATACCACATGACATCGCATACAACTAACGCTTGTCTTTTCAGGACAAAAGTCAGTACAAAAATGATTACTATCAATGGTCGCAACCAAAGATCCGATTCCTGTATCTTGCCAGGGTGTGTCTGAAGAGTTCGAGGATCCGATACCTGAATCTTGCCAGGGTGTATCCGTTGAAGACTAGCATTACCAGATCCGATTCCTGTATCTTGCCAGGGTGTGTCTGAAGAGTTCGAGGATCCGATACCTGAATCTTGCCAGGGTGTATCCGTTGAAGACTAGCATTACCAGATCCGATTCCTGTATCTTGCTAGGGTGTGTCTGAAGAGTTCGAGGATCCGATACCTGAATCTTGCCAGGGTGTATCCGTTGAAGACTAGCATTACCAGATCCGATTCCTGTATCTTTCCAGGGTGTGTCTGAAGAGTTCGAGGGTCCGATACCTGAATCTTGCCAGGTGTTGGCTCCTAAATTCGACACCCTTGTTTTATTAATGTCAGCCATTAAAGCTGAAGGATGTTTTCGACTGGCTAAGTCTGTCGAAATGCCCGTCGAAAGATGGAAAAGTACTTAGAAGATTTCTTCCAAGGGAGAAGTTGGTTGCCTTCGACGTCGAAGGAGTTTCTCGTCGAAGATGTCTCTCGACGAAGGTGTTCGATGGTTCAGAGTGGAGCAGTTTGAAATTCAAGCGTTTGGAGGGAAAACGGTTTCCAGCAGTTACCAAGTGCAACGTGCAAAGATCTGGAGCGTCGAACGTTGAGAACGTGCCAAGTGGAATCATCTCGAAGCAGTGTAACTGCCCGACGGTTACTTGGGATGTTTTAGTATAAATAGTAGTAGACATGTAGTTCCTCGCGTGTGTTCACAATTCTATACAAAGTCACTCATATAGATTCGAGTACCCAACGTGTGAGAAAGAATTGTTGAGAAATATATGTGTGAAACACCAAATTTATTAACCAAAGTCATTTACTTTTCCAGAAATTTACTTGCTTTCTCCTTTACATTCCTGTCGAAGCCTTTTACTTTAAAGCCTTGTTTATTTTACCAAGTCTTTCCTTCATGCAATTTACTTGAAGCCTCTTTATTTTTATTTAAAGCCTCTTTATTTAAAGCCTTATCCAATTTAATCAAACTTCAAAATCAACCTATGTCCTAGGATCAATCTGATCGATCCTGCGAGTAACCAAATAAGTAACCATTTGGAGGATCAGTGGTTGTTTACCAAATCCCAAGGTAAACAAATTGGCACGCCCAGTGGGACAGTGTGTTGATTGTTGAAAATAATCTCATCTTTTCGAGGAGTGTTGTATGTTATTGAGAAGTGGTAGAATATACACTAACAATAACAATACTGCCAGAGGAAGGGAAGAGATGGCGAATCCGCCAAACAATAACGAAATCCCACAAACGAATGTGGGAGCAACGGTTAGTACGACCGTAAGTGAAGCGACAACTGTTGGTTCGACACCAGCAGTAACGGTCACAGCAACGGGGCCACTACTTTCGTTCACGGGCCCCAGGATGCCTTTGGGAACTCCCCCACCAAGGGGAAATTTAGGCACAAGGCCTCTTGCGCCACCAGGATTTATGCCACTTTATGGTATGCTGACTTCTGAAGTGGCTAGCCTGACGAATGCTGCGTCCACTTTTTCAGACCCTTTAGTGAGTGCCTCTTCGCCACTCCAAGGTTCTGGAGTAGGCATGGCGAATAGAAATAGGACCCAACTCTTAGGAGGAACGTCCCAAGTAGCCCATGGCCTTACAAATGCCTCGACAACAGTCTTGAGGCAACAAATGGACGAAAGCAACCATGATATGGTGCAAATGTTGGCACAAACTCTGAGTACAGTGCTAAACCCTCTAATACAAAACACTACTCAATCGAATCAGCAAGTGACAGCGCAAATGACGCGTTTGGCTGATTTCTTTGGAGTACCCCAACCTATTCGACAGCCCCAAAGGGCGCAAATAAGGGGAAACCAGGGGATATTTTTAGAGGAAGAAACCACCATCAACCAGGCTTAACAGCCTGTCGAAGAAAACCTTAGGGTACGATTGGAGCAACCTGTCGAGGAACCTAGGGTAATAACCCCAGAGGTAAGGTTAGTTAACAGAAACCAAAATGCTGACGAAGTAGTTCAGCATATCCAATACCAAAACATGGGTTTGGAAAACAATCTGGCAACCATGATTGAAAGGATCATGACTCAGAATGGGATGAACATGGGCTTTCGAAGGCCCAACTTTACATCTCCATTGTCAGAATACGTGTTACAAACAGACTTACCTCCTAGATGTAAAGTCCCCAAATTCACTAAGTTCTCTGGGGACACGACAGAATCTACTGTCGAACATGTGGCGAGATACTTGATCGAAGCAGGAGATATTTCGAATAACGAAAACCTGAGGATCAAGTACTTCCCAAGTTCTTTAACAAAGAACGCTTTTACTTGGTTTACAACTCTTCCCCCCAATTCGATCCATCATTGGACCCAGTTGGAAAGATTGTTCCATGAACAATTCTACATGGGGCAAACCAAGATAAGCCTGAAAGAATTGGCCAGTGTAAAGAGACGTTTTACTGAACCTATAGACGAATATCTAAATAGGTTTAGGCTGCTCAAGGCGAGATGTTTCACACAAGTGCCAGAACATGAGTTAGTCGAAATAGCCGCAGGCGGTTTAGATTATTCTATTAGGAAGAAGCTAGACACCCAATACCTGAGAGACATGGCCCAACTGGCCGATAGGGTTCGACAGGTAGAACGCCTCAAAGCTGAAAAAGCAAAGGCAACGAAAACTCACAAGAGAGAGAGGATAGCGTACGTTGAGATGGATGACGAAGATCCAGAATCCTTCGACGATACTTTAGCTGTCGAAGAAGGAGAAGTCGATTTAGCCGAACTGAAACAAGGGCCACCATACTCTTGTAAACAGTTGGTCCCCTCAAGTGGGAAAAATCCCATTGGTCCAGAAAGGACCAACGATAGGTTCCCAAAAAAGACTTATAGTTTTGACATCACAAAATGTGATGAAATATTCGACTTGCTGGTTAAAGATGGCCAAATGATAGTACCCCCAGGGGTAAAAGTGCCTCCTCTTGATCAAAGAAAGAAGAGAGGTTTTTGCAAATATCATAATTTTTTGGGCCATAAAACTTCTCAATGTTTTCTTTTCAGGAACCTTGTGCAAGACGCTATCGAAGAAGGGAGGTTAAAGTTTGCTGACAAAACCCCCATGGCTGTCGACTCAAATCCATTGCAGGCTGAAGCCCACTATGCTGAGCCCTCTGAGGTGAACGTGATAGAGGCAACCAGGAGCCAGTCGAAGAAGCCAGGAATCACAATGGTCGAAGTCTCAAAGGACCACATCAACATGCCAATCTTTGGCAGTTTTTCTGGAAATTTATCCAGGAAGACAATTGAAGCTGTTCAAAAAGCGGTCGAAAACCCGAAGTTGGAGACCGCTGAAGCACAAAAAACTGGACGAAAACCCAGTTCCCACTTGGCCACAGTTCAAGGCCAGACGGAGAATCTGGAGATACAAATGAAGCAGTTAACTCTTGCTAACAAAGATACAATGAATATCAACATGGTCGAACTTTCTGACCCAAAAGCATCAGAAGAGGCCATGAGGCAAGAACAAGCTAATAAGACTGCTTTCCCTCGGGAAAATGAAAATTTGGCAGATTTTTTACAAAGATGCCAGAAAAAGAAATCAGAGGTGATGCTGTGTCCAAGATGCAGTTCGATCTTTGACAAAAAAGCTGCTGAGCACATTCAAGGCGTGAGAGCAGCGAATAAGAGAAGGGAAAATGTTGATCTTCGACATGACCCCAGAAGAGCCTCCCAAAGAGGTTCAAACCAAGAAAAGAGGCCATTGACTTTTAGGCCTCCAACAAATGTGCCAGTAGATACTTGGTACAAAACCTCTGGTCGAAAAAGGCCAAGTGAGGAGAGATGGCACTCTTTCGACGTGCCAAGAGGTTCCTCCTTGACTCAAAAGAAAGAGCCTCAGGTTGCTGCACCTAAAATTGCGCAAGTGTCAAGCAACTACAAAGGTAAAAATCCCATGTCTCGATCTCAATGGAGGAGATATCAAAGGAGACGAAAAGCTGAAAGGGAGGCTGCCAACGAACCAAAGGCAGAAACCAGTTCGAATGTTCCTCAAAGGAAGCAAAGGAAACCTCTAGAAAGAGAGCCAGTAACCAACAGGCTAGTTTGGCCTAACCAAAGTGAAGTCGAAGACGAAGACGATGCTGAGTCTGATGATACTTTGGACATAATGGTGAATATAGTTTCAGTGCTGCCCAGAGAATTCAATCGACAGGTGGAGGTCGAAGCAAGTGACTGGGAAGTGGAACAAGAAATGGCCAAACACAGGCCAATGTGCTATTTTGTCATGGACAATGGCACTACTGAGGAACAAAATGGGTTCTTCGAGCCACCTACAGAGGCGATGAAAAATCACCTCAAGCCTTTATTTATAAGGGCTAAACTCGAAGAAACTACTGTGAATAAAATTTTGGTGGATTGCGGGGCGACCATCAACATTATTCCTCACTCTATGCTAAGGAAAATTGGCAAAAGGGATGAGGACATTAAGCCTCACAACATGGTCTTGTCGAACTATGAGGGCGGCATAGGGACCACTATGGGAGTGATCCAGCTAGATATCAAAGTAGGGTCTATCCTTCGACCAACGATGTTCATGGTCATATCGGCCAAACCTAACTACAATCTTTTGTTGGGCCGTGAATGGATTCATGGTGTTGGAGCTGTGCCATCATCAATGCATCAGAGGTTGCTCCTATGGCGTCCAGATGGGATGGTCGAAAACATAGAGGCAGATCAAAGTTATTACCTAGGCGAAGTGAATCACCTAGGGTTGGCAGATTTCGACAAGAACTTGGCTCACATAGGGCCATGTCCAACACCTGACTTCGACATGGCGCCAGCGCCAAACACTTTTTGTTCCCTATACCTGCATCCTGAGCATGGTTTCCAATGGGACAGAGAAGACTTGTCCCACATAGACTTCAGTGGGTTAACTGATATCCAACCAACTGGTTGGGGAAGTGAATTCAGTGATAATGACTGAGTCACAATCTTTGAAGCGAATTTCAGCTTATGTAGCCGAAACTAAGATGATAACGGCTCTCGAAGCCGAAGTAAAGTACATGGCCACACAGGCCAATGATCAACAGTTATCTGCTGCAGGTCCAGGAAAGGATTTCGATCCAAAACCTCCTGATATCATGCCAGAAGAAATGCAGGAACAGAGGCTCGACGCCATCTATGACGATGAGCCTTTGGGCTTCGAAAAGGACCCCTTGGCGAACAACATTAAAATGTTAGCGCAAGATCCTTTAGAAGAAATCAACTTAGGCGAAGGATCAGAGAAAAGGCCAACTTACATCAGCGCCAAAATCGATCCAGAACTTAGGTTGGAAGTAGTCCAATTGCTGAAAGAGTTTAAAGACTGTTTTGCATGGGATTATGACGAAATTCCTGGTCTCGACAGAGGATTGGTAGAACTTCAGTTGCCAATCAAACCTGGGAAGAAGCCAATCAAGCAAAATCCAAGGCGCTTCGCTCCAGAAATACTGTCGAAGATCAAGACGGAAGTCGAAAGACTGCTGAAATGCAAATTCATACGTGTTACAAGGTATGTCGAATGGATTGAAAATATTGTGCCAGTAATTAAGAAAAATGGTACGTTAAGGGTGTGCATAGATTTCAGAGATTTGAATGCTGCTACACCCAAAGATGAATATCCTATGCCTGTGGCGGAAATGCTAGTCGATTCTGCCGCTGGCTATGAATACCTGAGTATGCTCGATGGTTATTCAGGATATAATCAAATATTCATTGCTGAAGAAGATGTGTCGAAAACAGCTTTTCGATGCCCTGGGGCCTTAGGCACTTACGAATGGGTAGTGATGCCTTTTGGCCTAAAGAACGCTGGGGCAACGTACCAGCGAGCAATGAATACTATCTTCCATGATTTTATTAACACTTTTATGCAAGTATATATTGATGACATTGTTATAAAATCTGTTTCCAGGAAGAATCATATTGACCACCTTCGACAATCATTCGAAAGAATGAGAGAACATGGTATGAAAATGAACCCTTTGAAGTGTGCATTCTGTGTGAAAGCTGGAGATTTCTTGGGCTTCGTTGTCCACAAGAAAGGAATCGAAATCAACCAGAACAAGACGAAGGCAATTCTGGAAGCGAAAGCGCCATCGAATAAGAAGGAACTGCAATCTCTCTTAGGCAAGATAAATTTCTTAAGGAGGTTTATATCTAATCTAAGTGGGAAAGCTCAGGCCTTTTCACCCTTACTTCGACTGAATAAGCAAGGGTTCGAATGGGGGCAAGAGCAACAAGAAGCCTTCGACAAAATCAAAGGGTACCTCACTAAGCCACCTATTTTGGTGCCTCCTTGTAGCAATAGGAGTATGAGATTTTACATAGCTGCATCCGACAAAACTCTGGGAAGCATGTTAGCCCAAGAGGATGAGAATGGAGTCGAAAGACCCATTTACTATCTCAGTAGAGTTTTGAACGATGTAGAAACTAGATATAGTGAAGTTGAAAAATTGTGTCTATGTCTGTATTTCTCTTGTACAAAACTCAAGCAATATATAAAACCAGTTGATTTGTATGTTTCGTCTCATTTTGATGTTTTCAAGTATATGTTGTCGAAACCTATCTTGCACAGTCGAATTGGCAAGTGGGCATTAGCATTAACTGAATACTCCTTGACCTTTATGCCTCTTAAGGCAGTGAAAGGACAAGTGGTTGCAGACTTCATAGTCGACCACTCAATTCAAGTTGAGGATATTAATTATGTGGAGATAGAGCCTTGGAAATTCTACTTCGATGGTTCCAGCCATAAAGATGGAACGGGAGTGGGAGTCTTGATTATTTCTCCAGATAAAATTCCAACAACATTCAAGTACAAAATATCAGGTTCTTGTTCGAACAATGAGGCTGAGTATGAAGCTCTAATTACTGGCCTTGAGATATTGTTGGAATTGGGGGCAACTCGAGTCGAAATAATGGGAGACTCAGAGTTAGTCATTAAGCAAGTCACAAAGGAATATAAATGCATAAGAGAAAATCTCATTATGTACTTTGTGATAGCGAATCGTTTATTGAAAAAATTTAAAACGGTCAATATTCGACATATACCCAGAGTCGAAAATCAAATAGCCAACGACTTGGCACAGATTGCATCTGGGTATAAGATTTCAAAAACGAGATTGCAAAGAGCAATCGAAGTTCGAGAAAAGATAAAAGCAACTTGTCTATCACCAACAGACTTGGAATCGACGAGACTAGGATATGCTGATCAAAGTAACTTCGAAATTTCGTTCATAGATAATTTGTCAGAGCAAGATTGGAGGAAACCCATTGTGGACTATCTTCAAAATCCAGGAGCTTCGACAGAACGAAAAACAAAGTACAGGGCGTTGAGTTATGTACTCATGGGTAATGAGTTATTCAAGAAAACGCCTGAAGGGGTATTGCTAAAATGCTTAAGTGAAACTGAGGCATACATAGCCCTTTTGACTACGCATGCTGGGGCATGTGGGGCTCACCAAGCAGGCCATAAGATGAAATGGTTGTTGTTTCGACAAGGACTATATTGGCCCACTATGCTGAAAGATTGTGTTGAGTTCGCCAAAGGTTGTCAAGAGTGTCAAGTCCATACAGGCATCCAACATGTACCAGCAAGCGAACTTCACTCGATAGTGAAGCCTTGGCCCTTTAGAGGATGGGCGTTGGACCTCATTGGAGAGATTCGACCAGCATCATCAAAGAGTCAGAAATACATACTGGTAGGCATTGATTACTTTACTAAGTGGATCGAAGCTATCCCTTTAGTCAATGTAGACCAAGAAAATGTCATTGAATTTATTCAAAAGAACATTATCTTTAGGTATGGAATCCCTGAGACGATAACAACTGATCAAGGATCAGTTTTCACTGGTCGAAAAATGCAGGAATTTGCTCAGGAAACAGGTTTCAAACTCCTAACATCAACGCCTTACTATGCACAGGCAAATGGTCAAGTCGAAGCAGCCAACAAAGTGGTGATTGGCTTGATAAAGAAACATGTTGGGAAGAAACCAAAGAATTGGCATAAGACGTTAGACCAGATTCTGTGGGCTTGTCGAACGTCCCCAAAAGAAGCCACAGGTACAACACCATATAGGCTAACTTTTGGCCATGATGCAGTGTTGCCAGCAGAAATTTGTCTTCAATCTGCAAGGGTTCAGAAGCATTATGATATTCCCTCGGAAATTTATTGGAACATGATGTTAGACGAACTGGTGGATTTAGACGAAGAGAGATTGCACGCTCTCGACCTACTCAGGCTTCAGAAGAAAAGAGTAGAAGACTCTTATAATAAAAAGGTAAAACCTAAGGTATTTTTGCCTGAAGAACTAGTTTGGAAGGTAATTCTTCCCATGGATCGAAGGGATCGAAGCATGGGGAAATGGTCACCCAAATGGGAAGGACCATTCAGAGTTATCCAAATTTTTTCTGGTGGAGCCTATGAAGTCGAAGAGTTAGGTGAAGATAAAAGGCTCTTGAGAGTAAATGGTAAATATTTGAAAAAATACAAACCTACACTTCAAGAGATAAAAATAAAATAATAAAAGAACAAGACTAAATTAACCATAAAAATGCCAAAATGGAAATTTTATAAATTTTAGCCAAGATGGCAATGTTGTCGAATATAGATTACAAAACATGGTTACAAAAGCTGAATCAATCAAAAGGGAATAGAGTCCTTGAGTCGAAGATATTTGGCTTGCTGCAGCTCCAATCTTTTCTTGCACCAGGCGTTCTCCTGCACCAGTTTGGCAATCTGAGCGTCGAAGCCTTGGGCCTTCTCAGCAAATTCCAGGCCTTGTTTGATTTCAGTTTGACTCTCGGTGTCTGAGACGGTCGAAAGAAGTTCCTCCTTGCGTATAGTGTTGGCATTTATCTTAGCCTCTATTTCTTCGATTTGTGCCCTGAAGGAAGCATTCTCTCGATCGATGGCATCGACTTCTTCCTGCGTAGACGCTTTTTGCTTCGACAACTCCGCAATTCGAGAAGTCGTATCCGAAACAGCAGTCCACGCATAGGAGCTTTTGCCATATAACACCTCAAGCTGACTATTAAAACCCCTTTGGCGCCTATAATCTGCTGAGACTTGATCAATCATAGAGTGTAACTCCATGATCAAGCCTGAAACTTCTGGAGCTACAGCTAACAAGTCGACAGCATTCAAAACATCCCTCAAGTATGATGGAGCAGTGGGGTCCCCCTCTAAAGCCTTCATCAAGTCCTTCTTGAAAAACTGGGCCTTAACCTTCGCCAAAGCTTCATCAAGAGGAGAGGTTTCAGTGGACTTCCCCGACAGGGTAGGAACCTCCTGACTAGCGTCAGACGAACTCTTGCTCTCGATGATTGCGTTGATATAGCTAACAGGGTCAGTTTGTTTCAAGAGTTCCAAGTCCTCTTTCGACCTGTGCTTCGTTGGGGTAGCAGCCCTTGCAACAACATTGTCTTGGGTTTGAGGCTGTTGAGTGTTAGGTGCCTCGACTTGTTTCCCTTCGACTCGGACTGGGGCAGTACCAGCGTCATCTTGGTGCCCTTCGCCAGCGTCACCTTGGTGCCCTTCGCCAGTGTCACCTGGGTTCTCTTCGCCAGCAGCACCTTGATTTTCTTCGCCAGCATTGCCTTGGTCCCCTTCTTCACGATTCTCTTCCGACAGATCCACCACCTGAACCGCTTCTGGCTGTTGTTCGTCCGTTTGAGGTTCTTCTGCTGGTTTTTCTACCGTCTCAGCATTGGCCTCATTTATTTCAGTATGGGCTTCGTCATTTCCCAAGCCTTTTTCTTGTGGCCTGCTGAGTTCAGCAGATTCCAGCGTTTCAGAGGTCCTTGGTGGTGAGCTTTCAGTGGTGTCCTGAGAAAGGAAAGAGGAAGAATCTTCAGAAATCGAAAAAGACATAATCGAATGTAGGTATCTACACCTAAGTTATAAAAAGGTTTAAGAGATTACCTGTAAATTAGCTTCAGCCCCAGCGCTGGAATTGTCGCTTTCGACAGGCTTGTTGAGAAGAACGTTTAGTTCCTCCTCCGTTGGCTCCTCAATGATCACTGGAGGTGGCCTGGGCTTTCTCCCAGCAACCTTTATTCTAAATGTTCGACCCTCAGGAGCAGGAGCAGGAACAGGAGCGTCCTTCGTCAGCTTTCGCCTTTTTAGAGGAGCAGGAGGAGAATCACCTTCTTCATCGCTCCCAGATTCGACCACCAGTGCTGGCCGTTTCTTGGGCGAAGGTGCCTAAAAAATCAATGGGAATTCGACTTAGCAATTGTATCGAAAGTCAAAAATCGAAAGCCAGAAGAAAATAATGAAAGTCTGGTTATCGATACAGAAGGTTTCTTCGAAGGGCCTTCCCCCTGTTGGTTGGTTATGGTCTTCGCCGACGCTGTAGTCTTCGCCGGCGGTCGAGGTTTTGTTGAGGGGCCTCCTCCCTGTTGGCTCTCTATAGCCTTCTTGGCTACAGGCTTTCGAACAAATGAAATCAAATAAATAGTTAACAGGCTAGCAGTCGAAAGAGAAAGACAAAGTAATGTGAAAGGATGAACTTACATTTCTTTATTTTATCCAACACAAGGACAAAAGATTTTTGAAGCTCATCCACAAAGTCCTTCTCGTCGAAAAACTCCTCAGCATAATAACTTTTCCACCACTCCTCGAAGGATGGTGAGCAAAGGAAGTTGAGCTGGTAGTCAAACAACGAGAGAACTGTTCGACCAGCATATCTTCCGATATGCTTAATGGCAGCTTCTTCGGTGTAATCATTGCAGAAGTACAACATAGCCTTCTCTCTTGGAAAAATTGGAGAAGGTAGGGTTTGAATAATACCAAACTGGCGAGATACCAGGTTTGGTTGGTATGCAATCAGACTCAAGTGAGTCTTAGAGCTCCTGAATCGAAGAGGCATGATCCTTGGTGTAAGGAACGCCTCCCATATTATTGTATGTTCGTCAACATTCAGACCACTCGACGTCCTTGGATGTGGCCTTGTGAACCATGCTGGGCCTACCTTTCGTCGAGCAAACAGAGCCATAGTCGAAGCAAACTCCTTCCTTCGAGCAAACATCAGAACGAAGTTGGTGAAGGTTTGCTGAAACTCCAGTCCATCTTCCATAGGCGTCAACAGAGCCAGTCTGGTTCCTTCGACGCGTCTGTTCGCTATCTCTGGAGCCTGCTCATTTATTTGAACCTTCTTAGGCAAGAAAGATTCGAAGGTGGCATTGAGCCACAGTTGGAGCAGCCAAAAAGGCCCAGCAAGTAGCAAACTGGCCCTATTCTCGATAAGTTTTAGAAGAGTCTCCCCATTGCTGATCGAATCATAGAGGCTAGCCAAAATCAATTCTGCCAAACAGATATTTTGGCGATGATGGAGTTGAGTGGCGAGAGTGACCATCTTTTTGGTCACCTGTAAGGACTTCGAGCAAAATACGAAGCGAGTCAGCCATAAGGCTAGAAACGCTATGTGTTCGACATCCGACACAGCATCTGTCGGCCTGTCGTGATAGTGGTTGATGAAAGTGGTGTATGTTGGTTTGGTGTCAGAGAATCCAATTTGGTCCTCCGACATCTCCTCCGGATCGAAGTAGTCCCCGGTGGGTCGAAGGCCAGTAATAGCGGCCACATCGAAGAGTGTAGGAGTCAGCATCCCACAGGGAAGATGGAAAGTAAAGTGGGAGTAGTCCCAGAAAAGAAGAGAAGCTATCAGCATCTCTGGAGAATAGTTCAAACCTGTCTTCGACAGCATCACCAGGTCGAAAATCCCCATATCCTTCCAGATCGAAGCTTGGTGTTTCTCCATCTTTTCCAGCCAAGCAACGTAATCAGGAGTAAGGCTAGGGCCAGACCTGAAAGCCCTAACACCTCTGTTGAAGAAGCGGAGGTCGATTTTTTCATGCGCAGGGTCTTCATTGTCTTCTGCGTCTTTCTTGGCGCATGCAACCGGTTTGAGTTTCTCAACTACCGGAAAATAACTCTTGATCTTCATGGCCTCAGCAATACTTGGATACAAAGGGCCAGACATAGCAAAGATCTGGTTGGAGTATCCAACCGGGATCATAAGGTGGCGTGAGTAAGCATCACGAACGGCGATGTCCAAGGGTTCAGGGACCCTTCGTTGGCCCGTGGAGGTTACTACTGGAGCAGTGACGAAAACCTTAGGTTTGGCGTTCTCAGATGGTACGGTAGCGCTAGGAGCACTGGAACCAGATGCCATTGTTAATGATGAGGTTGAAGATGAAGTGAAGGAGAAAAGGTTTTTGCAAAGATGACAAGTTTGTATGAAAACAGAGAAGTTTGAAAGCTAGATGGCGTAAAAAGTCCCACAATGGGGTACTTACTGCTATTTATAGTAGTGGGGGGAAAATCCCCAAAACCGAGGACATTAAATGCCATTTAATTATTGCAGGAGCTAGTGGGGCGCGTGGCAGTCCCTTATTGTTTTAGTCGTTCTGCAGAAATAGAGGGACGCAGCGTGCGTCCTCGTTTTTGGGAATTGTCATAATGACAAATTCTGAAATGACGTTTGGTACTGCACGCCGTACTGAAAGTGACGTCTTAGGTAAGGATAAATGATGGTTTTCTTGGGATTGCCAATGGTTGGTAGAAAACAACAAAAAGTGCACAAGTTAATTTGTGACTAAGCGTGAAAGGACAGGTGTCGAATGGCGTTTCAAAGAATGCCTTTTTCTTTCAGAGTCGAAATAAGGCATTCTTGGGGGGCAATTTGTTGGCTCCTAAATTCGACACCCTTGTTTTATTAATGTCAGCCATTAAAGCTGAAGGATGTTTTCGACTGGCTAAGTCTGTCGAAATGCCCGTCGAAAGATGGCAAAGTACTTAGAAGATTTCTTCCAAGGGAGAAGTTGGTTGCCTTCGACGTCGAAGGAGTTTCTCGTCGAAGATGTCTCTCGACGAAGGTGTTCGATGGTTCAGAGTGGAGCAGTTTGAAATTCAAGCGTTTGGAGGGAAAACGGTTTCCAGCAGTTACCAAGTGCAACGTGCAAAGATTTGGAGCGTCGAACGTTGAGAACGTGCCAAGTGGAATCATCTCGAAGCAGTGTAACTGCCCGACGGTTACTTGGGATGTTTTAGTATAAATAGTAGTAGACATGTAGTTCCTCGCGTGTGTTCACAATTCTATACAAAGTCACTCATATAGATTCGAGTACCCAGCGTGTGAGAAAGAATTGTTGAGAAATGTATGTGTGAAACACCAACTTTATTAACCAAAGTCATTTACTTTTCCAGAAATTACTTGCTTTCTCCTTTACATTCCTGTCGAAGCCTTTTACTTTAAAGCCTTGTTTATTTTACCAAGTCTTTCCTTCATGCAATTTACTTGAAGCCTCTTTATTTTATTTAAAGCCTCTTTATTTAAAGCCTTATCCAATTTAATCAAACTTCAAAATCAACCTATGTCCTAGGATCAATCTGATCGATCCTGCGAGTAACCAAATAAGTAACCATTTGGAGGATCAGCGGTTGTTTACCAAATCCCAAGGTAAACACCAGGGTGTATCCGTTGAAGACTAACATTACCAGATCCGATTCCTGTATCTTGCCAGGGTGTGTCTGAAGAGTTCGAGGATCCGATGCCTGAATCTTGCCAGGGTGTATCCGTTGAAGACTAACATTACCAGATCCGATTCCTGTATCTTGCCATGGTGTGTCTGAAGAGTTCGAGGATCCGATACCTGAATCTTGCCAGGGTGTATCCATTGAAGACTAACATTACCAGATCCGAATCCTGTATCTTGACAGGGTGTGTCTGAAGAGTTCGAGGATCCGATACCTGAATCTTGCCAGGGTGTATCCGTTGAAGACTAGCATTACTAGATCCGATTCCTGTATCTTGCCAGGGTGTGTCTGAAGAGTTCGAGGGTCCGATACCTGAATCTTTCCAGGGTGTATCCGTTGAAGACTAACATTACCATATCCGATTCCTGTATCTTGCCAGGGTGTGTCTGAAGAGTTCGAGGATCCGATACCTGAATCTTGCCAGGGTGTATTCGTTGAAGACTAACATTACTAGATCCGATTCCTGTATCTTGCCAGGGTGTGTCTGAAGAGTTCGAGGGTCCGATACCTGAATCTTGCCAGGGTGTATCCGTTGAAGACTAACATTACCAGATCCGATTCCTGTATCTTGCCAGGGTGTGTCTGAAGAGTTCGAGGATCCGATGCCTGAATCTTGCCAGGGTGTATCCGTTGAAGACTAACATTACCAGATCCGATTCCTGTATCTTGCCAGGGTGTGTCTGAAGAGTTCGAGGGTCCGATACCTGAATCTTGCCAGGGTGTATCCGTTGAAGACTAGCATTACCAGATCCGATTCCTGTATCTTGCCAGGGTGTGTCTGAAGAGTTCGAGGGTCCGATACCTGAATCTTGCCAGGGTGTATCCATTGAAGACTAACATTACCAGATCCGATTCCTGTGTCTTGCCAGGGTGTGTCTGAAGAGTTCGAGGATCCGATGCCTGAATCTTGCCAGGGTGTATCCGTTGAAGACTAACATTACCAGATCCGATTCCTGTATCTTGCCAGGGTGTGTCTGAAGAGTTCGAGGATCCGATGCCTAAATCTTGCCAGGGTGTATCCGTTGAAGACTAACATTACCAGATCCGATTCCTGTATCTTGCCAGGGTGTGTCTGAAGAGTTCGAGGGTCCGATACCTGAATCTTGCCAGGGTGTATCCGTTGAAGACTAGCATTACCAGATCCGATTCCTGTATCTTGCCAGGGTGTGTCTGAAGAGTTCGAGGGTCCGATACCTGAATCTTGCCAGGGTGTATCCGTTGAAGACTAACATTACCAGATCCGATTCCTGTGTCTTGCCAGGGTGTGTCTGAAGAGTTCGAGGATCCGATGCCTGAATCTTGCCAGGGTGTATCCGTTGAAGACTAACATTACCAGATCCGATTCCTGTATCTTGCCAGGGTGTGTCTGAAGAGTTCGAGGATCCGATACCTGAATCTTGCCAGGGTGTATCCGTTGAAGACTAACATTACCAGATCCGATTCCTGTATCTTGACAGGGTGTGTCTGAAGAGTTCGAGGATCCGATACCTGAATCTTGCCAGGGTGTATCCGTTGAAGACTAGCATTACTAGATCCGATTCCTGTATCTTGCCAGGGTGTGTCTGAAGAGTTCGAGGGTCCGATATCTGAATCTTGCCAGGGTGTATCCGTTGAAGACTAACATTACCAGATCCGATTCCTGTATCTTGCCAGGGTGTGTCTGAAGAGTTCGAGGATCCGATACCTGAATCTTGCCAGGGTGTATCCGTTAAAGACTAACATTACTAGATCCGATTCCTGTATCTTGCCAGGGTGTGTCTGAAGAGTTCGAGGGTCCGATACCTGAATCTTGCCAGGGTGTATCCGTTGAAGACTAACATTACCAGATCCGATTCCTGTATCTTGCCAGGGTGTGTCTGAAGAGTTCGAGGATCCGATGCCTGAATCTTTCCAGGGTGTATCCGTTGAAGACTAACATTACCAGATCCGATTCCTGTATCTTGCCAGGGTGTGTCTGAAGAGTTCGAGGGTCCGATACCTGAATCTTGCCAGGGTGTATCCGTTGAAGACTAACACTACCAGACTCGATTCCTGTATCTCGCCAGGGCACGTCTGAAGAACTCGAAGATCCGATTCCTGTAACCAGCCAGGACATATCTACACAAAGCATCTGAAGACCAGCTCCTGCAACATGTCAGGTACTCATTTTTCTTTTGCAGGTACGCAGGTTCTCGCTAAGGAATCTCTTACGCGATCAACATCCAGATGGCATCTATAAGCCCATCATCCTATTCATCAACCTCTAAATGGCATCCATAAGCCCATTCCATCATCACACTGCTACTATGTGAGCGCAAATTTCTGGGCACTCTAGTGTTCAATCATCTTCCACCTTCGGATTACGAAAGGCACGTCAGCCAATCTACATCCTCAGGTCTAAGAAGATTGAACAGGGGCAACTGTTGTACCCCAAAATTTTCCCTCCCATATTCTTCAAGAAATTGCCAAGTTAAGCTTCAAAATTCCCCAAGGGTTGCACAGTGTAAGAGCCTCTTGAACAGTCAAAATTAGGGTTTTGGTTCTGATCAAGAAAATGAAGTTTCCAAGGGTCCAATCAAGTCCCACATGCCTATAAATATGGTCAAGCATCCTCATACCAAGTTTCAAGGCTTTCAGCACAAAATTGCACAGTCAAAACCCTAATTGCACTACAGTCAACTGTAGGGGCAAAATGGTCATTTGGCAGTCAAAAGTCCAAATTTTTGATCAACATCTCATTTTGAAGCCACAAACATCATTTGATCAATGCTTGATCATGATTCTCAAAGCTAGGTTCAAAAATCATCAAGATGCAAAAGTTTCCTTATTTAGACAGTTGAAAAAGTCAACTGTAAATTGACCAGGGCATAACTTTCACATGGATTATCAGAAAAATTCCATCCAAAGCTCATTTTGAAGAGAAAGACATTTCCAACAACTCCTCTTCACACTCCAAGTCCAAGAAATGCTCTCACAAAAAGTTATCAATTTCAACATTATATGTCATTTTCAAAAGTCAACAAAAAGGGACTTTAAGTCAAAGGCCATAACTTGAGATTGGTAAATAAAAATGACATGGGACCAAAGGAATTGGTTAGAGGACTCAAAGACCTTTACAAAATGTCCAAGAACATGAGCAAAGCTTAAAAATTGAGCAAGTTATGCCTTGTGGAAGTTGGGAAATTTTTGGATATTTTGAAAAGTCAACATTGGTTCAAATGACCTAAAATTGCTAATGGGCCTCTTTTTCTTCCACAATTCATTATCCAAGGCATGTGCACGACCATTTGGCCCAAAGGGAAGTATTTCTTCATTTTTATTTATTTATTTGGATTTTTATTATTAATAATTCATTTAAATTAAAATAAATACATGAAAAATGCTAAACCTAGGTTTTAAATCTTTTTATGCATAATATATACTCAAGATTTCGTGCCTAACCAAATATAGAAAGAATCAATTGAATTGGTCATGATTTGGTAGCAAAAGCATGTGGAAAAGATTTGAAAATCATGATTTAAAAATCAAATATCATATTCATCAATTCATGGATTTTGGACCAATTTTATTTGACCTAATCATTCATACGCATATAAGGATGCAAACCCTCATGCCTTTAGACTGCAAGCTGTGCCATACATAGAAAACAAAACTTGAGTTTTTGGTTAAAAAAGTGAAAACTGAAAACAGGGATAAAGGACGATTCAAGGCAAGATTTTTATCTCATTAGCTTCCTGAGGCTTCAAGGAAAGTTTTTCAATCGAAATCAATCATTCTAACGCCCTAAATTGGTAACACGAGTGCAACCTGTACAGAGAAAATTTCATATTCTTGCATCTCAATTCATGCGCATTTAGCAATTTTTAATATATGATTTTTGTTCATTATTCAATTCTGAAGCTAATCATCTACTTTAATTGTGTTTTTGTGTATTATATACGATTCTACCATTGATACATATTAGGGTTCTTGGAGGTCCAAATTGGGCATTTTGAAAAGATACAAAATTATAACCTCACAATGCCATGAATGGATTCAGGGTGTTTGGACGAAAACAATGGCATCCTCGCGCTTAATTTATGAGGTCCCAGGGCCTAATCGTTATTTTTCAGAATGGTACATATGGGAACGGTTCAAAACCGTTGCCCATTCTTTCTTTGTTTCAGGAAAAAAAAGCACAACGAAGAGGACGATGAAGTGGAAGGCGTTGATTGGATCATTTAAATTCTTCGCGCGTTTTTGAGCCACTGACCACTTTTCTCTTATAATAATTGTTAGTTATTATATGATTGTGATACGGTGGGAGAACTGACTTGAGCTTTGCGTTCGTATTCGCACTTGTGCGGTTGAGCAGGAGTCGCCACCGACTTTTTATTTTATCCTAAAGGAAAGGTTAAAAAAGCACAGCAAAAACCTTTTGAGATATTTCGTGGGTTCGGGGGGTAGATTATGAAAAGGGAAGGTATTAGCACCCTTTTCATCCATGGTTATCCATGGGCTCTTAGGTACTTGCTTAGATCAATCTTGCCTTGGTTTTCAATTGTATGAAATGGTGCTTTGTGGGTTGTTTTGAAAATGTTTTGAAAAGATGCCCTGTGCTAGGCTAACCTTGTAACAATTCTTTACTCGAATGTTTTACAAAAGGTGTTTTATCTTTTAAAAAGATGTTTCAAGGGTTTGAAAAGTTTGATTTTTGAAAGTGTTTGTGAAGTGGGTTTTGAAATTAGGCAAGTGTTTTCTTTGAAAATAGACAAGTACTTAAGAGTTTATCTACCCTAAAGCTTTCTCAAAGATTTTCGTCGTGTTTTAACCCCTTTGACAATTTTGTTCCACCATTGAAATTGGTAGGCAATCTTGTATTTAGGAAGTTTATTCGGGACGGGCGTGGGTCATCGCATGGACCATGAATGCAATGGTGCCAAGTGTCTTTGGCAAGTTGTTTTGAAGGGACTATGATCATTCCATTTAGGCAACATCTTGAGGGACTTTTGATCATTTGATTTTGTTTTGCCAAAGATACTCGACGTGCAAGCATGGCCTATTTTGGAAGGCATCATGCGGGATTACCCTAGAGGGTGCAAGTGTGATTGTGTATTGATTACATGCGTTTGTCTTATATTAGGTTATCTAGTGTTTGATTTTATGTACATACAAACCCTAGGTCTAACCATGGTATAATTGAAAACTGTAAATTGCGGAATGTAAAACCTACGCTATTACAAGATAGTGTCCGGGAGTGGGGGTATAAATGTACAAGGGGATGAGACTTATAGTATCCAACAAGTTACAACCAAATCGAATGTCGCAATCAAAATGTAAATATCGAATGTACAAATATGAGATAAAATGTGTATAGGGCAATATATTGTGTAAGTGTAAATGTGAGAGGTATATGTATATGAATTGTGTATGTGTAATTATGTACAGGTGCGAATTGTGAAGTTGAATCGTATTAGGGTTTGACCTAGGGAAATGTATCTTAATAAATCTTTGATTTTTGTATGTTTAATTATGTAAAAAAAATGTTCAAGTTTTAAATTAAGAATGTTTCTTTATTTGCAAAAAAAGTATTTTGACTAAATGTTGTGAATTTGATATTAGAGAAAAAATGTATTGAATCGTTATGTATGAATGTGTATATTAATAAAAAAGAAGGTTTTCAATTTTAATTACATGATAAAAATGATATGTATTATTTTATATACAAATATATTTTAATGTGTATTAAGAAATATTTTCAAGTTAATTATGTATAAGAAATATTTATTATTATTTTTATATACAAATATCTATCTAAAAAAAAATGCTTTAACTTTATGATAAAAAATGTATTTCAAGTTAGTATTTTACAAAAAAATAAAAAAAGTAAACATTGTTTTTTATAAAAATGAAAAGGGTTAGTGTTTTATCAAGAAGAAGAAGTAAATATATAAAAAAAAGGAGGGTTAGTGATTAGTAGTTTTTTGCTAAAACAAGGAATGAAGCGTTTAATGGGCTTTGGGGAAGTGAAGACGGGTCAGGCCCAGGTTTGCTTGGAGCAACATTCTTAGGGTTTCACGTTTGTTGTTCAATTTGGGGAAAGCAGCGGCGCCGCGCATTCACTTTCATGTTCTTCTTCGTTCATCTTTTGCAAGCTTTCTGAATCCGTCTCCTTGCTCAAGCCACCGGCAATTCCTTCGCCTCCTCTCCCTCTTCATGATTCAACGAAGCGCGTAGCACGGTAATCCACCTTCTTTGGCTGTTTAGGGTTTTACTTGCGTTTTCATTTGGGAATGTGTTTTCTTCTTGGTTAATTATTTGATTAGATTGAATGTTGATTTTTGATTTGCATGTTGTGTTTATTTGGAGGTACGTGAGATGAAAGAAAGAACGTGCATTACCTTTACTGAAGAGGGGGAGGAATGGTGGAGATGCTCGGAGGCGTGCTGGCGAAGGGGAGAAGCGCGTGAAGTTTTGAGCTTTCCTGGTATATTCGTTCTTTTGATATGTTAGGGTTTTGATGATGATGCTAGATTTGCCTGAAAACCCTTCTTAAAAACTCACTTTTTTTATCTTCTTCTTCCACTATGTGTTGCCCTTGGGAATTTGTATGTTGCCTCGAACATTTGCTTTGAATACTTAGAACATTGCTGCCTTGATATCTTTACCTCTTCCACTTTCGTCCCTTTGAATTGTTGAATGCTTTCTTGAACGATTTTGAACAGTTATTGCCTTGGACTGGATGCCTTTTTGAGATTTAATGCCCAATGATGCTTGTACTGAGGGCTTAGGAATTGGTTTCGTGCTTGACAGTAGGTTTTGACAAGTTATGCTTTTGAGTTGTTGTTCTGAATGATTTGAGTTGCTTGCCTAGAACTTGGCTTACATTGCCTCAAATGTTTTGCCTATGATGAGGGAAGAAAAAGCTCTGAGGCTTAGTGTTGGTTTGAATGTTGGGTTTTAGTTTGACAGGGGTCTCATGTTGAGGAACTGGTTTATGAGGTTTGGCCAATGATGAAGAAATTCTGAGGCTGTGGTGATGGATGCTGTTTTGGTTTTACAGTATGATTGGGGGATGGTAGGCAGTTTTGTTTATGGTTGTGTTTGATGGTTCAAGTTTTTGTGTGTTTGAAGGTTGAGGTATGAATGTGAATCTGGACAGTAGTGGGGCTTGAGTTTTGTATCTTTTTTTTCTCTTCTATCTATTCTGAACTGTTTTATTTGGCTTCTGGATCTCTATGCAGAGTTGGTATGTTTTGCATATTTTTTTCCTCTCCATTCTGCCTGCTGAACTGAGTTTTGCATATCAGGTTTTTAGGCTTGGGTTTGAGAGGTGTTCTTTTACAGGGTTGTAGGCTTTTGAGGTGAAGGCAGGGTGTATCTTTTTTCTCTTCTTTATCCTTACCTTTTGTATTGGCTTGGCTTCTGTATATCCTGTACTGAGGCAGAGTTGATGTGTTTTGACAGTTTTTCCCTCTCTATCCTGCCTGCTGCTGAACTGAGTTTGTATATCTCTTCTTTTCTATCCTAACCTCTCTATTCTGCCTTGGCTAGTGTGTTATGCAGGGCTGTGTGTTTTTGTATCTTTTCTGCTGTCTCCCTGTCCTAACCTGCTATGCTGAACCTGAACTATGCTTGCTTTATCTCTCTTTTTCTCACTTTACAGTACAATAAAGAATTTTATAATGTTATTATTGTACTATGTTCTGAAGGGGTTTGACTAGGGAAATGATGATTTTAGATTTCTTGCATAACACATTTTGCATCTTTTTCTCCAGCTTTTGTGCTTTGCTCTGACTTTGCATCTTGATATCTTTTCCAAAATCTTCTTTGACAGCTTGTATGCTTGGGATTTGACAGCAATTGTACTTCTTACTTCTTTCTTTGAGTAAACTTTAGGCATTTTGACAGTAACTTGCCTTTTGCTTTGGATAGAAAGTTGAGATTGAATTTTTTCAGTTTTGTTTGGATTTTGGATTTGAGATTCTTATGCAGCTTGAATTTTTAGAAATTATGCATTTGCATTTCATGAACAAAAAATCTTCCCTCTCTGTGAACCGGGAGAAATCCCGTGATTTGCAGAGAGGGTCAACTGATCCCAGTCAGTGGCCCCTAATGATGAGCAATATTTTATCTGTCTCTTTTAAATGCCTTCTGACTTTTCTTGTTTATTTTTTTGCAGATAAAAAATGGAGCACCGGAGCGGAGTGAAGAATGAAGAATATTAGAAAATAGGATAGTTTTAATTTTATGTAATATTTAAATTAATGTATATTATTGTTCATAATTTAAATTATAAACAACAATTTGTACAAATAATTCAATTATTCAATAAAATCTAAATCATCCAATTAATTCTAATTTTCTTTATTGTTTATTTTTTTATTTAAAATTCTTAGAATTAAAACAATTGAAAAATAAATTCAATCATTCAATTTCAGAATAATAAATAACTAAAATAAAACAACATTGATCAATTAAGTCTGTCTTATTCAACATCCAAAGCAAAGCAGCAGTCAATCCAAATAGACTGATCAAACGCATAAGCACTGTGAATCCAACACTGCATCCTGTATATGACTGACCCAATCAAAAACGTACTGAATTCAAACCACTGTCTCTTTCACTGATTAAATTATGAATAATGCAAATTCAACCCGAATCTCGAAATAAACTGCAAAGTGTTGTAGAATTTTAATCTTTATGAGAATATGCCCATAAAAACCCTAATTCCCGATTAAATGCCAAATCACGCTCGCTTGATCAAAATTGAACCAAAAATCAACCAAACCCTAAGCCCACTGTATGAAACAATTCAGAGCTCTGAAAATCAGTAAAAACCCTAGTTTTGCTTGACTGTCAAGAAAAGTCCGTTTGTCCGATTCTTGAGCCAGTTTGAGAAGTCAGGAAATGTTTGAAGCTGATATTTATTGGGGAAAAATGCGAGGGCAAATTTTGGGGTACAACAATGATAAACGCGCGTTGGATGGCTCAGTGGTAGACGTGTATGCTGGTAACCCCTGGGACCTGGGTTCGATCCCAGGTCCCCACCCTCTTTCCATGTTATTTTTCAATCAATGTTTCTATGTAGTTTCAATGCTGAAGACACACCATACGTTCCTCCATCAGGCCGTCCACATGTTCAATTTCATCAATTCAAGGGCACAGATTTGAGGAGCATGGTACACGTGAGTCAACGCTTGGGTACGTGATTGGAAAAGTCAGCCAGGCCTGAAGCTCATTGGGCCCAGATTGCTAAAAGAAAACCTCCAAATTAGGGGCAGACCCCCTAGGTTTGCAAATTTTTTTACTTTCTTTATTTTTCATTATTTTTACTTTCTTTTAATTATTGTTTTTTAAGTAATTTAATATTTTCATAATATATAAAAAACACATAAAAAAATCAGAAAAGATGAAAAAATAATAAATATTTTATTTTAGTATTTTTGTAAATAAATTGCATTAATTAATTTTAGTTATTAAATTAGGTTTAATTGTAATATTTTCATAATAAAAATCTAAAATTGGTAGAATTAGGGTTTAATTAATTTTTTATCCCTTTTTATTTTCTTTCATAATAATTAAATATTTACTATTACTTATTTTTGTAATTAAATTGCATGTAAAATAATTAGGGTTAATTTTAGGTTAAACTTTAATATGTTTTCATAATAAAATAAAAAATTGTAGAATTAGGTTTAATTGCATTAAATTCTCCTAAATACCAAAAAATACCAAAAACAATTCCTTTTCTTTTTAATTTTAATTAATTTAATCATTTAAGCTAATTTTGCAAAAAGGGTCCAACGCCCTCGTTTCAACTTTAATTCCAATTCGCATATTTATTTATTTTCTATTCTTTATAATATTTATGTACCTCTCCCAAGGCCATTAAACATTTTAATCTTTCGCATTTTTAATTCTTTATTTTTCTGTCAAATCGGGTTCAAGAAATTTTGGCGATGTGGACCCGCGCCTTTTGTAATAGCTTTAGAACTTTATATTTCTCGCAATTTTTAACTATTAATAATGACATGCAAGAATGAATGATAAAATAAAAACAAACGCATAGATCACTTTGACAAAAGACAAAAATAAATGAAAACGACACACAAATCACACACCACCCCTAGGGTACGCCTCACTGTTGCCTTGCCTCGAAAGGTGATCGTCGAGTAGAGGATGTCTTAGTAAGTCCTCATGATCCGAGAACCTGGCATGAGGGTAGCTTCTAAGGTATCTTCCCATTGCTCTGGTGATCACCATGTCCCGAACCTTCGAATTGACCCGAACACCTCCAACGGTGGTGCTACCTACCTCTCAATGGTGGGATGGCACTACTTTAAAGGACATTTACACAGACGAATTCCTTAGGGTAGGTAGACGACTCTAGATACTTGCTCTAATTTCAAAAACAAATCAAAAAATACTTTTCACACCGACACCTTTTCAAAAAGCTTTCGAAAGCAATTTTTCAAACACTCTTGAGGACCGATACAAGAGTCGAACTGAAATTTTCAAAGAAACTTTTTAAAACCCACAGTTGAAAAGCAAACAAACCACTTTTGAAAACACAATGAGCAAGTATTTAAGAGCCCATGGATAACCATGGATAGAAAGGGTGCTAACACCTTCCCTTTCTATAATCTACCTCCCGAACCGAGAGCAATCTCTTTAAGGAATTTTTCTGTGCTTTTGTCCTTTCCATTTGGAGAAAATAAAAGACGGTGGCGACTCTTGCTTCCGCGACATTTCGCGAACCAGCGTTAAACAGTCAGTTCCAGATCCACCGATCACACTAGAGCTTTGTCCTTACAACGGTCTAACGTAGTGACAAGTTGGGAGACTAGAGGAAGTGTCCAAGGAATCCCGCTTAAGTTTCTATTCGAGAAGGCTTACCATTTTTGGGATACCCTGGATTTACAAGCTTTCGAAGAGGTGCTGGCACTTCTCGTTTATGGGGTGGTACTTTTCCCTAATGCGGATCAACTCGTAGATGTGAACATTATTAATGTTTTTCTATCTCACAATCCAGTTCCTACATTACTCGGGGATATTCTACACTCTCTGCATACTCGCACTCTAAAGAGAAGGGGGACCCTCCTGTGTTGCACTCCTCTATTGGCTAGGTGTTTTATTTTGCACCTACCTAGGTCTGTTTTAAAGAATGAACAGGGTTTGAAATGGTCTCGTAGGCTGATGTCCCTTACACATTCAGACATTCATTGGTGTTCACGATTCTCGGAAGATGTTACCATCATCGATCGCTATGGTGAATTCCCTAATGTACCTCTCTTAGGCATTAGGGAAGGAATCACTTACAACCCTTGTTTGGCCCTGCGTCAGTTTGGTTATGCGAGAAGAGATGGTCCTCATGATACGCTTATCCAAGGAATCGCCTTCAACTATGAGAATGATGCTCAGGGATACCGCAAAAGGTTCATAAAAGCTTGGGGCATGGTGCATAAAATTGATATCAAGATGCTAGGGCACAATAATTCCATTCCTCTTGAGCCTTATCTCCGATGGGTACGAGCTCGCGCCCAAAATCTTATGATGCCTTACCCTGTTGTCCTACCAATAACTATGGAACCAGTTATTGAAGGAGATACTACTTCCCTTGGTCATCATCCTGACATGCCAACTGATCATGAAGAGTTACATAAGTCCTGGGTTCAACTCAAAGAGGAGCGGGACACGTTTGAAGCTCAGTTCTATGCCAGCAAGAAGAAGGTCATGTTGCTCACTAGGCTACTTTATGAAGAAAGGAACATAAACGCCTACATTGCACCAAAGAGGATGCACTCCTGAGAGACTTAGTTTCTTTTTTGCTTTAAGTTTTGTTTTGTTTTATTGTAAGCCTAAAAGGAACTCTTTGTAACAATTTGAACTTATTAATGCAATTAACGTGTGTTTATTTTGGTTAAACAAATATGAGCCTGTAAAAATCCTTGAAATCATTGCATACGCATCCCATCTATAGCATTGCATAAACAGTTACCATTACATGCTTCTCATCTTCTTTGTTGTTTATTTCAACAGAAATGTCTTCTGAACAAAGCATCAAAGATCTTCAGGCGCAAAATGCACAATTCCAACAGATGTTCATAAATCTGGCGAAAGGGCAGGAGGATCTGAAAGCCCTCATCCTGAAGGAGAAAAAGAAAAAGGTCTCTGGTATTCTAAATATGGGAAAAAGGTTTAGGGGCCGTTAAAGCAACCAGTCAATATGACCTCCTCATCCAAGTAAGGGGAGAATCAAGAAAGAGAGACAAGGGAAAAGGACCCCAATCCTGAAGTTTCTAACAATGATACGGACTACAATGATGAGAAGTATCCTCCTACTGAGGATAGGTATAAGCAGTTGGAAGATCGGTTGAGTGCTATCGAAATCCAGAGGATACCCGGGTTGGACTTCGAAGAACTGGGATTGGTGTCGGGAGTGATCATCCCGCAGAAGTTCAAGGCTCTAATTTTTGCAAAGTATGATGGGGTGTCTTTCCCAAAGCTCCATCTCTGTTCCTACGTAAGAAAGATCCAGCCCCACATCGCTGATAGAAATTTGTGGGTTCATTTCTTTCAAGACAGATTGTCAGGGACTCAACTTAAATGGTTCTACCAACTGGAGAGAACCAATGTCCAAATCTGGGAAGATCTGGCTGCTGCTTTTTATAAGCAGTATCAATACAACGCCGACCTTGCTCCTACTCGTACTCAACTCCAGAGTATGTCCATGGGTGCAGGTGAAGGCTTTAAGGACTATGCACAAAAGTGGAGAGACTTAGCTGGAAGAGTCCAACCCCCTTTGTTTGATAGGGAGTTGGTTGATATGTTTCTTGGGACGCTATCTGGTCCATTCTTTAATCATTTGACCGACAGCTTGTCAGCTGGTTTAACCGAGCTGATTCTAACTTGAGAGAGGGTAGAAGCTGGGATTCAGAGCGGTAAGATACAGAAAGATGCTTCTTCAAGTTCGGTAAAAAAGCCTTTTACTAGTAAGAAGGAAGTCAGTGCCATCTATAGCCCGAGAGGTCAAAGAAGAGTTGAACACCGTTAGACCGTAAGTGCTGTAATGATACCTAGACCTGCAGTTGCTCCACAACGCAACAATCAACAAAGGGTGGAAAGACCACAAAGGCAGTTTACCCGGATTAACATGACGTTGGATGAAGTGCTACCCCATCTACTAAGACCCAACTTGGCAACCTTGAAAGAGGCTCCCAAGAATCCGAACACCACATCTCCTCGGTATAATCCAAATGCTCGGTGTTCCTATCATTCTGAGAGTCCTGGCCACGATACCAATGACTGTTGGGCTCTGAGAAATAAGGTACAAGATCTGATCGAGGCCAAGGAGACTGAGTTCAATGCTCCGGAAAAGCCCAATGTCATAACTGCTTCCATGCCTAAGCACAATCGTAGAGTTAATGTTGTTGATACCGATCTGTTTGTAACCTCAGTTGATGAAGTTTCTATTCCTCTTATGACTATTAAGAAGAATTTTTTGTTGGTCGGTTTATTTCTGGGTTATGGTGAAGGTTGCCACATATGTTCATCTCTGCCTTCTGGTTGCCATTTGCTGAAGTCAGGTGTTCAGCGCTTGATGGACAGCAAAGAAATTTTGTTCGAGAAAACTCTGATTCTCATTGTCCTGTTCGAAGATGTTGCTATTATAACCATTTCCGCCAACCTTCCAAGGTCTCCTCGAGAAGACCTGTTAGGATTACATCTGCTCAAAGAGTCGCTCCGTTAATAATCACCCTTCCTGGTCCTGTCCCATACGCCTCGGACAAAGCTGTCCCTTGGCATTATGGTGCCGATGTGTACTATCATGGAATCAAACAAGATCTGAAGAATAAAGAGGTTGATCCTGATGTCAGTAACATTGTCAGGACCAACAAGGTTACCAGAAGTGGAAGGGTTTTCTCTCCCGATATTTCCCCAAAGACTGTCAATAGGCCTGTTGTTATTCCGTCTTCCATTCTTATTGGTACTTCAACTACTACTCATATGCTTACTCCAATTATCACTCCCACCGTCGAGTCATCTAGGACTCGAGGCAAAGAAGTTATAGGTGAGTATGCCCGGACGAAGGCACCTAGAAAAATTGTCGTAGAAGCCTCTAAGCAAGAGATAGAGGAAATATTGAAAATAATCAAAAAGAGCGACTACAATATGGTCGAGCAGCTGGGGAAGACCCAATTAAAGATATCCATGTTGTCCCTGCTGTTGTGCTCCGAGGCCCATGCGAAGGCTTTGATTGCATTCCTTAAGACTGTGTACGTACCCCCAGAAACCTATGCCGATCAATTCAAAGACTGTGTGGCCAGCCTGACTGTTGACAATGGGATGGGTTTTTCAGATGCAGACATGACACTGAAAGGGAGGGAGCATAATGATGCTCTGCATGTCTCGATCGAATGCAGGGGCACCACTATGGCTCATATGCTCGTAGATACTGGATCCTCACTGAATGTCCTGCCGAAGAAGGCTCTCGACCGACTAGATTGTGAGGGATTGACCTTAAAGCTTAGTAACATTGTGGTAAGGGCTTTTGATGGGTCGAAGAGAATGATGCATGGGTAGGTGGACATCCCTGTCAAGGTAGGCTCTCAAACCTTTGACTCCACCTTCTATGTGATGGACATCAGGCCATCATACTCTTGTTTGTTGGGTCGTCCTTGGATCCATGAAGCTGGGGCTGTTACTTCTACACTACACCAAATGCTGAAGTATCCAGTGAATGGGAAGATTGTCACTGTACATGGAGAAGAAGAGTATATGGTAAGCCACCTCAACTCCTTCAGGTACATAGAGATGGACGGGGAATTCATAGAGACTCCTTGCCAGAATTTTGAAGAGGTTCCCCAGATCCTGGCATCGACTGAAACTACTACCAGCAACAAACCTCCTCTGAAGATGGCTTCTCTCAAAGATGCCAGAGCAGTGGTTGAAGAAGGTGGGTATACCAATTGGGGATAACTCCCTGATTTTACTCACAAAACTGACAAATTTGGTTTGGGCTTTACTTCAGGAGCTCAAAGGGTTGTTCAACGCGCTCGAGCTGGAGGACCTCCCCTATGCATCAGCAATCGGGGAATTAATGCCATTGAAGACAGTGAGGAAGACTCTGACATTGACAACTCGATCTACCCAACTACCAACGGTGGACCGAGTAACTGGACGGCTAGGGACTTTATACCAGTTTCTTTTATTCTGCAGTAATTGTCTTACTTGTTTTGAGATTTATAATAAACAATTTAAACTCTACAGCCTTGTGCCTTGCCCGAGGGACATCGGCTTTGTTTGTGAGGACTATTATTTTTCATTTCATATATCATCAATAAAACATTGGACGTTCCTTGCATACAAATTTTGCGCTCTCTGTTTTTCTCTTCTGTTTTCACTTTATCAAAACAGCTATGCTCTTACACACACTCACGTATCATACTGCAGATCCATATCTACTCTAGATCCCACTGATAACAACTCTGCTACTGCCAGTTATGACTTCGAAAATCCGATCAACCAAGCCGAAGACGAAGGTGAGGATGATTTTGAGGTTCCTGGAGAACTTTGTAGACTATTACAACAGGAAGAAAGGGCTATACAAGCTCATGAAGAGCTAGTTGAGACGATAAACCTGGGCACGAAGATAGACAGAAAAGAGGTCAAGATTTGCGCAAATATAGAAATTAAGATCAAATAGTGGTTGATACTAATGTTGCACAACTATGTTGAGATCTTCTCCTGGTCATATGAAGACATGCCAGGTTTAGACACCGATATTATGGTACATCGTCTTCCGACTAAGGAAGACTGCCCTTCGGTTAAACAGAAGGTCCGCCGTATGCGCCCTGAAATGTCAGAGAAGATCAAGGCAGAGGTCATGAAGTAGTTCGATGCAAGGTTCTTAGCTGTCACCTCTTATCCACAGTGGGTTGCTAACATCGTTCCGGTACCTAATAAGGACGGTAAGGTACGGATGTGTGTGGATTATAGAGATCTGAACAGGGCAAGCCCCAAGGATGACTTCCCACTTCCTCACATTGATGTTCTGGTTAACAACACCACGTAACACAAAATCTTCTCCTTCATGGATGGTTTCTATGGCTAGAACCAGATCAAGATGGCTCTTGAAGACATGGAGAAGACAACCTTCGTCACACAGTGGGGCATATTCTGTTACAAGGTGATGCCTTTTGGGTTGAAGAATGTTGGGGCAACTTATCAGCGCGCCATGGTCGCTTTGTTCCATGATATTATCCACCATGAGATCGAGGTTTATGTTGATGACATGATAGCCAGGTCTCAAACCGAGGAAGAGCACCTTGATCATTTACAAAAGTTGTTTGACAGGTTAAAGACATACAAGCTGAGGTTGAATCTGAACAAGTGCACCTTCGGGGTAAGGTCTGGTAAGCTCCTGGGTTTCATTGTCAACGACAAAGGCATCCAAGTAGACCCTGCAAAGGTAAAGGCCATACAAGAAATGCCAGCTCCCTGTATAGAGAAGGAAGTTAGAGGTTTCTTGGGACGCTTGAATTATATCGCAAGGTTCATTTCACATCTAACTTCTACTTGTGAGCCCATCTTCAAGCTTCTGAAGAAAGATCAAGTGGTAAAGTGGAATGACGAATGCCATACAACTTTCAAAAGAATCAAGGAATACCTTCAAGAATAGCCAATTCTGATGCCTCTGGTTGAAGGAAGACCTTTGATATTGTACTTAACAGTGCTAGATAATTCAATGGGGTGTGTGCCGGGGCAGCATGACGAGTCTGGTCGAAAAGAGCATGCAATATGATACCTTTGCAAAAAGTTTACCGACTGTGAGACACGATACTCACTGCTCGAGAAAACTTGTTGCGCTTTGGCATGGGCTGCTCTTTGACTAAGATAGTATATGTTGACCCTCACAACTTTGTTGATATCTAAGATGGATCCAATCAAAACATCTTCGAGAAACCCGCTCTCTCCGGAAGAGTAGCAAGATGGAAGATGATCTTAACTGAGTACGATATACAATATACAACCCAGAAAGCAATCAAGGGGAGTGTATTGGCTGATCATTTAGCTCATCAGGTCGTGGATAACTACCAGTCCATGAATTTTGAGTTCTCGAATGAGAATATTATGCTGGTGACTGACTACGAAGAACCCGAACCGGATGAAGGACCCGAAAAGGGATCCTGATGGACTATGGTTTTTGATGGAGCTTCGAACGCACTTGGTAATGGCATCGGCGCTGTAATCATATCTCCTGGGGGCTGTCATACTCCTTTCACCGTCCGACTATGTTTCAACTGCATTAACAACATGGCAGAGTATGAAGCTTGTATCATGGGTCTCAAGGCCACTATTGACCTCAGGATCAAGTTCTTGGAAGTTTTCGGTGATTCAGCCTTGTTAATAAGTCAGATCAAAGGCGAATGGGATACGAAGCATCCGAATCTCATCCCATAAAAAGAGCACGTGCTGACATTGCTCCCACACTTTAAGGAGGTAACTTTTGAACATTTCCCGCGAGAGGAGAATCAGTTAGCGGACGCGCTAGCTACCATGTCTTCTATGTTCAAAGTCAGGTGAGACAATGAAGCTCCACGGATCACCATTGAGAGGTTGGATGAACCAACACACTGTTGTGAGATTGATACTGAAGAGGTGGCAGACAAACCCTGGTTTCATGAAGTCAAGAGGTATCTCGAGACTCAAGAGTATCCCGAAGGGGCATCTGTCAATGATAAGAAGTTTCTGAGAAGGTTCGTTGTGAAATTCTTCCTCAGTAATGGAATCCTCTACAAGCGCAATCGTAACTCTACCTTACTACAATGTGTAGACAAGAGCGAAGCAGAGAGGATTATGACAGATCTACATGAAGGTACCTTCGGAACGCATTCCAGTGGACATACAATGGCTAAGAAGATCCTACGGGTAGGATATTACTAGTCCACTATGGAAGCAGATTGTTATCGCACTCCCGAACTTATTATAAGTGCCAAATCTATGTTGATAAGATGCATTTTCCTCCGGTTCCCTTGAACGTCTTGACAACTCCATGGCCTTTTGCAATGTGGGGCATTGACATGATCGGAGAAATCAGGCCCACTTCTTACAATGGACATCGCTTCATTCTAGTGGCCATTGATTACTTCACAAAGTGGGTTAAGGCGACCTCTTTTGCTACTGTGACCAAGAACGTTGTGGCGCGGTTTATCCGACATAATCTAATATGTCAGTATGGTGTGCTAGAGAGAATTATTACTGATAATGGTACAAATCTCAACAGCATAATGATCACTGAGCTCTATAAACAGTTCAAGATACAAAATCATAACTCTTCTCCCTACCGGCCGAAGATGAATGGCGCTGTTGAAGAAGCTAACAAGAACATCAAGAAAATTGTACAGAAGATGACGGTGACATACAAAGACTGGCATGAGATGTTACCATTTTCTCTTCATGGATACCATACCTCAGCACAAACGTCGACAGGGGAAACACCCTACTCTCTGGTATATGGCATGGAGGCAGTCCTACCCATCAAAGTCCATATACCTTCTCTCAGGATTATGAAGGATGCGGGTTTGAACGAAGACGACTGGATCAAAACTCGACTTGATCAGCTAAATCTAATCGACGAGAAGAGACTTACCGCTATCTGTTATGGTCAAACGTATCAAAAGCGAACGATCAATGCTTTTAACAAGAAAGTCAGACGTCAAGAATATCAAGTCGGGGATCTAGTGATCAAGCGCATCATAATGCCACAAGGTGATCCCAGGGGCAAATGGACCCTCACATACACATGCTCATTTGTGGTTAAAAACATTTTCTCAAGTGGAGCTATGATTCTAACCACGATGAACGGTGACAATCTTCCTCACCCTGTCACTGCATACATAGTGAAAAGATACTACGCATGATAAAAGACCCTCTAGGTTGACTGGCCTAGGCAAAAATAAGGGCTTCCCGGCGAACCAAAAGGGTTCGGGCAAAAATAAGGGATGAAAATGGAAAAATCTGTACACCCGGCAAGCCAAAAACCTAAAAGGGCGGCTTGGGCAAAAAAGGGTATCCCGGTGGACTGAAAACCCGAAAGGGCAGTCCAGGAAAAAGTTAGGGATGTAAAGTGTATCACTATGTCCCATTGGATCATCTTGCGACCAGACTTCGGTATCAACTATCAAGCTCGGATGTCACCAATCAATCAAATCAACTTTCCGCCAAGTAGCAAAGTGATGAGACGCTCGAAGACATAAGGGCAATAGCAGAGTTGGAACTCAATGGGATTGTTGCGCATAGCTGTTTTCTTTTGCCCAAAATTGTATAGCTTCTATTTTTATGGAGGCGTTCTCTTACTAGAGCGTCAGCCTCCTTGTACGAAAATGCCTATTACAGGCCAACTTCAAAAATCAATACAAAATCATTTTCACAAGAAACTTTGAGTTTTTTCTTTTTCTGTTTTGCAAGAATGTCCATTGATTTATCCTTGACATATGCATTTGAATATGATTGCTGCTCATAAATATTTACATAAGAAACAAAAAGACAATTACTCGTAATTCCAGAAACAGGGACAAAAACAAGAAGTGTCAAACCCGATAGTTACTATGCCCAACAGGTACCAGGACAGAGACAACTTGTGAGCACCATTATCAGTACATACACTCCCTACAGAGTAAAAGTATTCAAAAGCATTGATGTCGGCTTTCCTGAAATAGGAAGTAATCTCCCCAGCCAGGGTCATTCAGAAACCTGACATCTATATCCCCCAGCCGAATTTCATAATCACGAGCGGGTCAGTAAATTTTATCTCCCAAACAAAGTTTATTTCTCTGGATACAGAAGCTCAACCCCCGACAAAGCTCATTACTTCAGATATGGAAATTCACTTTCCAAGTTATTCCCCGCAGAGTTATTCTCAAATAGAATCTCTCCCTGATAGAATATTCATAAATAACAAAGAGTAAATCTCCAGCATAGTCATTTCCGTTCACCATCCCCGGAAGAAGTAGAAGAACCACAATTCTCTACAACAGTCAGGAATGCTATATTCTCCAGCAGCAGTCAGAGATTTATTTTCCCAGACTCAGACATACACCAATAGCATTTCATGTACATACATCATGACATGCGCATACATATCATATACACCAGGATCTCATTTATTTTGAGAACACCATCTCATAAGGCATTTCATGCATTGCATATAATTAACCCTGGTATCTTTTCAGGAAAGACAATTATCTTCAACAAATCCAGCAGTTATACAGGTCACGTCTGCAGACGACTAATGGAAACTCAGTTCCTGAAACCAAACGGGTCAACTAATAAACACTATCACTTCTAAGTAACCCTACTACCCAAGTTCCTTCCCATAGCCCTATTATCCAGGCTTTCATCCCGAAGTAACCCTACTATCTAGGTTCCTTCTCATAGCCCTACTATCCAGGCTTTCATTCCGAAGTAACCCTACTATCCAGGTTCCTTCTCATAGCTCTACTATCCAGGCTTTCATCCGGAAGTAACCCTACTATCCAGGTTCCTTCTCATAGCCCTACTATCCAGGCTTTCATCCCGAAGTAACCCTACTATCCAAGTTCCTTCTCATAGCCCTACTCTCCAGGCTTTCATCCCGAAGTAACCCTACTATCCAAGTTCCTTCTCATAGCCCTACTATCCAGGCTTTCTTCCCGAAGTAACCCTGCTATCCAGGTTCCTTCTCATAGCCCTACTATCCAGGCTTTAATTCTGAAATAACCCTACTATCCAGGTTCCTTCTCATAGCCCTACTATCCAGTATTTCACCTCGAAGCAACCCTACTATCCAAGTTCCTTCTCTCTTATCTCCAGATAGCAGTTTACACCACTGTAAGACCTGGACCCGACCAATTACGGTCGAGTTCACCTTTCCCCAGTAAGTCACTGTGCAGCCTGGACCCTGACCAGATATGTAGTTCACTTCCACCTCTTCAATCAAGAATTAATTCCCCAGTAGAGTAATGGACGATCGAAGCTCATAGACTCTATTTCCTAGGACATAAATCAACATTCCCCGGTGAAGTCCTCCTTAACAGCAGGTATAGGAATTCTCGCAAAGGAATCTCTTATGCGACTGATATCTTTTTTTGGATGACATCTTTAAGCCCATCTCCGACGATTCTCCGTCACCTTCCAAATGGCATCTGTAAGCCCATTCCCAATATTATTGATCGACATTCACTTCATGCGAGTGCAAATTTATGGGTACTCTAGTGTTCAATCATCTTCCACCTTTAGATCACGAAAGGCAGACAAGCCAATCTACATCCTCAGGTCTAAGAAGATTGAACAGGGGCAGATGTTGCACCCCAAAATTTTCCCTCTCATTTTACTCAACACATGCTCATTGAAGTCCTCAACTTGCTCAAGGATGCCCAAAATTTAACCAGACAAACTCTCTCCTAAAGCAAGGAACCTCCAACTAGGGTTTCCCTTTTCATCAAGATGGGTGAGCTCCAAAGGCCTCAAATCTTTTCCGTGGTCCTAATATGTTCTCAAGATCATCCATGTCAAGTTGCATGCCTTACACAAGAAGTTTGCTCAGTCAACTGCTCATATGCTTGAAAATCAACTATATTAGGTCAAAAGTCAATTGTGACACACATACAGTCAAACTCCAAGATTTTTGTTCAACATCAACATTTTGAAGTGATATTCATCATTTGATCAAAGGTTGATCATGATTCCTCAAGGAATGCTCCTAATTCATCAAAACTCAAAAGTTGCTAAATTAGGGTTTCTCAGGAAAAGTCAACCAAACTTTGACCAAGCATAACTTTCTCATACTTTATCAGAAATTTCTCATCCAAGGCTCATTTTAAGGAGAGTCCAATTTCCTACATCTTATATTCAGCCCTCAAGTTCAAAAAATGCACTCATAAAAATATATAAATTTCTATATTATAGGTCCTTTTTAAAAGTCAATAAAAACACCTTTTGGGTCAAAGCTTCTTACATGAACATCCTAAGATTTCTAAAAAGTCCAAGAACAACTCTCTAGGGTTAAAATTGGAAAGATATGCATTGTCAAAGTTGGCCATTTTTGGAAAATTGCCAAAAGTCAAATGTGCTCCAAAGTGCATTTTTTGTCAAATGGGCCTAGCTTTTCATGATTGTATCTTGTTGAAAACATGGTCCACGACCCAAATCAACATCCATATATTATTTTCTCCATTTATTTATTTTATTTTGATTTTTATTATTTAAAAGTCAAATTAAATCAAATAAATGGCAAAAAATATAAAAGATTGTTTTTTTGATCTGATTTTTGTCAGAATCAAATCTAATCAAGCCGACCTAATTAGATTAAATCAGATCAAGGAAAATTGAAGCAAAAATAGCATGATTAGGATGGTTTTGGAAATATATCATATAAGGAGCAAATCACATTCAATTTCCATGATTCAAAAAGATTCAATATGTTTTTGTTGCCCTAATTCGCCCTACTACATATACTGAACATAAACAATACAAAAGAACAAGGATTGAAGTCGTGCAAGCTAGCCAAGAAAACTAAAAAATTGGACAAAAAGTGTGGATCTGATTTCTAACCTAGGGAACGATTGAAGACCATTCAAAGCTTCTAATCACTTCCTGGACATCTCCTGAAGCTAACACGATCAATTGCAAGCATTCCCAAGTCCAGAATCGTCCCATAGCCTTCACATAGTTTGCTCTTTGTTTCAAAATTGATTACAACAATTCTTGCATCATAAACATATTCTATTAATGTATTTGTGATTATTGACATATTTGCAACATGCTTGAATGATTTAATTAGCGTTTTGATGCATATATTGATGATTTCTATGGCTAGGGTTTAAGAAGCCGTTTTAGGGCTTCTCTGTACAAGTAAAATTAGGCCAAGAAAAGGATACCATGATGCTCGTGGGATCAAGGCGAATTGATCCATGTACTCACCTTTAATTTATCACGCGTTTTATGGATTTTTGAAGCTTGCAGGGCTATGACTATGGAGTTCTGCCCGTAGGTAAAAGCCTAAAATAAAAAAACGACACTTCTGGGAAGAAGATGAAGGCGTGGCAATCAACCACTGGCCAATTTGAATTTACGCGCGCTTTTAGGCATAAAGCGTGCGTTGTCATTATAATATAGTTTGGTTATTATATTATCAGATAAATAATGCAGCTTAAATGGCAAGGAGTATGGGCATGTGAAAAAGGACCTGGGTTCGATCCCAGGTCCAAACATTTTCTTATTTTCTGACCAAATCCTTTCAGATCCAGCGTATCTCAATGATTAGTGCCCACCGTGTGCCCCAGATCTCATCCCTGAGATCCATCATCATGCAGATCTCACGCTCCAGCGTTGAGGGACTACCATGAACCATCAGAAGAGAGAAGCATTGGACCAAGCGCATGACCTTTGGGCCAAAGAATTTGGGCCCATCAAATTCAGAAACACACACCCCTTAATTGCTCATCATATTAGGCCCATTCTTATTTTTTTTATATTTCTTTTCTTTAATATTATTTATTTATTGTTTGTTTGTTTTACAAAAATCATTCTTTTTATTTAATCATAAAATCAGAAAAAATCATAAAAAATGTAGAATTAGGTTTTATTAAAATAGTTTTATTTTGGCAAATTAATTAATTTTGATTTGTTTGTTTTCATTATTAAAATTAATTAGACAAATTAGGTTTAATTAATAAATATTTACCTTTCTCAATAAAATATCAAAAAAAATTATTATTTTTTTATTAATTATATTTAGGTTAAGATTTAAAATATTCTTCTCAATAATAAAATACAAAAAAAAAAATTTCCTTTTAATTGATCAGATTTTTTTTAGGATTAAGATTTTATTCTCGTATTTATTTCGTCGCGCGCGTCCTTATTTTCTTTATTCTTATAAAATGTTATAACTGTTCCCAAGTTGTAATAGTTAAATTAGGTTTAATATTTCGCTTATTATTTTTTCCTGGTTTTTTTTTTGAATATGTAATCCCTTCCCCCAAAGCCTTGTAATAGTTAGGGCTTTAATTTCTCGCATTTTAATTTCCGCAAACTATAAGCAATTAGATGTATGTTAATAGGATTGTATGGAAAGACAAATTGCAATTAATACAGTAGAAAACCCTAAATGTGCAAAGATAAATAAACTAAAAAAAAAACACTTGCACATGCTCACTCCTAGGATTTATTCCACTCTGGTTGGCTTCGGTAAATGGTCATGAAGTATAGGGAATGTTAGTGGTCATCCTCTAGTCCCAAAAGATCTAAAATGACCCATTCGAATGTTGCCTCAGAAAAAGATCTTTAAGGCTTTATGATGATTACTAAAATTTCCTAACATTGCTTTTGTGATCGTACTTGTCCCTTCGAACGTCCCTTAAAACTCCAACGACAGCACTACCTATTCCTTAATAATAGGATAGCATTGTCTAAAGGAAAAATGAACAAACTTTTTTTCGAGTAGGTAGATAGTTCCTAGGTACTTGTTCAAACAAATTTTTTCACACAAACACTTTTCAAAAAACAGTTTTCAAAATAACTTCGTCACACTCTTGAGGACAGAAACAAGGGTTATCATGAAGTAAAACAAAACTTTTCAAAACAAGCACACACAAGCAATTTGAAAAATGAGCAAGTACCTAAGAGCCCATGGAAAACTATGGATAGAAAGGGTGCTAACACCTTCCCTTTCTATAATCTACCTCTCGTACTCAGAAACATCTCGAAAAAGGTTTTTTCTGTTCTTTTTCCTTTTCCTTTGTTGGATGAAATAAAAGTCGGTGGAGACTCTTACTTACCGCGACATTTGCGAATACAAAATGCAAACCAGTATTAACAGTCGGTTCTGCGACCATATCACATTTCCCAAGTCTCCCTTTAGGGTTTTCAACTTACCGGGTGTACAATCTTTTGAATATGTCCCTAATTTTTGCCCAAACCTTTTGGTTTGCCGGGATGCACTTATTTTTTCCTAGGTGTGTTAACCTAGCTGGTCTCTTATGCATAATATTTTTTAACTATGTGTGCATTCACAGGATGTGGGAAATCATCACCATCCATAGTAGTCATCATCATGGCACCACCAGAGAACACTCTCTTGACAACAAATGGCCCTTCATAGGTGGGATTTCATTTTAATCTCGGGTCGCCTTGTGGCAGAATGATGCGCTTTATCAACAAGTCACCAACTTGATATACTCGAGGTTTGATCTTTTTGTTGAAAGCCTTGATCATGCATTTTTGGTACGTCTGACCATGACAAACAACAACCAATCATTTTTCATCGATCAAGTTCAACTGATCCAATCTTGTCTGAACCCACTCGTCTTTTCCTAGGCCGACTTCATTCACAATGCTTAATGAGGGAATCTGAACTTCCACTGGAAAAACAACTTTCATGCCATAGACTAAGGGAAATGGAGTTTCCCCAGTTGATGTTCTAGTTGAAGTGCGGTAGCCGTGAAAGGAAAAGGTAACATCTCATGCCAATCCTTATAGGTCACTACCATCTTCTGCGCAATCTTCTTAATATTTTTGTTGGCCGCTTCAACTGCGCCATTCATTTTAGGTCTATATGGAGAAGAATTGTGATGCTTTATTTTGAACTGAGTGCAAAGTTCGGTAATCATAGCATTGTTGAGGTTAGTCCCATTGTCGGTGATGATCCTTTCGGGGATACCATAGAGGCATATGAGGTTATGTTTGATGAATCTGGCTACCACGTTCTTGGTGACTGAGGCAAATGAGACGGCTTCAACCCATTTTGTGAAATAATCAATAGAGACCAGAATGAAGCGATGTCCATTAGAAGTAGTGGGCTTGATCTCTCCAATCATGTCAATGCCCCACATTGCAAATGGCCACGGAGAGGTCATGATGTTGAGAGGGACAAGAGGTACATGGACCTTGTCACCATAGATTTGGAATTTGTGACAAGTTCTTGAATGTTGATGATAAACAGTCTCCATCGTTGACCAATAGTAACCCGCCCTCAGGATCTTCTTGGCCATCGTATGTCTGCTTGGGTGAGTGCCAAACAGACCTTCGTGCATGTCTTCCATAATTTCCTATGCCTCCTTCTTGTGCACACATCAGAGTAGAGTCATGGTTGCGCTTGTACAAAATTTTGTTACTTAAGAATAATTTGGCTAAAAATCTTTGTAAGAACTTTCTGTCATTGATGGATGCTCCTTCCGTATACTCTTGTGCTTCAAGATATCTCTTCACCTCATGGTACCATGGCTTTTCTGTATCATTTTCAAGCTCACAGTAGTGCAGATGTTCGTCGAATCTCTCAATTATAATCATAGGGGCTTCGTTGTCCCATCTAACCTTGAACATAAAAGACATGGTTGCCAAGGTGTCGGCCAACTGATTTTCTTCCCTAGGGAAGTGCTCAAAGGTGATTTCTTAGAAGTATGGAATCAGGGATATCATAAGTTCCTTGTAGGGGATGATATTAGGGTGTTTAGTGTCCCAATCTCCTTTTACTTGGGTAATCACTAGAGCAGAATCCCCAAACACATTCAAATGCTTGATCCTCAAATCAATGGCAGCCTTTAGACCCAAAATGCATGCTTCATACTCAGCCATATTGTTCGTGCAATCGAAGCATAATCTGGAAGTGAAAGGAGTGTGGCAACCTTAAGGGGAGATGATCACAACTCCAATTCCATTACCCAAGGGGTTGGAAGCCCCGTCGAAGACCATAGTCCATCGGGATCCTTGTTCAGGTGCGTCATATGGTCCAGGTTTCGCACAGTCGGTCACTAGCATGATGTTCTCATTCGAGAAGTCAAAGTTCATAGACTGATAATCATCGACAACTTGATGGGCCGAATGATCTACTAGCACACTTCCTTTGATGGCCTTTTATGTTGTGTATTGAATGTCATACTCAGTCAAGATCATTTGCCACCTAGCTATCTGTCCAGAAAGAGCAGGTTTCTCGAAGATGTACTTGATTGGGTCCATCTTAGAAATCAACAGAGTGGTATGAGTCAACATATACTATCTTAGTCGATGAGCAGCCCATGCCAGAGCGCAGCATGTTTTCTCGAGCAGTGAATATTTGGTTTCACAGTCAGTAAAATTTTTGCTCAGGTAATAAATAGCATGCTCTTTTCGGCCAGACTCGTCATGTTGGCCTAAAACACACCCCATAGAGTTCTCTAGTACTGTCAAGTACATGATCAAGGGTCTTCCTTAACTGGAGGCATGAGAATAGGAGGTTCTTGCAGATATTCTTTGATTTTTTCGAAGGCAGCTTGGCATTCATCATTCCATCTGACAACCTGATCTTTCTTCAAGAGTTTGAAGATTGGCTCACAAGTAGCAGTCAAGTGAGATATGAAGCAGGCGATGTAATTGAGACGAACCAAGAATCCTCTAACTTCCTTTTCAGAGTGGGGGACTGGAATTTCTTAGATGGCCTTTACCTTGGTAGGATCGACTTCAATGCCTTTACTACTGACAACAAAACCTAGAAGCTTTCCAGATCGTACTCCAAATGTGCACTTGTTAGGGTTTAACCTCAACTTGTACTTTTTCAACCTTTTGAATAGCTTGTAAAAGTGATCGAGATGTTCCTCTTCATTTTGTGATCTAGAAATCATATCATCCACATATACCTCTATTCCATGCTGAATCATGTCATGAAACAAAGCTACCATAGCCCTTTGATATGTTGCCCCTGCATTCTTCAATCCGAACGACATGACCTTGTAGCAGATGGTGCACCATTGAGTGACAAAAGTTGTTTTCTCCATGTCTTCGAGAGCCATCCCAATTTGATTATAGCTTGAGAATCCATCCATGAAAGAGAAGACTTTATGCTGAGCAGTATTATCGACCAAGACGTCAATGTATGGTAGAGGGAAGTCATCCTTGGAGCTTTCCCTATTCACATCCCTATAATCTACGCACATGCGAACTTTTTCGTCCTTCTTCGGCACTGGCACCACATTTGCAACCCATTGGGGGTAAGATGTAACATCTAGGAATCCTACATCAAATTGTTTCATCACTTCAGCTTTTATCTTTTCAGACATATCAGGCCTCATGCGACGGACCTTTTGTTTGACAGGAGGACAATCTTCTTTTATCGGCAGATGATGAACTACAATGTCGGTATCCAACCCTGAAATATATTCATATGACCATGCAAACACTTCCACATAGTCATGCAACATTTGAACCAACCTTCTCTTGTCATTACTTTCTAGGTTAGTCCGATCTTGACTTCTTTCTTATCTATCCCGGTACCTAAATTGATGAATTCAACTGACTCTTCGTGCGGCTGAATAGCTTTTTCCTCTTGTAATAGAAGTATGGCTAATTCTCCCGATAATTCACAATCTTCCTCGCCTTCATCTTCGGCTTGGTTAATTGGACATTCAAAGTCATAGTCGGCAATAGTAGATTCATTGGCAATAAGATCCAGAGTGGATGAGGACCTGCAAGAGTGTGTGCGTGTGCATGTAAGATACATGGTGTGATACGGTGGGAAGAGAACTGACTGTTTTGGAATGCTGGTTCGCGTTTTGCGTTTGTTTTTGCAAAATGTCACGGTAAACAAGAGTCGCCACCGTCTTTTATTTTATGCAACAAGGAAAGGAAAAAAGCACAGAAAAATTCCTTTTTCGAGATGTTTCTCGGGTTCGGGAGGTAGATTATAGAAAGGGAAGGTGTTAGCACCCTTTCTATCCGTGGTTATCCACAGGCTCTTAGGTACTTGCTCATTGTGTTTTCAAAATTGCTTTTCTTTGTGTTTGTGGGTTTGAAAGAAGTTTTTGTTTGAAAGGAGTGTAAGTGCGAAAAGTTTTTTTTTGTTTTAGAATGAGCAAGTACTTAAGAACTATCTACCTACTCGAAAAAGGAATTAATCTGTGCAAATTTCCTTTAGACAATGCTAGCCCACTATTGATGAGTAGGTAGCACCGTCGTTGGAGTTTAAGGGTCAATTCGATTAAGGGACGGGTGGTCACTAAAGCAATGTTAGGACGCCTTAGCGGTAACCCTAATGTCTTAGATCATTTTTCCGAGGCAACCGTTTCGAGGAAACTTATGATATTTGGACAAGAGGAAGGCCTCTAAAACTTCCTATACTCAATGACCACGTTCGAAGGCAACCAAGTGAGGTGTACCCTAAGAGTGCGCATGTGCGAGTGTGTTATTTCGGTTAATTTTATCTTTGTACATGTCATGGGTGAGCTATGTTGATTTTAAGTTCATACATTTGGTCTTGTCATGCATTCCCTATTATCAAACATCTATCAGTGTATAGTTGCGGAATTTAAATTGCGGAAATTAAATCTAAACTATTACAAGGCGTCGGGTATTTACATCGCCAAAAACAACCCTTTAAATTAAATTGCGGAAAATAAAATAAAGCGATAAAATAATTCAAAGTCCTATTTAAAGCTATTACATTCCGGAAGCAATTACATCAATATGATAAATGGATCGCGTGCGAGAAATTAAAATGGCGCATTTTTAGGGTTTTGACCCTTTTTTGAAAGAAAGTGTTTTTTTGTTATTTTTTTGAATTAAAAGAAACTAGATCTAAATTAACAATTAAATTAATTAATTAATGAAAATATTTTTGGATTTTTGAATATTTAAAGAAATAAAATAAATTTAGTTAAAGTTAATAAAAACCTAATATTTTAAATTGATTTTAAATATTGCAAAAGTATTAAAAGTTAAATCTAATTAAATCTAAATTGATTAAATTAATTTATTTACAAAAATAAAGTGATGATTTTAATTTTAATAAATAAAAATATAGTTTTTGTGTTTTTGATTTTATTAAGAAAAATTATTAATTTGTTAGTGAAATAATAAAAATAATAGTTTAAACAAAATAAAGAAAGAAAATCAAAAGAAATACTCAAAGGGGGTTTCAGGCCCAATTGGAGGGGGGTGATTTGCAATTCCTTGGCCCAATACAAGTCAGCCTGCGTTTGACTTTCTAATCCAGTGTGACACGTTGACTGGGCACCATGGTGGGTCTCTCATCTAGACCATCAGATTTGGCTTGGAGGCCATCTGTCCATTGATTGCATGAGGGTATATGATGATCACGCATTTGATTTTGTACTTGAATACCTGTGAACAAAATGCAACAAATATATGGGGGACCTGGGATTCGAACCCAGGTCCCATTAGACAATGCACTAGCGCCTTCACCAACTGAGCTATTATGTTTAATTGTTAATGAAATAAACAATGATTATTATATGGAGAAAACAAACAATATGCTGGAAATAAAAAAAATGAGCGCGAAGTTATGAACGATCCAATGAGGAGGAGGCATGTGGTCGTCTTCTTCATTACAACCTGGTTATTTACCTGCATATTTTTATCCGCAGCTAAATCCCTAAGTTCGTCCTAAAATCATCTGTAGGCCATAGAAACGAATTTTAAGAACATCATCATGCTCGTCTCTCCCTCCTGATTCCATCCATGTCCATGGTTGGTCCTGATTTTACCTAAAATTGAAACGCCTAAAAACAAGAAACCCAAACCCTAGTTTTGGGTAGGGCTTTACAGGCCATGAAAACTCAATTGAATATTGCAGAATGTTTAGAAATCATGTAATGATCAAGAATATGCCCATAATTTATCAAAAAAAATTAAAGAATCCAAGGTTACGATTTCAAATGCAGGGTCATGTTTAAGAAGAATTACCGCGCGAGTTATGAGGTTTCAGAGCTTAATTTTGATTCCAATAGATCCAGTGGACGTCTAGCAAGAGAACCACGTTGAGTTTTGGTCTTGAATTTACCTCTAGTATGGATTTCAGTTTCACACTTTTTCAAGATTTTTCTCAAGTTTGTTCTTGTGATTTTTGAAGCCTCTCGCCTCTGTTTTCATATGCCTTGTGTTGTATATGTATTAAGCATTGTATTAGGTCAAGTCTTGGGCTTGGAATCCTTGTGTATTGAGGATTCAAGATTTGATATGATTCACCATTAACAAAGCTTCCAAAAATGTCACAAACCAATATTTTGTGCATGATATGCCTTGATTCGAATTTGCTCATGTCCATAATGATATTAAAGACCCGTATCAATCAAAAAGATTCCATTTGATTAAGATTTGAATTTTATTTGGATTTAAATTGATTAAAAATGAATTAATTCAATAAAAATAAAATAAAATGGAAAAATTAATAATTGGACACAAAACTGAAGATAGTACACGTGTGTAGTATGATAAGATCAAATCAAGTGGAAAAAAGTGGGCCCATTTGACAAAATTTGATGTTTTGGGGATAGTTGACTTTTGACAATTTTGGAAAAATGCCCAACTTCAACAATGCATAACTTCTTCAATTTTTAACTTTTGGAAGTGTTCTTTGACTTTTTAGAAACCTTAAGATGTCCTCTAACCAAAACGTTTGGTATCATCTCATTTTGATATTCCATGCTCAAGTTATAATCTTTGGCAAAAAAGGTGTTTTTGTTGACTTTCAAAAATGACCTATAATGTCCAAATTTGTAACTTTTTGTGAGTGCATTTATTGATCTTGGGGTGTGAATATGGATTGTAGGAAATGACATCCTATTCAAAATGAGCTTTGAATGGGTCATTTCTCATAAAGTATGAGAAAGTTATGCTTGGTCAAAGTTGAGTTGACTTTTCCTACACAACCCTAATTTTGCAACTTTTGAATCTTGATGAATCTTGAGCAATCCTTGATGAATCATGATAAAACCTTTATCAAATGATGAATTATCCTTCAAAATGAGAATTTTGACAAAAAATCTTGAAGTTTGACTATTTGTAGGTCACAGTTGAGTTTTGCCCTAGTACAGTCGATTTTTGGACCTCTTGAGCAATTGACTGACCAAACTTCCTCTGCAAGGCTTGAAATTTGACATGGATGAACTTGAGAACATATTAGGACATTGGGGAACACTTGAGGCCATTTGTATGTAAGGACATTGATGCAACACAAAACCCTAATTTTGAAATTGACTGCCTTAGGAGATGACTTGACTGTCCAACTTCTTGAGCAACCTTGAACCATTTGGAGGTTATTCTTGCAATGTCTTGGGAAATATGGGAGGGAAAATTTTGGAGTACAACACATGGATATTTTGAAAATGGTATTTGAAGAAAAATAAAGACAAGGAGCACAAAGATTTGAATGGAAATTATTCCAATGATTTGTATTGAATGATCATATGATAAGATGAACATAAATAAAACCCTTGACAAATGGACCAAAGTTCCCCGGGCCAGACATATGGCATAAAATTCATTGTTAAATATTACAGACAAAATGTTCTTGAATTAAAAGAAAGTAATAAACAAAGTGATTACTTGTGATACGGTGGCAGAACCGACTGTTTAATACTGGTTTATGTTTTGCGTTTTGTGTTTGCAAAATGTCGCGGTAAGCAAGAGTCGCCACCGACTTTTATTTCATCCAATCATGGAAAAGGAAAAAGAACAGAAAAAACCTTTTTTTGAGATATTCTGAGTACGAGGGGTAGATTATAGAAAGGGAAGGGGTTAGCACCCTTTCTATCCATGGTTTTCCATGGGCTCTTAGGTACTTGCTCATATTTTTAAAATTGCTTGTGCGTGTGCTTTCTTTGAAAATATTTTACTTCGTGATAACCCTTGTATCAGTCCTCAAGGGTGTGACGAAGTTGTTTTGAAAACTATTTTTGAAAAGTGTTTGTGTGAAAAGTTTTATTCTGAGCAAGTACCTACTAGCATCTACCTACTCGAAAAAATATTGTTTTTGTTCTATTTCCTTTAGACAACGCTATCCCACTATTTAAGGAGTAGGTAGCACCGTCGTTGGAGTTATAAGGGACGTTCGAAAGGGACGAATACAATCACTAAAGAAATAGTTAGAAAACTTTAGTAGTAACCCTAGAGTCTTAAGATCTTTCTGAGGCAACATTTCCGAGGCAATATTCGAATGGGGCAATTGATCTTTTTAGACTGGAGGGCAACCACTAAAATCTCCTATGCTTAATGATTGTTTACCGAAGGCAACCAAAGTGAGGTAAACCCTAGAAGTGGATATGTACGAGTGATTTGTTTCGGTTATTTAATCTTTGCACATTAGGGTTTTCTAACTATTTTAACTTTTCATGCATTCTTGCCATACAATCCTATTAGCCATACATCTAGACAGTTAAAAGTTTGCTGAAAGTAAAAGCGGAAATAAATCTAGCTATTACATGGCTTTGACAGTTACATGATTGTCTTGACGAGAAATAAAAGTGCGGAATTTAAAACCCTAATTAAAACTATTACAACCTTGGAACAATTACAATAATAATAAGAAGGAAAATTAAAAAACGCACGGTAAATTAAATGCAAGAGAAATTAGGGTTTTGACCCTTGATTAATCCTAATTGCAATTGATTAAAGAAAAATAATTTTTTGTCATTTTTTGTTATTTAAGAAAATAAGGAATAATTGAATTTAAAAAAAGAACCTAATTAATAATTAACTTTAATTAAGAAAAATAATTAAGTTAACCTATTTTTTTGTTTTTGTTTGAAAAAAAAAAGAAAATAATTAAATCAAGAATTTAAACCTAGTTATCTAATTGATTTTAATTGTAAAAATAAGTTAAAGTTACCCTAAATTAAATTAAACAATTAATTAAATTAAATTTGATAAAAAAACCTAATTCTAATTTTTATGACTTTTTGATTTTTTATGATTTTATATAAAAAACTGATTTTAAAAATAAAAAAAAAAAAATGCAAAGAATAAGAAAAATAAGAAAATAGAAAATTTAGGAATGGGCCTGCTATTAGCAATTCTGGGGGGGTGTTGAACTTCTGAAACCCAGAAGGATGGCCCAGAATCTGGCGCCTGATCCAATGAGACCATCTTCTAGGGACTCATGGTGGACCTGCATATGCTGGCATTGGATCTGGTTGGAGATGCATCCAGAGGATGAGATCAGAGGACGCGTGATGATCCTCAGAAGGTAAAGTGTGCTGGATCTGGCTGGAGATGGATCCAGAGGATGAGATCAGAGGGAGCGTGATGATCCTCATAAGGTGAGGTGTGATGGATCTGGCTGGAGATGGATCCAGAGGATGAGATCAGAGGGCGCATGATGATCCTCAAAAGGTGAGGTGTACTGGATCTGGCTGGAGATGGATCTAGAGGATGAGATCAGAGGGCGCGTGATGATCCTCAAAAGGTGAGGTGTGCTAGATCTGGTGAAAATAATGGAGAAAATGCCAAAAGCTCACGTCTGGGATCGAACCCAGAACATGAGCTTCTGACTTCCTTCCTCTGACCAACTGTGCTGGATGTTAACTCATACATATAATCAAATATAAATAATATATATCAACAAAACACATTATAAATAAACGCGTCAGCATTTCCAGAACCAAACACATTATAAAGAAACGCCACACCTGCAGTCAGAATGTCTTCGCCAGAGGGAGACGAGTCAACGACACCGGAGCTGCATTCTGGTCGTGTTCTACGGGAGGGTGAAAATCCAAAAACCTGCAAAAATGTAGAATTTAAAGGGTGCAAAAGACCCTAATCCCCCTGAATTTTTCGCAGGAATCCAAATATGGCCTTAGTTTTGCCTGAAAGTGCTTGTATCATCTTATTTGTGCCATGGCTGTTTCAAAGCCCTAACAATGGCAACCTCTTAAATCTGCATCCATACTCTCATGCTTCACGTTAGAATGGATCAAAATAATGATATGAGAATGAATATATAATGAAGGCTAATTTATATTGTGTTTTTGCAAAGTTTTGGATCCCAACCTTAACACAAACCGAAGATGCTTGGGCTGAGTGTTTGAGAGGGTTGCAAGCCTGGAGATTAACAGGGATGGATTCCTGGAACTTTCAGGAGTATGATAGAAGGCTTAAGTTGGATTGAAAGAGGCTAGAACCTGTTCTTTGGATTTTCACATTTTTAAGTGATTTTTTGCAATTTTGGCTTGAGTGCTTAGGATTATCTATTCGTGCCCTTATGCTTCTGAGTGGGCATATGATCGCACTAAATCGCACTATGTTTCTGACTCAAATATCACATGTTTTCCTTAGTTTTTATTGTCATTTTCTCGTATTATGTTCCTTTTTCCTTTGTTTTCAGGATTCTTGTCATTTCAGAGCCTTCTGTGAAGAAACGAGCCAAAACGCCAAGAAATTAGGGTTTTTCAAGATATTTTGCACTTATGGCGTTCAGCACCGCGCTGGCTACAGGAAACGCGATGACGTGGCCCACTTTCACCCAGAGATCAACTGCCACGTTCCCATGATGTGGCGGTTCCAGGCGCCGCGCCCGCGGCCACCCTCACCGCGCCCGCGGCCTTCACAAAATGGTTCCCGCTCAAAAGAAGTTAAGGGGCATGCTGGTCCTTACGCACTTCAAAGTTCCTCTATAAATAGCTTTCGATTCTCATTCTTTATTTTCATCCAAGCTTAGTACAATCTTAAGCCATATACTATCAGTTTCTGTAAAGTAATAATCTCTTCACATCGGGGAGTTATTGCGGTGTAGATTGAGTTGTAATCGAGTCTTGGAGCACTTTGGTTGAAGTTCATCATACCGGCCTTACTTTTCCGTAGATTTGTATCAGATTCAAGTCTCCGACCGGAGCAAGGTTCTAATTTATTGCATTTCTTTATTTAATTGCTCTTATCATAGTCTACACGTTTTATAGACTTTAAATGCTCTTACCATAGTCTACACGTTTTATAGACTTTAAATGCTCTTACCATAGTCTACACGTTTTATAGACTTTAAATGCTCTTACCATAGTCTACACGTTTTATAGACTTTAAATGCTCTTACCATAGTCTACACGTTTTATAGACTTTAAATGCTCTTACCATAGTCTACACGTTTTATAGACTCGCACTTATTATGTCTGGCTAAACTATAAAGGTTAGGATGTAATGATTGTCATCGTGGTTGTGTTCCAATTATCATGCTAGTGAAAATACTCTGGGGATGTTTTGCTTCTAACTTAAGTCGATTGTGTTTAAATGTTTAATTGGGTAAGATCGAAAGCCGTCCAAACTGATGATACGACTTGATTATTATTTAACCAAACAAAAAGAGCGACAGCCGTTGATTGGTTAAATAGGAATCATTGACCCTTTTTAGAAAACGATTTTGAAACTATTTTCGGACGCGTTTGTAGGTTTAAAATCTGACTCTTGGCCAAAAGCCAAAAGTCTCTTTAAGTTAATCTTTCCGAGTAAGATCACTTTTCTATTAAGTCAAAACTATCAATTTCTTAAAAATAGGTTTACCTCTTTAACGCGGAAGGCACCCTTTATATGTGACAATAAAGGAATTTAATTTAAAGAGTAAACTCGGTTCTTAGTAGTCAAAAGCTACAAGTTCCCGTTAAACTGATTCTTTGCTATCAATAGAAAATACTGCCCCATAAGTAGGTTCATCTACGCATGACCGGACCAATATCTGATTACATGATTTACATTCCAACCTGTCTTTTAAACTGTTATTTCCCTCGCATATTTACTTTGTGCACTGCACTCACATCAATATCCTTATTCGCCTTAGATAAGCACCTTAGCAATAGAGTTGATAGATTGACAATTGGTCTCTGTGGTTCGATAATCTTATATATTACTTCGATAGGCTGTACACTTGCAGTACTATATTTAGGCTATACGTTACAGATTAATACAGCCCCCATCAAGTTTTTGGCGCCGTTGCCGGGGACCAACTTCGTCAAATTTCGTACCCTATTGTTATCCCGTTTAGACTAAGGCTATTCTAGCCGGTAGATGCGTAGAAATCGTAGCACCGGCAACCTAATAGATCCTTTAGTAGAACCTGAACGTTACGCTCGTGCCCGTCTTTTTATTCGCAAGATAAGAAGAGCTATGGCAGAAGATCGTAACCAAAGACCGCTCAAGGAATTCGCCCAACCATCTAACGAGGAACCTAGTTCTAGTATAGTAAACCCTGCTATAACTACCAACAACTTTGAACTAAAGCCCTCGTTACTACAATTAGTACAACAAAACCAATTCGCTGGTCTCGCTACCGAGAACCCGAATCAACATTTAAAGGTATTTATCCAGTTAGCTGACACCCTTAAGGCAAATGGAGCCACGCCCGAAGCTATCCGATTAAGACTATTTCCTTTTTCCCTTAGAGGTAAAGCTCACGACTGGTTAGACGCCCTTCCAACTAACTCAATAACAACTTGGGAAGACCTTAGGAGAGCTTTTCTTGCGAGGTATTTTCCACCAAGCAAGACCGCTGTTCTTAGGAACCTGATCACTTGTTTCACCCAAAACCAAGGCGAATCACTTTTTGATGCCTGGGAGAGATATAAAGAACTTTTAAGAGCCTGTCCGCACCATGGCCTAGAGCAATGGTTAATCATACATACCTTCTATAATGGACTCCATTACAACACAAAGATGTCCATAGACGCTGCCGCTGGCGGAGCGTTGATGAACAAACCTTACCCTGACGCTTGTGCCCTAATAGAGGACATGGCCCAAAACCATGCCCAATGGGGATTAGAACGAGCGACAGTAGAGAAAAAGGAGAGCCATGGAGGAAAGCATGAGGTAAGTTGCATGGACATGATCAATGCCAAGATGGACGCCCTAGCCTTGAGAGTCGAGAACATGTCTCAAAACCCAACCACAGTAGCAGCAATCCAATCGGAGTGCGAACTCTGTGGAGCTCAAGGACATCAAACCGTTGACTGTAACCTTTTGAACGAATCAAGCTCAGACCAAGTTAACTATACTCAAGGGAACCCTTTCTCGAATACCTACAATCCTGGATGGAGGAACCACCCGAATTTCTCTTACAAAAACAACAACCCTATCCAAAATCCCGGACCTTCGAGACCTCAAGGATTCCAAACGCAAAAACAAAACCAACCTATGCAAATAGTACCCCCAAGACCAAACCTTAAAGAAACCATAGACACCTTTATTCAAGCTCAAACCCAGCAAAATAAGGAGTTTATGAACCAACATATTCACACGAACGAACTGGTTACTCAACTAGCAACCAAGTTTGACCAGATAATAACCCACACCAAAATGCTTGAGACTCAGATTTCCCAAGTAGCACAAAACACCTCTGTACAAGTTGCACCTGGAGGACAATTCCCTGGACAAACTCAACCAAATCCAAAAGGCCAAGCAAATTCTATCACACTAAGAAGTGGAACCGCTTATGAAGGACCTAGAAATCCTGACTTAAGCACATCAGAAGATGCTACGCCCAAAGACCAGGTGGAGGAACCAGAGAAACCAGGAAAGCAATCAAAACTAGAAGTAGAGAAAAACACTCAACAACCTTATAAACCACCTATTCCATTCCCACAGAGGCTGAAAAACACCAAAGTAGAAAACCAGTACCAAAAGTTTATTAAGGTAATAGAGAAACTCCATGTTGAGATTCCTTTTACTGAAGCTATAACCCAGATACCATCATATGCTAAGTTTCTGAAAGATATTTTGACCAATAAACGACGACTCGATGATCCCAAGCCTTTAGAATGTCATTTTATATCCGAAAATAAACTAGCCAAGAAAGATAAAGACCCTGGAAGTTTTTCTATCCCTTGCATCCTAGGTAACCATATGATAGACAAAGCATTTTTAGACCTAGGAGCAAGTGTAAGTCTGATGCCTCTGGCCGTCTGTAAGAGGTTAAAATTAGGAGAACTTCAACCTACTAAGATGTCCTTACAACTAGCTGATAGATCTGTCAAATATCCCATGGGTATTTTAGAAGACATACCTGTCAAGATTGGTCAGTTGTACATTCCGACCGACTTCGTCGTAATGGATATCAAAGAAGATGAAGACATCCCAATCCTCTTAGGAAGACCTTTCCTATCGACCGCCGGAGCTATAATAGATGTTAAGAAAGGGAAACTGACTTTCGAGGTAGGAGATGAAAAGATTGAGTTCATTTTATCAAAATTTCTAATGGCACCAGTAATAGGAGATGCGTGTTATGTCATCGACATCATTGATGAATGTGTAAATGAGCTCGAACAAAACGAATTATTATCAACCCCTATTTTAGAGGATGACGGATTTGAGAGTATCGAACCGTACATTGACGACAACCTTTTCGAATGCTTAGCTCTTACCCCTGACCTTATGCCGCGTACTGAGAAACCCACTATAGAACTTAAGGAACTACCCAAGAATCTAAGATATGAGTTTTTGGATGAGGAGATGAGTAGACCTGTTATAATTAGCGCCACTCTAAACCAAATAGAAACAAATCAACTATTAGATACCTTGCGAAAATATCCCTCAGCTTTAGGGTATAAAGTTTCAGATTTAAGAGGTATAAGCCCATCCGTATGCATGCATCGGATTATGCTAGAAAAAGATTCGAAACCCTCAAGAGAACATCAAAGAAGAATAAACCCTATCATGAGTGATGTAGTCAAGAAAGAAGTTCTTAAGTTATTAGAGGCTGGTATCATATACCAAATTTCGGACAGTGAATGGGTAAGCCCAGTCCATGTGGTACCCAAGAAAGGAGGTATCACTGTTCTAAAAAATGAGAAAGGTGAGCATGTGGCAAAACGAACAGAAGGAGGATGGCGAATGTGTATAGATTACAGAAGGTTGAATAAGGCAACAAGAAAAGACCATTTCCCTCTCCCATTTATAGATCAGATGCTTGAACGTCTAGCAAGACATTCATGTTTCTGCTATCTTGATGGATATTCGGGATTTTTCCAAATCCCTATTCACCCAGAGGACCAAGAAAAAACCACATTTACCTGCCCTTATGGAACATTCGCTTATAGACGAATGCCCTTTGGACTCTGTAATGCACCTGCCACTTTCCAACGTTGTATGATGTCAATTTTCGCAGACTACCTAGATGGAATTATGGAAGTATTTATGGACGATTTTTCAGTGTGTGGGTTTGATTTCAAAAACTGCCTCTCGAACTTGGAGAAAATCTTAAAAAGATGTGTGGAAGTAAACCTTGTGTTGAATTGGGAAAAGTGCCACTTTATGGTAAGTGAAGGGATAGTCTTGGGACACATTATTTCTGAAAGAGGTATAGAAGTCGATAAGGCCAAGATAGAAGTTATAGAAAACTTAAACCCACCTAAGACCGTTAGGGAAATAAGAAGTTTCCTAGGACATGCCGGGTTCTACCAACGTTTCATCAAGAATTTTTCCGCAATAACTAAACCTTTAACTAACTTATTGATGAAGGATGTCGAGTTTGAATTCGACCAAAAATGTCTTGAGGCCTTTGAAGTTTTAAAGCAAGCTCTTATTTCAGCACCTATCATAAGACCACCTGATTGGACACAACCCTTTGAAATCATGTGCGATGCTAGTGATTTCGCTGTAGGGGCTGTACTAGGGCAAAGAAAAGACAAAAAACTGCATGCAATTTACTACGCTAGTAGAACACTAGACGCCGCCCAGCTAAATTATACAACCACAGAAAAAGAATTGCTAGCCGTAGTTTTTGCTATTGATAAATTTCGATCTTATTTGGTGGGAGCAAAAATAATAGTATACACAGATCATGCAGCAATCCGGTACTTGTTAAGTAAGAAAGATGCTAAGCCTAGATTGCTCAGATGGGTACTTTTACTCCAAGAATTTGACTTGGATATTAAGGATAAAAAAGGAGCTGAAAACTTAGTAGCTGATCATCTCTCTAGGTTAGAACACCTTAAGCCTGAACTTATACCTATAGACGATCACTCTACTTATGAAAGATTAATAGCTGGGATAAACTCGACTGAAGAAGAGACTTATGAGGAAATCTCAACCATGAACGAAATACCATGGTACGCAGATATTGTAAATTATCTAGCCGCTGATATCATACCCTCCGACTTAAGCTACCAACAGAAGAAGAAGTTTTTCAGAGATGTTAAACACTTCTTTTGGGATGAACCCCTCCTATTCAAAAGAGGAATAGATAATATATTCCGACGATGTGTGCCGGAGGAAGAAGTAGGCAATGTCATTAAACATTGTCATGCTTCACCTTATGGTGGACATGCAAGCACGTCTAAAACATGCGCCAAAATATTTCAAGCAGGTTTTTATTGGCCTACTGTATGGCGCGATGTCCACACTTACATTACAAAATGTGACCGATGCCAACGCACTGGGAACATCTCAAGACGTGATGAAATGCCTTTAAGAAACATCCAAGAAGTGGAAATATTCGATGTCTGGGGTATAGATTTCATGGGACCTTTTCCTTCCTCAATGGGTAACAAGTATATCCTAGTAGCTGTCGATTATGTCTCAAAGTGGATCGAAGCTGTTGCATCACCCACAAACGATACCAAGGTAGTTATCAAACTGTTTAAGAATATTATTTTCCCTAGGTTTGGAACCCCGAGGTTAGTCATAAGTGATGGAGGATCACATTTTATATCTAAGATATTTGACAAGCTTCTAAGCAAATACGGAGTAAAACATAGAGTAGCATCACCATATCACCCGCAAACCAGTGGCCAAGTAGAGGTATCGAATATGGAGATTAAGCAGATCCTAGAAAAAACCGTATCATTATCCAGAAAAGACTGGTCTGGAAAACTTAAAGACGCCTTATGGGCTTATAGAACGGCTTATAAAACCCCTATTGGAACAACTCCTTATCAATTGGTTTATGGAAAGTCCTGTCATTTACCCTTCGAACTAGAACATAAAGCCTATTGGGCCATTAAATCCTTGAATCTAGATTACCTGAAAGCCGGAGAAAAACGTATCCTGGACATTCACAAGCTAGAAGAGCTTCGCTTGAATTCCTATGAGAATGCCATCATATATAAGGAAAGAACCAAAATGTGGCATGATAAAAAAATCATCAAGAAAGATTTCAACATTGGTGATCCTGTTCTCCTATTTAACTCAAGATTACGACTTTTTCCTGGTAAGCTTCGTTCAAGATGGACAGGTCCATTTGAAGTGTCAAGAGTTCTAAAGTCTGGAGCAGTAGAAATCAAAAACAATTCATGTGCTCCATTTGTGGTAAATGGACAAAGACTGAAGCTCTACAAAGGAGGCGATTTGCCTGTTGACTACTCTAGTCATATTCTTATAGACCCACCAATACCCACATAAAGTAAGATCTAATCGTCAAGCTAAACGACGTTAAACAAGCGCTGCATGGGAGGCAACCCATGGTTTATTTTTTATTTTATTTTATTTTATTTTAGTAATTTATATATTTTATCTGGACTAATTTCTTGTGTTTATATTTTCAGGATGCATCACCCCGATGGTATGGTTGTGATTTTCAGAGATGAAGCGCAAAAGGCCCGATTTGCTACCTTATCTGCTAGACCTATGGTACCCACTAGGTACCCCGATCAGAGCTGCATGGAGGCACTAGGGATCGAGCCAAGTATTCGGTATCTATGCAACCAACTTAGCTGGGATTCTTATGCCGATGATGTCCACAAAACATACAGGAACCTTACTCTGGAGTTTCTTAGCTCTATGGACTATAATCCACGAGTAGGTGAAGGAGATGAGCGAGGACGCCTGAGTTTCAGATTGTTTGGCACCGAGTATACCCTGACCACCAAAGAATTTGGGGATTTGCTTGGTTTCCAAACTGGACCGACCGCTATAACTGAGTTCCCATTGAGTTGCTACATGGACAGAGACATTGACAAATTTTGGCAGGACATTACTGATAGAGCCAGTCTTGACCCCTCTACCCAGCTGTCCCGGAAGATCCATAACCCGGCCTTCCGATACTTCGAGATGATCCTATGCCACACTTTCTTTGGGAGGAGTTACTGTGACCACTTGGTCACCGCTGAGGAGATCCTTTTCTTATACTGTGCTAGTCAGTCCAGACCTATAGCTAGTGGAGGTTTTCTGATAGAGAGCCTCGAGCAGACTGCTCGATCCGCTGTAGGGCTCATTCATTCCGGAGGGAATGTGACACAGATAGCTTCTGCTTTGGGTTTAGACAGTATGATAGCACAGCTGACCCCATACTGTGGATATACTTTTCTAGATTTAGACTTTTGCATGGATCGTGGATTCATGAGGAGGGCCTCTTTCCACCCATATCGGTACAGATTGCTTATCAATGACCAGACAGTTTACACCTTTACCATGCCAGACCCTCAGATGACTTGTGTTTCCAACTCTGCTAATTGGAACTATTCTGTAGAAGGTTGGGGTGAGATATCAGAGTACACTCCAGAATACACTCCTGCCTCCGAAGAGTACACTCCAGAATACACTCCTGCTTCTGAAGATCCCACTCAGGACTACACTCCTGCCTCCGAGGACTCCGCTCCAGATCACACATCCCGACCCGAGGTTACACATACTACTGTTCTTACTAATAACCTCAGCTTGCAGGAACCTGATATTCGCACTCTATTGACTGCTATGCGCACTGAGATAACCACTCTCCGCAATGAGGTGGCTGACCTTCATTTGCAGTTGGAAGTAAACGATGTTACCTTCGCTGGTGAGTTAGATGAATTAGCTCACGAGGTGGCAGAGATTCGACGCCAGCTGACCGAGCTGCGTGGCCCAGGCACTCCTGCAGAGCATCCTACCGGTTGGCAATAGATCTTTATTGTTCACAAGATATCTAGTTTCAGTATTATTAGTATTATGTTGATTTCCTTTTCAGACTCATTTTTTATTTTTGCATTATCTGTTTCCTGAGTTGTTAATATTTATTTTGATGACCCAATGACCGTACCTATATCTATATATATATATATCTGCATATGTTTTATTTATTTACTAATGTTTTTGTTTTTCTAGGTCACCATAGTTTTAATATAAAAATAAAATAAATAAACATGTGTCTATGTATTCACGTACATATATGCACATTTATAAGAAAAATAGGTACACCTCCAGAAATTGAAGATAATGGCGAGGAAGAAAAAGCCCAATGGAAAGAAAGCCAGGCCAGCCCAACTGACCTCGACCTCACCGCGCCCGCGATCTCAACGCTCCTGCTTTTATTGGTCCGTTGCCCCCAAATCTACCTTTAAATGAGGGTAACAACACTGATGATGAGTACGATTTCCAAACAGAGGAACCACCCCATTTTTTCACCTCCACACACGGCACCTTCAACCTCTAACCCACATGCAGGTACAGCTCCTAGCTTCCATGTCACTGAGGACATGTGGCGTGAGCATATGGCCCGAGAGGCCCAGAGGGACACCCTCCTTGCTACCTTGCAGCAACAGGCGGCCGACAACATGGCCTTCATGCAAGCGTCCCAAGAACGAAATGCTAGCTCTCTGCGCACTATTATGGAAAGTCAGCTGGCTTTTCAGAGAGAACAGCACCTACACCAGACCACAAACGCTCGTCACTTCCAATTGATGGAGGCAACCCAAGGAACCCTCATTGGTCGGACCCAAGAGCTACAAGCGGCAAATGCCGCCTTGTCAGAGAGACTGGAGCAGCTTGTTTTGGACCGAGATAGCCGCCGTCGCAGCCGTAGCCGCCGTTCCGGTCGTACCAACCAGGATGGTGAAGATCCTAGTGGCCCCCACTAGTGTTTTCAGGTACCTCCTCCTACCTTATTTTGGAACATTGAGGACAATGTCTGATTTAAGTGTGGGAGGAGCATTTATCGCTTTTATTTCCCATTTTTCGCTTTTATTTTCCGTTTTTCCTGCTTTTATTTACCTTCCGCATTTTTCCTTTTTTTTCGTAGTTAATAAAATGCATGTGATAGGCGAGTCTTTCTGCGTAGTGTACCCTTTCATTTCCCCCACCTTTTAGCCTTACAAAATTTTTATTTTTCAAAGATTTATGGTTGTTTTTAAGGATTTGGGCTATGAGACAGGTCCTAGATAGGGTCTGTTTCTCGGACACTCACTTTTTGAAAAATTCGTTATCATTTTTACACCATAAGCCTTTTTGAATATTTAGATTAGATCCTTTCTCCCCAATATGCTATGATTTTGAATAAAGCTGTACAAATAGGTCTTCAAGTAGTTTATCTTAGCAGTCAGCTCCGGCCTAAGCATGCTCTAAGTGTGGGATCGATGAATATAAGTGGATGATCTCTATTTTTGCCTTAAAAGTTACAAAATAAAGTATGAATACGACTACGAGTTGGGTAATCCTCACAAAGATTACTTAACTCAAGAAAGTTGTAAACACTAACAAAAACAAAGAAAAAAATATATAAGGCATATCTGTTGTAGTTGGTTCAGAGGTATCTGGTGCTGAACTTGGTAGGGCGGACTACGGTCCGATCCCCCGCAACTGCAAATGGGTAAAATAAAAAGGGATTAAACCAACTCTTGTACCAGAATCCCATCACTTGAGATCAGAGTCACTAACCGGTCACTACACCAGGAGTATGTACGGATAACGGGCTTAATGTGATTGCGCCTGAATGAAAAAGGACCTCGTACAAAAAGAAGTCTTAGCATAGTAAGGATATTTGGATCAATCTGTATACTTATGAGGTTTATGTCCGCATTTCTGCGAGTAGTGTAATTAAGATACCCTTGATTCAGATAGTTAGTGCCTGACAACACACCCTTACTCGGACTTAGAAGCCCTCTTTGCCCAAAACCTGTATACACCATAAATTTTCTTTCATCTACTTTTAAGAGTCGTTGCTTGAGGACAAGCAAAGGTCTAAGCGTGGGAGGATTTGATCGCACTAAATCGCACTATGTTTCTGACTCAAATATCACATGTTTTCCTTAGTTTTTATTGTCATTTTCTCGTATTATGTTCCTTTTTCCTTTGTTTTCAGGATTCTTGTCATTTCAGAGCCTTCTGTGAAGAAACGAGCCAAAACGCCAAGAAATTAGGGTTTTTCAAGATATTTTGCACTTATGGCGTTCAGCACCGCGCTGGCTACAGGAAACGCGATGACGTGGCCCACTTTCACCCAGAGATCAACTGCCACGTTCCCATGATGTGGCGGTTCCAGGCGCCGCGCCCGCGGCCACCCTCACCGCGCCCGCGGCCTTCACAAAATGGTTCCCGCTCAAAAGAAGTTAAGGGGCATGCTGGTCCTTACGCACTTCAAAGTTCCTCTATAAATAGCTTTCGATTCTCATTCTTTATTTTCATCCAAGCTTAGTACAATCTTAAGCCATATACTATCAGTTTCTGTAAAGTAATAATCTCTTCACATCGGGGAGTTATTGCGGTGTAGATTGAGTTGTAATCGAGTCTTGGAGCACTTTGGTTGAAGTTCATCATACCGGCCTTACTTTTCCGTAGATTTGTATCAGATTCAAGTCTCCGACCGGAGCAAGGTTCTAATTTATTGCATTTCTTTATTTAATTGCTCTTATCATAGTCTACACGTTTTATAGACTTTAAATGCTCTTACCATAGTCTACACGTTTTATAGACTTTAAATGCTCTTACCATAGTCTACACGTTTTATAGACTTTAAATGCTCTTACCATAGTCTACACGTTTTATAGACTTTAAATGCTCTTACCATAGTCTACACGTTTTATAGACTTTAAATGCTCTTACCATAGTCTACACGTTTTATAGACTCGCACTTATTATGTCTGGCTAAACTATAAAGGTTAGGATGTAATGATTGTCATCGTGGTTGTGTTCCAATTATCATGCTAGTGAAAATACTCTGGGGATGTTTTGCTTCTAACTTAAGTCGATTGTGTTTAAATGTTTAATTGGGTAAGATCGAAAGCCGTCCAAACTGATGATACGACTTGATTATTATTTAACCAAACAAAAAGAGCGACAGCCGTTGATTGGTTAAATAGGAATCATTGACCCTTTTTAGAAAACGATTTTGAAACTATTTTCGGACGCGTTTGTAGGTTTAAAATCTGACTCTTGGCCAAAAGCCAAAAGTCTCTTTAAGTTAATCTTTCCGAGTAAGATCACTTTTCTATTAAGTCAAAACTATCAATTTCTTAAAAATAGGTTTACCTCTTTAACGCGGAAGGCACCCTTTATATGTGACAATAAAGGAATTTAATTTAAAGAGTAAACTCGGTTCTTAGTAGTCAAAAGCTACAAGTTCCCGTTAAACTGATTCTTTGCTATCAATAGAAAATACTGCCCCATAAGTAGGTTCATCTACGCATGACCGGACCAATATCTGATTACATGATTTACATTCCAACCTGTCTTTTAAACTGTTATTTCCCTCGCATATTTACTTTGTGCACTGCACTCACATCAATATCCTTATTCGCCTTAGATAAGCACCTTAGCAATAGAGTTGATAGATTGACAATTGGTCTCTGTGGTTCGATAATCTTATATATTACTTCGATAGGCTGTACACTTGCAGTACTATATTTAGGCTATACGTTACAGATTAATACAGCCCCCATCAGCATACATATATAGTGAATCAAATTTAGGTTAACAAAGTTGGAAGAAATCTTTGCTTTCAATCAGAAAATAATGGCTTTCAATAACATGATTTCTTTCACATTTGGACCAAATCAAATCTTGCTCTCTCCATGAATTTTCCTTGCCATGCCAGCACATCTTTCTCCTTACTTTGATGAGAAAAAGATTTGAAATCAATATCTTACAATATTCCTTTTATTCATTTATTTACTTTTGCATTCTATTGAATAAAATATCAAAAATAAATAGTATAAATAAAAAAATAATGTACGAATGGACTCAAAGGTCGTGGGCCATTATGGAAGTGAGATGCAAGCATAAAAAGTTAGGCCCATTTAGCAAAAAATGCATTTGTGAGCACATTTGGCTTTTGGCAATTTTGCAAAAAAGGTCAACTTTGACAAGGCATAACTCCTCCAATTTTAGCCATAGAGAGGTGTTCTTGGACTTTTTAGAAAGCTTGGGATGTCCCCTAAGCAGCCCTTTTGGTCTCATCTCAATTGAGTCTTCCATGTTCATTTATAAAGCTTTGACCCAAAAGGTGTTTTTGTTGACTTTTCAAATGGACCTATAATGTCAAAATTCATATCTTTTTATGAGTAAATATTTTGAACTTGTGAGATCAAGATGAGTTGTAGGGAACTGCATCCTCTTCAAAATGAGCTTTGGATGGAAAATTTCCGATAAAGTATTAAGAAGTTATGCTTGGTCAAAGTTGGGTTGACTTTTCCTACAAAACCCTAATTTACAACTTTTGGGTTTTGATGAATTTGGAGCATCCCTTGAGGAATCATGATCAACCCATGATCAAATGATGGATAACACTTCAAAATGATGATGTTGACCAACAATCTTAAAGTTTGACTGTATGTGGGCCACAGTTGACTTTTGACCTAGTATAGTCGATTCTCAAGCATCTGAGCAGTTGACTGGGCAAACTTCTTGTGCAAGGTATGAAACTTGACATGTATGGTCTTGGGAACATATTAAGACCTTGGAAAGAATTTGGGACCTTTGTGGTTCACCTATCTTGATGAAGAATGAAACCCTAATTTTGAGGTATACTGCCTTAGGAGAGAGTGTGTCTGGTCAACTCTTGGGCAACCTTGAGCAAATTGGGGACCTCACTTGACATTTGTTGAGTAAAATGAGAGGGGAAGTTTTGGGGTACAATAGCTTCCCCTATTCAATCTTCTTAAACCTGAGGATGTAGATTGGTTGTGCTGCCTTTCGTGATCTGAAGGTGGAAGATGATTAAACACTAGAGTGCCCAGAAATTTGCACTCGCATGAAGTGGCAATTGATTTGTGATATCAGGAATGGGCTTACAGATGCCATTTAGAGGTCGAGGATTGAATATTGTCGGAGATGGGCTTAAAGATGCCATACTAGATGCGACGGAGAATTGCAGGAGATGGGCTTAAAGATGCCATATAGGGGATGTTGATTTCCTGTCTTGGGAGAACTAGAGCTTTATGAGCTTCAGTTGTCCGTTACTCTACCGGGGAATAACTCCGGCTTGATGAAGCCGAAGTATACTGCGTATCTGGTCAGGGTACAAGCTGCACTGTAACTTATTGGGGAAATGCGAAATAAATCTTGTTTGATCAGGTTCTAGTCTTACAATGTTGTGGATCGCTGCTTAGGGATAAGAGAGGGGGAACCTGGATAGTAAAGTTATGAGAAGGAACCTGGATAGTAGGGTTGCTTCGATATGAAAGTCTGGATAGTAGGGCGGTGAGAAGGAACCTGGATAATAGGGTTACTTAGATATGGAATCCTGGATAGTAGGGCTGTGAGAAGGAACCTGGATAGTAGGGTTACTTTGATATGAAAGCCTGGATAGTAGGGTTGTGATAAGGAACCTGGATAATAGGGTTACTTCAATATGAAATCCTGGATAATAGGGCTGTGAGAAGGAACCTGGATAGTAGGGTTACTTCGATGTGAAAGCCCGGAAAATAGGGTTATGAGAAGGAACCTGGATAGTAGGGTTACTTCAATATGAAAGTCTGGATAGTAGGGCTGTGAGAAGGAACCTGGATAGTATGGTTACTTCAATATGAAAGCCAGGATAGTAGGGCTGTAAGAAGGAACCTGGATAGTAGGGTTCCTTCGATATGAAAGCCTGGATAGTAGGGCTATGAGAAGGAACCTGGATAGTAGGATTACTTCGATATGAAAGCCTGGGTAGTAGGTGAAGTGGTGAAAAACACAAGAAGGGGGGGTTGAATTGTAAAACTGAAATCTAAAGCAATGAACAAGATATTTTTATCCTGGTTCGTTTGATCTCAAACTACTCTAGTCCACCCGTCAAGGTGATTTCGCCTCTCTCCAACGAGGTCTTAATCCACTATATTCAACTGAATATTACAGACTGCTTTAACAACTGCTAAAGCCTTCTTGATTCAAACCACAACCCGGTTTGTCAAGGTAACACTTTCTTACAAAGAGATAAAACTATGTGTGTGGATGTTTTCTACAAAACTGTATCACAACTGTGATGTATACACAAATTGAAGCTTAGAAACTAGATTGCTAAACAGTAATGGAATATCAGAGTGTGTGGTTTAGCAAGACTGAGAGAACGAAGATTATGGTTTAGCTTTTGTGCGTGTAGAGATTTGGAGAGCATTAGCCATTTCAATCTTCAAAGCCTTGTTTATATAGCACTAAGATGATGAACGTTGGATGCAATATTCTTGATTCAATGCTAATAACAAGCTTTCCTTATTAAGCAGATCTTGTCTGGAATGAGGCCGTTGGAATTAATTTGCTTTCAATGCACAGTACCGTTGCTTACTTAATGCAAGTTCTGGCTTGGCTCATTCTGACTCTGCTTCGCTGCTGATGAACTATTGTGTTTCTTTATCAGAGTGTTTGAGCGCAGTCTTGTTCATCAGGCTTCAGCATGTACGTGAGTTGATCATCTGATTTTGACATTCTGATGTAGCAACTTCTGATGCTGGTGTCTGAAATCAAGTTCTGATGCTGAATAGATGTGATCTTGCTTATTTCAATCAGAGTATCTGCAAGTCAGAACATAATAATTTTAGGCAGCAGATAGTTCATACATGAAACTTATAAATACTATATCTTTTCACTTTGTTATCATCAAAACTTAAATATAGGGTAGTAGATTCAAACTTTGTTCTAACAATCTCCCCCTTTTTGATGATGACAAAAACTAGATATTTTAAATGAAAATAACGTGAAAAGGTATCTGAAATATGTATCAGAATAAGAAGTAAAAGAATAAGGAGTAAGGAGATGTCAGAGTTGAGAGATACTCCCCCTGAGTTTATTACTTCCCTTTGATTATACGTGTTCTTCAGGATCAGATCTTTTTGCCTTTCTTTGAACATCAGATTATCAGAGTCTTTGACTTATCAGAAGCTTTATGTCAGAGCAGAGCTTCAGAGCTATTCTTTTCAGAGCTTTGCTTTGGATCAGAATATTTGAACGGATCAGAGCTTCATATTGATCAGAGCTTCTAGTCTTCAGAGTGTCCAGGAGCTTCCTTGTGCCTGTAGACTTTAAGCAAAACAGAAACAACATTTCAAGTAATAGAGTTAGAATGTTTGAGAATTTCTGTCTAGTTAGCCGTTATTGGATTAAAATATCATTCTTGTTCTCCCCCTTTTTGTCAGCAATCAAAAAGTGTTGGTGATGTGCTAAAACAATTAAGATCAGAAAAACTAATCATATTGAGATAGTTCAGAATCAAAACAAGAAAATATTACAAAACATAATCAATCAGTGCATCAGAAACTCAAGGAAAACATGAAAAAGGTCATGCATGAAAAAAAAAAAGAGACTAAGGTTGAGGAGGCAAGCGTGTGAACAGGTTCTCCAGCATGGCTTGGATCTTTTCAGCAGTCTCATTCTGCTTATGCACCATGCTGACAACAGTGTCAATCTTGCTGTCCTGCACATCCATTCTCTCTTTCATCTTCTGATCGCTTTCATCCATCCGCTGCTGCAGACGCATGTCATTCAGCCGTAGTTCTTCCAGAGTCTGCCTGTCCAAGGCAGCTTGAGAAGCATCAGAAGGAGGAGGCTTCTCAGAACTTTCAGCAACATCCTCTGCTTGACTTTCTTCAGCCTGAATGGTCTTGTCTTCTTCTGATGGTTGCACCTTTGCAGCTTGCTGTTTCTCAGACCAAGGTTCACTGTCCAGATGGAGCACATCCTCTTTCAGAAGCTGATTTCCAACTTCATTCAGAAGCATGCTGAAATTTTGTTGTGCCTGCTCATAGTTGATATCCTGCAACTTGAGGGCTTCAGCACGTACCCAAAGTCTGAATTGTGACCAGAGCTGATCAGAAGCAGCTGGGTCAATCATCCCAGGACAGACTTGCTTCAAAGAAGCAATCCATTGCAGCACACCTGTTTCAAAATTCAAAATACCAGAGCCAACATCTGGTTGCTTTGGTTTTGGGATGGCAATTTTGTGTTTTAGATCAGCAAGACGGTCAAGACTGGTTAAGTCAATGAAAGTCCTGCTGGGGTTTTCAGAGGTTTTCTGAGAAGCTGTTTGTTTTGGAGAAGGGGTATCAGAGTCAGATATTACGATTGGACTGGGTGGTGTTTTGGGAGTATTTGGTGGTGTCGATTCTGATGAGGATGGTAACTGGGGCATGACAACAGTTGTTCCACATGGCAGCTGAATTGCCAGCGGTGATGGTTGAGGTGAATGAGGTTCAGATTGATGAGGGGAAGGAGTTTCAGAGTGGTGAAACTCTGTTTGTGGTGATGGTGGATTAATTTCTGGTTGGGGAGAGGGAATTGGAATTTCTGAGAGTGGTTGTTGTTGTTCTGGTTCTTCAGCAGATTGCTGTTGTTCTGGCTGTGGAGGTGGAACATTTTGTGGTTCAGAGTTTGGTTGATCAGAGGTTTGATGATCAATATCAGACAGCACTTGGTCAAGTGCTGATGTTGTTGAGATGGTTGGTTGTTTGGGGTGTTTGGTTCTGGGTCTTCTGAGTTTTAATGCCTCAGAAGGGTCTTCTTCTTGAACAGATTCATCTATGGTAGGGATGGGGATTGAGATTCTATGAGAGGTTTGAGGAGGGATAGATGCTGGAATAGTAGAAGAATTTAAAACAGGTGCAGCAGATGAATTACCTCTTTTCTTTGGAGTCTGCTGAGATGATCCTTCTGATGGCGCCTTCCTCTTCTTGGTCTTCTTCAGAGTCACTTCTGGTTGGGGTTGATGCAGATCTCTGATATTCAGCTTTGGATCTGTACCATCTGCCTTGCACGCATCCAAGTACCTGAGAATCACCTCTGGTTTGGATTCAATTTCAGAAAATAACGGAAAATCACTCAGAGGCACTCTTCTGCTGGAGATATCAGCACTGGGAGTAGCTCTGGGTTCCTTCTGAATATTCTCTATCAGCTTCATCTTTTTCAGGTTCTTTGCGTTCAGAGGTTTCCCAATTGTTGGTTCAATAATGCTTAGCTCTTGAGCTTCTATCAGATGCTCAATCAGCCTATTCTCTGTCAGAATATCTGATATCAACCTTCCAAAAGGTATCCAATCCCTCTTGGTTCTTTCTTCTTCCCTTGTTTCTTTCACACTGGTTCTGAGGTGGTTGAACAGGAAGTGAGCCAGATTGATCTTTACCTTCTGATCAATAAAGTAGATCAGAAACTGCTGATCCACATTTATGTAATCAGGAGAACTAGTTGGTTTCCTGTGGTTGAAGCACCCCAGAATTATCTTAGCCCACACTCTGAAATGATCCTTCAGATCTTTAATCTTGCTGCTGGGCATCCCAAGAGTGAAAATCCTGTCAGCTACCACACCTATATCAGCACATCTTTCAGCCATGTCCACACAACGGACGCCACCACCACTTTGACCGATTAGCCTTGCAATGAGATCTTCAGTAATCACAATCTTCTTCCCCATAACAAAGGAGGTGACTAGATGTGTTGAAGCCTTGGCGTGAATCCAAAATTCCTTGACCAGCATTGGGAATGTTGGTCCAACCAACCTATCGAAATACCTTTCCCACTTTTGAGCCCTAACTTCTTCAGTTAGGTCAAAACCATTCTCCTTCAAGCTTTCAAAATCAATGATTAATTCAGAAAGCACTTCAAGATTCTTCACCGGTGTGAGGAGAGTTCTGAGTGGCACTTGATATTTCTCAGATGATGCTTTCTTCTGAGTACCTGCAGAAACGCTGCTGGAGGTTGCCATGTTCACACTAAAAGGGTTTTTGAGAATGAACTGAGGAAAATAGGTTGCAAGAGATGAACACAGAAATATGCAGAAAATGCTTGAGTATTAGTGAGAAAGCGTAAAGAATAAGAATGAGAGATTAATGTGCTTAAATAGAGTTTTCAAAACTATTTTGAAAAGATAAACGTTTTCTAAGAGAGAGAAAAATCATGATTGCCATTTAAAAGTATGATTACTTTTCATTAAATGCTTGCTGATTTTGGGGGATTTGAGAAAGATACTTAAAAACGGTTACCAGACATGTGTCTCAATGCACCCAATCAGCGCTTTGCCTTCTCAGAAGCGTGCACGCGTTCTGCTTCAGAGATATGCTGATGATTGGATGACACTTGTTTGATGTAGTGATCAGCACGTCTGTCTTTGAGCTTAGACTCTCAGATCTTTAGACTTGCATCTGATACAATCTGCATGTTCTATCTTTCTGAAAGGAGATTGATCAGAAGTTCACAGTAAAATAATTACATTCTGAAGGTAACTATATGGAATTAAAACATTTTCACTCTGGACATACTTTCATGCTGAGATGTTTCAGAATGAAATTAAACCTATCTTCTGAAAGGGGTTTAGTAAAGATATCAGCCCATTGATGGTCTGTATCTATAAATTTTAAGTTCAAAATACCTTTCTGAATATAGTCCCTAATGAAGTGATGTTTTATTTCTATATGCTTAGCTCTAGAATGTAAAATGGGATTCTTACTTAAGCAAATAGCAGAAGTATTATCACAAAGTATAGGAATGTTACTCTCAAAAATCTGGAAGTCTTCAAGTTGACTTTTCATCCAGAGCATTTGTGTGCTACATCCTGCTGCTGCTATGTACTCAGCTTCTGCTGTTGACAGAGCAATTGTTGATTGCCTTTTGCTGGACCAAGAGATCAGATTTTCTCCCAGAAACTGGCAGCTTCCAGAAGTACTTTTACGTTCCACTCTGTCTCCAGCAAAATCAGCATCACAGTAGCCTACTAAGCTGTAATCGCTAGATTTTCTATAAAACAAACCCAGATTAGTAGTACCTTTCAGATACTTGAAAATTCGCTTAACAGCTGTTAAGTGAGATTCTCTAGGATCTGATTGGAATCTAGCACAGATACAAACACTGAATAATATGTCAGGTCTTGAAGCAGTCAGATAGAGGAGAGAACCAATCATACCTCTGTAGACTTTCTGTTCTACATTTTTGCTTACCTCTTCTCTTTCTAGAATGCACGTGGGATGCATTGGAATCTTTGATGGCTTACATTCTGAGAGGTCAAATTTCTTCAGAAGATCTCTGATGTATTTGCTCTGATGAATGTAAGTTCCTTCTGGAGTTTGATTGATCTGAATTCCTAGAAAGAATTTCAGTTCCCCCATGAGGCTCATCTCAAATTCTGCCTGCATACACTTAGCAAATTTTCTTCCAAGAGAAGGATTAGTAGAACCAAAAATAATATCATCAACATAAATTTGACAGACTAAGATGTCACTCTTAACTGATTTACAGAATAGAGTAGTGTCCACTTTCCCTCTGGTGAATTCATTTTCCAGCAGAAAGTTACTTAGCCTTTCATACCAAGCTCTGGGAGCTTGTTTCAGACCATACAGTGACTTCTTTAGTTTGAAAACATGTTCTGGATGTTTTGTATTTTCAAAACCTGGGGGTTGGTGTACATAAACTTCTTCTTCTATATAACCATTTAAGAATGCACTTTTGACATCCATCTGATACAGAGTGATGCCTCTATTAACAGCAAATGAAATTAAAAGTCTGATAGATTCTAACCAGTCGTGCCTTGTTTCTGATGACTTCACCTTGTTCATTTAGCTTGTTTCTGAACACCCATCTTGTTCCAATGACGTTGAATCGTTTTGGTCTGGGAACGAGATCCCATACGTCGTTTCTGGTGAATTGATTCAGCTCTTCTCGCATTGCCAGAATCCAGTCATTATCCAGGAGTGCTTCATCAATAGAAGAAGGTTCAATCAGAGACACCAGTCCCATAAGAGTTTCTTCAGAGTTTCTGAAGCTTGCTCTTGTTCTGATTGGATCTTCCTTTCTTCCTAGGATAGTCTCTTCTGGGTGATCCAAGCTGCTTCTGGGTAATCTCTTCTGAGGTTGATCAGCAGCTGTTGTAGGATTTCTAGCAGTGCTCCTTTCAGACGTTGAAGGAATGTCTGTGTTGAGAGCTTCTGATGACTTGTCTTCAGAACCTGCAAATTCAATTTCTATACCTGCAAACACTTCATTCTGCTTTGACTTTTCAGAGTCAAGCTTGTCATCAAAACGAACACTGATTGATTCTTCCACAATCTGTGTTTCTGTATTGTATACTCTGTACCCTCTTGAGCGTTCAGAGTATCCTAACATAATACACTTCTGTGCTTTAGAATCAAACTTGTTCAAATAATTCTTTGTATTTAATATAAAGCAAGTACATCCAAATGGATGAAAATATGAAATGTTGGGCTTTCTGTTCTTCCACAATTCATATGGAGTCTTTTCCAGAATAGGTCTTATTGAGATTCTGTTCTGAATGTAGCACGCTGTGTTTATTGCCTCTGCCCAGAAGGTCTTAGCAACGTTTGTCTCATTGATCATGGTTCTGGCCATTTCTTGCAATGTTCTGTTCTTTCGTTCTACAACTCCATTTTGTTGGGGAGTTCTAGGACAAGAGAAATCATGCAGAATGCCTCTGTCATTAAAGAATGACTCAAAATCTTTATTTTCAAATTCTCCACCATGATCACTTCTGACTTTAACGATTATAAGATCCTTTTCATTCTGAACTTGGTTACAGAAGGTAACAAACACAGAGTGTGACTCGTCCTTGTGTCTTAAGAACTTTACCCATGTCCATCTGCTATAGTCATCTACGATTACTAACCCATACTTCTTACCACTGACTGAAGCAGTTTTAACTGGTCCAAATAAGTCAATGTGCAGAAGTTCTAATGGCTTAGAGGTAGAAACAACATTTTTGGATTTAAAAGAAGGTTTTGCAAATTTGCCTTTCTGACATGCTTCACACAGAGCATCTGAATTGAACTTCAAATTAGGAAGTCCTCTGACCAGATTGAGTTTGTTAATCTGAGATATTCTTCTCATACTAACATGCCCCAATCTTCTGTGCCAGATCCACTGCTCGTTGTTAACAGACAGAAGACATTTTACATTCTGACTCTTCAGTTCAGAAAGTTTGATTTTGTAAATGTTGTTTTTCCTCTTACCATTAAACAGGATAGTCCCATCTTTCTGACTAACAGCTTTACATGATTTTTGATTAAAGATTATATCATAACCGTTATCACTTAATTGACTTATGGATAACAGATTATGCATTAATCCATCTACTAGCAGAACATTATTAATAGAGGGAAGATTTCCATTACCTACAGTTCCAGAGCCAATTATCTTTCCCCTCTGATTGCCTCCAAAGCCAACGTGGCCTCCAGGCTTAAGTTCCAGGCTTTGGAACATATGCCTTCTTCCCGTCATGTGTCGTGAGCAGCCAGAGTCCAGGTACCATGACTGGTGTTTCTGACTTGCTGCTAAAGATATCTGCAACATGTATTATTTTATCCTTAGGTACCCAGATTTTCTTGGGTCCTGATTTGTTAGTTTTACCAAATCTCTGGTTGAATTTTGGTTTCACAGAGTGCTTACTGCTAGTATATTTGATATCATGTGTATGACCATACACAAAATGTGAATTCAGAGGAGTGTGTTTAATGGTTAAGTCCATGACATTCTTTGGTGTAGGAACCTTACCTTGGTATCCTATTCCTTTCCTGCCGTTTCTGCTAACTCCATAGATCATTGAAGCCATTCTGCTTCTATCTATGCTTTTAGCTAGGAACTTCTGGAAACTGTGATCATACTCCTTGATGATCTCATCAGCGTTGCTGGGAGTTTCAGAAATTGGTTCCTTCTGAGAGTTTTGTAAAGTGTTTTCTAATTTTGAAATCTTATTTCTCAGCTCAGAATTTTCCAATTTGAGACTCTCAGTCTTATTAGAGTCAGATTCAAGATTCCTTTTCAGGTCTCTGAATTTAGCTCTAATTTGCTGATAACGTTCCAGAATCTCATTAAGGCTTTCAGCAAGTTCAGCCTTTGTAAAGTTAACAACAAAGTTAGGAAATACCTCTTCTGTGTCTGATTCTGAGTCTGATTCAGAAGCTTCACTATCTTCTGAAATGTTAGCCATGAGAGCTATGTTTGCTCTTTCATCATCTGATTCTGAGTCAGCTTCAGACGAGTCAGAGTCATCCCATGTAGCCATGAGACTTTTCTTCTTCTCTCTTCCAAACTTCTTTTTGGGCTTTTCCCTCTGAAGCTTTGGGTAGTCACTCTTATAGTGTCCTTGCTCGTTGCACTCATAGCAGATGATGTCTTTGGTGTTTGGCTTTTTGCTACTGGAGGAGCCTTCAGATCTTCTGTATCCAGAGGAAGAATTTGTCCTTCTGTATCTGGAAGAAGACTCGTTCTGATCAGATCTTCTGGGATTCCTGAACTTCCTTTGTCTTTGCTTCCACAGTTGATTTACTCTTCTGGAGAGAAGGGAAAGTTCGTCTTCTTCTGATGAGGATCCATCAGATGTTTCTTCAACTGCCTGCAAAACTTTAGACTCAAATTTTCTGTTAGATTTTAATGCTAAAGGCTTACCTTGCTTCTGAGGCTCATCAGCTTCTAGCTCTATCTCATGACTTCTGAGGGAGCTGATAAGTTCCTCCAGAGTGATTTTGTTGAGATCTTTAGCTAGCTTCAGAGCAGTAACCATAGGCCTCCACTGCTTGGGTAAACTTCTGACGATTTTCTTGACATGGTCAGCAGTAGAGTATCCTTTGTCCAGAACTTTGAGACCAGCTACCAGAATCTGGAATCTAGAGAACATAGTTTCAATGGATTCAGATTCTTCCATTTTGAACGCCTCATACTTCTGAATGAGCGCCAGAGCTTTTGTTTATTTGACCTGAACGTTGCCCTCATGCGTCATTCTGAGAGAATCAAAAATATTCTTTGCTGTGTCTCTGTTGGAGATCTTTTCGTACTCAGTATAGGAGATGGAACTGAGGAGGATGGTTTTGGCCTTGTGGTGATTCTTGAAGTCACGCTTTTGTTGATCAGACATTGTTTTTCTATCAATCTTCTGACCACTTGCATTCACAGGGTGCGTGTATCCATCTGTCACCATATCCCACAGATCAGCATCATGTGCCAGAAAGAAGCTTTCAATTCTGTCTTTCCAGTAATCAAAGTTTTCTCCATCAAAGACTGGAGGTTTGCCACTGAATCTGTCTCTGTCCTCATTGTTGTCATTGCTGATGTGAGAATTGTTTCCTGCCATTGTGTTTTTCTGACGCTGGATCTTGTACTGACACGGTTAAGTGTTTTAGCTCAGAACCAGGCGCTCTGATGCCAATTGAAGTGGTGAAAAACACAAGAAGGGGGGGGGGGGGGGGGGGGTTGAATTGTAAAACTGAAATCTAAAGCAATGAACAAGATATTTTTATCCTGGTTCGTTTGATCTCAAACTACTCCAGTCCACCCGTCAAGGTGATTTCACCTCTCTCCAACGAGGTCTTAATCCACTATATTCAACTGAATATTACAGACTGCTTTAACAACTGCTAAAGCCTTCTTGATTCAAACCACAACCCGGTTTGTCAAGGTAACACTTTCTTACAAAGAGATAAAACTATGTGTGTGGATGTTTTCTACAAAACTGTATCACAACTGTGATGTATACACAAATTGAAGCTTAGAAACTAGATTGCTAAACAGTAATGGAATATCAGAGTGTGTGGTTTAGCAAGACTGAGAGAACGAAGATTATGGTTTAGCTTTTGTGCGTGTAGAGATTTGGAGAGCATTAGCCATTTCAATCTTCAAAGCCTTGTTTATATAGCACTAAGATGATGAACGTTGGATGCAATATTCTTGATTCAATGCTAATAACAAGCTTTCCTTATTAAGCAGATCTTGTCTGGAATGAGGCCGTTGGAATTAATTTGCTTTCAATGCACAGTACCGTTGCTTACTTAATGCAAGTTCTGGCTTGGCTCATTCTGACTCTGCTTCGCTGCTGATGAACTATTGTGTTTCTTTATCAGAGTGTTTGAGCGCAGTCTTGTTCATCAGGCTTCAGCATGTACGTGAGTTGATCATCTGATTTTGACATTCTGATGTAGCAACTTCTGATGCTGGTGTCTGAAATCAAGTTCTGATGCTGAATAGATGTGATCTTGCTTATTTCAATCAGAGTATCTGCAAGTCAGAACATAATAATTTTAGGCAGCAGATAGTTCATACATGAAACTTATAAATACTATATCTTTTCACTTTGTTATCATCAAAACTTAAATATAGGGTAGTAGATTCAAACTTTGTTCTAACAGTAGGGCTGTGAGAAGGAACCTGGATAGTAGGGTTACTTCGATATAAAATCCTGGATAGTAGGGTTTTAAGAAGGAACCTGGATAGTAGGGTTAGTTCGATGTGAAAACCTGGATAGTAGGGCTGTGAGAAGGAACCTGGATAGTAGGGTTACTTCGATATGAAAAGTCTGGATAGTAGAACCATGTGAAGGAACCTGGCTAAGGTTGTTTCGTGAAGAGTTTGGGTAAAATTGCATCTGAACCGAGAAGGAACCTGGGTAAGGTTTCTTTGTGAGGAGTTTGGGTAAAACTGCATCAAAACTGAGAAGGAACCTGGGTAAGGTTGCTTTGTGAGGAGTTTGGGTAAAACTGCATCTGAACTGAGAAGGAACCTGGGTAAGGTTACTTTGTGAGGAGTTTGGGTAAAACTGCTGTAGGAACCTGGGTAAGGTTACTTCGGGATAAGTCCGTGTACAACTTCGGCAGGAACCTGGGTAAGGTTACTTTGGGCTAAGTCTGTGTAAAACTTCAAGAGGAACCTGGGTAAGGTTACTTTGTGATAAGTTCGTGTAAAACTTCAGAAGGAACCTGGGTAAGGTTACTTTGGGATAAATTCGTGTAAAACTTCATAAGGAACTTAGGTCAGGTCACTTTTGGATAAGTTCGTGTAAAACTTCAGAAGGAACCTGGGTAAGGTTGCTCGTGATGAGTCTGTGTAGGGCTTTAGGAGGAACCTGGGTAGGGTTACCTCGGGATAAGTCCGTGTAACACTTCGGCATGAACCTGGGTAAGGTTACTTTGGGCTAAGTCTGTGTAAAACTTCGGCAGGAACCTGGGTAAGGTTACTTTGGGCTAAGTTCGTGTAAAACTTCATTCGAGAATATATGAGAAAGGACGCGTGTAATATTTTTTAGGATAAACCCGTGTGAAGCTGCATTTAGGAGAAATCCGTGTAAGATTGCTTCGTGACGAACCCGTGTAAAGCTGCATTTGGTCGCGCAAATAATTATTCTGTTTAGTTTCAGGAGCTAATCTTGAACTTGCTGGAAGTTGTTGATGATAACCATCTTTCCTGAAAAGGTACATGATTAATCGTATATGATGAATGAAATGCATTATATGATGATGTTCTCAAAATAAATGAGCTTATGCTGGATGCAATATGTATGCGCACGTCATGATGTATGAACATGAAATGCTATTGTGGCATGTCCGAGTTTGGGAAAATAAATCTCTGACTGTTGTTGGAGAGTACTTGAAATTTCATTCCTGACCGTTGTAGATAAAGTGGTTCTACTACTTCCGCTGGGGATGGTGAACGGAGATGACTATGGTGGAGATTTGCTCCTTGTTTACAGCTACTCTGCCAGGGGAGAGACTCTGTTTGAGAATAACTCTACGGGGGAATAACTCTGTTGGGGATGTCCTTCCGTATTTAGAGAAATAAACTCTGCTCGGGAGAAAACTATATGAACCGCTTGCGATTACAAAATTCGGCTGGGGAATATAGACATCGGCTCTCCGAAAGAGCTTGGTTGGGGAAAGTAACTCCTTTTTGGGGAAGCAGAGATCAAAACTTTGGTTTCCTCTACTCTGTGGGGAGTGTAGATGTTATTGGGACGCATGCTGAGGATATGACAATGAATTCGTATCAAGACTTTTCTGCCCCTATACCTACTGGAGAAAGTGCATGCGGAGGCCTTGTAGATTGAGTGTTATCCTAACTTATGAGGTGCTTGGTAACTGCCGATTGGAATGATAAGTCTTCTACTTATAGGCAAGTAACAAGATGAGGGGACATAGTCGTACGCTTTAATCCCCAATTTTACCTGGACTGTCTTTTCAGATTTTCAGTCCACCGGGATACCCTTTTTTGCCCAAGCCGCCTTTTCAGGTTTTCGACTTGCCGAGTGTACAGATTTTTCATATGTATATCCCTAACTTTTTCCCGAACCTTTTTGGCTCACTGGGATGTCCTTATTTTTTCCTAGGCCAGTCAACCTAGCGGGTCTTTGTTCATGCATAGTATTTTCCGACTATGTCCATGTTCACTGGGTACGGAGAACTATCACTGTCGATAGTGTTGTGTTGCCACACTACCAGAAGATGTTTGTTTGATCGTACAGGATTCGTCGCTGGAATTCATGCCCAATGCCCTAAGGGATTCCAATGGAGATTTTCCCCTGGCTATTTGGCATCTTTGAGAGATTCCTTGAATCTTGACTTGACTACCCCAGATGATGGACAATGATCATGCCATGCCCCTTGGTTGGAAGTGTTTTTCCACTTAAGGTGATCCTTTTTATTGAGAAGGTTTTTGTTCACTAGATATTCGTCATGCGAATTTTTCTGTTGTTGAACAAATAGTCATATGCAAACAATGTTATTTTAAGAATTCAAAGCTTATGTTTGTCTTGAAATTTTTGAAAATGCGTTTTTCAGTAAAACAAGTAAATTTTGTAAAAATGTGATGTCAACTCAGGATTTATAGCAAGTCCTACAGGAGTCATGATACCTTTTGTAACAGTATGCATTCAAACTAACCCATGCTTCAGCTAGGACTTTTAAGGGTTATAACGTGGCTTGGTTCACGGTTCAAGAAACAAAGGATAAAGGCTCAAATTTTATTTGTACCCAACCCGCTCTTCGTGATGTTCTTCATTCCTATGCTCAGTTAATTGCGCGTTTAGAATCCCAGTTGAGTTCTGGAATATTGTCCTTGATGTTCCAGTGATGGTTCGGATACTGAAAGTTTACTTGAAAAAGGCAGTCATTTTGTAATCTTTTTTTTTTGCCGAGGATTTGTAGTAACCTCTTTTTTTGGTTTTACTATCCCTGTCTTTTGCCTGAACTGTTTCTTTTGTGATTACAGTCAGCGGGATGCCCTAGTTTTTTTTAAGTCTCCTTCATTGGTTTTGACTTAGCGGGCTTTTATTTTGCGAGATAATGACTGCATGTCTTGACAATTATGCGGAACCATCACCGTCTTTTGATTTGGAAGGAAGTATTCGACGCCATTCATTGTGTACGAAGCGGAAGATTGCGACTGAATGCGCCTCTGAATTAACTGAGAAAACTAACCTGCCCCAGGTTATGATTAAGGGTTTTAATTAGTGTGAAAAGAAAAACTCCTACTTCTTTGGCTCAAAGGGGTTAACTAGGGATTATCTTCCTTATAACTCCACTGTTTAGGATTTGAAACAACGCCTGTACATCGTCAGCGGGGTCCGTTCAAAAGCATACTGTAGAGATCATGGTATCGTTTTCGTCATCCTCCCTCTAAAGGCTTACAATTTTTTTTAGTCGAGAGTTGAATATCACGAAAAGGAAATATAAAGCAATTTAAGCATAAAGAAAACAAATTAATTCAAGACATACATGTGTAATGCATTAATGAAATAATAAAGTTTGACATGACAATAATTGTTCGAATAAGCAAAGAAAGTACAACTTCAGAATTCAAATGAACAAAAATGCTTTCAATCCTAGCCATGTTTTGGCAAGGGAGCAGTGATCACGTTGGGAGTCTCAGGAGGGTCGAATTAGATCTCATTGGCGTTAATCATTTTTTAAATCTTGTATTTCAGCGCCCAACAATCGTTAGTATCGTGCCCCGGGCTACCAGAATGATAAGCACACCTTGCCTCCGAATTGTAGTTAGGAAAGGAAGTCTTCGGGTTCGGATGAGGGTTTATCACTGTAATCAGCTTCATCTTCAACATGTGTTGCAATGCTTATGGCAGCGACATGTTGATTTAGGTGATCTGCCTTTGAGTTCTTTCCACCCTTGGCTGATTGTTTCGTTGTTGTGGTCGTTGTGTGCATTTCGAATTAGAGATCAACACTTCCCCCACAGATTGGTGGTAGTCTGCCTTGCTACGCCCCTTCTGGCCGTGCACAACATTGGCTTCCCTTTTGCCACCAAATGACTTCTTCTCTGTACTCGAAGAGGTATTTTAATGAATCTTACCATTCCAGATCCCAACTTCTACTATTTCTCCAGTCAGAATCAGCTTAGTGAAACCCGCTGACGAGCTACCGATCAAATGATTAAATAATGGACCAGATAGCATCCCCAGAAACATATCAACCAACTCCCTATCAGACAACGAGGGTTGGACTCTTCCTGCCAAGTCTCTCCACTTCTGGGCATAGTCTTTAAAGCCTTCACTTGCCTCCTTGGACATACTCTGGAGTTGAGTACGAGTAGGAGCAAGGTCGGCGTTGTATTGATACTGCTTATAGAAAGAAGAAACCCGATCTTCCCAATTTTGGACATTGGCTCTCTCCAGTTGATAGAACCATTCAAGCTGAGTCCCTGACAGACTATCTTGAAAGAAATGAACCCACAAATTTCTATCAACGGTGTGGGACTGGTTCTTTCTGATATAAGAGCGGAGATGGAGTTTTGGGCAAGACACCCCATCATTATTTGCAAAAATTGGAGCTTTGAACTTCTGCGGGATGACCACTCCCGACACCAATCCCAGTTCTTCAAAATCCAATCCAGGTATCCTCTTAACCTCCATGGCACTCAGACGATCTTCTGACTGTTTGTATCTATCCTCAGTAGGAGGATATTGCTCATCATTGTAATCAGTATCATTATCAGAGACTGCAGGACTAGGGTCCTTCTCTCCTTCTTGATTCTCCCCTTCCTTGGATGAAGAGGTCATATCAGTTGGACGCTTCAACCGCTCTCCAAACCTTCGGCCCACATTCAGAATACCGATAGCCATCTTCTTCTTCTTCTTCTCTTTCAGAATGAGGGCTTTCAGATCCTCCTGCCCTTTTGCCAAACTTATGAACATTTGTTGGAACTGGGCGTTCTATGCCTGAAGATCCTTGATGCTTTGTTCAGAAGACATTTCTGCTGAAATAAACAGCGAAGAAGATGAGAAAACCTGTAATGGTACCTCTAATGATGTGCATGATAATGGGATGCGCATGCAATGATTTCAAGGATTCTAAAAGGCTCAAATTTGTTTAACCAAAAGAAACACATGTCGTTTGCATTAATAAGTTCAAAATTGTTACAAAGAAATGCCTTTTAGGCTTACAAATGAACAAAACTGAAAGCAAAAATAAACTAAGTCTCCCAGGAGCGCATCCTCTTTGGTGCGATGTAGGAATTTACGTTCCTTTCTTCATGAAGCAACCTAGTGAGCTCTAGGACCTTCTTTTCACTGGCATAGAACCGAGCTTCAAACGTGTCCCGCTCTTCTTTAAGTTGAACCCAAGACTTCTATAATTCCTCATGATCAGTTGTCATATCGGGATAATGACCAAGTGAAGTAGTGTCTCCTTCAGTAGATGGCTCCATGGTTATTGGTAGGACAACTGGGTAAGGCATCCTAAGACTTTGGGCGCGAGCTCGTACCCACCGGAGATAAGGCTTAAGAGGAACAGAGTTCTTGTGCCCTAGCGTCTTGGTATCAATTTTATGTACCATGCCCCAAGCTTTAATGAACCTTCTACGATAGCCTTGAACGTCATTCTCATAATTGAAGGTGATTCCTTGGATAATCGTATCATGAGGACCATCTCTTCTCGCATAACCAAACTGACGTAAGGCCAAACAAGGATTGTAAGTGATTCCTCCCCTAATGCCTAAGAGAGGGACATTAAGGAATTCACCACAATGATCTATGATGGTAATATCTTCCGAGAATCGTGAACACCAATGAATGTTTGAATGCTTAAGGGACATCAACCTGCGAGACCATTTCAAACCCTGCTCATTCTTCAAAATAGACCTGGGTAGGTGCGAAATAAACCACCTAGCCAATAGAGGAGTGCAAAATATGAGGGTTCCCCTTCTCTTTAGAGTGCGAGCATGCAAAGAGTGCGTAATATCCCCGAGTAATGTAGGTACTCGATTATGAGACAGGAAAACCTTGATAGTGCTCACATCTACAAGTTGATCAACATTAGGGAAAAGTACCGTCCCATAAACAAGAAGTGCCGATACCTCTTCGAAAGCTTATAAATCTAAGGTATCCCAATAATGATAGGCCTTCTCAAATAGAAACTTAACCGGAATTCCTTGGACACTTCCTCTAGTCGCCCAGTTTGCCACTATGTCAGACCGGTGTAAAGACAGAGCTCTAGCAATTTCTTCAGGCTTTGGAGGTTCTTCCGTACCATTGAAAGGCAACTGGTCAAGAATAGGTACCCCTAACAACTGAGAAAACTCCTCCATAGTAGGTACTAGCTGATAATCCGGGAAGGTGAAACAATGGTGCACCGGGTCGAAGAACTGAAACAACACTTTTAACAACTCTTCATCAGGTTTTGCAGTGACCAGGTTGAGCAACTGACCATGACTTCTAGTTAAATGAGAACCCTCAAGAACCCTTAATGCCAGATCTTTTAGTTGGAGAGACATTTTCACAAGGTTGATTTGTATAGTGTTCCTACGGGCAGATGCCATGTCCTACAAAACATAGCAAAAATGAGCCCTAGGGAATCCTTGAAATGGTTAGTCATGATATGCTATGCTTATTGTTGTACCCCAAAATTTTCCCTCCATTTCTCAAGGAATCACCCTGGATCCTCAAGTTTTCTTCCATCCAATTCCAAGCCTTGAACTGCAATTTTTCAAGAAAAGTCATCCGCAAGGGTAAAATGGTCATTTGGACAGAGAAGTCCAACTTTGACTCTTGGATCAAAATCAAATCTCAAAAATCATATTTCATCAAGACATGTTGGAATATGAAGTTTGTTTCATCAAGAATTTCAAAAGTCAAATTTTACTCTGGAAAAGTCAAATTCTAAATATTTAGAAATTTTTCTAAGTGTTTAAGAAATATGACAATTTCAGAACTTCTGACCAGATTATCACCATAACGCTCAGCAAATTCTGGATATTCTCAAGACAAAGTTTGGTCAGAACTTCTGGGCAAGATTTCACAAAAAGCTCAGTCAGAGTTTTCCAGGGTAATTCAAAGAAGGTTAAGAAGCGTGCTGTAAGATTTCTAGAAAGTCTGAAAGCTCCTTCAGAACATGCTGGAGCCAGAAGATAAGAGGATCAGAAGATTGGATGCTACGCAAGCTCAGAACTTCTGATCCAGAACTAAGCCTTGGTGTAGAATCTCACGTTGCAGGATTTCTAGTTGTGATAAGTCTCATCATCATTTATTGCTCACAACCACTTTCTGAGTCTTTATCCAAAGGATTTTCACCACGTGTACCTCTACTGTCTTGGGATAGCAACTTTGATACTAAGCCCATGCTTTGCTTTTTGCTTTTCCTTAATTCCTGCTGACAACCACCATGCTTGCTTCAAGAACAAGGCAGCACTTTTGCATATGAGGGTTATATTCAACGCTTTGGTTAGAACTTGACCAAATCCCAAAACCTTGTTTACACAACCTACTGCAGACCTATAACCAACAGCTAATTTAGCCTACGTCTGAATCCCATAATTGCACCAAAGTAGCATACGAAAACAGTGATGAAAAAGAAAAGGAGCAGGATGCCAAATTGATATTAAAATCCCATTTGTTTCCCCCCCCCCCCCCCCAAAATCACAACAAATTCACCTATAAATACATTGCTCCATCACACATTCAAGGGGCTGACTTTTGGAAAGAGAGAACTATCAAAAGAGAAAAGAAATATGTGAAACCTTTCGTAAAAATCCAGAAATCCCAAACAGAAAACCAAAACCTTTGTTCTTCCTTTTGAATCAAAGAGCTCGGCCTTTCCTCTTCCGTTTCTGTTGCTGATTCCAGAACATCCAAAGGAAGCCACTCAAAGCTCCAAGCCCACACTCCAGATTCAAGGTAAGTCTTTCTTACTGTTGTACCCCAAAATTTGCCCTCCCATATTCTTCAAGAAAATGCCAAGTCAAGCTTCAAAGTTCCCCAAGGGTTGCATAGTGCAAAGGTCTCCTGAACAGTCAAAACTAGGGTTTGTGTTCTGATCAAGAAAATGAAGTTTCCAAAGGTCCAATCAAGTCTCATATGCCTACAAATATGGTCAAGCATCCTTATATCAAGTTTCAAGACATTCAGCTCAAAATTGCACAATCAGAAACCCTAATTGCACTACAGTCAACTGTAGGGGAAAAATGGTCATTTGGCAGTCAAATGTTCAAATTTTTGGTCAACATATCATTTTGAAGCCACAAACATCATTTGATCAATGCTTGATCATGATTCTCAAAATTTGGCTCAGAAATCATCAAGATGCAAAAGTTTCCTTATTTGGACAGTTGAAAAAGTCAACTGAAATTGACCAGGGCATAACTTTCACATGGATTATCAGAAAAATTCCATCCAAAGCTCATTTTGAAGAGAAAGACATTTCCTATAACTCATCTTCATACTTCAAGTCCAAGAAATGCTCTCACAAAAAGTTATCAATTTCAACATTACAGGTCATTTTCAAAAGTCAACAAAAAGGGACTTTAAGTCAAAGACCATAACTTGAGATTGGTAAATAAAAATGACATGGGACCAAAGGCATTGGTTAGAGGACTCAAAGTCCTTTCCAAAATGTCCAAGAACATGAGAAAAGCTTAAAAATTGAGCAAGTTATGCCTTGTGGAAGTTGGGAAATTTTTGGATATTTTGAAAAGTCAACATTACTTCAAATGACCTAAAATTGCTAATGGGCCCATTTTTCTTCCATAATTCATCATCCATGACATATGCACGACTACTTGGCCCAAAGGGAAGTCTTTATTCATTTTTTATTTATTTATTTGAATTTTTATTTATAATAATTCATTTAAATCAAAATAAATGTATGAAAAATGCTAACCTAAAGTTTTAAATCTTTTTGTGCATGTTTTACTCTCAAGATTTCGTGCATGTACCAATATGGAAAGATTTGGATTGATTGGCATGATTGAGAACAAAAAGCACATGGAAAAGATTGAAAAAGATCCTTAAAAATCAAATTTCCAAAAACCATGAATGCATTGGATTTGTTCTATTTTTCTTGACCTAATCTATTCAATACATAAGCCTGAATGAAAACCTAATGCATTGGACCATTGAAGCTGCGCAGAAACCAATTACAAAACTTAAAATTTTTGTTAAGAAAGTCAAAACTGAAAACCCTTTTGCAGGTTGATTCAAGGCACGAAACTTGTTCCATTAGCTTGCCAAGGTTGTCCAGAAGCGATTGCAATCAAAAACATTCATCAAAGGTTAAAGAATTGGTAACATGACCCGCCCCTGTACAGAGAAAAAATCATGATCGTATTTTAAAATCTATGCATTTTTATAACATTTTATTCATTGATTCATGTTCCTGGTATTATTCTAAAGCTAACCCATGCGTTTAATTGAGTTTTTACAAGCTGTAGACGATTTCACCATTGTCGTTTTCTAGGGTTTATAAGACCTTGGATTAGGGGTTTTTGACTGGGGAAAAATTGGCCCTCAAGACCACCACCATTCAACTCAGCGCATGTGGACGAAGATAATGGAACTATCGCGCCTAATTTATGAGTGCCCTAGTGCTAATCTTTATTTTCTGTAAAGATACTTTCTGCAACGGTGTAAAAACTGTTGCTTATGTTGTTTATATTTCAGGAACATGAAGAAGATGATGTGTTGGCCGGCGTTGATTGGAAGGTTTAAATTTCGCGCGTTTTGAATCACTAATGCAGTCGTTCTTTTTATAATATTTGTTGCTTATTTAATATTAACAATGCATGAAGTGGTTCAGTGGCAAGCATATCTGGAGATAACGCACATGACCTGGGTTCGAGCCCCAGGTCTTCACACTCTCAATATTATTTTTCACTTCATATTCACATGCAGCGCCAATGTTGAATACCATGGTACACGTCCAAATCCAGCATGCCACGCGTTCAACTTCAGGAATTCAAAGGCGTAGATTGGAGGAACACCATACACGTGAGTCAATGTGCCAGCACGCTAATTGGAAAAGTCAAATGGACCCAGATTAATGGGCCTGAATCATCAAGAAAACACCTCCCATTTGGGGTCTGAACCCCCTAGGTTTGCCAATTTATTTTCTTTCTCCTTTATTTTTTATTTATACTTTCTTTTAAATTATTGCTTTATTAACTAAATTAATTATTTTCATAAATATAAAAATACACAAAAAAATCAGAAAAGAGAAAAAAAAAACAATAAATATTTTATTTTTAATATTTTCTTAAATAAATTTGCATGTAATTGAATTTAGTCTTAAATTAGGTTTGCAATTTTAATTCTTTTCATAATAAAATCTAAAAAACATAGAATTAGGTTTAATTAATGTTTTTATTCCTTTTTAATTTTTCTTTTTTTATAATAATATTAAATATTTTATTTTTTATAATTAAATTGCATGAAAATAAATTAGGTTTAATTTAGATTAAAAACTTCAATATTTCTTAATAAAGTAAAAAATGACTAGAATTAGGGTTTGCCTCTTATTTTAACTTCAATTAATTTTTTCTATTAAATCTTAAAATACTAAAAATACAAAAAAAACAAGTTCTTTCTTTTTTAATTGACTCCCTCATTAATTTAATTTTGCAAAAGGGTCCAACGCCCTCGTTTCGACTTAATTTCGCATATTATTTTATTTCGTTTAAATATTCATGTATTTCTCCCAAAGCCTTGTAAATAATTGCTCGCATTTTTAATTCTTTTACTTTCTTTATTTTTTCTGTCAAATCGGGTTCGAGAAACTTTTGGCGATGTGGACCCGCGCCATTTGTAATAGCTTAGAATTTACTTTTTCTCGCAACCTTTTAACTGTTAATCAAATGACATGAAAGAATGTATGGACAAAATAAAAACAAGCGTAGAACACCAATAACATGACAAGATAAATACAAATGAAAACGACACACGAATCGCACACACCACCCCTAGGGTACGCCTCACTGTTGCCTTGCCTCGAAAGGTGATCGTCGAGTAGAGGATGTCTTAGTAAGTCCTCATGATCCGGGAACCTGGCATGAGGGTAGCTTCTAAGGTATCTTCCCATTGCTCTGGTGATCACCATGTCCCGAACCTTCGAATTGACCCGAACACCTCCAACGGTGGTGCTACCTACCTCTCAATGGTGGGATGGCACTACTTTAAAGGACATTTACACAGACGAATTCCTTAGGGTAGGTAGACGACTCTAGATACTTGCTCTAATTTCAAAAACAAATCAAAAAATACTTTTCACACCGACACCTTTTCAAAAAGCTTTCGAAAGCAATTTTTCAAACACTCTTGAGGACCGATACAAGAGTCGAACTGAAATTTTCAAAGAAACTTTTTAAAACCCACAGTTGAAAAGCAAACAAACCACTTTTGAAAACACAATGAGCAAGTATCTAAGAGCCCATGGATAACCATGGATAGAAAGGGTGCTAACACCTTCCCTTTCTATAACCTACCTCCCGAACCGAGAGCAATCTCTTTAAGGAATTTTTCTGTGCTTTTGTCCTTTCCATTTGGAGAAAATAAAAGACGGTGGCGACTCTTGCTTCCGCGACATTTCGCGAACCAGCGTTAAACAGTCAGTTCCAGATCCACCGATCACACTTACCTTTGCATTTTTTATTCAGAACATCATTAAACATGTAAATACCATAGTATTAATGTTGTTTATATCATGGCATGAATAGAAAAACTGTGGATCAGAACTTCTTGATTAAGGCTAGGCTCAGGATTAGGATTAGAACCTCTATAAACTGCTGTGCTTTTATTCTTCTGACTTGCTGTTTGTTAAAAAAATGAATAAGTTATTGTTGTGCTGATTAATATGAGGAAAAAAAGTCAAAATGTAACACAGAGCTTCTGTTTTTTCACTCACCATTTTAACACACACAGAACTTCTAGGATTTTCTCACTGTTTAAGCACGCAAAACTTCTAAGTTCTCTTCACTGTTTTAACACACAAAACTTTTATGATTTTTCTCACTCTTAACACACACTGAACTTCTGATGCTTACATGCTTATAACGCACTGAACTGCTAATGTTCACTCATTAGCTCAGCACAATACATAACTTCTGATGATTCATTCACTGTTCTAACACAGCACATAACTTCTGAGTTCTCCCTACATGTCAAATATACTGAACTTCTGATGTTTCCACCCGCTGTTTTCAAACACTCAGAGTTTCTGATTTTCACATGCTGACAATGCAGAATTTATGAAGTTTACTCACTGTTTTAGTGTAATACAGAACTTCTGACTTGTGGCCCACTGTCTGAATGCAACCTAGAATTTCTGTGTCTGTCCTCTAACGTGTCTTGCAGGACCTCAGAGTTTACCAATTCAAAACTTTTGAACTTCTGATTCCCACTGACGTTCCTCTCTGAGTTATCACACGCCTGGCTTCAGAACTTCTGATCCTTGTTTATTTTTGCTTGCAGTAGCATGCTGTTTCTGTCTTTCATTTATTTCCTTTTACATTATTTTTTTTATATTAACATATAGAAACATAAAAATATTTTCCTTTTAATTTATTTCCTTAAGACAAAAACATTTTCTAAACAAGTCCATTTCTTTCTTATATTATGCATTTCAATATGGTTGTAATAGATAATTAGGACTTAAATTCCTTGCAATCCCCATTTGTAAATTTGTATACCCCATCCCCAAATATTGTAATAGCGTAGGACTTTACATTTTTGCACTTTTATTGCTTTCATATACTGTTAGTAATTAGGATGTGTATGGCAAGACTAAAACTAACAAATATATCACCCTAAGCAAGACTAAATGCATGCAATCAAACACACTTTGCACACATGCACCCCTAGGTTAATCTCACTTGTTCCCTATCGGAAAATAGTCATATCCCTCGAACATGGGCATTTTAGCAAAAGACCCTCGATAAAAGATCGTAGTTCCTCGATGACCCTCAATGTTGCCTTCGGTAAACAATCTAGTCCCTAAAACGACATTGCTAAAACGTTCCATGGGTTTCCTTCTATGACTATAAAAATATCCCATGCCCATCCCTTCATATCCAACGATGGAGCTTCTTACCAAATCAAAGGTAAGATAGCAACATCTAAAGGAGGAGGAAAAGCACATTTAAGACCTTTTGAGTAGGTAGGTTCGCTCTCAGTTACTCGCTTGCTCACAACAAAAACATTTTATACACCCACACTCTCATATTTGAACTATTTTCGAACAAAACACTTTGTATGCGTTCTTATAAAAACGAGAATCATTACAAAGTTACATTTTCAAAATACTTTCAAAAACACATCTCACACTCTCATCTTTGAACTATTTTCGAAACAAACACTTTGTATGCGTTCTTATAAAAATGAGAATCATTACAAAGTTACATTTTCAAAAATACTTTCAAAACCATACAAAGCACCATTTCGAAACAAAAGCAAGTGATCTAGCAAGTAGCTAAGATCCCATGGAAAACCATGGATGAAAAGGGTGCTAACACCTCCTCTTTTCATAATCTACCCCCCCGAACTCATTAAAACATCTCTAAAGGTCTTTCCTGTGCTTTTTCACCTTTCCTTTTGGATAAAAGAAAAGTCGGTGGCGACTCTTTCTAAAATGCAACATTTGCAAACACAAACGCAAAACCTTAAGTCAATTCTCCCACTGTATCATAGAACTGGCGACTCTGCTGGGGAAAAGATTCTTAAAGTTGGGTTACCTTAGGGTTAGATCACATTTACTTGCTTTCTTTGTTTAATTTGTATGTTTTACATTATGGTTCTCTGTTTGGGATTGCTTTGATCCTCCACCCGGATCTGGGACACCTTTTTAGGTAAATAGCAATAGATTGTGGAAACTGCACGGCATAGACCGATATGGTTGAAACAATGGCTATGTTAGTGTGATGCATTTGTGGGTACTGGTATCCCTTGTGGTGAATCGAGGAGAATACGGGGCCGCTAAGTGGAGTCATGAAGCACTAACTTGTGAGCAACCCCTTCATAGATTGATTTTTGAATGATTGCAAATATATATATGAAACACTAAATACATGTGTGCACTATACAAATATAATATAACATGTTTAAATAATCCAAAAATGTATTTCACTCATAATGCATCATTATGAGTCGACACAACAAGTTTTGTATCGATGCATAACTTTCTAAAGTCCCTAGAATTCTATTTCAAAACTATTATGCATCGATAGAAAAGCTTATGCGTCAATGCATAACTCTTTGATGACCCTGGAATGCAAACTTAAAAACTGCATGCATCGATACATAATTTCATGCATTGACACATAACATTTTGATGCCCCTGTAATACTTGTATGCATCGACACAAAACCTCATGCATCGACACATAACACTTTGATGCCTCTGTAATACATTCTTGAACTTATATGAATCGACACAAAACCTCATGTATCGATAAAAAACATTCTGATGCCCCTGGAAAACATTTTTGAAATTATATGTATCGATACATAATATCATGTGTCGACTCATACTATGTTTTAAATTCAAAAATTAAATTTACAATCAGTATGTATTGACACATACGTGTTATGTGTCGACGGATATAAAAGTGTTGGTTCTGTAAAACGTTATGACATGATTTTGTATCGACTCAAAACATAATGTATCGACTCATCCTGTCACACATAACTAACATGAGTCAACACATGACCAACATGCATCGACTCATAACACTTTCTTTTTGACTAACCGTTTTTCTGTTATTAATATAAGCAAGCATTTCTTTCATCAAAGTTACAGCAACATATTGAATTGTGTGCAAACAATTGTGAGCAACTAGAAGCTTAAAGAAACTTCATATTCATCATCTTCTCAACCATCTTACATTCAATAACAAAAAAGAAAATCAAACATCCTTGTTGAACTGAATCAAGCGGTTTGAGATAACGTTTAGCTGTGTATTGAAGAAATCTAAGCTGAGTTGAAGGTTGAAGAGGAGGCTTCATGAAATAAACCAGAGGGTTTGTCCTTCAAGAACGAGTGTGTTCTTGAGGGTTTTGTCAACCACGGTCGCACGAGTCGGATTCAGCCGTAGCGAGGGGTTTGGAAATCGGAAGGGTTTTAACAAATAGGTCGTGGAAGCGGAGGATCGTTCGTAGACTTTGCAGGAAAACTTAATACATCTCATATCAAGTGGTGGTTATTACAAGAAGAAGAAAATCATATGGATTTCTTTCTTTCTGTGTAGTGTAACCTTGTTATCAAACATTCAGCAAATTGATATAAAAGTTCTCAGTTTTGATTGTGAAATTGAAAGGGAGACATACCCCCACGCCAGGACGACAGTGGGGAACTTCATTACCAAACTGCCTGCGTATCGTTATTTCTTTCTTTCTCTTTTTAATTTTACATATTCTATAATTTTGTAATTCAATTAGCTTGCTAAGTTTGACTGTCTAATGATAAGCATAGTGGTTCAAACATTTTCACCAAACCACCACTACTAAATCATTATACAAGCATATGCAAGTGTTTGACAAAATTCCTATCAAATTTCTAAATTCATTGGAAATACTGTTTTATGATAAGTGAATTGAAACGTTAAGATTTATGAGTTGTATATTCATCCATCTCATTCAATAAAAATACAACAAGTTTTTCACATGTCAAGTTTTCTAGTAGTCGGTTCAAAGTAGACGAAATTGATTCAGGACATTGATTTTCGCTGCTTTCAACTCGCTTTGATAAAATAATTTTAAATCCTTGAAAAAGTAAGAGGTGATCTATTCACCCCCCTCTTGATCACTTGCCACACCGTCTAACAAGTGGTATCAGAGGACCGATTAGCTGGTGCTTTGTATCTACTCGTAACGCTATGGCCTTTGAACCAAATGGGGTGTATAATAGAGCTCCTGTTTTCAATGGTGAAAACTATGGCTACTGGAAAGACTGCATGCGAGTACACATAAATTCCATTGACAGGAATGTATGGACTACCATTCAAAATGGTCCCTTTCAAATCACCATGAGGAATGGTGCAGGTGCAATAATACCTAAACCTGAGTATCAATGGAATGAAATGGATGAAAAGAAATGGTCGTGCGATTGGAGAGGCAGAAATATGATGATCTCAACACTTGGTGTTGATGAGTATTATAGGGTGTCTCACTGCACGTCCACTAAAGAAATGTGGGATGCTTTAGAAATTTCCCATGAATGCACAACTGAAGTTAAACAATCCCGTATCAATACACTCAATCAAGAGTTCGAGCTCTTTCGCATGAAACAAGGAGAATCTGTCTCTGACATGTAGAAGTGATTCGTACATCTTGTGAGTCGTTTAAATGCACTTGGAAAACCTGTTTCCAATGAAATTGTTACTAATAAAATTCTGAGATGTCTTAGCAGGGAATGGCAACCTAAAGTAACAGCTATCAAGGAAGCAAATGACCTCACTACGCTTACCATTACAACTCTGTTTGGAAAGCTGGAAGAACATCAACAAGAATTGCAAAGTCTTGAAAATAAGAAAATAAGAGTAAGAAGGAAAGGAACAAATACAGGGAGGGTGAGAAGAATTCAATAGCTCTAATGACTTCTAGCTCTAAGTCCTCAACCAAAGACCAAGATGATAATGGCTTAACTAGTGATGAAAATTATGATGATGAAGAAATGGGACTCTTTGTTCGGAGATACAATAGATTTATTTGAAAGAATGGACTCAAGCACTTCGATAAGAATATCATAAGCTTTCTAAAACAATCCAAAGAGCCAAGGCAAGAAGAAAATAAAAATCAAAGAGGTAAAGGACCTTGTTACAATTGTGGTAAAGTTGGACACTACAAACCAGACTGTCCAAAAATGAAAAAGGATAAGGGAAAAGCTCCACCAAAGAAGTTCAACAAACGAAGAAGAGCTTACATTGCATGGGAAAGCGATAGTGATTCATCAGATGATGACAGTTCAAGTTATAGTGATGAAAGTGCAAAGTTATGTCTGATGGCACATACCAAAAATCAATTCTACAACAAGAAAGACAACCACAACAAGCAAGTAAGACAAGCATATCCTAACAACTTTTCTTCTATGACCTTTTCTGAACAAAAGTTAGCTTTTGAAAAACTGCAATACAAAGCTGAAGATGCTTTTAAGAGATTATCCTCCGATAAACAAATATTTTCATTTCTGGAGAGTAAAGTCTATAAAGCTGAAAAAGACTTAAAAAGTCTAAAAGCTAGTATTACAGAAAGTTCAAAAGATAAGGATGTTACAGGATGTATTCCCAGAAGGGAATATGAAGTTTTCCATATTTGGCAACAAGAGGTTAGAACTCTTAATTCCAAATTAGAAAAATCTTTACAGCCCAAAGTTACTTTTGCAGTCGATCCTAAAATTTTTAAGAAAACATTAAATCCACCATATTCAAAATACTCTTTTGTCAAAAAAATACCAGAGGATACAATGAGAAGAAGTAAAACAATACATCATCATCATGGTTTATGCCATTATTGTTGTCGTTTTGGTCATACGATTGAAAAATGCAAGTTTAGGAGGTTTCTTGTTCCTAAAGGCATTTACCAATGGAGGCCTAAAGGCAACCATGTTACCACTTACCCACATGGACCCAATAAAAATTGGGTACCTACCTCTCTCTTTTGATATTGTAGGAAAAATGCCTCACACCCATGGATAGAAGATGGTTTCTAGACAGCGGGTGTTAAGGCACATGACTGGTGACATATCGCTCTTCATTGACTTCAAGGCAAAGAAGAAAGGATTTTTTACCTATGGAGACAATAACAAAGGAGCTATACTTGGTAAAGGTAGTGTAGGTAATCCCTCTATCACTACTATTTCTAATGTCCATTTAGTAGAGGGGCTTAAACATAATTTGCTCAGTATTAGTCAATTATGTGACAAAGGTTATAAAGTTACCTTCACAAAAACTTGCTGTATAATTGAAAATACTGAACAAAGATATTGTGTTTAAGGGCATTAGAGTAAACAATGTCTATATGCTTGACCTTTTTGATGTATCCTTAACAAGAACTAAGTGTCTAGTCACCTTGAATGATGATTCATGGCTTTGGCATAGACGCTTAGTGCATGTTAACTTTGATTTTCTTAATAAGGTTATATCCAAGGATCTAGTAGTAGGTCTTCCAAAGATAAAATTTACAAAGGATCACCTATGTGATGCGAGCCAAATGGGAAAGCAAACAAGGGTCTCTTTCAAATCCAAAAACATGATTTCCACTTCACGACCCCCTGAGCTTCTCCACATGGACCTTTTTGGACCCTCTAGAACAAAAAGTCTAGGAGGAAATTATTATGGTTTTGTGATTGTTGAAGACTACTCTAGATTTACTTGGACTATATTCCTTCATAGAAAAAATGAAACTTTTTCTACTTTTAAGAGTTTTGCAAAACTATCTCAAAATAGAATGGAATTGAAAACAATTGCAATTCGAAGCGATCACGGAGGTGAATTTCAAAACCATCTCTTTGATAAGTACTATGACAAGCATGGTATTGAGCATAATTTTTCAGCACCTCGAACTCCACAGCAAAATGGATTTGTGGAGCGCAAAAATCGCGTCTTAGAGGAGCTAGCAAGAACAATTCTCTATGAAGGTGGATTGCCAAAATATTTATGGGATGATGCAATTAGCATAGCCTGCTATGTTTTAAACAGAATACTAATTCGTCCAATTTTGGATAAAACACCTTATGAAATCTTGAAAGGAAGAAAGCCAAACCTGTCACATCTTCATGTATTCGGTTGCAAATGTTTTGTTTTAAATAATGGAAAAGAAAATCTTGGAAAATTTGATGCAAAAGCAGATGAAGGTATCTTTCTCGGATGCTCACAATCAAGCAAAACATATAGGGTATACAATAAAAGTCTACTTACAGTTGATGAGTCAGTTCATGTCTCTTTTGATGAATCTTATCCGAAACATGTCAGAAAAGGTATTTCTCTTGATGGTGCAGGTGTATCTACTGAGAATATACTCAAAGAAACTATTGAAGAAACTGTTCAATCCAAAACAATTGATGATAAGGAAGAAAAATATACAAGCCCTTCAAAAGATGAGGAAGAAGAGCAAATGGAAGCAAATGATCTTCCACTAGCTTGGAAGTCCTCTAAAGACCATCCCATTGAAAACATATTGGGAGACATCTCAAAAGGAGTAATGACTCGCTCCAAGATAAGTAATTTTTGTTATCATTTTGCTTTCGTTTCACAAGTAGAACCTAAGAATGCTAAAGAGGCCTTGATTGATGAATTTTGGCTAATGGCCATGCAAGAAGAGCTAAATCAGTTTAAAAGAAATGACGTTTGGGAACTTGTCCTTCGTCCGTGAGACCATCATATCATAGGCACTAAATCAGTTTTTAGAAATAAACTTGATGAAAACAAAATGATAACCCACAATAAAGCACGCTTGGTAGCACAAGGGTATAACCAAGAGGAGGGAATTGCTTATGAGTAGACTTATGCTCCAGTTGCTCTCCTTGAGGCTATACTTCTTTTGCTCGCTTATGCGTGTGCAAAATATTTTAAGCTTTATCAAATGGACGTAAAAAGTGCCTTTCTTAACGGAGTCATAAATGAAGAAGTGTATGTCTCACAACCTCCTGGTTTTGAAAATAACGAATATCCAGATCATGTCTTTAAATTAAAAAGAGCTTTATACGGTCTTACACAGGCTCCTCAGGTCTGGTATGAAATACTTAGTAAATTTCTACTTGATCATGGCTATTCAAGAGGTCAAGTGGACACCACTCTTTTCATTAAACATAAAGGAAAGCACATCCTTTTAGTTCAAATATACGTAGATGACATTATTTTTGGTTTAACTAATCTACACTTGGTCGAGGTATTTTCCAAAGTCTTGCAGGGTGAATTTGAGATGAGTCTCATGGGGGAGTTAAACTACTTTCTCGGTCTCCAAATAAAGCAGCTCAATGAAGGCACAATTATATGTCAAACAAAATATTGCCAAGTGTTGCTTAAATGATTTGGGATGAACAACTCTAAACCAATTGATACTCCCATGCCTACCAACAGAAATTTAGACAAGGATGAACATGGTAAGATTGTTGATGTCAAGAAATATAGAAGTATGATCAGATCACTCTTGTATCTTACAACATCTAGGCCTTACATCATGTTTAGTGTTTGCATGTGGGCACGATATCAATCGGATCATAAGGAATCCCACTTGAAAGCTGTCAAGTGTATACTTAGGTATCTCAATAATACACCTAAGTATGGGCTATGGTATTCCAAGGGAAGCGATTGCAGTTTAGTAGGTTACTCCGATTCTGATTTTGCTGGGTGCAAATCAGATAGGAAAAGCACTATTGGAACATGTCACTTGTTTTCAAACTCTTTAATAAGTTAGCATAGCAAAAAGAAAGTTTGTGTCGCTTTGTCAACTGCTGAAGCTGAATACGTTGCAGCCGGTAGTTGCTGTGCTCAGATCTTATGGATGAAGCAACAATTACAAGACTACGATATTCAATTAAAATGTATTCCAATAAAATGTGACAATACAAGTGCTATAAATCTCACTAAGAATCCAGTTTTACACTCACGCACTAAACACATAGAGATTAGACATCACTTTCTTCGCGATCATGTTGAAAAGGAGGACGTTACGTTTAAGCATGTTGATACTAAAAATCAACTTGCTGACATCTTTACAAAACCACTTACAACAGACCTCTTCTTCAACATCCGCCGCGAGCTAGGGATTTTAGATGTCATAAGCATATATGTAATTGAAATATAACTATGTCTCATCATACTGTTGAGATGTGCTTTTCAACTTTAGTACATGTGTTCACTTATCTAATCAAACGAGGTAATATCCTTTCTATCTTCACCCTTAATCACCTATAAGTTGATCTAAATGTTCCATTGATAATGTCTTCGTATATCTCTTTTACATAAATTGTTTGAATTTGACATATGCAATTTACATCATATCATTAAGCATGCATACCACTCTTCAGATGAGTCTTTTTTTTTTTGAAATTTGATACCATATCCCCCTGTTAACAAGAAACTGTGCAAAAACTGCAATTTATGTCAAAATTTGTGTTATGAGTCGATACATACAGTTATGAGTCGACTCATATAAAAAATCTTATAAAACCAGAAAGCAAGACTGGGTTTCAGATTGACGCATCAGGGTTTGCATCGACACATATTACTTCCCATCGACTCATATAGATCTTGCGTCTATACAAAACGTTTAAAACTATTCTTTTACACAGGATGTATCGACACATATGAATTTCGTGTTGACACATAATAATAATAAATGTAATTTATTTGGATTGGGCCTACACACCTACCCACCCCTCCAACTATTTGTATCCTCACTTACAAGCCTCCAACCCTTAATCTGTATCTTCATGTCATACATTGCATACCATCAACTCATTTTTTTCTTCTTTCAAGTTGTTGTATTAATGTTTCTTCCAAACATTCTATCGTGCTTATGTAATCTAACTTTTATCTTCCAATTCATTACTTTTAACGTGATTACTTTATGTTTACTCTACTATTTACTCACTTATTGATAACTTTATGCCTGACATTCTGTGTGAATGCCAAGTCAATTATTTGCTGAAATTGTATATCAATTTTCTTATGTGCTGAGTTTCTTGAAAATATTGCTTATTCTCTTTTTGATATGGTCAAAGGGGGAGAAGAAGAGCGTGTTAGTGAAGATTGTGCTTGTGTTAGGAAGAAGATGCACAAACTCAAGGGGAGTAAGCTTATTTTATCCACACTATATCACCACACATCATCAGATATTTGCCATCATCAAAAAGGGGGAGTTTATGAGAAACCCCTTCATAGATTGATTTTTGAATGATTGCAAATATATATATGAAACACTAAATACATGTGTGCACTATAAAAAGATAATATAACATGTTTAAATAAACCAAAAATGTATTTAACTCATAATGCATCATTATGAGTCGACACAACAAGTTTTGTATCGATACATAACTTTCTGAAGTCCCTGGAATTCTATTTCAAAACTATTATGCATCGATACAAAAGCTTATGCGTCGATACATAACTCTTTGATGACCCTAGAATGCAAACTTAAAAACTGCATGCATCGATACATAATTTCATGCATCGACACATAACATTTTGATGCCCCTGTAATACTTGTATGCATCGACACAAAACCTCATGCATCGACACATAACACTTTGATGCCTCTGTAATACATTCTTGAACTTGTATGCATCGACACAAAACCTCATGTATCGATAAAAAACATTATAATGCCCCTGGAAAACATTTTTGAACTTATATGTATCGATACATAATATCATGTGTCGACTCATACTATGTTTTAAATTCAAAAATTAAATTTACAATCAGTATGTATTGACACATACGTGTTATGTGTCGACGGATATAAAAGTGTTGGTTCTGTAAAACGTTATGACATGATTTTGTATCGACTCAAAACATAATGTATCGACTCATCCTGTCACACATAACTAACATGAGTCAACACATGACCAACATGCATCGACTCATAACACTTTCTTTTTGACTAACCGTTTTTCTGTTATAAATATAAGCAAGCATTTCTTTCAGCAAAGTTACAACAACATATTGAATTGTGTGCAAACAATTGTGAGCAACCAGAAGCTTAAAGAAACTTCATATTCATCATCTTCTCAAACATCTTACATTCAACAACAACAAAGAAAATCAAACATCCTTGTTGAACTGAATCAAGCGGTTTGAGACAACGTTCAAATGTGTATTGAAGAAATCTAAGCTGAGTTGAAGGTTGAAGAGGAGGCTTCAAGAAATAAACCAGAGGGTTTGTCCTTCAAGAACGGGTGTGTTCTTGAGGGTTTTGTCAGCCACGGTCGCACGAGTCAGATTCAGCCGTAGCGAGGGGTTTGGAAATCAGAAGGATTTTAACAAACAGGTCGTGGAAGAGGAGGATCGTTCGTGGACTTTGAATGAAATCTTGATACAACTCATATCAAGTGGTGGATCTTACAAGAAGAAGAAGATAATAGGTATTTCTTTCTTTCTGTGTAGTGTAACCTTGTTATCAAACATTCAGCAAATTGATATAAAAGTTTTCAGTTTCGATTGTGAAATTGAGAGGGAGACGTACCCACACGCGAGGACGATAGTGGGGAACTTCCTTACCAAACTACCTGCGTATCGTTCTTTCTTTCTTTCTCTTTACAATTTTACATATTCTATAATTTTGTAATTCAATTGGCTTACTAAGTTTTACTGTCTAATGATAAACATAGTGGTTCAAACATTTTCACCAAACCACCACTACTAAATCATTATACAAGCATATGTCAAGTGTTTGACAAAATTCCTATCAAATTTCTAAATTCATTGGAAATTATGATACGGTGGCAGAACCGACTGTTTTGGAAATGTTGGTTTGCATTTTGCGTTTTGTATTCGCAAAATATTGCGGTAAGCAAGAGTCGCCACCGACTTTTATTTTATCCAACTAGAAAGGAAAAAAGCACAAAAAAATTCCTTTTTCGATATTTTGAGTACGGGGGGTAGATTATAGAAAGGGAAGGTGTTAGCACCCTTTCTATCCATGGTTTTCCATGTGCTCTTAGGTACTTGCTCATCTTTTTAAAATTGATTGTGTTTGTGCTTGCTTTGAAAACATTTTAATTCGTGATAACCCTTGTATCAGTCCTCAAGGGTGTGACGAAGTTTGTTTTGAAAATTGTTTTGAAAAGTGTAAGTGTGAAAAGTTTTGATTTGAGCAAGTACCTACTAGCATCTACCTACTCGAAAAAAGATCATTTCTATTCTTGTTTCCTTTAGACCGTGTTATCCTACTATTAGTGAGTAGGTAACCCTAGTTGTTGGATGTAAGGGTCAATTCGAAAGGAACGTACTATCACTAAAGCAATGTTAGGACGTCTTAGTAATAACCCTAGAGTCTTAAGATCATATTCGAGGCAACATTTCCGAGGCAACCTTTCCGAACGGGACTTTTGATCTTTTTTAGACAGGAGGGAAACCATTAAGACACCCTATACTTATTGATCATTTACCGAAGGCAACCGAAGTGAAAGTATACCCTAGGAGTGCGCATGTGCGGGTGATTTGATTTCAGTTATTATCTTTGCACATTAGGGTTTTCTAGCCGTTTTAAATCATCATGCAATCTTGTCATACAATCCTATTAACATACATCTAAGCAGTTAATATTTGCAAGAATTAAAATGCGAGAAATAAAACCTACGCTATTACAAGGCTTCGGGGTAGGGATTAATTACATAGCCAAAAAACCCGTAAAATGATAAATAAAGAAAATACTAATTAAACTATTACATACTGTGAGCAGTTACATTAATATTGCAAAGAATAGTAAACGCGCGCGATGAATCGAAAACGAGAAAAATTAGGGTTTTTACCCCGACTAAGCCTAATTAAAAGAGAGATCATTGTTTTTGTGTTTTTTGTGTTGTTTGAGAAAAATAGAGTTTAATTGCATATATAATAAAGACTAATTTCTAATTAATTTAAATTTAAGAAAAATAATTAAATCGACCTATTTTTGTATTTTTTGTTTTATTTGAGAAAGAAGAAGAAATTAAATCACATGCTAAACCTAATTTTTCTAATTGATTTTAAATATATGAAAAAGTTAGAATTAATCCTAAATTAAATTAATATTAAATTAAGTTTGATAAAATAATAAAAAAAACCTAAATCTAAATTTGTGAAATTTGATTTTATGATTTTTTTGAAAAAAGAAATTCATTTTGGTTAGAAAATAATTTAAACAAATTAAATAAAAAAACAAATTAGAGAAAAGAAAGAGAAAAGGGCCTGGTGTTATGGTAGCAAAAGGGGGGTGAGACTTGCAATTCTGACCCAATAACTCCTGGCCTGCTTTGACTTTTTCAATCTTGTGTGCATGCTTGACCTATGCACACGATGGACCCTTACTGAAGGAGCCTTGGTATCTGGCTTGTTGATGGATGGAATGGTTGGATACTGAGGACGTACGGTAGGATCATTGGATGCTAGTGCGCCTGAATATGTAAGAAAAAATATCATGAAGAAAAGTTGGGACCTGGGGATCGAACCTAGGTCCTTGAGCACTAACACGTTACATACTTACCATCTGAGCTGGCAACATTATTTGTACAAATAAAAACAAATGAACATTATATGATAAAATAAGTGGTTAAACTCAGACAGCGCGCAAAATTTGAATGGGCCATTCACGGCATGCCACGCCATCATCTTCCTCGTGGCTTCTGTCGATTTAGACAGAAGACCTTTACCTATGGACACCAGGCGTAGGTATAACTCTGTGCATCTCCAAAAACCTGTGCAAGCATGATAAATCCCAACCAATGGTACCAATCAATTCGTTGCAACCTCACGAGCATCATGGTACCATTTTCGATGGCCAATTGTCCCTGTATAGAAAAACCCCAAAAACGAAGCAAGAACCCTAACTATGGCATCTTGGTGTATAGTCAGTAAAAACGCAATTGGATATAATCAACAACTTGCAAATAACTCAAGGATCATGAATGCACCAATCAAACATGCTAAAAGTTCCAGAATTAAAGTATTTGATTTCAAGAAAGTATGAAAGTCGTGTGAAACATACAGTGTGTTTCAAGGCTTGAGGAAGCTGGCTAAGGGTTGCAATGTGATCCAAGGATATCCAGCAAGAGATTGGGATGCTTAGAATGGTTGAGATAGCCTGAATCCTGAAAATTGATTTGTAACTTTCTTGAATTTTTTGCAATTTTGCTTTCTGTTTTGCACGCCTCCAATCTCATTGTTTCTGATCTGAAAATGTTCCTTATGTACCCTAGAATGAATTAGGGTTGCAAACTTGTTTCAAATCTTCTCCAATTATGATCATTGATTCATTAATTGATCCTTGTGAAAATCTTTCCAAATCAAGAAAAATGCAATCTTTTTGTGTCCAAATGAACCTTGCACGATTTGATCTCACTTCCAACTGTATAATAGACCTAAACATGCACAAAATCTCAAGATTTGATTAGCTTTTGATATTTTTACTATTTTATTTTGATTTTATTTGATTTAATTGAAATAAAATCAAAATAAATAACAAAAATAAAATAATGACAAGTGGAAGGGATCATGGGTCATGGGTCACATTACAAACTCAGTGCAAGCATAAAAAGTTGGGCCCATTTAGGAAAAAAATGCAATTTTGGCCACATTTGACTTTTGGCAATTTTACAAAAAGGGTCAATTTTACCAATGCATAACTCCCTCAATTTTGACCCTAGAGAGGTGTTCTTAGACTTTTTAGAAAGTTTGAGATATCCTCTAAGCAACCCTTTTGGTCTCACCTCAATTTAGTCTTCCATGTTCATGTATGAAGCTTTGACATAAAAGGTGTTTTTGTTGACTTTCCAAAGTGACCTATAATGTCCAAATTCATATCTTTTTGTGAGGGCATATTTTGAACTTGGAAGCTGAAGATTAATTGCAGGGAATCACATCCTCTTCAAAATTAGCTTTGGATGAGTCATTTCTGATAAAGTATGAGAAAGTTATGCTTGGTCAAAGTTGAGTTGACTTTTCCTACAAAACCCTAATTTAGCAACTTTTGGGTTTTGATGAATCGTGAGAAATCCTTGAGGAATCACGATCAACCCTTGATCAAATGATGAATAATACTTCAAAATGAGAATGTTGACCAAAAATCTTGAAGTTTGACTGTTTGTGGGCAACAATTGACTTTTTCCCTAGCATAGTCGATTTTCAGGCCTTTGAGCAATTGACTGAGCAAACTTCCTCTGCAAGGCTTGAAACTTGTCATGGATGATCTTGAGAACATATTAGGACAATGGTGAGCATTTGGGACCCTTTGGACTCAAGTATCTTGTTGCAAACTGAAACTCTAATTTGAGGTAGACTGCCTTAGGAGAGAGTTTGTCTGGTTAACTCTTGGACTTCCTTAAGTAATTTGGGGACCTCACTTGAAATTTATTGAGAAATATGGGTGGGAAAATTTTGGGGTACAACAGTTGACCCTGTTCAATCTTCTTAAACCTGAGGATGTAGATTGGCTTGTCTGCCTTTCGTGATCCGAAGGTGAAAGATGATGGAACACTAGAGTGCCCAGAAATTTGCACTCGCATGAAGTTGTACTTGTCTTGTGATATCGGGAATGGGCTTATAGATGCCATTTGGAGGTTGATGTCTAAAGATGGGCTTAAAGATGCCATCAAAAGAAGTGTCGATCGCATAAGAGATTCCTTTGCGAGAGCCTGTATACCTGTTGTTGAGGAGGACTTCGCTAGGGACTACTGTTCTCTGTCTTGAGAGAAATAGAGTTTTAGGAGCTTCAGTTGTCCGTTACTCTACTGGGGAATCATCTCTTAGTCGAGGAGGTGAAGATGAACTGCTATCGGATCGTGTTCCAGGCTTTACAATGATTTGCTGAGGAAAATAAGACCGATTGCTATCTGGTCGTGCTCTAGGCTTTATAGTGACTTACTGGGGGATGAGATTAGGCTTGCTATCTGGTCGTAATTCAGGCTTTGTAATTTCTCAATTCTTATCTGGTCGTGCTCCAGGCTTCAGAAGGAATTAGGTGGTTATTCGGTCGCATCCGAGATTCCATCTAATTTTAAGGCATACTAGTATCCGGTCGATTTCTGGGCTTCATAGTAATTAGCCAAGTGAACTGCTATTTGGTCGAATTCCAAGCTTCGCAGTACCGTATACTGTTATCTGGTCGTGTTACTGGCTTCAACGTCCTTTTCTGCTATCTGGTCGTGATCCAGTATTCACAGCATCTTATACCATTATTTGGTCGATTCCAGGCTTCATGGTATATTGCATTGCTATCTGGTCGATTTCGAGGCTTCATAATAACTTGCTGAGGGTTAAGCTATTTTCCGCTCGATTTCCTGGATTAATAGCTTGTATTTAAGATATACCACTATCTGGCCGATTCCAGGCTTCGTAGTATTATGGAGAAATCAAGATATTATTCGGTTGATTTCTGGGCTTCATAGCTTGAACTGGAATAGAAATCTTAGTATCAATTTGACTGAACCAGAGAAAACTTGTGAGAATTGGATTGTATCTTTCCCTGAAAGGTAAAGATTTAGTCGTATGTAATGTCATGATATGTGAAATGTATTAGGTAATGGTGTTCTCAAAATAAATGAGATTGTGTTGTATGATGCATATGCATATGCCATGATGTATGGATATGCAATGTTCTTGTGATATTCTCCGGCTGGGGAGAGTAAATCCTGGACTGTTATTGGAGAGTATAAGGAGTTGAGTTCTTCGTTCTCGTTGGGGATAGTGATCGAAGATGATTAACTAGAGACTTGCGTTTATTCGGCTTGAGAACATTCCTCTGGGAGAAACTCTGTTTGAGAATAACCTTGTGGGAGACAGACTCTGCGGGGAAGAGAGATACTCTGCTGGACGATCTGCCGATTTGGAGAAACCACTCCGCTGGGGATGAATTACCGTTGCTGGTGATAATGAACTCTATCAGGGATTGAATTTCTACCTGTGGGAGAAATAAACTCAACAGATGGTAATCTTCTATTGCTGGTGATAGATAAACTCTGCTTGGGGAGGATTTTGCCAACTCATTCGCGATTGTGAACCTTGGATAGGTGGAGCTAACACCACTGTCTTCGGATACTTCCTACTCTGCGGGGAGTGTATGTACCTTTAGTCATAATCTCAAGCTGGCTCTATCCCTGTACCTGGTGGGTAGAGAAACTGTATGGTTTGGACATTTCTTATTTTCCCCTTGTTGTACCCTAAAATTTGCCCTCTCATTTTGTCAAGATTCTCCTCACAAGACTTCTTGAACTCAAGACCAGATTAGGGTTTGCTCAGCTTAAGACCTCTCCTTGCACTGATGACCTGGAATTAGGGTTTGAGTTTGCACAGGGATTTTTGGAATTCCAATTCCTCATGTGACTTTCATACTTCATGTTGGACCTCTAAGATTGCTCATGCCAAGTTTTAAGCCTTGAATCACTTTTTTTGCCCAGTCAATTGGACAATTGAACTAAAAATTAGTTGTATTGGGGAAAAAGTCAACCATGAACAATTTGCAATCAAACCTCATAATTTTTTATCCACATCAACATTATAGACTCATATGAACCATTTGATCAAGTTTGGACCACAACTCCTCAAGAAATTTGATCAGATCAGCAAAAGGGCAAAATGGTCAAAATTAGGGTTTTGACTGTAGAAGGGCAATTTATGATTTTTCACCTAGCCAATGGAAAATGGGATTCAAGCATGGTTTCAAGGACTCAATGGAATCATCTTGACCTAATCACATGGTTCAAAAGATCTCAAATGCATTGGACTGACAGATGAATTTTCCAGTCAACTGATCAAAAATCAACTGTACACTGAAAAGTCAAACTTTGACTTTTTGGTCAAAATCAAGTGCCAAGGGTCATATTTAATCAAGATGTGTCAAAACATGAAACTTGTTCACCAAGAAACTTAAAATTGGAAATTAGGGTTTAAGTTTGAAAATTTTCATATCTTAGAATTTTTCTAAGTTATGAAAATTCCTTATTTTTTCCCAACTTTTTCACCATGATGCATTTGGATTCAAAGAAAACTTCCAACATGAAAGTTTTAATCCTCAAAAAAATATAAAACTTTTATTCACAAAGTTTTCCCAAAAGATGCTTAGATCTCAAGTTATGATTTTGTGAATAGGGGTCCATAAACTTTTTAACTTAGTGAAATTTTGCCCTAGTTTAGGCAGATTTTTGCCCTAACTTCATGGAAACTTTTCACCTAGTTCCAAGAGGAATCTAAAAATGCATTTCAAAGATGGATTGTAAATCATGTTACAAGCTTTCCAAAATGTCCAAGAACTCTCCAAGATCATTTATGGTTAGGGAGAATCGAAGAAATGAAAATGGAAAATTATCACTTTTGTCCAAGGCATTTTTCACATTGGTACAAGTTGCAAATCAGTTTCAAACATGCTTGTATTTGGTTTTACAGGTCCTAATACATTCTACACTCCAAAATTGAATGCAAACACAATGGATAATGGTCTTATTTTTATCTTTGAAGCATTGCACAAAGAATTATTCCAAAAATGGCATAAAGGTTACAATGCTACTTTGATGAAGCATACTTTTTGCAATTTTGTTTATCTTGAGCCATGGACCTAATCTCTTTTTGCAAACAAGATCCACATTTATCAGGAAACGTTTACCAACTATATGCAGCTAGCAAGCAGGCCTGTACAGGCTTTGGCATTGTCACTTCCAACTTTTCTTCAAAAGCAAGAAAACTTGCAAAAGTCAAGGGATCTCATCCATCTGATAAAGGCAAGCCTTGGCCTCATTTGAAACAACTTCAGAACATTGTCTCAAGCAGAATACACAAATTGCTAAGCTCTCAAACACCCTAAAACACAAAAAACACCATTTCTGCCCAAAACAGGGCAGCTTATGCAAATCTCAAGCCATTTCCATTTTGCCTCGTGCGTTTTGCTTTGAATCACTTCAAACACATTACATACATCCCATCCAAGCTATCCAGGCCCCTGTCTTGCAACTGTGACCTCATTTTCACACTTCACCATTTTCATTTTGAAGGTTTGCAGGTTGACTCGTGCAGCAAGATTCAGGCATCTACAAGGCAAGCTGAGCATTGGAGAAGCTTGAGGGAACTTCAAGCAAGCTCACAAGAACTTCAGGCCTCACTCAAAGTGCCCACATTGCCATATACAAACTCAACTGAACAAGGTATTTTTCAAGTTTCTATATCTCTATTTAGGCATCATTAAGCTCAGGTTTGTGAAGCAAAAATGCTATAAGTTTCATGTTGCAAGATTTTGTTTTTGTGCAAAGAATAGAGAGTTCCAGATTTGAACACAGGGCGCGCGCGAAGGAGCAAGGACATGGATGAAGTGGTGTTCTGGGCCTGGCGCCTTTTCACTTTCCACCCCCCCCCCCCCCCATTTTACTTCTGCACCCCCTTTGCATATTTTTTATATTTTTGTATTTTCTTGTATATTTTATATTTCTGACTTTATTATTTTTTTTTCTGAATATTGAAAAATCCCAAAAAATATTTTCTTAATTTTTTGCATTTTATTTTATTTTTATCTTATTTTTTGCATAAAATATTGATTAGTTTAAATAGAATAGGAATTATTTTCTTAAAATATTATACATTTTTATTTTTATTATTTAACACATAAAATATCATTTTCCACATATTTTTTTTAACACTTGTGAATAATTTTATTTATTATTTCTTGTAAAAAATGGACAAAATAAAATAAATATAGAATACATATTTCTTTTAAAAACAAAATTAGGGTTTCCCCTTTCAAAAATAATATTATTATTTTTTCTTATTTTTAGAACTTAAATAATTTTATTTTCTCATACATTAAACAATTTCAAAAACATATTTTGCATATTTACATTTTTATTGCATATTTAAATAATTGTTTATTTATTTATTTATTTGTACAATAAATTCAATTTGGTTGTAATAGTTTTAGATTTTTATTTTGAGCAATATCCCCCTATTCAAAACTTGTATCCCCCTCCCCATAATATTGTTGTAATAGTTTAGATTTACTTTACGCAATTTATTGCTTTCATATACCATGATAGTAAACTAGGGTTTTGAATGAAAAAACCAAAAATCAAACAAATAGAATGACCTAATTCAAGACAATCAAAAAGCATATAAAATGGCACACATTGCACACAAGCACCTCTAGGGTTTCACCCACTTTGTTGCCTTAAAAATGAACATGGTATGCATGCTAGGTATCTTGGCAAAATCAAACAAAACAAAAGATCATAGTCCCTTGATGATGCTAGACTTGGTTGCCTAAAAAAACAAATGATCTTGGTCCCTCAAACAAGCTAAGATACTTGGCACCATTGCTATCATGGTCATACGATGACCCACGCCCGTCCCGTTTAACATCCAAAGATAGGTTTGTTTATCAATGCAATGGTAAAACAACAATGTCAAAGGAATAAAAATGTGTAGGAAAGACTTTTGAGTAGGTAGATAAGCTTCTAGTTACTTGATCTCTTGCAAACAATCCTTTCTATTTTCAAACAAACACGCACACACATTTTAAAATAATTTCCAAACAACTTTCAAAACATTGAAACATTTTTCAAAAGACAAACATCTTTGTATACATTCTTACGAACGAGAATCATTACAAATATTGCCTAAACAAAGGCCTCTTTTCAAAATACTTTCAAAACCACACAAAGCACCATTTCAAACAATTGGAAAAGCAAAGCAAGTGATCTAAACATGTGACTAAGAGCCCATAGAAAACCATGGATGAAAAGGGTGCTAGAACTTTCCCTTTTCATAATCTACCCCCCGAACTCAAGAAAACATCTCAAAGGTCTTTCCTGTGTTTTTTGACCTTTCCTTTTGGATAAAATAAAAGTCAGTGGCGAATCTTGCTAAACCGAAACATTTGCGAACACAAACGCAAAACCTCAAGTCAGTTCTCCCACCGTATCACAGAACTGGCGACTCTGCTGGGGATTTTATAAAAGTGGGGTTACCTCAGGGTTTTAGATCACCTTTACATGCTTATCTTGTTTGACTTGTATGCTTTACACTTTAGTTCTATTGTTTGGGTTTGAATCCTCTACTCGGATTTGGGAAACATTCATAGGTAAATAACAATACATTGTGGAAACTCTGCGGGGTATACCGATACGGTCTAAGCAATAGCTATGTTAGTGTGACATATTTGTGGGTACCGGTAGCCTTTGAGTCAATTAAAGAGAATACGGGGCCGCTGAGTGATGTCATGAAGCACTAATGAACTTTTAGAACCTTTACTTGACCAACTTAGCCTTTTAGGATGTAGTGAGATGACCGGCTTTGGTACAATCCGAAGTTGGTAGATACTCGATACTACACTCATTGAGGGTTGTTTTCTTGAAATATTTCGCTCGCCAGTAAAGTGGCTAAACTGAAACAATGAACACAGAAAACAGTCCAGTGATATTGAGCTCCTTAGAACCCAGTTACTATTTCTAGGACACGTTGAGCCAACTAAACTTCAAGAGGGTACTTACCTATGAAACCCCATGCAAACCTAAAACTAGGAACTTGTGTTATTTTCTTGTACATATATACTTGTGCATAACATCATGGACATCATGAAGCATCATATGCATCCACTAACCATTTCAAGGATTTTGGAAATTCATCTTTGTTCCTGTTTTGTAGGTTATGGAACCACTTCACAGGAAAACGATCCAAGTCAACCTTGCAAGAATTCCTCCACAACTCAAGGAGCTAGCTTCAAGGATTCCTGAGAACTCTCTGTTCACCGAGAGGCAAGGTCTTCTTCTCAACTTAGTCACTTCCAACACAGAGGAAGACATGATGAAAGTTCTTTTCCAGTTCTTTGATCCTTTACATCACTGCTTCACATTTCCTGACTACCAGCTTGTGCCCACTTTGGAGGAATTTCCTCAACTCTTGAGGATTCCTATTCTCAATCAACTACCCTTCAACGGTACGGAAAGAGATCCAAAGCCAGAAGAGATTTCTCAAGCCCTACACTTGCACTCATCTGAGGTCACAACCCATTGGGAAACTAGAAGTGGTGTCAAAGGCTTCTTGGTAAAGTTCTTGTTTGAGAAGGCCCAAAGCTGCTGGAATTCCTTGGACTTACAAGATTTTGAGGAGATTGTAGCTCTTCTCATCTATGGGATGGTCTTGTTCCCTAACCCTGATCAACTCATAGATGTGAGTGCTGTCAAAATCTTCATGGCTCGCAACCCGGTGCCTACATTGCTTGGAGATATATTACACTCTTTTCACACTCGAACAATAAGGAAAAGAGGTGTTCTCATGTGTTGCACTCCTCTACTGGCAAGATGGATTATTTCTCATCTTCCCCAATCAGTCTTGAAGAATGAGCAAGGTTTGAGGTGGTCACAACGATTGATGACTCTTACACATTCAGATGTTCATTGGTGTTCTCGATCTAAAGAGAATGTTATCATCGTCGACCATTGTGGGGAATTCCCTAATGTCCCTCTACTTGGCATTAGGGGAGGCATCACCAACAACCCCTGCTTGGCTCTGAGACAGTTTGGTTATGTCCGAAGGGATGGCTCACATGACATGTTGATTCCAGACTTGGTTTTTGACTTCGACAACGATGATCAAGGACTTTGACAAAGGTTCATCAGAGCTTGGAGGATGCCCAACAAGGTAGACAGTAAGACCCTAGGACACAAGAATTCCATCCCCCTTGAGCCTTACCTCAAGTGGGTACGAACCCGCGCCCAAAGTCTTATGATGCCTTACCCCTCTATTCTCCCAGTGATTATAGAGCATGTTATGGAAGGAGAGGTTCCATACACCCTCATACATCCTGACATGACAACATCACTCGAAGACCTGCAAAGGAGTTGGATACAACTCAAGGGAGAACACGATACTTTCATAGCCCAATTCTACGCCAGCGAGAAGAAGGTTTTGGAACTCACTCGTCAACTTCACAAAGAGCAGACTCTCAACACCTACATTGCATCAAAGAGGATGCACAACGTCTTCTTATCTTAGAATTTTGTACTATTTTTCCCTACAGGCATTGATGTAAACAAATTCCATTTTATTAATATAACATTTGTTCTTTTTTGTTTAACACAAATTTGAATTTTTCTGAATCCTTGAATGCATTACATGAATACATATCATTCATCATATGCATAAGCAGGTCTTCACACCAAGTTTCCTCATCTCTCTGCTGTTTATTTCAGCAAGATGGATATTGAACAAATGGTCAAAGAATTGCAAGCTCAGAATTTACAATTCCAACAGCTACTGTTGACCTTGGCCAAGGGGCAGGAGGAACTCAAGACTTTTCTAGAGAAAGAAAAAGAGAAAAAGAAGAAGAAGAGAGCTGGTGTGGCTACCATGGGCAGAAGATTTGAAGGTCAAGCCAGAAGGGTCTTAGATTTTCCATCAACCTCTGAGGAAGGGGAAAGGAAAGGTAAAGAGATTGCAGTGCCTTCATATTCTGAAGCTGAAGAAGAGGAAGAGGAGGATTACTCTGAACAACAATACCCTCCGGCCAATGACAAATACAAAAATATGGAAGAGCGTCTAGCTGCCATGGAGATACAGAGAGTGCCTGGGATGGAATTTGAAGAGTTAGGGTTGGTGTCTGGAATAGTAATCCCTCCTAAGTTTAAAGTGCCTCTTTTTGCTAAGTACGATGGGTTGTCTTGTCCCAAGATGCACCTACGATCTTATGTCAAGAAAATTCAACCACATTCTTCTGACAAAGACCTGTGGGTCCACTTTTTCCAGGACAATTTATCAGGGACGCATTTGGATTGGTTCTACCAGTTGGAGAGGTCTGATGTGCATAATTGGGAAGACTTGGCAGCCGCCTTCTATAAACAGTATCAATAAAATGTGGACTTAGCACCAACCCGTACTCAATTACAGAGTATGGGCATGGTCTCAAATGAACGCTTCAAAGAGTATGCCCAGAAATGGAGAGACTTGGCAGGACGAGTACAACCACCTCTATCTGAGAGGGAGCTAGTAGACATGTTCTTGGGAACTCTGTTAGGGCCTTTCTTTAGTCACTTGATTGGAAGTTCATCTGCGGGGTTCACTGAGTTAATTCTAACTGGTGAGAGAGTTGAAGTCGGAATCAAAAGCGGGAAAATTCAAAAAGATGCATCTGCTTCCGCTGCCATCAAAAAGACTTTTCCGACAAAGAAAGAAGTATCAACTGTCTACTCTCAAAGAGGTCAAGGAAGAGTTAAGCGCCGGCCAGCGGTGGGGGCCGTAATGATTCAGAAGTCTGCAGCTGATCAGCCCAGAAACAGTCAACCCAGAACCAATCAAGCTAGGGTGGAAAGGCATGTTAGGAAATTCACCAAGATAAACATGACTCTTGCTCAAGTCTTACCGCATCTCTTGAAGTTGAATTTGGCCATGCTGAAAGAGGCCCCTAAAAATCCTAATACAGCTTCTCCTTACTATCATTCGAACGCTAAGTGTGCTTATCATTCAGGGAGCCCGGGGCACGACACCGACAATTGTTGGTCCCTGAAGAACAAGATTCAGGATTTGATAGACGCTAAAGAAGTTGAATTCGACGCCCCTGAAAAGCCGAATGTAATCTCTGCTCCAATGCCAAAGCATGGCCACAATGCCCATGCTGTTGAAGAGGATCTGTTTGTTGCTACTGTTGATGATTTGATAACTCCACTACCGATAATCAAGTTGAATTTGCTGAAGGCTGGGATCTTCCCAGGTTGTGAAGAAGATTGCTGCCTTTGTTCATCCTTACCAACCGACTGTCCATTGTTGAAGTTAGGCATCCAACGCCTAATGGATAACCAAGAAATCCTTTTTGAAAAGACTACAGTGTCACCGACTCCTGTTAATGATGTTTCAATAATAACCATATCCGCCAATCTTTCCAAGGTCTCCAAAAGACCTGTTAAGATTACATCCGCTCCAAAGACTGCTCCTTTGAAGATAACCATGCCCGGGCCCGTCCCGTACAAGTCCGATAAATCAGTACCGTGGAACTATGGTGGAGAAATCTACTACCACGGTATTAAACAAATTGAATCAACTGAAGAAAGTTCTGATGAAGAGACTTCCGACATTGGAAACATTGCCGGAACGAGCAAAATCACCCGCAATGGAAGAATTTTCTCTCCAGAGATTACCCCTCTAAAGGCAATCTTTGGATCCTCAGTTGCTCCTAAGATCACTCCTGTACTGGTCAACATATCTGCAAGAACTCCAATTATTGAAGAAGTTGTAACTCCTGTGGTTGTCCCCTCTGCTGCCACTGATGATAGAGGGAAAGGGATCCAAGAAGAGCCCGTCAAGATGAGGGCTCAGCCATTGGTCATCCCTGACACCTCTCAAAAAGAAATGGAAGAGATTTTGAAAATAATCAAGAAAAGCGATTATGATGTTGTGGAACAACTGGGGAAAACCCCCTAAAAGATCTCTATGTTGGCCTTGCTGCTTTGTTTAGAGGCTCATGCTAAAGCTTTGATAAAATTCTTGAAGACGGCCCACGTGCCACAGGAAACCTCCGCGGATTATTTCCAGGAATGTGTAGCTAGCTTAACAGCTGACAATGGTCTAGGATTCTCCGATGCTGATTTAACATCCAAAGGGATAAAACATAATGACGCTTTGCATGTCTCGGGGGAATGCAGAGGGACTACCCTAGCACACGTACTGGTAGACACATGTTCATCATTGAACGTCTTGCCGAAGAAAGCCTTGGATAGACTGGATTGTGAAGGTTTAACCTTGAAGCCCAACAATATAATTGTCAGAGCCTTTGATGGTTCTAAAAGGATGGTTCACGGGGAGGTGGACATACGATTAAAGTGGGAACTGAAACCTTCAACTCCATATTCTATGTGATGGACATCCGTCCTTCCTATTCTTGCTTGTTGGGAAGACCCTGGATTCACAATGCTGGAGCCATCACTTCTACTCTGCATCAAATGCTCAAGTACCTTGTCCAGGGGAAAATCATAACTGTTCATGGCGAAGAGGAATACATAATAAGCCATCTAAATGCTTTCCGCTATGTAGAATTGGATGGCGAATTCATCGAAACCCCTTTCCAGCATTTTGAAGAGGTAGCTCAGGACATTGCGGCAACCAAGACAGTGTCTTCTGTACCCATGATTACCAGACCTCCGCCTTGGATGTCGTCTCTCAAAGATGTAAAGGCTGTGATTGAAGAAGGAGGAAGCGCAATCTGGGGGCAGCTTCCAGACTTTCCTTACAAATCAGATAAATTCAGCTTGGGGTTCACTTCTTCTGCTCAAAAGGCTGTACGCCGCTCCCGTGTCGGAGGGCCACCTGTAAAGATCACCCATCATGGAGTCAATGCTATGGAGGATAGTGAAGAGGAGAGCAACCTGGAAGACTGGATTTTTCCCACTGTTGACGGAGGACTGTGCAACTGGGAAGCAAAAGACTTTGTTCCGATTACTTTCATATCATAGTAATTTATCTTTCAAACATTTCTGTTGGTTTGTAATAATTCTCAAACAATTCATACACTTTTAACCCTGTGCCTTACCCGAGGCACATAGGTCCATTTGTAAGGGTTTGATTTTTCATTTTCATATGCCATTTTAATGAATCATGGACGTTTTCACATATAAACTTTTGTATTCATTGTCTTTCCTTTTATATTTTATTTGTTTAAAGGTGGCTATCCCTTACACACACCCACACTCACAAATGCAGGTACCCTTCCATTCCGGATTCCATGGGTAACAATTCTGCTATGGCCTTCAGTGACTCTGAAGATCTGGTCTACCATGCCGAATACGAAGGTGAGGAAGATTGTGAGGTGCCGGGGGAATTGGCTAGACTTCTACAACAAGAAGAAAGAGCAATTCTGCCTCATGAGGAGCTGTTAGAGACAATCAACTTGGGTACTGAGGAAGACATAAAAGAAGTCAGAGTGGGTGCCAACCTAGAGCCAAGTGTCAAGGAGCGCTTAATTCAGTTGTTACATGAATATGTTGAGATCTTTGCCTGGTCTTACGAATACATGCCGGGACTCGCTACAGATATTGTGGTTCACCGTCTCCCCACGAGAGAAGACTGTCCACCAGTTAAACAAAAAGTCCGCCGCATGAGGCCCGACATGTCAGAAAAGATCAAAGCAGAAGTTATAAAGCAGTTCAATGCTGGATTTCTTGCAGTTACTTCCTATCCATAATGGGTTGCTAACATTGTGCCCGTGCCTAAGAAGGACGGCAAAGTGAGAATATGCATGGATTACAGAGACTTAAACAGGGCTAGCCCCAAAGATGATTTTCCATTACCGCACATTGACATCTTGGTTGACAATACAGCTCAACACAAGGTATTTTCTTTAATGGATGGATTCTCAGGCTATAACAGATTAAAATTGCCCCTGAGGACATGGAGAAAACTAATTTTGTTACACAGTGGGGTACGTTCTGCTACAAAGTGATGCCATTCGGACTGAAGAATGCTGGGGCAACCTATCAACACGCCATGGTAGCTTTGTTTCATGACATGATACATCATGAGATTGAAGTCTATGTAGACGACATGATAGCCCGATCAAAAACGGAAGAAGAACACCTTGACCATTTGCAAAAGCTGTTTGTCAGGTTAAAGGAGTACAAGCTAAGACTGAACCCGAACAAGTGCACTTTTGGAGTCCGATCCGGTAAACTCTTGGGATTTATTGTCAGCAACAAAGGCATCGAGGTTGATCCTGCCAAAGTCAAAGCTATACAAGAAATGCCTGCTCCTCGCACTGAGAAGGAAGTCATAGGTTTCTTGGGACGCCTAAACTACATTGCTAGGTTCATTTCTCACCTAACATCTACCTGTGAACCAATCTTCAAGCTGTTGAAGAAAGATCAGGTAGTTAAGTGGAATGATGACTGTCAAGTTGCTTTCGATAAAATCAAGGAGTATTTGCTAGAACCTCCTATCTTGATGCCACCCGTCGAAGGAAGACCGCCAATCATGTATCTAACCGTCCTATAAAATTCAATGGGGTGCGTACTGGGGCAGCATGACGAGTCTGGCCGAAAAGAGCATGCCATTTATTACCTTAGCAAAAAGTTTACCGACTGTGAAACCAGATATTCACTGCTCGAGAAAACTTGTTGCGCTTTGGTATGAGCTGCTCACCGGCTAAGGCAGTATATGTTGACTCATACCACTCTACTGATATCTAAGATGGATCCGATCAAATACATCTTCGAGAAGTCTGCCTTGTCCGGAAGGATAGCCAGATGGCAGATGATCATGACAGAATACGACATACAGTACACGAGCCAAAAAGCTATAAAGGGGAGTGTACTAGCTGACCATCTGGCTCATCAAGCTGTCGAAGATTACCAATCCATGAAGTTTGACTTCCCTGACGAAGACATCTTGACATTGGACAATGTTGAAGATTTCAGACCATATGACGGACCTGAACAAGGATCCCGATGGACCCTGTTCTTTGATGGGGCCTCTAATGCACTTGGTAACGGTATCGGCGATGTGCTTATATCTCCAAAAGGATGTCATACTCCTTTCACCGCCAGACTTTTCTTTAATTGCACCAACAACATGGCCGAGTATGAAGCTTGCATCTTTGGTCTCAAGGCTGCAATAGACCTGGGAATCAAGTCTTTGGTTGTGTTTGGAGACTCAGCTTTGGTCATCAGTCAGATAAAAGGAGAGTGGGACACTAAACATCCCAACCTCATCCCTTACAAAGAACATGTATTGACATTGCTACCTCATTTCGAGAAGATTACCTTCGAGCATTTCCCGCGAGAAGAAAATCAGCTAGCAGATGCTCTAGCAACAATGTCATCCATGTTTAAACTTAACTTGGATAATGAGGCTCCCCAAATCACCATTGAACGGATGGATGAACCAGCACATTGTCACGAGATTAATACCGAAGAAGTAGTGGACCGACCTTGGTTTCACAAAGTCAAAAGGTATCTCGAGGCTCAAGAATACCCAGAAGGAGCTTCGGTCAATGACAAAAAGTTCTTGAGGAGATTCTCTTCCAAGTTCTTCCTGAGCAATGGTATCCTGTACAAGCGCAATCATTATTGCATTCTGCTTCGTTGTGTGGACAAGATTGAAGCTTAACAGATCATGGCTGAACTGCACAATGGCAGCTTTGGCACCCACTCTAGCGGGCATACGACGGCTAAGAAGATCCTACGGGCAGGCTACTACTGGTCTACCATGGAAGCTGACTGCTATCGACACTCCCATACCTGTCACAAATGTCAAATCTATGCGGACAAGGTACATATACCTCCAGTTCCTCTCAATGTCTTAACAGCTTCTTGGCCCTTTGCTATGTGAGGAATCGACATGATTGGGGAGATCAAGCCTACAACATCTAATGGACACCGCTTCATTCTAGTGGCCATTGATTACTTTACCAAGTGGGTCGAAGCAGCTTCCTTCACATTCGTCACAAAGAATGTTATTGCCCGCTTCATCAAGCAGAACCTCATTTGCCGGTACGACATCCCCGAAAGGATCATCACTGACAATGGTACAAACCTTAACAACACTATGATCACCGCCTTGTGCGAGCAGTTCCAGATTCAACATCTTAATTCATCTCCCTATCGGCCAAAGATGAACGATGTTGTCGAGGCTGCGAACAAAAATATCAAGAAGATCATACAAAAGATAACAGTCACCTACAAGGACTGGCATGAGATGTTACCGTTTGCTCTCCACGGGTACCGTACCACGGCGCGTACATCAACTGGGGCAACACCCTATTATTTGGTTTACAGCATGGAAGTTGTTTTGCCTATTGAGGTTCAGATTCCCTCCTTGAGAATCATGAAGGATGCAGGTCTGAGTGAAGACGATTGGATCCAGACCCAACTTGATCAATTGAACCTAATTGACAAAAAGAGACTTACTGCTGTTTGCCATGGTCAGGCGTATCAAAAACGGATGATCAAGGCATTCAACAAGAAAGTCAGGCGCCAGGTATATCAAGTCAGGGATCTAGTGATCAAGCGCATCATCTTTCCGCAAAGCGATCCCAGGGGAAAATGGACTCCTACTTATGAAGGACCATTTGTAATCAAAAATATCTTTTCTGGTGGGGCAATGATCTTAACCACCATGGACGACGACGACCTGCCGCACCCTGCGAACGCAGACATAGTTAAAACAAGGGCATCCCGGTGAATCGAAAACCCGAAAGGGAGGTTCAGGAAAAAGTTAGGGATAAATAAAAAAATCTGTACACCCGACAAGTTGAAAACCCGAAAGGGCGACTTGGGCAAAAAAGGGTTTCCCGGTGGATCGAAAACCCGAAAGGGCGGTCCATGCAAAAGTTAGGGAATTAAAGCGTATGACTATGTCTCATCAGATCACTTTAAGGACAATCTCTTCATTGACAAGCTCCGGGCTTCTGATCAACTCAATCATCTTCGGACGAAGCAACAATTGGACAAAATATTCAGAGTTATGAAGGCTATAGAAGAATGGGAACCCCATGGAATTTTTACACATAGCCATCTTTCTTTGTATAAATTGTTCTCAATTCTATGACAATGTTCTCTTACTAGGATGTCTGTCTCCTTTGTACAAAATACTTACACAAAGTTAATACAAAGATACTTCAAAGTGCAGAAAACTATTTGTCTTTTCCTTTTTACACTTGTGTTTTATTTGAAAACGTCTAATGATTTATTAATGAGAATATGCATTTGAATATAATCACTGTTTACAAATAAATGATTTGGAAAAGATTAATTACTGACAGGTTGAAACTATAGGAAAACGTCTTTAGGCTATTCCAGGGGCAATCCCTACATTATATCATCTAGATCCCCAGCGGAGCTAAATTTCAAAATCCCCATCAGAGTTGAAACTTCAAAACTCCCAGTCCCTAGAGGAGCTAAAACTTCAACCTTTAAACCCCAGTGGAAATCCTCCAGTTTTCTCAAATTCCCCTGCGAATTATCTTAAAACCTGATAATTTCCCAGCAAGTTGCTTTGAAGCCTGGCAGCTAACCAGACGACAACTTCGGATAATTCCCCAGTAGATTGGCATACAACCCAAACTCCTGATATCCCCAGCAGTATAGCTACTCCCCACAGAGTGCTCACTACTCCCCAACAGGATAAACTTCTTCCCCGCAGAGTTTTTATCAATTCTCAACAGAATGAAGTCTGATATCCCCAACCATAGTCATCAAAGTTCTTGGGATTCCCCAAGAAGGTTTCTCAAGCAACACTTGGCATTGTTCTCACAACAAAATGTTTATCATCCTCCAACTTCAAAGACATGAAGGATCTCTATATCCTTAGAGAAGTCGGGATTTTATCTTAATCCCCAGAAGTCTCCAAGGATTTCTCATCCTCAACAGTCAAGGATTTATCTTCCCCGGCAGCAGTCAAGGGTTTTGTTATCCCTAGCTTCCAAGGATTTATTTTCCTCAGCAATACAGCGAATCAGCTTACATGCACATACATTACACTCATATATCATAAACATTTATAAAGCACATTTTATTGCATCATACATTTTATGCAACATAAATTTGTGTTTCAGCTGACATTTTACCCTTTTCAGGATAAGATTAACCGCTATCTTTAACAAATATTCAAAGATTTCAGATACAATACGGATACACTCCAGACACGAAAGTCATTCTGTTACTCATTCAGATCTCTTATTCAGATACAGTACGGATACACTCCAGACACGAAAGTCATTTTGTTACTCATTCAGATCTCTTATTCATATATAGTACGAATACACTCCAAACACGAAAGTCATTGTGTTACTCATTCAGATCTCTTATTCAGATACAGTACAGATACACTCCAGACACGAAAGTCATTATGTTACTCATTCAGACCTCAACTTCAGATATAATACAGATACGCTCCCGACACGGTTGCCATTCTGTCACTTATTCTGATTTTCCCCAGCTCAGATACACTCTAGACACGGAAGTCATTCTGTCACCTATTCAAGATACAGTCCAGATACGCTCCTGACACGGTTGTCATTCTGTCACTCATTCTAATTTTCCCCAGCTCAGATACACTCCAAACATGGAAGTCATTCTGTCACCTATTCAAGATACAGTCCAGATACACTCCATACACGGAAGCTATTTTGTTACTTATTCAGATTCAAATCTCCAGATACAGCTCAGATACGTTCCAGATACGGATACCATTCTAATGTTCATTCTCCTAATTTACAAGAAACAGTCTTGGATGGCATCTACAATCCCATCTCCAACAAGATTCTATCACCTTTCCAAATGGCATATTTAAGCCCATTCCCTCAAATACTTCATCGAGTGCAAATTTATGGGCACTCTAGTGTCCAATCATCTCTTACCTTTGAGTCACGAATGGCAGAACTCGCCAATCTAACTCTTCAGGTTCAAGAAGATTGAATAGGGGAAGCTGTTGTACCCCAAAATTTTCCCTCTCATTTTATCAAGATTCTCCTCACAAGACTTCTTGGACTCAAGACCAGATTAGGGTTTGCTCAGCTCAAGACCTCTCTTTGCACTGATGACCTGAAATTAGGGTTTGAGTTTGCACAAGGATTTTTGGACTTTAAATGCCTCATGTGACTTTCATACTTCATGTTGGACCTCTAAGATTGCTCATACCAAGTTTCAAATCTTGAATCACATTTTGGACCATTCAATTGGACAGTTGACCTAAAAATCAACTGTATTGGGGAAAAAGTCAACCATGACCAATTTACAGTCAAACCTCATAATTTTTGATCCACATCAACATTATATACTCATATGAACCATTTGATCAAGTTTGGACCACAACTCCTCAAGAAATTTGATCAGATCATCAAAAAGGCAAAATGGTCAAAATTAGGGTTTTGACTGAGGAAGGGAAATTTCTGATTTTTCACCCAGCCATTGGCAAATTGGGTTCAAGCATGGTTTCAAGGGATCTCATCCATCTGATAAAGGCAAGCCTTGGCCTCATTTGAAACAACTTCAGAATATTGTCTCAAGCAGAATACACGAATTGCTAAGCTCTCAAACACCCTAAAACACAAAAAACACCATTTCTGCCCAAAACAGGGCAGCTTCTGCAAATCTCAAGCCTTTTCCATTTTGCCTCGTGCGTTTTGCTTTGAATCACTTCAAACACATTACATACATCCCATCCAAGATATCCAGGCCTCTATCTTGCAACTGTGAGCTCATTTTCACACTTCATCATTTTCATTTTGAAGGTTTGCAGGTTGACTCGTGCAACAAGATTCAGGCATCTACAAGGCAAGCTGAGCATTGGAGAAGCTTGAGGGAACTTCAAGCAAGCTCACAGGAACTTCAGGCCTCACTCAAAGTGACCATATTGCCATATCCAAACTCAACTGAACAAGGTATTTGTCAAGTTTCTATCTCTCTATTTAGGTATCATTAAGCTTAGGTTTATGAATCAAAAATGTAGTCCTCAACATGCTTAAGCTGTACATATGCGTAGATTCCATTTATATTAACTGAGCTAAGAGTATTTGGATGATGAACATGCTGAAAAAACTAGGTCAAAAATTAGGGCCATTAAATTTCTCCTTGGTCTTTTAGAGTTAGGTCATGTTTTTTATATGGTTGGAATCGTGATTAAAAATGCTATAAGTTTCATGTTGTAAGTTTTGGATTTCATGCAAGCATGAGCAAGAATAGGATTTGTATAACAGAAGTGCGCGCGTGGTTGTCTGGATGTCAGGGATGAAGATGGCTGGACCTGGCGCCTTGGGCCTGTTTCTCTTCACACTCCCCTTTTACTTTTTGCACCCCCTGATCATTTTCTTTTATTTTTTATATTTTCTTGCATAATTTATATTTTCTGACTTTATTTATTTTTTTCTGAACATTTAAAATCACAAAAAAATGTTTTCTTTAATTTTTGCATTTTATCATTTTTATTTATTTTATTTTTTTCACAATAAATAGTTTGTTAGGATTTTATACTTTATTTTCTTAAATAAAACTTGTAAATAATATAAAAATATCATACATTTTTTTATTTTTTATTATTTATACACTTAAATTAATATTTTCATACCATATTTAATTTTTAATATTTATGCATAATATTATTATTATTTTTCTTGAACAAAAAATGAATAAAATAAATAATAGAAAACATAATTTCTTTAAAACAAAATTAGGGTTTTCACCATTTTCAAAAATAATCATTTTTTTTCTTCTTATTTTTAAGACATAAATAAATTTATTTTCTCATACGTAAAATAAATACAAAAACATCTTTTGCACATTTACATTTTTATTGCATATTTAAATACTTGTTTATTTATTTATTTATATGTACAATAAATTCAATTTGGTTGTAATAGTAAATTAGGGTTTTATTTTGAGCAATATCCCCCCATTCAAAACTTGTACCCCCTCTCCCATTATATTGTTGTAATAGTCTAGATTTACTTTACGCATTTTATTGCTTTCACATACCATGATAGTAAACTAGGGTTTTTGTATGCAAAAGACAAAAAATCAAACAATTAGCATGAGCTAAATACAAGACAAAATGCATGAAAAAATGACAACACCTTGCACACAAGCACCCCTAGGGTTTCACCCACTTTGTTGCCTTAAAATGGCCATGGTATGCATGCTAGGTATCTTGGCAAAATAAAACTAAACAAAAGATCATAGTCCCTCGATGACGCTAGACAAGGTTGCCTAAAACCAAATGATCTTAGTCCCTAAAACTTGCTAAGATACTTGGCACTATTGCTATCATGGTCATACGATGACCCACGCTCGTCCCGTTTAACATCCAAAGGCAATGGTAAAACAACAATGTCAAAGGAATAAAAATGTGTAGGAAAGACTTTTGAGTAGGTAGATGCTTCTAGTTACTTGATAAATTTGCAAATCATCCTTGCTATTTTCAAAAACAAACACACACATTTCAAAACATTTCCAAACAACTTTCAAAACCATTGAAACATTTTTCAAAAGATAAACATCTTTGTATACATTCTTACGAAAGAGAATCATTACAAAGATTGCGAAAACGATGGCCTCTTTTTAAAATACTTTCAAAACCACACAAAGCACCATTTCAAACAATTAAAAAAGCAAAGCAAGTGATCTAAACAAGTAACTAAGAGCCCATGGAAAACCATGGATGAAAAGGGTGCTAGCACCTTCCCTTTTCATAATCTACCCCCCGAACTCAAGAAAACTTCTCAAAGTTCTTTCCTGTGCTTTTTTACCTTTCCTTTTGGATAAAATAAAAGTCGGTGGCGACTCTTGCTAAACCGAAAAATTTGCGAACACAAACGCAAAATCTCAAGTCAGTTCTCCCACCGTATCACACCCCTGTTCGTGGAGTTACGAGTAATTGTCTTTTGTTTCGTATGTAAATATTTATGAGTAGCAATTATTTTCAAATGCATATATCAAAAATGAATCATTGTACGTTCTTTCAAAACAAAACAGAAAAGACAAAGCAAGTTGAAATTTCTTGTGGAAGCGAATTGTATTGATTTTTGAAGTTGGCCCGTAATAGGAGTTTTATACAAAGAGGCTGACGTTCTAGTAAGAGAACACCGCCTAAGAATAGAAATTATACAATTTGTGTAAAAGAAATAAAAACAGTTATGTTAAACAATCCCATCGGGTTCAAACTCTGTTATTGCCTTTATATCTTCGGGCGTCTCATAACTTTCCTACTTGGTCGAAGGTAGATCAGATTGATTGGCGCCGTCCGAGCTTTATAGTCGATACCGATGTCTGTTTGTAAGATAATCCAATGAGACATAGTGTTACGCTTCAATCCCTAATTTTTTCCTGAACCGCCCTTTTGGGTTTTCAGTCCACCGGGATACCCTTTTTTGCCCAAGCCGCCTTTTCAGGTTTTTCGACTTGCCGGGTGTACAGTTTTTTCATTTTCATCCCTTACTTTTACCCGAACCCTTTTGGTTCTCTAGGAAGCCCTTATTTTTGCCTAGGCCAGTCAACCTAGCGGGTCTTTGATTATGCGTAGTATCTTTTCATTATGTATGCATTGACGGGACGAGGAAGGTCGTCACCATCTATGGTGGTTAGAATCATAGCTCCTCTCGAGAAAATGTTCTTAACCACAAATGGCCCTTCGTATGTGGGGGTCCATTTGCCCCTGGGATCACCTTGCAGCAAAATGATGCGTTTGATCACCAGATCCCCGACTTGATATTCTTGACACCTGACCTTCTTGTTAAAAGCCTTGATCATTCGTTTTTGATACTATTGTACCCCAAAATTTGCCCTCTCATTTTATCAAGATTCTCCTCACAAGACTTCTTGGACTCAAGACCAGATTAGGGTTTGCTCAGCTCAAGACCTCTCCTTGCACCGATGACCTGAAATTAGGGTTTGAGTTTGCACATGGATTTTTGGACTTTCAATGCCTCATGTGACTTTCATACTTCATGTTGGACCTCTAAGATTTCTCATACCAAGTTTCAAGTTTTGAATCACATTTTGGACCAGTCAATTGGACAGTTGACCTAAAAATCAGCTGTATTGGGGAAAAAGTCAACCATGGCCAATTTACAGTCAAACCTCATAATTTTTTATCCACATCAACATTATAGACTCATATGAACCATTTGATCAAGTTTGGACCACAACTCCTCAAGAAATTTGATCAGATCATCAAAAGGGCAAAATGGTCAAAATAAGGGTTTTGACTGAGGAAGGGCAATTTCTGATTTTTCACGTAGCCATTGGCAAATTGGGTTCAAGCATGGTTTCAACTACTCAATGGAACCATCTTGATCTAATCACAAGTTTCAAAAGATCTCAAATGCATAGGATTGACAAATGAATTTTGCAGTCAATTGATCAAAAATCAACTGTACACTGAAAAGTCAAACTTTGACTTTTTGGTCAAAATCAAGTGCCAAGGGTTATATTTCATCAAGATGCGTCAAAACATGAAATTTGTTCACCAAGAAACTTAATTTTTAAAATTAGGGTTTTAATTTGAACTTTTCTATAACTTCAAATTTTTCTAAGTTATGAAAATTTCTTATTTTTTCCTAACTTTCCACAACTTTTTCACCATGATGCAATTGGATTAAAAGAAAACTTCTGACATGAAAGTTGTAGTCCTTCATAAAATCTACAACTTTGATTCACAAAGTTTTCCCAAATGATGCTTGGATCTCAAGTTATGATTTTCTGATCAGGGGTCCATAAACTTTTTAACTTGGTGAAAATTTGCCCTAGTTTAGGCAGATTTTTGATCTAACTTCATGGCAACTTTTCACGTAGTTCCAAGAGGAATATCAAAATGCATTTCAAAGATGGATTGTAGAGCATGTTACAAGCTTTCCAAAATGTCCAAGAAATCTCCAATATCATTTGTGGTTAGGGAGAATCGAAGAAATGAAAATGGCAATTTATCACTTTTATGCAAGGCATTTTCACAATGTTACAAGTTGCAAATCAGTTTCAAACATGCTTGTACTTGGTATTACATGCCCTAATCCCTTCTACAATCCATAATTGAATGCTAACACATTGGATATTGGCTTTATTCTGATCCTTGAAGCATTGCACAATGAATTAATCCATTTATGGCATAAAGTGCATAATACTACTTTCATAAAGCTAGCTTTTCACAACTTTGCAAATCTTGAGCCATGAACCTGATCTTTGGTTGCAAAAAAGATCCACAAACATCAGGAAACTTGTACCAACTCCTTGCAGCTTACAAGCTAGCCTGTACAGGCCTTGGGCATTGTCAATTCAAACTTTTCTTCAAAAGCAAGAAACTTGCAAAAGTCAATAGAACTCATCCATCTGATAAAGGCAAGGCTTAGCTTCATTTCAAACAACTTCAGAACATTGTAACAAGCCTAAGCACGAATTTCTAACATCTCAAACACTCCAAAACACAAAAAAACCAAATTTCTGCCCAAAACAGGGTAGCTTCTGCAAATCTCAAGCCAAATCAATATTGACTCGTGCGTTTCTTGATTCAACCCTTGAAACACCTTCCATACATCACACCTAAACTGTCCAGGCCCTTGTCTTGCAACTGTGTGCCCTGTTTCAAGCTTCACCATTTTCATTTTGAAGGTTTGCAGGTTGACTCGTCCAGCAAGATTCAAGCATCTACAAGGCAAGCTGAGCATTGGAGAAGCTTGAGGGAACTTCAAGGAAGCTCACAAGAACTTCAGGCCTCAGTCAAAGTTCCCACATTGCCATATCCAAACTCAACTGAACAAGGTATTTGTCAAGTTTCTATCTCTCTATTTAGGCATCCTTAAGCTTAGGTTTGTGAAGCAAAAATGTAGTCCCTAACTTTCTTAAGATGTACATATGCATATTTTGTATTTATATTAACTGAGCCAGGAGTATTTGGTTGTTGAACATGCTGAAAAAACTAGGTAAGAAATTAGGGCCATTAAAATTCTCCTTGGTCTTTTAGAGTTAGGTCATGTTTTTTATATCATTGGAATCATAATAAAAAATGCTACAAGTTTCATGTTGCAAGATTTTGTTTTTGTGCAAAGAATAGAGAGTTCCAGATTTGAACACAGGGCGCGCACGAAGGAGCAAGGACATGGATGAAGTGGTGTTCTGGGCCTGGCGCCTTGGGCCTTTTCACTTTCCACACCCCCCATTTTACTTCTGCACCCCCTTTGCATATTTTTTATATTTTTTGTATTTTCTTGTATATTTTATATTTCTGACTTTATTATTTTTTTCCTGAACATTGAAAAATCCCAAAAAATATTTTCTTAATTTTTTGCATTTTATTTTATTTTTATCTTATTTTTTGCATAAAGTATTGATTAGTTTAAATAGAATAGGAATTATTTTCTTAAAATAAATTGTAAATACCTTAAAATATTATACATTTTTATTTTTATTATTTAACACATAAAATATCATTTTCCACATATTTTTTTTAACACTTGTAAATAATTTTATTTATTAAGGCCCGTCCCGTTTAACATCCAAAGATAGGTTTGTTTACCAATGTAATGGTAAAACAAAAATGTCAAAGGAATAAAAATGTGTAGGAAAGACTTTTGAGTAGGTAGATAAGCTTATAGTAACTTGATCTCTTGCAAACAATCCTTGCTATTTTCAAACAAACACACACACATTTTAAAACAATTTCCAAACAAATTTTAAAACATTGAAACATTTTTCAAAAGACAAACATCTTTGTATACATTCTTACGGACGAGAATCATTACAAATATTGCCAAAACAAAGGCCTCTTTTCAAAATACTTTCAAAACCACAAAAAGCACCATTTCAAACAATTGGAAAAGCAAAGCAAGTGATCTAAACAAGTGACTAAGAGCCCATGGAAAACCATGGATGAAAAGGGTGGTAGCACCTTCCCTTTTCATAATCTATCCCCCGAACTCAAGAAAACATCTCAAAGGTCTTTCCTGTGCTTTTTAATCTTTCCTTTTGGATAAAATAAAAGTCGGTGGTGACTCTTGCTAGACCGAAACATTTGCGAACACAAACGCAGAACCTCAAGTCAGTTCTCCCACCGTATCATAGATACGTATGACCATGACAGATAGCAGTAAGTCTTTTTTCATCGATTAAATTCAGCTGATCAAGTCGGATTTGGATCCATTCGTCTTTTCTCAAACCCGCATCCTTCATAATCCGGAGAGAGGGTATTTAGACTTCGATGGGTAGGACTGCCTCCATGCCATACTCCAGAGAATAGGTTGTTTCCCCTGTCGACGTCCATGCTGAGGTGCGGTACCCATGAAGAGCGAATGGTAACATCTCGTGTCAGTCTTTGTATGTCACCGTCATCTTCTGCACAATCTTCTTGATGTTCTTGTTAGCTGCTTCAACAAGCCCATTCATCTTCGGCCGGTAGGGAGAAGATTTATGATGCTGTATCTTGAACTATTTGTAAAGCTCGGTAATCAACGTATTGTTGAGATTTGTACCATTGTCTGTGATGATCATTTCCGGTACACCGTATCGACAGATCAGATTGTGTAGGATAAACCGCGCCACGACGTTCTTGGTTACTGTAGCAAAGGAAGCTGCCTCAACCCACTTTGTGAAATAATAAATTGCTACCAGAATAAAGCGATGCCCGTTAGATGCAGTAGGTATGATCTTACCAATCATGTCGATGCCCTAAATTGCAAAGGGCCAAGGAGCTGTCAGAACATTCAGAGGGACTGGAGGTACATGCACCTTATCAGCATAGACTTGGTGTGATCGGTGGAAATAGAACTGACTGTTTTTTAAGCTGGTTCGCGAAATGTCGCGGTAAGCAAGAGTCGCCACCGTCTTTTATGTTCTCCAACATGGAAAGGACAAAAGCACAACAAAATTCCTCATTCGAGAATGTTTCTCGGTTCGGGAGGTAGATTTATAGAAAGGGAAGGTGTTAGCACCCTTTCTATCCATGGTTATCCATGGGCTCTTAGGTACTTGCTCTTATGTTTTCAAAATTTTATTTGCTTTTCAAGTGTGTGTGGGTTTTGAAAAAGTTTCGTTTGAAAGATTTCTAAGTAACTCTTGTATCTGTCCTCAAGAGTGTATGAAAAATTTGTTTGAAAACTTTTAGAAAGTGTGAGGTGTGAAAAGTTGTTTTGTTTGTTTGAAAAGAGCAAGTACCCAGGAGAATCTACCTACTCTAAGGAATTAGGCTGTGTAAGAGTCCTTTAGATAGTGCTATCCCACCATTGAGAGGTAGGTAGCACCGTCGTTGGAGGTTGTTCGGGTCAATTCGATTATAAGGGACAATGTGGTCACCGAAGCAATAGTAGGACACCTTAGAAGTAACCCTAATGTCCTAGATCCTTTGTATCCGAGGCAACCGTTTCGAGGCAACTGGATCTTAGACAGGAGGGCGACCTCTAAGACACCCTATACTTGATGACCACGTTCGAGGAAACCAGTGAGGCGTACCCTAGGAGTGGCATGTGCTTGTGTGTTGTTTTTCAGTTAATTGTCTTTGTACATGTTATTTGTGAGCTACAGATTGATTTTATTTTTCATACATTCTTTCATGCATTTTTTAACAGTTAGGAGTGCGGAAAATAAATTGCAGAAATGTAAACCTAACTATTACAAGGCGCGGGTCTATACATCGCCAAAAAACAAAAATCCGTTTGGAAGAAATAAACTGCGAGAAAATAAAGCAATAAAGGAGGTCCTAATTAACTATTACATTTCCGGAAGCAGTTACATAAATATAATCAAAATAAATAAATACGTGCGAATAGAAATTTAATCGGGAACGTCTTGAGGGTGTTGACCCTTTTTTAAGAAAGAATTGAATTTTTGTCCTTTTTTGCAATTTAAATGAAATTAAGCCTAATTTACTAATCAATTAATTAATTAAAAAAATGTTTTTGTGTTTTTTATGTTTTTAATGAAATGAAATAAAAAAGAAATTAAAAATTGGAAGTGAAAGACCTAATTCTAAATTAATTTTACTTATTAAAAAAAATGTTAAAATTGTTCTAATTACACAACTAATTAATTAATATTAGAATTTATTTACAAAATAAGTTAATAAATAATAATTTTTTTTTTTGTTTTTTCTGAATTTTTATTTGTAAAAATGTTAATTATGCTAATTAATTAAATAATACTAAGAATAATTACTAAAGAAAATAAAAAGGAAAAAAAGAAAAATGAAAAAAAGTAAACCAAGGGTGCTGAACAAAAATGGAGGTGGATCTGGAATTTGGCCCAATAATGATCAGGCCTGCTTTGACTTTTGCAATCAGCTGCGTGTGTATTGACCAGATAGCATGGTGTTCCCCTTCTTTTGGCCTTTGGATCATTGCTTGATGACACTTGGCATTTGGGCGCTGGAGTCACATGGTGGACTGCTTTTGGATATGCTGCATGAAATCACTTTAAACAAAATAACATGGAAATTATGGGGGACCTGGGAATCGAACCCAGGTCCCAGGGATCATTTCCAGCGCGTTCTTCCACTGAGCCATTTGATTTATTTGATATAACAATAAGAACATAATATTATATGGAATAAACAAGTCATGTGCTGAAAACAAAAAAATAGCGTGCATATTTTGAACGGACCAACCAGATGCAAGCACGTAATCGTCTTCTCCCTTTTCCTGCAAAAAATAGAGTTAGATAGCGGGGGTTTTAAACCCCCACAACCTGCAACATTGAAAAATAGCGAATAGGCGTGTGTGCCATACAAATTGGGCGCGACATGTCCATTGAACTCGTCTTGATCCTCTGAATCCAACCATGGGCGTCATGAAGTTCAATTTTTCCTGTTCACTAAATCCCCAAATTTCAAGCTTTGAAAACCTAAAATTCGTTAATGGTGGTTTTCGTTTCACTGCATAATAAGTCAATTAAGTAATACCAACAGCTTTATAGGGATGCAAACAATACAAAACAAGCCATAAATCTCATCAAATGCTTATGAATCGTGCATTTTGATTTTAAAAAAAATGGACAAACCGCGGGACTGTGGTGGACGATTCCTTGAGTTCTATGGCTTGTTTGTGATTGCAATAGGTTCCTGGAAGGTCCAACAAGGTGTTTGGATCACTCTAAGGCTTTGAATTATGCTCGAAGGTTGATTTCAGTTTTGAATTTTCTTGAGTTTTTTTTGGAATTAGTTTAGCCGTTTGTGCAGTGTTTCAGGTCGTGAATGAGGCTTGGCTTGCTTGCATATGTACCTGTGAACGATATTAGGTCACATTATGAGCCAATGAACCATTGCAATTAAGTTTTTGAGATTCTTCATAACCACCAATAAAGGACTTTCCAAGTTTGTTCAAATTTTGAATTTCATGCATAATTGAGCTTGGCACGAATTTGGTATGTGGAATATGACACATGAAAGCCATTCAAACCTCAAGATACCATTCCTTTAATTTTTTTGATTTTATTTGAATTATTATGGATTAAAATGAATTAAATCCACAAAAATTAAATAAAAATGAAAAAAATAAATGTTTGGTCTTGAAATTAATCATGGGACACGTGGGTGGCATGACAAGGCTGAATCAAGTGGAAGAAAGTGGTCCCTTTTGTCAAAAATTGAAGTTTCAAGGATAGTTGACTTTTGCCATTTCACAAAAATTTCCCAACTTCTCCAATGCATATCTTGCTCAATTTTGATCATATGAACATGTTATTGGACATTTTGGGAAGGTCTTGAAGTCCTCTATCCAATGCATTTGGTCCCATGTCATTTTGATTTACCAATCTAAAGTTATGGTCTTTGACTTAAAATGCCTTTTTGTTGACTTTTGAAAATGACCTATAATGTTGAAATTGATAACTTTTTGTGAGAGCATTTCTTGGACTTGGAATGTGAAGATGAGTTGTAGAAAATGTCATCCCCTTCAAAATGAGCATTGGATGGGATTTTTCTGATGAACCATGAAAAAGTTATGCCTTGGTCAAGTTACAGTTGACTTTTCAGCTGTCCAAAAATAGAAACTTTTGGCATCTTGATGATTTTTGAGCCATTCTTGTGGAATCATGATCAAGACTTGATCAAATGATTATTGTGGCTTCCAAATAAGATGTTGACCAAATTTTTTGACTTTTGACTGCCAAATGACCATTTTGCCCCTGTAGTTGATTGTGAAGCAATTAGGGTTTTTGACTGTGCAACTTGACCTTGTGAGCCTTGAAACTTGGCATATGGATGCTTGACAATGTGTATAGGCATATGTGACTTGATTGAGTCCTTGAAAACCTCAACTTCCTTGCAAGAACCAAAACCCTAATTTTGACTGGCTTAGGAGGATGGTTGACTGTGCAACCTTTGAGTAGACTTGAGCAAATTGAGATGATGCTTGTCAACACTTTGAAGAATATGGGAGGGCAAATTTTGGGGTACAACACTTGGCACTTGTGACAGGTTCGAGAATGCTGATAACAATCGGCTTCCATAGTAGACCAATAATATCCTGCCCGTAGTATTTTCTTCGCCATGGTATGTCCACTGGAATGAGTTCCGAAGGTGCCTTTGTGTAACTCTGCCATGATCCTTTCTGCCTCGCTCTTGTCCATGCACCTCAATAAGGTTGAATCATGGTTACGCTTATAAAGAATCCCGTTGCTGATGAAGAACTTTGCAGCAAACCTTCTCAGGAACTTCTCATCATTAACAGATTCATCCTCGTGGTATTCTTGAGCCTCGGGATACCTCTTTACCTTGTGAAACCAGGGTTTATCCACTACCTCTTCAGTCTCAATGTCACAGCAATGTGCGGTTTCGTCCAACCTCTCGATGGTAATCTGGGGAGCTTCATTGTCCCACCTGACTTTGAACATAGAAGATATGGTGGCTAGCGCGTCCGCTAACTGGTTCTCTTCTCTTGGGAAGTGTTCAAAGGTTATCTCCTTAAAGTGTGGGAGCAACGTCAATACATACTCCTTGTAAGGAATAAGATTTGGGTGCTTCGTATCCCACTCGCCTTTGATCTGACTGATCACTAGAGAAGAATCTCTGAATACACTCAAGAACTTAATCCTCAGGTCAATAGCAGCTCGAAGACCCAGGATACATGCTTCATACTCTTCCATATTGTTGGTGCAGCTAAAACATAATCGGGTGGTGAACGAAGTATGACAGCCCTCAGGAGATATAATTACAGCGCCAATTCCATTACCCAATGCGTTTGATGCTCCATAAAAAAACATAGACCATCGAGATCCTTCCTCAGGTCCTTCATCCGGTCCAGGTTCTTCACAGTCGGTTACCAACATGATGTTCTCATCCGGGAACTCGAAATTCATGGACTGGTAGTCATCCACGGTCTGATGCGCCAAATGATCCGCCAATACACTCCCCTTGATTGCTTTTTGGGTTGTGTATTGGATGCCATACTCGGTTAATATCATCTGCCATCTTGCTATTCTTCCGGATAAGGCAGGCTTTTCGAAGATATACTTGATTGGATCCATCTTTGATATCAATAAGGTGGTGTGAGTCAGCATATACTGTCTCAGCCGGCGAGCAGCCCATGCCAAAGCGCAGCAAGTTTTATCGAGCAATGAGTACCGGGTCTCACATTCGGTAAAAAATTTTCTAAGGTAGTAAATAGCATGCTCTTTTCGGCCAGACTCGTCATACTGCCCCAGCACGCACCCCATTGAATTATCTAGTACTGTCAAGTATAAGATCAAAGGTCTTCCTTCAATTGGAGGCATCAAAATAGGTGGCTGTTGGAGGTATTCCTTGATTCTTTCAAAGGCGGTCTGACACTCGTCATTCCACTTTACCACTTTATCTTTCTTCAGCAGCTTGAAGATTTGCTCACAAGTAGCGGTTAGGTGTGAAATGAACCTAGAAATGTAATTCAGACGTCTCAAAAAGCCTCTAACTTCCTTTTCTATGCGGGGAGTCGGCATCTCCTGTATGACTTTTAACTTTGTGGGGTCCACCTGAATACCCTTATCACTGATGACGAAACTCAACAGCTTACCAGACCTTACCCCGAAGGTGCACTTGTTCGGGTTCAACCTCAGCTTGTACGTCTTCAACCTGTCGAACAGTTTCTGGAGATGGTCAAGGTGCTCTTCCTCAGTCTGGGATCTGGCGATCATGTCATCAACATAAACCTCAATCTCATGGTGAATCGTGTCGTGGAACAAAGCGACCATGGCGCGCTGATAAGTTGCCCCATCATTCTTCAACCCGAAAGGCATTACCTTGTAACAGAAGGTGCCCCACTTTGTAATGAAGGTCGTCTTCTCCATGTCCTCAGGAGCCATCTTGATCTGGTTGTAGCCAGAAAAACCATCCATGAAGGAGAATATCTTATGCTTCACGGTGTTGTCGACCAGAACATCAATGTGAGGAAGTGGGAAATCATCCTTGGGGCTTTCCCTGTTCAGATCTCTATAGTCCACCCACATCCGTACCTTACCATCTTTCTTAGGCACCGGAACAACATTGGCAACCCACTACGGATAAGAAGTGACGGCTAAAAATCCTGCGTCAAACTGCTTCATGATTTTAGCTTTGATTTTCTCAGACATCTCAGGGCGCATACGACGAACCTTCTACTTTACCGGAGGACAATCTTCTTTGGTTGGTAGGCGGTGTACCACAATATCAGTGTCCAAACCAGGCATTCATTCATAAGACCAAGCGAAGATCTCAACATAGTCGCATAACATCTGTATAAACCGTTGTTTGGCACTAGGCTCCAGATTCGCACCTATCTTAACCTCTTTCCTGTCTTCCTCTGTACCTAAATTCACTGATTCAAATGGCTCTTCATGAGGTTGTATGGCCCTTTCTTCCTGCAGTAACAGTCTAGCAAGTTCTCCAGGCACCTCAAAATCATCCTCACCTTCGTCCTCGGCTTGGTTGATCAGATTTTCGAAGTCATAACTGGCAGTAGCAGAGTTGTTGTCAATGGGATCCAGAGTGGATATGGATCTGCATTATGATACGTGAGTGTGTGTAAGAGAATAGTTGTTTTAATAGAGTGAGAGAAAGAAAAGAAAAACAAGGAGCGCAAAATTTGTAATGCAAGAAACGTCCAATGCTTTATTAATGATATATGAGAATGACAAATAATAAGCCCTCACAAGCAAAGCCAAGGTGCCTCGGGAAAGGCACCAGACCGTAAAGTTTCAAACTGTTTATTACAACTCTTAAAACAAAAGTCAATTACTGTGGAATAAAAGAAACAGGTACGAAGTCCTTCGTCGTCCAGTTGTTCAATCCACCATTGGTTGTAGGGTAGATCCAACTGTCGATATCTGAATCCTCTTCATCATCTTCAATTGCATTAACTCCCTGATTGTTGATATGCAGAGGAGGTCTTCCAATCCGTGCGCGCCTAACAGCCCTCTGAGCCCCTGAAGTAAAGCCCAAACTGTTGTACCCTAAAATTTTCCCTCCTCTTTTTTCACAAGAAATCACAGCTTCGGGCTTTTCCTGATTTTTCATACTGGCTCAAGAATCGGTCAAACAGACTTTTCTCGTCAGTCAGACAAAATTTAGGTTTTCTTTGATTTTAAAGCAGTTCAAGCAGATTGTTAAGGTTTGTTTGAGTTGGCTCAAGTTTGGATCAGGCGAACGCTTCTTTGACATTTAACCAAGAATCAGGGTTTTGTACGCATATTCTCAGAAAGAATTAATTTTACAGTTCTTTTCAGTTTACTCTGAGATTTGGATTGAAGCATTTGAATTGAGAACTTGCAATGTTTTCTTTAATCAATAAAGGCAAAGGCATAAGAATGTTTGTTTGATTCGACTGTGCAATGCTTGTGGCTATTTGAAGCGCTGGATTTATTATTGATCGATGCTAAAACCACAATGTTTATTAATTGTTTATTTATTCTAAGTTAGGATAATTGGAATTTATTTCCATTTATTATAATTTAAGAATTTATAAGTAATTAAATAGACAGCTGAAAAAAGGAATTAACTAATCAAAAAGGATTTTTTTATTCATCTTTAATTGTTTTGTTACAAATTATTATTTGAACAACTGTAAATTTATTTGCATTTTTGTTTTCAATAATAATTTTACAAATGATTAAAATTGAAATAAAGCTATCCTAATTATCCTAAATCTTCATCCTCTATCTGATGCTCTCTTGTTGCTCAATTATTGTTTTTATCTGCAAAAGAAAAGAAGAAAAGTCAACGAAGATGAAATAAATAAAAGAGCAGACACAGTTAATTCAAAAGTCATCATTAAAAGTGACTGGCCGGAATCAGTTGTTCCCCTCTCTGCAAATCACGAGATTACTCTCGGTTCACAAAGAAGGATAGAAAAGTGTTTGCAAATAAAAGTATGAAATGCACAAAGTTACAATTGCACAAATTCAAATTTTCAAACATACTGCATTGTCAACAAACTGCATGAAATGCCAAACAAACTATGAAGTCCAAACTGAATTTCCTAACCAAATCAAAAAGGCAAACTGAATGAAACTGCCCACAAGATGCCAAAAAGATATCAAAGGCTATCCAAAAGCTGTCAAGAAGTACAAAGAAGCAGAAAATATGGAAAGAAGAGATAAGAGATATGCAGAGGAAAACAACTATTGCAAGCAACATTTCAAAATTCATCATTTTCAGGCCAGTACTTTTTCAGAATAGTACATCTAAAGCATTAAAAAATTGCTTTTCTGTGGGAGAGAGAGAAGAGAGAAGAGAAATAGGCTTACATCAGGCTTAGGCTTAGAAAAGATATAAACCAACGTACCACAACACAAAGAAGGAGGCAGAAAATATCACAAAGCAAATACTAAAAACTATATCAACAAAACATACAGTCCTGCCTCATAAAATAACACAAAACTGAAGCAAGCCTCAAGCTCTAAGCCCTCAGCCTGCCTCCAAACTGTATCAACAAATATCCTGCATAAAACCTTAAACCATAAACAGCAAGCCTAACCTGTAATCTCAACCAAAACACCATAAACCTTAAACCTGCATTCAAAGCCTTAAGCCTTAACCATCCACAAACAATCAAAACCAGAACATCAAGCCTGTCCATGCAAAAACCTGCATAAGCCTGAAAGCCTTAACTGTATCAAACAAAACCTGTCATAACACAAAGTCCTCAAGCTTGCATCCTGCCCAAAGCCTGCTGAAGCCTTAAACAGAAGCCAAGCCTGTGGCCTGTAACCAAGCCTCATACCTGCATCAAGCCTCAAAGCCTAACCTGCCTCAAACACTAAAGCATCATAACCAACAAAAAAACCTCAGAATGGTTCCATCATAGGATTAAGGCAACAATACTCAAAATCCAAATCCCAAGACCAACCTTAACATTTCAACACATGTTCAGATTCACAAATCAAAATCATAATAGCAAACCAACACCCTCAGAATGTTTTCATCACGGGGTTAACATCCAAGGCAACTCAGCAAGCAACTATACTCAGCAAGCAACTATACTCAGAAGCATATCAGCAAGCACCCCAGAAGCATACAAAGCATACTGAGGCGAGGAAAAGAAGTGAAACAATAAGCTAGGCAACAGAAGCAAAGGGCAAACAGAAGAAGAAGATAAAGAAGTGTTTTCAGATAATCATCATAAAACACAAAAAGGCAAAGACACAGAGTACCAGTTTTTCCAACACAATGCATCACGCGTCCCTCCGCCCTCAGCCGTCCTATGCGCCTCCGGTCCACCTTGCCTCCATCTCCAAAAGCCAAAGGTATAAATCCCTTCCTTTTTTTCTTTCACAGAAACAACACAAACACTTAATCAGAACACGACATTAGATCTTGTAAAATACAAAATTTAAAACCCTAAAACGTAAAGAAAGGGGGCGAAATCGTTACCTTTTTCTCATTTTTGCGTTGCCCAACCATGGAGGGAAGAGAGGTGGAAGCTGCGCCTAGTAGCTGAGACGGAGAGAAATTCAGAAACGTTTGGCTCAGTGAGAACGAAGACGAAGAAAGAAGTGAGGAACGATGCCTCTGAGATTCCACGAACCCTAAATTCCCAAAATGCAGCGAAACAACAAAAACCCTTGCAAAACAATTTGTGAAACCAGCTGGGCCTTGCCCCATTCCACACGCCTAAGCCCATTGTCAAACTTGCGTGCACCCCCCATTTCCCTTTTTACTTCTGATTCACTTGTTTTTGTTTTGGGCCCAGCTTATTCCCCTTTAAGCACAATTAATTCTAAAACTAATACTCTATATATATACATCATATCATACTAGTTTTACATATTAAATTTAATTAACAATACTTTTTTTTATTTTCTTTTTATAATATAATCAAATTTTGTAAATAAAAAAAATAACACATTAACTCTTTTACATAAAATGTTCTTAATTACTTTTTTTAGCTAGTATACTTAAAATATAAAGAGGAATAGAACTTTTGAGTTAAATAATTTTTCTTAAATTTAAAACAAACTTTCATTCTTCTTTAATTAAAACTTTGTACATATTAATAAAAATACAAAAAGATAATAATACAAGAACAAATAAATACTTAATTTTGCATTAAGTTAACATTTCGCACTTGTAAATAAATCATACACTTACACAAATACATTGATACATACACATTTGCTTTATTCTTATACATTGCTATACATTATATTTTACATTTGAGATCACAATTCGATTTGGTTGTAAATTTATTTGGACACTACTCTCCTATATAAGTCTCATCACCATTTGTAAATATTTGTACCCCCACTCCCGGATACTATTTTGTAATAGCGTAGACTTTAAATTCTCACAATTTATCGCTTTCAAATATACCATGGTTAGACCTAGGGTTTGTATGTACATAAAATCAAACGCTAGATAACCTAATACAAAAACAAATACATGAAATCAATACACAATCACACTTGCACCCCTAGGGTAATCCCGCTTGTTGCCTTCCAAAATGGGCCATGCTTGCACGTTGAGTATCTTTGGCAAAACAAAAACGAATCAAATGATCATAGTCCCTCGATGACGCCTTCGAAAGTTGCCTAATCAAAATGATCATAGTCCCTTCAAGCAAATTGCCAAAGACACTTGGCACCATTGCATTCATGGTCCATACGATGACCCGCGCCTGTCCCGTTAACATCCTAACGCAAGATTGTCCACCAAATACAATGGTGGAACAAAATTGTTAAAAGGGTTAAAACATGAGAAAAAACCTTTGAGTAAATTTAGGGGTAGACAACTCTTAGTTACTTGATCCAACTTGCAAAACACACTTGCCTACTTTTCAAAACCACTCCACAAACACTTTCAAAACAAACTTTCAAAAAAACATTTGAAACATCTTTTCGAAAAGATACACACCTTTGTATATACTCAAACACGAGTCATTACAACAGTTGCCTAGACAAGGCGTCTTCTTCAAAAACATTTTCAAACACACACACACACACACACCATTTCAAGCAATTGAAAATCAAGGCAAGTGATCTAAAACCAAGTAACTAAGAGCCCATGGATAACCATGGATGAAAAGGGTGCTAATACCTTCCCTTTTCATAATCTACCCCCCGAACCCACGAAACATCTCAAAAGGTTTTTCCTGTGCTTTTTAACCTTTCCTTAGGATAAAATAAAAAGTCGGTGGCGACTCTTGCTAAACCGAACAAGTGCGAATACAAAACACAAAACTCAAGTCAGTTCTCCCACCGTATCACAAAACTGGCGACTCTGCTGGGGAGAAATCTAAAAGTGGGGTTACCTTAGGGTTTAGATCACCTTTACATTCTTGCTTTGATTGATTTGATTGCTTTACTTTTTGGGTCCTTGTTTGGGTTTGTTGTAAATCCTACACCCGGATTTGGGGCACCTTTTTAGGTAAATAGCAATAAAACTGTGTGGGAACTGTGTGGGGTATACCGACATGGTTGAAGTAGTAAGCTATGTTAGTGTGATATATTTGTGAGTACCGGTAACCCTTGAGTTCAATCAAGGAGAGTACGGGGCCGCTGAGTGATGTCATGAAGCACTAACGAACTCTTAGAACCTTACTTGACCATCCTAGCCTTTTTAGGGGTAGTGAGATGACCGACTTTGGTGTAGTCCGAAGTTGGTAGATACACGATACTACACTCATTGAGGGTTGTTTTCTTGGAATATTTTGTTCGCCAGTTAAGTGGCTAAACCAAAACAATGAACACAGAAAACAATCCAATGATATTGAGCTCCTTAGAACCCGGTTTCTATTTTTAGGATAGGATGAGCCAACTAACTTCAAGAGGGTACTTACCTACAACCCCATGCAATCCTAAACCTAAGGACTTGTTTGCTTTGTGTGAATATGTTTACCTGTATATACACTCACTTGCTTTTGCATACATGTATATAACATCATAACATCATACCATAGCATTTTCAATAACCATTTCAAGGATCTCGAGGGTTTCTTTTGATGCAGGGTTACGTTGAACCAGACGTCTACCAAAGGGCAAGAGGTTTCTCCTCTAACAAATGCCATCAAAGATCAAGTGCAACAACTTGAATCAGTGGCTATGACCCACTTGACATGGTGAGCTTGATTCTCGTGGAAAGACATCCACCGGTGCAAAGTTCTCCAATCAAAGATCAAGTGCAACAACTTGAATTAGGGGCTATGACCCACTTGACATGGTGAGCTTGATTCTCGTGGAAAGACATCCACCGTTGCAAAGTTCTCCAATCAAAGATCGAAGTTCAACCTCTAACGTTCTCTTGTGTTTACCCCAAGAGATCCTTGAAAACGTTGCATATATATCACACATATCATTGCATAACAGGTTTCTCCCATACAGGTCTCCTTATCTTCCTACTGTTTATTTCAGTAAGATGGATATGGAACAAACGGTGAAAGATCTCCAAGCTCAAAACGCTCAATTCCAGCAAATGCTTCTGGCTGTGGGTAAAGGGCAAGAGGATCTGACAACTCACCTTCTCAAAGACAAGAAAAAGAAGTCCAAGAGGGCAGCGGGCATTCTGAACTTGAAAAGAAGACCTAAAGCCCAAGATCTTCCAACTCCATCCTACCTAGGGGATAGTCTTGAAGAGGACCACAATTTGGAGATTGATGAGTTTGAAGCTGACTACTCCGAGGAACAATATTCTCCCGCTGATGACAAGTACAAACAGTTGGAGGATCGCCTCAATGCTATGGAGATTCAACAAATACCTGGCTTGGATCTAGGAGACATGGGTTTGGTTCCTGGATTGGTCATCCCTCCGAAGTTCAAAATCCCTACCTTTGCCGTGTACGATGGAGTTTCTTTCCCTAAGATGCATCTAACGTCTTATGTCCGCAAGATTCAACCATACACAACTGATCCAAAGCTTTGGATCCATTTCTTCCAAGAAAGTCTGGTAGGGGCTCAACTTGAGTGGTTCTATCAATTGAAGAGTTCTCGCATCCACATCTGGAAGGACTTAGCTTTTGCTTTCTATGAGCAGTATCAGTACAATGCTGATCTTGCACCAACTCGTGTGCAATTACAGAGCATGACCATGGGTTCCGACGAGAGCTTCAAGGGATATGCCCAGAAGTGGAGAGATCTGGCTGGTAGGGTGCAACCCCCTTTAACTGACAGAGAGCTGATTGACCTCTTCATGGGAACTTTGACTGGGCCTTTCTTCAATCACTTAATTGGAAGCTCCTCAGTTGGGTTCGCCGAGCTAATACTGACCGGCGAAAGAGTTGAGGCTGGCATCAAAAGTGGAAAGATCCAAGGAGCTACATCCTCGGATACTCAAATAATTCCCTACAATGGAAAGAAAGAGTCCAATGCTGCGAATAGTCAAAAGGGTCGTCATGACCAACACGTAGGGTCAATCTTGATCTCTAATCCTACGCCTGCTCAACAAAGACAAGGGCATCAGCACAAGGAGGTCGCGCCTAAGAGACAGTTTACCAACATCAACATGCCACTGTCTCAAGCACTGCAACACTTGTTGAAGAGGGATCTGATTACATTGAGGGCTCCCCTCCGGAACCCAAATACTTCTGCTCCTACCTATCATCCCAATGAAAGGTGTGCATACCACTCTGACAGTCCGGGGCATGACACCAACAATTGTTGGCCTCTGAAGAACAAGATCCAAGACATGATTGATGCCAAAGAGATTGAGTTTGGTCCTCCGGAGACTCTAGCATGATCACTCCTCCTATGCCAAATCATTGAGATTGTTTTTGTTTCATTCGAATTTTCAAGTTGTAACTTCTTGTATTATTCAAACAATTATCTTTTAATGTCAAACTTTGTTTCATTAATGCATTGCATATGTTTGTCTTGAATTCATACATTCGTTTTCACTACTCTTATGCTTTTCTTTATGATATTTCACTCTTGATAAAAAGCTGCAAGCCTTTAGAGGGAGGATGACGAAACAATACCATGATCTCATACAGTATGCTTTTGAACAGACCTTGCTGATGATGTACAAACATTTCTTTCAATTCCCAAACACTGGAGTTATAAGGAAGATAATCCCTACTCAACCCCTTCGAGCCAAAGAAGTAGGAGTTTTCTGTTCTAAACAATCAAAACCTTTGATATAAACCTGGGGCAGGGTAGTCTCTCAGTTAATTCGAAAGAAGTGCGCATTGAAGTCGCAAACTCTCAGTTCGTAATACAATGAACGACGTCATAAAAAGCATTCCTATGGAATCAAAAGACAGTGATGGTTCCTTATAGGCAGTCATTATCTCTCAAAAAAAGAGAGAGAAAAGCCCACTGAGCCAAAGCCTATAAAGGAAGCTCAAGAAAGCTGGGGCATCCTGCTGACTGTAATCTCGAAAACAGAAACAGTCAGGCAAAAGTTAGGGGTAACAAATCAAAATCAAAATAAAGAGGTCATTACAAATCCTCAACAACATGAAAAATGTTGCAAAGAAAAAAGGAGATGATGACTGCCTCCTAAATTCAACTGGTGAACCATCACCCAAAAGTCGTTCCAAATTCGAATAGAGTGCGACGCACAATTAACTGAACTTAGGATTGAAGAACATCACGAAGAGCGGGTGGGTACAAATATACTTTGAGCCTTTATCCTTTGTTTCTTAAACCGTGAACCAAGCCACGTTACAACCCTTCAAAAGTCCTAATTGAAGCATGGGTTAGTTCGAAAGCATATTGTTACAAAAGGTATCCTGACTCCTGTAAGGCTTTGCTCTAAAATCTTGTGTTGATTTTGTCTTATGAAAAGTTTTCTGCTAAAAAACGCATTTTTCAAAACTTCGAGACAAACATAAAACTTTGCATTGTTTGAATATCACTGTTTGTATTTGACTATTTGTTTGACAGCGAAGAAATTCATACAGCGAATGTTCGGAGGAACGAAAACTCTCTCAGTGAACAAAATCACTTCAAAAAGGATGACACTTCCATTGACAAATCTCATATCAACAAGGGGCATGACATGTCACCATCCAATTAACCTGGGGCAGTCCAGTCAAGGTTTCAACAGATCTTTCAAAGTTCAGTTAACCTGGGGCAGTCCAGTCAAGATTTCAAGAAATCTCTCAATTCGCAAAGTAATCTGATTCAAGACTCCTTCATCATCACTTGGGGCATTCGAATGTCAAAAGTGTTCAACAATTCCTTCATCACCTGCTGGAAGTTACAACCACCAACAGAATAACGGAAAATTCAAGCTCCTAAAAATCTGTTTCTCCCAAGAATGAAGACTCTCGTCCTCAAAACCTCAGAAGATTGGTATACTCCCAATTTATGACCCTTAACAAAATCAAGTTCTAGAGATAGTTCAAGATGTGACCCAGAGATGGCGACATTCCGATACTTATTCCAGAATTTCCTTCCAGAAATAGTTCAAGATGTGACCCAAGGTTTGGCGACATTCCGTAGCTTATTCCAGATTTCATTCTAGATATAGTTCAGATGTGACCCAGGTTTGGCGACATTCCATAACTTATTGAGAATTTCCTTCCAGAAATAGTTCAAGATGTGACCCAAGATTTGGCGACATTCTATAACTTATTCAGATTTGCTTCCAGAAATAGTTCAAGATGTGACCCAGGTTTGGCGACATTCCATAACTTATTCAGAATTTCCTTCCAGAAATAGTTCAAGATGTGACCCAAGGTTTGGCGACATTCTATAACTTATTCAGATTTGCTTCCAGAAATAGTTCAAGATGTGACCCAAGATTTGGCGACATTCTATAACTTATTCAGATTTGCTTCCAGATATAGTTCAAGATGTGACCCAAGATTTGGCGACATTCTATAACTTATTCAGAATTTCCTTCCAGAAATAGTTCAAGATGTGACCCAAGATTTGGCGACATTCTATAACTTATTCAGATTTGCTTCCAGATATAATTCAAGATGTGACCCAAGATTTGGCGACATTCTATAATTTATTCAGATTTGCTTCCAGATATAGTTCAAGATGTGACCCAAGATTTGGTGACATTCTATAACTTATTCAGATTTGCTTCCAGATATAGTTCAAGATGTGACCCAGAGATGGCGACATTCTATAACTTATTCAGATTTGCTTCCAGATATAGTTCAAGATGTGACCCAGAGATGGCGACATTCTATAACTTATTCAGATTTGCTTCCAGATATAGTTCAAGATGTGACCCAAGATTTGGCGACATTCTATAACTTATTCAGATTTGCTTCCAGATATAGTTCAAGATGTGACCCAAAGATGGCGACATTCCGTAACTTATTCCAGATCAACACCTGTAGCAAGCCAGGAAAATATCTGTGGACGACTGATTATGGATTAACACCTGTAACAAGCCAGGAAAACTATCTTTCTTTCTCAGGTCAGAGATCAACACCTGAAACAAGCCAGGACAGTATCTCCTTCACCAACCTGATCAATACCTGCAACGATCAAAAGATTCTCGACTTCCCCAGCCAGAGAGCCTTCCAGAAGCTAACTCCCCTCAGAGTCAAGTTTCAAAATCCCCAGTGGAGTCAAAACTGTCAATCCCCAGCGGAGCTAAAACTTCCAACTATCAATCTCCAAGCAGAATAAAGACTCCCATTCTCAGTTTCCTCACAGAATATTCGAATATTCTTCAGTGAAGATCTTCTCAAGACAGGAATCCCCAGTAGATTGGCATACAACCCAAGCTTATGATTCCCCAACAGTGGTCCCAGGACTTCTCATTTTCAACGATCAAAAGATTCTTGCCCTCCCCAGCAGCAGCCAAGGAATTATTCTCCCCGGCAGCAGTCAAGATTCTTTTGTCTCCAGCTATCCAAGATTCATCTATCCTCAGCAAGACGGCTCATCAGCTTACATGCGCATTCATCACATTCATGTCATAAACATTGATATAACATACATCGCATCATGCATCATGACATTGCATACAACTAACTCTTTACCTTTTCAGGTAAGATCAGTCGACAAACAAAGATCACCATCTTCCGAGATTCTTTCCAGAAATAGTTCAGATGTGACCCAGACACGGCGACATTTTGATACTTATTCCAGATTCATCCAGAAGCAGTTTTTCATGGACTCATCATCAGGAAACCCTACACCGGTTCCTTCTCCACTTCAAAGACTTCTGAAAACAGTTCACGGGTTCTCCAGTAACGGGTGTTAACCTATCGCTTATTCAGATTCTTCTCAACTTTTGAAAAAAGTTTACGGACGCTTCCCAACATGGATGCTGCTCTATTGCTTATTCAACTTTCAAGACCTCTGAAAACAGTTTACGGATTCTTCCCAACAACGGATGTCAACCTATCGCTTATTCAGATTCTTCTTAACTTTTGAAAACAGTTTACGGATGCTTCCCAACATGGATGCTGCTCTATCGCTTATTCAACTTCAACTCCTGAAAACAGTTTACGGATTCTCCAAACATGGATGTCAATCTATTGCTTGTTCAGACCCCCAGTTCAGAGATGTTCCAAAACATGGATGCCTTTCTGATACTTGTCCACTCACCAATGACATACAGTTCAACATTTCCAGATGGCATCTATAAGCCCATCCTCACACCAGCAACTTCCAAATGGCATCTTTAAGCCCATTTCTAGATGGCATCTATAAGCCCATCCCCCGACAAGATTCTGTCACATCCCTAGATGGCATCTTTAATCCCATCACCAAATGACATCTGTAAGCCCATTCCCTCTACCATCACATCACCGAGTGTAAATTTTTTGGGCACTCTAGTGTCCAATCTCCTTTTACCCTCGAGTCGCGAAAGGCAAATTTGCCAATCTAACTCTTCAAGTTCAAGAAGATTGAACAAGGGCAACTGTTGTACCCCAAAATTTGCCCTCCTCTTTTTTCACAAGAAATCACAGCTTCGGGCTTTTCCTGATTTTTCAGACTGGCTCAAGAATCGGTCAAACAGACTTTTCTCGCCAGTCAGACAAAATTTAGGGTTTTCTTTGATTTTAAAGCAGTTAAAGTAGATTGTTAAGGTTTGTTTGAGTTGTCTCAGGTTTGGATCAGGCGGACGCTTCTTTGACATTTAACCAAGATTCAGGGTTTTGTATGCGTATTCTCCGAAAGAATTAATTTTACAGTTTTTTTCAGTTTACTCTGAGATTTGGATTGAAGCATTTGAATTGAGAACTTGCAGTGTTTTGTTTAATCAATAAAGGCAAAGGCATAAGGATGTTTGTTTGATTCGACTGTGCAATGCTTGTGGCTATTTGAAGCGCCGAATTTATTATTGATCGATGCTAAAACCACAGTGTTTATTAATTGTTTATTTATTCTAAGTTAGGATAATTGGAATTTATTTCCATTTATTATAATTTAAGAATTTATAAGTAATTAAATAGACAGCTGAAAAAAGGAATTAACTGATCAAAAAGGATTTTTTTATTCATCTTTAATTGTTTTGTTACAAATTATTATTTGAACAACTGTAAATTTATTTGCATTTTTGTTTACAATAATAATTTTACAAATGATTAAAATTGAAATAAAGCTATCCTAATTATCCTAAATCTTCATTCTCTATCTGATGCTCTCTTGTTGCTCAATTATTGTTTTTATCTGCAAAAGAAAAGAAGAAAAGTCAACGCAGATGAAATAAATAAAAGAGCAGACACAGTTAATTCAAAAGTCATCATTAAAAGTGACTGGCCGGAATCAGTTGTTCCCCTCTCTGCAAATCACGAGATTACTCTCGGTTCACAAAGAAGGATAGAAAAGTGTTTGCAAATAAAAGTATGAAATGCACAAAGTTACAATTGCACAAATTCAAATTTTCAAACATACTGCATTGTCAACAAACTGCATGAAATGCCAAACAAACTATGAAGTCCAAACTGAATTGCCTAACCAAATCAAAAAGGCAAACTGAATGAAACTGTCCACAAGATGCCAAAAAGATATCAAAGGCTATCCAAAAGCTGTCAAGAAGTACAAAGAAGCAGAAAATCTGGAAAGAAGAGATAAGAGATATGCAGAGGAAAACAACTATTGCAAGCAACATTTCAAAATTCATCATTTTCAGGCCAGTACTTTTTCAGAATAGTACATCTAAAGCATTAAAAAATTGCTTTTCTGTGGGAGAGAGAGAAGAGAGAAGAGAAATAAGCTTACAGCAGGCTTAGGCTTAGAAAAGATATAAACCAACGTACCACAACACAAAGAAGGAGGCAGAAAATATCACAAAGCAAATACCAAAAACTGTATCAACAAAACATACAGTCCTGCCTCATAAAATAACACAAAACTGAAGCAAGCCTCAAGCTCTAAGCCCTCAGCCTGCCTCCAAACTGTATCAACAAATATCCTGCATAAAACCTTAAACCAGAAACAGCAAGCCTAACCTATAATCTCAACCAAAACACCATAAACCTTAAACCTGCATTCAAAGCCTTAAGCCTTAACCATCCACAAACAATCAAAACCAGAACATCAAGCTTGTCCACGTAAAAACCTGCATAAGCCTTAAAGCCTTAACTGTATCAAACAAAACATGTCATAACACAAATCCCTCAAGCTTGCATCCTGCCCAAAGCCTGCTGAAGCCTCAAACAGAAGCCAAGCCTGTGGCCTGTAACCAAGCCTCATACCTGCATCAAGCCTCAAAGCCTAACCTGCCTCAAACACTAAAGCATCATAACCAACAAAAAAACCTCAGAATGGTTCCATCATAGGATTAGGGAAACAATACTCAAAATCCAAATCCCAAGACCAACCTTACCATTTCAACACATGTTCAGATTCACAAATCAAAATCAAAATAGCAAACCAACACCCTCAGAAAGTTTTCATCACGGGGTTAACATCCAAGGCAACTCAGCAAGCAACTATACTCAGCAATCAACTATACTCAGAAGCATATCAGCAAGCACCTCAGAAGCATACAAAGCATACTGAGGCGAGGAAAAGAAGTGAAACAATAAGCTAGGCAACAGAAGCAAAGGGAAAATAGAAGAAGAAGATAAAGAAGTGTTTTCAGATAATCATCATAAAACACAAAAAGGCAAAGACACAGAGTACCAGTTTTTCCAACACAGTGCATCACGCGTCCCTCCGCCCTCAGCCGTCCTAGGCGCCTCCGGTCCACCTTGCCTCCATCTCCAAAAGCCAAAGGTATAAATCCCTTCCTTTTTTTTCTTTCACAGAAACAACAACAACACTTAATCAGAACACGACATTAGAGCTTGTAAAATACAAAATTTAAAACCCTAAAACGTAAAGAAAGGGGGCGAAATCGTTACCTTTTTCTCATTTTTGCGTTGCCCAACCATGGAGGGCAGAGAGGTGGAAGCTGCGCCTAGTAGCTGAGACGGAGATAAATTCAGAAACGTTTGGCTCAGTGAGAACGAAGACGAAGAAAGAAGTGAGGAACGACGCCTCTGAGATTCCACAAACCCTAAATTCCCAAAATGCAGCGAAACAACAAAAACACTTGCAAAACAATTTGTGAAACCAGTTGGGCCTTTCCCCATTCCACACGCCTAAGCCCATTGTCAAACTTGCGTGCACCCCCCATTTCCCTTTTTACTTCTGATTCACTTGTTTTTGTTTTGGGCCCAGCTTATTCCCCTTTAAGCCCAATTAATTCTAAAACTAATACTCTTTATATATATATCATATCATACTAGTTTTTCATATTATATTTAATTAACAATACTTTTTTTATTTTATTTTTATAATATAATCAAATTTTGTAAATAAAAAAATAACACATTAACTCTTTTACATAAAATGTTCTTAATTACTTTTTTTAGCTAGTATACTTAAAATATAAAGAGGAATAGAACTTTTGAGTTAAATAATTTTTCTTAAATTTAAAACAAACTTTCATTCTTCTTTAATTAAAACTTTGTACATATTAACAAAAATACAAAAAGATAATAATACAAGAACAAATAAATACTTAATTTTGCATTAAGTTAACATTTCGCACTTGTAAATAAATCATACACTTACACAAATACATTGATACATACACATTTGCTTTATTCTTATACATTGCTATACATTATATTTTACATTTGAGATCACAATTCGATTTGGTTGTAAATTTATTTGGACACTACTCTCCTATATAAGTCTCATCCCCATTTGTAAATATTTGTACCCCCACTCCCGGATACTATTTTGTAATAGCGTAGACTTTAAATTCTCGCAATTTATCGCTTTCAAATATACCATGGTTAGACCTAGGGTTTGTATGTACATAAAATCAAACGCTAGATAACCTAATACAAAAACAAATACATGAAATTAATACACAATCACACTTGCACCCCTAGGGTAATCCCGCTTGTTGCCTTCCAAAATGGGCCATGCTTGCACGTTGAGTATCTTTGGCAAAACAAAAACGAATCAAATGATCATAGTCCCTCGATGACGCCTTCGAAAGTTGCCTAATCAAAATGATCATAGTCCCTTCAAGCAAATTGCCAAAGACACTTGGCACCATTGCATTCATGGTCCATACGATGACCCGCGCCTGTCCTGTTAACATCCTAACGCAAGATTGTCCACCAAATACAATGGTGGAACAAAATTGTTAAAAGGGTTAAAACATGAGAAAAAACCTTTGAGTAAATTTAGGGGTAGACAACTCTTAGTTACTTGATCCAACTTGCAAAACACACTTGCCTACTTTTCAAAACCACTCCACAAACACTTTCAAAACAAACTTTCAAAAAAACATTTGAAACATCTTTTCGAAAAGATACACACCTTTGTATATACTCAAACACGAGTCATTACATCGGTTGCCTAGACAAGGCGTCTTCTTCAAAAACATTTTCAAACACACACACACACACACACACACCATTTCAAGCAATTGAAAATCAAGGCAAGTGATCTAAAACCAAGTAACTAAGAGCCCATGGATAACCATGGATGAAAAGGGTGCTAATACCTTCCCTTTTCATAATCTACCCCCCGAACCCACGAAACATCTCAAAAGGTTTTTCCTGTGCTTTTTAACCTTTCCTTAGGATAAAATAAAAAGTCGGTGGCGACTCTTGCTAAATCGAACAAGTGCGAATACAAAACACAAAACTCAAGTCAGTTCTCCCTCCGTATCACACAAACCAAATTTGTCAGTTTTGTGAGTGAAATCAGGGAGTCGACCCCAATTGGTACACCCAACTTCTTCGATTACAACCCTGGCATCCTTGAGAGAAGCCATCTTCATCGGAGGTTTGTCGATAACAACTTCAGTTGACGCCAAAGTCTGGGGGACTTCTTCAAAGTTCTGACAAGGGGTTTCGATGAACTCCCTATCCATCTCCACGTAGAGAAAGTAATTGAGATGACTCACCATGTACTCCTCTTCACCCCGTACCGTGACAATTTTCCCTTTTACCGGATATTTCAGCATTTGATGGAGTGTTGAAGTCACTGCCCCAGCCTTATGAATCTAAGGACGACCCAACAAGTAGGAATACGATGGTATGATATCCATTACATAGAAGGTGGATCCAAAAGTCTGAGAGCAAACTTTAACAAGGATTTCCACTTCCCCGTGCACCATCCTTTTTGACCCGTCGAAAGCCCTGACCACAATATTGCTCGGCTTTAGGATCAAATCTTCACAATCCATACGGTCTAATGCTTTCTTTGGCAGAACATTCAATGAGGACCCGGTATCCACAAATACATGGGCCATAGTAGTGCCCCTGCACTCGATCGAGACGTGTAAAACATCATTATGGTTTCTTCCTTTAGCAGTCAGATCTGCATCTGAGAAACCCAACCCATTGTCAGCAGTCAAACTAGCTACGTAGTCTTTGAATTGGTCGGCTGAGGTTTCCTGTGGCATATGCGCAGTCTTGAGGAATGCAATTAGAGCCTTTGCATGGGCTTTAGAACACAACAACAAGGACAACATGGAGATTTTTTACGGGGACTTCCCCAGCTGCTCGACTATATTATAGTCTCTCTTCTTGATAATCTTCAAAATTTCTTCTATCTCTTGTTTAGAGGCTTCCAACACAATTTTTCTAGGCTCCTCCGTCCGGGCAGGCTCACCTGTGATTTCTTTGCCCCGAGTCTTAGATGGCTCGACGACAAGAGTGATAACCGGAGTAAGAACTGGAACAGTAGTTGATGTACTAGCGGATGGAATAACAACAGGTTTGTAGACAGTCGGAGGGGAAATCTCGGGAGAAAAGAGTCTTCCACTTCTGGTGACCTTGCTCGCCCCGACAATATTGCTGACATCAGTATCATCTTCTTCATTCTTTAATTCTTGCTTAATACCATGATAATACACATAAGCACCATATGACCAAGGATAATAATTATTAACAGAGCATTTCTTGGGACAGGTGTAATCCTAACAGGCTTTCTCGAGGAAACCTTGGAAGGATTGGCGGAAATGGTTATGATGGTAACATCTTGAATTGGAACTAACGGAATCAAAGTCTTTTTGAACAGGATCTCTTTGTTATCCATCAGGCGCTGAACACCTGATTTCAATAAGTGGAAACCAGTAGGCAACATTGAACACATGTGACAACCTTCACCACAGCTTGGAAATAAACCAGCTAACAACAAATTCTTCTTAACTGTCATCAAAGGAGTAGAAATTTCTTCCACAAAAGTCACAAATAAATCATCGTCCACAGCATTTACTCCATGACCATGTTTGGACATGGGAGCAGTTATGATGTTGGGCTTCTCCGGAGCGTCAAACTCAATCTCTTTGGCTTCGATCAAGTCTTGCACTTTGTTATTCAAGGCCCAACAATTGTTTGTATCATGACCTGGACTTTCGGAGTGATAGGCGCAGCGGACATCCAGGTTATAGTGGGGAGAAGTGGTGTTGGGGTTCTTCGGGGTTTCCCTCAGAGTTACCAGATTGGTCTTCAATAATTGTGGTAGAATTTGAGACAAGGTCATATTGAGCCGAGTGTACTGCCTCTGTGGTCTTTCCACCCTTTGTTGATTGTTGCATTGTGGAGCAACTGCGGGTCTTGATATCACTACCACATTTACTGCTTGACGGTGTTCAGATATGCTTTGGCCCCTCGGGTTGTAGACTGCACTAGCTTCCTTCTTACCGGTGAAAGGTTTCTTCACTGCACTTGATGAAGTATCCTTCTGTATTTTACCACTTCGGATACCAACTTCTACTCTCTCTCTAGTCAAAATCAACTCAGTAAACCCAGATGATGAAATGCCAATCAGATGATTGAAGAAGGGACCAGATAGCGTCCCCAAGAACATATCAACTAACTCTCGATCAGATAAAGGGGGTTGAACCCTGCCAGCCAAATCTCTCCACTTTTGAGCATAGTCCTTAAAACCTTCACTTGCACCCATAGACATACCCTGAAGCTGAGTACGAGTAGGAGAAAGGTCGGTATTATATTGATATTGTCTGTAAAAAGCAGCAACAAGGTCTTCCCAGCTTCGAACATTGGCTCCTTCCAATTGATAAAACCATTCAAGTTGAGTCCCCGACAGACTATCTTGAAAGAAATGCACCCACAAATTTATATCAGCAGTGTGGGGTTGGATTTTCCTAACATACGAGCGGAGATGGAGTTTTGGACAAGATACTCCATCGTACTTGGCAAAAGCTGGAGCTTTGAGCTTATGAGGGATCACCACTCCCGATACCAATCCCAGTTCTCCAAAATCCAAACCAGGGATCTTTTGAATCTCCATAGCACTTAACCAGTCTTCTAGCTGCTTGTACCCATCCTCGACAAGAGGATATTCCTCATCATCAAAATCAGTATCATTATCAGAAACTGTAGGACTGGAGCCCTTTTCTTGTTCTTGATTTTCCTCGTCCTTGGACAAGGAGATCAGATCAGCTTGTTGTTGCAACCTATTCCCAAACCTTTTGACCATACTCAGAAGAACGACCTTCTTCTTCTTCTTCTTCTTCTTCTCCTTCAGAATGAGAGTCTTCAAATCCTCTTGCCCTTTAGCCAAGATCAAGAACATCTCTTGGAACTGGGTGTTCTGTTCCTGAAGATCTTTGATGGCTTGATCAGAAGACATTTCTGCTGAAATAAACAGTGAAGGAGATGAGAAACCTGTAATGGTACCTGTAATGATGTGCATGATAATGGGATGCGTATGTAATGATTTCAAAGAATTTGGGAGATTTAAATTGGCAAACCAAAAATAAACAAACTTTATTAGATTAACTTGTAAAAGGTTCAACAATGCGTGTGAGGCGTTACAAAGAAGTAAATGAAAAACAAATCTAAAACTAGAAAAGCAAAAATCAAAAATCCCATGGACGCTTCCACTTTGTGCTGACGTAGTCATTGATCACTTTTTATTTCTCGAGCTGCCTGGTGAGCTTCAAAATCTTCCTTTCTTGCTCATGGTATTTCTCCCGGTAAGTATCCCTTTCCTCTTTCAGCTGAATCCAAGACCTCTGCAATGCCCCGAGATCAGTGGGCATGTAAGGATAAAGAAGCATGTAGGGAACGCCTTCTTCATTAGTGGGCTCCACAATCACAGGCAATATGGCTTCATAAGGAATCCGAAGCTTCTGGGAATGAGCTCGGACCCATTGGAGGTAAGGCTGCATAGGAAGGGAAGTCCTTGGTCCCAACTCTTGGGGGTCAGATCTGTTCACCATGCCCCAAGCTCGTATAAACCTCCGGCGGTGCTCCTTAATGTCTTCCTTGTATACAAAGGCAATATCCTCAAGAAGTAGCTCACGGGGACCATCTCTCCGAGCACGACCAAATTGTCGCAAAGCTAAGCAAGGACTGTAGGTTATACCCCCTCTGATTCTAAGCAAATGGACATTAAGGTATCCCCCACAATGATCAATGATAGCAGTGTCTTCCATAGCCCGGGAACACTAAAGAATATCTGCATGGGCAAGTGACTATATTCTGCAGGACCAACCCAAACCTTCTTCGTTCTTCAGCACAGACTTAGGGAGGTGCGAAATAAACCACCTCGACAGCAACGACATGCAACACATAAGAGTCCCTCTTCTTCGCACAGTACGAGTGTAGAGAGCATGCAAGATATCACCCAGTAGAGTAGGCACAGGATTGCGAGAAAGGAAAATTTTGACAGCATGCACATCTACAAAGGAATCTGGATTCCGGAAGAGAACCAAACCATAGATATGGAGAGCCAAGATATATTCGAAAGCCTGAAAGTCCAAACTATCCCAGAATAGCTGAGCCTGATCTATCAGAAATTTGGCTAAGAACCCTTCGACCCCGCTTCGTGTTTCCCAATTAGATACTACATCAGCCTGTTTCAGATGCAGAGCTGAGGCAATGTCTTCCGGTCTAGGAACCTCTTCCATACCTGTGAAGGGTACCTGCTCAAGGATGGATATGCCCAATAAGTGAGAAAACTCTTCCAAAGTGGGAACCAGCTGGTAATTAGGAAAAGTAAAGCAATGATGCACAAGATCAAAGAATTGGAAAAGCACACTCATCATCTGCTCATCAAACTTTGAGGTAACCAGGCTAAGAAGCTGACCATGTCTCCTAATGAACGTAGATGTCTCAGAAACTCTTGAGACTAACTCTTTAAGTTGAGCAGGTATTTGCACATAGTTAACTCGGATGGTATTTCTGTGCACGGAAGTCATAATCTGAAAAACAGAACAAAGATAAATCGCCTCGGTCTTTGAAATGGTTAGTATAATGAAGTATGCATGCCATGTTATGATGCATGATGTCATGATAAAAACAACAGGTATAACAGATAACAGGCATGGAAAAGGCAAACAAGTCACACAAAAGCCCTTAAGTTTAAGGCTTGCATGGAGTCAAAGGTACTACCCTCTTGAAGTTCAGTTAGTTTCAACCTGTCCTAGCAAAAGTAACCGGGTTCTAGAGGTTCTCAATATCACTGACCATCCTCCATTAGTCATGGTTTCAGCTCACGCAATCTTTTCTTGCGGCCAGAACTATCTCGAGAGTATGGTCTCAATGAGTGTAGCATCGAGTATCAACCAGTTCTCAGCTTTATACCGAGGCCGGCTATGTCACTACTTTCTAATGGCCAAGTTGGTCGATTAAAGGTTCTAAGGTCAATTGATGCTTAACGACACACATAACAACCCCGTATTCTCCTTATTTCTCCACAAGGGATACCGGTACCAACCAATGTGCCACATCAAAGTAGCTACTGCTTCAACAGTATCGGTCTACACCGTACAGTTGCCTCACAGTTTATTGCTACTTACCTAAAAGGTGTCCCCAGATCCGGGATAGGATCTGTAGTAACTCCCAAACAAAACCCTTAAAAGTAAAGCAACCAAAACAAACAAGAGAAGCAATTTATGATGAACTAAGTCCTAAGGTATACCCCACTTAAATTCTCCCCAACAAAATTGCCAATTCTGTGATACGGTGGCATAACCGACTATTTTGGAAATGCTGGTTTGCGTTTTGCGTTTTGTATTCGCAAAATGTCGCGGTAAGCAAGAGTCGCCACCGAATTTTATTTTATCCAAATGGAAAGGACAAAAGCACAGAAAAATTCCTTTTTCAAGATTTTGAGTACGGGGGGTAGATTATAGAAAGGGAAGGTGTTAGCACCCTTTCTATCCATGGTTTTCCATGGGCTCTTAGGTACTTGCTCATCTTTTTAAAATTGCTTGTGTGTGTGCTTGCTTTGAAAACGTTTTACTTCGTGATAACCCTTGTATCAGTCCTCAAGGGTGTGACGAAGTTTGTTTTGAAAATAGTTTTGAAAAGTGTAAGTGTGAAAAGTTTTGATTTGAGCAAGTACCTACTAGCATCTACCTACTCGAAAAAAGATCGTTTCTATTCTTGTTTCCTTTAGACCGTGTTATCCTACTATTAGTGAGTAAGTAGCCCTAGTCGTTGGATGTAAGGGTCAATTCGAAAGGGACGTACGATCACTAAAGCAATGTTAGGACGTCTTAGTAATAACCCTAGATTCTTAAGATCATATTCGAGGCAACATTTTCGAGGCAACCTTTCCGAATAGAACTTTTGATCTTTGTTAGACAGGAGGGAAACCACTAAGACACCCTATACATAATGATCGTTTACCGAAGGCAACCGAAGTGAAAGTATACCCTAGGAGTGTGCATGTGCGAGTGATTTGATTTCAGTTATTATCTTTGCACATTAGGGTTTTCTAGCCGTTTTAAATCATCATGCAATCTTGTCATACAATCCTATTAACATACATCTAAACAGTTAATATTTGCAAGAATTAAGATGCGAGAAATAAAACCTACGCTATTACAAGGCTTCGGGGTAAGGATTAATTACATAGCCAAAAAACCCGTAAAATGATAAATAAAGAAAATCCTAATTAAACTATTACATACTGTGAGCAGTTACATTAATATTGAAAGAATAGTAAACGCGCGCGATGAATCGAAAACGAGAAAAATTAGGGTTTTTACCCCGACTAAGCCTAATGGAAAGAGAGATCATTGTTTTTGTGTTTTTTGTGTTGTTTGAGAAAAATAGAGTTTAATTGCATAGATAATAAAGACTAATTTCTAATTAATTTAAATTTAAGAAAAATAATTAAATCGACCTATTTTTGTATTTTTTATTTTATTTGAGAAAGAAGTAGAAATTAAATCACATGCTAAACCTAATTTTTCTAATTGATTTTAAATATATGAAACAGTTAGAATTAATCCTAAATTAAATTAATATTAAATTAAATTTGATAAAATAATTTAAAAAAACTAAATCTAAATTTGTGAAATTTGATTTTATGATTTTTGTGAAAAAAGAAATTAATTTTGGTTAGAAAATAATTTAAACAAATTAAATAAAAAAACAAATTAGAGAGAAGAAAGAGAAAAGGGCCTGGTTTTATGCTAGCAAAAGGGGGGTGAGACTTGCAATTCTGAGCCTAATAACTCCTGGCCTTCTTTGACTTTTTCAATCTTGTGTGCACGCTTGACCTATGCACAGGGTGGACCCTCATTCAGGAAGCCTTGGATCTGACTTGTTGATGGATGGAATGGTTGGATACTGAGGACATACGGTAGGCTCATTGGATGCTAGCACGCCTGAATATGTAAGAAAAAATATCATGAAGCAAAGTTGGGACATGGGGATCTAACCTAGGTCCTTGAGCACTAACACACTACATGCTTACCATCTGAGTTGGCCATGTTATTTGTACAAATAACAACAAACAAACATTATATGATAAAACAAGTGGTTAAACTCAAACAGTGCGCAAATTTTGAATGGGCCATTCACGGCATGCCACACCATCATCTTCCTTGTGGCTTTCGTTGTTTAAGATAAAAGACCTTTACCTACGGACACCAGGCGTAGGTATAACTCTATGCATCTCCAAAAACCTGTGTAAGCATCATAAATCCCAACCAATGGTACCAATCAACTTGTTGCAACCTCACGAGCATCATGATACCATTATCCATGGCCAATTGTCCCTGTACAGAAAAACCCCCAAAACGAAGCAAGAACCCTAACTATGGAATCTTGGTGTATAGTCAGTAAAAACGCAATTGGATATAATCAACAGCTTGCAAATAACTCAAGGATCATGAATGCACCAATCAAACATGCTAAAAGTGCCAAAATTAACGTATTTTATTTCAAGAAAGTATGAAATTCGTGTGAAACTTACAGCGTGTTTCAAGGCTTGAGGAAGCTTGCTAAGGGTTGCAATGTGATCCAGGGATATCCAGTAAGCGATTGGGATGCTTAGAATGGCTTGAGATAGCCTTAATCCTGAAAATTGATTTGCAACTTTCTTGAAGTTTTTGCAATTTTGCTTTCTATTTTGCACGCCTCCAATCTCTTTGTTTCTGATCTGTAAATGTTCCTTATGTACCCTAGAATGAATTAGGGTTGCAAACTTGTTTCAAATCTTCTCCAATTATGATCATTGATTCATGATTTGATCCTTGTAAAAATATTTCAAAATCAATCAAAATGCAATCTTTTTGTATCCAAATGAACCTTGCACAATTTGATCTCACTTCTAGTTGTATAATAGACCTAAACATGCACAAAATCTCAAGATGTGATTAGCTTTTGATATTTTTACTATTTTATTTTGATTTTATTTGATTTACTTGAAATAAAATCAAAATAAATAACAAAAATAAAATAATGACAAGTGGAAGGGATCATGGGTCGTTGGTCACATTACAAACTCAATGCAAGCATAAAAAGTTGGGCCCATTTAGCAAAAAATGTAATTTTGGCCACATTTGACTTTTGGCAATTTTGCAAAAAGGGTCAATTTTACCAATGCATAACTCCCTCAATTTTGACCCTAGAGAGGTGTTCTTGGACTTTTTAGAAAGCTTGAGATGTCCTATAAGTTTTGGTCTCATCTCAATTGAGTCTTCCATGTTCATGTATGAAGCTTTGACATAAAATGTGTTTTTGTTGACTTTCCAAAGTGACCTATAATGTCCAAATTCATATCTTTTTGTGAATGCATATTTTGAACCTGGGAGCTGAAGCTGAATTGTAGGTAATCACATTCTCTTCAAAATGATCTTTGGATGAGTCATTTCTGATAAAGTATGAGAAAGTTATGCTTGGTCAAAGTTGAGTTGACTTTTCCTACAAAACCCTAATTTAGCAACTTTTGGGTTTTGATGAATTATGAGCAATCCGTGAGGAATCATGATCAAACCTTGATCAAATGATGAATAATACTTCAAAATGAGAATGTTGACCAAAAATCTTGAAGTTTGACTGTTTGTGGGCCACAATTGACTTTTGCCCTAGCACAGTCGATTTTCAGGCCTTTGAGCAATTGACTGAGCAAACTTCCTCTGCAAGGCTTGAAACTTGTCATGGATGATCTTGAGAACATATTAGGACAATGGTGAGCATTTGGGACCCTTTGGACTCAAGCATCTTGATGCAAACTGAAACCCTAATTTGAGGTAGACTACCTTAGGAGAGAGTTTGTCTGGTTAACTCTTGGACTTCCTTGAGTAATTTGGGGACCTCACTTGAAATGTATTGAGAAATTTGGGAGGGAAAATTTTGGGGTACAACAGAAATACTGTTTTATGATAAGTGCATTAAAACGTTAAGATTTCTGAGTTGTATATTCATCCATCTCATTCAATAAAAGTCCAGCAAGTTTTTCACATGTCAAGTTTTCTAGTAGTCAGTTCAAAGTAGACGGAATTGATTCATGACATTGATTTTCGCTACTTTCAACTCGCTTTGATAAAATAATTTTAAATCCTTGAAAAAGTAATAGGTGATCTATTCACCCCCCCCTCTCGATCACTTGCCACACCGTCTAACATAACTGACTTTAGAACCTTAATTGAACAAACTTGGCCATTAGGACGTAGTGAGATATCCGGTTTTGGTGTAGAGCTGAAAATTGGTTGATACTCGATACTACACTCATTGAGACTGTACTTTTGGGATATCTCGACTGCTAGAAAAGATTGATTGTGCTGAGACAATGCCTAAGGGAAAGGTCAGTGATATTGACATCCCTTAGAATCCGGTTACTATTAACTAGGACAGGTTTAGCCAACTAAACTTCAAGAGGGTACTTACCTACAAAACTCCATGCAAGCCTAAAAATAAGGATTTTTCTGCTTTGTGTGAATATGATTATTTGTATATAAACTTGCTTACCTCGCATATCTATACATAACATCATGACATCATACCATAGCATTTTCAATAACCATTTCAAGGATCTTGAGGGTCTTTGATGCAAGGTTACGTTGAACCAAACGTCTATCAAAGGGAAAGAGGATTTATTTTTCTCTAAACAAACGCCGTCAAAGATCAAGTACAACAACTTGAGTCAAAGGCTATGACCCACTTGATATGGTGAGCTTGACTCTCGTAGAAGGACATTTGACGATACAAAAGTTGCAAATCTCAACTTCTGACATTTTCTTGTTTACTCCACGAGATCCTTGAAAACATGCATCCACATATCATGCATCATATCAAGATAGGTTTCCCCCATACAGGCTTCCTTATCTTCCTGCTGTTTATTTCAGTAAGATGGATATGGAACAAACGGTGAAAGATCTCCAAGCTCAAAACGCTCAATTCCAACAAATGTTCCTGGCTATGGCTAAGGGGCAAGAAGACCTGAAAGATCTCCTTCTCAAAGACAAGAGGAAGAAGTCCAAGAAGTCAGTAGGTGTCCTGAACTCGAGAAGAAGACCTGGAGGACCAGTCAAGAGAGCTCTAGATCATTCAACTCCGTCCAAAACGGGGGTTAGTCTCGAAGAAGACCACAATTTAGAGATTGATGAAGTTGAAGCTGACTACTCCGAGGAACAATATCCTCCCACTGATGACAAGTACAAACAGTTGGAGGATCGCCTCAGTGCTATGGAGATTCAACAGATACCTGGCTTGGATTTAGGAGACATGGGTTTGGTTTCTGGAGTGGTCATCCCGCCAAAGTTCATAATCCCTACCTTTGCCCTGTACGATGGAGTCTATTGCCCTAAGATGCACTTAAAGTCTTATGTTCGCAAGATTCAACCATACACAAATGATCTAAAGCTTTGGATCCATTTATTCTAAGAGAGCCTAGTAGGGACTCAACTCGAATGGTTCTATCAATTGGAGAGTTCTCGCATCCACACCTGGGAGGATTTAGCTACTGCTTTCTACAAGCAGTATCAGTACAATGCTGATCTTGCACCAACTCATGTGCAATTACAGAACATGACCATGGGTTCCAACGAGAGCTTCAAAGGATAAGCCCAAAAGTGGAGAGATTTGGCTGGTAGGGTGCAACCCCCTTTAACTGACAGGGATCTGATTGAAATCTTCATGGGAACTTTGACAGGGCCTCTCTTCAAACACCTAATTGGAAGCTCCTCAGCCGGGTTCACCGAGCTAATACTGACTGGAGAAAGGGTCGAAGCTGGCATCAAAAGTGGAAAGATCCAAGGAGTTACACCTTCTGATGCTTAGAAAAAAGCCATACAGTGGGAAGAAAGAGTGCAATGCTGTGTATGGTCAAAAGAGTCATCATGATCAACATGTGGGGGCAATCCTGATCTCTAATCCTACACCTGTTCAACAAAGATAGAGCAATAGGCGTAGGGTAAGATATCAAGAAAGGCAGTACACTAACATCAACAGGCCTTTGTCTCAAGCGTTATAACATTTGCTGAAGTTGAAGCTGATCATGCCAAAGGATCCTCCTCAAAATCCCGACACCTCCTCTTCTAAGTAAAATCCAAGCGTAAGATGTGCCTATCATTCTAATAGTCCTTGACATGACACTGACGACTGTTGGACTTTGAAGAACAAGATTCAAGACTTGATTGATGCCAAGGAGATCAAGTTCGACCCTCCAGAGACTCCAAATTTGATCACTGCTCCTATGCCAAATCATTGAGAGCGTCTTGTTCATTTTGAATTTTCATTTGTAATTTCTTTTGTTATTCAAACAATTATCTATTAATGTCAAACTCTATTTCATTAATGCATTGCATATGTTTGTCTTGAATTCATCCATTCGTTTTCACTATATTTAAACTATGCTTTCTACTTTATTTATGACATTTAACTCTTGATAAAAGTTACAAGCCTTTAGAGGGAGGATGATGAAAACAATGCCATAATCTCATACAGTATGCTTTTGAACAGACCTTGCTGACGATGTACAGGCGTTTTTTCAAATCCTAAACACTGGAGTTACAAGGAAGATAATCCCTAGTCAACCCCTTCGAGTCAAAGAAGTAGAAGTTTTTCTTTTTTCACAAAATTAAAACCTTTAAACAAAACCTGGGGCAGGGTAGTCTCTCAGTTAATTCAAACACGCGTTAAGCCGCAAACTCTCATCTCGTAATACAACAAATGACGTTAAGAAACATTCCTCTGGAATCAAAATACGGTGATGGTTCCCTATCACATAGGCAGACATTATCTCTAAAAAAAAAGGCCCACTAAGTCAAAACCTACAAAGGAGACTTGAGAAAAATTGGGGCATCCCGCTGACTGTAATCTCAAAACAAGAACAATCAGGAAAAAAATTAGGGATAACAAATCAAATAAAAAGAGGTCACTACAAATCCTCGACAACATGAAATTTTTTGCAAGAAATGGCTGCCTTCCGACAAACCTAACTTGTCGGAACCATCACCAAAACGTCACTCTAGACTCAATTGGAGTTTCAAATGCACAATTAGCTGAGTTTAGGACCGAAGAACATCACAAAGAGCGGGTGGTGTGAAATGGTGGCAGAACTGACTATTTTGAAATGCTGGTTTGCGTTTTGCGTTGTTCGCAAAATGTCGCGGTAAGCAAGAGTCGCCACCGACTTTTATTTCATCCAACCGGAAAGGAAAAAGTACAGAAAAAAAATCCTTTTTTGAGATATTCTGAGTACGGAGGGTAGATTATAGAAAGGGAACATGATAGAACCCTTTATATCCATGGTTTTCCATGGGCTCTTAGGTACTTGCTCATCTTTTAAAATTGCTCGTGTATGTGCTTTGTTTTGAAAAGGTTTGACTTCGTGATAACCCTTGTATCAATCCTCAAAGGTGTGACGAAGTTATTTTGAAAATTGTTTTGAATTGTGTAAGTGTGAAAAGAGTTTGTTTTGAGCAAGTACCTACTAGTATCTACCTACTCGAAAAAAAGATCGTTTCTATTCTCGTTCCTTTAGACAACGCTTTCCTACTATTCAGAAATAGGTAGCACCATCGTTGGAGTTGTAAGGGTCAATTTGAAAGGGATGTACGATCACTAAAGCAATGTTAGGAAACCTTAGTAATAACCCTAGAGTCTTAAGATCATATTTGAGGCAACATTTCCGAGGCAACATTTCCTAGACAATGTTTGATCTTTTTAGACAGGAGGGTAACCACTAAGACATCCTATACTTAATGACCGTTTATCGAAGGCAGCCGAAGTGTGAGTATACCCTAAGAGTGATATGTGCGAGTGATCTATTTTCAATTATTTAGTCTTTGCACATTAGGATTTTCTAACTGTATTAAATTATCATGCAATCTTGTCATTCAATCCTATTAGCATACATCTAGACAGTTAAATATTTGCGAGAATTAAAATGAGAGAAAGTAAATCTACGCTATTACAAGGCTTCGGGGAGGGGGATTAATTACATAACCAAAAACCGGGGAAAAGCGATAAATGAAAATCCTAATTTAAACTATTACATACCAGTGAGCAGTTATAACAATATTGGCAAAAATAAACATCCAGCGCGCGGCGAATTAAATGCGAAGCGACTAGGGTTTTGACCCTTGGCTAAACCTAATTGTGATTGATTTAAAAAAATATTTTTTGTCATGTTTTGTTATTTGAGAAAATAATGAACTATTAAATTAAAAAAGGGAAGATCCTAAATTCTAAGTAATTTTAATTGTGAAAGAAATTAGAATTGCCTTAAATTAATTAAACTAATTAATTAACAACATTTATTAAGAAAATAAGTCTTCTTTTTGTGATTTTTTGATTGGTCAATTTTTTAGGAAAAATAATTTTGGTGTTAATGAAACAAAAACAGAATAATTAAAGAAACAAAAATTAAAGAAAAATAATGGAAATAACCAAGTGCGCCTGCTGTCAGCGGTCTGGTTCTAGATGATGGGGTCCAGAAGCTAGTGGCCCTCAGAAGATGGGGGTACTGGATCTGATCCTGGCAGGTGGATCCAATAGATGATGACCCTCAGAAGATGGGGCGCACTGGATCTAATTCTGAATGGGATCCAGAAGATGATGGCCAGCACGCGCTGGATCTGGTTCTGACTGAAATCTAGAAGATGATGCGCTGGGTCTGGTGCTGGCTTGTGGATCCAGTAGGTGATGATCCTCAGAAGATGCACGTGCTGGCTCTGGCGAAAACAAAGGAGGATATACCAAAAGCTTACGCCTGGGATCGAACCTAGAACAATGAACTTCTGACTTCCTTCTTCTGACCAACTGTGATGGATGTTAGTTTATTAATATAATAGAAACAAACAAAATATATCAGATCTACAGATTTCTGGCCAGAATAACGCGCCAGAATTTGAATCAGCCAACCAGGCTGTGACACGCTATTGTCTTCTTCCCTGGAACCGTCGTTTAAAGTTCTGAACTTTTACCTACAGAAACTTACTGTAGCTACAAACCTGTAACTTTCAATCATCAAGAAAACGCATGCTAAAATGAATTCTAATTACATGGTTCTGTTCGTTTCGAACCCACGAATACTATGGTACTACTTTCTTGGACCAATTTTACTGATACAGAGAAACCCTAAAACATAAGAGCAAACCCTAACAATGGAATCTTCATGTACAAGCGTTAGAAATACAATTAAATGGTATCAAAATCTTGCAAACTCAAAGACAAACATAAATATATCATTAAAATATACAATGGGTGAGTGAATCAATGAAACTGAATTCGAATTTAGAGGCATATCGTGATACCTCTATCTTGCAATTCTAAGCGTGGAAAGGCTTGAATCTGATTGGAAATTTCTCCTGGAATGTCCATCAACCTATTGGCAACCTGAGAATGGCACGAATCGACCTCTAACAAATAAATCGGATCACCACTTTTCTTGTAATTTTTGAGTTTTTTCTTTCACCTTTGCACGGTTGTTCTTTTTTTTTTGCCTTGGATCTATTCCATATATATTAGAGAATGCATTAGGGTAAAAATTTGCATCAAATCTTTGCCATTTATGAAGATTAATCATTGATTTATTCCTTAAACCAAATCTTTCCAAAACAAGCATTTTCAATCTTTTTCTGTCCATATGAAGCCCTGCATGATTTGATCTTGCCACCAGCTATATAATGACTCTAATCATGCACAAAATCTCAAGGTTTAATTGATTTTTGATATTTTCATTATTTTATATTGATTTTATTTGATTTAAATTAAATAAAATCAAAATAAATAATAAAAATAAAAGAATGAAAAGTGGAAAGGCTCATGGGTCATGGATCATATCACAAGCTCAGTGCAAGCATAAAAAGTTAGGCCCATTTAGCAAAAAAAAATCAATTTTGGACATATTTGACTTTTGGCAATTTTGCAAAAATGGTCAACTTGGCCAATGCATAAATCTCTCAATTTTGACCCTTGAGATGTGTTCTTGGACTTTTTAGAAAGCTTAGGATGTCCTTTAAGCAACCCTTTTGGTCTCATCTCAATTGAGTCTTCCATGTTCATGTATGGAGCCTTGACCCAAAAGGTGTTTTTGTTGACTTTTCAAAATGACCTATAATGTCAAAATTCATATCCTTTTGTGGGTACATATTCTGAACTTTGGAGATGAAGATGAATTGTAGGGAATTGAATCCTATTCAAAATGAGCTTTGGATGGGTCATTTTTGATGAAGTATGAGAAAGTTATGCTTGGTCAAAGTTGAGTTGACTTTTCCTACAAAACCCTAATTTAGCAACTTTTGGGTTTTGATGAATTGTGAGCAATCCTTGATGAGTCATGATCAACCCTTGATCAAATGATGAATGATACTTCAAAATTAGGATGTTGACCAAAAATCTTGAAGTTTGACTGTATGTGCGACACAGTTGACTTTTGACCTAACATAGTCGATTTTCAGGCCTTTAAGCAATTGACTGAGCAAAGTTCCTCTGCAAGGCTTGAAACATGACATGGATGATCTCGAGAACATATTAGGACAATGGTGATCATTTAGGATCCTTTGGACTTAAGCATCTTGATGCAAAATGAAACTCTAATTTGAGGTAGACTACTTTAGGAGAGAGTTTGTCTGGTCAACTCTTGGACTTCCTTGAGCAATTTGAGGACCTCACTTGACAGGTATTGAGAAATATGGGAGGGAAAATTTTGGGGTACAACAGGTGGGTACAAATACAATTTGAGCCTTTATCCTTTGTTTCTTAAACCGTGAACCAAGCCACGTTACAACCCTTCAAAAGTCCTAATTGAAGCATGGGTTAGTTCGAAAGCATACCGTTACAAAAGGTATCCTGACTTCTGTAAGGCTTTACTCAAAATCCAGAGTTGAATTTTTCTTACAAAATTTCTTTACTCGCTAAAACGCATTTTCAAAAAACTTCAAGACAAGCATAAACTTTGCATTACTTGAATATCAATGTTTGCATATGGCTATTTGTTTGACAGCGGAGAAATTCACACAACGAATATCCAGTGAACGAAAGCTCTCTCAATGAACAAAGTCACTTCAAGTGGGATGACACTTCCAACGACAAATCTCCTATAAACAAGGGGGCATGACATGTCACTATCCAGCACACATGGGGCAGTCAAGTCAAAATTCCAAAAGAAATGTAGAATAACCAGGGGCAGGTCTCCATCTTCATTACTTGGGGAATTGAACGTCAATCTCAGCAAAGGGTTACGTACAATCAAACTTTTTGGCAATGCCACAAACATTCGCTACTAGGGGCAATGACAAGTCTCCCCAAAGTCCTTCTCATAGGATAATTTCCCAGCAAGAGTTTAACTTCTGAAAACCTTTCCCCAGCTGAGACGACCTCAAGAGTCCTCAAGGAATTTCCCCAAGAAAGTCATCACCTCTCTAGCAGACCAGCAACATGGTTTATTTCCCCAACAAACGGTACGAATCCCCAGCTTGAGGTGGCCTCTTCGACTACTACAAATCAAAGGACCACATGTAACGCCCGTAATTTAATTAATTATTTAATAAAATTATTTTTGGAATATTTATGAAGATGTGTTATAATTAATTGGATTTATTTTATTAAGTGGAGAAATAATATTAGAGATATATTATTATGTGGTGAAATAATATTAAAAGTGTAATATTATTTAATGTGGGCTTATTTTGAAGGAATAGAAGTAATAAGGGGGTGTGTTGGTTTTAATCCCAATATGGAATAATAGAATAATAGGGTTATTTTATTATTTGTTATAAGGAATAGAAAGAAGGAAGCAGTAGAGAAATAAGGATTTAGAAGAACGTGCAAACTCTTGGAGAAAGTGGAAAACGACAAGAACGTGAATCCAACCGGAAATTATAGAGCGACCTTCAATCCAAGGTAAGGGTGGGGTTCTGACTCTATAATTGGGTTTATGATGATTGGTATGTGGGGTTAGTGGTGATTGTTATCTTGTTCTTGAATTGAGAATATATAATTGATGTATGATGAGAATTGATGAATTTTGATTAATATTGATGTCTTGATGCTGTTAAAATGCTGTAAGATTATAGGGTAATTATGGGTGATGAATTATCATGATTAGATTAAGTTCTAAGGCTTTAGTTATGAAACCCATAGTAAGATGCAGGGAAGAAAACATAGAAATACTGCAGTGATGAAAACACATAACATTGTAGTTATGAAAAACGCAGAATATGCAGGAAGGATCGTGTTTGGTTGTATTAGAACAATGAATTATTAGGGATAAAGTTTGTCATACTGTGTCTAGTTGCGTTAGATTAGTGAAAAATAGCAGTTCTGATGTTAGAAGCTAGGTTGGTTAGAAGTTGCGTTGAACCATTAGAAAATAGAAGTTATGCCGTTAGAAGGTTGTGTCATCAGAAGTTACATTATTCAAAAGTTGTATCTGGTTAGAGGTTAGTTTATTCAGAAGCTGTGATGATCAGAAGTTGTATCTGGTCAGAGGTTGGGTTAGTCAGAAGCTGTGATGATCAGAAGTTGTATCTGGTCAGAGGTTGGGTTAGTCAGAAGTTGTGATGATCAGAAGTTGTAATAGTCAGAAGATTGTGTCGCCCAGAAGTTGCGTTATTAGAAGTTGTATTATTAGAAATTGGGTTGGTTAGAAGTTGTGTTGTTAGAAGTGTTCTGGTCAGAAGTTGCGTTTGACGTTAAGATTGGTTTTGTACAGAACCATGAATGTTAGATGCTTAGAAGCTGCTATTTGAGCTATAACAGTAGGATAGTGACGTCTTGACATTAGAGTTACAAAATAGCAGTATTGATTTACTGTCGAATTAAAGTGCAGTTGAATTATTATAAATGATGTTTGATGATTATAATATATAAATGATGTTTTATGAATTATTTTGATGATATGAGATTTTGATGACAAGACGTTGAAATGTTGTTATTTTGAGATGTATTTTGAGATGTTAATTTGAGATGTTTGAGATGATTTAAGATGTTGTTAACTTGAGTATTGTTATTACATTCATGGTTGTGTCGCATAAATTTCATTTTTTGAGATGGAGCTTATGCTCGTTGAGATGGCCTGGATTGGCAAATTTTGAGATGAAGGCTATGCCTTATTGATGCCTCTATTAATTGGCAAATTTTTGAGATGGGAGTTCTGCTCCAATGGTACCACATGCATTTAAATAGTATTGAGTCACATTATATGATTTCATAAAGAAGTGTATTTTGATGTTGATGAATGTATATTATTGGTGACATCATTGTTGATTATGAGATGAGAAGTGGTGATGTTGTTGATCTAATTTAATATATAAATTATCATGCTCTTTATTATATTGTTATATATCTCACCCCTTCTGTTTGAATGTTGCCCTTATGTTGGTAACATGTAGGTAATCGAGAGTGAAGGTTGTGTACCTTCAGTAGTTCGAGTCGGTGTCATTGCTCTAATATGTAACACTCGGGGGGGATGAACGTTTGTTGATTTTTTATTGTTGATTTTCAGTTGTCAAAATTTAAATTGATTATTGTTAAATATGAGATGTTTCGAAGTTGTTGTTTTGTTTAAAGTTGTTATTAAGAATTCCGCTGCGTAGTTGTTGAATTATTTCATTAGAGATGTTATGTTGATGGTTCATACGATGTTTTGAAAGTGTTATATATCCACGACGAATGCAATGAATTTTGTTATAAGAATTTGTGATGTCCCGATTCATTTGTATGATTGAAATTTTATAACTCTGATTTATTTTGCATAATTTCTTGGGGTAGAATTTGGGTGTTACAAAGTTGGTATCAGAGCAAAAGGTTGGTCTGACCTTGTCGTCGAGTCTTAGCTATTTAACAATCGAGTATTGTTATTTTGAGTTCTAACTGTTGTTTGTGTTGTAGTGAGAAGTTGAGATGGCTGGAATGAATGATGCTGCACTTGCTACTGCTTTAGAAGCAATGGCTCATGCGATGGAAAATCAGCCGAATGCTGACGGGAATGCTTGATCTAGTAGTTTGGCGACTTTCCAGAGAGAGAATCCACCTACATTCAAGGGAAAGTATGATCCTGGCGGAGCATTGGAGTGGTTGAAAGAGATTGAGAGAATCTTTCGCGTGATGGACTGCACTCCAGCACAAAAGGTTCATTATGGGACTCATATGCTAGCAGTCGAGGTTGATGACTGGTGGCTAGGGACTTGTCAGAAGTTAGAAGCTGCAGGTAAGAATGTCACTTGGGCTGTGTTCCGTAGAGAATTTTTGAGAAAGTACTTTCCTGAAGATGTCCGTGGTAAGAAGGAAATTGAATTTCTTGAGGTGAGGCAAGAAAGTATGTCTGTTGTTGAGTATGCTGCCAAGTTTGCTGAGTTGGCTAAGTTTTATCGGCATTACACTGAGGAAAATGCTGAATTTTCAAAGTGTATTAAGTTTGAGAATGGGTTGCGCCCGGAGATTAAGAAGGCAGTTGAATACCAGAGGATTCGTGTCTTTGCTGATTTAATTGATAGCTGCAGGATTTATGAGGAGGATAATAATGCTCATTACAAGATTATCAGTGAGAAGATGGGTAAGAACCAACAGAATCGTGGTAAGCCTTATGATGCCCCAGCTAGTAAAGGTAAACAAAAAGTTGCTCATTGACAGAGGACTAGTGTGGGAGATGCTCCTGCTGGCGTGATTTGCTTTAGGTGTGGGAAACTAGGGCACAAGAGTAATGTGTGCACTGCTGAAGTGAAAAGATGTTACTGTTATGGTAAGAACGGACATGTTGTATCTGAGTGTGAACACAAGAATGTGATTTGTTTCAACTCTAGAGAAGAAGGGCATATTGGTAGTCAGTGTCCGAAACCGAAGAGGGCTCAGTCAAGTGGAAAGGTGTTTGCTTTGGTTGAGGATCAGACAGCTGTCGAGGACGGACTTATTAGAGGTACATGTTTCATTAATAGTACTCCTTTAATTATTATTATTGATACTAGTGCTACGCATTGTTTTATTGTTGCTGATTGTGTTGAAAGATTGGGTCTTATGTTGTCTTCTTTGAATGGAGAAATGGTCGTAGATACTCCAGCCAAGGGGTCAGTGACTTCTTCTTTTGTGTGTGCTAAGTGTCCCTTGTCGATCTTCGACAGATACTTTGTTGTTGATTTGGTTTGTTTACCGTTAAGAGGTTTAGATGTAATTTTAGGTATGAACTGGTTAGAGCATAATTGTGTTCATATTAACTGTTATGACAAGTCTGTGAAGTTTTCTACTCCTGAAGAAGAGGAAGATGGTCTGTTGTCTGCTAGACAGTTGAGGAAGTTGATGCAAGAGGAAGCACAAATGTTCTCGTTGATGGCGTCGCTATCTGTAGAGACTCAAGCTATAATTGAGGAATTGTAGGTGGTGTGTGAATTTCCTGAAGGTTTCCCTGATGAGATTCCTGATGTACCTCCAGAGAGGGAAGTTGAATTTGCAAGTGATCTTGTACCTGGTACCAGACCTGTGTCTATGGCACCATACATGATGTCTGCATCTGAGTTGTCAGAGTTGAAGAAGCAATTGGAAGAGTTACTTGAGAAGAAGTTTGTAAGACCAAGTGTATTGCCGTGGGGTGCTCCAGTGCTGTTAGTGAAGAAGAAAGATGGAAGTATGAGGCTTTGTGTTGATTATAGACAGTTGAATAAAGTGACGATTAAGAACAAGTATCCGCTTCCAAGAATAGATGACTTAATGGATCAATTTGTGGATGCTCGTGTGTTTAGTAAGATTTATTTGAGGTCGGGTTACCATCAGATTATAGTGAAGGATGAAGATATTCATAAGACATCTTTTAGAATGCATTTTGGTCATTACGAGTATTCGGTGATGCCTTTTGGTGTTACTAATGCGCAGGGAGCATTCATGGAATATATGAATCATATCTTTCATACTTATTTGGATCGGTTCGTGGTGGTGTTCATTGATGATATTTTGATTTACTCTAAGTCAGAAGAAGAGCATGCATAACATTTAAGAGTATTATTGCAAGTTTTGAAAGAGAAGAAGTTGTATGCAAAGTTGTCCAAGTCTGAATTTTGGTTAAAAGAGGTTAGTTTTATTGGTCATGTGATTTCAGGTAGTGGCATTGTTGTAGATCCATCGAAGGTTGATGCTGTGTTGCAATGGGAAACTCCAAAGTCAGCTACTGAGATTAGAAGTTTCTTGGGATTAGCTGGTTATTATAGAAGGTTTATCGAAGGATTTTCTAAGTTGTCACTTCTGTTGACTAAGTTGACTTGTAAAGGTAGAGCGTTTGTATGGGATGTTCAGTGCGAAGAAAGTTTTACAGAATTGAAGAAAAGGTTGACGTCGGCTCCGATTTTGATGTTGCCTAATCCAGGAGAGCCTTTTGTGGTGTATTGTGATGCTTCTAAGATGGGTTTAGGAGGTGTGCTCATGCATAATGGTAAGGTAGTTGCTTATGCGTTAAGGCAGTTGAGGATTCATGAGAAGAACTATCCTACGCATGATTTAGAACTTGCTGCAGTTGTTTTTGTGTTGAAGATCTGGAGGCATTATCTTTATGGTTCTAGATTTGAAGTGTTTAGTGACCATAAGAGTTTAAAGTATTTATTCAATCAGAAAGAGTTGAATATGAGGTAACGAAGATGGTTGGAATTGTTAAAGGATTATGATTTCAGTTTGAATTACCATTCAGGAAAAGCGAATATGGTAGCTGATGCGTTGAGTCGAAAGACTTTACATATGTCAGCAATGATGATTAAAGAGTTGGAATTGATTGAGAAGTTCAGAGATATGAGCTTAGTTTGCAAGGTTACTCCACAGAGTGTTATGTTGGGTATGTTAAAGATTAATAATGAATTTTTAGACAGTATCAGAGAAGCTCAAAACTTGGATGTGAAACTGGTAGATTTGATAGTTGGGACTGATCAATATGAGAATAATGATTTTAAGTTAGATGAGCAAGGTGTGTTGAGGTTTCGTAACCGGATTTGTATTCCTGATGATGATGAGATAAAGAAAGTGATACTTGAAGAGAGTCATAGAAGTAAGTTGAGTATTCATCCAGGAGCTACGAAGATGTATCAAGATTTGAAAGGTTTGTTTTGGTGGCCTGGGATGAAAAGTGGCATGGCTCGGTTTGTGTGTGCATGTTTGACTTGTTGGAAGTCGAAAGTTGAACATCAGAAGCCTGCAGGATTTATGCAACTGTTGGAAGTTCCAGAATGGAAATGGGATAACATTTCAATGGACTTTGTGACAGGGTTGCCTAATACTTTAAGAGGACATGATTCGATTTGGGTGATTGTTGATAGGCTTATGAAGTCAGCTCATTTTATTCCTGTTAACATCAGTTTTCCAGTGCCGAAGTTGGCTGAGATTTATATTAGTGTGATTGTGAAGTTTCATGGTGTTCCTTTGTTCATTGTGTCAGATAGAGATCCAAGATTTACTTCTGATTTTTGGAAGAGTTTGCAAGAAGCGTTGGGTTCTAAGTTGAGGTTGAGTTCAACGTATCATCCTCAGACAGATGGTCAGACTGAACGGACTATTCAATCGTTAGAAGACTTGTTAAGGGCGTCTGTTCTTGAGCAGGGAGGTTCGTGGGATACTTATCTTCCGTTGATAGAGTTCACTTATAATAACAGTTACCATTCCAGTATTGGGATGGCACCTTTTGAAGCATTGTATGGTCGAAGATGTAGAACTCTGTTATGTTGGCATGAATCTGGTGAAAGTGTAGTACTTGTACCTGAACTTGTTCGTGAGACTACCGAGAAGGTGAAGTTGATTCGAGAAAAGATGAAAGCTTCACAAAGTAGACAAAAGAGTTATCATGACAAGCGAAGGAAGGATTTAGAATTTCAAGCTGGTGATCATGTGTTTTTGAGAGCTACACATGTGACTGGTGTTGGGCGACCATTGAAGTCTAAGAAGCTCACTTCTCGTTTTATTGGACCATATCAAATTTTAGAGAGAGTGGGGAATATTGCTTATAGAGTGGCTTTACCGCCTAATCTTTCGAATTTTCATGATGTGTTTCATGTGTCGCAACTTCAGAAGTATATTTCAGATCCATCTCATGTGATTCATATGGACGATGTGCAAGTACGGGATAATCTTACGATGGAGACGGTGCCTGTACAGATCGCGGATCGTGAGATGAAGACTCTGAGGGGCAAAGAGATTGCCTTGGTGAAGGTGGTTTGGCTAGGAGCTGCTGGTGAAAGCATGACTTGGGAGTTGGAGAGCAAGATGTGAGACTCCTATCTTGAATTGTTTGATTGAGGCAAATTTTCGAGGCGAAAATATTCTAAGTGGGAGAGAGTTGTAACGCCCGTAATTTAATTAATTATTTAATTAAATTATTTTTTGAATATTTATGATGATGTGTTATAATTAATTGGATTTATTTTATTAAGTGGATAAATAATATTAGAGATATATTATTATGTGGTGAAATAATATTAAAAGTGTAATATTATTTAATGTGGGCTTATTTTGAAGGAATAGAAGTAATAAGGGGGTGTGTTGGTTTTAAGCCCAATATGGAATAATAGAATAATAGGGTTATTTTATTATTTGTTAGAAGGAATATAAAGAAGGAAGCAGTAGAGAAATAAGGATTGAGAAAAACGTGTAAACTCTTGGAGAAAGTGGAAAATGGAAAGAACGTGAATCCAACCGAAAATTGTAGAGCGACCTTCAATCCAAGGTAAGGGTGGGGTTCTGACTCTATAATTGGGTTTATGATGATTGGTATGTGGGGTTAGTGGTGATTGTTGTCTTGTTCTTGAATTGAGAATATATGATTGATGTATGATGAGAATTGATGAATTTTGATGAATATCGATGTCTTGATGCTATTAAAATGCTGTAAGATTATAGGGTAATTATGGGTGATGAATTATCATGATTAGATTAAGTTCTAAGGCTTTAGTTATGAAACCCATAGTAAGATCTAGGGAAGAAAACATAGAAATACTGCAGTGATGAAAACGCAGAACATTGCAGTTATGAAAAACGCAGAATATGCAGGAAGGATCGTGTGTGGCTGTATTAGAAAAATGAATTAATTAGGGATAGAGTTTGTCATACTGTGTCTAGTTACGTTAGATTAGTGAAAAATAGCAGTTCTGATGTTAGAAGCTAGGTTGGTTAGAAGTTTCATTGAACCATTAGAAAAGAGAAGTTATGCCGTTAGAAGGATGTGTCATCAGAAGTTGCATTAGTCAGAAGTTGTATCTGGTCAGAGGTTAGGTTAGTCAGAAGCTGTGATGATCAGAAGTTGTATTTGGTCAGAGGTTGGGTTAGTCAGAAGTTGTGATGATTAGAAGTTGTATCTGGTCAGAGGTTGGGTTAGTCAGAAGCTGTGATGATCAGAAGTTGTAGTAGTCAGAAGATTGTGTCGCCCAGAAGTTGTGTTATTAGAAGTTGTATTATTAGAAGTTGGGTTGGTTAGAAGTTGTGTTGTTAGAAGTATTCTGGTCAGAATTTGCGTTTGGCGTTAAGATTGGTTTTGTACAGAACGATGAATGTTAGATGCTTAGAAGCAATTATTTGAGCTATAACAGTAGGATAGTGACGTCTTGACGTTAGAGTTACATAATAGCAGTATTGATTTACTATGGAATTAAAGTGCAGTTGAATTAATATTAATGATGTTTGTTGATTATAATAAACAAATGATGTTTTATGAATTATTTTGATGATATGAGATGTTGATGACGAGACGTTGAAATGTTGTTATTTTGAGATGTATTTTGAGATGCATTTTGAGATTTATTTTGAGATGTTAATATGAGATGTTTGAGATGATTTGAGATGTTGTTAACTTGAGTATTGTTATTAGATTCATGGTTGTGTCACATACATTGCATTCTTTGAGATGGAGCTTATGCTCGTTGAGATGGCCTGGATTGACAAATTTTGAGATGAAGGCTATGCCTTGTTGATGCCTCTATTAATTGGCAAATTTTTGAGATGGGAGTTCTGCTCCAATGGTACCACATGCATTTACATAGTATTGAGTCGCATTATATGATTTCATAAAGAAGCGTATTTTGATGTTGATGAATGTATATTATTGGTGAGATCATTGTTGATTATGAGATGAGAAGTGGTGATGTTGTTGATCTAATTAAATATATAAATTATCATGCGCTTTATTATATTGTTAGATATCTCACCCCTTCTGTTTGAATGTTGCCCTTATGTTGGTAACGTGCAGGTAATCGAGAGTGAAGGCTGTGTACCTTCAGTAGTTCGAGTCGGTGTCATTGCTCTGATATGTAACACTTTGGGGGATGAACGTTTGCTGATTTTCGATTGTTGATTTTCAGTTGTCGAATTTTAAATTGATTATTATTAAATATGAGATGTTTCGAAGTTGCTGTTTTGTTTAAAGATGTTATTGAGAATTCCGTTGTGTAGTTGTTGAATTATTTCATTAGAGGTGTTATATTGATGGTTCATTCAATGTTTTGAAAGTGTTATATATCCACGACGAATGCAATGAATTTTGTTAGAAGAATTTGTGACGTCCCGATTCATTTGTATGGTTGAAATTTTATAACTCTGATTTATTTTGCATAATTTCTTGGGGTATAATTGGGGTGTTGCACCACAACTCCTCTTCCCCAGTAGACTACTCTACAATCCCCGACAAGTTACTGTGAAACCTGGACCCGACCAAATATCAGTTCAACTTCGACTCCCCAGTAGAGCAACGGAGGACTAAGACTCCTGAAATCTTTTTCACCAAGAAGGAATCAACACTCTATACAGAGCTTTCAACATCTCCCATCAGAGTTCTCCTCAAACAAAAAAAAAAACAGGAGTCCCCGGTCGAAACATTCTGAGCAAAGTTTGAAGACACACTTACATCTCAATAACATTCCTAGCATATGCATACAAAATACATATAACACAAATATCATTTATTTTAAGAACATCATTACGCAATGCATGCATCATGACATTGCATACAACTAACTCTTTACCTTTTCAGGAAAGATCAGTCAACAGATAAAGGTCATCATCTTTTGAGGTTGTAGTCCTCCAAGATTCCTTCATCATTCTGCTGAGGTTGTAGTCATCCAAGATTCCTTCATCATCCTGCTGAGGTTGTAGACATACAAGATTCCTTCATCATCCTGCTGAAGTGGTAATCGTCCAAGATTCCTTCATCATCCTGTTGAGGTTGTAGTCATCCAATATTCCTTCATCATCCTGCTGAGGAAGTAATCGTCCAAGATTCCTTTATACTCCTACTAAGGTTGTAGTCATCCAAGCCTCCTTCATCATCCTGCTGAGGTTGTAGTCATCCAAGATTCCTTCATCATCCTGCTGAGGTTGTAGTCATCCAAGATTCCTTCATCATCCTGCTGAGGTAGTAATCATCCAAGATTCCTTCATCATCCTGTTGAGGTTGTAGTCATCCAAGATTCCTTTATCATCCTGCTGAGGTTATAGTCATCCAAGATTCCTTTATCATCCTGCTGAGGTTGTAGTCATCCAAGATTCCTTCATCATCCTGTTGAGGTTGTAGTTATCCAAGATTCCTTCATCATCCTGCTGAGGTTGTAGTCATCCAAGATTCCTTCATCATCCTGCTGAGGTTGTAGTCATCCAAGATTCCCTCATCATCCTTCTGAGGTTGTAGTCATCCAAGATTCCTCTATCATCCTACTGATGTAGTAGTCATCCAAGATTCCTTTATCATCCTGCTGAGGTTGTAGTCATCCAAGATTCCTTCATCATCTACTGAGGTTGTAGTCATCCAAGATTCCTTCATCATCCTACTTAGGTAGTAGTCATCCAAGATTCCTTCATCATCCTGCTGAGGTAGTAATCGTCCAAGATTCCTTCATCATCTTATTGACGTAGTAGTCATCCAAGATTCCTTCATCATCCTGCTGAGGTAGTAGTCATCCAAGATTCCTTCATCATCCTGCAGAGGTAGTAGTCGTTCAGCTTACAAATACAGTCCAACAATCATTTATGGATGGAATCTTTAAGCCCATCTCCAACAACTATCCATTACCTCTCCAAATGGAATATTTAAGCCCATTCCCCACATAATCAACTAACATATCACCGAGTGCAAATTTCGGGGCACTCTTGTGTTCAATCATCTTCCATCTTCAAATCCCGAATGGCAGAATTACCAATATAAATCTTCAAGTGTAAGAAGATTGAACAGGGGCAGCTGTTGTACCCCAAAATTTGCCCCCTCATTTCTCAAGGAATCACCCTGGATCCTCATGTTTGCTTCCATCCAATTCCAAGCCTTGAACTGCAAATTTTCAAGAAAAGTCATCCGCAAGGGCAAAATGGTCATTTGCACACTAAGAAGTCCAACTTTGACTTTTGGATCAAAATCAAATCTCAAAAATCACATTTCATCAAGACATGTTGGAATATGAAGTTTGTTTCATCAAGAATTTCAAAAGCCAAATTTTACTTTGGAAAAGTCAAATTCTAAATATTTAGAAAATTTTCTAAGCGTTTAAGAAATATGACAATTTCAGAACTTTTGACCAGATTATCACCATAACGCTCAGCAAATTCTGGATATTCTCAAGACAAAGTTTGGTCAGAACTTCTGGGCAAGTTTTCACAAAAAGCTCAGTCAGAGTTTTCCAGGGTAATTCAAAGAAGGTTAAGAAGCGTGTTGCAAGCTTTCTAGAAAGTCTAAAAGCTCCTTTAGAACATGCTGGAGCCAGAAGATAAGAGGATCAGAAGATTGGATGCTACACAAGCTCAGAACTTCTGATCCAGAACTAAGCCTTGGTGTAGAATCTCACGTTGCAGGATTTCTGGTTGTGATAAGTCTCATTGTCATTTATTGTTCACAACCATTTTCTGAATCTTTATCCAAAGGATTTTCACCACGTGTACCTCTACTGTCTTGGGATAGCAACTTTGATACTAAGACCATGCCTTGCTTTTTGCTTTTCCTTAATTCCTGCTGACAACCACCATGCTTGCTTCAAGAACAAGGCAGTGCTTTAGCATATGAGGGTTATATTCAACGCTTTGGTCAGAACATGACCAAATCCCAAAACCTTGTTTACACAACCTGCTGCAGACCTATAACCAACAGCTAATTTAGCCTACGCCTGAATCCCATAATTGCACCAAACTAGCATACGAAAACAGTGTTGAAAAAGCAAAGGAGCAGGATGCCAAATTGATTTTAAAATCCCATTTGTTTTTCCCCCCAAAATCACAACTAATTCACCTATAAATACTTTGCTCCATCACACGTTCAAGGGGCTAGCTTTTGGAAAGAGAGAACTATCAAAAGAGAAAAGAAACCTGTGAAACCTTTCGTAAAAATCTAGAAATCCCAAACAGAAAACCAAAACCTTTGTTCTTCCTTTTGAATCAAAGAGCTTGGCCTTTCCTCTTCCGTTTCTCTTGCTGATTCCAGAACATCCAAAGGCAAAACAAAATGATCTAGTCCCTCGAAAAATGGCTAAAGATACTTGGTAATATTGCTATCATGGTCTATACGATGACCCGCACCTGTCCCGTTTAACATCCTAATACAAGATTGTTTACCAAATACAATGGTAAAACAACATTGTCAAAAGGGTTAAAAATATAGGAAAGATCTTTGAGTAAATTAGGGTAGACAACTTTTAGTTACATGATCAAAATCTTGCAAAACATCCTTGCTATTTTCAAACACACTTCACAACACAATTTCAAAATCCAACTTTCAAACATTGAAAACTTTTCAAAAGACAAAAACACCTTTGTATACATTCAAACAAGAATCATTACAAAGGTTGCCACAACTATGGCTTCTTTTCAAAACATCTTACAAAACCACAAACAAAGCACCATTTCAAACAATTGAAAAGCAAAGCAAGTGATCTAAACAAGTAACTAAGAGCCCATGGAAAACCATGGATGAAAAGGGTGCTAATACCTTCCCTTTTCATAATCTACTCCCCGAACCCAAGAAAACATCTCAAAGGTCTTTCCTGTGCTTTTTGAACTTTCCTTAGGATAAAATAAAAAGTCGGTGGCGGCTCTTGGTAAACCGAAACATTTGCAAACACAAACGCAAAACCCCAAGTCAGTTCTCCCATCGTATCACAGAACTGGCGACTCTGTTGGGGAATCATATTTAAAAGTGGAGTAACCTTAGGGCTTAGATTACCTTTGCATGCTTATCTTGATTGCTTTGATTGCTTTACATTTGGTTCTCTTGTTTGGGCTTGAAATTCTCTACCCGGATTTGGGAAACATTCATAGGTAAATAGCAATACGTTATGGAAACTGTGCGGGGTATACCGACATGGTTGAAGCAATAGCTATATTAGTGCGACATATTTGTGAGTACCGGTAGCCTTTGAGTCAATCAAAGAGAATACGGGGTCGCTGAGTGATGTCATGAAGCACTAATGAACTCTTAGAACCTTACTTGACCATCTTGGCCTTTTTTAGGGGTAGTGAGATGACCGGCTTTGGTGCTGTCCGAAGTTGGTAGATACTCGATACTACACTCATTGAGGGTTGTTTTCTTGGAATATTTTGGTCGCCAGTTAAGTGGATAAACCAAAACAATGAACACAGAAAATAATCCAGTGATATTGAGCTCCTTAGAACCCGGTTACTATTTATAGGACAGGTTTGAGCCAACTAACTTCAATAGGGTACTTACCTATGAAACCTCATGCAAGCCTGAAACTAGGATCTTGTGTGACTTGTTTGTACATGTTCTTGTGCATACATCATGAACATCATAAAGCATCATTTGCATCCACTAACCATTTCAAGGGTTTGGATCTTCATCTTTGTTCTTGTTTTGTAGGTCATGGAATCTCTTCGCAGGAAAACAATTCAAGTCAACCTTGTGAGAATCCCTCCTCAACTCAAGGAGCTTACTTCCAAGATTCCAGAGATTTCTCTCTTCAGTGAAAGACATGGTAGACTTCTCAACTTGGTCAACTCCAACATTGAAGAAGATATGGTGAAAGTCCTCTTCCAGTTCTTTGACCCCCTATACCACTGTTTCACCTCCTGATTACCAACTAGTACCTACTTTGGATGAATTTTCTCAACTCCTGAGGATTCCTATTCTTCATCAACTACCCTACAACGGTATGGAAAAAGAACCAAAGCCTAAAGATGTTGCTCAAGCATTACACTTGCAACCATCTGATATCAAAGGACATTGGGAAACCAGAAGTGGTGTCAAGGGTTTCTTGGAAAAATTTCTGTTTGAGAAGGCACAAGACTGCTGGAATTCTCTAGATCTACAAGCTTTTGAAGAGATTGTGGCACTCCTCATCTATGGGTTGGTCTTGTTCCCAAACCCTGATCAGCTTATAGATGTGAACACTATCAAGATTTTCATATCTCGGAATCCCGTGCCTACATTGCTTGGGGACATCCTACACTCATTTTACGCACGAACAATGAGGAAAAGAGGTGTTCTCATGTGTTGTACTCCTCTTCTAGCAAGGTGGTTTATTTCTCACCTTCCCCAGTCAGTTTTGAAGAATGAGCAGGGTTTAAGGTGGTCACAAGGATTGATGACCCTTACACATTCTGATGTTCACTGGTGTTCTTGGTCCAGAGAAAATGTCATCATTATTGATCGTTGTGGGGAATTCCCTAATGTCCCACTACTTGGCATTAGGAGAGGCATTACCTACAACCCTTGTTTAGCTTTGAGACAATTTGGATATGCTAGAAGGGATGGCCCTCATGATATGCTGATTCCTGACTTGGTTTTTGAATTCGACAACGATGCGCAAGGACTTCGACAAAGGTTCATCAGAGCTTGGAGGATGCCAAACAAAATGGATAGTAAGACACTGGGGCAGAAGAATTCCATCCCCCTTGAGCCTTATCTCAAGTGGGTACGAACCCGCGCCAAGAATCTTATGATGCCGTACCCTCACATTCTCCCCGTGATCAAAGAGCTTGTTATGGAAGGAGAGGTTCCATACACCCTCCTACATCCTGACATGCCGACATCATTGGAAGAATTAAAAAAGAGTTGGATCCAACTCAAAGAAGAACGGAATACTTTTGAAGCTAGCTTCTATGCCAGTGAGAAAAAGGTTTTGGAACTTACCCATCGACTTCACGAGGAGGAGACTCTCAACACTTACATCGCACCAAAGAGGATGCACAATGTCTTTTTACATTAAGAATTTTGTAATATTTTGCCCATGGGGCATTTATGTACTAACAAATTTCTTCTTAATATGACGTGTGTTCTTTTTGTTTGCAACAAATTTGAATTTTCTGAATCCTTGAATGCATTACATGAATAACATATCATTCATCATATGCATAAATAGGTCTTCACACCAGGTTTCCTTATCTTTCTGCTGTTTATTTCAGCCAGATGGATTTGGAGCAGACGATTAAGGATCTGCAAGCACAGAATTCTCAATTCCAGCAACTCCTCATGACCTTAGCAAAGGGTCAGGAGGACCTTAAAGCACTGTTGGATAAAGATAAAGAGAAAAAGAAGAAAAGGCCTGGTGTGGTCATTATGGGAAGAAGGTTTGAAAACCATGCTAGAAAAGTTCTCGAGTTCCCCTCAACGTCTGATGAAGGTGCTCGTAAAGGAAAAGGAACTGCGATGCCTTCTAAATCTGAGGTTGAAGAAGAAGAAGAGGAAGAGGATGAAGATTACTCCGAACAGCAATATCCCCCGGCGGATGATAAATTTAAAAATCTCGAGGATCGGTTGGCAGCCATGGAGTTGCAAAGGGTACCTGGTTTAGATTTCGAAGAACTAGGGTTGGTCGTTGGGATCGTCATTCCTCCCAAGTTCAAAGTTCTTACATTTGATAAGTACGATGGTCTGTCGTGTCCGAAGATGCATCTAAGGTCCTACGTCAGAAAGATCCAACCCCACTCATCTGATAAGGATCTTTGGGTCCATTTTTTTCAAGACAGTTTGTCAGGCACACAATTAGACTGGTTCTATCAACTCGAGAGATCGGAGGTTCATAACTGGGAAGACTTAGCTGCTGCTTTCTATCGACAATACCAATACAACGCTGATTTAGCGCCCACTCATACTCAACTACAGAGTATGGGTATGGCTTCTAAGGAGAGATTTAAGGAGTATGCCCAGAAGTGGCGTGATCTGGATGGAAGGGTGCAGCCACCATTGTCGAATAGAGAGCTGGTTGACATGTTTTTAGGGACCCTGTCTGGCCCTTTCTTCAATCATTTAATCGGGAGTTCCTCTGCAGGATTCACCGAATTAATTCTGACCGGTGAAAGGGTCGAGGCCGGCATGAAAAATGGTAAGATTCAGAAAGATGTCTCCATATCCACTGCTATTAAGAAGAATTTCCCGCTAAGAAGGAAGTTTCTATTGTTCACAACCATATAAACCAAGGAAGAAGCGAGCGCCGGCCAACTGTGGGGGCTGTGAAGATCTAAAACTCTTCAACCGATCAACCTTGCAGCAATCAGCCAAGATCTAATCAGCAAAGGGTAGAAAGGCCACAACGACAATTCACCCGAATCAACATGACACCGGCTCAAGTCCTCCCTCATATGTTAAAGATGAATCTTACCAATTTGAAGGAAGCGCCAAAGAACCCTAATACCTCTTCTCCATATTACCACTCCAATGCAAAATGTGCTTACCACTCTGACAGTGTAGGGCATGATACCAACAACTGTTGGGCTCTTAAGAACAAAATCCAAGACTTAATTGACGCCAAGGAGGTGGAATTCGATGCACACGAAAAGCCAAATGTGATTTCTGCCCCAATGCCCAAGCACGGTCATAATATTAATACCGTTATGGAAGACCTTCATGTTACCAATGTTGCTGACCTTTTGACTCCGTTACCAGTGATTAAAATGAATTTGATGAAAGTCGGGATATTCCCAGGCTGTGGAAAAGACTGTTACTTTTGTTTAAACGTGCAAGCTGACTGCCCAATGTTGAAATCAGGCATCCAACGCCTGATGGATACCCAAGAGATACTCTTTCCAAAGACTCTTGTTGATACCTTCACTCCTGTTACTCATGCCACCTTTGTTACTCCTACCAATGACATTGCAATAATAACCATCTCCGACAATCTTCCCAAGGCCTGAAAAAGGCCTGTCAAGATTACGCCTGATCCTAAGTTTGTGCCGTTAAAAATCACCATGTCGGGGCCTGTCCCGTATAAATCTAACAAGACGATACCATGGAACTACGGAGGAGAAATCTTCTACCATGGTGTCAAACAGATTGAATCAGTCCAAGAGAATTCCGATGATGAAACCCCCGATATAGGGAATATTGTGGGAACAAGCAAGATAACTCGCAGCGGAAGGATATTTTCTCCGGAGATTGATCCTCCGCGAGAAGTCTTCGGACCCTCGAGAGTTTATGTGCCTATCAAGCCATCTGTGCAAAGCCCGATAATTGAAGAAGTTGATGTACCCGAAGCTGGACCCTCTTATGTTACTTCCTATAAAGGTAAGGGGATACTAGAAGCGCCTGTTAGGACGAAGGCTCAGACTGTGAGAATCCCCGAGACCACCCAGAAAGAGATGGAAGAAATCTTAAAGATAATCAAGAAGAGCGACTACGACGTCGTGGAACAGCTAGGGCAGACCCCTTCCAAAATCTCCATGTTGGCTCTCCTACTCTTCTCTGAGGCTCATGCTAAGGCCTTAATCAAATTTCTAAAGACGGCTCATGTGCCTCAAGAAACTTCGGCTGACCAGTTTCAAGAGTGCGTGGCTAGCCTTACTGCTGACAATGGTCTTGGTTTTTCCGATGCTGATTTGACCCCTAAGGGAAGGAAACACAACGACGCGCTGCATGTCTCAGTAGAATGCAGGGGAACCACACTTGCCCATGTCCTGGTGGATACCGGTTCATCTTTGAATGTACTACCGAAGAAGGCGTTGGATAGACTGGACTGCGAAGGTTTGGCCCTGAAGCCTAGTAACATTGTTGTTAGAGCCTTCGATGGTTCTAAGAGGATGGTCCATGGAGAAGTGGACATTCCTATCAAAGTGGGCACAAAATTTTTCAACTCCACCTTTTATGTGATGGACATCCGTCCTTCATATTCTTGCTTGTTGGGAAGGCCGTGGATCAACAATGCTGGGGCAGTCACTTCCTCTCTGCACCAAATGCTAAAATATCCAGTTCAGGGAAAGATTATAACAGTTCATGGGGAGGAAGAGTACATGATAAGTCACCTCAACTCCTTCCGCTATGTGGAGTTGGATGGCGAGTTCATAGAAACACCTTTCCAACATTTTGAAGAGGTTCCTCTTGAAGTCGCAGTTGCGAAGACAATGATTGATGTGCCTGTCATTTCCAAGCCTGTGTCTAGGATGTCATGCCTCAAAGATGCAGAGGTTGTAGTCAAAGAAGGAAGGAGTACAATATGGGGGCAACTGCCTGAGTTTTCTCACAAGACATAAAAGTTCGGACTAGGTTTTACTGCTGCTGGCCAAAAAGCTGTGCGTCGCTCCAGGGCCGGAGGACCACCCGTAAAAATCACTCACCATGGAATTAATGCCTTAGGAGATGATGATGAAGAAGACAACTTTGAAGATTTGATCTTTCCAACCGTCGAAGGAGGATTAAGCAACTGGGAAGCAAAGGACTTTATTCCCATCACTTTCATCAACCAGTAATTTATCTTTGAACAATTTCCTATTTTGGTCTGTAATAACTAAACAATTCATACATTATTTTCACCTTATGCCTTACCCGTGGCATATAGGTCTGTTTGTAAGGGCTTGATTTTTTTTCATTATCATATGCCTTGTTTAATGAATCATTGGACATTTTCATCTATAAATTGTTGTGTTCATTTTCTTTCCTTTTAAATTTTGTTTTGTTTAAGGATGGTTATCCCTTACACACACCCATACTCATAAAATGCAGGTACCCATCCCTCCGAATTCCATGGGTGACTATTCTTCTTTAGCCTTCGGTGACTCTGAAGATTTGGTCAATCATGCTGAGTACGAAGTTGACGAAGACTGTGAAGTGCCAGGAGAGTTAGCCAGACTTTTGCAACAAGAAGAGAGGGTTATTCTGCTCCATGAAGAGTTGCTAGAGACCATCAATTTGGGTACTGAGGAAGACAAGAAAGAGGTTAAGGTGGGTGCCAACCTGGAACCAAGTGTCAAAGAGCACTTATTGCAATTATTGAATGAATATGTTGAAATCTTCGCTTGGTCCTATGAAGACATGTCGGGACTAGACACAGACATTGTGGTTCACCGTCTCCCTACAAGAGAAGACTGTCCACCGATCAAACAAAAAGTGCGTCGAATGAGGCCCGACATATCTGAAAAGATCAAAGTTGAGGTGATGAAGCAATTCAATGTTGGCTTTCTGACTGTTACTTCCTATCCATAATGGGTTGCTAACATTGTGCCCGTGCCTAAGAAGGACGACAAATTCAGAATGTGTGTGGACTATAGGGACCTAAACAGGGCTATCCCTAAAGATGATTTTCCCCTACCACACATCGACATCTTGGTTGACAACACAACTCAACACAAGGTATTTTCCTTCATGGATGGGTTCTCGGGATACAACCAGATCAAAATGGCCCCCGAGGACATGGAGAAAACTACTTTTGTCATGCAATGGGGTACCTTCTGCTACAAAGTGATGCCATTCGGACCAAATAATGCCGGGGAAACCTATCAATATGCTATGGTAGCTTTGTTTCATGACATGATACATCATGAGATTGAAGTCTACGTAGACGACATGATAGCCCGTTCACAGACAGAAGAAGAACACCTCGATCATCTGCAAAAGCTGTTTGTCAGATTGAAGGAGTATAAGCTCAGACTAAACCCAAGCAAGTGAACTTTTGGAGTCAGGTCTGGTAAACTTTTGGGATTTATCGTGCGCAACAAAGGCATTGAGGTTGATCCTGCTAAAGTAAAAGCTATACAAGAAATGCCTGCCCCCCGCACTGAAAAGGAGGTTAGAGGTTTCTTGGGACGCTTAAACTATATCGCAAGGTTCATCTCTCACCTAACATCTACCTGTGAACTAATCTTCAAGTTGTTGAAGAAAGATCAGGTGGTGGAATGGAACAATGATTTTCAAGTTGCTTTTGATAAGATCAAGGAGTATTTATTGGAACCTCCTATTTTGATGCCACCCGTCGAAGGAAGGCCGTTAATCATGTATTTGACTGTTTTGGATAACTCAATGGGGTGCGTACTGGGCCAACATGACGAGTCTGGCCGAAAAGAGCATGCCATTTATTACCTTAGCAAAAAGTTTACCGACTGTGAGAATTGCTACTCGCTGCTCGAGAAAACTTGTTGCGCTTTGGTATGGGCTGCTCGCCGGCTAAGGCAGTATATGTTGACTCATACCACTTTGCTGATTTCCAAGATGGATCCGATTAAGTATATCTTCGAGAAGCCTGCTTTATCTGGAAGAATCGCTAGATGGAAAATGATCCTGACTGAGTATGATATCCAGTATACTACCCAAAAAGCTATAAAGGGGAGTGTACTAGCTGACCATCTAGCTCATCAAGCCGTCGAAGATTACCAATCTATGAGATTCGACTTCCTTAAAGAGGACATCATGACATTGGACAACATTGAAGGTAACAGACCGTATGACGGACCTGAACAAGGATCTCGATGGACCCTGTACTTTGATGGTGCTTCAAATGCACTTGGCAACGGTATCGGTGCGGTACTCATTTCTCCGGAAGGTTGCCATACACCCTTCACTGCCCGACTTTGCTTCAGCTGTACTAACAACATGGCTAAATATGAAGCTTGCATCTTTGGTCTCAAGGCTGCTATAGACTTGGGAATCAAATCTTTGGTGGTATTTGGGGACTCAGCTTTGGTTATCAGTCAAATCAAAGGATAATGGGACACTAGACATCATAATCTTATCCCATACAAAGAACATGTCTTGACATTGTTGCCTTATTTCGAGCAGATTACCTTCGAACACTTCCCGCGAGAAGAAAATCAGCTAGCTGATGCTCTGGCTACAATGTCTTCCATGTTTAAACTCAACTGGGACAATAAGGCTCCTCAAATCAACATCGAGCAAATGGACGAACCTGCGCACTTTCATGAGATTAATACCGAAGAAGTAGTGGAACAACCCTGGTTTCATGAAATCAAAAGGTATCTCCAGACTCAAGAATACCCTGAAGGAGCTTCCGTCAATGACAAAAAGTTCTTAAGGAGATTTGCTGCCAAGTTTTTCCTAAGCAATGGCATCCTTTATAAGCGCATCCATGATTGTATTCTACTTCGTTGTGTGGACAAGGTTGAAGCAGAGTTGATCATGACCGAAATACATAGTGGCACATTTGGCACCCACTTAAGCGGACATACGATGGCTAAGAAGATTCTAAGGGCAGGCTACTACTGGTCTACCATGGAAGCTGACTGTCATCAACATTCCCGTACTTGTCACAAATGCCAAGTCTATGCTGACAAGGTACATATTCCTCTTGTTCCTCTCAACGTACTAACAACTCCTTGGCCATTCGCAATGTGGGGAATTAACATGATTGGAGAGATCAAGCCTACGACATCCAATGGACATCGCTTCATCTTGGTCGCTATTGATTACTTTACCAAGTGGGTCGAAGCAGCTTCCTATGCCTCTGTTACAAAGAACGTGGTTGCCCGCTTCATTAAGAATCTCATATGTCGGTATGGTATCCCCGATAGGATTATCACGGACAACGGTACAAACCTGAATAACACTATGATCACCGCTCTGTACGAGCAGTTCAAGATTTATCATCACAATTCATCTCCCTATCGGCCAAAGATGAACGGTTCTGTTGAAGCCGCGAACAAAAATATCAAGAAGATCATTCAAAATATGACAGTCACCTACAAGGACTGGCATGAGATGTTACCGTTTTCTCTGCATGGATATTGTATCACGACGCGTACTTCAACTGGGGCAACCCCCTTTTCTCTGGTATATGGCATGGAAGCTGTTTTACCTATGGAAGTTTAGATTCCTTCCTTAAGGATCATGAAAGATGCCGGTTTGAGTGAAGACGATTGGATTCAGACCCAGCTTGATCAACTTAATTTGATTGATGAGAAGCGACTTACTGCTGTTTGTCATGGTCAGACATATCAAAAACGGATGATCAAGGCTTTCAACAAGAAAGTCAGACGTCAAGTATATCAAGTCGGGAATCTTGTAATCAAGCGGATCATCTTGCCGCAAAGTGATCCCAGAGGGAAGTGGGCTCCTACTTACGAAGGACCATTTCTGATCAAGAACATCTTTTCTGGTGGGGCAATGATTCTGACCGCCATGGACGGCGACGACTTGCCACACCCTGCGAATGCAGACATAGTCAAAAGATACTACGCATAAAACGACCCCACAAGTTGAAAACCCGGAAGGGCGACTTGGGAAAAAATGGGCATCCCGGTGAATCGAAAACCCGAAAGGGCGGTTCAGGAAAAAATTAGGGATAAACAAAAAAATCTGTATACCCGGCAAGTTGAAAACCTGAAAGGGCGACTTGGGGAAAAAAGGGTTTCCCGGTGGACTGAAAACCAGAAAGGGCGGTCCAGGAAAAAATTAGGGAATTAAAGCATATGACTATGTCTCGTCGGATCACTTTAAGGATAATCTCTCCACCAACAAGCTCCAAGCTTCTGATCAATCCAATCATCAGCGGACGAAGCAGCGAATGGACAAGATACTCAGAGTTGTGAAGACCATAGCAGAATGGGAACCCCATGGAATTATTGCACATAGCCACCTTTCCTTTGTATGAAATTTTTCTCAAATTACGACAACATCCTCTTACTAGGATGTCTATCTCCTTTGTACAAAGACACTTACAAAAGTTAATACAAAAATATTTCAAAGTGCAAAAATTTGCTTGCCTTTCCTTTCTTTTTTTACACTTATGTTTTATTTAAAAACGTCCAACGGTTTATTAAATAGGCATATGCATTTGAATATAATCATTGCTTACAAATAAAACGAATTGAGAAAGGATAATTACTGGTAGGTTGAAGTGTAGGAAGACGTCTTTGTGCTATTACAGAGAGAGTCCTCTGCAGTATGTCATTCAGATCCTCAACAAAGCTAAAACCTTGGAGTATATATCCCCAGCGGAGTTTAAATTTCAAGATCCCCAGTGGAGCTAGAATATCCTAAACCTTCTTCCCCAACGAAGTCAATTTTCCAAACTATCAATCCCCATTAGGAACCATTCAGTTTTCCCTAACTTCCCTAGTAGATTGGTGTACAACCCAAGCTCTTGATTTCCCCGACCGAGTAAACACTCTCCTCACAGAGTTACTCCCCAACAGACTGAGGATTCTAGTTCCTATTTCTCCATTTGAAGCCTCCCAGGTTTTGATTCCCCAGTAGAGGTCTTCAGAGTTTTCCTTATTTCCCAGGAAAGTAATGAAGGATTCTCGTTCCCCGCAGAAGGATTCGAAGCTCTTGTTAAAACCCCACAAATCACCAAGGATTTTCAATCCCCAGCGGTGGTCCCAGGATTTCTCATCTTCAGCAGTCAAAGATTCCATTATCTCCAGCTATCAAGGATTTATTTTCCTCAGCAAGACAGCTAATCAGCTTACATGCACATCCATTACATTCATATATCATAAACATTGATGGAACATATTTTACTGCATCATACATGGCATGCAACATAACTTTGTGTTTTACCTAACATTATATCATTTCAGGATAAGATTAAAAGCTATCTTTAACAAATGTTCAAAGAAGTCAAGATACAGTATGGATACACCCCAGACACGGCGGTCATTCTATTACTCATTCAGACTTCAGCAATCAGATACAGACTAGATATGCTCCAGACACGGAAGCCATTCTATTTCTCATTCAGGTTCAACTATCTCGTACAGATACAGTATGAATACACCCCTAGACACGGCAATCATTCTATTACTCATTCAGAATTTCAAGTCAAGATACAGTATGGATACACCCCAGACACGGCGGTCATTCTATTACTCATTCAGACTTCAGCAATCAGATACAGACTAGATACGCTCCAGACACGGAAGCCATTCTATTTCTCATTCAGGTTCAACTATCTCGTACAGATACAATATGGATATGCCCCTAGACACGGCAGTCATTCTATTACTCGTTCAAAATTTCAAGTCAAGATACAATATGGATACACCCTGTGATACGGTGGGAGAACTGACTTGAGGTTTTACGTTTGTGTTCGAAAATGTTTTGGTTTAGCAAGAGTCACCATCGACTTTTTATTTTATCCTAAGGAAAGGTCAAAAAGCACAGGAAAGACCTTTGAGATGTTTTCTTGGGTTCGGGGAGTAGATTATGGAAAGGGAAGGTATTAACACCCTTTCTATCCATGGGCTCTTAGTTACTTGTTTAGATCACTTGCTTTGCTTTTCAATTGTTTGAAATGGTGCTTTGTGTGTGGTTTTGAAAGATGTTTTGAAAAGAGGCCATCATTGTGGAAACCTTTGTAATGATTCTTATTTGAATGTATACAAAGGTATTTTTGTCTTTTGAAAAGTTTTTCATGTTTGAAAGTAGGGTTTTGAAATTGTGTGGTGAAGTGTGTTTTTTAAAAATAACAAGGATGTTTTTGCTAGCTTTTGATCAAGTATTTAAGAGTTATCTACCCTATTTTACTCAAAGATCTTTCTTATGTTTTTAACCCTTTTAACAGTGTTGTTTCACCATTGTATTTTGTGAACAACCTTGTGTTAGGATGTTAAACGGGACAGGCGCGGGTCATCGTATAGACCATGATAGGAATGGTGTCGAGTATTTTTGGCAATTTTCTTAAGGGACTTGATCATTTTGTTTAGGTAACTCAGATAGCGTCATCGAGGGACTATGATCTTTTGTTTTGTTTTGTTTTGCCAAAGTACTTAACATGCATACCATGACCCATTTTTGAAGGCAACAAGTGGATTGTAACCCTAGGGGTGTAAGTGTGCATTGTGTTTGTTTTTCATGCATTTTTGTCTTTAATTAGGTCAAACTATTTGTTGGTTTTGATTTTGCATACAAACCCTAATTCTCTAAGCATGGCATAATTAAGTGCGTGAAAATAAATCTAAGCTATTACAACTTTGATATAGGGAGGGGGTACAGTTTTGAATAGGGGGGTATTTGACAAGAAATATAAAACCCTAATTACTATTACATCCAAATTGAATTCTTTGTGCAAATAAAATAAATGGGCAATATTTAATTTAAACAAGATAAATAAATATTAAATAAGACGTATTATGCAAAAAAGAGTTTTTATTTGTTCATGTATGCAAAGGTGTTTTTAATGTAAAAAAGGTATAAAGAAATAGATAAAAGATCAATTTTATTTGTTTTAGGGTAAAAACCCTAATTTCTTTAAGAAAATAAATATAATGTATTATTTATGTACAAAAATATATTAATATGTATCAAAATGAAATATATCTAAAAAAAGGTATTTTTAGTATAAATAATAATAAAAATAAAAATGTAATATTTTTGTATTTTATTTCTAAGTATTTAATAAAATAAAAGTATATATGTATATATATATATATTAAATATATTAAGTGTGTATAAAAATAAAATAAACTATTTACAAAAATGTATATATTTCAAGAAAATATTTTCAAATGTGAATAAAAATAAGAAATGAAAATAAAAGTATTTTTTACATTATTTTCAAGTTTTAATAAACAATATAAAATATTTAAACATTTTAATGTTAGAAATAATTAAAATAAATACCAAATAAATGTAAAAATTTATGAAAATATTTTTTAGGCATTTTTTATGTTTGGAAATAAAATAATAAAGTCAGAAATGAAATTAAAATTCAAAAATAATAAGAATACAAAGAAATGGGCCAGGGGGTGTGACAAGTAAGCTGGGAGGTGTTGGAAGCAAGAAGGCCAGGCCCAGCCCAGACTTCATCTTCTTCCTTGTGACAAACAGAAAAACGCGCGCCCTGTATCCATCTTTGAACATCTGGAAACGTGACTTTTTGCCTAAACTTACAACATCAAACTTGTAGAGAATTTAAACACGAATCTAACCATATAAAGAATTAAATCTAACTCTCAAAGACCAGAGAGAATTTCTCTGGCCCTAATTTCTAACCTAGTTTTTTCAGAAAGTTCATGGATGAAATTCTCTTAGCATGTTTAATATAAATGAAAACTGAGCATATGTATTGTTTCAGGGCAATGAGTACAACATATTTTATTCATAAATCTAAGGCTAAATGTTCCTAAATAGAGAGATAGAAGTTCATGAAAGACCTGTTTCAGTTGGACATGAGTTGGACAATGCAGCAACTTTCAGTGTGGCCTGAGGTTCTTTTGAACTTGCTTGATGTTCCCTGAACCTTTCCCAATGCTTAGTTTGTTTTGAAATGGCATGAATCTTTCTACAGAAGTCAACCTGCAAAAGCGTGAAATGAAAATGGTGAACACTATAAATGGAGTTACAGTTGGCAATGGAGGTTTGGGATAGCTTGAGTGAGTTGAATGGGAGGTGTTTGAAGTGGAAAGGAGTAAAACGCACGAGGCAATGTGAAGATGGAAGTGATTCTGCAGGGCTTGCCCTGTTTTGCAAGAAAATGTGGTTTTTGAGTATAAGGGTGCTTTAGGGGTGAAAGGCTCGTGTTTCTGGCTTACAAGGATGTGTAAAACTTGTTTGAAAACTTGGCTTGAGTTCAATACATCAGATGTGTGAGTTATGGACTTTTGGCCATTTGACTTGTTTTGAAAGCAAAGTTTGAAGTGAAATGAGATAGGCCTGTACAGGCTATCTCCAAGCATGCACCAACTTCTTGTACCTTTGCCTGAGTTTGTGGAACTTGTTTGCTGCAAAGAAAGAAGTCCAAGGCTCAAGAAAAGAAATTTGACATAAAGTTGCCTTTATGAAAATGGAAGTGCCATCTTTATGCCTAAAATGGAATTATTCATTGTGCCAAGCTCTAATGATCAGAATAACACCAATGTCCAATGTATTTGCATTCAATTTTTTAGTGTTGAAGGGTTTAGAGACATGTAATTATGTAATAAGCTAGTTTTGTCAGATTTTGCAAGTGGTATGAACATGTTTTGGCCATGGTTACAAAGAGAGTTTTTGCCAACTTCAAGCATTCGATTCTCCCTAACCACAAATGTGTTTGAGGAGTTCTTGGACAATTTGGAAAGCTTGCAACATGTACTATTATCCATATTTGAAGTGCAACTTGAGACTCCAAGTGGAACTATGTGAAAAATGGCCAAGAAGATGGGTCAAAATCCTGCCTAAACTAGGGCAAAATTTCTCTAAGTTAAAAGTTTTAGGGACCCTTGTTCCAAAAATCCTAACTTGAGATCCAAACTTCTTTTGAGAAAACTTTGTGAATCAATGTTGTAGTCTTTGTGATGTAATACAACTTACATGTTGTAAGTTTTGTTTGAATCCATTTGCATCTTAGTGAAAATATGGGACAAAGTTAGGAAAAATTATGAAAATTTCATAACTTACAAAATTTCTAAGTTATGAAAATTTTCAATTTCAAACCCTAATTTGCAATTTTGGCTTTCTTGATGAAAAAGTTTCATAATTTGACATATCTTGATGGAAAATGACCCTTGGCACTTGATTTTGACCAAAAAGTTAAAGTTTGACTTTTTAGTGTACAGTCAAATTTTGATCAGTTGACTGAAAAATTCATCTGTCAATCCTATGCATTTGAGATCTTTTGAACTTGTTAAATAAGTAAAGATGATGTAATTGAGTCTTTGAGTCCATGGTTGAGCTTGATTTTCCATTGGCTAGGTCAAACAATCAAAAATTGCCTTTGTACAGTCAAAACCCTAAAAATGACCATTTTGCCCTTTTGGTGATCAGATCAAATTTCTTGTGGAATTGTGATCCAAAATTGATCAAATGGTTCATATGAGTTCATAATGTTGATGTGGGTCAAAATTCATGAGGTTTGACTGTGAATTGGCCACAATTGACTTTTTCCCCAATACAATTGATTTCTAGGTCAACTGTCCAATTGACTGGGCAAAAATTTGATTCAAGGCTTGAAACTTGGTATGGGCAAACTTATGAGTCCAACATGAAGTATGAAAGTCAATTTGGGCATTGTAGGTCAAAAAATCCTTGTGCAAACTCAAACCCTAATTTCAGGTCAACAGTGCAAGGAGATGTCTTGAGCAGAGCAAACCCTAGCTTGGTCTTGAGTCCCAAGAGTCTTGTGATGAGAAATGTTGATAAAATGAGAGGGAAATTTTTGGGGTACAACACAGCCCAGACACGACGGTCATTCTATTACTCATTCAGACTTCAGCAATCAGATATAAACTAGATACGCTCCAGACACGGAAGCAATTCTATTTCTCATTCAGGTTCAACTATCTCGTACAGATACAGTATGGATACACCCCTAGACACGGTGGTCACTCTATTACTCATTCATAATTTCAAGTCAAGATACAATATGGATACACCTCAGACACGACAGTCATTCTATTACTCATTCAGACTTCAGCAATCAGATACAGACTAGATACGCTCTAGACACGGGAGCCATTCTATTTCTCATTCAGATTCATCTATCAAACTCAAGTTCAGATACACTCCAGACATGGAAGTTATTCTGCTGCTCATACAGGTCTCAACTTCAGATACAGTCCAGATACACGCAAAAAACGGTCGCCATTTTGTCACTCATTTGGAATTTATCCCCAGCACATAGATGCTCCCTACACAGATGTTTCTTTGTTACCCATTCAGAATACAGATACACTTCAGGCACAACAGTCATTCTGATATTCATTCAAGAATCAAATATAGTTACAACTCATATATGCTCTAGACATGGACGCCATTCCCTTGCTCATATGAACCCAGTCTCCAGATACAACTCAGGTACGTTCCAAATACGGATACCATTCTGATGTTCATTCTACTAATATTCAACAAACATTTTTGATGGCATCTCTAAGCCCATATCCAGAAAGATTCTACTATCTCCAAATGGAATCTTTAAGCCCATTCCCTCAGCTACATCTTGACGAGTGCAAATTTACAGGCACTCTAGTGTCCAATCCTCTTTTACCTTCGAGTCACGAAAGGCAGATTCGCCAATCTAACTCTTCAGGTCCAAGAAGATTGAACAGGGGAAACTGTTGTACCCCAAAATTTGCCCTCCCATCCCTCAGGAATTCATCCTGAACTCTCATATTTTCTCTTAAACAAAGCCAAGCCCTTTAGTATCATTCCTGGTCATTTGCAAGCTTAAAAGGCAAAACTTTCTCCTTGGAAAAGTAAAAATTCTAAATACTTAGATTTTCTCTAAAAAAGAAAAAAAGGGGATTTAAGAAGAAAATGGCACTTCAGAGCTTCTGAACCAACCTCCAGGCAGAAACGGTTAGAAGTTGCAAACTTGGCTCAGCACGTAACAGTCAGTCAGAGGGTGGCTCCTTCAGTAGTTACACCAACTCAGTCAGAGATTGTAAACATGGTTCAGGACTTGATCTTTGAACAGAACATGGATCTTTCATCAGTTACGCAAAGTTCAGCCAGAATTTGTTAGAGAAGTGTGAAGAAGGTAACAAAGCCTGAAACTCCTTCAGAACGTACTGGGGTCAGAAGGTAATGGGATCAGCTGATTGAGTAAAGTACTGAAGCGGGATCACTAAGTCCAGAGTCTTTAAAGACAGATCAAAGGAGCATACTAGAAAACTCTCAGAGCTTGCTGAGGCAACAAGAGGCCAAGGTCAGAGCTTGGTTTACGTTGTTTTTGGTAAAGCAGAACTGCTGGCTCAGGTTTTAGGTAATGATGCAAAATCTCCTATTACAATATTTTTGATGTTGATAAATCTCATCACCATTTAATGCTCATTAATGCTCACAACCACTCCTGAACATTCATCCAAGGGGTCTCTCCACGTGTGGCTCATTAAACACCTTTGTGTAGTTTTAGGCATGGGTTTATGCGCCACTTTTCGCCTATAGGTGTCACTTCTCCTTAATCCTTGCTTACTGTTCCAGTCTAGGCTGAAAAGCTGTCCATCATCATAAGTTTTCATAAACTTCCTTCAAAAACAAGTTAACCTCTACTGCATAATATTGACGCCATTTAAACGTTCAAAAATCCACAAAGCCTTGCCTATAAATAGGACACCATTGTCCATCACAAAGGAGGTTAACAAAAAAACATCTAGAAAAAATTGCTAGAGGAGAAACATAAAACTCTAGTAAAAAAAAACCTTGTGAATCTCTGTCCAAAAATCCCTGGTATTTTCACAAACTTTGAACTTCCTACCTCCAAACTTCATTAATGCCCAGTTTGCTTTGTGACCAAAGAACACCCATACAGTTTCTGACCATACATACACATACTTTTTCCATCCACCCATCCTAAAAAAGGAACTTGTCCAGAACACCATCAGAGCTGAAGCTAGCTCCCACTTACAGACTTTTTCAACATCCAGGTAAGCACCTGCTGACTTTCATCACGCTGCTAAGCATCATCAGCGTTGCAGGCTCAATAAAACATAATGTAAATATCATGTTGCTGCTGTATGCATTCTGAGGATTTTCATACCTCTGAATGCTTAAGTAGAAAGTGAATCAGTGTAGAACCTGCTTGTGACCTTGTTGGTTCTGTCCTCTGATAACACTTTGACACCTACTGAGACCATCCTAGGTATGTCCTCTATTTTGTGGAAAAATAATAAAACTACAGATGTTCTTGCTAGCACAGGGAGAAGCCAAGTTCTGACTTTGACGTCAACACATCTGAAGCTTATTTTGCTGTCAATAATATCAGAACTTCTGAAAATTATTGTATTTCCAGTAGGGTCGGAACTTCTGACTTCCCCACTAACAAACTTTTGTCTTGCAGCGCATGGGGGTCAGAACTTCTGACCTTCCCACTAACAGGTTTCTGTTTTGCAGGTTCTAGAGTCAAGTTCTGACTCATACAGTTTCACTAACAGGTTGATAATCCTGCAGCAGGCCTGGGTCAGAACTTCTGACTTCCTCTCAGCAGCGCGCTAGCCCTCTCTCTCTTTCTCTTTTTCTTCCCTTTGTTATTTTCTTTTCTTATTTATTTTTCTCGTTGAACCACCCCCATGTACAGATGTGTATCCCCCATCCCCTAAATGTTGTAATAGCGTAGGATTTTACATTTCCGCATTTTATTGCTTTCAAATGTAAATGCTAGTAATTATGATATGTATGGCAAGATAAAATCAATGAAATAGAAAATCCTAATTCAAGATAAAATCTTGCATGCAATAAAACACACTTGCACACAAATACCCTTTAAGGTGTCTCCACTTGGTTGCCTAAACAAATGGGCCATGTTATGCATGTCGAGTATCTATTGGCAAAACAAAAACAAAACAAAATATCATAGTCCCTCGATGACGCTATCTTGGTTGCCTATACAAAATGATCTAGTCCCTCGAAAAATGGATAAAGATACTTGGTAATATTGCTATCATGGTCTATACGATGACCCGCACCTGTCCCGTTTAACATCCTAATACAAGATTGTTTACCAAATACAATGGTAAAAAAACATTGTGAAAAGGGTTAAAAATATAGGAAATATCTTTGAGTAAAATAGGGTAGACAGCTTTTAGTTACTTGATCAAAAGCTTGCAAAACATCCTTGCTATTTTCAAACACACTTCACAACACAATTTCAAAATCCAACTTTCAAACATTGAAAACTTTTCAAAAGACAAAAACAACATTTGTATACATTCAAACAAGAATCATTACAAAGGTTGCCACAACGATGGCTTCTTTTCAAAACATCTTTCAAAAACACACACAAAGCACCATTTCAAACAATTGAAAAGCAAAGCAAGTGATCTAAACAAGTAACTAAGAGTCCATGGAAAACCATGGATGAAAAGGGTGCTAATACCTTCCCTTTTCATAATCTACTCCCCGAACCCAAGAAAACATCTCAAAGGTCTTTCCTGTGCTTTTTGACCTTTCCTTAGGATAAAATAAAAAGTCGGTGGCGACTCTTGCTAAACCGAAACATTTGCGAACACAAACGCAAAACCCCAAGTCAGTTCTCCCACCGTATCACACAGACAAAACCCTAATTACTAGCAATTTGTATATAAAGAATTAAATTGCGGAAAATAAAAATACTAAGCTATTACAAAGCTTTAGGGGATGGGGGTACAATTTTATGGATGGGGATTGCAAGAAATTAAAATCCTAATTATCTATTACAACCATATTGAAATAATGTACAGGAATTGAAATGGACTTGTTTTGTTATTGTTAAGAAATAAGTTTATTTAAGAAAATATTTTGATCTTTTTGTTCTTAAAGAAATCAAATAAAACATGTGGATATGAAATATCTTTGGTGTTTTTGGTTATTTAAAAGCTAAAATAAAATAAATAAGAGAAAAGGGAGTCAGAATCAGCACGTTGCTGAAACGAGAAGGAACAAAAGTTATGACTCTGATACGTTGCAAAAGAGAAAATATTAGTGGGATAATGGAGGATCAGAAGTTCTGGGCCTGGGTACACCAGATTCTGAGGTTGAAAGGGGTTTAGAGGCTATAGCGTAGCTGGAAACCTAGAAGTTTATGTACCTCTGGCAAGTCAAAAGTTCTGGCTATTTTGAGAGAGTGAGGTGATAATGTTGTTAGCTGAGGATATCTAGAAGTTCTGATTTGGGAGTATCGTCTGACAGATAAATGGGTAAAAAATGTCAACAAATAAACCTAAAAAGATGCTTCTGGGGCTAGAACCCAGGACCCGTCGCACTAATGCCTTATGCACATGTTTGTCTTCCACTGGGGTGGCTGTACATCCGGTATTATGTATCACAAAGTAAACTTAGATGATGAACTCGAATTCTTTCTTCATGCTAATCAGAACATTTGTAACTTAGTTAAATCTCAACAGAACAGAAAACACAGACATAACAATTATGGCAGTTTTTCCATCATGGTTTCAGAAGCATAAAAAATGTCAAGACTGTAAATCAGAAACAAGTATGTATCTGCTAGTCCTAGTTTCCTTAAGAAGTTCTGAATTGATGTTCTTCCTATTTAGGTAGGCAAATACATGAAACCTAAGAATATGTGAAGCATCAGAATCAGTATGTCTACATTGTATCTTGAACATGCAAGTCTAACAATGCTTAAGTGATATGATGAGGGTTAGCAGAAGCTTACCTTGCACTTGAAAAAATGTTCTGTGAGCTGGAGTCTGGTTCTGACTGCTTGTAATGTTCTGATTAGCTTTCTCACGTATTCAACAGGCTGGTACAACCTTTAACTTGGGTTGTGAATGGTGAATGGATGATTTGGTCAAGAAACACTTGAGGGAAATTGGAGTTTTAATGCAAGAATCAAAACTAGTAGGTTTTGTATTTATCTTTGCAGTTTTGGATTTCTGGATATTTTAGCAAGGTTTCAAAGATTTTCCTTTTGATTTTTTTCTGACCGGCCCCCTTCATAGTTGCAAATGAAGTTCAATTTATATTCAAGAACCTTGCAGCTTGAAGAAGCCAATAGTACCAACATCATGTTAGTGTGTTGGCTTGTTCTTGAAGCAAGATAAATAAGTATGGTGGTTAGCAGCTTTTAGCCATGTCTAAGCTGGATTTGTAAGCATGAATTAAGGAAAAGTACCCTCAAAGGCAAAAGCAAAGCATGGGCCCAGCATAAACTTGTACAAAAGTTTTCTTTTCAAGGACTGCAATGGTACTTCTATCTCACACGTGGGGAAATCCTTTGGATAAAAGCTCAAAAGTGGTTGTAATAATTAAATGATAATGAGACTTATCAAACCAGAAATCCTGCGCTATGAGATTGTGCATCATAGTTTAAACCTGGGCCAGAAGTTCATCATCAGTGCAACTTAGAACAAACATCCAACTTCTGATCCTTGAATCCCTTTGTTCCAGCATGTTCTGAGCAAGTTCTCAGACTTTCCAGAAAGCTTATGACATGCTTTGTAAGCCCTTTTTTAAATTACTCTTGCGACTTTTGACTAAACCTATGTGAAAATTGTCCCTGAAGTTCTAACCAAGTCCTATTTTGGAAAGGTCCAGAATTTGCTGAGAGCTTTAGTTTCATGGACGTGATTTTGAAGATGTATAACTTGAAATCCCTGCATTTCTAGAAGATGTTTTGTTATGCAATATTTTAGGTCTTATTGAGATCTAAAACTCTTGTGTTAGAAATTCTTCCAGAATCGGCTTGCATCATGATGATAATCTGATCAGAAGTTCTAAGCTTGTCGTATTTCTTAAACACTTAGAAAAATTCTAGGTATTTTAGAATTTTGACTCTTTTTGAATTTCTTGATGAAACAAAATTCATATTTCAACATGTCTTGATTAAATATGATTCTTGAAACTTGATTTTGATCAAAAGTCAAAGTTTGACATTTTAGTGTGCAAATGACCATTTTGCCCTTATGCCAATTCCAAGCCTAAATTGTTGTATCAGTGCTGCAAACTTGATGCCATAGAAGATATTGTGAGAGAATCCTTGAGAAATGAGAGGGAAAATTTTGGGGTACAACAGCTGCCCCTATTCAATCTTCTTAAACCTGAAGAGTTAGATTGGCGAGTCCGTCATTCGTGACTTAAAGGTGAAAGATGATTGAACACTAGAGTGCCCATAAATTTGCACTCGAAGATAAATTATGAATGGGCTTGTAGATGCCATTTAGAGGAATGTTGATAAATACTGGAAGAAGTATCAACACAAATCTCTTGATGATTTTATAATAAAACTTGATGCTTTACCTGTGAGAAAAAGAGTTAGTAAAATGCAGATGTATGCATGATGTTTCCTATATGTGGTATTATGCTAAATGCGTTTTATATGTACATGTTATGATATATGAATGTGAGATGTATGTTTTTTTCCGGGATAATAAATCCCTGACTGCCGCTGAGGAAATTCTGGGGGGTTGAATCCCTGGTTGCCGTTGGGGATGAAGAATACGCATATCTTCAAACTTTGTTGAAAGGATGCTTTTGCTGGGGAATATCTCTTGAATGTCAGTTGTTATCTGGTCGGATCCAAGCTTCACAATTTGCTGAGGATGAGGTAGTCAACTGTTATCTGGTCGGATCCAGGCTTCACAATTTGCTGAGGATGAGGTAGTCAACTGTTATATGGTCGGATCCAGGCTTCACGTCAACTTACTGGGGGGAGAGACAAATTAACTGTTATATGGTCGGATTCCAGGCTTTGCAGAAAATTTCTTTAAATTGAAGAGTTATCTGGTCGGATCCAGGCTTCACAACAACTTGCTAGGGATACAGAAGTTAACTATTATCTGGTCAGATCCAGACTTTGCAGTAACTTGAAGTGGTAACTACTATCTGATTGGGTCCAGGTTTCATGGTTTTTGGAAAGTTATACTATTATCTGGTCGAGTCAAGGCTTCATAGTGTTTCTCTGGGGATCATAGTTAATTGTTATCTGCTCAGGCTCCTGGTTTCACAATAAAATGTTTGAAAAACTGCCATCTGGTCGGGTCTAGGCTTTGTAGATTTCTGAGGTTGATGAGGTCACTTGCTATCTGGTCGGGTCCAGATTTCACAATAAACTGTTTGGGGATTTAGTCGTTATTTGGTCGGTTTCCAAGTTTCACAACGAATCTCTGAGGGTAATTGCTATCTGGTCGGATCCAGGCTTCACAACAACTTGTTGGGGTAGAGGCAAACTCTACCGGGAAGAAGAAGTTAAACCTTGGTCTGGTTGAGTCCAGGTTCTTCTATATTTTGAAGAGTTAAGCTATTATCTGGTCGGGTCCATGCTTTTAGTAACTTTAAATTGAGATCAACTTCTATCTGGTCGGGTCCAGGTTTCAGACACTCAAACTATTATTTGGTTGGGTCCAGGTTTCAGTAATTTACTAGGGATAGTGGCAAACTCTACTAGAGAAGAGGAGTTTTGCTAATGATTTTGTAGGAATTAAACTACTATCTGGTCGGGCCCAGGCTTCGGCAGTTGAAGAAGTCAAACTATTATCTGGTCAGGTCCAGGCTTCAGTAATAACTTGAAAATTGTATTAATATCTAGTCGGGCCCATGCTTCATAGTATCTTTTTGGAAATAGTAAAGGCTTTGCTGACGACTTTACTGGGGATCAAGGGTTCTGGCCCTATGATTTTCAATAATCTGAAAGGAAAATTCAAACTGGAGAGTGTGAACTTAGCCGGGGAGGACAGGCTCAGCATGGGGAGGATACACTCAACTGGGGAGGATACACTCACCTGGGGATAACAGGCTCATCCGGGGAAGATAGACTGTGTTGGGGGAATATAAACTCGGTTGGGGAGGATGTACTCAGCTGGGGAATTTTGTGGTTCCTCGATTGTTGTCGGGGAAATAAAACATGTTGGGGAAATAAACCTGTTGGGGAAATAAACCCTATTGAGGAGGTGAGTTTCTTTTAGGATGATATCTACGAGGCTTCAACTTGTAAAATTAGACTTAGCTGGCGAGAGAGCTGCCAAGAGATTGAGACTCTGGTTGGGGATTACTCTATGCAAAGAGACTTTGTGAGTAACTTTGTTGAGGAGGATGTTAATGAAATAACTCTGTGGGGGTATTCCATATTCATTAAAGAGGTGCATGTTACTGCTTAGGTCATATGTGCCAAACAATTTTAATTATGTTCATATGTATATGTTTATTCAATTTTAGTCATTGGACAAATTTGCACTCAAAACAAAGACAAAAAATTTTCACTTCAAAGTATATTTGTATTGATATTTTGCCCATGAATAGCCGTTTTTATACAAAGAGACGGAGATCCTAGTAAGAGGAAATCGTCAGAAGAAAAACAAAATTGAAAACAAAAACAAATAGCCATTTGAAATGATCTCATTGCCTTCCAACTCTAATATTGCCCTAATGTCTTCGAATGTCCCTTGCCGTTGATAGAAGTTGATTGGATTGATCTTAGACCGTTTGAACTTGGACCTTGGTGATAAAATTGACTGCGGTGATTCTACGGGACATAGTCATACGCTTTCAATCCTTAATTTTTGCTTGGACCACCCTTTCAGGTTTTCATCCCACCAGGTACCTTTTTTTGCCCGAATCGCCCTTTCGAGTTTTCAACTTGCCGGGTATACAATCTTTTGCATATATCCCTAATTTTTTCCAAAACCTTTTGGATTCCCGGGATGCCCTTATTTTTCCTAGGTGTGTCAACCTAGCGGGTCTCTTATGCGTAGTAGTTTTTAACTATGTCCGCGTTTATAAGATGTGGGAAATCATCACCATCCATGTTAGTCAGCATCATGGCACCGCCAGAGAAAACTCTCTTGACAAAAAATGGCCCTTCATAGGTGGGAGTCCATTTTCCTCTGGGGTCGCATTATGGTAGAATGATGCATTTTATCACCAAGTCACCAGCTTGGTATACTCGAGGCTTGATCTTTTTGTTGAAAGCCTTGATCATCTGTTTTTGGTATGTCTGACCATGGCAAACAGTAGCTAATCGTTTTTCGTCGATCAAGTTCAATTGATCCAATCTCGTTTGAATCCACTCATCTTCGCCCAAGCCTGCCTCATTCATAATCCTTAGCGAGGGAATATGAACTTCCACCGGCAGAACAGCTTCTGTGCCATAGACTAAGGAAAAGGGAGTTGCCCTAGTTGATGTTGTAGCTGAAGTGGAGTAGCCAAGTAGAGAAAACGGTAACATCTCATTCCAATTATTATAGGTTACCACCATTTTCTGCACAATCTTCTTGGTATTTTTGTTGGCTGCTTCGACTGCGCCATTCATTTTTGGTCTATATGGAGAAGAATTGTGATGCTTGATCTTAAACTGAATGTAAAGCTTAGTAATCATAGCATTGTTGAGTTTAGTCCCATTGTTGGTGATAATCCTTTCAGGGATACCATAACAGAAGATGAGGTTGTGTCTGATAAATATGGCTACCACATTCTTTGTGATTGAGGAAATAGAAGCGGCTTCAACTCACTTGGTGAAATAATCAATAGCGACCAAAATGAAGCGATGTCCATTAGAAGCAGTTGGCTTGATTTCTCCAATCATATCAATGCCCCACATTGCAAATGGCCACAGAGCTGTCATGACATTCAGAGGGATAGGAGGCACATGGACCTTGTCAACATAGATTTCGCATTTGTGACAAGTTCTTGAATGTTGATGGCAATCAGTCTCCATCGGTGACAAATAGTAACCGGCTCTTATGATTTCCTTAGCCATCGTATATCCACTTGAGTGAGTATCGAAGAGAACATCGTGCATGTATTCCATGATTTCCTATGCCTCCTTCTTGTCCACACATCGGAGTAGAGTTGAATCATGGTTGCGCTTGTACAATATCCCGTTACTTAGGAAGAATTTGGCTGTAAATCTTCGTAAGAACTTTCTATCATTGATAGATGCTCCCTCTGGATACTCTTGTGCTTCAAGGTATCTCATCACCTCATGGTACCATGGCTTTTCCGCATCGGTGTCAAGCTCATAGCAATGTGCAGGTTCGTCAAATCCTTCAATTGTAATTAAAGGGGCTTCGTTGTTCCATCTGACCTTGAACATTGAAGACATGGTTGCCAAAGCGTCAGCCAACTGATTTTCTTCCCTAGGGAAGTGCTCAAAAGTGATCTCTTCGAAGTAAGGAATTAAGGATAGCACAAGTTCCTTGTAAGGGATAAGATTAGGGTGTTTAGTGTCCCAATCTCCTTTTACTTGGCTGATCACTAGGGCGGAATCCCTGAACACATCCAAATGTTTTATCCTCAAGTCAATAGCAGCTTTCAGACCTAAGATGCATGCTTCATACTCGGCCATATTGTTCGTACAATCGAAGCATAGTCTGGCAGTGAAAGGAGTGTTGCAACCTTCAGGAGAGATGATCACAACACCAATTCTGTTACCTAAGGAATTGGAAGCCCTATCGAAGACCATAGTCCATTGAGATCCTTGTTCAGGTCCGTCATATGGTCCAGGTTTCGCACAGTCGGTTACCAGCATGATGTTCTCATCAGGGAATTCGAAGTTCATTGACTGATAATCATCCACAGCTTGATGGGCCAAATGATCAGCTAGTACACTTCATTTGATGGCCTTTTGTGTAGTATATTGAATATCGTATTAAGTCAAGATCATTTGCCATCTGGCTATCCGACCGGAAAGGGCAAGTTTCTCGAAAATGTACTTGATTGGGTCCATTTTAGAAATTAAGAGAGTGGTATGAGTTAACATATACTGTCTTAGTCGGAGAGCAGCCCATGCCAGAGCACAACAAGTTTTCTCGAGCAGTGAATATCTGGTTTCACAGTCGGTAAACTTTTTACTCAGGTAATAAATAGCATGCTCTTTTCGGCCAGACTCGTCATGTTGTCCCAAAACACACCCCATAGAATTATCTAGTACTGTCAAGTACATGATCAAGGGCCTTCCTTCAACTGGAGGCATGAGAATAGGAGGATCTTGTAGATATCCTTTGATTTTGTTGAAGGCAGCTTGGCATTCATCATTCCATCTGACTACCTGATCTTTCTTCAAGAGCTTGAAGATTGGCTCACAAGTAGCAGTCAAGTGAGATATGAAACAGGCAATGTAATTGAGACGACCCAAGAATCCTCTAACTTCATTTTCAGAATGTGGGACTGGAATTTCTTGGATGGCCTTCACCTTGGCAGGATCAACTTCAATGCCTTTATTGCTGACAACAAAACCTAGAAGCTTTCCAGATCATACTCCAAACATGCACTTGTTAGGGTTTAACCTCAGCTTGTACTTCTTCAGTCTCTCGAATAATTTGTATAGGTGATCGAGATGTTCTTCTTCGGTTTGTGATCTGGCAATCATATCATCCACATATACCTCTATCTCATGATGAATCATGTCATGAAATAAAGTTACCATAGCCCTTTGATATGTTGCCCCTACATTGTTTAGTCCGAACGGCTTGACCTTGTAGCAGAAAGTGCCCCATTGCGTAACAAAAGTAGTCTTCTCCATGTCTTCGGGATCCATCATTATTTGATTATAGCCTGAGAAGCCATCCATGAAAGAGAAGACTTTATGCTGAGCAGTATTATCAACTAAGACGTCAATGTATGGTAGAGGGAAGTCACCCTTGGGGCTTACCCTATTCAGATCCCTATAGTCTACGCACATGCGCACTTTCCCATCTTTCTTTGGCACTGGCACCACATTGGTAACCCATTGAGGATAGGATGTCATAGCTAGGAACCCTGTATCAAATTGTTTCATCACTTTACCTTTGATCTTTTCAGACATATCAGGCTTCATGCGACGAACCTTTTTTTTAATGGGAGGGCAATCTTCTCTTATCGGCAGATGATGAACTACGATGTCGGTATCCAACTCAGGAATATCTTCATAAGACCAAGCAAATACTTCCACATAATCATGCAACATCTGAACCAACCTGCTCTTGACACTGATTTCCAAATTAGCGCCGATCCTGATTTCCTTCTTATCTGACTCAGTACCCAGGTTGATAACTTCAACTGACTCTTCGTGCGGTTGAATAACTTTTTCATCTTGTAATAGAAGTCTTGCTAGTTCTCCTGGTATGTCACAATCTTCCTCGCCTTCGTCTTCGACTTGGTGTATAGGAAATTCAAAGTTGTAAACTGCAATAGTAGAGTCATTGGCAATAGGATCCAGAGTGGATGTGGACCTGCAAGAGTGTGTGTGTGTGTGCATGTAAGATACATGGCTATTTTTTTTGAAAAATGTATAAGAAAGGAAAGACAATGAACATAAATATTTGAACGCAAAAGAGTACAATGTACTGAATGATCATATGATTAGATGACCATAAATAAAACCCTTGACAAATGGACCAAAGGGCCCCGGGCCAGGCATATGGCTGAAAAGTCATTGTTAAAATATTACAGACAACATGTTATTGAATTGAAAGAAAAGCAATAAAAAGTATATTACTCCTCAATGAAGGATATGGGCACAAAGTCCTTTGTATGCCAATTCTTTAGCTCCGTTGTAGTTGGATACACCCAATCTTTAAATGCAGCTTCTTCATCAGAATCACCCATGGTGTTAACTTTATGGCTTCTAATGCGAAGAGGTGGCTTTCCAGCACGAGCACGCCTCACTTCCTTCTGAGCTTTGCTAGTGAAGCCCAAACCAAACTTGTCCATTTTAAATGGGATATCGAGGAGTTGCCCCAAGTATCACAGTTTCCTTCTTCAATTTCCGCAAGGGCATCCTTGACTGAAACCGTCTTTGGCGTGGCCTTAACAACTTTAGACTCATCAGAAGAACATTTGGTAGTAGAAATCATCGGTGGCATAACTTCAAAGGCTTGACATGGGGTTTCAATGAATTCTCCATCCATCTCTACGTATTTGAACGAGTTAAGGTGGCTTACCATAAACTCTTCTTCTCCACAGACAATGATTATTCTTCCCTTGACTGGATATTTGAGTTTCTGATGGAGAGTTGAGGTTATTGCCCCAGCTTTATGGATCCACGGGCGACCTAACAGACAAGAATAGATAGGACGAATATCCATAATATAGAAGGTGGAGTTGAAGATTTGGGAGCCCACTTTGATTGGAAGATCTACTTCCCCATGAACAGTCCTCTTTGATCCATCAAACGCCCTTACAATGATATCACTTGGCTTCAAGACTAAATCTTCACAGTTAAGACGGTCTAACGCCCCCTTGGGTAATACATTCAGAGAAGAACCAATGTCGACTAGCACATGTGCTAAGGTAGTCCCCTTGCACTCGACAGAAACATGTAAAGCTTTATTGTGATTCTTCCCAAGGGGCGTTAAGTCAGCATCTAAATATCCCAAGCCATTATCAGCTCTCAGGCTAGCCACACAATTCTCAAATTGGTCTGTTGTTGTCTCATGGGGGACATGAGCCTTTTTCAGGAATTTGATTAATGTCCGAGCACGGGCATCGGAACAAAGCAGTAATGACAACATTGAAATCTTAGAAGGGGTTTGCCCCAACTAATCCACAATCTTGAAGTCACTTCTTTTTATTATCTTCAAAATCTCGTCCATCTCACGAGCGGAGGGTTCTCCGTCAGCAACATCCTTGGAGGGAATTTCAGTTACAATCGGCTCAACAACCTTTTCCTTCCCCCTTGTATCGGTATTTGGCTTGGCAATAGTAATGCGGATGGGCGTCCTTGTAACAATTGGTGGTGAGATATTGGGTGAAAATATTCTCCCAGTTCTGGTTACTTTGCTTGAGCCAGCTATGTTATCAACATTGTCATCTTTTCCTTCTTCGATCCAAGCGTCTTGTTTAATTCCATGATAGAACACCTCAGCACCATAATTCCATGGTACTGCCTTATTTGAAGAATAGGGAATTGGCATGGGATTGGTAATTATTAAGGGAGCAACAATGGGTTCGTTTGAAATCCTAATAGGACCTTTGGAGGTGATCCTAAAAGGCTTGTTTGAGATGGTAATAATGGAGAGGTCTTCACATTTGTTAATCAAAATTTTGGCAAGTGGGGTCTTCTCGAATAGAATTTTGTGGCTATCCATCAGGCGTTGTATGCCTTTCTTCAGCCGTTCATATCTATTGTGTTATTTTGTACAAAACATAGTCTTTTACGCAGCCTGGGAAAATCCCAGCCTTCAACAGGTTCTTTTTTATAGTATTCAGCGGAGTAGTCAGTTCTTCAACAGAGGCCACAAAAATTGTATCTTCAATGGCATTAACACCCTTGTCATGCTTCAGCATTGGAGTGGTGATTACATTCAGCATTGGAGGAGGATCAAATTCAATAGTTTTGTTATCAATTAAATACTGGATTTTGTTCTTCAAGGCCCAACACTAGTCAGTCTCGTGCCCGGGGATGCTGGAGTGGTAAGCATACTTAGCGCTCAGATTATACTTTGGTGACGGGGTATTAAGGTTGGCGGGAGGATCGCGCAATGTCACTAAATTAGCCTTGATAAAATGTTGAAGGGCATGAGACAGTGGCATTCCTAACCTCGTAAATTGTCTTCTTGGAGTTTCAAAATATTAATGATTTACAAATGGTCTTGTAGTAGGAGTCGGATTGGAGATTCAGACAGCATTGACAGACGAACGATTATTCTTCTTGGTACGGACCCTTTCCCCATACACATCATTGACTTCCTTCTTTGCAGTAAAAGGTTTCTTGATAGGATTGGGAATGGAGGTAGATGCCACAGAGATCTTCCCACTTTTGATGCCACTTTCAACTCTTTCACTGGTTAAGATTAAATCGATGAAACCAGAAGAAGAGCAGCCAACCAACAGATTAAAGAAGGGACCAGACAAAGTGCCCATGAACATGTCAATGTTTTCTCGATCAGTCAAGGGTGGTTGAACCCTACTGGCAAGGTCTCTCCACTTTTGTGCATATTCCGTAAATCCTTCATTTTTTCCCATGGTCATATCTTGCAACTGAACCCTCGTTGGAGCCAAGTCGGTGTTGTACTGATACTGATGGTAGAAGGCAGTAGCTAAATCCTCCCAATTATTGATACGAGAACCATCTAACTGATAAAACCATTCAAGTTGCATTCCAGCTAAGCTTTCTTGGAAAAAGTGAACCCAAAGCTTCTTATCAGAGGCATGCGACTGTATATTGCGCACATAAGATTTCAAATGGAGTTTTGGACAAGAAACCCCATTGTATTTTGCAAAGACTGGTATTTTGAATTTGGGGGGTATGACTACCCCATAGATCAAACACAAATCATCAAAATCTAAATCGGGGATGGCTTGGATTTCAACAGCTTTCAATCTTTCTTCTAACTGCTTGTATTTGATATCATCTGGTGGATATTGCTCGTCGAAATAATCATTATCAGATACTTGATCATTAGAATAGTCAGCCTGAGTACTCTTGACCTCACCGATCTGGTTCTCGTCCTCTTTAGATGAGTCTCCTCCTACTGGGATTTGACAGAATGTCTCCTTGAACCTTCTACCCATGTTATGTAGAGCTTTCTTCTTTGGCTTCTTCTTAACAGCCAGCAAAGCCATCATATCTTGCTTCCCCTTGGTTAGGGCTAGTAGAGTCTCCTGAAACTGAGAATTCTGGGTTTGGAGATCCTTCACAGTTTTCTCTAGATCCATCTTGCTGAAATAAACAGTAGATAGATAAGGAAACCTGTTATGCGAAAACTTGTCATGTTATGATGCATGAATATGTATATGCAAATGATTTCAACTATTAATGAGATTTAAATTGTTATAGACAAAATAATGAACAAACGTTAATTTTCATTAGACAAAACAAGAAATATTACATCATGCCTCTTGGTCTTACAAAATAACTTTCTAAGATAAAAAAATCGAACGCATCCTCTTTGGCGCGAGATAAGCGTTCACACTTTTCTCTTTTTGTAGCTGCTTCATAAGCTCCAAGACCCTCTTCTCAATAGCATAGAATTGAGCTTCGAAAGTATCGCGTTCTTCCTTAAGTTGAATCCAACCCTTTTGCAAATCTTTGAGAGAGGTAGGCATTTCGGGATGGAGGATAGTGTAGGGAACATCTCCTTCGACCACATGCTCCATGATGATTGGTAAGATGTAAGGATAAGGCATCACAAGTTTCTGAGCACGAGCTCGCACCCATTTAAGGTAAGGCTCAAGGGGAATGGAGTTCTTGTGTCCTAGTGTCTTGCTATCCACCTTTTTCAACATCCTCCAAGCTCGGATAAACCTCTGACGGTAACCTTGATCGTCATTCTCGTAGTCAAATACCACTCCTTGGATAAGCATCTCGTGGGGACCATCCCTATGAGCGTAACTAAACTGTCATAGGGCTAAGAAGGGGTTGTAAGTGATACCTCCTCTAATGCTAAGCAAAGGGACATTAGGGAATTCTCCACAATGGTCAATGATATTAACATTCTCCAAAGAGCGGGATCACCAATGAATATCTGAATGTCTGAGCGTCATCAACCTATGGGACCATCTTGAACCTTGCTCATTTTTCAACACAGATTGGGGAAGATGCAAAATAAACCATCTTGCCAAGAGAGGAGTGCAACACATGAGTATGCCTCTCTTCCTCAAAGTGCGAGAGTGAAAAGAATGTAGGATGTCTGCTAACAAAGTAGGCACCGGGTTACGAGACATGAAGATTTTGACGGTGTTCACATCTATGAGTTGGTCAGGATTTGGAAACAAAACCATCCCATAGATGAGAAGGGCCACAATTTCCTCAAAAGCTTCCAAATCCAAAGAGTTCCAATAGTTTTGGGCTTTCTCAAACAAGAACTTTGCTAGGAAACCTTTGACACCACTCCTTGTTTCCCAATTAGTTGTGATATCAGATGATTGCAAATGTAAAGCTTGAGCAATATCTTCTATCTTTGAATCTCTTTCTGTACCATTGAAAGGTAGTTGACTGAGAATGGGAATTCTCAAGAGTTGGGAGAATTCTTCTAATGTTGGCACAAGTTGATAGTCGGGAAAAGTGAAGCAATGGTGTAGAGGATCAACGAACTGGAAGAGCATTTTCATCATGTCTTCATCAGTGTTGGAGGTAACCAAGTTTAGTAGGCGACCATGTCTTTCGGTGAATGGAGAATTTTAAGTAATCCTTGATGCTAACTCTTTAAGTTGAGGATGGATCCTTACAAGATTGACTTGAATAGTTTTCCTGCGAATAGAATCCATGTCCTACAAAACAGAATAAAGATAAATCCCAAAAATCATTGAAATGGTTAGTGAGTATGAGTATGATGTTATGTACAAGTAAATATAAACAAACAAGGCAAACAAATCCGTATGTTTAGGCTTGCATGGAGTCTCATAGGTAAGTACCCTCTTGAAGTTTAGTTGGCTCAAACCTGTCCTAGTAATAGTAACCGGGTTCTAAGGGGCTCAATATCATTGGTTTGTTTCTTTGGGCATTGTTTCAGCGCAAGCCTCTTTAATGGCGACCGAAATATCCCAAAAAACCAAGCCTCAATGAGTGTAGTATCGAGTATCTACCAACTTCGGACTGCACCAAAGTCGGTCATCTCACTATGTCCTAATGGCCAAGTTGGTCAAGCAAAGGTTCTAAAAGTTCATTAGTGCTTCATGATATCACTCAACGGCCTTGTATTCTCCTTTACTACTCAAGGGCTACCGGTACCCACAAATATATCACACTAACATAGCTATTTCTTAGACCATGTCAGTATACCCCGCATAGTTTCCACAATGTATTGCTACTTACCTATAAGGTATCCCAAATTTGGATAGAGGATTCAAACCCAAACAAAGAACCAAAATGTAAAGCAAACAAGTCAAACAAAGAAAGCAAGTAAAAATGATATAACCCTAAGGTAACCCCACTTTTAAGTATTCCCCAGCAGGGTCGCCAGTTCTGTGATACAGTGGGAGAACTGACTTGGGTGTTTTGTGTTTTATCACAAATGTTGCGGTTAGCAAGAATCGCCACCGACTTTTCTTTTATCCAAAAGGAAAGGTGAAAAAGCACAGGAAAGACCTTTGAGATTGTTTCTTGAGTTCGGGGGGTAAATTATGAAAAGGGAAGGTATTAGCACCCTTTTCATCCATGGTTTTCCATGGGCTCTTAGTGACTCGCTAGATCACTTGTTTTTATTTGAAATTGTGCTTTGTATGGTTTAGAAAGTATTTTTGAAAAGAGGCCATTGTTTAGGCAAACTTTGTAATGATTCTCGTTCGTAATAATGTATACAAAGTGTTTGATCTTTTGAAAATGTTTTCAAGTTTTGAAAGATGTTTTAAAAGTGTTGGTGTTTGTTTTTAAAATAGAAAGGATGTTTTTGTTTTTAAATGGAGCAAGTAACTAGGAACAATCTACGTACTCAAAATTCTTTCATGTTCATTTCCTATTTCCTTTGACATTGTTATCTTACCATTGATTTGGTAAGTAACCCTATCTTTGGATGTAAACGGGTGGGCGTGGGTCATCGTATAACCATGATTAGCAATGTTTCAAGGTATCTTATCATTTTTCTTTAGGGACTAAGACCATTTTGAAAGGAAACTTCTGATAGCATCATCGAGGGACTGTGATATTGTATTTTACTTGTTTTTGCTAAGATACCTCACATGCGTAATATGGTCATTTTTGTAAGGCAACCAAGTGGATTTACCCTAGGGGTGCTTGTGTGTAAGTGTATTGATTTCATGCTTTGTTTTTATAATGATTAGGGTTTGCTATTTTGTTAGTTTTAGTCTTTCTGTGCAAAACCCTAATTACTAGAAATTTGTATATAAAGCATTAAATTGCGGAAAATAAAAATACTAAGGTATTACAAAGCTTTAGGGGATGAGGGTACAATTTTATGAATGGGGATTGCAAGAAATTAAAGTCCTAATTATCTATTACAACCATATTGAAATAATGTACAGGAATTGAAATGGACTTGTTTTGTTCTTGTTAAGAAATAAGTTTATTTAAGAAAATATTTTGATCTTTTGGTTCTTAAAGAAATCAAACAAAACATGTGGATATGAAATATCTTTGGTGTTTTTGGTTATTTAAAAGCTAAAATAAAATAAATAAGAGAAAAGGGAGTCAGAATCAGCACGTTGCTGAAACGAGAAGGAACAAAAGTTCTAACTCTGATATGCTGAAAAAGAGAAAATGTTAGTGGGAAAATGGAGGATCAGAAGTTCTGGGCCTGGGTACACCAAATTCTGAGGTTGAAAGGGGTTCAGAGGTTATAGTGTAGCTGGGAACCTAGAAGTTTATGTACCTCTGGCAAGTCAAAAGTTCTGGCTATTTTGAGAGAGTGAGGTGATAATGCTGTTAGGTGAGAATATCTAGAAGTTCTGATTTGGGAGTATCGTCTGACAGATAAATGGGTAAAAAATGTCAACAAATAAACCTAAAAATATGCTTCTGGGTATAGAACCCAGGACCCTTAGCACTAATATCTTATGCGCACGTTTGTCTACCACTGGGGTTACTGTACATCCGGTATTAAAAGCAAATGCATAAACATGTATCACAAAGTAAACTATGATGATGAACTCCAATTCTTTCTTCATGCTAATCAGAACATATGTAACTTAGTTAAATCTCAACAGAACATAAAACACAAACATATCAATTATGGTAGTTTTCCCATCATGGTTTCAGAAGCATAAAAAATGTCAAGACTGTAAATCAGAAACAAGTATGTATCTGTCAGTCCTAGTTTCCTTAAGAAGTTCTGAATTGATGTTCTTCCTATTTAGGCAGGAAAATGCGCGAAACCTCATAATATGTGCAACATCAGAATCGGGATGTCTACATTGTATCTTGAACATGCAAGTCTAACAATGCTTAAGTGATATGATAAGGGTTGGCAGAAGCTTACCTTGCAGCTGAAAAATGTTCTATGAGCTAGAGTCTAGTTCTGATTGCTTGTAATGTTCTGATTAGCTTTCTCACGTATTCAGCAGGCTGGTACAACCATTTACTTTGGTTCTGAATGGTGAATGGATGATTTGGTCAAGAAACACTTGAGGTAAATTGGAGTTTGAATGCAAGAATCAAAACTAGTAGGTTTTGTAGTTATGTTTGCAGTTTCAGATTTATGGATATTTTAGCAAGGTTTCAAAGCTTTTCCTTTTGATTTTTTCTGACCGGCCCCCTTCATAGTTGCAAATGAAGTTCAATTTATAGGCAAGAACCTTGCAGCTTGGAGAAGCCAAAAGTACCAACATCATGTTAGCGTGTTGGCTTGTTCTTGAAGCAAGATAAATAAGTATGGTGGTTAGCAGCTTTTAGCCGTGCCTAAACTGGATTTGTAAGCATGAATTAAGAAAAAGTACCCTCAGAGGCAAAATCAAAGCATGGGCCCAGCAAAAACTTGTACAAAAGTTTTCTTTTCAAGGACTGCAATGGTACTCCTATCTCACACGTGGGGAAATACTTTGGATAAAAGCTCAAAAGTTATTGTAAGCATTAAATGATGATGAGATTTATCAAACCAGAAATCCTGCACTATGAGATTGTGCATCATAGTTTAAACCTGGGCCAGAAGTTCATCATCAGCACAACTTAGAACAAACATCCAACTTCTGATCCTTGAATCCCTTTGCTCCAGCATGTTCTGAGCAAGTTCCCAGACTTTCCAGAAAGCTTATGACATGCTTTGTAAGCCCTTTTTTGAATTACTCTTGCGACTTCTGACTAAGCCTATGTGAAAACTGTCCCAGAAGTTTTAACCAAGTCCTGTTTTGGAAAGGTCCAGAATTTGCTGAGAGCTTTAGTTTCATGGACGTGATTTTGAAGATGTATAACTTGAAATCCCAGCATTTCTAGAAGAAGTTTTGTTTTGCAATATTTTAGGTATTATTGAGATCTAAAACTCTTGTGTTAGAAATTCTTCCAGAATCATCTTTCACCATGGTGATAATCTGATCAGAAGTTTTGAGCTTGTCATATTTCTAAAACACTTAGAAAAAATCTAAGTATTTTAGAATTTTGACTTTTTTTGAATTTCTTGATGAAACAAAATTCATATTTCAACATGTCTTGATTAAATATGATTCATGAAACTTGATTTTGATCAAAAGTCAAAGTTTGACTTTTCAGTGTGCAAATGACCATTTTACCCTTGTGCCAATTCCAAGCCTAAATTGATGTATCAGTGCTGCAAACTTGATGCCATGGAAGATCTTGTGAGAGAATCCTTGAGAAATGAGAGGGAAAATTTTGGGGTACAACAGTATGTCACCGTCATTTTCTGTATGATCTTCTTAATGTTCTTATTTGCAGCTTCAATAGCGCCATTCATCTTCGGCCGGTAAGGGAAAGAATTATGATGTTGGACCTTGAATTGTTTACACAGTTTGGTGATCATTGTATTATTGAGATTTGTACCATTGTCAATGATGATTCTCTCTTGCACACCGTACCGACATATCAGGTTATGCTTGATAAACCGCGCCACAACGTTCTTGGTAACAGTAGCAAAAGAGGCAGCTTCGACCCACTTCGTGAAATAATCAATGGCTACCAGGATGAAGCGATACCCATTGGAAGTGGTAGGTCTAATATCTCCTCTCATGTTATTTCCCCATATTGCAAAGGGCCAAAGATCCGTCAAGACGTTCAAAGGAACCGGAGGTACATGCACCTTATCGTCATAGATCTGGCATTTGTGACAAGTTCGTGAATGCTGATAGCAGTCTGCTTCCATAGTGGACCAAAAGTATCCTGCCTGTAGGATCTTTTTAGCCATGGTATGTCCACTCGAATGGGTTTCGAAGGTACATTCATGTAATTCTTCCATAATCCTTTCCGCTTCACTCTTGTCTACGCACCAAAGTAAAGTAGAGTCATGGTTGCTGTGATACGGTGGCAGAACCGACTGTTTAATACTGGTTTTATGTTTGTATTAGAAAATGTCGCTGTAAGCAAGAGTCGCCATCGACTTTTATTTCATCCAACAAAGGAAAAGGAAAAAGAACAGAAAAAACCTTTTTCGAGATGTTTCTGGGTACGGGGGTAGATTATAGAAAGGGAAGGTGTTAGCACCCTTTCTATCAATGGTTTTCCATTGTCTCTTAGGTACTTGCTCACTTTAAAATTGCTTGTGTATGTTTTGAAAAGTTTTTGTTTTAACTTCATGGTAACCCTTGTATATGTCCTCAAGAGTGTGACGAAGTTGTTTTTGAAACCTGTTTTGAAAGTGTTTGTGTAAAAGAATTTTTATTGTTTTGAGCAAGTACTTAAGAGTTTCTACCTACTCGAAAAAAGACTGTTCGTTCTCGTTTCCTTTAGACGGCTTTATCCTGCTATTAAGGAGTAGGTAGCCATATCGTTGGAGTTGAGGGACTATCGAAAGGGACGAAATGGTCATTGAAGGTAACATGTAAGGATTCCTTAGCATTTCGAAGGGAATATCATTATAAGATCATTTCTCGTAGGGAACTCAAGGGACAATAAGGGACTATGATCTCTATGACGACTTTGAATTGCGGGTCTTTGCTAAGATATCCCTATGTTCGAGGGACATGACCATTGTTTCTGTGGCAACCAAGTGAGGTATACCCTAAGGGTACAAGTGTGCAATAATGTTTGTTTTCAGATATTTATCTTGTAATTAAATGATCTATTTAATTGATTAAGCATACAAGCCTAGGTTGCTAAAAATTATATACAAGCATATAAAATAAAAGCGAGAAAATAAAAGAGTCTTACGCTATTACAAGGCTTTTGGGCAGATACATAAATATTTGACAGAAAATAAAGATGCTGAAATTAAAACCCTAACTAAACTATTACAAACTGGGCACAGTTACATCAATATTGAAAAAGTATCATACGACTAAAATAATTCAGCGCGAGAATAAATCTTGGAAAAATTTTAAAACCCTAAAAATCCTGATTTGATCATTAAAATATTTTTGGATTTTTTTTTGTGAAAAAGATTTGAATTTAACCTAACTTCTAATTGATTTTAATTAAAAATACATTAAAGTTGAAGAAATTAATTTATCTACAGAAATTAATTTATTAAAAAAAGACCTAAGTCCTATTTTTTATGACCTTTTTTATTTTATGATTTTATAAAAAATGATTAATAAAAATAATTAAACTAATTTAAACAAAATAAAATAATAAAATTAAAATGGAAAAAAGAATAAGCCTGAGGGGGTCTAGGCCCAAAGGGAGGTGATGTTGCTGAATTTCTGCCAATGCCCACTCTGGTTGGCCCAATACAACGTTGGATCTGGTGTGTTGTGCCTGGAGCGTCCACCATGCACCTGCATGCTTGAGGCGTTGGATCTGGATGCAACTTGATCTAATGATGATGACTTGGAGGCCCTATGGTGTGCATGCATACGATGAAAGCATGGAATCTGTAATGAAATATTAAGAAAAATATTATGTAGGAGGCAGGGATCGAACCCCTGATCTCCTAGACACGCGCGTCCTGAAGCCCTTCATGTTTTCCACTGGGCCAATTGGCCTTTTGATAATAATAATGAATAAAATGTAATACATTCAATAATTGGCAGTTATTATATCAAATGCGCGCGCTATTTAAACCAACCAGTAGGACGTCACCACCTCATTGTCTTCTTCCTCATACCGTCATTTTAGGCCTGAACCTTTAAGCCTTGAACACCATGGTATCCATATCTAGCCCTAATTTTGCCTGTATCAAGAAGCCCTAAAACGAGTTTGGAAACCCTAATAATGGCATCCTTCAATTCTTGCACTTAAAACTAAATCAAACAATTTAGATAACATCAAAACCTTATAATAAACAAGAATGCATTGTTGAATTTCATTGAAAACGCGTGTATGCATGTAATCATAAATAAAAAATAGTTGGAAAATCAATCATGTATCTTACGATTCTGGATGTTTTGTGACTTGGGAATGATTGGACTAGCTTCAGAACACGTCCAGGAATGGATTGTTGGCTTTGAAATCACTTGAATTGGTCTATAGAGGAAGATCCAATCAGCACTTTTTGAAAAGAAATTGAGTTTTTATTCTTTAGTTTGCACGACCCAATCCTCCTTCTTAACCTTTGAAAATGATGTGTATATATCATATAATGATTTAGGTCAACAAAAACTGATCATATCTTTGCAAATTATGGAGATTTGATTTCATTCTTTGCCTTGTATGATTTGTTTCCAAAATAGACCAAATTAAGATATTTTCCAATCAATTAGCTTTTGCACGAATTTGGATGATTTGCTAGCTGTTCATTGACTCATAATATGCTCATAAAATCAAATCTTGGATTTTATTTCATTATTCTACTATTTAAATTGATTTATTTTGATTTAAATGGATAAAAAATCAAAATAAATAATAAAAATAATAAAATAATAGGTGGATAAGCTCAGGGGTCGTGGGCCATCTTAGGAACAAGTTACAAACAAGAAAACAGGGGCCCATTTGGAAAAAGGACATTTTTATCAATGTTGACTTCATACACATTTCCAAAAATTGGTCAACTATGACAATACATATCTCCCTCAATTTTAACCATAGGAATGTGTTCTTTGACTTTTTAGAAATCTTTGTATGTCCTATAAACAACTCTTTTGGTGTCACCTCAATTGGATCTTCCATGTTCATGTAAGAAGCTTTGACCCAAAAGGTGTTTTTGTTGACTTTTTGAAATGACCTATAATTTATGAATTCATATCTTTTCATGAGTGCATTTCTTGAACTTGAGGGATGAATATGAGTTGTAGGGAATTGAATCCTCTTCAAAATGAGCCTTGGATGAGAAATTTCTGATAAAGTATGAGAAATTTATGCCTGGTCAAAGTTTGGTTGAGTTTTCCTATAGAAACCCTAATTTAGCAACTTTTGAGTTTTGGTGAATTAGGAGCATTCCTTGAGGAATCATGATCAACCCTTGATCAAATGATGGATGTTACTCCAAAATGTTGATGTTGACCAAAAATCTTGAAGTTTGATTGTATCTGGCCCACAGTTGACTTTTGACCTAACACAGTTGATTTTCAAGCATTTGAGCAGTTGATTAAGCAAACTTCTTGCGCAAGGCATGAAACTTGACATGGATGATCTTGAGAACATATTAGGACCATGGAAAATATTTGAGGCTTTTGGAGCTCACCCATCTTGATGAAAATGGCAACCCTAGTTGGAGATTCATTGCTTTAGGAGAGAGTTTGTCTAATCAACCCTTGGGCATCCTTGAGCAGATTGAGGGCTTCAATGAGTATATGTTGGATAAAATGAGAGGGCAAATTTTGGGGTACAACAGTTGCGCTTGTAAGGGATTTCATTATTGAGGAAGAATTTTGCGGTGAACCTTCTCAGAAACTTCTTATCATTGACAGATGCCCCCTCGGGATACTCTTGAGCCTCGAGATATCTCTTCACTTCATAGAACCAAGGTTTGTATACTACTCCTTCAACGACGATCTCATAGCAGTATGCTGGTTCATCCAATCTCTCAATAGTGATCCGAGGAGCCTCGTTGTCCCACCTGACCTTGAACATAGAGGACATGGTAGCTAGCGCGTCCGCTAACTGATTCTATTCTCGTGGGAAATGTTCAAAGGTGACCTCTTCAAAGTGTGGAAGTAATATCAGCACGTGCTCTTTGTAAGGTTTGAGATTTGGGTGCTTCGTGTCCCACTCGCCTTTGATTTGATTTATTAGCAGAGTTGAATCCCCGAATACACTCAAGAACTTGATCCTTAGGTCAATAGCAGCTTTGAGACCCATGATGCATGCTTCATACTCCGCCATGTTATTGGTACAGTTGAAACATAGTCTGGCAGTGAAAGGAGTATGAAAACCTTCAGGAGATATGATTACAGTACCAATGCCATTACCGAGTGCGTTCGAAGCTCCGTCAAAAACCATAGTCCATCGGGATCCTTCTTCAGGTCCTTCATCCAGTCCAGGTTCTTCATACTCCGTTACTAGCATAATATTCTCATCCGGGAACTCAAAATTCATGGACTGGTAGTCATCCAGGCCTGATGAGCTAAATGATCAGCTAATACACTCCCCTTGATTTCTTTCTGGGTCGTGTACTGAATGTCGTATTCAGTTAGGATCATTTTCCATCTTGCTATTCTTCCGGATAGAGCGGGCTTCTCAAAGATGTATTTTATTGGATCCATCTTAGATATCAACAAAGTAGTGTGGGTCAACATATAATGTCTCAATCGGCAAGCAGCCCATGCCAAAGTGTAACAAGTTTTCTCAAGCAGTGAATATCGTGTTTCACAATTGGTAAACTTTTTGCTTAGGTAGTATATTGCATGCTTTTTTCAACCAGACTCGTCATGCTGTCCCAGCACACACCCCATTGAATTATCCAATATTGTTAAGTACATTATCAAAGGTCTTCCTTCAACCAGAGGCATTAGAATTGGAGGCTCTTGAAGGTAATATTTGATTCTTTCAAAGGCAGCTTGGCATTCGTCATTCCACTTTACCACTTGATCTTTCTTTAGAAGCTTGAAGATTGGATCACAAGTAGCAGTTAGATGTGAAATAAACCTGGCAATGTAGTTCAAACGTTCCAAGAAACCCCTAACTTCCTTCTCAGAACGAGGAGTGGGCATATCTTGTATAGCTTGTACTTTTTCAGGGTCTACTTGAATACCTTTGTCACTGACAATGAAACCTAAGAGTTTACCAGACCTTACCCCAAAGGTGTACTTGTTCGGATTAAGTATCAACTTGTACGTCTTCAACCTATCAAACCACTTTTGCAGATGATCAAGGTGCTCTTCTTCATTTTGAGATCTGGCTATCATGTCATCAACATATACCTTTATCTCGTTATGTATCATGTCATGGAACAAAGCTACCATAGCTCGCTGATAGGTTTCTCCAGTATTCTTCAACCCAAATGGCATCACCTTGTAACAGAAAGTGCCCCACTGCGTGACAAAAGTTGTATTCTCCATGTCTTCAGGAGCCATCTTGATCTGATTGTAACCAGAGAAACCGTCCATGAAAGAAAAGATCTTGTGTTGTGCGGTGTTGTCAACCAGAACATCAATATGTGGAAGCGGGAAGTAATCCTTGGGGCTTGCCTTGTTCAAGTCTCTGTAGTCCATACACATACGTACCTTTCTGTCCTTCTTAGGTACCGGCACCATGTTGGAAACCCATTGGGGGTAAGAGGTGACAGCTAGGAACCCATCATTGAACTGCTTTATAACCTCTGCTTTGATCTTCTCTGACATCTCAGGGTGCATGCGACAAACCTTCTGCTTTACCAGAGGGCACTCTTCTTTAGTTGGTAGCCGGTGAACCACGATATCTGTATCTAGTCCTGGCATATCGTCATATGACCAGGAAAAGATCTCGACATAGTCGTGCAACACATGTATCAACCTCTGTTTGACATTAAGCTCCAAATTTGCACCTATCTTGACTTCTTTCCTGTCTTCCTCTGTACCCAAGTTTATTGTCTCAACTGGCTCTTCATGAGGCTGTATAGCCCTCTCTTCCTGCTGTACCAGTCTAGCGAGTTCTCCAGGTACCTCACAATCTTCCTCACCTTCTTCCTCAGCTTGGTTGATCGGATTTTCGAAATTATAATTAGAAATAGCATAATTGTTATCAATGGGATCCATAGTGGATAGGGATCTACAGTTGATACGTGAGTGTGTGTAAGAGCATAGTTGTATAGACAAAGTTAAAGGCAGAAAGGAAAAACAGAGAGCACAAAATTTGTGTGCAAAAAAGTCCAATGTTTTACTGATGACATATGATAATGACATATAATAATCCTCACAAATAAACCATTGTGCCTCAGGTAAAACAGAAGGCCATAGAGTTTATATTGTTTATTACAAATCCGAAAAACAAGCAAGACAATTACTGCTGAACAAAAGTAATCGGCACAAAATCTTTGGCCGTCCAGTTATTAGGTCCATCTTTGGTAGTAGGGTAGATCCAGTTGTCCATATCAGAATCCTCATCATTGTCTTCTAGACCTTAAACCATTTGAAGTGAAACTTTGAAGATTATGGGAGGGCAAATTTTGGGGTACAACAGTTGCCCCTGTTCAATCTTCTTAGACCTGAGGATATAGATTGGCTTGTGTGCCTTTCGTGATCCGAAGGTGGAAGATGATTGAACACTAGAGTGCCCAGAAATTTACACTCACATAGTAGCATGTCAGCAGTGTGATGGCGGGAATGGGCCTACAGATGCCATTTGGGGACTGATGGACAGGAGGATGGGCTTACAGATGCCATCTGGAAGTGTGACATTACCTTGTCGGGAATGGGCTTATAGATGCCATTTGGAGACTTATGGACAGGAGGATGGGCTTACAGATGCCATCTGGAAGTGTGACATTAACTTGTCGGGAATGGGCTTATAGATGCCATTTAGAGACTATTGGTATGTGGATGGGCTTATAGATGCCATCTAGGTGTCAATCGCGTAAGAGATTCCTTAGCGAGAACTTGCGTACCTGAGAAAGAAAGATAATTACCTGGCATGTTACAGGAGTTGATCTTCAAACTCTTTATGTAGATGTGCCCTGGCTAGATACATGATTCGAATCTTTAAACTCTTCAGACGTGCCCTGGAAAGATACAGGAATTGAGTCCGGAGAATGTAGTCGTCAACAGATACACCCTGGCAAGATACAGGAATCGAGTCTGGTAATGTAGTCGTCAACAGATACACCCTGGCAAGATACAGGAATCGGATATTCGAACTCTTCAGACGTGCCCTGGCAAGATACAGGAATCGAGTCTGGAATATAGTCGTCAACAGATACACCCTGGCAAGATACAGGAATCGGATCTTCGAACTCTTCAGATGTGCCCTGGCAGGATACAAGAATCGAGTCTGATAATGTAGTCGTCAACAGATACACCCTGTAAAGATACAGGAATCGGATCTTCGAACACTTCAGACGTGCCCTGGCAGGATACAGGAATCGAGTCTGGTAATGTAGTCGTCAACAGATACACCCTGGCAAGATACAGGAATCAGATCTTCAAACTCTTCAGACGTGCCCTGGCAGGATATAGGAATCGAGTCTGGAATATAGTCGTCAACAGATACACCCTGGCAAGATACAGGAATCGGATCTTCGAACTCTTCAGACGTGCCCTGGCAGGATTCAGGAATCGAGTTTGGAATATAGTCGTCAACAGATACACCCTGGCAAGATACATGAATCTGATCTTCGAACTCTTCAGACGTGCCCTGGCAGGATACAAGAATCGAGTCTGGTAATGTAGTCGTCAACAGATACACCCTGGCAAGATACAGGAATCGGATCTTCGAACTCTTCAGACGTGCCCTGGCAGGATACAGGAATCGATTCTGGAATATAGTCGTCAACAGATACACCCTGGCAAGATACAGGAATCAAATCTTCGAACTCTTCAGACGTGCCCTGGCAGGATACAGGAATCGAGTCTGGTAATGTAGTCGTCAACAGATACACCCTGGCAAGATACAGGAATCGGATCTTCGAACTCTTCAGACGTGCCGTGGCAAGATACAGGAATCGAGTCTGGAATATAGTCGTCAACAGATACACCCTGGCAAGATACAGGAATCGGATCTTCGAACTCTTCAGACATGCCCTGGCAGGATACAGGAATCGAGTCTGGTAATGTAGTCGTCAACAGATACACCCTGGCAAGATACAGGAATCGGATCTTCGAACTCTTCAGACGTGCCGTGGAAGGATACATGAATCGAGTCTGGAATATAGTCGTCAACAGATACACCCTGGCAAGATACAGGAATCGGATCTTCGAACTCTTCAGACGTGCCCTGGCAGGATACAGGAATCGAGTCTGGAATATAGTCGTCAACAGATACACCCTGGCAAGATACAAGAATCGGATCTTCGAACTCTTCAGACGTGCCCTGGCAGGATACAGGAATCGAGTCTGGTAATGTAGTCGTCAACAGATACACCCTGGCAAGATACAGGAATCGGATCTTCGAATTCTTCAGACGTGCCCTGGCAGGATACAGGAATCGAGTCTGGTAATGTAGTCGTCAACAGATACACCCTGGCAAGATACAGGAATCGGATCTTCGAACTCTTCAGACGTGCCCTGGCAGGATACAGGAATCGAGTCTGGAATATAGTCGTCAACAGATACACCCTGGCAAGATACATGAATCGGATCTTCAAACTCTTCAGACGTGCCCTGGCAAGATACAGGAATCGAGTCTGGAAATGTAGTCGTCAACAGATACACCCTGGCAAGATACAGGAATCAGATCTTCAAACTCTTCAGACGTGCCCTGGCAAGGTACATGAATCGAGTCTGGAATATAGTCGTCAACAGATACACCCTGGCAAGATACAGGAATCGGATCTTCAAACTCTTCAGACGTGCCCTGGCAAGGTACAGGAATCGAGTCTGGAATATAGTCGTCAACAGATACACCCTGGCAAGATACAGGAATCGGATCTTTAGTTGCGACATTTGATAGCAGTTATCTTTGTATTGAGCTTTGCCCTGAAAAGACAAAACGTTAATTGTATGCGATGTCATGATGTATTACATGCGTGATATTCTCAGAATAAATGAGATTGTGTGTTCATGATGCGTATGTGCATGCTATAATGTATGAAGATGTGATGTTTAATAATGTATGTTTTTGTCTAGGAAAGTAAATCCTTGATGGGTGCCGGGAAGTTAAATCCTGGGCTTGATGTTGAAGGATAGTGCTTTGTTTCCGCTGGGGACGACGGTTGCAAGAATACCGGTAGGAGAAGATGACTCCGTTGGGGAATAAACTTGGAGAATAGAATACTCTGCGGGGAATGCTCTGTGGGAAGAGATGTATTTTGCTGAGGTTTGCGATGACTCCGTTGGGGACTCCGTTGTTAAGTTCTGTTGGAAGATTGGATGAACTCCGCTGGGGATGGGAAGACTTCGTCGGGGACGATCTTTCCGTGGTTTTTGGCTGAGGATAACCCAGTTATATCCTGGTGGGGAAATAACCTTTGAATAAAACCGGGGAGACGCGTTCGCTCTACAGGGGATAAGCTTCCAGAATCTACTGGGGATAAGCTTCTTACTGGGGAGATGGTTCAACTCTCCTGGGGAGACTTTTTGAGACTGTACTGGGGAAGTGGCTCCACTGAAGTGTCTGTGTTCCACCGGGGAACAATCTTAGATTAAGACGGTCGGGGATGCTTGTTAGGAATGTTTGTATACTCCACTGCGGAATGTTGAGATCTGCTGAGGATACCCAATTTCCTTAAGGTTGACTTAGTAGGCTAACTCTTCTTGGGGAGAGTATCGCTGACTTGCTGGCTCACTCTCTGGGGAATTAAGATATCTTGGTTATGTTCTTCAGCTAAACTTACCTTGGTACATTGGTGGACAGAGCAATTAGATCGCTTAGACAACTCATTATTGCCCCTGTTTCTGATGTTACCTGTAATTAATCCTTTGTTTCGTATGCAAATATTTATGAGTTAGCAATTAGTGTCAAATGCATATATCACAATTGAACATTGGACGTTCTTTGCAAAACAAAACGGGAAAAGGAAAAACAAATGGCAATTGGTCTGAAAAATGAATTTGTATTGATTTTTGAATTTGCCTGTAAATAGGCATTTATGTACAAGGGGCTGACGTCCTAGTAAGAGAACGCCGCCGAACAACAGAGTTTATACAATTTGTACAAAGAAACAAAACAACTATGTGAAAAGAATAATCCCACTGGGTTCCAACTCTGCTATCGCCTTTATGTCTTCGAGCGTCTCATCACTTGGCTGCTCGGTTGAAGATGAAGCTGATTGGTCGATGCCGTTTGAACTTGATAGTTGATACCGGATTCTGGATGCACAGTGATTCAATGAGACATAGCATTACGCTTTAATCCCTAACTTTTGCCTGGACCGCCCTTTCGGGTTTTCAGTCCACCGGGATACCCATTTTTGCCCAAGCCGCCTTTTCAGGTTTTCGACTTGCCGGGTGTACAGATTTTTTTTATTTCATCCCTCATTTTGCCCGAACCCTTTTGGTTCGCCGGGAAGCCCTAATTTCTGCCTAGGTATGTCAACCTAGCGGGTCTTTTATCATGCGTAGTATCTTTTTACTATGTCTGCATTGGCGGGGTGAGGAAGGTCGTCACCATCCATGGTGGTTAGGATCATGGCTCCTCCTGAGAACACATGTTTAACCACAAATGGCCCTTCGTACGTAGGGTTCCATTTTCCCCTGGGATCACTCTGAGGAAGAATGATGCGCTTGATTACCAGGTCCCCGACTTAATACTCTTGTGGTCTGACTTTCTTGTTAAATGCCCTGATCATCCGTTTTTGGTACGTCTGACCATGACAAATAGCGGTGAGTCTCTTTTCGTCAATTAGATTTAATTGATCAAGTCGAGTCTGGATCCAGTCATCTTCGCTCAGATCTGCATCCTTCATTATCTGGAGAGAGGGTATCTGGACTTCAATTGGCAAGACCGCCTCCATGCCATAGACCAAGGAAAAGGGAGTTGCCCCGGTTGACGTCCTTGCTGAGGTACGGTACCCATGAAGAGCGAACGGTAACATCTCGTGCCAATCTTTATAAGTCACTGTCATCTTCTACACAATTTTCTTGATATTCTTATTCGCTGCTTCTACAGCCCCATTCATCTTCGGCCGGTAGGGAGAAGAGTTGTGGTGTTGTATCTTGAATTGCTCGCAGAGCTCAGTGATCATCTTGTTATTGAGATTGGTACCGTTGTTTGTAATGATCCTTTCTGGGACGCTGTATCGACAGATCAGGTTATGCCGAATGAACCGTGCCACGACATTCTTTGTTACTGTAGCATAGGAAGCTGCTTCAACCCACTTTGTAAAGTAATCAATCGCTACTAGGATGAAGCGATGCCCATTGGATGCCGTAGGTTTAATCTCGCCGATCATATCAATGCCCCACATTGCAAAAGGCCAAGGTGCTGTCAAGACATTCAGAGGAACTGGAGGGACGTGCACCTTATCTGCATATATCTGGCACTTATGACATGTCCGAGAATGTTGATAACAATCAGCTTCCATTGTGGACCAGAAATATCCTGCCCGAAGGATCTTCTTTGCCATGGTGTGTCCGCTGGAATGTGTTCCGAAGGTACCTTCATGCAGTTCTGCCATGATCCTTTCTACTTCAGCTTTATCCACACAACGCAGTAAGGTCGAATCATGGTTTCGCTTGTATAGAATGCCATTGCTCAGGAAGAACTTTGCAGCGAACCTTCTCAGAAACTTCTTGTCATTGATGGATGCACCTTCAGGGTATTCTTGAGCTTCCAAGTACCTCTTCACCTCATGATACCAGGGTTTTTCAGTTACCTCTTCAACCTCAAGATCATAGCAATATGCAGGTTCGTCTTGTTTCCAGATAATGATCCAGGGAGCCTCATTGTCCCACTTGACTTTGAACATAGAAGACATCGTAGCTAACGCGTCCGCCAACTGATTCTCCTCTCTTGGGAAATGTTCAAAAGTTATCTCTGTGAAATGGGGGATCAATGTCAACACACATTCTTTGTAAGGAATAAGATTTGGGTGTTTCGTATCCCACTCTCCTTTGATCTGATTGATCACGAGAGCGGAATCTCCGAAGACACTCAGAAACTTGATCCTTAAGTCAATCACAGCTTGAAGACCCATGATGCATGCCTCATATTCCGCCATGTTGTTGGTGCAGTTGAAACATAACCGGGCAGTAAGTGGAGTATGAGTGCCTTGAGGGGATATGATTACAGCGCCGATACCGTTACCCAAAGCGTTGGAGGCTCCGTCAAAGTGCATAGACCATCGGGATCCTTCCTCAGGTCCTTCATCCGGTCCATGTACTTCACAATCAGTCACTACCATGATGTTCTCGTTAGGAAATTCAAAGTTCATTGACTGGTAGTCATCTACTGCCTGGTGTGCCAAGTGGTCTGCCAATACACTTCCTTTGATAGCTTTCTGAGTCGTGTACTGGATGTCGTATTCTGTCAAGATCATTTGCCATCTTGCTAATCTCCCAGACAGAGCAGGCTTTTCGAATATGTACTTTATTAGATCCATCTTTGAAATCAACAGAGTAGTGTGAGTCAGCATATACTGTCTCAGCCGACGAGCAGCGCATACCAAAGCGCAACAAGTTTTCTCGAGCAGTGAGTATCGGGTCTCACAGTCGGTAAACTTTTTGCTAAGGTAATAAATGGCATGCTCTTTTCGGACAGACTCGTCATGCTTCCCCAGCACACACCCCATTGAATTGTCAAGTACTGTCAGGTATAGTATTAGAGGTCTCCCTTCCACTGGTGGCATAAGGATGGGTGGTTCTTGGAGATACTCTTTGATTCTGTCAAAAGCGGCCTGACATTCATCGTTCCAACGTACTACCTGATCTTTCTTCAGCAGCTTGAAGATTCGTTCACAGGTAGCTGTTAGGTGCGAGATGAATCAGGCAATATAATTCAGACGTCCTAGAAAGCCTCTGACTTCTTTCTCTGTCTTGGGAGCTGGCATCTCTTGTATTGCTTTAACCTTGGCAGGGTCTACTTGAATACCTTTGTCTCTTACGACGAAGCCTAGCAACTTCCCAGATCTTACCCCAAATGTGCACTTATTTGGGTTCAACCTCAACTTGTATAACTTCATACGGTCAAACAGCTTTTGCATATGGTCAAGGTGTTCCTCCTCAGTTTGGGACCTTGCAATCATATCATCGACATACACTTCAATCTCATGATGGATCATGTCATGAAATAAAGCAACCATGGCACGTTGGTAGGTTGCCCCAGCATTTTTCAACCCGAACGGCATGACCTTGTAGCAGAAGGTGCCCCACTGAGTAACAAAGGTAGTCTTCTCCATGTCTTCAGGAGCCATTCTAATCTGATTATAACCTGAAAAATCATCCATGAAGGAGAACACTTTATGCTGGGCAGTATTGTCAACCAGAACGTCAATGTGAGGTAGGGGAAGTCATCCTTGGGGCTTGCCCTGTTCAGATCCCTGTAATCGACACACATTCTGACCTTACCATCTTTCTTAGGCACCGGAACCACGTTGGTAACCCACTGAGGGTAAGAAGTCACTGCTAGAAAACGGGCATCAAATTGTTTCATAACCTCAGCTTTGATCTTCTCGGACATCTCTGGACGCATACGGCAGACCTTTTTCTTAACCAGAGGGCAGTCTTCCTTGGTAGGCAAATGATGGACCACAATGTCGGTATCCAACCTAGGCATGTCTTCGTAAGACCAGGCGAAGATCTCCACATAATCATGCAACATCTGAATCAACCGTTGTTTCACGCTGAGCTCTAGATTAGCACCAATCTTAACTTCCTTTCTATCTGTCTCAGTACCCAGATTTACCATTTCCACTGGCTCTTCATGTGGTTGAATGGACCTCTCTTCCTGGAGTAACAGTCTTGCAAGTTCGCCAGGCACTTCGCAATCATCTTCACCTTCGTCTTCGGCTAAGTTGATCGGATTTTCGAAGTTACAACTGGCAGTAGCAGAGTCGTTACCAGTGAGATCCAGAGTGGATTGAAACTGGGTGACAAAAGTAATGGGTGTATAGTCCTTTGCAGTCCAGTTGCTAGGTCCACCGTTGGTTTCCGTGTAGATCCAGCTGTCGAACTCGGATTCTTCCACTCCATCTTCATCCCCAATAGAATTCACTCCCGGATTGGTGATGAGCACAGGAGGTCTTCCAATCCTTGCCTTGCACACAGCCTTCTGAGCTTCTGCAGTGAAACCCAAGCCAAATTTGTCAGTATTTGAAGTAAAATCAGGGAGCCTGCCCCAGTTTGCACATTCACCTTTTTCAATCACAGCCCGGGAGTCCTTTAAGGAGGCCATCTTCAAGGGAGAACCCTCTTCAGCCACTGCTTCTGCTGCTGCCAATGTTTGTGGCACCTCTTCAAAATGTTGAAAGGGGGTCTCAATGAACTCCCCGTCCATTTCTACGTACTTGAAGGAGTTGAGGTGGCTGACCATGTACTCCTCTTCCCCTTGCACTGTTACAATCTTCCCCCTGACCGGGTATTTGAGCTTCTGATGTAAAGTTGAAGTCACAGCTCCAGCCTTGTGGATCCACAGGCGACCCAGCAAACAAGAATAGGATGGACGGATGTCCATCACATAGAATTTTGAATCAAAGACCTGTGACCCAACCCTGATCGGGATGTCAACCTCACCATGTACCATCCTTTTGGACCCGTCAAAGGCCCGGAAAACAATGTTACTTGGTTTGAGCTCTAAACCTTCACAGTCCAGCCTGTCTAGAGCCTTCTTGGGTAGCACCTTTAGTGAAGAACCAGTGTCAACCAGCACATGAGCAAGAGTAGTGCCCCTGCATTCAATGGAGACATGCAGGGCATAACTATGGTTCTTCCCCTTGGCCGTCAGATCAGCGTCAGAGAAACCCAGGCCATTATCAGCGGTTAAGTTGGCCACACAGTCGGTGAATTGATCAGCAGACGTCTCTTGAGGCACGTGGCCCGTTTTCAGGAAAGCAATCAGGGCCTTGGCATGGGCCTCTGAACACAACAACAGTGAGAGCATGGAGATTTTGGAGGGGGTGTGCCCCAGCTGTTCAACGACGTTGAAATCACTCTTCTTTATAATCTTGAGAATCTCTTCCATTTCTTGCTTGGAAGCCTCAACAATGGTCTTTGGTGCCTCCGCCCGGGCAGGCACATCAGCAGCAATCCCCTTGCCCCGAGCGTCAGATGACTCGGCAGCAGGGGTAGAAACTTGATCAGGGGGGGGGGGGGAAACAGGCACACTGGCAGGTGTGATGACAAGAGGCCTCTGAATTACTGGAGGAGCAATGTCTGGTGAGAACAGTCTTCCACTACGAGCGACCTTAGCAGGCCTAGTGATGTTGGTGACACCGATACCAGTGTTGAACTCTTGTTTCACTCCCAGAACATAAACATCTGCCCCATAGTGCCATGGGACAGCTTTATCAGACTTGTAGGGGATGGGCCCCGGAACAGTAATGGTAATGGGAGCAATCTTGTGAACAGGCAAAATTTGGACAGGCTTCTTTGAAGGAGCCTTGGAAGGGTTATTGAAAATGGTAACAATTGAAACTTCTTCAATAGGGGCAGCAGGAACGGCGGTCTTCTTGAACAAGATCTCTTTACTATCCATCAGGTTTTGGACGCCTGACTTCAGCAAAGAACAACCAGCAGGGGAATCAGCACATAAAGGGAAACCTTTGCTACATCCCGGAAATAAACCAGCTAGCAACAGGTTCCTCTTGACGGTCAGCAGTGGAGTAGCAACATCATCCACAGAAGCTACATACAAATCCTCCTCAACAGCATTCACTCCATGCTGGGGCATGGGGGCGGTCACAACATTTGGCCTCTCGGGCGCCTCGAACTGTATCTCCTTGGCATCAATAAGGTCCTGAACCTTATTCCTCAGGGCCCAGCAATCATCAGTAGAATGTCCCGGGCTATCGGAGTGATACGCGCAACGGGCGTTGGGGTTGTATTTCGGAGATGCTGTGTTTACCATCTTCGGAGCCTCTTTGACAGTTATCAGGCTGGTTGACAGCAGTTGTGGCAGGATCTGAGAGAGAGTCATGCTGAGCCGAGTATACTGTCGTTTGGGCCTCTCAGCTCTGAGTTGGTTGTACTGTTGTGGAGCAGCAGCAGGCTTAGAAATAACCACCGCGTTGACAGCTTGGCGGCGTTCAGGTTTGTTCTGCTTTCTTGGACCATACACATCACTGGCCTCCTTCTTGAAGGGTTTCTTTTCAGCATTTGAGGAGGCACCCTTCTGTATCTTTCCCGATTTTATACCAGCCTCGATCCTCTCACCAGTCAGGATCAGGTCAGTAAACCCAGCAGAGGAATTACCAATGAGATGATTGAAGAATGGACCAGATAGGGTCCCCAAGAACATATCCACCAGCTCCCGGTCCGTCAATGGTGGCTGCACCCTGCCAGCCAGGTCTCTCCATTTCTGTGCGTACTCCTTAAAACCTTCACCCGATCCTAGCGACATACCCTGGAGTTAGGTACGCGTAGGAGCGAGGTCGGAATTATATTGATACTGCTTGTAAAAAGCAGTGGCCAAATCCTCCCAGTTACGAATGTTGGTTCCATCCAGCTGATAGAACCATTCGAGATGAGTCCCTGAAAGACTCTCCTGGAAGAAGTGGATCCATAAGTTCTTGTCTGCTGTGTAAGGCTGGATCTTCCTTACATAAGAACAGAGGTGCATCTTGGGACAGGAAGCCCCTTCATACTTCACAAAGGCAGGCGCCTTAAACTTGTGTGGGATCACCACCCCAGAGGATAACCCCAAATCTCCGAAATCCAACCCAGGCACGTGTTGAATCTCCATAGCATTTAACTTGTCCTCCAGTTGTTTGTACCGGTCCTCAGCAGGAGGGTACTGTTCGTCATTGAAGTTTGTCTCAGTGTCAGAGACCACAGGACTAGGGACCTCTCTCCCTTGGTGACTACCTTCCCCCACAGATGGAGTAGTCCTCTCAGCTTCATTTTGCAGCGTATTCCCGAGTCTGCGCCCAGTGTTGAATAGCACAATCCTCTTCTTCTTTTTCTTCTTCAGGAGCAAAGCCTTCAGCTCTTGTTGTCCCTGGGCCAAGTTCATGACCATCTCCTGAAATTGGGCATTCTGGGCCTGGAGGGCCTTGATAGCTTGCTCGGTAGTGAGTTCAGGATTCATGATGCTTGAGTGCTGAAATAAACAGCGAAGAAGGTAAGAGACCTGTAGGAAAAGGGTACCTGTAATGCATATGATGAATGAAATGCGTATGAATTATGTTTTCAAAGACAATCGGGAATCAACTTTGTAAACAAAAGGAACACACTTTATTAGATTTAAACTTTAAATTGTTCAACAATTTGCCCTTAGGCGTCACAAGAATGAAAATACTGAAAAGGAAATAAAGCTGTAAAAGAAACATCCAAAGCCCATCAGTGCTCCCATGGCCTCCTCTTCTCAGTACAGATATAGTCATTCAGGGTTCGCTCGTTCTCCAATTGCTTGGTCAGCTTCTGGATCTTCTGTTCCTGTTCGTTGAACTTTTCCCGATAATAATCCCGCTCTTCTTGTAGTTGCACCCAAGATCTCTTTAGTGTATCAACATCAGTGGGTATCTGAGGAGGGAGAACAGTTGGGGGGACCCCATCTCCATCAGGACTTTCAAGAATGATAGGCCTGGCAGCTTCATATGGCATACCTAACTTCTGAGCACGGATGCGGACCCATATGTAATAGGGTTCCATTGGTAGAGAGGTCTTCATTCCCAACTCATGCGGGTCAGCTTTGTGAATTATGTCCCAAGCTTTGATGAATCTACGGCGCAGTTCGTCACTATCTTTCTGAAACTCAAAACTGATGTGAGGCACCAGCATCTCATGAGGCCCTGCTCTTCTGGCTCTTCCAAACTGACGGAGAGCTAAACATGGATTATAAGAGATTCCTCCTTGGGTACCAATCAAAGGAACGTTAGGATATTCTCCGCAACGATCAATAACAGCTATTTCATCCAAACCTCTGAGAGTCCAAATGATGTCCTTATCGGTGAGAGACATTAATCTATGAGCCCAGCCTCTTCCTTCTTGGTTCTTTAGCACGAACTTGGGGAGGTGCGAAATAAACCACCTCACCAACAAAGGAGTACAACACCACAGAGTTCCTCGTCTTCGGGAAGTACGAGCATAGAGTTGTTGCAGGACATCACCCAAGAGAGTGGGTACAGGGTTCCGAGACATGAAGATCCTTATGGCATTGATATTGACAAAGTTATCAGGATTTGGAAACAATACTAGCCCATAGATTAAGAGAGCCAGAATGTCCTCGTACGCCATGAAGTCTAAGTCATTCCAGAAACTGTTAGCTTTACCAATCAGAAACTTAGCCAATAAGCCCTTAACTCCGCTTCTAGTCACTCAGTTGTCCATCACTTCTTTGTGGGTCAAGGGAAGGGCTACAGCAATATCCTCAAGCCTAAGACTATTTTCCCAACCAGTGAAGGGAGTCTGATCCAAAATAGGGATGCCAAGCAAATCAGAGAACTCTTCCAGGGTAGGGACCAGCTGGAAGTCTTGAAAGGTGAAGCACTGGTACAGAGGGTCATAAAACTGGGTCAGGACACTCATCAATTGTTGGTCCCACTTTGCCGTGACTAAACTGAGAAGAGAACCATGCCTCTGGATGAAGGAAGTAGTATTTGGAATTCTGCTAACCAACTCTTCAAGCAACTCAGGTGGATGAACAAAATTGAACCGGATAGTGTTCCTTCGCATAGGCATCATGATGTCCTACAAAACAGAGCAAAGGTGAAACCCTTTTGTCTTTGAAATGGTCAGTCCTTATGCAGGATGCATGCAATGTTATGATGGCATGATGTTATGATAAAGCACACCACAAATATTCACAAAGGCAAACATGATAAGGCACACAAGTCACACAAGACAAGCCCTTAGAGTTTAGGCCAGCACGGGGTCTAGGTATTACCCTCTTTTAGTTTGTTGGTTAAGACCTGTCCTATCAGAAGTAACCGAGTTCTAGAGGATCCCAATATCACTAACTACCCTCAATCGGTCATAACTCCAGCATCACAATCTTTTCTTGCAGCCAGAACCATCACGAGAGTTTAGCCTCAATGGGTGTAGCATACTGCTACTGCTCTATTGGCCAAGTTGGGTCATTTAGGGTTCTAAGGTCGGTTGGTGCTTAATGACTCCTCAGAAGACCCATATTCTCCTCGTTGCAACACAAGGGATATCGGTACAGACCAAGGTGCCACACCAACATAGCCACTGCTTCACCCGTGTCGGTCTATGCCGGACAGGTCCCTCACAACTTATGCTACCTAAAAGGGTATTCCCCATATCCGAGTTAGGATCTATGAAACTCCAATGCAAGCCCACAATAATAAAGCAAACAAACATAGCAATTGAAAACACAAGTGTGAGCTATCCTAAGGTACACCTCACTTTAAAAGTATCCCCAGCAGAGTCGCCAGTTCTGTGATCGGTGGAAATAGAACTGACTGTTTAACGCTGGATCGTGAAATGTCGCGGAAGCAAGAGTCGCCACCGTCTTTTATTTTCTCCAACATGGACAGGACAAAAGCACAACAAAATTCCTTATGAGATAGTTTCTCGGTTCGGGAGGTAGATTTATAGAAAGGGAAGGTGTTAGCACCCTTTCTATCAATGGTTATCCATGGGCTCTTAGATACTTGCTCATTGTGTTTTCAAAGGTGTTTGCTTTTCAATTGTGAGTGGGTTTGAAAAAGTTTCGTTTAAAGATTTCAGATTGACTCTTGTATCAGTCCTCAAGAGTGTTTGAAAAATTGTTTTGAAACCTTTTTTGAAAGTGTCGGTGCGAAAAGAGTTTTGATTTATTTTTGAATAGAGAAAGTATCTATGAGTCACCTACCTACCCTAAGGAATTAGGCTGTGTAAATGTCCTTAAGGTAGTGCCATCCCACCATTGAGAGGTAGGTAGCACCACCGTTGGAGGTGTTCAGGTCAATTCGTTTTCAGGGACAGTGTGGTCACCAGAGCAACAGTAGGACACGTTAGAAGCTACCCTTATGCCATTGATCCTTTTTTTAATCTGAGGAAACCGTTTCAAGGCAACTGGATCATGGACATAAGGACTTACTAAAACATCCTATACTCGACGACCATGTTTCGAAGGCAACAAGTGAGGCGTACCCTAGAAGTGGTGTGTATATTTGTGTGTTATTTTCAGTTTAATATTTCTCTTTGTTCATGGCATTGTGAGCTACACTTGTTTTTTAATTTAGGCCATACATTCTTTCATGCAATTAGAATTTAAAAGTGCGAAAATTTAAATGCGGAAAGTAAAATCCTACGCTATTACAAGGCGCGGGTCTATACATCGCCAAATTACAAAGACCCGTTTTTTTAGTAAATGAATACAGAAAGTAAATAAAAACCGTAAAAGTCCTAGTTACTATTACATGTCCGGAGCAATTACATAATAATCAAATAAAGTAAAATGCGCGCGAACAAGTTAATCAGGAATGTCTAAGGGTGTTGACCCTTTCAAGAAAAGAAATTGATGTTTTTTTTGGTCTTTTTTGTAATTAAAATGAAATTGAGGCTAATTAATAACTAATTAATTTAATTTAGTTAAAAGAAAATATTTTTTGTTTTTTATGTTTTTTATGAAATAGAATAAAAATAAAAAGAAACAAGATTAAAAGTTAACCTAAATCTAAGCTATTTTAGCTATTTTAAAAGAGTTAAAGATGGCCTAATTATAATTAATTTATTTGAGATTTATTTACAAAAATAAAATAATAATAATAAAAATAATATTAGTTCAATTTTTGGGTTTTTTATGAAAATGGTTAATTGATTAATTACTAATAATAAATAAAATAAAAAAAGAGTTAGAAATTAAATTGAAAAATAAAATGAAAAGAAAATAATAAACCAAATGGAGGGGGTGTTGGGCCAGGAATGGGGGTGTGATGTTGAATCTGTGGCCCAATGACCAACCAAGCCACGTTGACTTTCTGACCTCTCTATAGCGCATGTTGACTAGATGCATGATGGTCATCTGCTCTGAGCCATTGGATTGTTGTTGAGAGACACATGGCATCCTGGCGTTGGAGTCACAGGGTGGCCTGTTTTGACTATGCTGCATGGAATCAAGGTGAACAAAACAATAGAAATTATTTGGGGGGACCTGGGAATCGAACCCAGGTCCCAAGGATGGCATGACACGTTCCCAACCACTGAGGCACTCAAACACATTCGTTAGTAATATGGAAAAGAAAAATTATATAGAATAAAAACGTTATATGCTAACAAACAAAATACGCGCGCGGAATTTTGAATGGTCCAATGCCCGGTTGCCACGCCATAGTCTTCAAGCTTTTCTGCAAATGTAAAAATACATAGCGGGGGTTTTAAACCCCCACAAAATACAGGAAATATAAAAATAGCGATTATCTCCTCACACCATATAAAAAGGGCGTGAATAGTTCATTGGATTCGTCTTGCCATGCTGAGTTTAACCATAGTCGTTTGAGGTTCCAATTTTACAGTATGGGGAAATCCCCAATTTGAAGCTTGAAAAAACCTAAAATGCTTCAATGGTGAATCATGATTTAACGCGTTAGAAAGCAATTGGATTATCCTATTAGCTTCAGAAAGCCCCTAGCAATATAAAACAATAAAAAAATGGATCAAATGCTTATGAAATGTGATATACAGTTTTGAAAAATGAAGCAAACCGAATGAGTTATATGGCGCGATTTCTTGAGGTTCTTGACTCGTTTCTGATTGCTAAAGCTTCCTAGGGATGCCAGGAGTGTGTTTTGATTCAAATGGAGGTTCAAAATGTGCTGCAAATAGGTTTACAGTTTTGCTTTTTTCTCTTCAAAGTTTGAAATGTGTTTGGCTGTTTTGGAGCTTTTTTAGGTCGTGAATTCTCTTGTGATAGCTTGCACATATGTTATGTAAAGAGTTTCAATCAGAATTAAGAGCCTTGAAGCCTTGCATTCATGTTTAAGATTTTGCCATAACCTCCATTGAAACCACTTTCCATTTTTGTGTCAAATTTGAATTCTTGCTTGGAATAGCCCCTTGCAAGAATTTGGAATGGTCATGATGGTGTATCAAAGCATTTCAATACAAAATATATCCCGTAATTAACTTCTTTGATTTTTATTTGATTTTAAAAGATTTAAACTGAATTAAATCAAATAAAGTTAAATAAAAATGGAAAAATTAACTTTAAATCTTGAAATAATTTGTGGGACATGTGGGAAGCATGGCCAAGCTGAAACAAGTGGAAAAAGTGGCCCCCTTTTGGTCAAAAATGAAGTTTCAAGGATAATTGACTTTGGCCATTTCACACAAATTTCCCAACTTATCCAATGCATATCTTGCTCGATTTTGAAGCTATGAACATGTTCTTGGACATTTTGGAAAGGTCTTGAAGTCCTCTAACCAATGTCTTTGGTCCCATGTCATTTTGATTTACCAATCTCAAGTTATGGTCTTTGACTTAAAGTGCCTTTTTGTTGACTTTTGAAAATGACCTATAATGTTGAAATTGATAACTTTTTGTGAGGGCATTTCTTGGACTTGAAGTGTGAAGATGAGTTGTAGGAAATGTTATCCTCTTCAAAATGAGCTTTGGATGGAATTTTTCTGATGAACCATGAAAAAGTTATGCCTTGGTCAAGTTACAGTTGACTTTTCAGCTGTCCGAAAATAGAAACTTTTGACACCTTGATGATTTTTGAGCCATTCTTGTGAAATCATGATCAAGAATTGATCAAATGATGATTGTGGCTTCAAAATAAGATGTTGACCAAAAATTTTGACTTTTGACTGCCAAATGACCATTTTGCCCCTGCAGTTGACTGTGGGGCAATTAGGGTTTTTGACTGTGCAACTTGACCTTGTGAGCCTTGAAACTTGACATGTAGGTGCTTGACAATGTATATGAGCATATGGGACTTCATTGGGCCCTTTAAAACCTCAGCTTCCTTGCAAGAACCAAAACCCTAGTTTGACTGGCTTAGGAGGATGGTTGACTGTGTAGCCTTTGAGTAGACCTTGAACCATTTGAAGTGAAACTTTGAAGATTATGGGAGGGCAAATTTTGGGGTACAACAAGTATCCAAGACATTAACACGAAGGTTGTTCTTGAGCATGGGAGCAGTTATAACATTAGGCATCTCAGGAGCATCAAACTCAATCTCCTTTGCTTCGATTAGATCTTGTATCTTATTATTCAAAGCCCAACAGTCATTTGTATCGTGTCCTGGACTCTCAGAATGGTAAGCACACCGGGCGTTTGGATTGTAACGAGGAGATGTGGTGTTGGGATTCTTGGGAGCCTCTCTTAAGGTTGTCAAATTAGGTTTTAATAGATGGGGTAAAACCTCAGACAACGTCATATTGATCTGGGTGAACTGCCTTTGAGGTCTTTCTACCCTTGGTTTATTGTTTCGTTGTTGAGTAGCCACATGCCTATGTATCATCACAGCCCCTACCATGGGACGATGCTCAGTTCTATTCTGACTTCTTGGATTGTAAATAGCATTGACCTCCTTCCTACCCATGAATGGCTTTTTCACTGTACTTAAAGAGGTGTCTTTCTGGATCTTGCCACTTCGGATCCCAGCTTCTACCCTTTTTCTAGTCAATACCAACTCAGTAAAACCAGTTGAGGAGCTACCAATCAAGTGATTAAAGAACGGACCAGATAGCGTACCAAGAAACATGTCCACCAACTCTCTATCAGACAAAGGGGGTTGGACTTTCCTTGCCAAATCTCCCCATTTCTGAGCATAGTCCTTAAAACCTTCACTTGCACCCATAAACATACTCTAGAGTAGAGTACAGGTATGAGCAAGGTCAGCGTTATATTGATACTGCTTATAAAAAGCAGCAGCCATATCTTCCCAGTTGCATTAATTGATTCCCTCCAACTAATAGAACCACTCAAGCTGAGTCTCGGACAGACTATCTTGAAAGAAATGGACCCACAAGTTCCTATCAGTAGTGTGAGGCTGAATCTTCCTCGCATAAGAACGAAGATGAAGCTTGGGACAAGAAACCCCATCATACTTGGCAAACACCGACACCTTGAACTTTTGCGGGATGACAACCCTAGAGACCAAACCCAGCTCTTCAAAATCCAAACCCGGTATCTTCTGGACCTCCATTGCATTCAAACGATCCTCCAGATGTTTGTATTTTTCATCAGCAGGAGGATATTGTTCTTCATCATAGTCAGATTCATCATCGGATTCTTTTGAACTTGAGTCTTCCTCTCTTGTTTCCTCCTCTTGATTGTCCTCTCCCTTTGATGGAGTTGCAAAGTCTAGAGCTCGGTTAGCTGGTCTTATTTTTCCCATACTCACAACATGAACTGGCTTCTTTGCTTTCTTCTTTCTCTCTTTCAGAATAAGGGCTTTTAGATCTTCTTCCCTTTAGCCAAAGCTACGAACATTTGCTGAAATTGGGCATTTTGTGCCTGGAGATCCTTGATACTTTGTTCAGAAGCCATTATTGCTGAAATAAACAGCGGAGAAGATGAGAAACCTACTTTGAAACTTGTTTATGCAATGTCATGGATGATATACGTATGCAATGATTTCAAGGATTCTTAAAGACTCAAATTTTCTTAAACAAAAAAACACACACGTTAATTGTATTAATAAGTTCGAATTATTACAAAGAGTGCCCTTTAGGCTTAAAATCAAACAAAATAAAACTTAAAGCAAAAAGAAAATTAGGTTTCCCACAAGCGCATCTTCTTTGGTGCGATATAGGCGTTTATATTCCTCTCTTCATGAAGTAGCCTAGTGAGTCCCAGGACTTTCTTCTCGCTGGCGTAGAATTGAGCTTCAAATGTATCCCACTCCTCCTTAAGTTGAACCCATGATTTTTGTAACTCCTCATGATCAGTTGGCATGTCAGGATAAAGAACAAGATAAGGAGTGTCTCCTTCAGCAACCAGTTCCAAAATCATAGGTAGAATGGCGGGGCAAGGCATCATAAGAATTTGAGCACGGGCTCGTACCCATTTGAGATGAGGCTCAAGAGGGATGGAATTCTTGTGCCCCAGTGTCTTACTATCAACTCTATGTACCATGCCCCAAGCTTGCATGAACCTTTTACGGTAACCCTGAGAATCATTCTCATAGTCGAAGGCGATTCCTTGGATAAGTGTGTCGTGAGGATCATCCCTTCTCGCATATCCAAATTGTCGCAGTGCCAAACAAGGATTGTAAGTGATTCCCCCCCAATGCCTAAAAGAGGGACATTAGGGAATTCTCCGCATCAATCAATGATGGTAACATTTTCCGAGGATCGAGGACACCAATGAACACCTGAATGTGTAAGAGTCATTAGCCTATGAGACCATCTCAAACCTTGTTCGTTCTTCAAGACGGATTAGGGTAGGTGCGAAATAAACCACCTAGCCAAAAGAGGAGTGCAACATATAAGGGTCCCTCTTTTCTTTATAGTGCGAGTATGCAGGGAATGTAGGATATCTCCAAGCAGAGTAGGTACCGGATTGCGTGACAGGAAAACCTTAACCGCATTCACGTCTATGAGCTGGTCTGGATTAGGAAACAATATCAACCCATAGATGAGAAGGGCTAACACCTCTTTATAAGCTTGTAAGTCCAAGGTATCCCAAAAATGATGAGCCTTCTCAAACAAGAACTTAGCCAAAAAAACCCTTGACACCTCTCCTGGTTTCCCAATTTGCTACTACGTCAGACCGTTGTAAGGATAAAGCTTTAGCAATATCTTCAGGTTTAGGGTCTCTTTCCATACCATTGAAAGGTACCTTGTTAAGGATGGGCACCCTCAGTAACAAAGAAAACTCCTCCATAGTAGGCACTAACTGGTAATCCGGAAAAGTGAAGTAGTGATGTAGAGGGTCAAAGAATTGAAAGAGAACTTTTAGCATTTCTTCATCAGGGTTTGAGGTGACCAAGTTGAGAAGTCGACCATGTCTTTCAGTGAAGGGAGAGCTTTCAAGAACCCTGGATACTAAATCCTTAAGCTGAGGAGGTACCTTTACCAGACTGACTTGGATAGTGAATCTGCGGGCGAGGGCCATGTCCTATAAAACAAGACAAAAATAAACCCTAAGAATCCTTGAAATGGTTAGTATGATATGCTATGCTATGATGTCACGATTATGCTCAGATATAACAGATATAGAAAACACAAGCAAATCACACAAATACCTTAGGTTCAAGGCTTGCATGGGTTTTAAGGTAATACCCTCTTGAAGTTGGATTGGTTCAATATGTCCTAAATATAGTAATCGGGTTCTAAGGGATCTCAATATCACCGATCTTTGCCCCAAATTTCGTTCCGATAGACAATTGACTTGCCACCAAACAAAACTCAAGATTCAAACCTCAATGAGTGTAGCATCGAGTATCAACCGACTTTGGGTTTACACCAAAGACGGCTATCTCAGTACGTCCTAAAAGCCAAGTTAGTCAATTAAGGTGCTAAAGTCAGTTGACGCTTTATGATACCACGCAGTGGCCCCGTATTCTCCTTGATTACTCAAGGGCTACCGGTACACACCAAAGTATTGCATCAACATAGCTACTGCTTCAACCGTGTCAGTATACCACACACAACTCCCTCACAGTTTATTGCTACTTACCTAAAAAGAATTCCTTGATCCGGGCTTAGCATCCAAACAACCCAAACAGATAACCTCAAAAGTAAAGCAAACAAAAAAGAAAACAATTTAGAAATGATCTAGACCCTAAGGTAAACCCCACTTTTATAATATACTCCCCAGTAGAGTCGCCAGTTCTGTGATACGGTGGCAGAACCGACTGTTATATACTGGTTTTTGCGTTTGTGTTTGCAAATGTGCGGTAAGCAAGAGTCACCATTGTCTTTTATTTTATCCAACAAAGGAAAAGGGAAAAAGAATAGAAAAAACCTTTTTCGAGATGTTTCTGAGTACGGGGGGTAGATTATAGAAAGGGAAGGTGTTAACACCCTTTCTATCCATGGTTTTCCATGGGCTCTTAGGTACTTGCTCTTTTTTAAATTATTTTTATGTGTGTTTTGAAAAGTTTTGAAAATGCCTTAGTGCAGCGTTTCACTTTATGGTAACCCTTGTATCAGTCCTCCAAGGTGTGATAAAGAGTTTTTTGAAAACTTTGTTTGAAAAATTTGTTTGAAAGTGTATGGTGTAAAAGATTATTTTGAGCAAGTACTTAAGAGTTTCTACCTACTCAAAAAAAGACTGTTCGTTTTCTTATTTCCTTTAGACAGGGCTATCCTACTTTTAAGGAATAGGTAGCTCCATCGTTGGATGTTAAGGGACAATCAAAAGGAACGATTATGGTCACTTAAGGCAACAAGGAAAGATCTCTTAGTAACTGTCCTAAAACTCTAAGATCACTTTTTTACCAAGGCAACGTCGAAAGGGTCATCGAGGGACTAGTGATCTTTTGAATTAGAGGACAACCACTAAAAATTCTCACCTTTCGAGAATAATGATTGTTTTCCGAAGGCAACTGAATTGGGCATACCCTAGGTGTGAACATGTGTAAGTATTTGATTTCAATTTATTTATCTTTGCACAGTTAGGGTGTTCTACTGTTTTAAACATTTGATTTATCTTTTTCATACAATCCTATTATCCATACATCTAATAATTAATAGTAGCGAAAAAATAAAATGCGAGAATCTTAAACCTAGCTATTACAAGGCTTTGGGGAGGGGGTTACATAACCAAACTTGGGGGAAAGTGGCAAATAAATAAGAAAAACAATAAATGAAAACCTAATTCACCACTATTACAAACCATTAATAATTACATTAATTGGAAAATAAAATGAAAATAAATAAGCGTGCGAAAAAAATAAGACGGGGATAAAATCTAAGTCCTAAAAAACTTAACAATTAAAGAGAAAAAAATTGTCATCATTTTTTTTTATGTTAAAAAAAATATTTGAAAACTTAACCTAAATCTAATTAATTTTTATTTAATAAAAATTATCAAGTTATAATAATCAAATTAATTAATTAATTTTTTTCAGATTAATTTCAATTATCAAACCTAATTCTATTTATTTATTTATTTTTTTAATTAAAAAAAATAGTTATTAAAATAAAAAGAAAAGAATAAAATAGGATAAAGAAAGTTAATGGGCCGCTGCAAAAGAAAATGAGGGGGTGAGAACTTGAAAATTTGTTAGGCCCAATTTGGCTGAGCCCAACCACTGTTTGTGATCTGGTGTGCCTCATCCTTGGAGCTTCAGGGTGGAGACGCGTGTGAACCTGCATATCACCGATTCTACAAAGGAAATGTAAGAGAAAATAAAACATAAAACCTAGGGATCGAACCCAGGTCTTCTAGACTTACACGCGCATTCTTCACCACCAGGCTGTCTTCTTCATTCGTTATATATAATCACATTAATATATTATATATGAAAAACAAACAATATATGATAAAAAAACACGCGCTAATTTGAATCTTCCAATGGGGGACTGACACCTAGTCTTCTTCCTCCTACAACTGTCACTTTAGAGACCAAACTTTTACCTACAGACAGATTTGTCGCTATAGGCTATAGTGACAATTTTGATCTGTGGCTACAAACCTGCAAAACTCAAAAACGCAGCACAAGCAAGATAAATCCTAACTAAAGGCATATATCTATTGCATTCATTCCCCTAAACACAAAAATGCCCTCGATTTGGCCCAATTTCACCTCTACATGAAGTTCCTAGTTTGAGACCTTGAAACCCTAACAATGGCTTCAAACGATTCCTGTATCTATACTCAAATTAAATCATTCAAATACCTTGCATACATGATAACAAACAATAATATAGAATTGAAATATGTTTATGATGCCATAATTAAAGGAATCGAAATCAAAAAAAATGTGCAAACTGTGAGGTAGTGAGAACGTGTTTCAGACTGTTTTGAGGCTTGATGATGATTGGAATCGATCCAGGGGACTTCCAGAAACATGTTTTGACACTTGTTTGGGATTGAAACAAGCTGGAAGTGGAAATTCAAATTTGACAACTTAGTGTTTTTTTTCAAATTGGACAGGGGTTCTCCAGATCCTCTATCTCTGTTTGATGCTTTCCAAAATCTTGCTTATATAGAGAGTGGTGAGAGAACACGAAAATGTCATGCTTGTAACAACTATGGAAAAGTTCTTGAATGCCATGAGTGGCCATTTGTAACCTTGGCCAAAGTCATGGGATTTTGTCCAAATTTTTAATTTTGAATGACTGCAAACATCTTGGCCTTGCTGTACACGAAAATTGGGACCCCTCCATGCATTAAAGCAAGCCTTAAACATATTTATTTGTAATAATCTTGATTTATTTGATTTTTAATTAAATAAAATTACTATAAAATGAAAATAAAGTCAAGACTATGCAAAAATGTTTTTAGGAGTCCTCTATGATCTTAGAAACATGTTTAAAGTTCAAGAATATGAGCCATTGCCTTAAAAATTCAAATTTGCCTAATGCATATTTCTTGAAATTTCCCAAATTTTCCCAACTTGGGAAAGCCATAACTTGCTCAATTTTTAACTCATGATGATGATCGTGTACTTTTTGGAAAGCCCAAGATGTCTAATTCAATCCCTCTTTTGATAAATTTTGCTTTTGAAGATGTTATCTTGATGTTAAAGGTATTGGAAAAATTGGCTTTTATTGACTTTCTAAAAATGACCTGTAATGTATGAACTTGTATCCTTCAAATGGTGCATTTATTGTACTTGATGGATGAAGGGAAGTTGTAGGGAATTTTATTCTCTTCAAAGTGAGCTTTGGTTGGAAAGTTTCTGATAAATTATGAGAAAGTTATGCTTGGTCAAAGTTTGGTTGACTTTTCCTATAGAAACCCTAATTTGCTATTTTTGACTTTTGATGAATTAGGAGAATTTCTTGAGGAATCATGATCAACCCTTGATAAAATAATGGATATCACTTCAAAATGTTGATGTTGACCGAAAATCTTTAAGTTTGACTGTATATAGGTCACAATTGACTTTTGACCTAACGCAGTTGATTTTCCAATACTTGAGCAATTGTCTGAGCAAACTTATTGAGAAAAGCATGAAACTTGGAATGGATGATCTTGAGGATATGTTAGGACCATGGGAAGAATTAGATACCATTGGATCTCAAACATCTTGATGAAAATTGAAACCCTAGTTGGGGGCTCATTGCCTTAGAACGAGAATTTGCCTGATCAATTCTTGGGCATCCTTGGGGCAAGTTAAGGATCTTAATGGGCATGTGTTGAGTAAAATGAGAGGGAAAATTTTGGGGTACAACAGGTCGTATCAAAACAAACTCTTGATTGTGGTCTTTAACTATTTCACAAAATGGATAGAAGCCGAAGCTTTGGCTAAAATCACTTCGCACAACATCCTCCGTTTCTACAAGCAAAATGTGCTCGCCCGATTTGGGATACCACAAGTGCTCGTCATTGACAACGGGATGCAGTTCACAATCAAGGTTTCCAGAACTTCACTGCCAAACTCGGCACCAAGCAACACTTCACCTCAGTTGAACAACCCCAAACTAACGGGCAAGTCGAGGCCGCAAACAGAGTCATCCTGTGAGGACTCAAATGCAGGTTAGGCGAGACAAAAAGGGGGTGGGTCAAAGAACTGCATAGCGTCCCATGGGCGTATCAAACAACACCCCACTCAATGACAGGAAAGACCCCATTCCGATTAGCCTATGTTACCAAGGCTATCATCCCTTTAGAAATCATGGTACCATCTAGGCGAACTGAAGTTCATCTAGACGAGGAACTAAACGACGAGGCCTTAAAAGAAGAGCTAGACCTAGTCGACGAAATCCGATCACGAGCAACTCTTTGCGAGGCCACGCTAAAACAACAAATATCCCTTCACCATGACACAACAGAGTCATAAAGCGCGAGTTCCAGCCCAATAGCCTAGTCTTGCAGAGGAATCTTTAAGATTCCTGTGAGGGGAAGCTAGCCGCGAATTGGAAACGACCGTACCACGTCCATAAAGCTATGGGAACCTGGGTATACTACCTAGAACAATTAAATAGAGAACTACTACCTCGACCATGGAACGCTACAAAACTGAAACAATATTATAGCTAAGTACTTATCCTACCACAGGAATTAGCAGTCGACTAATCCTCTCCAACCAACGACGGGATGAGCTTGACCATGTAGGCATGTCAAGGTACGAACATGGCCTCCAAACATCAATGAAAGTCGGGTTATTGTTCATTTCTCAAGCAAGACCTCAGCCCGATAGGGACACCTCAATCGAGCTTTATTGTCGAAGTATCCAACAGGCAGAACAACCAGCTCGCGATGGGCAGTTTACACTACGAGGTCAAGATCCTGACCACGATCTTGAGCTCGTTCCGCGGATCCCTACTTCATTTCCTCGACATATCCGACATGTTTCGACCACAACCAAGGTCGAGCACAAATCTCCAGCCATAGAAATACCAACTTTCATACAATAAGCAAGTCAAGCACAACGACAAGCGAGTATTTATGAATAAATGGACATAAAGGAAAAATGAAAGCATTCATAAATGCCAACCACGAAGGTCGATGCTGTTTAAATAATTACAAAATACAGACACGACGTCCACAAATCCAAACTAAACAAAAACAGGTACACATGCCCAAAAAACTTAAGATCTCATCCTCCTCGTTGCTATCCCACGTGGGACTATCATCGGGAGGATATAATATTATTCCATCAACCACTTTATGAAATGGACCCGCGACTTCGACCACCAATTCGACCGCCGGGTTAAAAAATTTAGCTGCTCCACGGCTGTGTTGAATCCATAACCGAGGGTGTCCATGACATCTTGCTCGAGCACCCGGATGCGCGCGACTAAATCCCCTCTGGCCGCCATGGCTTTTTCCGCATCAGTATCTTCTTCAGCCAGGTCCTTTATCCTAGCGACCAAACACTTGTTTTCTTTAGTCACAACATCGAGTTAGGGCCGCAGCTCGTTCATATCCTTGAGGAGTTAAACCTGAGCCTCAAACTTAGTCTCATGATTAAGGATGTCGCCCTTCAACTTCTCATTTATTCCATTCAGCATATGAATCTTGGAAAGCACCATGTCGAGGGAGGCTTAAGAGCCCGTAACCTCGTCATTTAGCGTTAAGGCCGTCTCGAGCACCCTCATCACAACGGCCATATCCTCTGACAAATTCTTCCGTCGGGTTTCCTTATCTTCGAACAGGATAGCCCCATCTCTTCCTCGTGAACACCTAAAGAGCTCTCCCCGCTAAAGATGTTACGGTTTAGGTAATAGGGAGGCAGCACTAAGACTCCCCCGGACCCCTTATCACCTTCGGGCACGACGCGCTCAACATCCTCCACGCGCTTCCTCTTTGTTGCAGGCTCGCTGAGGGGAACCTGTGTCTTTAAGGAAGAAGGGGAACCACTGGCACGAGTAATAGATTTGGCCTGATCTTAGAGTTAGGCGACCCTGTTCTTTGGCCCCGAGGTGGAAGCGTTCTTGGGTATCAACTTTAATATACGCTCAGAGAGGGACACCATCCGAGCTGTAATCAAAAGGAAACTGTCAGTCACAGGCTAAATAAAGATAATATCACGGGCATATCCCCACATAAAGGCCAAACAAAAATAAGATTGCGGCTACATCCCCTACCTAAAAGCCTCATGGCCTCCTCGTCTGAAGAACATTCAAGCAAAGCCTTTGTGTTTATAAACCTATTAACAAGGAGATACTCCCTGTTTTCGTCGAAGAGGAGGTTGTTGTTCACATCCACACACCTCGCTGGGGAGAAACTCTTAACATAGGCTGCCAGCTTCTCATAGGAGAGCTGATCCTGGGCGTCCATGTCCTCGGGCTTTACAGCATAATATTCGGGCTTTTTCTCAAACGTTTCCATTTCCATTCTAGAGGAAATTTGGACACTAGCCGGGAAACTAGTCGTCCATCCTCCATCTCTTCCACGCGATTATGTAGGGAATCCACGGTCGCGTACGTCAGAGGCTTCACGATGAAGTACCTCTCCTTGAAATGATGAATAAACTTTAAATAAGACCGAAAGAGTTTCCCAAACTGTTTGAAAGACACCCATGCTTTCCCCCCTCCAATGGACCATCTTAGTATGTGGAAAATACGGAAGAAGAGGGGAAGCATAACGCCTATTTGTAGACATTTACAGACGAGCTCGAACGCCCGCATGAACGTAAGTGCATTTGGGTGAAGTTGGGAGGGTGCCAATTGTAGCCACTAGAAAAACCCCACTTGAAAGTAATTGAAGGGAAAACACATCCCTGCCTCTTTAAATGCAAATTCGTACATGAGGAAACGCTTTCCCGGATATGTCGAACATATCCTCCTGTTACAATGAGGAATTATGAGAATCCATTTGGCGGGGCCCCCCTCAGCTCGAACTTCCGGATAGTTGAACGCATCCATTTCATCGTGTGAAAAGAATGACCTCTTATTTATAGGCTCAGGTGCGGCCCATACCAAAGGTTCCTCCTTGATGTTGACTTCATCTTCATGGTTGGCAGGAAAGATATCCTCCCTGTCTGGATGTGCCATTATACCTGAAAAGCAGGGGAAAACAATGAATTCGACATCATCAAACTCACCCTTCCACCGCAAATCAAGTGAAAGGGCGATGAAGCCGTCGAGGAACAGACTTCGATCCAAGCCCTTGACTGCACACTAAAATAAACCACGCTTCTATTGGGGGACATCTAGTCAAACGAGCAAGGTACCCGAATCAACTCCCACTATTTGGGAAAATGACCTCGACATCAGGAATTTCATCTATCTATCATGAACTTCATGAAATTCAATGGACATTCATGGATGTTAATCGCATAACCCACGAGTATTCATCCAAGATTCTTCCAATCAAGATAAAAACTAAGCGTTTAATCTAAAAATTCTAAAGAAAATATGTTGTTAGGAGGATATGACTTACTTGGATAAGAATTCCTTAAAGAACTCTAAGGAGAAGTTCAGACGAGATGATTCACGTGCGGGCAAGGAAGATTGCAGAAGAAAACTTGAGAATAACAAATGAAACCCTGGGATCCCCTTTTTATAGGTGGCTCATACCCCACGAGGTTGCACATAAAAATTCATCATTAGTTTGGGACTTTTGGACTCCCCATGAAAAGACGACACCCCAAATTAACAGCCACGTGGCGCAACAACCAGCCACATGCCCATTCTCAAAAGACGAACATGTCCCTGACTTCCACATGAAACATCTTGCTCGAGCACGACGAAGACGTCTCGCACGACAAAATGCTAGACACTATGGCTAAAACATGCATATGGGAATTTTCATCATGTTCCACTTCACGATGATGAAATAACGCTCGACATAGTAGTGACACCTTAAGGATGGGCACGTTGAAAAGGAGTCCGAGGAAGTTCCCCGAGGCCTATATGACCCCGACCGCCACCGGGCGAACAACTAACCTAGCTGACCTCATTGTTCACGTGTTTACGAGGTCCCCGACACGATTAAACAGGTTGTCCCCGACACGGGGAAATAACTTGTCTCTGTTAGAGGGTTATGTCGAGCTTCTCGAACAAATTCTTCTCGACCATGAAACTGAACTTAAGTCATCACCCTTTTCGCCTAAGGGCAATAACTTGGGGGACTCTTGATCTTGATTGGTCCAGCGCTTACCCCACCATTGGGGAGGCCTAATCTAACACCCTTGTATAAGGCCTAAAGACAAGCAGCCCAAGTTGGGGATCATTGGGCAACTCCCCACGTGTCCGTTGAGGAACGTGACCCACATGTTTGTGTCATTGTCATCATAACTGCCCTCTGGGAATCACGGGTACAACACTTGTTCTCTCCGAACAGTTGACCAGGGGGGAGGCCACATGCTGGACTCCATACACACGTAAGCCCCGACAGTCTTCATTGTTAGGCTTCATTGTGGCCCAACATTGAGGATTTTGGCCTAGCGCTGGGGGCTATAAATACTCTCTCACTTGAGAGGGTCAGGTATTGATTCTTTAACTCACATACTCTCATACTTGCTAGCATTCTCCCTGAATCTTACTTTAGCATCAGAGTATCTTGTAGGTACCCCCCATCTCATCTCCATCTGTTGCTCAACTCATAGCTTGTAGGTCTTAACGATCCATCCTGATCAAGATACGATAAAAAACTGATCTGTTTTAAAATTCATTACTATCACATAATAGAGATCAAGTCAACCCAGAGGCTTAAGATCACAAAAGTCATGTTAGAAACCATTTTTCTCAATATATTCAAATTATAATCAACTTTAAGTTGTGACAAAAGAAATAAAATAGTAATGAATTTTAAATGGTGCAATATTGAATTTGTGTTGTATTTTTATCAATTTTCAATTGTTAAGAATAAATTTCGACCACAATTAATTATTATCATAAACCAAAATCAGGCATCAATACAATGTGTAATTAGTATGTTTCCATATAAAATGATGTGATCTTAATATCCAAAAATAAATAATTAAATAATAATGACTTATATCAAAGATCATATATATATATATATATATATATATATATATATATATATATATATATATATATATATATATATATATATATATATATATATATATATATATATATATATATATATATATATATATATATATATATAAATCAAACTATAAAGTTTTTTAAATAATATAGATTAATTGAAAACCTTAATAAGAAATAAATTTTTAAATATGTTTTTATGTCAAGTTAGACTTTTCAAAAGGTCAGACCAGACCTAAAAAAAGGGTTTATATAATAGACTGTAGATCAGACTCAATTCTTTTAAATTTATCATAGATTAGACTAAAACTTTTTAAAGCTTTATCTAATTTATTTTTACCCCTAATCTTATACATGCATATTCTACCCACTTTAAACTTTTTTTAATATATAAAAGAAGTATAATAAGCAGTACTATTTTTCCATTTGAATCATCCATTGTGAAATTTTTTACATTTCCTTTTTTATATTTTAATGTAATATTTAAATAAATATTTAATAGATTAAATTTTAATATTTTAAATATTTTATTTCCATTATTTTTAAACAAATAAAAAAGGAATGTAGGTGATTATTTAAAAAAATTGTAAAATTAGAAGTTATTTTAAATATTTTCTTTTATAAAAATGGTTTTAACATAAATCTATTATTATTATTATTATTTTATAGTGGAGAGGGTAAAAAAGGCCATAAACACAACAAACTAAAAACGAAAAATATGAGGATAAGTTTCTTCTAACAAATCAACGTAGAATAAAGGAAAAGCTTCTATAAGACAATTATCATACAACCTTGTTTATGTATTATAATGGAGACTAAGAGTGTGTTTAGTTCGAAGTAAATAGAGAGGACGGGAGGGGAGGGGATATATTGATTGCAAATGCATAGTCTAATCACGTAGTTTTAAAAGATATCAAACCCACAAGGACCAAAAATCAAAGTTATCGTTATCTAATGTTACTGTGTAAAGCTAAGGCTAGTGAATGATTGGATTTTAGAAAAAATAAGAACTAAAACAGAATTAAAATAAGATTAAGGAAATATATAATAAAAGAGAGGCCAAAATGTGGATTCCTTCTATCTTAGAAACCCTGTAAATTATTGGCTTACACTGATATTAGAAAAGTGTTTAGTAGAAAATATTAATTTAAAGACAATATCTCACACTCTCATGGTTTTGAATAAAGTCACGCTCTTTAACCATAGAATTTTTCTCGCGCTCGCCCACTTGAATCAAGGAACGCACTTTGAAAACTGAACAATTACTAATTAGTCCTAAAACGCTCTCGCTGTGTTTAGGATTAATGCCTAGTTTTTACTATCTGGTTTGACCCCTATGCTCTCGCAGTGCCGACTCTAACCTTAGTTAATTTCTTACTCTCGTGGCAAAATCATGTTAAATAACCTCTCACTCTCATGAAAAAGATATTTAAATTAAGTTTAAAAACAAAGACCAAAACAAAAATTTCAAATTAATTAATTAAGCCAATGTTGTTACCGAGTCCCGTCAGAAACGACAGTCCTCACATCCGGACTCAAAACTATTTAGCCGGACATACTTAAAGAAACAAACATGCAATTATAATTATTAACCATGAACATAGGCATATTTAGATTTATAATGATAAAACAATGTTATAAGAACAAGAAACTAAAATAATTGCAAATAAATAAGGAAGTAAAGCAGATGAGATAAACTTGAATAAAACTATGAATGAGATAAATATTGAAACTTGAATAGAGCTTTAAAATAATATTGTCAAGATTGATCCAAGCATTATACAAATTATAGGCCTACACTAGTCGTGTGGTAGTTCCTCAATGTGAGAAACTACCATTTTGATATGAGTAATTTGCTACCTAAAACAATGAACAACGCTTCCACGCACAAAAATTGGATCCCTAAAACTAATTTCTAAGATCCTATATATAGAGAAATAAAATGGAAGTTACTTCAAGCTTTATGTGAGAAGTAGTGGAGTTAATGGAGAAAGTGGAGAAAGAAGTGGAAAAATAGGAAGTTGAAAAGATCATGGGGGTGATAATGGGATGTTTGGCTTCGTGAGTGGTTACGTGAAAAATACATGAAGAAGACCAAAAGAACAAAATACGTGGTACATAAAAGAGCCTGTAGCGAGGGGCATGCCTTATGTGTCCTGGGGCACACAAACTTCCAAAGTGTGGTGACCGTAACACCATGTGTGCCGAGGGGCACACATATGTTCAAGGCGTGGTGACCGGTATGAAGGCTGCAACGACAGTCACAGTCTTCTGTCATGCATTTTTCTGCTATTTTTCATAATTTCTTCAATTCTTCTCAGTGTCTTGGCTATTCTTTTTCACATGGAAGCTTTGTGTCAGCATGTACCTGAAATGAAATAGAAATACCAGCATAATATGACCTAAATAAACGAAAACGAAAATAAAATACATGAAAGTCGAGTCAGAAAATAATATATAATTTGAGGTTATCAAATTCTCTCACACTTAAACCATTGCTTGTCTTCAAGCAATCAACCAACATGGTAAAATAAAAAATTAAGAGTGATTCGAAACATGAGCATGAAACGACTCCTAATCATGCGTGGCTGCTAGACTAATGTTAGTTTGATAGGTACTGAGTACTCAATACCAAGGATACCGTAACAACACAATATTCAAATACTCTCTCTTTATGCAGTCTAATTTGAATCATGCCATTATAACTCAACCTATATCTCTTGATTTCTTTCACTCTTTTTCATTCCAGTACAATCATATTAAGCCCATTATTCATACACACACATGTTAGGGGAAATCGGTTAGCAACTATGATCCTTTTTTTTAGCTTGGGGTTCTGGTATGTAAGTGGTGCAGCCTCATTTCTCCCAACTGCGGATGCGGGGGATCATACTGTAACCCACCCTACCAAGTTCATTACCAGAGACCTATGGACCAACCAACAATGGGTGTTTATCATTAAATCCTTACAGGCTTAACAACCGTTGGGCTAAATGACCGGATGAGGGTCACCTAACTTAGAAGGTTATTGTTCAATTAAATTATTTTTTTATTAAAAATGGGACCATTCACTTATTTTCATCGACTACCTATGTAGTTTATGTTTAAGAATATAAACTACTTAAGAGCTACTTTGAAAACTTGAGCCTAAAGTTTCGACATAATGGGTATCTAAATTGATTATCACATAGCGGGGGTGTTTAAGGTGTCATAATGGTATCAATGTTATTGATATTTTCTCAAGTCTCTCTAATGCAGCCTAAATTTTGACAACCTACTTTTGGAGTGTGTGCCATGAATTAGAAAAGAAATTTGAAAATTTTTGTTGGGAGGTTAAAATTTTAAAATTTCAGGAGGTTTTATAACTTCGGGGAAATTCAATAACAACTTAAAAATAGACATACATACTTGACATCACATGCAATGAATCGATCAAATACTGAAAACAAATAAAATCCTAAAAACATGCCATAAACTAGAAAACAAATAAATCAAACTAAAAAGCGATAAATGAAAAGAGGTAATGTTCCTCCCCCATACTTAAACCAAATATTATCCTCAATGTTTTAATAAAAGGTGGAAAAGGAATAAGAACTTATTCAATGCTCGCCTCGATAGTTTCCTACATGTAACCGATAGGTGCCAAGCGATCGATATCTTTATTTTCCGCAAACTCAAACAAAAGAAAAAACATAAAATTAAAGACTCGTGGGTTTCCACCCACGCAACACTTTGGTTAAAGTCGATAGCTTGAAGAATCAAGAGTGTCAGAACTCATGGTGATTCTCTCAAGAATAACTCCTCAATCAAATTTTTAATCGTCATTGGATTCCATGGCCACTTATCAAGCCATCTCACAAATCCCTCATCTTTTCTTTTCTTTCTTCAGTGGGGTAGTTCATTATTTTGAACTTGTGGTGGTGGTTCTTGATCAATCATGAGTATCAACTTTTCAAGTTTTGGCTTAGTTATTTCATCCACCATCTCGAATATTAACCTTCCCTTCTTAACGCTAACGATTTCCCTAGTTTCATGATCCTCAAATTTTCTCTTTTTATGCAGGACCTCAGATAAAGGTGAATTGGTGTGAATATTATCCACATACCTTTTGGATTAGGCATTTACATTAGCTTCCACAAATATTTGTAGAAAAGAAATAGATGGGTTATAGGGAAGAAAAACAACAATAGATGTTTCCTTCTCTACCTCTTCGACAACCTCCCTTTGAGATGGTGTCAGTGTATTTTTCTCAATCTCTACTCTTTTCTCCTCAGAACTCTTATGAACCTCATTATTACTCTCTTCAATCTCATTATCATTCTCCTTAGGATTCTTGATTTGTTTTGCACTACTGGTTTTTTCAACATCCACATACTCCTTAGGGAAGGGTCCTAGAGGATTTTGTGCAAGTATGGATATTTGTGTCTCCAAGGCCATGTTGTGAGTCGCGAGGGACTCAACCACACTGTTCACGTGCCTAAGGGTTTCATTAATTTGAAGACTTTGATTTCTTATCTCTTCATTTTAGATAGTTTGTGTCTCTACAAAATGCTCTATTATAGATTCTAGCCTAGAGTGAGTTAACGTTGCATTGAAATCCTCCATTGATGTTGCGAGGTTGAAATTATGGGATATCTGCAGTTCCTCGAAGTGAGTTAGCATCGCATTTTGTGTTTCCAAAAAGCGCTCCATCATCATAGTTTCTAGCCTAGAACGATTTAATGTCGTAATCATATCCTCCATTAATGTTTCGAGAGGGGAATTTTGGGATTCTTGTGACTACTCAAAATATTGGGTGTGATGATTGTAGAGGAAGTTTGGTTGAGGATAAGTTAGTGTCGAATTGTAATCCTCCAGTAATATTTCGAGATCAGATTTATGGGATTCTTGCGACTCCTCAAAATGTTGGGATTGGTGGTTGTAGAGGTAATTTGAGTGAGAGTGAGTTAGTGAAGTAGTGAAATCATCCATCAGTATTTTGAGGTCGGATTTATGGGATTCTTGTGATTCCTCGAAATACTGAGAATGGAAGTTGTAGAAAAAATCTGGGTGATACATAGTAATTAAGGTAAGAGTGTCTTAGTCTATATGGTGCAACACTGGAGTTACGATAATTGACTTAATTAGTCCCCGACAACGGTGCCAAAAACTTGATTGCTACTTTGAGAGTCTGTCGGGTTAACTGACTGCAAGTGCACAGTCTAATTGTGTAGTTTTAAAAGATATTGAACCCACAAGGACAAAAAATCAAACTTATCGTTATCTAATGTTACTGTGTAAATCTAAGGCTAATGAATGATTGGATTTTAGGGAAACTAAGAACTAAAACTGAATTAAAATAAGATTAAGAAAATATATAATAAAAGAGAGGCCGAAATGTGGATTCTGTGTATCTCAGGAACTCTGTAAATTGTTGGCTTACACTGACATTAGAAAAGTGTTTAGTAGAAAATATAAATTTAAAGACAATATATCATACTCTCGTGGTTTTGAATAAAGTCATGCTCCTTAACCGCAGGATTTTGTGCTCGCTTGCCCACTTGAATCATGGAATACATTTTGTAAACTGAACAAGTTCTAATTAGTCCTAAAGCGCTCTCACTATGTTTAGGATTAATGCCTAGTTTTTACTATCCGGTTCGATCCCCACGCTCTCGTAGTGTCGGCTCGAACCTTAGTTAATTTCTCACTCTCGTGGAAAAATCATGTTAAATAACCTCTCACTCTCATGACAAAGCTATTTAAATTAAGTTTAAAAACAAAGACCAAAACAGAAATTTAAAATTAATTAATTAAGCCAATGCTATTACCGAGTCCCGTCAGAAACGACTGTCCTCACATACCGGACTCAAAACTATTTATCCGAACATACTTAAAGAAAAAAAATGCAATTATAATTATTAACCATGAACATAGGCATATTTATATTTGTAATGATAAAACAATATTATAAGAACAAAAAACTAAAATAATTGCAAATAAATAAACCTAGAAGTAAAGCAGATGAGATAAACTTGAATAAAACTATGAACGAAATAAATCTTGAAAAATGAATAGAGGTTTGAAATAATGACGGCAAGATTGATCCAAGCATTACATAAATTATAGGCCTACACTAATAGTGTGGTAGTTTATTAATATGAGAAACTACCAATTTTACGTGAGTAGTTTGCTGCCTAAAACTATGAACAGCGCTTCCGCGCATAAACCTTGGATCCCTAAATTCTAAGATCCTATATATAGAGAAATAAAATACAAGTTACTTCAAGCTTTATGTGAGAAGTAGTGGAGATGATGGAGAAAATGGAGAAATAAGTGGAAAAATGGGAAGTTGAAAAAATAATAGAGTGATAATGGGAAGTCGGACTTCATGAGTGGTTACGTGGAGAAGACGTGGAGAAGACCAAAAGAATAAAATATGTGGCGCATAAAAGAGCCTGTGGCGAGGGGCATGCCTTGTATGTTGTGGAGCACACAAACTTCTAAACTGTGGCGACCATAACACCATGTGTACCGAGGGGAATACATATTTTCAAGGTGTGGCGAATAACATGAAGGTTGCGATGACTGTCACAATCTTTTGTCATGCATTTTCCTGCTTTTTTCATAATTTCTTCAATTCTTCTCAGTGTCTTGGCCATTTCTCATTCTTTTTCACATGGAATATCCATGTCAGCATGTACTAGAAATGAAATAGAAATACCAACATAATATGACATAAATAAACGAAAACAATAATAAAATTCATGCAAGTCTGTTGTACCCCAAAATTTGCCTTCTCTTTTCTCAAGACATTTCTCACAAAGATCTTCAAAAGCTCAAGCTTGTACCAGTATTGACTAGGTTAAGCCATCTCCTCAACACTGATATCTCAAGATTAGGGTTTGATTTTGCCCAAGGTCAATTGACCAGATGACCAAAAATTAGTTGTACTGATGAAAAAGTCAAATGTAGCACCAAAAGTCAAACTTTGACTTTTTGGTCAACATTAAGTTTCAAAGATAAAAATTCATCAAGACATTCAAGAATATCAAGTTTGATCATCAAAAAGTCAAGAAAGTCAAAAGTCAATTTGAAAAGTCAAACTTTTCAAGAATTGGGAATTTTTCTAAGTGTTTTACACATGTTTATTTCATAACTTAATACCAAATTTTCATCATGATGCAAGATGATTCGAGGAAAACTTTCAACATGAAAGTTGTAGATCTCAATGAGATATAAAACATTTTAGGGCAGGAATTTTTCTAGAAATGCTTGGATTTTAAGTTATAAATTCATGAAGTCATGGCATTTTTGAATAAACACTTAAAGAAGTTTTCAGCAGTTTTGGTCAGGATTCTATCCCAACTTCTTGGAATTTTTTCTCATAGTTACAAGATGATTTTGTCAAAATGGCCAACATGAAAGTTATAGAGGATGTTTCAATATTTCCAAAACATCCAAGAGCGTAAATTTATCATGCTTGAGATAGGATATTCAAGGGCGTGAACTTGGGCATCCATTCATGAATTGCAAGTCATTTTAGTGAAGAACACATAACAAAACCCCTATGCTATGTTGCATAATATTATGTTGCATGCCTTCTTGCTTGCAAATCTAATCATAATTTAATGCTTGCACCAACTCTTGAACTATTACACAAGTGTTTAAGCCATTGTCCAAAAGATCTTTCCATTTATGGCATAAAGTTACAATTGCTATTCTTGAAAAGCAAGCTTGTTGGCACACAACTTATCTTGAGCCCATACCTTGTTTGCTTCTGATTTTACTCCACCATAAATCATGAAAAGTAGCTCCTATATACCAAAAACTTTGGTACTTCATCTTGGGACTATGGAGTACTTGACATAGTTTGATCTTTGCAATCCAACCAAACCATAACATGTTGTCTTGTAAACCTATTCAGCCCTTGTTCACAAACCTTTTTCCTATAAATAGGAGAAGCATTTGCAAGAGAAAGAGGTCAGAAAAAATAGAGAGTTTCTTTTGTATTGAAAATCCTCAACCCCCCCCCCCCCCCCCCCTTACTCTAAAAACCAGAATTGTCCACAAGAATCTCTATCCTTGAGCTTAGAAACCAAAATCTTTAAATCTCTCAAACCTTGCATTTCTGTCCAAACAAACCATCCACATACTTCATATACATCATATAGAAGTTATTCAAACACAAGAACAATTTCTGTAACATCATTATCTCCACTTTCCAAACTCAAAAACATTGTCTTGCAATTTGACTTGGTTGGAAAGATTCAAACACTTTCAATATAAATTAAAGATTGGAACAACTTCAAGGAGGTCTAACAAAGCGCAATCAATTATCACATTGCAACTAGAAACATCCATACACATTTTGAGTTTTCACTTCAAGAGGTAAGTTTTCTCAAACTGTGATATCATTGTCCATACATCATTTTACTTTCGTTTCCAAAAGAATAAAATAGGGCAAATCAAAGTAGAAGAGTTGCAAATACTAAAAATCACAAAAAAAGTGCTTCTGGAAGTCTGACACAGTCGGCCGTGTCACCTGACACGTGCTGTGTCAGGAAGAAAATAGGAAAAATGGCAAGACAGGGCTCTGACACGGGTGCCTGTGTCACAGGATACTGCTCGTGTCCCACTTACTGGAATTAAAACTTGACAAAATGGCAGGACAAGGTCCTGACATGGATGTCTGTGTCACAGGACACTGCCGGTGTCAGCATAGCTGGGACAAAAAAAGACATTCATAATTTTTACAGGGTTTTGACACGGGAGCCTGTGTTACAAGACACGGCCTGTGTCAGCTTCAACACCAAAAATCTTGATTTTTTGAGACTTTTTTTGCTATTATTTTTATTCAATTTGTTTGTAATAGTAGTTAAGATTTAATTGCTTTCCTCCCCATTTATAATTTGTATCCCCATCCCCTAAATGATGTAATAGCGTATGATATTTACATTCCGTAATTTTTTGCTTTCAAATATAAATGCTAGTAATTAGGGTTTGTACTGAAAGATAAAATCAATACTAGAAAACCCTAATCCAAGATAAATCAAGCATGAAATACAAAACAGTTGCACACTTTCACCTCTAGGGTTAACTCCTCTTTGTTGCCTTAAATAAATGGTCATGATATGCATGTGAGACACTTTAGCAAAAATAATCTAAAATACAAGATCATAGTCCCTCGATGACGCTACGAATGTTGCCTTCAAAATGATATTAGACCCTTAAGGAAATGCTAAGGTATCTCACAATATTGCTATCTCTGACTATATGGTGACCCACCCTCATTCCTTTACATCAAAAGGTAGGGCTACTTACCAATCAATGGTAAGATATCAATGTCAAAGGAGAGAGAAATGAACAAAAGACTTTTGAGTAGGTAGAACGTTCTTAGTTGCTTGCTCAAAATCCATCTTCAAAAACAAATATCTTTTTAAACACACCAAACACTTTCGAAACATGAAATATTTTCAAAAAGTCTAACACTTTGTATGCATTCTTATAGAGACGAGAATCATTACAAATTTTGCCTAAACGAAGGCGCTTTTCAAAAATAATTTCAAAACCCACCACAAAAACATTTAAAACTGTTGTAACCCAAAATTTTCCCTCTCATTTATCAAATATTTTCTCACAAAGATCTCTCTTGGTTCAAGACTGCACTAGGGTTGATCAACTCAAGACACCTCCTTAAGCAATGGTGACAAAAATTACGGTTTGAAATTGCACAAGGGTAATTGAACTTTCAATGCTTTATGTGACTTTCATGGATCATTATAGACCCCCAAGATTACTCATGTCAAGTTTCAAGCATTGGATCACACTTTTGCTCAGTCAATTGATCAGTTGACCTAAAAATCAACTATATTGGGGAAAAAGTCATCTTTGGCCAATTTACAATCAAACTTCATAATTTTTTATCTACATCAACATTATAAACTCATATGTATCATTTGATCAAGTTTGGACCATAATTCCTCAAGTATTTTGATCAAATCATCAAAAGGGCAAAATGGTCAAAATTAGGGTTTTAACTAAGGAAGGGAAATTTCTGATTTTTGACCTAGCAAATGATCAATTGGTTTGGAGGATGATTTCAATAGTTCAATTGCATAATTTTAAACTAATGGCATGACCCAAAACATTGCTCAAGATCAATTGCATTGATAGTAAATTTTCAGTCAACTAATCAAAAGTCAATTGTACACTGAAAAGTCAAATTTTGACTTTTTGGTCAAAATCAAGTGTCAAAGATCATAATTCATCAAAACATGTCAAATATGAAACTTATTCATCAAGAAATCAAAAGTCAATATTTCATTTTGAAAAGTCAAAGTTTTCTAACTTAGAAATTTTTCTAAGTGTTTAAAACTTCATGTTTTTTCACAATTTTGAGCCAATTTTTCACCATGATGCAAGATGATTCAAAAGAAACTTTCAACATGAAAGTTGTAGATCTCCATGATATCTACAACATTGATTTACACAACTTCTTCTAAAAATTCTTTGATCTCAAGTTATTAATTCATAAAGTCATGGTCATGAAATTGAACACTTAATGAAGTTTTGCCCTAGTTTTGGTCAAGATTTTGACCTAACTTCATGGCACTTTTTCATATAGTTCCAAGGGTAATTTTCAAAAGTGATTAAAAGAGGGGTTGTAGAGAATATTACAAGCTTTCCAAAATATCCAAGAACTCCTTGAGATCATTCTTGATCAGGGAGAATCGAAGAGAGGAAGTTAGGGTTTTCAAACTTGAATTACAAGTCATTTTTTGATGAACACATGAACCAAATCCATGCTAGGCTGCATAATCTTTGCTTTGAGGCCTTAAACTTGTTTTTCACTCTATAATTAAATGTTTACACAGCTGTTAGAGCTTTGATCCAAGCAATTGAGCTATTATCCAAGTTGTATTTCCATTAATGGCACAAAGTTAACATTGCCATTCTTGTAAAGCAAGTTTTTTGCATAAAGTCCATTCTTGATCCTCTATCTTGTTCCCTCTGATCACACTCCATCCACAAAGTCAAAAGCAAGCTTGTTTAAAGCATAAACAATCTATCTTAGCAAGTACACAACGCTTTGAAACTTGAATTTCTCAAAAAATCACATGCTATGCATAAACTTGTGATTTTGAATTCTGATCAACAAGAAGTCTCCAAACTGGTTGCTTATAAATAGAGTCACTATTTGTGAGCTAAGACACGAGTTTTAGCACCCTGAAACACTCCCAAATTCCCTTTAGCCAGAAATTGCATAAAAAAACTACATTGATACACAGTTCTGACCTTAAACTTGTATCTCTCATTTCCCTCGTGCGTTTTCCCTCAAATTCATTCCTAAAGCTTCCTTACATCAAATATAGTTCATCCATGTCCTTGGTTTGAAACTTTAACTCCATCTTCATCATCCTCCATAACCAAAAACAGAGGTCTGCAACTTGACTTCTCCAGACCATTCTAGCCATCCATTGCTCAAGCAAACCATTGCATTAGCTTCCTGGGGACTTGAGGAAGCTAGCCTGATCATCACCACTGCCTGAAACAAGCTCAAATCCATTTCACGATTTCAAGTTTTGAGGTATCTTTCTTGAACTTTTATCTTCATCTTTAGGCATTGTTAGGCTTGTATTTGTGAAGATAAAATGTAGACATTATTGTCCTGAAACTATACATGTCCACAGATTTATTTATTATGATTGAACTAGGAGAATTTTGAGTTTGAACTTTCTGAAATATTTAGGTCAGAATTTGGTGCTTTTAGAAATTCTCATTCATATTTGATTTATAGATTATGATATTTATATGGTTGGATTCGTGTGGCAAAATGGAGCAATTTTCATGTTTACATTTTTGCAAATGGTTGAGAAATGAGCAAGTTACAGATCCTTTGGTTGGAGGTTGAAGATGAAGTGTAATCAGGGCGCGTTTTGTGTATGTATTTATCATTTCACACAAGTTAACGGATGTATCACCACCCCAGTGGTTAAAGCACACGATTGTCACTCTTAGGTCCTGGGTTCAAGCCCCAGCGTGACCTTTTTGCATTTTTTTTCACTATTTTTGACATTTTTGAGCTTTTTTTGCAGTGCTTGAGCTTACATTTGGGCTTTTTGTTTTTTTTTTCTTTTCACTAACCTTGATTTACTTCAGCACCCCCCTGGCCCATTTTTTTAAATTTTTTCTTTTTTCTTTTTTTTTATTTCATTATATTTTATTTTCTTTAATATTTTTATTATTTATTATTATTAATATTATTTTTATTTTTATTAATAAAAATCCAAAAAAAAATATTTATTATTTACACTTATATCTTCTATTTTCTTTATAAAACAAAAAGACTAAAAACATTTTCTTAAACAAATTAATTTCTTTTTCTTAAATAATTAATATTTAGTCTTAGGCTTAATTATTATTTTATTTTCTTTTTATTCAAAATTAATTTAGAACTTAGGTTTATTTTAATTAATTAATTTTCATATTATTTTTATTAAGTTAAAACCTTTTCACAAAAAACCCTAAAATACATTTCCCTCATAATTAATTTAGGTTTAAATTTTGTTTATTTTTCATTAATCATCTCACTTAATTAGGATAAAACCCCTTTCATAAAAACAACAAAAAATATCATTTCTTTTTCCATTTATATTCTTGAATTTTATTTTCAATTTTGTACAATATTCAATATGGTTGTAACAGATAATTAGGTTTAATTTTCTTGCAATCCCCATTTGTAAATTTGTACACCCCCTCCCATAAGTATTGTAATAGCGTAGTAATTTTAAATTCCGCAATTTATCGCTTTTATATAAATGCTAGTAATTAGGGTTTGTATGGAAAGATAAAATCAACAAATAGCAAACCCTAATTCAAGATAAAAACCAAGCATGAAAATCAATACACTTGCACACAAGCACCCCTAGGGTAAAATCCACTTGGTTGTCTTACAAAAATGACCATATTACGCATGTAGGGTATCTTAGCAAAGACAAGTAAAATACAAGATCATAGTCACTCGATGACGCTATCAAAAGTTGCCTTTCAAAATGATCTTAGTCCCTAAAGAAAAATGCTAAGATACCTTGCAACATTTCTAATCATGGTTGTACGATGACCCACGTCCGTCCCTTTGACATCCAAAGATAGGGTTACTTACCAAATCAATGATAAGATAACAATGTCAAAGGAGAAAGGAACTGAACATGAAAGACTTTTGAGTAGGTAGAATGTTCCTAGTTACTTGCTCCATTTCAAAACAAAAACATCCTTTCTGTTTTCAAAACAAACACCAACACTTTCAAAACCTCTTTCAAAACTTGAAAACATTTTCAAAAGATCAAACACTTTGTATACATTCTTACGAACGAGAATCATTACAAAGTTTTCCTAAACAATGGCCTCTTTTCAAAAATACTTTCAAAACCACACAAAGCATAATTTCAAACAAAAGCAAGTGATCTAGAAAGTAACTAAGAGCCCATGGAAAACAATGGATGAAAAGGGTGCTAATACCTTCCCTTTTCATAATCTACCCCCCGAACTCAAGAAACAATCTCAAAGGTCTTTCCTGTGCTTTTTCACCTTTCCTTTTGGATAAAAGAAAAGTCGGTGGCGACTCTTGCTAACCGCGACATTTGCGATCAAATGCAAAACATCCAAGTCAGTTTTCCCACCGTATCACACAAACAAAGCAATTTCAAAAGTGATCTAGCAAGAAAATAAGAGCCCATAAATAACTATGGATGAAAAGGGTTTCAACACCTTCCCTTTTCATAACCTACCCTCAAAACTCAAGAAAATATCTCAAATGTCTTTCTTGTTCTTTTCACCCTTTCCTTATTGGATAAAAGAAAAGTCGGTGGCGACACTTGCTATTCACAATAATTATAAAATGCAAAACACTCCAAGTCAGTTCTTCCACCTTATTACAGAACTGGCGACTCTACTGGGGAATTACTTAAAAGTGGGGTTACCTTAGAGCTAGATCATATTTAATTACATTGCTTGACTTGCTTGCTTTACATTATGGGTCCTTGTTTGAGTTTGTATTGATCCTTTATCTCGATCAGAGAACATTATTAGGTAAGTAGCAATAGATCGTGTGGACTGTGCAGCATATACCGACATGGTTGAAGCGATGGCTACGTTAGTGTGATGCATTTGTTGGTACCGATATCCCTTGTGTTGAATCGAGGAGAATATGGGGCCTCCGAGCAGTGTCATAAAGCACTAACTGTACTTAGAACCTTTAATTGAACAACTTTGCCATTAGGAAGTAGTGAGATAGCCGGTTTAAGTGGAAAGCTGAAAATTGGTTGATACTCGATGCTACGCTCATTGAGATTGGACTTTCGGGATATTTCAGTTACTAATAAAGAGGCATGCTCCGAAACAATGTAAGATGAAGAAAGATAAATGATATTGAGATTCCCAAGAACCCTGTTACTTTCTAGGACAGGTTGAACCAACTAAATTTCAAGAGGGTGCTTACCTATGAACCTCATGCAAGCCCAAACCTGAGGACTTGTTTGCTTCGCTTGTATATGTTTACTTGTACATAACATGATGACATCATGCCATAGCATTTTCAATAATCATTTCAAGGATATCAAGGGCCTATGATACAGGGATATATTGAACTAAATGTCTATCAAGGGGCAAGAGGGTTTATTTTCCTCTAACCAAACGCTCTCAAAGAACAAAGCACAATAGCTTAAGTCAAGGGCTATGACCCACTCGACATGGTGAGCTTGATTCTCGTGGAAGGACATTCAACGATATGAAGTTCTCCAATCAAAGTTGTGATCGAATTTAAACTTCTAACATCTTCTTGTGTTTACCCCGCGAGATCCTTGAAAACATTGCATTTTTACGTATCATGCATGTCATTACATAACAGGTGTTCTCAAGACAGGTTTCTCATTTTTCTCGTTATTTATTTCAATAAGAAAATGTCTCTAGAACAAACAGTTAAAGATCTCCAAGCTCAGAATGCCCAGTTCCAACAAGTGCTCCTGAACTTAGCCAAGGGGAAGGAAGATTTGAAAGCACTCTTCACCGAAGGGGGCAAGAAGAAGGAAAAGAAACGATATGGCATCCTAAGCATGGGTAAGAGGTTTAAAGGGGCCGCCAAACCAGCCTAAGTTGAAGAAGATTCATCCAAAGAAAATGAAAATCAGGATGTTAGGAGCACCCATGCTGGAGGTGCCAATAATCAAGCTTTCGAAGAAGAAGATTACTTTGATGAGCAATATCCTCCGGCTGAGGAAAAATCAAGCAGTTGGAGGATAAACTAAAGGCTGTTGAAATTTAAGCCGTGCCTGGCTTGAATTTTGGTGAGTTGGGCTTAGTACCTGGGGTTGTCATTCCCCATAAGTTCAAAATTCCGGTCTTCGCCAAGTATGATGGGGTTTCCTACCCTAAACTTCATCTAAGGTCTTACATGTGCAAGATACAGCCGCACATTACCGACAAAAAGATCTGGGTCCATTTCTTCCAAGAGAGTCTAGCTGGGACTCAACTAGAATGGTTCTATCAATTGGAGGGTTCCCTCATCCACACATGGGAATATCTAGCCACCTCTTTTTATCATCAGTATTTGTACAATGCCGATCTGGCACCAACTAGAGTCTAATTGGAAGGCATGACTATGGGTTCCAATGAGGGCTTCAAAGAATACGCCTAAAAGTGGAGAGATCTGGCTGGCAGGGTGAAACCACCCTTAATTGACAGAGAGCTGGTTGATATCTTTATGGGAACTTTGACAGGACCTTTCTTTAATCACCTAATCTGAAGCTCTTCGGTCGGATTCACCGAGTTGATTCTAACTGGGGAACAAGTTAAAGATGGAATTAGAAGCGGAAAGATCCAAGTGGCTGCATTTTCTGATACTCAGAAGAAGCCATACAATGGGAAGAAAGAGTCCAATGTTATGTATGGCCAAAAGGATCATAACAAGAGTAACCATGACCAATATATGGGGGAAGTCCTGATCTCTAGTCCTGCATCAGTGCGACAACAACAACAAGGAAATCAGTGAAGACAAGACGATCCTAAAAGACAGTTTACCAAAATTAACATGCCATTGTCTCAAGCTTTGCAACACATGATGAGGATGAATTTGATCATGTTGATAGGACCTCATCCAAACCCAAAAACTTCTTCTCCTAATTATAATCCCGATGCAAGATGTGCCTATCATTCCGAAGTCCTGGACATGATACTAACGATTGTTGTGCGCTGAAATACAAGATTCAAAATATGATTGACTCCAAGGAGATTAAATTCGGCCCTCCTGAGACTTCCAACGTGATCACCGCTCCCATGATAAATCATTGAGAGCGTCCAGTTCATTTTGAATTTTCAATTCTAATTTCTTTTTTTTGTTCGAACACTTATCTATTATGTCAAAATTTGTTTCATTAATGCATTGCATATATTTTTCTTGAATTACTCCATTCGTTTTCACTATATTTAAACTGTGCTTTCCCTTTTTGTGATATTCAACTCTCGTTAAAAGTTGTAAGAGTTTAGAGGGAGGATGATGAAAACAATACCATAATCTCATACAATATGCTTTTGGACAGACCTTGCTGACGATGTACAAGCGTTCTTTCAATTCTTAAACAGTGGAGTTATAAGGAAGATAATCCCTATGTGATACGGTGGTAGAACCGACTGTTATACTGGTTTGTGTTTTTTGTTTGTAAAATGTCGCGGTAAGCAAGAGTCGCCACCGACTTTTATTTTATACAACTAAGGAAAAGGAAAAAGAACAGGAAAAAACCTTTTTCGAGATGTTTCTGAGTACGAGGGGTAGATTATAGAAAGGGAAGGTGTTAGCACCCTTTCTATCCGTGGTTTTCCCCGGGCTCTTAGGTACTTGCTCATTTTAAAAGTGCTTGTGTATTTGCTTATTTTGAAAAAAGTTTTACTTCGTGATAACCCTTGTATCAATTCTCAAGGGTGTGATGAAGTTGTTTTGAAAATTGTTTTGAAAAAGTGTTTGTGTGAAAAGTTTTGTTTGATTGATTGAGCAAGCACTTAAGAGTTAATCTAACTACTCGAAAAAAAGTCTGTTCATTTTCCTTTTGACAGCGCTATCCCATTATTAAGGAATAGGTAGCATCGTCATTGGAGTTTTAAGGGATGTTTGAAGGGACATATACGATCACAAAAGCAATGTTAGGGAATTTTACTAATCATCCTAAAGCCTTAAAGATCTTTTCCGAGGCAACATCCGAATGGGTCATTTTTAGATCTTTCGGGGCTAGAGGATGACCACTAACAAAACCTATACTTCATGACCATTTAACCGAAGGCAACCTAAGTGGAGTAAACCCTAGGAGTGAGCATGTGCGAGTGTTATTTTTTCAGTTAATTTGTTTTTGCACATTTAGGGTTTTCTACCATTTTAATTTTCAAGCGTTCTTTTCATACAATCCTATTAACATACATCTAACAGTTTATAATTGCGGAAATTAAAATGCGGAAAGTTTAAAGTTCTAGCTATTACATGGCTTTCGCAGATACATAATTAGTTTTAACTGAAAATAAAATGCGGAATTAAAACCTAATTAAGTCTATTACAACCTCGGAGCAATTACAATAATAATAAAAAAAATAATTAAAATGCGCGCGACGAATTAAATGCGAGGATAAATATAAAACCTAAAAATCTAATTGAGAAAAATATTTAAGTTATTTTTTGAATAAAAATTAATTATATACAAAATTAAACCCTAATTTCTAATTGATTTTTAAAAATAAGATTTAATTGTCCTAATTTTTAATTAAACTAATTAATTAAAGAAAATAAATATTTTATGAAAAAAATTATTTTTGGTGTTTTGTGATTTTTTATTTAAAAAAAGATTTTGGATTATTTTGTAAAAAAAAGAAAACATTTAATAAACAAATTAAAAGAAAAAAAGATATAAAAGAAAAAACTTGGGCCTGCTTGTTGAAGAAATCAGGGGGGTGTATTGTGAAATTGCTTAGGCCCACCAAGCTTAAGCTCAGTCAGCGCTTGATCTAGTGGTGCTCCCTCCTGATGGTGTACCATAGTCTCTGGAAGGTGGGGCGTTGGATTGAATTGATGATGAATCCCATGGCTGGATGTTGATGGCGCATGGTAGGCGTTTGAGAGGATGATGCACCTGATTTGTAAAGGAGAAATAAAATGAAGAAAATGCTGGGACCTGGGATCAAACCCAGGTCCTCACACTCACCACCAACGCACTTTGCCATATGGGCTGTGTGACTCAATTGTTAATATAACAACAATAATGAATAATATATAAAACATGGTGATTAGCTGGAAAACACACGCGAAATTCAAATGGTCCAATGAGGTGGTGACAAGTCACCGTCTCCTTCGTTGAGACTGTCGTCTTAGGGGTAAGACTTATACCCACAGACACTTTGCCATATCTGAAAACCTATAAACTTCAACAATCAAGAAAGCGCGTGATAAATAAATTCTAATTACATGGTTCCATTTGTCTTGAACCCACGAACATCATGGTGCCCTTTTTATTGGCCAATTTCATTGATACAGAGAAGCCCTAAAACACAAGAGCAAACCCTAACAATGGTAAACACATACATAAGCCTCAAAAATTCAATTAAACGATCCAGACATGTTAGAAATACATCAATGATCACAAATATATCATTAAATTATGCTAATGATGCAAGAATGGCTGTAATCGATTTTGAAAAAGCAAGCAAACCGTGTGAAGCCTATGGGTTGATTCTGGGCGTGAGAAGGCGTGAGGCTGATAGTGTTAGCTTCAGAGATGTTCCAGGAAACAACTGGGAGTGTTGGAATGCTTTGAATCATCCTCTAGGGTAGAGATCAGATCACCACTTTTTGCCAAAATTTTGAGTTTTCCTTTGTGCTTTCCACGACTGCTAACCCTTGTTTCTGTGCCTGGCCTTTCTCAATATATAACCCTGAATGAATTAGGGTTATAAAAACTACATATATCTTTGAAAACTTTGAAGATTTTATCTCATTCCTTCCTTGTATGATTTGTTTCCAAATTAGGCCTAATCATGCCATTCTTGTGCCAATCAACCTTGATACAATTTGATTCTGATATGTCAACATAATTAGCTTGTGATCCTTTCCAAAAATCAGATCAAAATAAATCTTTGCTATTATTTATCATTTATTTAATTTAATTTGAATTTTTAATAATACAAAATCAAAATAAAATAAATAATGAAGCAAATAACATGTGGGTCAATATTTGGGTCGTGGACCATGTTATGAGTGAGGTGGAAGCATAAAAAGTTAGGCCCATTTGGCAAAAAATGCATTTTTGAGGACATTTGACTTTTGGCAATTTTGCAAAAATAGTCAACTTTGACAAGGCATATCTCTTCCAATTTTAACCCTAGAGAGGTGTTCTGGGAATTTTTAGAAAAATTAGGATGTCCCCTAAAGAACCCTTTTGGTCTCATCTCAATTGGGCCTTCCATGTTCATGTTAGAAGCTTTGATCCAAAAAGTGTTTTTGTTGATTTTTCAAAATACCTATAATGCGGAAATTCATATCTTTTTGTGAGTGCATATTTTGAACTTGAGGGCTGAAGATTATTTGTAGGTGATTGCATCCTCTTCAAAATGAGCCTTGGATGGAAAATTTTTGATAAAGTATGAGGAAGTTATGCTTGGTCAAAGTTTGGTTGACTTTTCCTTAGAAACCCTAATTTAGCAACTTTTGAGTTTTGATGAATTAGGAGCATTCCTTGAGGTATCATGATCAACCCTTGATAAAATGATGAAATTTACTTCAAAATGTTGATGTTGACCAAAAATCTTGAGGTTTGACTGTTTGTGGGCCACAGTTGACTTTTGACCTAATATAGTCGATTCTCAAGCATTTGAGCAGTTGAATGAGCAAACTTCTTGTGCAAGCCTTGAAATTTAACATGGTGGGTCTTGAGAACATATTAGGATCATGGAGAGCATATGAGGTCTTTGGAGTTCACCCATCTTGTTGAAAATGGAAACCCTAGTTTGAGGTACATTGCCTTAGGAGAGAGTTTGTCTGGTCAATTCTTAGTCATCCTAGGGCAAGTTAGGGACCTCAATGGGCATGTGGTGAGTAAAATGAGAGGGAAAATTTTGGGGTACAACAGCTGCCCCTGGTTAAACTTCTTAAACCTGAGGATGTAGATTGATTGTCTGCCTTTTGTAATCTAAAGGTGGAAGATGATTGAACACTAGAGTGCCCAGAAATTTGCACTCGCATGAAGTGATACTTGATTTGGTGATATAGGGAATGGGGTTACAGATGCCATTTAGAATTTTCTATAGAATCGTCGGAGATGAGTTTAACGATGCCATCCAAAAAATATACCGGTTGCCTGAAAGATTCCTTTGTGAGAATTCTTGTACCTACCGTTGAGGAGGAATTTGCTGGAGAATGTTGATTCACGTCTTGGAAAATAGAGGTTAGGAGCTGCGGTTGTCCATTGATCTATTGGGGAATTAACTCCTACTTGAGGAAGCGGAAGTGAACTGCATATCTGGTCAGGGTATAGGCTGCACAACGACTTACTGGGGAAATGTGAAATCGATCGTATTTGATCAGGTCCAGGTCTTACAGTGTTGTGAACTATTTTCTGGATATAAGAGAGAAGAAACCTGGATGGTAAGGTTATGAGAAGGAACCTGGATAGTGGGGTTACTTAGAAATGAAAGCCTGGATAGTAGGGCTATGAGAAGAAACCTGGGTCGTAGGGTTACATCGAAATGAAAGCCTGGATAGTAGGGCTTATGGGAAGGAACCTGGATAGTAGGGTAACTTCGAGATGAAAGCCTGGATAGTAGGGCTTATGGGAAGGAACCTGGATAGTAGGGTTACTTCGAACTGACAGCCAGGATAGTAGGGCTATGAGAAGAAACCTGGGTCGTAGGGTTACTTCGAAATGAAAGCCTGGATAGTAGGGCTTATGGGAAGGAACCTGGATAGTAGGGTTACTTCGAAATGAAAGCTTGGATAGTAGGGCTATGAGAAGAAACCTGGGTCGTAGGGTTACTTTGAAATAAAAGCCTGAATAGTAGGGCTTATGGGAAGGAACCTAGATAGTAGGGTTACTTCAAAATGAAAGCCTGGATAGTAGGGCTATGAGAAGAAACGTGGGTCGTAGGGTTACGTCGAAATGAAAGCCTGGATAGTAGGGCTTATGGGAAGGAACCTTGATAGTAGGGTAACTTAGAAATGAAAGCCTGGATAGTAGGTCTATGAGAAGAAACTTGGGTGTGATACGGTGGCAGAACCGGACTGTTTTGGAAATGCTGGTTTGCGTTATACGTTTTTATTCGCAAAATGTCACAGTAAGCAAGAGTCTCCACTGACTTTTATTTTATCCAACTGGAAATGAAAAAAGCACAGAAAAATTCCTTTTTGGAGATTTTTAGTACGGGGGGTAGATTATAGAAAGGGAAGGTGTTAGCACCCTTTCTATCCATGGTTTTCCATGGGCTCTTAGGTACTTGCTCATCCTTTTAAGATTGCTTTCGTGTTTGTGTGTTTTGAAAAGTTTTTGTTTTACTTCTTTTTAACCCTTGTATCAGTCCTCAAGAGTGTTATGAAGTGTTTTTGAAAGCTTTGTTTGAAAAGAGCGTAAGTGTGGAAAAGTTTATTATGAGCAAGTACCTACTAGCATCTACCTACTCGAAAAAAAGAATGTTTCTGTTCTTGCTTCCTTTAGACAATGCTATCCCACTATTAATGAGTAGGCAGCACCATCATTGGAGTTGTAAGAGTCAACTCGAAAGGGACATACGGTCACTAAAGAAATGTTAAGACGTCTTAGTAATAACCCTAATGTCTTAAGATCATATTCGAGGCAACATTTCTGAGGCAACCTTTCCGAGGCAACAGTTCCGAGCGGGACATTTGATCTTTGTTTAGACAAGAGGGCAACCACTAAGACACCCTATACTTAATGATCGTTTACCGAAGGCAACCGAAGTGAGAGTATACCCTAGGAGTGCGCACGTGCGAGTGATTTGATTTCAGTTATTATCTTTGCACATTTAGGGTTTGCTAACCATTTTAAAATTAAAATGCATTCTTGTCATGTAATCCTATTGGCATACATCTAACAGTTAATATTTGCGAAAATTAAAATGCGAGAAATAAAACTACGCTATTACAAGACTTCGGGGAGGGGGATTAATTACATAGCCAAAAACCCGTAAAACGATAAAAGGAAAATCCTAATTAAACTATTACATACCATGAGCAGTTACATTAATATCGTAAAAAAATAAATAAACGCGCGCAAAAAAACGAGAATGAGAAAAGATTAGGGTTTTGGCCCCGTCTAAACCTAATTGAAAGAAAAATCATTTTTTGTTGTTTTTGATTATTTTTGAGAAAAATAAGGTTTTAATTAAATAAATACAAACCTAGTTACTAATTAATTTAAATTAAGAAAGATAATTAATTTGACCTATTTTTATATTTTTGTTATTTTAAGAAAAGAAAATAGAAATTAAATCAAACAAATCCTAATTTTCTAATTGATTTTAATTTATTTACAAAAAGGTTAAAATTACCCTAAAATTAAATTAAACTAATTATTAAATTAAATTTGATAAAAATAAAACCTAAATCTAAATTGTTGAAAATTGATTTTATGAGTTTTTTGTAAAAAAGAATTAATTTATGTTAGAAAATAATTAATTAAAATGAATTAAATAAAGAAATTGAAAAGAAAAATAAAGAAATGGGTCTGATGTTAGTAGCAAACAGGGGGGTGTTAATCTGACTTTTAAGCCCAAAAATCCTTGGCCCACATTGACTTTCCAGATCCTGTGCATTGGCTTGACTAGAGTGCATCATGGACCACTCAAGGATGGCCCTTGGATCTAGCTGGCTGGAGATCTGTTGGTTGAAGGATGATGGCATATGGTGGTCCCTTTGCATGCATGTGTACCTAATAATGTAAAAGAAAATAACATTGGCAAATATGGGGACCTAGGGATCGAACCCAGGCACTTTGGATTTTTCTCCCTGCACGCTTACCAGCTGAGCTGGCCTTGTTAATTGTACATAGAATAACAAATATGCATTATATGAAAAATCACAAAATATCAATTCTCTAGCGCGCGAAATTTAAATGGGCCAGTTAGGGGGTGCCACGCCACCCTTCTTCTCCCTCCTTCCGTTGGCAAAACTCCAGGACTTTTACCTACGGTTTTCTGGGCGTAGGTACAACCCTGTGATCTTCCAAAATTCACTGCACGCATGATAAATCAATTCCAGTGGTACCAATCAACTTGTGGCAACCTCACGAGCCTCATGGTACCAATCTCCATGGCTAATTGTTCCTGCAAGCAAAATCCCTAAAAACGAAACCTAAACCCTAATCATGGCAACATTTTGTATGGTTAACCAAAATGAAATTAATTATTATCATTAGCTTGCAAATGTTTCAAGGATTCTGAATATATAAACAAATCATGCTAACAATGCCAAATTTATGAGATTCGATTTCAAGAAAACATGGAGTTCGTGGGATACTTACAGTGCGTATTTGGACACGAAAATGCTTGTTGATGGTTGGGATAGAGTTCTTAGATGCCCAGCAAATGAATGATGTTCTTGGAATGGCTTGAAAGAGCCTGGAACTATGAAATCAGATTGCCACTTTTCTATGGAATTTTGAAATTTGTTATTCCCTTCTCATACCTCCAATCCCTTGTTTTTTGGTCTGCACATGTTCTATATGTACCTTTGAATGCATTAGGGTTACAAATTTGCTTCAAATCTTTTTCAATTAAGGTGATTGAATCGTGATTTGATCTTTATTCAAATCTTTCTAAATCAAGCAAAACTCAATCTTTTTGAATCCAAATGACCCTTGCACGATTTGATTCTCTTCTCAACTGTATAAGAGACCTAAACATGCCCAAAATCTCAAGCATTGATTAGTTTTGATATTTTCATGATTTTATTTTTATTTAAATTAAATTAATTGAAATAAAAATAAAAATAAATGACAAAAATAAAATAAAGACAAGTGGGAAGGGTCATGGGTCGTGGATCATGTTACCAACTCCATACAAACACAAAAAGTTGGGGCCCATTTGACAAAAATTGCAATTTTGGCCACTTTTGACTTTTGGCAATTTTGCAAAAAGGTCAACTTCACCATTGCATAACTCCTTCAATTTTGACCCTAGAGATGTGTTCTTTGACTTTTTAGAAAGCTCAAGATGTCCTCTAAGCAACCCTTTTTGTCTCGTCTCAATTGAGTCTTCCATGTTCATGTATGAAGCTTTGGCAAGAAAGATGTTTTTGTTGACTTTTCAAAATGACCTATAATGTCCAAATTTATATCTTCTTGTGAGTGCATTTTTTGAAATTTGGAGATGAATATTAATTGTAGGGAATCACATCCTCTTCAAAATGAGCTTTGGATTGGTCATTCTTGATAAAGTATGAGAAAGTTATGCTTGGTCAAAGTTGAGTTGACTTTTCCTATAAAACCCTAATTTGACAACTTTTGGGTTTTGATGAATTGTGAGCAATCCTTGAGGAATCATAATCAACCCTTGATAAAATGATGAATAATACTTCAAAATGAGGATGTTGACCAAAAAACTTGAAGTTTGATTGTATGTGGGCCACAATTGACTTTTTCCCTAGCACAGTCGATTTTTGGGCCTTTGAGCAATTGACTGAGAAAACTTCCTCTACAAGTATTGAAACATGACAAGGATGATCTTGAGAAAATATTATGACAATGGTGAGCATTTTAGACCCTTTGGACTCAAGCATCTTGATGCAAACTGAAACCCTAATTTGAGATAGACTGCTTTAGGAGAGGGTTTGTCTGGTCAACCCTTGGACTACCCTGAGCAATTTGAGGACCTCACTTGACATGTATTGAGAAATATGGGAGGGAAAATTTTGGGGTACAACAGCTTTCCCTGTTCAATCTTTTTAAATCTGAGGATGTAGATTGGCTTGTCTGCCTTTCGTGATCCGAGGGTGGAAGATGATTGAACACTAGAGTGCCCAGAAATTTGCGCTCACATGAAGTGGTGCCCATCTTGCGATGTCGGGAATGGGATTATAGATGCCATTTGGAAGTTGAATTCGGAAGATGGGCTTAAAGATGCCATCAGAAGATGTGTCGATCGCATAAGAGATTCCTTTGCGAGAGCCCGTATACTTGTTGTTGAGGAGGACTACACCGGGGAATGCTGGTCTCTGTCGTGGTAGAAATAGAATTTTAGGAGCTTCAGTCGTCCGTTATTCTACTGGGGAATCATCTCTTGGTTGAAGAGGTGAAAATGAAATGCTATCTGGTCATGCTTCAGGCTTTACAGTGTTTTGCTGAGGAAAATAAGACCGACTGCTATCTTATCGATTCCAGGCTTCACAATGACTTATTGGGGGGATGAGATTAAACTTGCTATCTGGTCGTTCTCCAGGCTTCACAATTTCTTAATTCTTATCTGGTCATAATCCAGGCTTCAGAAGGAATTAAGTTGTTATCTGGTCGCCTCTAGGCTTCAACTTGAATTTAAGGCATACTAATATCTGGTCGATTCTGGGCTTCTTAGTAATTGGCCAAGTAAACTGCTATTTGGTCGAAATCCAAGTTTCACAGTGTCTCATACTGTTATCTGGTCGGGTCCAGGCTTCAGTGTCTTTTGCTGTTATCTGGTCGAGTCCAGGCTTCGCAACATCCTATACCATTATCTGGTCGATTCTAGGCTTCACGATATTTGGAGAAATCGAGATATTATCCGGTCGAATCCGGGATTCATAACTTGCAATAAAGATATACCACTATCTGGTCGATTCCAGGCTTCATAGTATTCTTTGCTGTTATCTGGTCGTAATATAGGCTTCACAACGTCTTATACCATTATCTGGTCGATTCCAGGCCTCATGGTATTTAGTAGAGATCAAGATACTATCCGGTTGAATCCTGGCTTCATAGCTTGAATTTAAGATGTACCACTATCTGGTCTATTCCAGGCTTCATGGTGTTTAGAGATCAAGATATTATCCGGTCGAATCTGGGCTTCATAGCTTGAATTTAAGATGTATCACTATCTGGTCGATTCCAGGCTTCATGGTGCTTTGTACTACTATCTGGTCGATTCCAGGCTTCACAGTAATTTGCTGGGGATTCAACTATTTTTCGGTCTATTTCCGGGCTTCATAGTATGATGGAGAAAAAATCATGATATTATTCGGTCGAATCCAGGCTTCATAACTTGAACTAGAACAGAAATCTTAGCATTGATTTGACTGAACCAGAGAGCTTATGAGAATTTGATTGTATCTTTCCCTGAAAGGTAAAGAGTTAGTCATATGTAATGTCATGATGTATGACATGTATTGAGTAATGATGATCTCAAAATAAATGAGATTGTGTTGTATGATGTGTATGCGCATGCCATGATGTATGGATATGTAATGTTCTTGTGATGTTTTTTTTAGTTGAGGAGAATAAATCCTGGACTGTTGTTGAAGAGTTCAAGGAGTTGAGTTCTTCGCGGTCTCTGGGGATAATGACCGAAGATGAATTGAGAATAAATTGGCTGGAGAATAACCCTGTTGGAGAATAAACCGGTGAGAGAATGGCTCTGTGGGGAAGATAGATACTCTGCCAGAAGATCTGCTGATTTGGAGAAATAACCTCGGCTGGGGATGAATTACTGTTACTGGTGATAATGAATCCTTGTTGGGGACCGAGTTTCTACTTGTGGAAGAAATAAACTCCACTTGGGATAATCTTCTAGTGCTGGTGATAAATAAACTCTGCTTGGGGAGAACTTTGCCGACTCATTCGTGATTATGAACTTCGGTTTGGGAGAGCTAACACCACTGTCTTTAGATACCTTTTACCCTGCGGGGAGTGTATGTACCTTTAGTCATGTTCTCAAGCTGGCTCTGTCCCTGTACCTGGTGGGTAGAGCAACTGTAAGGTTTTGGACATTTCTTGTTTGCCCCTTTTCCTGGCATTACGAGCATTTGTCTCTTGTTTCGCATGTAAATATTTATGAACAACAATTATTTTCAAATGCATATATCAAAAATGAATCATTGGACGTTCTTGCAAAACAAAACAGAAAAAGAAAAACAATTTTTTTGAAATTTATTATAAAATGAATTGCATTGATCCTTGAAGTTAGCCTATAATAGGCGTTTTGTACAAGAGGCTGACGTCCTAGTAAGAGAATGCCGCCGAAAAATAGAAATTATATAATTTGTGAAAAACAAAGAAAAACAGCTATTTGAATGATCCCACTGGGTTCCAACTCTGCTATTTCCTTTATATCTTCGAGAATCTCATCACTTTTCTACTTGGTTGAAGGTAGATCAGATTGATTGGCTCTGTCCGAGCTTGATAGTCGATAACGAAGTCTGGTTGCAAGATGACCCAATGAGACATAATGTTACGCTCTAATCCCTAATTTTTTCCTGGACCGCCCTTTCGGGTTTTCAGTCCACCGGGATACCCTTTTTTGCCCAAGCCACCTTTTCAGGTTTTCGACTTGCCGGGTGTACAGTTTTTTTTATTTTCATCCCTTACTTTTGCCCGAACCCTTTTGGTTCGCCAGGAAGCCCTTATTTTTTCCTAGGCCAGTCAACCTAGCGGGTCTTTGATTATGCGTAGTATTTTTTCACTATGTCTGCATTGACGGGGTGAGGAAGGTCATCACCATCCATGGTGGTTAGAATCATGGCTCCTCCTGAGAAGATATTCTTAACCACAAATGGCCCTTCATAAGTGGGGGTCCATTTTCCCTTGGGATCACCTTGCGGCAGTATGATGCGTTTGATCACTATATCCCCGACTTGATACTCTTGTCGTATGAATTTCTTGTTAAAATCCTTAATCATCTGCTTTTGATACGTCTGACCATGACAAATAGCAGTAAGTCTCTTTTCATCGATTAAGTTCAACTGATCAAGCCGGGTCTAGATCCAGTCATCTTCGCTTAAATATGCATCCTTCATAATCCGGAGAGAGGGTATCTGGACCTCAATGGGTAGGACTGCCTCCATGCCATACACATAAGAGTAGGGTGTTGCCCCTGTTGACGTCCGTTCTGAGGTATGGTACCCGTGAAGAGCGAATGGTAACATCTCATGCCAGTCTTTGTATGTCACCGTCATCTTTTGCACAATTTTCTTGATGTTCTTGTTGGCCGCTTCAATAGCCCCATTCATCTTCGGCCGGTAGGGAGAAGATTTATGATGTTGTATCTTAAATTGTTTGCATAGCTTGGTGATCATCGTGTTGTTAAGATTTGTACCATTTTCTATAATGATCCTCTCTGGTACACCATTGTTGTACCCCAAAATTTTCCCTCCCATATTCTCCAAGATTTATCAAGAATCACCTTCAAATGGTTCAAGATTTCTCAAGGGATTGCACAGTCCAAACATCTCCTAAGCCAGTCAAAATTAGGGTTTTGGTTCCTTCAAAGAACTTGAGATTTTTAATGGCTCAATCAAGTCACATATGCTTATATACATTGTCAAGCATCTACATGCCAAGTTTCAAGACTCACAGTGGCAAGTTGCACAGTCAAAAGCCCTATTTGGTTCACAATCAACTGCAGGGGTAAAATGGTCATTTTGCAGTCAAAAGTCGGAATTTTTGGTCAACATCTTATTTTGAGTCCACAATCATCATTTGATCAAGTCTTGATCATGATTCCACAAGAATGGCTCAAAAATCATCAAGGATGCAAAAGTTACTATTTTTGGACAACTGAAAAGTCAACTGTATCTTGACCATGGCATAACTTTTTCATGGTTCATCAGCAAAATCCAATCCAATGCTCATTTTGAAGGGGATGACATTTCCTACAACTCATCTTCATATTCCAAGTCCAAGAAATGCTCTCACAAAAAGTTATCAATTTCTACATTATAGGTCAATTTCAAAAGTCAACAAAAATGCACTTTAAGTCAAAGACCATAACTTGATATTGGTAAATCCAAATGACATGGGACCAAAGGCATTGTTTAGAGGACTTCAAGACCTTTCCAAAATGTCCAAGAACATGTTCACATGATCAAAATTGAGCAAGATATGCATTTGAGTAGTTGGGAAATTTTTGGGAATTTGCAAAAGTCAACTTTGCCCAAAATACCTTATTTTTGCTAATGGGCCTCAAATTTATTCTTGAAACTTTTTCCAAGGCTTATGCACGACCCATTGAGATTATTTGAATTTATTTTCTTATTTTTTATTAATTAATTGGATTTTTAATTGATTTTAATTCATTTAATTAATTTAAAATGTAGGAAATTCAAAGATTTGATTTTTCAATCTTTTGGTGAAGCAAACAAGCTCAATATATGCTGCAGATTTCGTGTACACATCAAGGGGACAAGAATCTCTCAATTTAGCAAGTTTTCTCAATCAAAAAGATTGAAAGATATTTGATTTTCAATCAAATATTGAAACATCAATTTCATGGATTTCCTTGCAAGATTTTAACCTAAATCCATTCTACTATATATGCACAACTCAACCCTAATGCATTACACGTGAGAATTGCTGCAGAAATCCATAAGCAACTTTGAAAAAATCAAGAAAAACTTGAAAACTGTTTTCAATCTTCCAGGCCAATTCAAAGCTTTTAATTGTTTCTAACATGTTGCAGGAACCGTCAGAAACGTATTGGAATCAAAACCAAGTGCTAAGGCCTAAGAAATCGCTCTACACGAACCCACGGTTTGCTTTCTATTTTGAAAATCGAAACTCATGATTCATGCATATTTCATATGATTTTTTGTTGGTTTTGTGTTGCTTGAATCCACAGGAAGCTTTTGGCATAGGTTAATTGCATTGAAACGCATAGAATCAGAATTTGCCATGAACGAATTTTAGGGTTCCTCAGTTCTTGAATTAGGGCTTCATTATCCATGCAAATTTGGGACATCTAATGCCTATGGTTGTAATCGTTGCAACCAAACGAATTGAACCCAACCATCGCGCCATATTTATATTGCTTGTGGAACTAATCGTTATTATTCCTCAGCATGTTTTGTGGGGGTTAAAAACCCCCGCTATCTGTTTTGTTTTTTTTGCAGGTGAACGAAGAAGATGATGTGTTGTTGATGTATCATTGGTCAATTCAAAAAGATGGCGCGTGTTTTATTTTTTACAGCTTAGCGTTTTGTTTTCCAATATAACATTCTCTCTCTATCTTAATGACAAATGCAGGCATGTGGTGTAGTGGAAGATGAGGTGGCTGTTAACCATTGGGACCTGGGTTCGATTCCCAGGTCCCCCAAAATTTCTATATTGTTTTTCATAACATAATCATGTGCAGGCTTCACAAAGGCGTTCCACCATGCGCATCAAACAATCAGGCGCCATGTGGCCACCATCACCAATCCAATGGTCAAGAGATGGATGACCATGGTGTTCACAAGTCAACCATGCGCTGGACAATCAGGAAAGTCAGAAAGGCTTGAGAAACGAATGGGCTTCAGAATTGCCACACAAACCTCCATATTGGGCCCATCACCCCCCTGGTTTACTATTTCTTTTTATTTTCTTTTTCTTTTTAATTTATTTTATTAATTACCATTATTATTATTTAACTCACAAATTAATTAATTTTCATAATAAATTCAGACAATAAAAAAATGTGAATATTAATTATTATTATTATTATTATTTTCACCTTTAATTATTATTTTGTAAATAAATGTAATTAATTAATTTAGTTTTAAATTAGGTTAACTTTAATCTTTTTTTCATAATAAATAAAATAGATTAGAATTAGGTTTACTAACTTTTGACTTTCAATTTCTTTTATTTTTGTTTTCATTAAGACCTAAAAAACTAAAAAAATACTTTTTCTTTTAATTAATTAATTAATTAGCAAATTAGGTTTAATATTTAATTTAATGCAAAGGGACCCAAAATTCTTTCTTTTCTCAAAAAGGGTCAAAACCCTAAGGACGTCCCGATTCAATTCTTTCGCGCGCATATTTATTTTTAATTTATTTATTTGATTATATTTATGTATCTGTTCCGAGAATGTAATAGTTAATTAGGATTTTTATCGCTTTCTTTTATTTTCCCGCATTTATTTTCCAAAAGGGTTATGTTTTTGGCGATGTAAATACCCGACGCCTTGTAATAGCGTAGATTCACTTTCCGCAATTTATTTCCTGCAAATTATTAACTGTTAATTATGCATGACAAGACTTGTATGAAAAATAAAATCGACCGTAGCTCACAATGATGCATGCAAAGACAATTTAACATGAAACCTGACACACATGCACATGCCACTCCTAGGGTACGCCTCACTTGGTTGCCTCGAGGTGGTCGTCAAGTATAGGTTGTTTTAGAGGTCGCCCTCCTATCTAAAGATCCAGTTGCCTCGAAACGGTTGCCTCGGATAAAAAGGATCTAGGAAATTAGGGTTATCGCTAAGGCGTCCTACTATTGCTTTGGTGACCACATATGTCCCTATAATCGAATTGACCCGAATAACTCCAACGACGGTACTACCTACTTCTCAATAGTGGGATAGTACTGTCTAAAGGACTCTTACACAGCCTAATTCCTTAGAGTAGGTAGATTTCTCCTGGGTACTTGCTCTTTCAAAAACAAAAACAACTTTTCGCACTCACACTTTCAAAAAGTTTTCAAACAAATACTTCATACACTCTTGAGGACTGATACAAGAGTTACCTAGAAGTTTTTCAAACTAAACTTTTTCAAAACCCACAAACACAAGAAAAGAAAACAATTTTTGAAAACATAGTGAGCAAGTACCTAAGAGCCCGTGGATAACCACGGATAGAAAGGGTGCTAACACCTTCCCTTTCTATAATCTACCTCCCGAACCGAGAAACATCTCGAAAAGGAATTTTGCTGTGCTTTTGTCCTTTCCTTGTTGGAGAAAATAAAAGACGGTGGCGACTCTTGCTTATCGCGACATTTCGCGAACCAGCTTTAAAACAGTCAGTTCTATTTCCACCGATCACAACCATATCGATAGATCAGATTGTGTCGGATGAACCGCGCCACGACGTTCTTGGTTACTATAGCAAAAGAAGCTGCCTCAACCCACTTCGTGAAATAATCAATAGCTACCAGAATGAAATGATGCACGTTGGACGCAGTAGGTCTGATCTCGCCGATCATATCGATGCCCCACATTGCAAAAGGCCAAGGAGCTATCAAAATGTTCAGAGGAACTAGAGGTACATACACCTTATCAGCATAGACTTGACATTTATGACAGGTCTGAGAGTGTTGATAACAATCAGCTTCCATAGTGGACCAATAATATCCTGCCCGTAGGATTTTCTTTCCCATGGTATGCCCACTGGAATGAGTTCGGAAGGTACCTTCATGTAACTCTGCCATGATACTTTCCGCCTCATTTTTTTCTACACACCGCAATAAGGTTGAATCATGGTTATGCTTATAAAGAATCCCATTGCTAATGAAGAACTTCGCAGCGAACCTTCTCATAAACCTCTTATCATTAACAGATCCACCCTCGGGGTATTCTTGAGCCTCAAGATACCTCTTTACCTCGTGAAACTAGGGTTTATCTGCTACCTCTTCCGTCTCAATGTCACAGTAATGTGCGGGTTCGTCCAACCTCTCGATGGTAATTTGGGGAGCTTCATTGTCCCATCTGACCTTGAACATAGAAGACATGGTAGCTAGCGCGCCCGCTAACTGATTCTCCTCTCTGGGGAAATGTTCAAAGGTTATCTCCTCAAAGTGCGGGAGCAACGTCAGTATATACTCTTTGTAAGGAATAAGATTTGGGTACTTTGTATCCCACTCGCCTTTGATTTGGCTGATCACCAGAGCAGAATCTACGAATACACTTAAGAACTTAATCCTTAGGTCAATAGCAGCTCGAAGACCCAGGATGCATGCCTCGTACTCCGCCATATTGTTGGTGCAGTTAAAACATAATCGGGCGGTGAACGGAGTATGACAGCCCTCCGGAGATGTGATCACAGCGCCAATACCATTACCCAAGGCGTTCGAGGCTCCATCAAAATACATAGACCATTGGGATCCTTCCTCAGGTCCTTCATACGGTCCAGGTTCTTCACAGTCAGTCACCAACATGATGTTCTCATCCGGGAACTCGAAATTCATGGATTGGTAGTCGTCCACGGCCTGATGTTCCAAATGATCCACCAATACACTCCCCTTGATTGCTTTTTGGGTTGTGTATTGGATGTCATACTCAGTTAAGATCATCTGCCATCTCGCTATTCTTCCGGACAAGGCAAGCTTTTCGAAGATATACTTGATTGGATCTATTTTTGATATCAACAGGGTAGTGTGAGTCAGCATATACTGTCTCAGCCGGGGAGCAGCCCATGCCAAAGCGCATCAAGTTTTCTCGAGCAGTGAGTATTGGGTCTCGCAGTCGGTAAAATTTTTGCTAAGGTAGTAAATAGCATTCTCTTTTCGGCCATACTCGTCATGCTGCCCCAACACGCACCCCATTGAATTATCCAACACTGTCAAGTATAAGATCCAAGGTCTTCCTTCAACTGGAGGCATCAGAATTGGTGGCTCTTGGAGATATTCTTTGATCCTTTCGAAAGCGGTCTGACATTCATCATTCCACTTTACCACTTGATCTTTCTTCAGCAGCTTGAAGATTGGCTCATAAGTAGCAGTCAGATGTGAAATAAATCGGGCGATGTAGTTCAAACGTCCCAAAAAGCCTCTAACCTCCTTTTCTGTATCGGGAGCTAGCATCTCCTGTATAGCCTTTACCTTTGCAGGATATACCTGAATACCTTTGTCACTAACAACAAAACCCAGAAGCTTACCAGACCTTACCCCTAAGGTGCACTTATTAGGGTTCAACCTCAGCTTGTACATCTTCAACCTGTCAAATAGCTTTTGTAGATGGTCAAGGTGTTATTCCTCAGTCTGGGACCTTGCGATCATGTCATCAACATAAACCTCAATCTCATGGTGAATCATGTCGTGGAACAAAGCGACCATAGCGCACTGATAAGTTGCCCCAGCATTCTTCAACCCGAAAGGCATTACCTTGTAGCAAAAGGTGCCTCACTGTGTAATGAAGGTTGTCTTCTCCATGTCTTCGGGAGCCATCTTAGTCTGATTGTAACCAGAGAAACCATCCATGAAGGAGAAGATCTTGTGTTGTGCGGTGTTGTCGACCAAAACATCCATGTGAGGTAGTGGGAAGTCATCCTTGGGGCTTTCCCTGTTCAGATCTCTATAGTCCACAAACATCCATACCTTACCATCTTTCTTAGGAACTAGAACAATGTTGGCAACCCATTGTGGGTAAAAAGTGACAGCTAGAAATCCGGCTTCAAATTGTTTCATGACCTCGGTGTGATACGGTGGGAGAACTGACTTGAGGTTTGCGTTTGTTTTCGCAAATGTTTCGGTTGAGCAAGAGTCTCCACCGACTTTTTATTTTATCCTAAAGGAAAGGTTAAAAAGCACAGGAAAAACCTTTGAGATGTTTCGTGGGTTCGGGGAGTAGATTATGGAAAGGGAAGGTATTAGCACCCTTTCTATCCATGGTTATCCATGGGCTCTTAGTTACTTTCTTAGATCACTTGCCTTGCATTTTTTATTGTTTGAAATGGTGCTTTGTGTGTGTGTTTGAAAATGTTTTGAAAAAGATGCCTTGTCTAGGCAACCCTTGTAACAATTCTTTACTCGAATGTTTTACAAGAGGTGTTTGTCTTTTTGAAAAGATGTTTCAATGTTTTTGAAAGTTGTTTTGAAAGTTGTGTTGTGGAGTGTGTTTTGAAAAGTAGGCAAGTGTGTTTTGCAAGTTTGATCAAGTAACTAAGAGTTGTCTACCCCTAAATTTACTCAAAGATTTTTCTCATGTTTTATCCCTTTTAACAATTTTGTTCCACCATTGTATTTGGTGGACAATCTTGTGTTAGAATGTTAACGGGACGGGCGCGGGTCATCATTTAGACCATGAATGCAATGGTGCCAAGTGTCTTTGGCAATTTTGCTTGAAGGGACTATGATCATTTTGTTTAGGCAACTTCGAAAGCGTCATCGAGGGACTATGATCATTTGATTCGTTTTGCCAAAGAACTCAACATGCAAGCATGGGCCATTTTGGAAGGCAACAAGCGGGATTACCCTAGGGGTGCAAGTGTGATTGGTATATTGATTTTCATGCATTTGTATTGTATTAGGTTATCTAGCGGTTTATTTTGAATCTTCGCATACAAACCCTAATTACTATACAGTATATAGAAAGCGATAAATTGCGGGAATTTAAAGTCTAAGCTATTACAAATAAGTATCCGGGGATGGGGGTACAAATATTTACAAATGGGGATGAGACTTATTAGGAGAGTAGTGTCCAAATAATATTTACAACCAAATCGAATCGTATTCTCAATGTAGCATGTATATCAATGTATAAGAATAAAAGACAAGCAAATGTATTGGTGAAAGTGTATGTGATTTATTTACAAGTGATGCAAGATATTAACTTAATGCAAAATTAAGTATTTTATTTATTCTTTTTGTGCTTTTGTTAATATGTTTTATAAGCTTGTATAAGATTAATTAAATAAAAGTTTTAAAGAAAAAGTATTTAATTTAAGCTAAAGAAAATTAATGCTTGTGTATTTTAGTTAATAGTTTTATGTACAAAGGGTTATTAAACAAAGATTCTAAAAAAAAAAGATTATTTAAGTTAGAAAAAATCCTATTTTTATGTACTCTTAAGTGTGATAAAAAAAGTATTAATAAACATTTTGCAAAGAAAAAAGAATTTAACGTATCATCATTTTTTTTATTTAAACAAAAATATTAGTATAAGTTTTAAAAAAAAGGGAAAATAAAGGGATAAGTAAAAAAAGATATTGGTTTTCAATATAAAAAAAGGTTAAGATAATTTAATGGGCTTAAGGGGGAAAGCTGGGCCCAAAATGACAAAATAGAAACAAAAATGAGAAGAGAAACAAGGGGTGCATGCTGGAATCATATGGGCTTTTAGGGATTTTTGTATGGGGCAAGGCCCAACGCGTTTTTACACATTTGTTAGGGTTTCAATGTTTTGTTTCATTTCTGGGGTTACAGAGTTACAGGCTTAGAGCGGCGCTTCCATTCATCGTCTTCTTCGTCTCTTAACCGAGCTTTCTGAACACCTCCACTCATGGCCACCAGGGTACCACCGTCCGTCTCATCCTCCCTCCATGGTCAAGCAAGGCGATGTTGTAAGGTTTGATTTCCCATTTCTATGTCTTAGGGTTTTGGATTCGGGTTTTGCATGTTTTTAACTCTTTGACAAAATCTGATTCTTTATGTTACTATTGTTTTCTGTGTGAGGTGTGAAAAGAAAAAGGAAGAGGAGATTATACCTTTGGAGACTTTTGGAGACGGAGGAGTGAAGAGATGGACTTGGAGGCGCTTTAGGCGGCCAAGGAGGAGGGAGCAGTGATGCTGTGCTAGCTTGTCCTTCCTGGTATCCTCGTATTTTGCTTTATGTTAGGGCTTGTGATGAGCTTTCTGAAAACCCTGCTTGTTTGCTTCTTTTCGTCTTCTTCTGTTTGCCTCTGAAATTCTTGTTAAAATGTTGATGTTGATTTGAGTATTGTTTGTTGGACCCAGTGATGAGGTTGCTCTGAGGGTGCTATTGCTTTAGTTAACCCTGTGATGAGGTTACTCTGAGGGTGTTGGTATTCTGTTTGATTCTGAGATGCCTGATATGCTTGTTGGTATTCATATGTTTTGTTATTTTTGACTGGTTTGGTGGTTGGGACAGGCAGGTTTGTATGGCTTGTTTGGAGCTTTAGGCTTTGAAAAGCTTGTGGGCTTGTTGTTTGACTGGTAACTGTACAGACTTTTTCTTGTATATGCTTCAAGGTTTGGTTACAGGCTTATAGTTTTAGGCTTGTATGGCTTGAAACAGGTTTTGAAAAGGCTTGATATGCTTGTGTGTTTGAAACAGCTCAGGCAGGTTTTGATGGCTTGAGGTGTTAGCAGGCTTCAGGCTTGTATGGCTTATCAGTATTGGTACAGGCTTGAAAGGTTTTTGATATTGAGTTTGTTGGCTTAGAACAGGTTAAGCTGGAAGTTTGAGGCAAGCTTGCTTGACACAAGTTTTATGCAGGTGAATGCTTAAGGGCTTCTGGTTGAAGGTTTGACACAGGTTTGAAATTTGTGTCTTGAGGCAGGCTTCGTTACAGTCTTGCTGTTTGAAGGCTGTTAGGCTCTTGTGATTTTTTGATACAAGTTTGAGAGCTTGTTATTTTTCTTTGTATTTTTCTGCCTCTCTTCTTTGCTTGGTATATCTTTTGTTTTATATTCTTTTTCTAAGCCTCAAGCCTGTAAGCCTCTCCTCTGTCTCTTCTCTCTCTCTATCAGAAAAAGCATTTGTTTATTGCTTACTGTTGTACTTTCTGAAAAAGTAACTGGATGGAAAATGATGATTTTGAATATCTTGCTTGCAATGTTTCTTTCCTCTACATATTTCCTGCTTTTCTGTCTATTTTTGTGTACTTTGTTGACATCTTTTGGCTTTTGATATCTTTCTATATCTTTTGGACAGCTTTTGACAATTTCCTTTGGGCAATTTGTTTTGACATTCAGTTTGCTTAGTTTGAAACTTGTGACTTGTTTTGTGCAGTTCAGTTTGCTATTCAGTTTGAAAACTTTGGTTGACAATTTGGAATTATGAACTATGCAGCTTTGTATTTGGCATATTGAATAGCTTTGTGCATTTCATATTTTGTTGCAAGCATATTTCTATCCCTCTTTGTGAACCAAGAATTTCTTGTGATTTGCAGAGAGGGTGAATAAACTGATTTCGGCCAGTCACTTTTAATGATGAGCTTTTTTTTACTGTCTGCTTTTTTATTTCATCTGCATTTGACTTCTTTCCCTTCTTTTTTGTCTTTGCAGATAAAATCAATTGAGCAAAGGAGCATCAGTAGAAGATGAAGACTTAGGAAATTTTAGGATGTAGCTTTATTTCATTTTAATTATTTGTAATAACATTATTTGTAAATACTGTAAATGTATTCAAATAACATTTGTACTTAATAATTAAAAGTAAATAAAAGCTCTTTTGTCAATTAATCCTTTTTAATTCTTCTTCAATTGTTTATTTAATTATTTATAATTCTTAAATTATAATAAATGGAAATAAATCCCAACTATTCTAACTTAGAATAAATAATTAATTAATAAACATTGTAGTCTCGCCACTTAGCATTAATCAATAATAAACCTGGCGCTCCAATTAACCATATCAATGCACAGTTAATCAAACAAATGTCCACATGTCTTTTCTTTTACTGATCATACCAAACACTGCAAGTTCTCAATTCAAATGACTCAATCAAAATCTCAGAGTAAATTGAAAAGAACTGTAGAATTAATTCTTTCTGAGAACGCACGCACAAAACCCTGATTCTTGATTTAATGTCAAAGAAGCGTCTGCCTGATCAAACCCTGAGCCAAACTCAACCAAACCCTAATAATCTGCTTGAACTGTTCCAGAGCCATGAAAACCTTAATTTGGATAGACTGATAAGAAAAAGTCTGTTTGACTGATTCTTACGCCAATCTGAAAAGTCAGGGAAAACCCGAAGCTGTGTTTTCTTGTGGAAAAATAGGAGGGAAAATTTTGGGGTACAACAGTTGCCCCTGTTCAATCTTCTTGAACCTGAAGAGTTAGATTGGCAAGTTTGCCTTTCGCGACTTCAGGGTAAAAGGAGATTGGACACTAGAGTGCCCAAAAAATTTGCACTCGGTGATGTGATGGTAGAGGGAATGGGCTTAAAGATGCCATTTGGTGATGGGCTTAGAGATGCCATCTAGGGATGTGACAGAATCTTCTCGGGGGATGGGCTTAGAGATGCCATCTGGAAATTGCTGGTTGGAGGATGGGCTTAGAGATGCCATCTGGAAATGTTTGTTGAACTGTATGTCATTGGTGAGTGGGTGAGTATCAGAAAAGTGTCCATGTTTTGGAAAATCTCTGAACTGGGGATCTGAATAAGCAATAGATTGACATCCGTATTTGGAAGCACCCGTAAACTGTTTTCAAAAGTTGAAGAATCTGAACAAGCGATAGGTTGACATCCGTGACTGGAGAACCCATAAACTGTTTTTAAAAGTCTAGGAATCTGAACAAGCGATAGGTTAACATCCGTTACTGGAGAACCCGTAAACTATTTTCAAAAGTCTTGGTATCTGAACAAGCGATAGGTTAACATCCGTTACTGGAGAACCCGTAAACTGTTTTTAAAAGTCTTGGAATCTGAACAAGCGATAGGTTAACATCCGTTACTGGAGAACCCGTAAACTGTTTTCAAAAGTCTTGGAATCTGAACAAGCAATAGGTTAACATCTGTTACTGGAGAAATCATAAACTGTTTTCAGAAGTTTAGTCTGAACAAGCGATAGATTAACATCCGTTACTGGAGAATCCGTGAACTGTTTTCAGAGGTTGGAATCTGAACAAGCGATAGGTTAACATCCGTTACTGGAGAACCTGTAAACTGTGTTAAGAAGTTTAGTCTGAACAAGCGATAGATTAACATCCGTTACTGGAGAATCCGTGAACTGTTTTCAGAGGTTAGAATCTGAACAAGCGATAGGTTAACATCCCTTACTGGAGAACCCGTAAACTGTTTTCAGAAGTCTGAACTTATCAATCTTATCCTGAAAAGGGTAAAATATTAGCTGAAACACAAAGTTATGTTGCATGAAATGTATGATGCATTATGCGTATATCAAGGTTTATGATATAAATGTGATGAATGCGCATGTAAGCTGATGAGCTGTCTTGCTGAGGAAGACGAATCCTGGATAGCTGGAGATAAAAGAATCTTGACTGCTGTTGGGGAAAGTGAGTCTTTGACTGCTGTAGGGGATTGAAAATCCTTTGATTGTTGAAAATGAGAAGTCTTGGGACCGCTGTTGGGGAATCAGGAGCTTGGGTTGTATGCCAATCTACTGGGGATTCCTGTCTTGAGGAGATCTTCACTGGGGAATATCTGAATATCCTGTGAGGAACTGAGAATGAGAGTCTTCATTCTGCTTGGGGATTGATAGTTGGAAGTTTTAGCTCCGCTGGGGATTGACAGTTTTGGCTCCACTGGGGATTTTGAAACTTAACTCTGAGGGGAATTGAGTTCTAGAAGGCTCTCTGGCTGAGGAAATTAGTTTTGAGAAAGCTCTTGTTCTGCTGAGGATCCTGAAGTTAAACTCTGTTTGGGGAATTGAGAACTCAGGTTATATGCCACTTTGAGAATGAGAATCTTCATTCTGTTGGGGGTCAGAAATTGGGAGTGTACCAATCTTCTGAGGTGATGAGAATCTTCATGCTGTTAACGGTCAGAAACTGGGAGTATACCAATCTTCTGAGGTTTTAAGGATGAGAGTCTTCATTCTTGAGAGAAACAGATTTTTCAGTTGTCTGTTATCTTGTTGGTGGTTGTAACTTCCAGCATGTGATAAAGGAAATTTTGACGATTACGGTGATTACTACTCCAAAAGATGAAGGAATCTTTGATTACTACTCCAAAAGATGAAGGAACCTTGATTACTACTCCAAAAGATGAAGGAACCTTGACGATTACTACTTCAAAAGATGAAGGAACCTTGATGATTACTACTTCAAAAGATGAAGGAACCTTGATGATTACTACTTCAAAATATGAAGGAACCTTGACGATTACTACTTCAAAAGATGAAGGAACCTTGGTGATTACTACTTCAAAAGATGAAGGAACCTTGATGATTACTACATCAAAAGATGAATGAACCTTGATGATTACTACTTCAAAAGATGAAGGAACCTTGATGATTACTACTTCAAAAGATGAAGGAACCTTGATGATCACTACTTCAAAAGATGAAGGAACCTTGATGATTACTACTTCAAAAGATGAAGGAACCTTGATGATTACTACTTCAAAAGATGAAGGAACCTTGACGATTACTACTTCAAAAGATGAAGGAACCTTGATGATTACTAATTCAAAAGATGAAGGAACCTTGACGATTACTACTTCTAAAGATGAAGGAACCTTGATGATTACTACTTCAAAAGATGAAGGAACCTTGATGATTACTACTTCAAAATATGAAGGAACCTTGATGATTACTACTTCAAAAGATGAAGGAACCTTGATGATTACTACTTCAAAAGATGAAGGAACCTTGATGATTACTACTTCAAAAGATGAAGGAACCTTGATGATTACTACTTCAAAAGATGAAGCAACCTCGATGATTACTACTTCAAAAGATGAAGTAACCTTGATGATTACTACTTCAAAAGATGAAGTAACCTTGATGATTACTACTTCAAAAGATGAAGGAACCTTGATGATTACTACTTCAAAAGATGAAGGAACCTTGATGATTACTACTTCAAAAGATGAAGGAACCTTGATGATTACTACTTCAAAAGATGAAGGAACCTTGATGATTACTACTTCAAAAGATGAAGGAACCTTGATGATTACTACTTCAAAAGATGAAGGAACCTTGATGATTACTACTTCAAAAGATGAAGGAACCTTGATGATTACTACTTCAAAAGATGAAGGAACCTTGATGATTACTACTTCAAAAGATGAAGGAACCTTGATGATTACTACTTCAAAAGATGAAGGAACCTTTGATTACTACTTCAAAAGATGAAGGAACCTCATCTGTCGATCAATCTGCATATGTTAAGAATGTTGTTGAAATGTAATTTGTGCTGGAGAATAAATCCTTTACAAATGTTGGGGAAATAAACCCATGACTGCTGGTCTGCTAGAGAGGTGCCATTACTGCCCCTAGTATTAGATGCGTGTGATATTGCCAGGAAACTTGGATTGTTCGTAACCCTTAAGATTGACATTCGAATGCCCTAAGTGATGGTGACGGAGACTTGCCCCAGGTTAATCTGCAATTGAGAGATTTTGTTGAAATCTTGACTGGAATTTCCTAGGTTAACTGAACTTTGAAAGATCTATTGAAACCATGACTGGACTGCCCCAGGTTAACTGAACTTTGAAAGATCTGTTGAAACCTTGACTGGACTGCCCCAGGCTTGCTGGATGGTGACATGTCAATGCCCCCTTGTTGATAGGAGATTTGTCAATGGAAGTGTCATCCTTTTTGAATTGATTTTATTCACTGAGAGAGCTTTCGTTCATCGGAACATTCGCTGTAGGAATTTCTTCGCTGTCCAACAAATAGCCACATGCAAACAATGATATTCAAGCAATGCAAAGTTTATGTTTGTCTCGAAGTTTTGAAAAAATGCGTTTTTTAGCAGAAAACTTTTCATAAAACAAAATCAACACAAGATTCAGAGCAAAGCCTTACAGGAGTCAGGATACCTTTTGTAACAGTATGCTTTCGAACTAACCCATGCTTCAATTAGGACTTTTGAAGGGTTGTAACGTGGCTTGGTTCACGGTTTTAAGAAACAAAGGATAGAGGCTCAAAGTATATTTGTATCCACCTGCTCTTCGTGATGTTCTTCAATCCTAATCTCAGTTAAATTGTGCGTCGAACTCCATTCGAATTTAGAACGAATTTTTGGGTGATGGTTCACCAATTGAATTTGGAGGGCAGTCATCCTCTCCTTTTTTCTTTTTCAACATTTTTTCATGTTGTTTGAGGATTTGTAATGACCTCGTTCTTTTGATTTGTTATCCCTAACTTTTGCCTGACTGTCCCTGTTTTCGATATCACAGTCAGCGGGATGCCCCCGCTTTCTTAAGCCTCCTTTATAGGTTTTGGCTCAAGGGGCTTTTCTTTTTCTTTTTTGAGAGGGTGACTGCCTATGTGATATGGAACCACCATTGTCTTTTGATTCCAAAGGAATGCCCTTTTCTTTTTTTGATGTCGTTCGTTTGTATTACGAACTGAGAGTTTGCGACTTCAATGTGCACCTTTTTTGAATTAACTAAGAGACTACCCTGCCCCAGGTTTAAATCAAGGGTTTCAAATTATTTAGAATAGAAAACTCCTACTTCTTTGGCTAGAAGGGGTTGACTAGGGATTATCTTCCTTATAACTCCAGTGTTTGGGAATTGAAAGAAATGCATGTACATCATCAGCAAGGTCTGTTCAAAAGCATACTGTATGAGAATATGGCATTGTTTCGTCATCCTCCTTCTAAAGGCTTGCAGCTTTTTATCAAGAGTCAAATATCATAAAGAAAGTAGAAAGCATAGTTCAAGTGTAATGAAAATGAGTGGATCAAATCAAGACAAACATATGCAATGCATTAATGAAACAAAGTTTGACATTAATAGATAATTGTTTGAATGACAAAGAAATTACAACTTGAAAATTCAAAGAAACAAAGACGCTCTCAATGATTTGGCATAGGAGCAGTGATCACATTTGGAGTCTCCGGAGGGTTAAAACTTGATCTCCTCGGCATCAATCAAGTCTTGAATCTGGTTCTTCAAAGTCCAACAGCTGTCGGTGTCATACCCAGGACTGTCAGAATGGTAGGCACATCTCACACTCGGGTTATACTTGGAAGAGGAAGTATCAGGATTTTGAGGAGGATCCTTTAGCGTGATCAGCTTCAACTTCAACAAATGTTGTAATGCTTGAGACAAAGGCATGTTGATGTCAGTATACTGCATTTCTTGATATCTCACCCTACGCCTCTTGCCCCGTTTTTGTTGAACAGTCGTGGGATCAGAGATTAGGATTGCCCCTACATGTTGATCATGACGACTCTTTTGACCAATCATTGCATTGGACTCTTCCTTCCCATTGTGGGGAATTTTCTGAACATCAGAGGGAGTAGCTCCTTGGATCTTCCCACTTTTGATACCAGCTTCGACCCTTTCACCGGTCAGTACTAGCTCAGTGAACCCGGCTGAGGAGCTTCCAATTAAGTGATTGAAGAAAGGCCCCATCAAAGTTCTCATGAAGATGTCAATCATCTCTCTGTCAGTTAAAGGGGGTTGCACCCTACCATCCAGATCTCTCCATTTTTGAGTGTATCCTTTGAAGCTCTCATCAGAACCCATGGTCATGTTCTGCAATTGCACACGAGTTGGTGCAAGATCAGCATTGTACTGATATTGTTTGTAAAAAGCCCTAGCTAAATCCTCCCAGGTGTGGATGCAAGAACTCTCCAATTGATAGAACCACTCGAGTTGAGCTCCTACCAGGCTTTCTTGGAAGAAATGGATCCAAAGCTTTGGATCAGTTGTGTATGGTTGAATCTTGCGGACATAAGACTTTAGATGCATCTTAGGGCAAGAGACTCCATCATACAGAGCCAAGGTAGGGACTTTGAACTTTGGATGGATGACCAATCCAGGAACCAAACCCATGTCTCCTAAATCTAAGCCAGGTATTTGTTGAACCTCCGTAGCATTGAGGCGATCCTCCAACTGTTTGTACTTATCATTAGCGGGAGGATATTGTTCTTTGGAGTAACCAGCTTCATCCATCTCCAAATTGTGGTCTTCTTCAAGACTGACCCTCTTGTCTTTAAGAAGGAGAGCTTTCAGATCCTCTTGCCCTTTACCCATAGCCAGAAGCATTTGCTGGAATTGAGCATTTTGAACTTGGATATCTTTCACCGTTTGTTCCATATCCATCTTACTGAAATAAACAGTAAGAAGATAAGGAGACCTGTATGGGAGAAACCTGTTATGATGCAATGCATGATATGTGAATGCATGTTTTCAAGGATCTCTTAGGGTAAACACAATAGAAAGTTAGAGGTTGAACTTCGATCTTTGATTGGAGAACTTTGCACCGGTGGATGTCTTTTCACGAGAATCAAGCTCACCATGTCAAGTGGGTCATAGCCCCTGATTCAAGTTGTTGCACTTGATCATTGATGGCATTTGTTTAGAGGAGAAACCTCTTGCCCCTTGGTAGACGTTTAGTTCAACGTGACCCTGCATCAAAAGAACCCTCGAGATCCTTGAAATGGTTATTGAAAAAATGCTATGGTATGATGTCATGATGTTATGTACATGTATGCAAAAACAAGCAAGTGTATATACAGGTAATCATATTCACACAAAGCAAACAAGTCCTTAGGTTTAGGCTTGCATGGGGTTCATAGATAAGTACCCTCTTGAAGTTAGTTGGCTCATCCTATCCTAAAATAGAAACCGGGTTCTAAGGAGCTCAAAATCATTCGATTATTTTCTGTGTTCATTGTTTTGGTTTAGCCACTTAACTGGAGACCAAAATATTCCATGAAAACAACCCTCAATGAGTGTAGTATCAAGTATCTACCAACTTCGGACTGCACCAAAGTCGATCATCTCACTACTCCTAAAAAGGCTAAGATGGTCAATTAAGGTTCTAAGAGTTCGTTAGTGCTTCATGACATCACTCAGCAGCCCCGTACTCTCCTTGATTGAACTCAAGGGTTACCGGTACTCACAAATACGTCACACTAACATAGCTTACTGCTTCAACCATGTCGGTATACCACGCACAGTTCCCTCACAGTTTTATTGCTATTTACCTAAAAAGGTGCCCCCAAATCCGGGTGTAGGATTTACAACAAACCCAAACAAGGACCCAAAAAGTAAAGCAATCAAGGCAATCAAAGCAAGAATTTAAAGGTGATCTAAACCCTAAGGTAACCCCACTTTTAAATTTCTCCCCAGCAGAGTCGCCAGTTCTGTGATACGGTGGGAGAACTGACTTGAGGTTTGCGTTTGTTTTCGCAAATGTTTCGGTTGAGCAAGAGTCGCCACCGACTTTTTATTTTATCCTAAAGGAAAGGTTAAAAAGCACAGGAAAAACCTTTGAGATGTTTCGTGGGTTCGGGGAGTAGATTATGGAAAGGGGAGGTATTAGCACCCTTTCTATCCATGGTTATCCATGGGCTCTTAGTTACTTGCTTAGATCACTTGCCTTGCATTTTCAATTGTTTGAAATGGTTATTTGTGTGTGTGTGTTTGAAAATGTTTTGAAAAAGATGCCTTGTCTAGGCAACCCTTGTAACAATTCTTTACTCGAATGTTTTACAAAAGGTGTTTGTCTTTTTGAAAAGATGTTTTAATGTTTTTGAAAGTTGTTTTGAAAGTTGTGTTGTGGAGTGTGTTTTGAAAAGTAGGCAAGTGTGTTTTGCAAGTTTGATCAAGTAACTAAGAGTTGTCTACCCCTAAATTTACTCAAAGATTTTTCTCATGTTTTAACCCTTTTAACAGTTTTGTTCCACCATTGTATTTGGTGGACAATCTTGTGTTAGGATGTTAACGGGACGGGTGCGGGTCATCGTTTAGACCATGAATGCAATGGTGCCAAGTGTCTTTGGCAATTTTTCTTGAAGGGACTATGATCATTTTGTTTAGGCAACTTCGAAAGCGTCATCATGGGATTATGATCATTTGATTCGTTTTGCCAAAGAACTCAACATGCAAGCATGGCCCAATTTGGAAGGCAACAAGCGGGATTACCCTAGGGGTGAAAGTGTGATTTGTGTATTGATTGTCATGAATTTGTCTTGTATTAGGTTATCTAGCGGTTGATTTTGAATCTTCGCATACAAACCCTAATTACTATACAGTATATAGAAAGCGATAAATTGCGGGAATTTAAAGTCTAAGCTATTACAAATAAGTATCCGGGGATGGGGGTACAAATATTTACAAATGGGGATGAGACTTATTAGGAGAGTAGTGTCCAAATAATATTTACAACCAAATCGAATCGCATTCTCAATGTAGCATGTATATCAATGTATAAGAATAAAAGACAAGCAAATGTATTGGTGAAAGTGTATGTGATTTATTTACAAGTGATGCAAGATATTAACTTAATGCAAAATTAAGTATTTTATTTATTCTTTTTGTGATTTTGTTAATATGTTTTATAAGCTTGTATAAGATTAATTAAATAAAAGTTTTAAAGAAAAAGTATTTAATTTAAGCTAAAGAAAATTAATGCTTGTGTATTTTAGTTAATAGTTTTATGTACAAAGGGTTATTAAACAAAGATTCTAAAAAAAAGATTATTTAAGTTAGAAAAAATCCTATTTTTATGTACTCTTAAGTGTGATAAAAAAATATTAATAAACATTTTGCAAAGAAAAAAGAATTTAACGTATCATCATTTTTTTTATTTAAACAAAAATATTAGTATAAGTTTTTAAAAAAAGGGAAAATAAAGGGATAAGTAAAAAAAGATATTGGTTTTCAATATAAAAAAAGGTTAAGAGAATTTAATGGGCTTAAGGGGGAAAGCTAGGCCCAAAATGACAAAATAGAAACAAAAATGAGAAGAGAAACAGGGGGTGCACGCTGGAATCAGATGGGCTTTTAGGGATTTTTGTATGGGGCAAGGCCCAACGCGTTTTTACACATTTGTTAGGGTTTCAATGTTTTGTTTCATTTCTGGGGTTACAGAGTTACAGCCTTAGAGTGGCGCTTCCATTCATCGTCTTCTTCGTCTCTTAACCGAGCTTTCTGAACACCTCTGCTCATGGCCACCAGGGTACCACCGTCCGTCTCCTCCTCCCTCCATGGTCAAGCAAGGCGATGTTGTAAGGTTTGATTTCCCATTTCTATGTCTTAGGGTTTTGGATTTGGGTTTTGCATGTTTTTAACTCTTTGACAAAATCTGATTCTTTATGTTACCATTGTTTTCTATGTGAGGTGTGAAAAGAAAAAGGAAGAGGAGATTATACCTTTGGAGACTTTTGGAGATGGAGGAGTGAAGAGATGGACTTGGAGGCGCTTTAGGAGGCCAAGGCGGAGGGAGCAGTGATGCTGTGCTAGCTTGTCCTTCCTGGTATCCTCGTATTTTGCTTTTTGTTAGGTTTTGTGATGAGCTTTCTGAAAACCCTGCTTGTTTGCTTCTTTTCCTCTTCTTCTGTTTGTCTCTGAAATGTTTGTTGAAATGTTGATGTTGATTTGAGTATTGTTTGTTGGACCCAGTGATGAGGTTGCTCTGAGGGTGCTGTTTCTTTAGTTGACCCTGTGATGAGGTTACTCTGAGGGTGTTGGTATTCTGTTTGATTCTGAGATGCCTGATATGCTTGTTGGTATTGATATGTTTTGTTATTTTTGACTGGTTTGGTGGTTGGGACAGGCAGGTTTGTATGGCTTGTTTGGAGCTTTAGGCTTTGAAAAGCTTGTGGGCTTGTTGTTTGACTGGTAACTGTACAGGCTTTTTCTGGTATATGCTTCAAGGTTTGGTTACAGGCTTATAGTTTTAGGCTTGTATGGCTTGAAATAGGTTTTGAAAAGGCTTGATATACATGTGTGTTTGAAACAGCTCAGGCAGGTTTTGATGGCTTGAGGTGTTAGCAGGCTTCAGGCTTGTATGGCTTATCAGTATTGGTACAGGCTTGAAAGGTTTTTGATATTGAGTTTGTTGGCTTAGAACAGGTTAAGCTGGAAGTTTGAGGCAAGCTTGCTTGACACAAGTTTTATGCAGGTGAAGGCTTGAGGGCTTCTGGTTTAAGGTTTGACACAGGTTTGAAATTTGTGTCTTGAGGCAGGCTTCGTTACAGGCTTGCTGTTTGAAGGTTGTTAGGCTCTTGTGATTTTTTTGATACAAGTTTGAGAGCTTGTTATTTTTCTTTGTATTTTTCTGCCTCTCTTCTTTGCTTGGTATATCTTTGGTTTTATATTCTTTTTCTAAGCCTCAAGCCTGTAAGCCTCTCCTCTCTCTCTTCTCTCTCTCTATCAGAAAAAGCATTTGTTTATTGCTTACTGTTGTACTTTCTGAAAAAGTAACTGGCTGGAAAATGATGATTTTGAATATCTTGCTTGCAATGTTTTTTTCCTCTGCATATTTCCTGCTTTTCTATCTATTTTTTTGTACTTTGTTGACATCTTTTGGCTTTTGATATCTTTCTATATCTTTTGGACAGCTTTTGACAGTTTCTTTTGGGCAATTTGTTTTGACATTCTGTTTGCTTAGTTTGAAACTTGTGACTTGTTTTGTGCAGTTCAGTTTGCTATTCAGTTTGAAAACTTTGGTTGACAATTTGGAATTATGAACTATGCAGCTTTGTATTTGGCATATTGAATAGCTTTGTGCATTTCATATTTTGTTGCAAGCATATTTCTATCCCTCTTTGTGAACCAAGAATTTCTTGTGATTTGCAGAGAGGGTGAATAAAATGATTCCGGCCAGTCACTTTTAATGATGAGTTTTTTTTTACTGTCTGATTTTTTATTTCATCTGCATTTGACTTCTTTCCCTTCTTTTTTGTCTTTGCAGATAAAATCAATTGAGCAAAGGAGCATCAGTAGAAGATGAAGACTTAGGAAATTTTAGGATGTAGCTTTATTTCATTTTAATTATTTGTAATAACATTACTTGTAAATACTGTAAATGTATTCAAATAACATTTGTACTTAATAATTAAAAGTAAATAAAAGCTCTTTTGTCAATTAATCCTTTTTAATTCTTCTTCAATTGTTTATTTAATTATTTATAATTCTTAAATTATAATAAATGGAAATAAATCTCAACTATTCTAACTTAGAATAAATAATTAATTAATAAACACTGTAGTCTCGCCACTTAGCATTAATCAATAATAAACCCGGCGCTCCAATTAACCATAGCAATGCACAGTTAATCAAACAAACGTCCACATGTCTTTTCTTTTACTGATCATACCAAACACTGCAAGTTCTCAATTCAAATGCCTCAATCCAAATCTCAGAGTAAATTGAAAAGAACTGTAGAATTAATTCTTTCTGAGAACGCGCGCACAAAACCCCGATTCTTGATTTAATGTCAAAGAAGCGCCTGCCTGATCAAACCCTGAGCCAAACTCAACCAAACCCTAATAATCTGCTTGAACTGTTCCAGAGCCATGAAAACCTTAATTTGGACAGACTGATAAGAAAAAGTCTGTTTGACTGATTCTTACGCCAATCTGAAAAGTCAGGGAAAACCCGAAGTTGTGTTTTCTTGTGGAAAAATAGGAGGGAAAATTTTGGGGTACAACACTCGACTTTGATTTTCTCAGACATCTCAGGGCGCATTCGACGAACCTTCTACTTTACCGGAGGGTAGTCTTCTTTGGTTGGCAGGCGGTGTACCACGATATTAGTGTCCAAACCAGGCATGTCTTCATAAGACCAAGCGAAGATCTCAACATAGTCACGTAACATTTATATTAACCTCTGTTTGACACTAGGCTCCGGATTCTCACCTATCTTAACCTCTTTCATGTCTTCATCTGTACCCAAGTTTACTGATTCCACTGGCTCTTCATGAGGTTGTATGGCCCTCTCTTCCTGCAGTAATAGTCTAGCAAGTTCTCCAGGAACCTCACAATCATCCTCACCTTCATCCTCAGCTTGGTTGATCGGATTTTCGAAGTCATAACCGGCAGTAGCAGAGTTGTTATCAATGGGATCCATAGTGGATATGGATCTGCATTATGATACGTGAGTGTGTGTAAGACAATAACTGTTTTGATAAAGTGAGAGACAGAAAATAAAAACAAGGAGCACAAAATTTGTAATGCAAGAAACGTCCAATGCTTTATTAATGATATATGAAAATGACAAATAATAAGCCCTCACAAGCAAGGCCAAGGTGCCTCGGGAAAGGCACTGGGCCGTAAAGTTTCAAAATATTTATTACAACTCTTAAAACAAAAGTCAATTACTGTGGAATAAAAGAAACATGTATGAAGTCTTTCGTCGTCCAGTTGTTCAAGCCACCATCGGTTGTAGGGTAGATCCAGCTGTCGATATCTGAACCCTTTTCACCATCCTCAATTGCATTCACTCCCTGATTACTGATGTGTAGAGGAGGTCTTCCAATTCGTGCGCGTCAAACAACCCTTTGAGCCTCTGCAGTAAAGCCCAAACCAAATTTGTCAGTTTTGTGTGTGAAATCAGGGAGCTGACCCCAACTTGCACACCCACCTTTTTCAATTACAGCCCTGGCATCCTTGAGGGAAGCCATCTTCATTGGAGGTTTGTCAGTAGCAACTTCATTTGATGCCAAAGTCTGAGGGACCTCTTCAAAGTTATGACAAGGGGTTTCGATGAACTCCCCATCCATCTCCACATAGAGAAAGGAATTGAGATGACTCACCATATACTCCTCTTCACCTTGTACCGTGACAATCTTCCCCTTTTCCGGATATTTCAGCTTTTGATGGAACGTTGAAGTCACTGCCCCAGCCTTATGAATCCAAGGACGGCCCAGCAAGCAATAATATGATGGTCTAATGTCCATTACGTAGAAGGTGTATCCAAAAGTTTGAGAGCCAACTTTAACAGGGATGTCCACTTCCACGTGTACCATCCTTTTTAACCTGTCGAAAGCCCTAACCACAATATAACTCGGCTTCAGAATCAAACCTTCACAGTCCAGACGGTCTAATGCTTTCTTTGGCAAAACATTCAAGGAGGACCCAATATCCACCAGTACACGGGCCATAGTAGTGCCCCTGCACTCGATCGAGACGTGCAGAGCATCATTGTGATTTCTTCCTTTAGCAGTCAGATTTGCACCTGAGAAACCCAACCCATTGTCGGCAGTCAAACTAGCTACGCAGTCTCTAAATTGATCGGCAGAAGTTTCCTGCAGCACATGCGCAGTCTTAAGGAATGTAATTAGAGCCCTTGCATGGGATTCAGAACACAACGATAAGGACAACATGGAGATTTTTGATGGGGTCTGCCCCAGCTGCTCGACTACGTTGTAGTCCTCTTCTTGATAATCTTCAGAATTTCTTCTATCTCTTGTTTAGAGGCTTCCAACACAACCTTTCTAGGTGCCTCCGTCCGGGCAGGCTCACCTGTGATTTCTTTACCCCGAGTCTCAAATGGCTCGGCGATAAGAGTGATAACTAGAGTAAGAACTGGGACAGTAGTTGATGTACTAGCAGATGGAATGACAACATGTTTTTGAACAGTTGGAGGGGAAATCTCGAGAGAAAAGAGTCTTCCACTTCCAGTGACTTTGCTGGCCCCGACGATATTACTGACATCAGTATCAGCTTCTTCATTTTCAAAGTCTTGTTTAACTCCATGGTAATACACATCGGCACCATAGTGCCATGGGACAGACTTGTCTGAAGTATATGGGATAGGACCAGGGATAGTAATGATCAACGAAGTGATTCTTGGAACGGGTGTAATCCTAACATGCTTTCTCGACGAAGCCTTGGAAGGATTGGCGGAAATGGTTATGATGGCAACATCTTCAATCGGAACTAACGAAATCATAGTCTTCTCAAACAAGATTTCTCTATTATCCATCAGGCGTTGAACACCTGATTTCAATAAGTGGCAACCAGCAGGCAGAATTGAACATATGTGGCACCCTTCGCCATAGACCGGAAATAAACTGGCCAACAACAAATTCTTCTTAACTGTCATCAAAGGAGTAGAAATTTCTTCCACGGAGGTCATAAATAAATCATCATCCACAGCATTTACTCCATGACCATGTTTGGGCATAGGGCAGTTATGACGTTGGGCTTCTCTGGAGCATCAAACTCAATTTCTTTGGCCTCGATCAAGTCTTCTACTTTTTTTTTCAAAGCCCAACAGTTCTTTGTATCATGACCTGGGCTATCAGAGTGATAGGCGCAGCGGGCATTTGGGTTATATTGAGGAGAAGTGATGTCGGGGTTCTTCAGGGCCTCCCTCAGAGCTATCAGGTTGGTCTTCAATAACTGTGGTAGAATTTGAGACAAGGGCATATTGAGCCGAGTGTACTGTCTCTGTGGTCTTTCCACCCTTGGTTAATGGTTGCATTGTGGAGCAATTGTAGGTCTTGATATTACTACCGCATTTACCGCTTGACAGTGTTCAGGTCTGATTTGGCCCCTCGGGCCGTAGACTGCACTAGCTTCTTTTTTACCGGTGAAAGGCTTCTTCACTGAACTTGATGAAGTATCCTTCTGTATCTTACCACTTCATATACCAGCTTCTACTCTCTTTTCAGTCAGAATCAAATCAGTAAACCCAGATGACGAACTGCTGATCAGATGATTGAAAAATGGACCAGATAGCGTCCCCAAGAACATATCAACTAACTCTCGATCAGATAAAGGGGGTTGAACCCTGCCAACCAAATCTCTCCACTTTTGAGCATAGTCCTTAAAACCTTCACTTACACCTATGGACATACTCTGAAGTTGAGTACGCGTGGGAGTGAGGTCGACATTATACTGGTACTGTCTGTAAAAAGCAGCAGCAAGGTCTTCCCAGTTTCATACGTTGGCTCCTTCCAATTGATAAAACCATTTAAGCTGAGTCCCTGACATACTATTTTGAAAGAAATGCACCCACAAATTTCTATCAGTAGTGTAAGGTTGGATTTTTCTAACGTACGAGTAGAGATGGAGTTTGGGACAGGATACTCCATCGTACTTGGCGAAAACTGGAGCTTTGAACTTATGAGGGATCACTACCTTCACCACAACCCGGAAATAAACCGACCAACAGTAAATTCTTCTTCACAGTCATGAGAGGAGTAGAAACTTCATCCACCAAGGTCACAAACAAGTTGGTATCAACAGAATTAACTCCACGACCATGCTTAGGTATGGGAGCAATTATGACATTGGGATTTTCCAGAGCGTCGAACTCAATTTCCTTGGCTTTGATCAGATCTTGTACCTTATTTCTTAGAGCCCATCAGTCATTGGTATCGTGGCCAGGACTTTCAAAATGATAGGCGCACTGAGCATTTGGATTATATCGGGGAGATGTGGTATTCGGATTCTTGGGAGCCTCTTTCAAGGTTACCAAGTTGGATCTCATCAGATGAGGTAGAACTTTAGCTAACGTCATATTGATTCGGGTAAACTTCTATTGTGGCCTTTCCACCCTAGGTTAATTGTTGCGTTATGGAGAGGCTGCAGGCCTAGGTATCATTACGACACTTACTGTCTGACGATGTTTAGTTCTGCTTTGGCCCCTCGTGCTGTAGATGGCACTGGCTTCTTTCTTACCAGCAAAAGGCTTCTTTACCGAACTTGAAGAGGCATCCTTCTGTATCTTGCCGCTCCAAATCCCAGCTTCTACTCTCTCTCCAATCAGAATCAACTCGATGAAACCACCTGATAAGCTGCCGATTAAATGATTGAAGAATGGACCATATAGCGTCCCCAGAAACATATAAAACAACTCTCTATCAGACAACGGGGATTGGACTCTTCCAGCCAAGTCTCTCCACTTATGTGCATAGTCCTTAAAGCCCTTACTCGCACCCATGGACATACTCTGGAGTTGAGTACGAGTAGGAGCAAGGTCGGCGTTATATTGATACTGCTCATAGAAAGCAGCAACCAGATCTTCCCAATTTCGGACATTAGCTCTCTCCAGTTGGTAGAATAACTCAAGCTGAGTCCCCGAAGACTATCTTGAAAGAAATGAACCCACAAATTTCTATCAGCGGTGTGGGGATGGATCTTTCTGACATAAGAGCGGAGATGGAGTTTTGGGCAGGACACCCCATCATACTTTGCAAAAATTGGAGATTTGAACTTCTGCGGGATGACCACTCCCGTTACCAATCCCAATTCTTTGAAATCCAACCCAGGTATCCTCTGGACCTCCATAGCACTCAAGCAATCTTCCAACTGCTTGTATTTATCCTCAGTGGGAGGATACTGCTCATCATTGTAGTCGATATCATTGTCAAAAACTTCAGGACTGGGATCCTTCTCCCTTGTATCTTCTTCTTGATTCTCCCCTTCCTTGGATGAAGAGGTCAGATCGACTTATTGCTTCAATGGCCCTCTAAACCTTCTGCACATATTCAGAATACTGGAAACCTTCTTCTTTTTCTTTTTCTCTTTTAGGATGAGGGCTTTCAGATCCTCCTGCCCTTTTTCCAGATTTATGAACATTTGCTGGAACTGGGCGTTTTGTGCCTGATGGTCCTTGATGCTTTGTTCGGAATACATTTCTGCTGAAATAAACAGCGAAGAAGATGAGAAACCTGTAATGGTACCTGTACATGCAATGCTATGAATGGGATGCGTATGCAATGATTTCAAAGACTTTGGGAAATTTAAATTTGTCAACCAAAATGAAACAAAGATTTTATTAGTTGAATTCAAAGTTTAAATGCCTTTAGGTGTTACAATTAAAAACAAATCTAAAACTAGAAAAAATCAAAATTCCCATGGATACTTCCTCTTCGTGTCGAGATAGACATTGAGTCCTCTTTCCTCATGGATCTACTTTGTGAGCTCTAAAAACTTCCTCGCCTGGGCATAGAATTGATCCCTGTAAGTATCCCGCTCTTTATTCAACTGAATCCAAGACCTCTATAACTCTCCAAGATCAGTGGGCATATCAGGATAGGGAACCGTGTAAGGAATACCCCCTTCAGCAGTGGGTTCCACAATCACTGGTAAAACGGCCATATAGGGCATCATATGTTTATGGGCGCGAGTTCGTACCCATTGGAGGTAAGGTTCTATAGGAATGGAAGCCTTTGGCCAAAGCCCTGGCGTCAGATCTGTTTACCATGCCCCAAGCTCGTATGAACCTCCGGTGATACTCTTGAACATCATCCTCATAGTTGAATACAATTCCCTTGATAAATAACTCATGGGGACCATATCTTCGAGCATAATCAAATTGTCGCAGAGCTAAACAAGGATTGTAGGTTATACCCCCTTTGATGCCAAGTAACGGGACATTATGGTGCTCCCCGTAGCGGTCAATAATAGTAGTGTTTTCCATAGCTTGGGAACACCAGAGAATATCCATGTGAGCGAGTGACATTATCCTTTGTGACCAACCCACACCTTCTTCATTCTTCAGTACAGACTTAGGGAGGTGAGAAATAAACCACCTCGACAGCAATGGCGTGCAACACATAAGAACCCCTCTTCTCTTCATGGTACGAATATGGAGACTATGCAAAATATCTCCGAGCAAGGTAGGCACAGGGTTGCGAGAGAGGAAGATCTTGATAGCATTCACATCTATGAATAAGTCTAGATTAGGGAATAGTACTAACCCATAGATTAGAAGGGCCAAGACCTCCTCAAAAGCCTGAAAATCCATATCATCCCAAAACAATTAGGCCTTGTCTATCAGAAACTTGGCTAGAAAACCCTTGACTCCGCTTCTTGTTTCCCAATTGGATACCATGTCGACCCGTTTCAGATACAAAGCTGGGGCAATGACTTCTGGCTTAGGAACTTCTTCCAGACCTGTGAAAGGCAACTGTTCAAGAATGGGTATATCCAACAACTGAGAGAATTCTTCCATGGTAGGCACCAACTGATAGTCTGGAAAGGTGAAGCAGTGGTTCTTGGGATCAAAGTACTGAAAGATTACACTCATCATCTTTTCATCAAAGTTTGAAGTAACCAGGTTGTGAAGTCGACCATGTCTCTTAGTGAATGCAGAAGTTTCGGAAACCTTTGATACTAGCTCTTTGAGTTGGGAAGGTATCTTTACAAAGCTGATTCGGATAATGTTTCTACAAACGCAAGCCATGATCTGCAAAATAGAACAAAGATAAATTCCCTTGGTCCTTTAAATGGTTAGTGAAATAAGATGGATGCTATGTTGCGATGCGTGATGTCATGATAAACCACATGTATAGCAAACACGGACAAATCACACCAAGCTCTTAGGTTTAAGGCTTGCATGAAGTTAAAGGTCATACCCTCTTGAAGTTTAGTTGGTTTCAAACCTGTCTTAAAAAGTAACTATGTTCTAAAGATTCTCAATATCACTGACCATCCTTTATCGGGCATTGTTTCAGCTCAAGCAATCTTTTCTTGCGGCCAAAATATCCCGAAAGTCTGATCTCAATGAGTGTAGCATCGAGTATCAACCAATCCTCAGCTCTATATTGAGGCCGGCTATCTCACTACTTTCTAATGGCCAAGTTTGTTCAACTAAGGTTCTAAGGTCCGTTAGTGCTTCACGACACCACGCGACGGCCCCGTATTCTCCTTGTTTCCCCACGAAGGATACCGGTACCAACCAAAGTGCCACACCAACACAACCATCGCTTAAACCATGTCGGTCTATGCCGTACAGTCTCCACGATCTATTGTTGCTTACCTAAAAAGTGCCCCCAGGTCCGGGTGTCGGATCTATAGTAACCCAAGCGAAACCCTTTAAGAATAAAGCAAACAAACAAGAAAGCAATTTTAAAATGACCTAGATCCTAAGGTAAACCCTACTTTATATTATTCCCCAGCAGAGTCGCCAGTTCTGTGATACGGTGGCAGAACCGACTATTATACTGGTTTGCGTTTTTTGTTCGCAAAATGTCGCAGTAAGCAAGAGTCGCCACCGACTTTTATTTTATCCAGCTAAGGAAAAGGAAAAAGAACAGAAAAACCTTTTTCGATATGTTTGTGAGTACGGGGGGGAGATTATAGAAAGGGAATGTGTTAGCACCCTTTCTATCTGTGGTTTTCCACGAGCTCTTAGGTACTTTCTCATTTAAAAATTGCTTGTGTGTGTGCTTGTTTTGAAAAAAAATTTACTTCGTGATAACCTTTGTATCAGTCCTCAAGGGTGTGACGGAGTTGTTTTGAAAATTGTTTTGAAAAAGTGTTTGTGTGAAAAGTTTTGTTTGATTGATTGAGCAAGCACTTAAGAGTTAATCTACCTACTCGAAAAAAGTCTGTTCATTTTCCTTTTGACATCGCTATCCCGTTATTAAGGAATAGGTAGCACCGTTGTTGGAGTTTTAAAGGACGTTTGAAGGGACAAATACGATCATAAAAGCAATGTTAGGGAATTTTAGTAATCATCCTAAAGCCATAAAGATCTTTTCCGAAGCAACATCCGAATGGGTCATTTTTAGATCTTTCGGGGCTAGAGGATGAACGCTAACAAACCCTATACTTCATGACCATTTAACCGAAGGCAACTGAAGTGGAGTAAACCCTAGGAGTGAGCATGTGTGAGTGTTATTTTTTCAGTTAATTTGTTTTTGCACATTTAGGGTTTTCTACCGTTTTAATTTTCAAGCATTCTTTCCATACAATCCTGTTAACATACATCTAACAGTTTATAATTGCGGAAATTAAAATGCGGAAAGTTTAAAGTTCTAGCTATTACATGGCTTTCACAGATACATAATTAGTTTTGACTGAAAATAAAATGCGGAATTAAAACCTAATTAAGTCTATTACAACCTCGGAGAAATTACAATAATAATAAAAAAAGTAATTAAAATGCGCGCGACGAATTAAATGCGAGGATAAATATAAAACCTAAAAATCTAATCGAGAAAAATATTTAAGTTATTTTTTGAAGAAAAATTAATTATATACAAAATTAAACCCTAATTTCTAATTGATTTTAAAAAATAAGATTTAATTGTCCTAATTTTTAATTAAACTAATTAATTAAAGAAAATAAATATTTTATGAAAAAAATGATTTTTGGTGTTTTGTGATTTTTTATTTAAAAAAAGATTTTGGATTATTTTGTAAAAAAAAGAAAATATTTAATAAACAAATTAAAATAAAAAAAGATATAAAAGAAAAAAACTTGGGCCTGCTTGCTGAAGAAATCAGGGGGGTGTATTGTGAAATTGCTTAGGTCCACCAAGCTGAAGCCCAATCAGCGTTTGATCCAGTGGTGCTCCCTCCTGATGGTGTACCATAGTCTCTGGAAAGTGGGGCGTTGGATTGGATTGATGATGAATCCCATGGCTAGATGTTGATGGCGCATGGTAGGTGTTGTACCCCAAAATTTGCCCTCCCATTTCCTCAACATTTTCTCATCACAAGACCTTTGAAGATCAAGATCCAGTTAGGGCTTCCCCTGCTCAAGACTTCTCCTTGCATTGTGGACTCAAATTAGGGATTGTGTTTGCCCAAGGATATTTTGACCTAAAATGCCTGAGATGACTTTCATACTTCATATTAGACTCCCAAGTTTCTCCATACCAAGTTTCAAGTCTTGATTCCAAGTTTTGCCCAGGCAATTGGACAGTTGACCTAGAAATCAGCTGTATTGGGAAAAAGTCAACTGTGGCCAATTGACAGTCAAACCTCATGAAATTTGATCCACATCAACATTATGAACTCATATGGACCATTTGATCAAGTTTGGATCACAATTCTCCAAGAAATTTGATCAGATCACCAAAAGGGGCAAAATGGTCATTTTTAAGGTTTTGACTGCACAAAGGCAATTTTTGACTGTTTGACCTAACCAATGGCAAACCAAGCTCCCATATGGACTCAAGGACCCCATGGAATTATCTTGACATGCTCATCAAGCTCAAAAGATCCCAAGTACACAAGATTGACAGTTGAATTTCCCAGTCAATTGATCAATTTTGACTGTATACTGAAAAGTCAAACTTTGACTTTTTGGTCAAAATCAAGAGTCAAGATTCATTTTTCATCAAAACATGCCAAATCATGAAACTTGTTCACCAAGAAATCTCAAAATGCAAATTAGGGTTTGAAAATGGAATTTTTCATAACTTAGAATTTTTCTAAGTTATGAAAAACCCTAATTTTTTCCCAACTTTGCCCCATCTTTTCACCATGATCCATTTGGATTCAAACAAAAGTCAAAACATGAAAGTTGTAGCTTGTTGCATAATCTACAACTTTGATTCACAAAGTTTTCTCATTTGAAGCTTGTATCTCAAGTTACAATTTTTTGAATAAGGGCACTAAACCATTTTTAACTTAGTGAAATTTTAACCTATTTTGACAAGGTTTTCTACCCCACTTCAAGGCCACTTTTCATACCCTTCCACTTGGAATTTTAATTTGCATTTCAAAGATGGATTGTAGTACACATTCCAAGCTTTCCAAAATGTCCAAGAACTCATCAAACAACCTCATAACTTGAGAGATTCGAATTTCACAAGTTGGCAAGAATTCACTTTTGTTCTTCATCAAAACATGTTCATAAACTTTGCAAATTTGAACTCAGCATAGTTTGTGCTACTTTACAGGTCTTTAAACCAAATTACACTCCTTAATTTAATTCAAAACCATTGAACCAAGTTGTTATTCTAAGCCTTTGGTCATTACACAAGGAATTAAGCCTAAACTAGAAAAAGCACTATTTCCATTCTTGAAAAGAAGAACTTTATGTCAAGTTTGCAATCCAAGTGGTACAATCCAGATCTTTTTGGCACAAGTTTGTAAGCAAATTGCACTGATCAAGGCAAGGGATAGCAGCATAGTGGGAGGGCCTGTACTGACCTAGAGAGCCAAGTTGCATTTTGTAGCTTAAGTGTGAAGAAAGGTCCATAACTTATGCCAATTCTCTCTTCAGCAAAAAAACACAAGAACAAAGTTATCAAACATCTTCCATATAACATATCTAAGCTTTTACACGAGTCCTGAATCTCTCAAGCACCCTCCATCTCAAAATCACCTTGAAACTGCACAAACAGGGGAAGCCCTGCAGATTGAGTGCTATCTCTCAATCCCTTCGAGCATTCTTGTCCAAACTTGTTCCTCTACCTTCCTTACAACATATGCAAGCTAACCCTGTCCTGAAACCTGACCTGTAACACCTCCAAGCCACTTCACCATTTTTAAATTTCTGTTTTGCAGTTGGAGTTCACTAGCTCGATTCAGGGAGTTTCAAGACAAAGTAGGACTTGGAAAAGCATCCTTACACTTCAAGGAAGCTATACAAGTCATCATTTCACTCTGAAACATCCTCCATTTCCAAGCTCGATTCCAACTGAACAGGTATATTCATGGAGTTCTATCTCCCTTATTAGGCATTGTTAGCTTTAGGTTTTTGAAGAAAACATGTCACAATCATAGCCCTGAACACGCTCATATGATTAGATTTCATTTATGTTTCGTGTGCTTAGAGAATTTCATGTCTGAACATTGATGAAAAGTTAGGTCAGAAATTAGGGGAGGAGAAATTCTCCCTCATCTTAGAGAGATAGGTCAAGTTATTTATATGGTTGAAACCGTCTCTTAATGCTCTACACTTTTCATGTTATGAGTTTTGCTTGAAAGTCCAGGAATCCAGAGATAAAAAACGCGTGTTTTGCTTGAAGGATGTTGTACAGAGGTTGAAGAAGAAGTGGTCTGGGCTGGGCCTGGATCTATTTTCTTTTCACACCCTATTTCCATGTTTATACCCCCTGAGCCCATTTGCTTCCTTTTTGACTTTTTTTGACTTTTACTTTTTTGGTTGACTTTATTTATTTTTTCTCATGACATTAAAAAATTAAAAAATATTTTTTCCATCATTTTTTGTATTTATTGCATATTTATTTGTTTATTACCCTTATTTATACATAAATACACATATATATTATTATCTAGAAAAAATATGTAAAAGCACTTCTATTTTTATTTTTATTTTATATTATCCTCTGAAAATATTTTACATAAAAAATACTATTTTCAAAAAAATTAATTATTATTATTATTTGTATATAATACATATTTAAGATAATATAAATATACATATATATATATATATTAATATACTTAGAGTAAAAATACCAAAATGTATATATTTTATTATTTTTAATATTTGATACAAAAATACTTTTTTTCATAATATACTTCATTTTATTTTTATTTTTATAAATAATGAATAAATAGTTATATTAAGTCAATTAATATCCATTTTCATTAAAATTAGGGTTTTTTCCCTAAAAGTTAAAAATACTCAAAATAATACCTTTTTTTATTTTCTTATTTTATTTTACATAAAATAATATTTTTCATACATATACAAAACATTTTTTGTGCATCTTGCATTCTTATTTAATTTTTGTACATTATTTAAATTGCAAATATTCAAATGATGTAATAATTTAGATTTAAATTCTTGTCAATATCCCCATTTGAACCTTTGTACCCCCCTTCCCATATTTGGTTTTGTAATAGCTTAGTAATTTTAATTTCGCACTTTATTGCTTTCTAATGATAACATGTTAGAATTAGGGTTTGTATGCGAAAAAACGATAAAAAATAGTTTGACCTAATACAAGATAAACAAGCATGAAAATGGACACACAAATCACACTTGCACCCCCTAGGGTATTCCACTTGTTGCCTTCAAATAAAAGGGCCATATTGCATGTTGAACTTCTTTGGGCAAAGCAAACAGTTTGAATGATCATAGTCCCTCGATAAAACTTTTCAAAACAAATAACAACAAATGATCAAGTCCCTTAAAGAAAATTGCCCAAAGACATTTAACGCCGTTGTAATTATGGTCTAAACGATGACCCGCGCCTGTCCCTCTCACATCCTAACACAAGATTGTCCACCAAATACAATGGTGGAACAAACTTGTTAAAAGGGTTAAAACATAACAATAATCTTTTGAGAAATTTAGGAGTAGATGACCTCTTAGCTACTTGAGTCAAACTTGCAAAACAAAACACTTGCCTAATTTCAAAATCACACATCACTACACTTTCAAAACAACTTTCGAAAACAAATGAAAACCTTTTCAAAGGACATACATCTTTGTACACATCCCCACATGGATCATTACAAAGGTTGCCACCATATTGGCATCTTTTCAAAACATTTTCAAAACCCACACACAAAGCACCATTTAAAACAATTGAAAACAAAAAGGCAAGTGATCTAAGCAAGTAACTAAGAGCCCATGGATAACCATGGATAGAAAGGGTGCTAATACCTTCCCTTTCTATAATCTACTCCCCGAACCCAAGAAAACATCTCAAAAGGTTTTTGCTGTGCTTTTTAACCTTTCCTTAGGATAAAATAAAAAGTCGGTGGCGACTCTTGCTCAACCGCACAAGTGCGAATACGAACGCAAAACACTAGTCAGTTCTCCCACCGTATTACAGTAGGCGTTTGAGAGGATGATGCACCCGATCTGTAAAGGAGAAATAAAATGAAGAAAATGCTGGGACCTGGGATCGAACCCAGGTCCTCACACTCACCACCAACGAGCTTTGCCATCTAGGTTGTGTGACTCAATTGTTAATATAACAACAATAATGAATAATATATAAAACATGGTGATTAGCTGGAAAACACGCGCGAAATTCAAATGGTCCAATGAGGTGGTGACAAGTCACTGTCTCCTTCGTTGAGACTGTCGTCTTAGGGGTAAGACTTATACCCACGGACACTTTGCCATAGCTGAAAACCTGTAAACTTCAACAATCAAGAAAACGCGTGATAAATAAATTCTAATTACATGGTTCCATTTTTCTTGAACCCATGAACATCATGGTGCCCTTTTTATTGGCCAATTTCACTGATACAGAGAAGCCCTAAAACACAAGAGCAAACCCTAACAATGGTAAACACATACATAAGCCTCAAAAATTCAATTAAATGATCCAGACATGTTAGAAATACATCAATGATAAAAAATATGTCATTAAATTATGCTAATGATACAAGAATGGATGTATCGATTTTGAAAAAGCAAGCAAACCGTGTGAAGCCTATGGGTCAATTCTGGGCGTGAGGAGGCGTGAGGCTGATAGTGTTAGCTTCAGAGATGTTCCAGGAAACGATTGGGAGTGTTGGAATGCTTTGAATCATCCTCTAGGGTAGAGATCAGATCACCACTTTTTGCCAAAATTTTGAATTTTTCTTTGTGCTTTCCACGATTGCTAACCCTTGTTTTCGTGTCTGGCCTTGCTCAATGTATAACCCTGAATGAATTAGGGTTATAAAAACTACATGTATCTTTGAAAACTTTGAAGATTTGATCTCATTCCTTCCTTGTATGATTTGTTTCCAAATTAGGGCTAATCATGCCATTCTTGTGCCAATCAACCTTGATACGATTTGATTCTGATATGTCAACATGATTAGCTTGTGATCCTGTCCAAAAATCAGATCAAAATAAATCTTTGCTATTATTTATCATTTATTTGATTTAATTTGAATTTTTAATAATAAAAAATCAAAATAAAATAAATAATGAACCAAATAACATGTGGGTGAATATTTGGGTCGTGGACCATGTTATGAGTGAGGTGCAAGTATAAAAAGTTAGGCCCATTTGGCAAAAAAATGTATTTTTGAGCACATTTGACTTTTGGCAATTTTGCAAAAATGGTCAACTTTGACAAGGAATATCTCTTACAATTTTAACCCTATAGAGGTGTTCTTGGACTTTTTATAAAGCTTTGGATGTCCCCTAAACAACCCTTTTAGTCTCATCTCAATTGCGTCTTCCATGTTTATGTAAGAATCTTTGACCCAAAAAGTGTTTTTGTTGACTTTTCAAAAGGACCTACAATGTGGAAATTCATTTCTTTTTGTGAGTAAATATTTTTAACTTGAGGGCTGAAGATGAATTGTAGGGAATTGCATCCTCTTCAAAATGAGCCTTGGATGGAAAATATCTGATAAAGTATGAGGAAGTTATGTTTGATCAAAGTTTGGTTGACTTTTTCTAAGAAACCCTAATTTAGCAACTTTTGAGTTTTGATGAATTAGGAGCATTCCTCGAGGTATCATGATCAACCCTTGATAAAATGATGAAAGTTACTTCAAAATATTTTTGTTGACCAAAAATCTTGAGGTTTGACTATATGTGGGCCACAATTGACTTTTGACCTAATATAGTTGATTCTCAAGCATTTGAGCAGTTGACTGAGCAAACTTCTTGTGCAAGGATTGAAATTTAACATGGATGGTCTTGAGAACATATTAGGACCATGGAGAGTATATTAGGTCTTTGTAGTTCACCCATATTGATGAAAACGGAAACCCTAGTTTGAGGTACATTGCCTTAGGAGAGAGTTTGTCTGATCAATTCTTAGTCATCCTAGGGCAAGTTTGGGACCTCAATGGGCATGTGTTGAGTAAAATGAGAGGGAAAATTTTGGGGTACAACACCCTAGTCAACCCATTTGAGCCTAATAAGTAGGAGTATTCTTTATCACACAAATTGAAACCTTTAATCATAACCTGGAGCAGGGTAGTTTCTTAGTTAATTCAAATGCGCATTTAGTCGCAAGCTGTCACTTCACAACGAAAATATCCTTCTGAATCAAAAATGGTGTTGGTTACCAATAAAATAGATAGTCTTTACTTCCAAAAAAGAAAGCCCACTGAGTCAAAACCTATGAAGGAGACTTAAGAAAAACTGGGGCATCCCGCTGACTATAGTCTCGAAGCAAAAAAAGTCAGGAAAAAATTAGGGATAGTAGATCAAAAAAGAGGTCGTTACAAATCCTCGAAAACATGAAAAACGTTGAAAAAAATGACTGCCTTCTCAAATAAACTTCCAGTATCCGAACCATCACCAAAATATCATTCTAGATTCTATTGGGAGATAAACACACAATTAATTGAGTTTAGGACTGGAGAACATCATGGAGAACAGGTTGGGTACAAATAAACTTTGAGCCTTATCCTTTGTTCCTTAAACCGTGAACCAAGACATGCTATAACCCTTTAAAAGTCCTAATTGAAGCATGGATTAGTTCGAAATAATATTGTTACAAAAGGTATCCTGAATCCTGTAAGGCTTACTGTAAATCCTGAGTTGAATTCATATTCTTACAAAATTATTTGATTTTCTAAAAATGCATTTTCGAAAACTTCAAGACAAACATAAACTTTGCATTGTTTACAAGAGGGCATGACACATTATTTTCCAAATTATCCAGGGCAGTCAAGTCAATGTTCCAAGAAATCTCTCATAGCCGGGGCAGGTCTCCATCCGAATCACTTGGGGCATCGAACATTAATTCCAGTAAAAGGTCACGCATGACCAAGCAAACATTTTCTAGAAATTATACAACACTTACTATTATGGATAGTGACAAATTCTCACGAAGTCCCTTTCATGAGGTGATCCCCAGTGAAGTCTCCAGAGCTACCTCTATAAGATTATCCCCACAGAATAATCTTCACATATAAGGATCTAAGGCCAAATTCATGGATATCTCCACAGAATTATCCCCACAAAGTTGGATTCATGCAATCCCCAACCAGAGTTTCAATCTCCGAAAAACCTAATCCCCAGCTGAGTTGGTCTTAAAAGAGGACCTTTTGGATTTCCCCTAAAAGAAATACCTTTCCAGCAGGTCGTTGAATTTTATCTTCAACGGGGTTTATTTCCCCAACAAATTGCAAATTCCCCAGCTTGAGTTTACTTCTCAGACTATTGCAAGTCCAGGGACAAAACCCCTTAGCCCCCGGTAGAATCATTGCAATCCCCAACGGAGTCGTTACTATCCCCGAAAGTGACTGTGAAACCTGGAACCCGACTAGATTACAGTTGACTCCATTCCTCCAAAGAAAGTTATTGCGAAGCCTAGACCCGGCCAGATACCAGTTAACCTCAAGATAAAATTGCTGAAACCTGGACCCGACCAGATAACATTTTGAGTTATTGAAACCTAGACCTAACCAGATAACAGTAAATCTCAATTTTAAGTTACTAAAGCCTGAACCCGACCGAATAATAGTTTAACTTCTTCAGTTGCTGAAACCTGGACCTGACCAGATAACAGTAAATATAAATTTTAAGTTACTAAAGCCTTGACCCGACCGGATAATAGTTTAACTTCTTCAGTTACTACAAAGCCTGAATCCAACCAGATAATAGTTTAACTTCTTCAAATCACAAACAAAACTCCTATTCCCCAGTAGAGTTTGCCACTATCCCTCGTGAGTTGCTGCAAATCCTGGAACCTGACCAGATAATAGTTAACTTCTGTATCCCCGGTAAATTGTTGTGAAGCCTGGAATCCGACCAGATAACAACTAAACTTTCTTTCTCTTAAATCAAGAGATAACTCCCCAGTAGAGCAAAGGACGACTAAAACTCATGAACTCTTTCCCTCAAGCAGAAATCAACACTCTCCACACAGTTTCCTTTAAGTAAAGTCAATATTCCCCAACGAAGTTCTCCTCAAACAACAAAACAGGAATCCCTAGCGGAAACATTCTAAAACAAGGTCTGAAGATGTGCATACTCTTCATCCCCAACAGCAGTCTAGGATTTAATTTCCCAAGGCTCCCCAACATTTGTGAAGGATTTATTTTCCAAGAAAAAGATACATTTCAACAACATTCATAACATATGCATACGAAACGCATATAGCACAATCTCATTTATTTTGAGAACACCATTACATAATGCATTTCATATATCATGACATTGCATACAACTAACTCTTTATCTTTTCAGGAAAGATCAATCAACAGATAATTATCATCAACAATTTTCAACAGGTCCAAGAATAGTTCCTGAAACAAGATATAGAAACTACCTATGCGACCAGATGCAACTTCACACGGGGTCATCCTAAAACAATCTTACACAGATTCCTTCTCATAAATTTCCAAATGTAGCTTCACACGGGCTCATCATGAAGCAAATATTAAACAGGTTCCTTCTAATTTCCAAATTAAGTTTCACACAGAGTCATCCTGAAGAAGCCCTACCCAGGCTCCTTCTCATGAATTTCCAGATGCAGTTTCACACGAACTCATCTCGAAGCATCCCTACCCAGACTTCTTCTCATATATTTCTAGATGAAGTTTCACACAGACTGATCTCGAAGCAGCCCTACCCAGGCTCCTTCTGATATATTTCTAGATGAAGTTTCACACTGACTCATCCCAAAGCAGCCCTACCCAAGCTCCTTCTCATACATTTCCAAATGCAAGTTCACACGAACTCATCCCGAATCAGCCCTACCCAGGCTCCCTCTCATACATTACCAGATGCAGTTTCACACAGACTCATCCTGAAGCAGCCCTACCCAGGATCCTTCTCATACATTTCCAAATGCAGTTTCACACGGACTCATCCCGAAGTAGTCCTACACAGGCTCCTTCTCATGAATTTCCAGATACAATTTCACACGGGTTCATCCTGAAGCAATCTTACACAGACTCTTTCTAATACATTTCCAAACACGGCTTAACACGGGTCCATTCCAGCATATCATTCAGAATTAAATCGACCAAAGATTTATTCTGATACTTCTCCCAGTTACAGTAAAGCTTATACTTAGTTTAATTTCTATCAATAATAACCTTTGGATGGCATCTATAAGCCCATCCCCGACAACTCTCCATCATCTCTCTAAATGGCCTCTTTAAGCCCATTCCTTACACAATCAACTAACACATAGTCGTGTGTAAATTTATAGGAACTCTAGTGTTCAATCATCTTCCACCTTCAAGTCACAAATGGCAGATCCTCCAATCTAACTCTTCAAGTTTAAGAAGATTAAACAGGGGCAGCTGTTGTACCCCAAAATTTTCCCTCTCTTTTCTCAAGACATTTCTCACAAAGATCTTCAAAAGCTCAAGCTTGTACCAGTATTGACTAGGTCAAGCCATCTCCTCAACAATGATATCTCAAGATTAGGGTTTGAGTTTGCACAAGGTCAATTGACCAGATGACCAAAAATCAGCTGTAGAGATGAAAAGGTCAACTGTAGCACCAAAAGTCAAACTTTGACTTTTTGGTCAACATTAAGTTTCAAAGATCAAAATTCATCAAGACATTCAAGAATATCAAGTTTTATCATCAAAAAGTCAAGAAAGTCAAAAGTCAATTTGAAAAGTCAAACTTTTCAAGACTTAGGAATTTTTCTAAGTGTTTTGTACATGTTTATTTCACAACTTCATACCAAATTTTCATCATGGTACAAGATGATTCGAGGAAAACTTCCAACATGAAAGTTGTAGATCTTAATGAGATCTAAAACATTTTAGGGAAGGAATTTTTCTAGAAATGCTTGGATTTTAAGTTATAAATTCATTAAGTCATGGCATTTTGGAATAAACACATAGAGAAATTTTCAGCAGTTTTAGTCAGGATTTTATCCTAATTTGTTGGCATTTTTTCACATGGTTACAAGATGATTTTGTCAAAATGGATAACATGAAAGTTATAGAGGTTGTTTCAAGCTTTCCGAAACATCCAAGAGCATGAATTTATCATACTTGGGCTAGGAGATTCAAGGGCATGAAGTTGGGCATCCATTCTTGAATTGCAAGTCATTTTAGTGAAGAACACATAACAAAACCCTTATGCTATGCTGCATAATCTTGTGTTGCAGGCCTTCTTGCTTGCAAATCTCATCATAATTTAATGCTTACACCCACTCTATAGCTATTACCCAATTGTTTAAGCCATTCTCCAAAAGATCTTTCCATTTATGGCATAAAGTTACCATTGCTATTCTTGAAAAGCAAGCTTGTTGGAACAAAAACTTGTCTTGGGTCCATACCTTATTTGCTTATGATTTTAATCCACCATAAATCATGGAAAATAGCTCCTCTATACCAGCTACTTTGGTACTTCATCTTGGGACTATGGAGTACTTGACATAGTTTGATCTTGGTAGTCCAACCAAACAATAACATGTTGTCTTGTAAACCTATTCAGCCCTTGTTCACAAACCATTTGCCTATAAATTGGAGAAGCATTTGCAAGATAAAGAGGTCAGAAAAAATAGAGAGCTTCTTGTGTATTTAAAATCCTCACCCCCCCCCCCCCCCTTACTCTAAAAACCAGAACTGTCCACAAGAATCTCTATCCTTGAGCTTAGAGACCAAAATCCTTAAATCTCCAAAAACCTTGCATTTCTTTTCAAACAAACCATCCACATACATAATATAGAAGTTATTCAAACAGAAGAACAATTTTTGTAACATCATAATCTCCACTTTCCAAATTCAAAAACATTTCCTTGCAATTTGAATTGGTTGGAAAGATTCAAACACTTTCAGTACAAAGTAAATATTATAACAACTTCAAGGAGGTCTAACGAAGCTCAATCAAACATCACATTTCAAATAGAAACATCCATGCACATTTTGAATTTTCACTTCAAGAGGTAAGTTTTCTCAAACTGTGATATCCTTGTTCATGCATCGTTGAGATCCATGGCTACAAACCTGCAAAACTCAAAAAACGTAGCACAAGCAAGATAAATCTTAACCAAAGGCATAGATCTATTGCATTCATTCCCCTGAACACAAAGATACCCTCGAATTGGCCCAATTTCACTTCTACATGAAGTTCCTAATTTGAGACCTTGAAACCCTAATAATGGCTTCAAACGATTCCTACATCTATACTCAAATTAAAGCACTCAAATACCTTGCATACATGATAACAAACAATATATTAGAATTGAAATATGTTTATGATACCAGAATTAAAGGAATCGAAATAAAAAAGTGCAAACTGTGAGGTAGTGAGAATGTGTTTCAGACTATTTTGAGGCTTGGTGATGATTGGAATCGATCCAGGGGACTTCCAGAAACGTGTTTTGACATTTGTTTGGGATTGAAACAACCTGGAAGTGGAAATTCGAATTTAACAACTTAGTGTTTATTTCCAATTGGACAGGGGTTCTCCAGATCCTCTATCTCTGTTTGATGCTTGCCAAAAGCTTGCTTATATAGAGAGTGGTGAGAGAACACGAAAATGCCATGCTTGTAACAGATATGGACGAGTTCTTGAATGCCATGAATGGCCATTTGTAAACTTGGCCAAAGTCATGGGATTTTGTCCAAATTTTGAATTTTGAATGAGTGCAAACATCTCGGCCTTGCTGTATACGAAAATTGGGACCCCTCCATGCATTAAAGCAAGCCTTAAACATATTAATTGTAATAATCTTTATTTATTTTATTTTTAATTAAATAAAATTAATATAAAATGCAAATAAATTCAAGTATATGCAAAACTGTTTTTAGGAGTCCTCTATGATCTTAGAAACATGTTTGAAGTTCAAGAATTTGAGCCATTGCCTTAAAAATTCAAATTTGCCCAATGCACATTTCTTGAAATTTCCCAAATTTCCCAACTTTGGAAAGCCATAACTTTCTCAATTTTTACCTCATGATGATGATCGTGTACTTTTTGGAAAGCCCAAGATGTCTACTTCAATCCCTCTTTTAATTAATTTTGCTTTTGAAGATGTTATCTTGATGATAAAGGTCTTGGAAAAAAGTGGCTTTTATTGACTTTCTTTTATTGAGGGCTGAAGAGAAGTTGTTGGGAATTGGATTATCTTCAAAATGAACTTTGGTTGGAAAATTTCTGATAAATTATGAGAAATTTATGCTTGGTCAAAGTTTGGTTGACTTTTACTATAGAAACCCTAATTTTCTATTTTTGACTTTTGATGAATTAGGATCATTTCTTGAGGAATCATGATCAAACCTTGATCAAATTATGGATATCACTTCTAAATGTTGATGTTGACCAAAAATCTTGATGTTTGACCGTATATAGGTCACAGTTAACTTTTGACCTAGCATAGTTGATTTTCCAATACATGAGCAATTATCTGAGCAAAATTAGTGAGCAAAGCATGAAACTTGGCATGAATGTTATTGAGGATATGTTAGGACCATGGTAATCATTAGAGACCATTGGAGCTCAAACATCTTGATGAAAATGGAAACCCTAGTTGGGGGCTCATTGCCTTAGGAGGAGAATTTTCTTGATCAATTCTTGGGAATCCTTGGGGAAAGTTAAGGATCTCAATAGGAATGTGTTGAGTAAAATGAGAGAGAATATTTTGGGGTATAACAGTTTCCCCTGTTAAATCTTCTTACACTTGAAGATACAGATTGACTTGTCTGTCTTTTGTGATCTGAAGGTTGAAGATGATTGAACACTAGAGTGCCCCGAAATTTGCACTCGTCTGAAATGATACCTGACTGTGTAAGTGGTATTGGGAATGGGCTTATAGATGCAATTTGGAAAATATGATTGGAGACTGTCGGAGATGGGCTTAAAGAGGCCATCCAAGGAGTATGACGGAGAGTCGTTGGAGATGGGCTTAAAGATGCCATTCAAAATAGATGCTGACTTCATAAGAATTCTCTTTATGGGGATTCCTGCTCCTGGTGTCTGTGGAGGAGTCCACTAGGAAATGTTTCTCATGGGAATAGAGTCTAGGCACCTCAGTTGTCCATTACTCTAATGGGGAGTCATCTCTTGACTGAAGAGACTGAAGTGAACTTCTATCTGGTCAGGATCCAGGCTTTGTAGTGATTTGATGAGGATGATAAGGCTGACTGCTATCTGGTCGTATTCCAGGTTTCACAATGACTTAATGGGGAAATGAGATTGAACTATTATCTGGCCGTGCTCTAGGCTTCACAGTAACTCAAATTGTTATTTGGTCGGAATCCAGGCTTCAGTGACTTGAACAAATTAAGTTGTTATCTGGTTGGGTCCAGGCTTCAACTTGAATCTGAGGCATACCGTTATCTGGTTGTACCCAGGCTTCACTAATTTGAAGAAATTAAGCTGTTATCTGGTCGGGTCCAGGCTTCAACTTGAATCACATGCATACTATTATCTTGTCGAGTCCAGGCTTCATAGTAATTGACATAATAAACTACTATCTGGTCAGATTCCAGGCTTGGAAGTGTTTAAAGAAGTTAACTGTTATCTGGTCGTATTCCAGGCTTCGTAGTAACTTAAACTGTTATCTGGTCGAAACCCATGCTTCACAGTGTCTAAAGAAGTGGACTACTATCTGGTCGAATTCTAGGCTTCGTAGTACCTTATATTATTATCTGGTCGAAACCCAGGCTTCATAGTGTCTGAAGAAGTGGACTACTATCTGGTCGGATTCTAGGATTCATAGTACCTTATACTGTTATTTGGTCGAAACCCAAGCTTCACAGTGTCTTCAAAGAAGTGAAACTACTATCTGGTTGGATTCTAGGCTTTGTAGTGTCTGAAGAAGTGGACTACTCTCTGGTAAGATTCCAGGCTTTGTAGTACATTATACTGTTATCTGGTTGAAACCCAAGCTTCACAGTGATTGACAGGATAAATTACTATCTGGTCGGATTCCAGGCTTTGCAGTGTCTGAATAAGTGAACTACTATCTGGTCGGATTCCAGGCTTTGCATCACTTTATACTGTTATCTGGTCGAAACCCAGGCTTCACAGTTTTTTTCAACTAGCATGGAAATCAGAGAGATCTTAGTGTCGATCTAACTGAACCAGAGAAGGTCTTGTGAGGGGATCTTTCTGAGGAAGATCCTGAGATAACCCTTGGTTATACATGGCTTTGGAGAAGACTACCAGGTCACATAAGTAGTCAACGGTATTTGTTGATTTGACCTTTCCCTGAAAAGGTAAAGAATTAGTCATATGCAATGTCATGATGTATGAAATGCATTGTGATGATGTTCTCAAAATAAATGAGATTATGTTATATGCGATGCGTATGTGCATGCCATGATGTATGAACAGGGGATGCTATTGCGATGCTTCCCAGTCTAGGAAAATAAATCTCGGACTACTGCTGTAAAGTAACTGGAAATGGAATTCCTGACCGTTGTAGAAAAAGTGGTTCTTCTACTTCTGCTGGGGATGATGAGTAGAGATGATTTGTTGAGGATTTCCTCTTTCTGTTTGAGAATATTCGGCTGGGATTTTTTTTCTATTTAAGAATGAATTTGTGGGGAGACAAGTACTTCTACTTGCGAATATTCCACTGGGGAGAGGATGCTCTATTTTGGGGAGTGTTCCACTGAGGGAGAAGAATTCTTCTCTTGGAAAATCCCATAGTGAGAAAAGAATTCTGTTGGAGACTCTACTGGGGAATATTCAGTAACTAGGAAAAAGGAACTCTGTTGAGGATAATCTTCTGCTGCCAGAGAAATAAACTCTAATAGGATGCATATTTGAAAGTTTTCAGAGATTATAAAGCTTTGTGGGGAATGAGAGGTCAAACTTTGGTCATTTTACTCTGCGGGGACGAGGCTTCATAAACTGTCGGGGACAAAAATAAACTCAGCTGGAAATCATGGTTTTCAAATTTGGAAGAATTCTACTGGAGAAGGTAATTCCTGCCTGGGAAAAAAACTGTAGAGACTAGCTTTCAGACATTGCTTCGTTCCTTAAGCCATTAGCAATTGTCTTTCTATTCTTTATGTAAATATTTGCAAACAGTTATCATATTCAATATGCATATGTCACAAATAATCCCTAGACATTTTTACAAAACAAAACAGAAAAACAGAAAACGGGTAGTTTTGAACTTTCAAGAACTGATTTGTATTGATTTTTGAAGTTTGCCTATAAAAGGCGTTTAGAAACAAGGAGACAAACATTCTAGTAAGAAAACTTTGTCGCAAGAAAGATTTATACAAAGAGAAAACAGCTATGTATAATGATCCCATTGAGTTTCAATTATGCTATTGCTCTTATGCCTTCGAGCGTCTCATCTCTTCGTTGCTTGTCCGAAGTTGACTGGATTGATCAGTACCGCTTAAGTTTGATAGTATGATACTGAAGTTTGATCGCAAGGTGATCCAAAGAGACATAGTTATACGCCTTAAATCCCTAATTTTTTCCTGGACCGCCCTTTCGGGTTTTCAGTCCACCGGGATACCCTTTTTTTCCCAAGCCTCCCTTTCAGGTTTTCGACTTGCCGGGTGTACATATTTTTTTTGTTTTTATCCCTAATTTTTGCCCGAACCCCTTTGGTTTATCGGGAAGCCCTTATTTTTTCCTAGGCCAATCAACCTAGTGGGTCTTTAATCATGCGTAGTATCTTTTCACTATGTCCGCATTCACAGTGTGGGGAAGGTCGTCACCATCCATGGTGGTTAGAATCACGGCTCCACCAGAAAATATGTTCTTGATTACAAATGGCCCTTCGTATGTGGGGTCCATTTTCCCCTGGGGTAACCTTGCGGCAGGATGATGCGCTTGATTACTAGATCACCCGCTTGATATACCTGACGTCTTACCTTTTTGTTGAAAGCCTTGATCATCAGTTTTTGGTACATCTGACCATGACAAACAACAGTAAGCCCTTTCTCATCAATCAGATTCAGTTGATCAAGTCGAGTTTGGATCCAATCATCCTCGTTTAAACCCGCATCCTTCATGATCCTCAAAGAAGGGATCTGGACCTTAATTGGTTGGACAACCTCCATATCGTATACCAAAGAATAAGGTGTTGCCCCTGTTGACGTACGCGCTGAGGTGCGGTAACCATGAAGAGCAAATTGTAACATCTCATGCCAGTCTTTGTATGTGTTATACAGTGGGAGAACTTAACTTGGGTGTTTTGTGTTTTATCGCAAATGTTGCAGTTAGCAAGAGTTGCCACCGACTTTTCTTTTATCCAAAAGGAAAGGTGAAAAAGCACATGAAAGACTTTTGAAATTATTTCTTGAGTTCGGGGGGTAAATTATGAAAAGGGAAGGTATTAGCACCCTTTTCATCCATGGTTTTCCATGGGCTCTTAGTTACTCCCTAGATCACTTGCTTTTGTTTGAAATTGTGCTTTGTATGGTTTTGAAATTATTTTTGAAAAGAGGCCATTGTTTAGGCAAACTTTGTAATGATTCTGATTCATTAGAATGTATACAAAGTGTTTGATCTTTTGAAAATGTTTTCAAGTTTTGAAAGATGTTTTGAAAGTGTTGGTGTTTGTTTTGAAATGGAGCAAGTAACTAGGAACAATCTACCTACTCAAAATTCTTTCCGGTTCATTTCCTTTTTCCTTTGACATTGTTATCTTACCATTGATTTGGTAAGTAACCCTATCTTTGGATGTAAACGGGACAGGCGTGGGTCATCGTATAACCATGATTAGCAATGTTACAAGGTATCTTAGCATTTTTCTTTAGGGACTAATACCATTTTGAAAGGCAACTTTTGATAGCGTCATCGAGGGACTATGATCTTGTATTTTACTTCTTTTTGCCAAGATACCTCACATGCGTAATATGGTCATTTTTGTAAGGCAACCAAGTGGATTTACCCTAGGGGTTCTTGTGTGCAAGTGTATTGATTTCATGCTTTATTTTTGTCATGATTAGGGTTTTCTATTTTGTTGGTTTTAGTCTTTCCATACAAAATCCTAATTACTAGCAATTTGTATATAAAGCAATAAATTGCAGAAAATAAAAATATTAAGCTATTACAAAGCTTTAGGGGATGGGGGTACAATTTTATGAATGGGGATTGCAAGAAATTAAAGTCCTAATTATCTATTACAACCATATTGAAATAATGTACAGGAATTGAAATGGACTTGTTTTGTTCTTGGTAAGAAATAAGTTTATTTAAGAAAATATTTTGATCTTTTTGTTCTTAAAGAAGTCAAATAAAACATGTGGATATGAAATATCTTTGGTGTTTTTGGTTATTTAAAAGCTAAAATAAAATAAATAAGAGAAAAGGGAGTCAGAATCAACACGTTGCTGAAATGAGAAGGAACATAAGTTCTGACTCTGATACACTGCAAAAGAGAAAATGTTAGTGGAAAATGGAGGATCAGAAGTTCTGGGCCTGGGTACACCAAATTCTGAGGTTGAAAGGGGTTCATAGGCTATAGCGTAGCTGGGAACCTAGAATTTTATGTACCTCTGGCAAGTCAAAAGTTCTGGCTATTTTGAGAGAGTGAGGTGATAATGTTGTAAGGTGAGGATATCTAGAAGTTCTGATTTGGGAGTATCATCTGACATATAAATGGGTAAAAAATGTCAACAAATAAATCTAAAAAGATTCTTCTGGGGCTAGAACCTAGGATCCTTAGCACTAATGTCTTATGCGCACGTTTGTCTGCCACTGAGGTGGCTGTAAATCCGGTATTAAAAGCAAAAGCATAAACATGTATCACAAAGTAAACTCTGATGATGAACTCTAATTCTTTCTTCATGCTAATCATAACACCTGTAACTTAGTTAAATCTCAACAGAACAGAAAACACAAACATAGCAATTATGGCAGTTTTTCCATCATGGTTTCAGAAGCATAAAAAATGTCAAGACTGTAAATCAGAAACAAGTATGTATCTGCTAGTCCTAGTTTCCTTAAGAAGTTCTGAACTGATGTTCTTCCTATTTAGGCATGCAAATACATGAAACCTCAGAATATGTGCAACATCAGAATTAGGATGTCTACATTGTATCTTGGACATGCAAGTCTAACAATGCTTAAGTGATATGATGAGGGTTAGCAAAAGCTTACCTTGCAGCTGAAAAATGTTTTGTGACCTAGAGTCTGGTTCTGACTGCTTGTAATGTTCTAATTAGCTTTCTCACGTATTCAGCTGATTGTTACAACCTTTAACATGGGTTATGAATGGTGAATGGATGATTTGGTCAAGAAACACTTGAGGGAAATTGGAGTTTGAATGCAAGAATCAAAACTAGTAGGTTTTGTATTTGTGTTTGCAGTTTCGGATTTCTGGATATTTTAGCAAGGTTTCAAATCTTTTCCTTTTGATTTTTTCTGACCGGCCCCCTTCATAGTTGCAAATGAAGTTCAATTTATAGGCAAGAACCTTGCAGCTTGGAGAAGCCAAAAGTGAAGAAGTGAAAAACACAAGAAGGGGGGTTGAATTGTTGAAACTTGAAATCAAATGCAGACAACACGTTATTTTTATCCTGGTTCGTTTGATCTCAAACTACTCCAGTCCACCCGTCAAGGTGATTTCGCCTCTCTCCAACGAGGTCTTAATCCACTATATTCAACTGAATACAAAACTGCTTTAACAACTGCTAAAGCCTTCTTGAGTCTAAACCACAGACCGGTTTCTCAAGGAAATTCTTTCATACAGATAAATGAACTATTATGTGTGTTTGATGTTGTGATCGGTGGATCTGGAACTGACTGTTTAACGCTGGTTCGCGAAATGTCGCGGAAGCAAGAGTCGCCACCGTCTTTTATTTTCTCCAAATGGAAAGGACAAAAGCACAGAAAAATTCCTTAAAGAGATTGCTCTCGGTTCGGGAGGTAGGTTATAGAAAGGGAAGGTATTAGCACCCTTTCTATCCATGGTTATCCATGGGCTCTTAGATACTTGCTCAATGTGTTTTCAAAATTGTTTTGCTTTTCAATGTGGGTTAAAAAGTTCCTTTTGAAAAATTTCAGATCGACTCGTACGTCAGAGTGTTTGAAAAGTTTGCTTTGAAAGCTTTTGAAAAGTGTCGGTGTGAAAAGTCTTTTTGAATTTGTTTTGAGATTAGAGCAAGTATCCTTGAGAACCTACCTACCCTAAGGAATTCGTCTGTGTAAATGTCCTTAAAAGTAGTGTCATCCCACCATTGAGAGGTAGGTAGCACCACCGTTGGAGGTGTTCGGGTCAATTCGTTTTTAGGGACGTGGTGATCACCAGAGCAATGGGAAGACACCTTAGAAGCTACCCTCATGCCAGGTTCCCGGATCATGAGGACTTACTAAGACGTTTTCTGCTCGACGACCACCTTTCGAAAGGCAAGGCAACAGTGAGGCGTACCCTAGGTGTGGTGTGTGCGAATTGTGTGTCATGTTTCAGTTTATTTGTCTTGTCATGTTTGTCGTGTTCGACGCTTGATTTTATTAAGACATTCATTCTTTCATGCTTGGTTAACAGTTAATATTTTGCGAGGAAATAAATCTAAGATTATTACAAAGGCGCGGGTCCACATCGCCAAAATTAAACCGGACCCGATTTAGCGGAAAATAAAGTGCGAAAAGTAAATTACAACGCTTTGGGGCAATTACAAAATTATAATAAGAGATAATAAAATAAATGCGCGAATTAAATGATTAATGACGGGCGTTGGACCCTTTTTGCAAGAATAATTAAATTAATAAGAAATTAAAATAAAAATTAAATGAGAATGATATTTTTGGTATTTTTTAGATTTAATGAAAAAAGGAAATTAATTGAGATTAAATTAGACGGCAAACCCTAATTCTAATATTTTTTAATTATTAAGAGAGAATTAAATTATAACTTAAATTGAACTCTAAATTAATTTATACAATTTTTAATTTATGAAAATAAAATAATAAATAAATAATATGGTTATTCTAAAAAAAAGAAAATTAAAAGATATTAAACCTAAATTCTACATTTTGGAGTTTTATTAAAAAGGAATTAAAATGGAAACCTAATTAAACTAAACAATTTATATTCTAATTTATTCATGGCAATGACTATAATAAAATAAATATTATTTTTTTTTATCTTTTCTGTAATTTTTTGTGTTTTTATATTTTTTGTGAAAAATATTAATTAATTAAAGCAACACAAATAAATAATACAATAATTTAAATAATTTAAATAATAAAAGAAAAGAAAAATGAACCAGAGTGGGGTGTTGCCCCAAATAAGGAGGTATAAACTGGAGAGGCCTGGCCCAATAAGCTGGAATTTCCTTGACTTTCTGGGTCATATGCAACGCGTTGACTGGTGCTAGCATGTTCTCTTAATTTAAGCCTTTGATCTGATCATGTTGGACGCGTGCGTGGCTGATTTGTGAGGATGCATAGTATGCTGGGACATGAGCGCTGCATAGAATCAAGTATTGAAAAATAACATTGCAAATATGCAAGACCTGGGACTTGAACCCAGGTCTTTGAGGCCATATACACAACGCGTTACCACTGAGCCATCGCGTTTACAATTAACATACAATATCAATTAAATATCAAAAAGTAAAATCAATGCGTAATGGACTAAGCGCGCGTGAATTCAAAAAGGGCCAATCTCATGGTGACAACGAGGTTGTCTTCTTCCCCACCCTGTAAAATAAAATGAATAGGCGACGGTTTTTGTAGCGTGGTCTAAAGAGGGATTCCAGGAAATAGCGAATAGAATTCCTCGCTATATAAATCCATCGCGAGGCATGCTTCTTGTTCATGGGACCACGCTGAGTTCAACCATGGTGGTTTTAGTGGCCAATTTTACTGTATTGACAAAGCCCCAATTTTGAGAACCTGAAAACCTAGTTTGTAACAATGGCAACTTCTCATATATGGCACAAAAACAAAATCAAACGCGTTGGTTAGCTTTAGAACATCATGACAAACAATAATCCATAAAGAAAAATGCATGAGGATGCTTAAATCGTGCTATGCAATTTCAAAGTTTTCTTGGTACAGTCGGACTCGTATGTACCAATTCAGGGTCTTTTTGTTGTTGTTATTGATTGAGAAAGGTTCTGAATGGTCCAAGGAAGCTAATGAAACAAAAATCAAAGCTTGAAACCACCTAAAACCTAGATTTCAGAATCCAACTTTTTGAGAATTTTTGCAAGTTTGTGTATTGGTTTGCTGCGCAATTTTTAGTCTCTTTTCATTAGGGTTGTCATTCTGAGTATCTATAGAGACTATTAGGTCAACAAACTTAGTACAAATCCCTTGCAATTATGGATTAAGATATTTGATTTGTTTAAAAATCTTTTTGAATCTTTTTCTATGGCTTTTGTACCAATTTGCATCCAATCACCCCAAATCTTTCCTCATTTGCCTTCACACGAAATATTGAGCCTATAATGTGTATAAAAAGATTTTTTTGATTAGGTTTGATATTTTTCATATATTAAAATCATTTAAATGAATATAAATTAATATTAATTCAAATAAATAATTAAAAAATATGAGAATACTTCCTTTTGGGCCTAGTGGTCGTGCATAGGCTTGGCATGAAGAAACTTGGAAGAAAAATGGGCCCATTTGCATTTTTAGGCCTTTTGCATCATTGTTGACTTTCAAAAATTTCCAAAAATTTCCCAACTTCCACAAGGCATAACTTGGTCAATTTTTAAGCTTTTCACATGTTCTTGGACATTTTGGAAAGGTCTTTGAGTCCTTTAACCAATGCCTTTGGTCCCATGTCATTTTGATTTACCAATCTCAAGTTATGGCCTTTGACTTAAAGTCACTTTTTGTTGACTTTTGAAAATGACCTATAATGTTGAAATTGATAACTTTTTGTGAGAGCATTTCTTGGACTTGGAACATGAAGATGAATTGTAGGAAATGTCTTTCTCTTCAAAATGAGCTTTGGATGGAATTTTTCTGATAATCCATGTGAAAGTTATGCCCTGGTCAATTTCAGTTGACTTTTTCAGCTGTCCAAATATAGCAACTTTTGCATCTTTGATGATTTCTGAGCCAAATCTTGAGAATCATGATCAAGCATTGATCAAATGATGTTTGTGGCTTCAAAATGATATGTTGGCCAAAAATTTGAACTTTTGACTGCCAAATGACCATTTTGCCCCTACAGTTGACTGTAGTGCAATCTAGGGTTCTGACTGTGCAATTTTGAGCTGAATGCCTTGAAACTTGACATGAGGATATTTGACCATCTTTGTAGGCATATGGGACTTGATTGGGCCTTTGAAAAGTTCATTTGCTTGACCAGAACTTAAACCCTAGTTTTGACTGTATAAGAGACAGTTGAGCTGCACAACCCTTGGGGAATTTTGTGACCTTGACTTTGACAATTCTTGATGAATATGGGAGGGCAAATTTTGGGGTACAACAGTTGCCCCTGTTCAATCTTCTTAGACCTGAGGATGCAGATTGGCTGACATGCCTTTCGTAATCCGAAGGTAGAAGATGATTGAACACTAAAGTGCCCAGAAATTTGCGCTCACATAGTAGCAATGGTGATGAGGGAATGGGCTTATAGATGCCATTTGGATGTTGCTTGGATAGGATGATGGGCTTATAGATGCCATCTGGATGCTGATTGCGTAAGAGATTCCTTAGCGAGAACCTGCATATCTGCAAAACAGAAAAATGAGTACCTGACACGTCGCGGGAGCTGATTTTAGATGCTTGGTATAGATGTTTCCTGACTGGTTACAGGACTGAGTCTGGAGCTTCAAACGCTGATGAATGAACCAGGAATGGTTACTGCCTTAATCATGAATGGTAAGAGAACCTTGGGTGATTTTAACTTCAACAACGCTCGTTGAGAAAAATCTTGGTGAGAATTACCATCTTTGTAGTGCTAGGAAGAGAACCAAAGGACATTACAATCTCAAAGGGAGTTACCTCACTCACGTTGGAGAGGGAACTATAGGAAATTATAATCTGAAAGGAGATATCACCTCACGCTCATGCCGGAGAGGGAAACATCTGAAGAAGGAATTACCACCTCACGCGCCGTTGGAGAGGGGACCATAAGAGAATATCACCTCACGCTCATGCCGGAGAGGGGAACATCTGAAGAAGGAATTACCACCTCACACGCCGTTGGAGAGGGGACCATAAGAGAATATTACCTCACGCTCATCGTCGGAGAGGAAAACATCTTGAAAAAGGGATTACCACCTCACGCTCACCGTCGGAGAGGGGACCATAGGAGAATATCACCTCACGCTCATGCCGGAGAGGAGAACATCTTGAAAAAGGAATTACCACCTCACGCTCACCGTCGGAGAGGGGACCATAGGAGAATATCACCTCACGCTCATGCCGGAGAGGAGAACATCTTGAAAAAGGAATTACCACCTCACGCTCACCGTCGGAGAGGGGACCATAGGAGAATATCACCTCACGCTCATGCCGGAGAGGAGAACATCTGAAGAAGGAATTACCACCTCACACGCCGTTGGAGAGGGGACCATAACTTCTACTGAGTCTTTATCAGAAAAATCTGTTTGGAGTCGATTTAACTGGACTAGAGACATCCTTGAAATATGTTTGGGAATTTCCACTGCATCTTTCCTGAAAGGTGAAGGTCAGTTATATGCAATGCATGATATGGATCAAGCCATGATGTTCTTAACATAAATGAGATTCGTATGATATGATGCAGTGCGTTATGCATGCTATAATGATGTATGTGACGTTTTATGAATGTATATTTTTGTCTAGGAAAGTAAATCCTTGACAGGCGCTAGGAAGTCGTATCCTGGGCTGATGTTGAGGAAGAGATTTTGCTTCCGCTGTGGATGATTCGTTGTAAGAATACCGATAGGAGAAGATAACTCCGTTGAGGAATAAACTTGGCAAATGAACTAATTTCTGCGGGAGAAAAGATACTCTAGCGATCATGCTGGGAAGTACTACTCTGTGGGGATAGCGATGTTTTGCTGCGTTGATGAAGGTAGCTCCGCTGGGGATACCGTTGATGAGTTACGCTGGGGATATCTTTGTTGTGCTGGAAGTGTTGATAGACTTCGTTGGGGGTAGGAAGATATTTTGCCGAGGACGCTCTTTCCGTGGCTTTTGGCTGAGGATAACCCAGTTATATGCTGTTACGGAAATAACTCTTTAAATCAAGCCGGGACGACGCGTTCGTGCTTTGCGAGGGATAAGCTTCCAGAATCTACTGGGGATAAGCTCGCTGCTTGGGGGGATATGAATTCCAACTTTCCTGGGGAAACTGGATTGGATTCTTCTGGGGAGTTTGATATGCGGGGAGGATGATTCTTTTGAATGTGGATGTACCGCCGGGGAACAATCTTTAGGCTAAGACTGCCGGGGATGCTTGTTAAGAATATCTGTATTGCTGCTGAGGGATGTTTGAGACCGGCTGGAGGATACTTAATTCCCTTGATTTTTGACAATTTGCTTGGAGAAGAATGTATTGACTTTGTTGAACCACTCTCTGGGGGATTAAGATACACTTGGCCGTGTTCTTTAGCTGAACCTACCTTGGTACCTTGGAGGATAGAACAATTAGACTGCTCAGACAACTCTTTTATTGCCCCTGTTTCTAGTGTCACCTGCAATTAATTCCTTTGTTTCGTATGCAAATATTTATGAGTTAGCAAATTATTGTCAATGCATACATCACAAATTGAACCTTGGACGTTCTTCGCAAAACAAAACAGAAAAAGAAAAACACTTGAGCACGTTTAACTGAAAATGTATTTTTATTGATTTTTGAATGGCCTGAAAGTAGGCGTTTTGTGTACAAGAGGCTGGCGTCCTAGTAAGAGGTACGTCGCCGATCAAAAGAAATTATACAAGTTTTGTACAAATGAAAAGTAAAACAGCTGTGTGAAAGATGAATGATCCCACTGGGTTTCAACTCTGCTATCGCCTTTATAACTCCGAGCGTCTCATCACTTGATGACCTTGGCGAAGATGAAGCTGACTGATCGATGCCGTCTGAACTTGATGTAGATACCGGATTCTGGATGCAAAGTGATCCAATGAGACATAGTATTACGCTTTTATCCCTAATTTTTGCCTGGACCGCCCTTTCGGGTTTTCAGTCCACCGGGATACCCATTTTTGCCCAAGCCGCCTTTTCAGGTTTTCGACTTGCCGGGTGTACAAATTTTTTCCATTTTCATCCCTTCATTTTGCCCGAACCCTTTTGGTTCGACGGGAAGCCCTAATTTTTGCCTAGGCATGTCAGCCTAGCGGGTCTTTTTTCATGCGTAGTATTTTTTAACTATGTCTGCATTGGCGGGGTGAGGAAGGTCGTCACCATCCATGTTGGTTAAGATCATTGCTCCTCCTGAGAACACATGCTTAACCACAAATGGCCCTTCGTACGTAGGGGTCCATTTGCCCCTTGGATCACTCTGAGGAAGTATGATTCTCTTGATAACCAGATCCCCAACTTGATATTCCTGTGGTCTGACCTTTTTGTTAAATGCCCTGATCATCCGTTTCTGATACGTCTGACCATGACAGATAGCAGCAAGTCTCTTTTCATCAATAAGGTTGAGTTGGTCAAGTCGTGTCTGGATCCAATCATCTTCGTTCAGGTTTGCATCCTTCATTATCCGGAGAGAGGGAATTTGCACTTCGATCGGCAAGACTGCCTCCATGCCATAAACCAGAGAGAAGGGAGTTGCCCCGGTTGACGTCCTGGCTGAAGTACGGTATCCATGCAGAGCAAACGGTAACATCTCGTGCCAATCTTTATACGTTACGGTCATCTTTTGCACGATCTTCTTGATGTTCTTGTTAGCTGCTTCTACAGCCCCATTCATCTTCGGTCTGTAAGGAGAAGAATTGTGGTGCTGTATCTTGAACTGTTTGCAAAGCTCAGTAATCATTTTGTTGTTCAGATTGGTACCGTTGTCTGTAATAATTCGCTCAGGGACGCCATATCGACAGATCAGATTGTGCCGAATGAACCGTGCCACCACAGTCTTGGTTACCGTAGCATAGGATGCTGCCTCAACCCACTTCGTGAAATAGTCGATCGCCACTAGGATGAAGCGATGTCCATTGGATGCTGTAGGTTTTATCTCGCCGATCATATCTATGCCCCACATTGCAAACGGCCAAGGCGCAGTCAGAACATTCAGAGGAACCGGAGGAACATGCACCTTGTCTGCATAGATCTGGCACTTGTGGCATGTCCTAGAGTGTTGGTAGCAATCGGCTTCCATAGTGGACCAGTAATATCCTGCCCGTAGGATCTTTTTAGCCATAGTATGCCCACTGGAATGCGTACCAAAGGTCCCTTCATGTAACTCTTCCATGATTCTTTCTGCTTCAATTTTGTCCACACAACGCAGTAAGGTTGAATCATGATTCCTCTTGTACAAGATGCCGTTGCTTAGGAAGAACTTGGCTGCAAACCGTCTCAGGAATTTCTTATCATTGATAGAGGCACCTTCAGGGTATTCCTGAGCTTCCAGATATCTCTTCACTTCATGGTACCAAGGCTTCTCAGTCACCAATTCAGTTTCGAGATCACAACAGTATGCCGGTTCGTCCAGCTTCCAGATGGTGATCTGAGGAGCTTCGTTATCCCATTTAACCTTGAACATTGAAGACATTGTAGCTAACGCGTCCGCTAACTGATTCTCTTCTCTTGGAAAGTGCTCAAAGGTTATCTCTGTAAAGTGGGGAATCAGGGTCAACACACATTCTCTGTAAGGAATCAAGTTTGGATGTTTCGTATCCCACTCTCCATTGATCTGATTGATCACTAGAGCGGAATCTCCGAAGACACTGAGGAACTTGATCCTTAAGTCGATCGCAGCTTGAAGACCCATGATACACGCCTCATACTCCGCCATGTTGTTGGTACAGTTGAAACATAGCCGGGCAGTGAGTGGAGTATGAGTACCTTGAGGGGATATGATGATGGCGCCGATACCATTTCCCAAAGCATTGGAAGCTCCGTCAAAGTGCATAGACCATCGGGATCCTGGCTCAGGTCCTTCATCCGGTCCAGGTACTTCACAGTCAGTTACAATCATGATGCTTTCATCCGGAAACTCGAAGTTCATTGATTGGTAGTCATCTACCGCTTGATGAGCTAAGTGGTCTGCCAATACACTCCCCTTGATGGCTTTCTGGGTTGTATACTGGATGTCGTATTCCGTCAAGATCATCTGCCATCTTGCAATTCTCCCAGACAGAGCAGGCTTTTCGAATATGTATTTTATAGGATCCATCTTTGAGATCAACAAGGTGGTATGAGTCAGCATATACTGTCTCAGCCGGCGAGCAGCCCATACCAAAGCGCAACAAGTTTTCTCAAGCAGTGAGTATCGGGTCTCACAGTCGGTAAACTTTTTGCTAAGGTAATAAATGGCGTGCTCTTTTCGGCCAGACTCGTCATGCTGCCCCAGCACACACCCCATTGAGTTGTCTAGCACTGTCAGATATAGTATCAGAGGTCTCCCTTCAACCGGTGGCATAAGGATAGGTGGTTCTTGGAGATACTCTTTGATTCTGTCGAAGGCAGCCTGACATTCATCGTTCCAACGTACTACCTGATCTTTCTTCAGCAGCTTGAAGATTGGCTCACAGGTAGCAGTCAAATGAGATATGAATCGAGCGATGTAATTCAGGCGTCCTAAAAAGCCTCTGACCTCCTTCTCTGTCTTAGGAACTGGCATCTCTTGAATAGCTTTGACCTTAGCAGGGTCCACTTGAATACCTTTATCACTGACCACGAAGCCTAGCAACTTCCCAGATCTTACCCCGAAGGTGCACTTGTTCGGGTTCAATCTCAGCTTGTACAGTTTCAACCGGTCAAACAACTTCTGCAGGTGATCTAGATGCTCTTCCTCAGTCTGGGACCTAGCGATCATGTCGTCCACATACACTTCGATCTCATGATGGATCATATCATGAAACAAGGCAACCATGGCACGCTGGTAGGTTGCCCCAGCATTCTTTAACCCGAACGGCATGACCTTGTAACAGAAGGTGCCCCACTGAGTAACAAATGTAGTCTTTTCCATGTCTTCAGGTGCCATCTTGATCTGATTGTAACCTGAAAAACCATCCATGAAAGAGAATACCTTGTGCTGAGCTGTATTATCCACAAGGACATCAATGTGAGGTAAGGGGAAGTCATCCTTGGGGCTGGCCCTGTTCAGATCCCTGTAATCGACACACATTCTGACCTTGCCGTCCTTTTTAGGTACTGGCACCACATTAGCAACCCACTGAGGATAAGAAGTCACTGCAAGGAACCCGGCATCAAACTGTTTCATGACCTCGGCCTTAATCTTCTCTGACATCTCTGGACGCATCCGACGGACCTTTTGTTTAACTGGAGGGCAGTCTTCCCTAGTTGGCAAATGATGGACAACAATATCGGTATCCAACCCTGGCATGTCTTCGTAGGACCAGGCAAAGATCTCCATATAGTCATGCAGCATCTTGGTTAACCGTTGCTTCACGCTGAGCTCTAGGTTAGCACCAATCTTTACCTCTTTTCTGTCTGCCTCAGTACCCAGGTTTATGGTTTCCACTGGCTCTTCATAGGGTTGAATTGCCCTCTCTTCCTGAAGCAACAGTCTAGCAAGCTCGCCAGGCACTTCGCAATCATCTTCACCTTCGTCTTCGGCTAAGTTGATCGGATTTTCGAAGTCATAATTGGCATTAGCAGAGCTGTTATCAGTGAGATCCAGAGTGGATTGGAACCTGTATGAGTGAGTGTGTGTGTAAATACAGCTGTTTTGATAATTATGTAAAGGAAAGAAAAAGATAGAAAAGGAACACAATATTTGCAATGCGAAAATAGTCCAAGATTTTCATTTATGATGTTTGAAATGACAGTTCATATGCCCTCACAAATAGAACCACGGTGCCTCGGGTAAGACACCGGGCCATAGAGTTTATCATTGTCTATTACAAAATAACAAAACAAAGAAATTTATTACTTAGTGTCAAAAGAAACAGAGAGGTTGTCCTTGGCACTCCAATTGTTAAGTCCACCATCAGCAGCCGGGTAGATCCAGCTATCGAATTCAGCTTCGTCAACTTCCTCTTCATCACCAATAGCATTAACTCCATGAGCAGGCAGGGGAGCTGTCACCACATTAGGCTTGTCAGATGCCTCAAATTGTACCTCCTTAGCATCAATGAGGTCCTGCAGCTTGTTCCTTAGTGCCCAACAGTCATCAGTGGCATGCCCCGGGCTATCTGAATGGTAAGCACAACGGGCATTCGGGTTGTACTTAGGAGAGGTAGTGTTAGGGAACTTTGGTGCCTCCTTGACAGATACCAAATTGGTTGCGAGCAGCTGTGGCAGAATCTGTGATAGGGTCATGCTTAACCGGGTAAATTCTCTCCGGGGTCTATCAACCCTTTGAGGATTGTTTGGCCGAGGAGCGGTAGCAGGCTTAGCGATCATTACCGCGCTGACAGATTGGCGGTGGTCAGGTCTTTCTGATTTTCTGGAGCCATACACAGCACTAGACTCCTTTTTAAACGGTTTCTTGTCCGAGCCAGATGATGATGCAGCCTTTGCAATCTTCCCAGACTTCAACCCAGCTTCAATTCTCTCTCCAGTTAAGATCAAATCAGTGAAACCAGCAGAAGAATTCCCAATGAGATGATTAAAGAATGGCCCAGATAGGGTCCCCAAGAACATATCCACTAACTCTCGATCAGTCAAAGGTGGCTGCACCCTGCCAGCCAGATCTCTCCACTTCTGCGCGTACTCTTTAAAACCTTCGCTTACGCCCAACGACATACCCTGGAGTTGGGTACGCGTGGGGGCAAGGTCGGCATTATACTGATACTGCTTGTAGAAAGCAGTAGCCAGCTCCTCCCAGTTACGAACTTTGGTCCCATCCAGCTGATAGAACCATTCGAGATGAGTCCCTGAAAGACTCTCCTGGAAGAAGTGGATCCATAGATTCTTGTCCGCAGAGTACGGCTGAATCTTTCGCACATAGGACCTCAAATGCAGCTTGGGACAGGATGCCCCGTCATACTTGGAGAAAGTTGGAGCTTTGAACTTATGTGGAATGATCACACCAGTTGACAAACCCAGATCTCCGAAATCCAGCCCAGGTACCTGTTGAACTTCCATGGCCTTCAACCTGTCCTCCAGTTGTTTGTACTTGTTGTCTTCAGGAGGATACTGCTCCTCATCAAAATCTGTCTCGTTGTCGGAGACCACCGGACTAGGAACCCTTGCTTCTGCCTGAGAAGGACTTTTGCCAACAGAAGAAACAACCTCTTCTTGGTGCAGAGTATTACCCAACCTTCGGCCCGAGTTGAATAGAACAGTTCTTCTTTTCTTCTTCTTCTCCTTCTTCAGGAGCATAGTCTTCAGTTCCTCTTGGCCTTTAGCTAGACCCAGGATTAGCTCTTGAAACTGCGCATTCTGCGCCTGGAGAGCCTTGATTGAAGTCTCAGTTGATTCAGATCCGGAATTCATGATGCTGAAATAAACAGCGAAGAACTGTAAGCAACCTGAAAAAAGGGAAAAACCTGCTGTGCACATGATGTATGAAATGCGTATGAATTATGTTTTCAAAGACAATCGGGAATCAACTTTGTAAACAAAAAAGAACACACTTCATTAAATTCAACTTTGTAACTGAAAGTATTCAACAAGTTGCCCTTAGGCGTTTACATGAAATGAAATAACTGGAAAGGAAATAAAAACTGTAAAGGCACATTCAGAATTCCTCATTGATCCCATGGTCTCCTCTTCTCAGTACGGAGGTAGGCATTCAGGGCTCTCTCATTCTCCAACTGCTTTGTCAGCTTCTGGATCTTTGATTCCTGCTCGTTGAACTTTTCCCGGTACGAATCCCGTTCTTCTTGCAGTTGCGACCAAGATCTCTTCAATGTCTCATAATCAGTAGGTATCTGAGGAGGAAGGACAGTTGGAGGAGCACCATCCTTATCAGGACACTCAAGAACGACGGGTCTGACAGCTTCATACGGCATACCTAACTTCTGAGCACGGATGCGGACCCATTTGTAGTAGGCTTCCATAGGTAGAGAAGTCTTTGGCCCTAGCTCTTGTGGGTCAGCTTTATGAACCTTCTCCCAAGCCTTGATGAACCTACGACGTAGCTCATCACTATCCACCTGAAACTCGAAGCTGATGTGAGGCACCAACATCTCATGGGGGCCTGCTCTTCTTGCTCTTCCAAACTGACGGAGTGCTAGACATGGATTGTATGAGATCCCTCCTTGAGTACCAATCAGAGGAACATTAGGATACTCCCCGCATCGATCAATAATAGCTATCTCATCCAAACCTCTGCAAGTCCAAATGATGTCTTTATCGGTGAGAGACATTAACCTGTGAGCCCAACCTCTTCCTTCTTGGTTCTTCAGTACGGACTTAGGGAGGTGCGAAGTAAACCACCTCACCAACAAAGGGATACAACACCATAGGGTTCCTCGTCTTCGGGTAGTACGGGCATGAAGTTGTTGCAAGATGTCACCCAAGAGAGTGGGCACAGGGTTCTGAGACATGAAGATCCTAATGGAAGTGACATTGATGAAGTTGTCAGGATTAGGAAACAGGACTAACCCACAGATTAGGAGAGCCAAGATGTCTTCATATGCCCTAAAGTCCAAGTCATTCCAGAAGCTGTTAGCTTTACCAATCAGAAACTTGGCCAAGAAACCCTTAACTCCGCTTCTAGTTACCCAGTTGTCTGTTACCTCTTGATGGGTCAAAGGAAGAGCCGCAGCAATGTCCTCAAGCCTGAGGGTCTTTTCCCAACTAGTAAAGGGAGTCTGATCCAAGATAGGGATACCAAGCAGATTAGAGAACTCTTCCAGGGTAGGGACCAGCTGGAAGTCTTGGAAGGTGAAGCACTGGTACTGAGGGTCATAGAACTGGGTCAGAACACTCATCAACTGTTGATCCCGCTTTGCAGTGACTAAACTGAGAAGAGAACCATGCCTCTGAATGAAGGAAGTGGTATTTGGAATTCTGCTAACCAACTCATCAAGCAACTCAGGTGAACGAACAAAGTTGAACCGGATAGTATTCCTTCGTACAGGCATCATAATGTCCTACAAAACAGCGCAAAGATGAAACCCTCTTGTCTTTGAAATGGTCAGTTCTTATGCATGCAATGCTCATGATGCTATGATGTTATGATAAAGCACACCACATACAGATACAAAGGCAAACATATAAGGCACACAAGTCACACAAGGCAAGCCCCTAAAGTTTAGGCCAGCATGAGGTCTAGGTACTACCCTCTTTCAGTTTGTTGGTTCATACCTGTCCTAATCAAAAGTAACCGGGTTCTTAGAGGATCCCAATATCATTGACTACCCTCAATCGGTCATAACTCCAGCATCGCAATCTTTTCTTGCGGCCAGAACCATCACGAGAGTTTAGCCTCAATGGGCGTAGCATACTGCTACTGTTCTAAAGGCCAAGTTGTGTCAATTAAGGTTCTAAGGTTGTTGGTGCTTAATGACTCCTTAGAAGACCCATATTCTCCTCGTTGCGACACAAGGGATATCGGTACAGACTAAGGTGTCACACCAACGTAGCTACTGCTTCACCTGTGTCGGTCTACGCCGGACAGGTCCCTCACAGCTTATGCTACCTAAACAGGGTATCCCCAGATCCGGGTTAGGATCTATGTATCTCCGATGCAACCCACAATAGTAAAGCAAGCAAAACAATACAAGTGAAAACACAGTTATGACCTAGCCCTAAGGTACACCTCACTTTAAAGGATGTCCCCAGCAGAGTCGCCAGTTCTGTGATCGGTGGATCTGGAACTGACTGTTTAACGCTGGTTCGCGAAATGTCGCGGAAGCAAGAGTCGCCACCGTCTTTTATTTTCTCCAAATGGAAAGGACAAAAGCACAGAAAAATTCCTTAAAGAGATTGCTCTCGGTTCGGGAGGTAGGTTATAGAAAGGGAAGGTATTAGCACCCTTTCTATCCATGGTTATCCATGGGCTCTTAGATACTTGCTCAATGTGTTTTCAAAATTGTTTTGCTTTTCAATGTGGGTTAAAAAGTTCCTTTTGAAAAATTTCAGATCGACTCGTACGTCAGAGTGTTTGAAAAGTTTGCTTTGAAAGCTTTTGAAAAGTGTCGGTGTGAAAAGTCTTTTTGAATTTGTTTTGAGATTAGAGCAAGTATCCTTGAGAACCTACCTACCCTAAGGAATTCGTCTGTGTAAATGTCCTTAAAAGTAGTGTCATCCCACCATTGAGAGGTAGGTAGCACCACCGTTGGAGGTGTTCGGGTCAATTCGTTTTTAGGGACGTGGTGATCACCAGAGCAATGGGAAGACACCTTAGAAGCTACCCTCATGCCAGGTTCCCGGATCATGAGGACTTACTAAGACGTTTTCTGCTCGACGACCACCTTTCGAAAGGCAAGGCAACAGTGAGGCGTACCCTAGGTGTGGTGTGTGCGAATTGTGTGTCATGTTTCAGTTTATTTGTCTTGTCATGTTTGTCGTGTTCGACGCTTGATTTTATTAAGACATTCATTCTTTCATGCTTGGTTAACAGTTAATATTTTGCGAGGAAATAAATCTAAGATTATTACAAAGGCGCGGGTCCACATCGCCAAAATTAAACCGGACCCGATTTAGCGGAAAATAAAGTGCGAAAAGTAAATTACAACGCTTTGGGGCAATTACAAAATTATAATAAGCGATAATAAAATAAATGCGCGAATTAAATGATTAATGACGGGCGTTGGACCCTTTTTGCAAGAATAATTAAATTAATAAGAAATTAAAATAAAAATTAAATGAGAATGATATTTTTGGTATTTTTTAGATTTAATGAAAAAAGGAAATTAATTGAGATTAAATTAGACGGCAAACCCTAATTCTAATATTTTTTAATTATTAAGAGAGAATTAAATTATAACTTAAATTGAACTCTAAATTAATTTATACAATTTTTAATTTATGAAAATAAAATAATAAATAAATAATATGGTTATTCTAAAAAAAAGAAAATTAAAAGATATTAAACCTAAATTCTACATTTTGGAGTTTTATTAAAAAGGAATTAAAATGGAAACCTAATTAAACTAAACAATTTATATTCTAATTTATTCATGGCAATGACTATAATAAAATAAATATTATTTTTTTTTATCTTTTCTGTAATTTTTTGTGTTTTTATATTTTTTGTGAAAAATATTAATTAATTAAAGCAACACAAATAAATAATACAATAATTTAAATAATTTAAATAATAAAAGAAAAGAAAAATGAACCAGAGTGGGGTGTTGCCCCAAATAAGGAGGTATAAACTGGAGAGGCCTGGCCCAATAAGCTGGAATTTCCTTGACTTTCTGGGTCATATGCAACGCGTTGACTGGTGCTAGCATGTTCTCTTAATTTAAGCCTTTGATCTGATCATGTTGGACGCGTGCGTGGCTGATTTGTGAGGATGCATAGTATGCTGGGACATGAGCGCTGCATAGAATCAAGTATTGAAAAATAACATTGCAAATATGCAAGACCTGGGACTTGAACCCAGGTCTTTGAGGCCATATACACAACGCGTTACCACTGAGCCATCGCGTTTACAATTAACATACAATATCAATTAAATATCAAAAAGTAAAATCAATGCGTAATGGACTAAGCGCGCGTGAATTCAAAAAGGGCCAATCTCATGGTGACAACGAGGTTGTCTTCTTCCCCACCCTGTAAAATAAAATGAATAGGCGACGGTTTTTGTAGCGTGGTCTAAAGAGGGATTCCAGGAAATAGCGAATAGAATTCCTCGCTATATAAATCCATCGCGAGGCATGCTTCTTGTTCATGGGACCACGCTGAGTTCAACCATGGTGGTTTTAGTGGCCAATTTTACTGTATTGACAAAGCCCCAATTTTGAGAACCTGAAAACCTAGTTTGTAACAATGGCAACTTCTCATATATGGCACAAAAACAAAATCAAACGCGTTGGTTAGCTTTAGAACATCATGACAAACAATAATCCATAAAGAAAAATGCATGAGGATGCTTAAATCGTGCTATGCAATTTCAAAGTTTTCTTGGTACAGTCGGACTCGTATGTACCAATTCAGGGTCTTTTTGTTGTTGTTATTGATTGAGAAAGGTTCTGAATGGTCCAAGGAAGCTAATGAAACAAAAATCAAAGCTTGAAACCACCTAAAACCTAGATTTCAGAATCCAACTTTTTGAGAATTTTTGCAAGTTTGTGTATTGGTTTGCTGCGCAATTTTTAGTCTCTTTTCATTAGGGTTGTCATTCTGAGTATCTATAGAGACTATTAGGTCAACAAACTTAGTACAAATCCCTTGCAATTATGGATTAAGATATTTGATTTGTTTAAAAATCTTTTTGAATCTTTTTCTATGGCTTTTGTACCAATTTGCATCCAATCACCCCAAATCTTTCCTCATTTGCCTTCACACGAAATATTGAGCCTATAATGTGTATAAAAAGATTTTTTTGATTAGGTTTGATATTTTTCATATATTAAAATCATTTAAATGAATATAAATTAATATTAATTCAAATAAATAATTAAAAAATATGAGAATACTTCCTTTTGGGCCTAGTGGTCGTGCATAGGCTTGGCATGAAGAAACTTGGAAGAAAAATGGGCCCATTTGCATTTTTAGGCCTTTTGCATCATTGTTGACTTTCAAAAATTTCCAAAAATTTCCCAACTTCCACAAGGCATAACTTGGTCAATTTTTAAGCTTTTCACATGTTCTTGGACATTTTGGAAAGGTCTTTGAGTCCTTTAACCAATGCCTTTGGTCCCATGTCATTTTGATTTACCAATCTCAAGTTATGGCCTTTGACTTAAAGTCACTTTTTGTTGACTTTTGAAAATGACCTATAATGTTGAAATTGATAACTTTTTGTGAGAGCATTTCTTGGACTTGGAACATGAAGATGAATTGTAGGAAATGTCTTTCTCTTCAAAATGAGCTTTGGATGGAATTTTTCTGATAATCCATGTGAAAGTTATGCCCTGGTCAATTTCAGTTGACTTTTTCAGCTGTCCAAATATAGCAACTTTTGCATCTTTGATGATTTCTGAGCCAAATCTTGAGAATCATGATCAAGCATTGATCAAATGATGTTTGTGGCTTCAAAATGATATGTTGGCCAAAAATTTGAACTTTTGACTGCCAAATGACCATTTTGCCCCTACAGTTGACTGTAGTGCAATCTAGGGTTCTGACTGTGCAATTTTGAGCTGAATGCCTTGAAACTTGACATGAGGATATTTGACCATCTTTGTAGGCATATGGGACTTGATTGGGCCTTTGAAAAGTTCATTTGCTTGACCAGAACTTAAACCCTAGTTTTGACTGTATAAGAGACAGTTGAGCTGCACAACCCTTGGGGAATTTTGTGACCTTGACTTTGACAATTCTTGATGAATATGGGAGGGCAAATTTTGGGGTACAACAGATGTTTTCTACAAAAACTATATATCACAACTGCGATAATACACAAAATGAAGCTTATGTGAAACTAGAATGCTAGAACTATAGAGTAAGCAATTTGAGAGCTTTAGCAAACTGTATGAGTGAGGATGAAGATGATTGGCTTATGCGTGTAGGATAATTATAGAGTATTGTAGATCATTAGCCTTTTCCTTTCTCACTGATTTGTTTAAATACTTCTTGGAATAGATACGTTGATGCCAATAATTCCATTTCAATGCTCATTACGTTCTTTCCATTTTGAGAAGATCTTTGTCTTGGAATAAAGCCGTTGGTAATTAACCTGCCTTGAATGCAGTACCGTTGACACTTCAGAATGTTCTGCTTGATTAAAATCAGAGTGTGTTGGCTTTAGCTTATTCTGATGGCTTTTGAGTGCTGATGACATTGTTAAGATCTTGATCAGAGTCAGAGTATGTTGAGCGCAGATTCTGTTCATCAGACTTCAGCGTAGCACATGTTTGATCTTCTGATGTGACATATCTTCTGATGCTGATGTTGATATTCTGATATTCTGATGCTGATTCCATCAGAGTTTCCTGTAAATACACAACATATTTTTAGGTAGCATCTATGTCATATATAAATCTCATAATTCATTTAATCTTGTATTTTTTTATCATCAAAACTCTAACTGAGGTTTGTAGAATCAAACTATGTTCTAACAATCTCCCCCTTTTTGATGATGACAAAAACTAGATTTTTTCAATTAAAATAAAATGATGAAAGTATCAGAGTTTAAGGATAAAGAGGAAACGATATCAGAGATAATCAGATAATGAGTAAAGTATCAGAGCTAAGAGGATCAGGAATAAAAAGTATCAGAGTAATGATGAGAAAAAATCCCCCTGAGTTGATTATTTCCCTTTGATTCCTTGAGACCTTGAGCATCAGAAATTTATTGAACCTTTCTTTGATCATCAGAATTTTGCTTTATCAGAGTTCATCAGATTCTTGTACCTGTAAGCTTTTCAGAACAGCAAGTATATAAGGATGTTAGAATGTTTGAGACTTTTGTCTCAGTAAACCGTTATTGAAAAATATCATTCTTTCTCCCCCTTTTTGTCCGCGATCAAAAAGCATATATAATCAGAGTTAAAAAAAGATCAGGGTAAAATCAAGTTTGTGTTAAAACAGAAGCAATGATAGTTTAGAACAAGTAAGAATATTACAGACAAACATGTAAAGAAAACAGGAAAACATAAGAAAAATCTAAGAAGAAGGAGGAAGGCGTGTGAACAGAACTTCCAACATGCTCTTGATTTGTTCGCTGGTTTCGTTTTGCTTAGCTACCATGTTTGCTATAGAATCAATCTTGATATCCTGCTTGTCCATCTGTTCATTCATCAGCATGTCTGATCTCTTCAAATCCTCCAGAGCCTGCCTGTCAAGAGAGGAAGCTTGAGGATCTTCAGATACAGGCTGCGTCTCAGAGCTTTCTGTAGCTTCTTCTGCTTGACCCAAGTCTTCATCTTGAATGATCTGTTCTTCTGCAGGTTGAACTTTAGACGCTGGACGTTTTTCAGACCAAGGCTCACTGTCCAGATGGAGGACTTCTTCCTTCAGCAGCTTGCTCAGAACTAGACCTTCCATTTCCTTCAGCAGTTTGCTAAAGTTCTGTTGAGCCTGTCCATAGCTCTGGTCTTGCAACTTGAAGGTTTCAGCGCAAACCCATCCTCTGAATTGAGTCCAGAGATGATCTGATACAGCAGGATCAACCACTTCCAGACTTGCTTGTTTTAAAGAAGTGATCCACTTCTGCATATCTGATTCAAAGTTCAAAATGCTGGAACTAACATCTGGTTGTTTTGGTTTAGGGATGGCAGTTTTCTGGTTTATTGCAACAAGGCATTCAAGGATTGTTAGGTCAATGACTGTCTTGCTGTGGTTTTCTGTATTTTTCTTAGGTGAGGGAGTGGGAGAGTCAGAAATAACGATTAGACTATGTGGAGTATTTGGTGGAGTTGTTTCTGGTGAGAAGGGAAGTTGAGACATGTTAACAGTTATACCACAAGGCAATTGAATGGCCAATGGTTGTGGTTCAGGGGACTCAGAGGTTTGAGCCTCAGAGTTTTGAGTCTCAGGTTATGGGGATTGTTCATGTTGAGGAGAGGGTGGATTACTTTCTGGTTGAGGAGAGGAAGGTTGTGGAATTTCTGGTTCTGGTATTGGAGAGAGTGGAGTTTCTGGTATTGGTGAAAGTGGAATGTCAGGTTGTAGAGAAATAGGAATTTCTGGTTGTGGATTTGGATTGTTTGTTTCAGGAGCGGAAGAGTGTTGTTCTATATCAGAAAGAACTTGTGCAAGTTCTAGTTCTGGTATGGTTGCAGTGTTTGGATTTTGTGGTTTGGAGCGGGATCTTCTAAGGGTTAATGACTCAGAAGGGTCAAAGTCAGTGTCAAAATCTTCAAAGGTTTGTGGTGTTGGGATATTAGCTGGTGTTGGAATGGGAGTAGGAATAGATGAGGAACCAGCAGTTGAATTTAAAACGGATACAGAAACAAGATTACCTCTTTTCTTTGGAGTCTGTTGTGATGATCCTTCTAGAGCAGCTTTTCTCTTCTTCTTCTTCTTCAGAGCAACCTCTGGTGCCTTCTGCTGAAGATCTTGAATGTTAAGATTGGGTGCTGTACCATCAGCTTTACAACTGTCCAAGTATCTCAGAATGATCTGAGGCTTGGAGTCAATCTCTGAGAACATAGGGAAGTCGTCCAGAGGGACTCTTCTGCTGGAGATGTCAGCAAAAGGAGTGACGCTGGGCTCCTTCTTAATGTTCTCTATCAGCTTCATCTTCTTTAGATTCTTGGCATTCAGCTGCTTGCCAACAGAAGGTTCTAGAGTGCTGATCTCTTGTGCCTCTGTCAAGTGTTCAATCAGCCTATTCTCAGTCAGAATATCTGATATCAATCTGCCCAAGGGTATCCAATCCCTTTTAGTGCGTTCATCTTCTCTTGTCTCCTTGATGCTTGTTCTCAGATGGTTGAACAGAAGATGAGCTAGATTAATCTTTACCTTCTGAGAAATAAAATAGATCAGAAACTACTGATCTATGTTTATGTAATCAATAGAGCTTGTGGGCTTCCTGTGGTTGAAACAGCCTAGAATAATCTTTGCCCAAATTCTGTGCTTATCTCTCAAATCCCTTATCTTGCTGGAGGAAAGCCCCAGCGTGAAAATTTCCCTTGCTATAACAGCAACATCTGAGCACCTTTCAGCCATGTCTATACAGCGAATACCACCACCATTGTACCCAATCAGTTTTGCAATCAGCTCTTCAGTAATCACTATCTTCTTCCCCATGATGTAAGAAGTGACTTTGTGATTTGAGGAAGAGGCGTGAATCCAGAATTCCTTAACCAAGATAGGAAAAGTTGGACCCACCAACCTGTCAAAGTATTTCTCCCACCCTTGAGCTTGAATCTCTTATGATAAATCAAAGCCATTTTCCTTCAAACTGTTGAAATCCACTATAATCTCTGATAGAACTTCAAGGTTCTTGACTGGAGTGAAAAGTGTTCTCAGAGGAACCTCATATTGCTCAGTTGATGCATCATTCTGGGAACCTGATGAAAGATTGCTGCTAGAAGCCATGTTCACACGAGGATTTTTTGAAAAAGCTTTAAGGGGTTTCTTGAGAAAGAAGAACACAGAAAACATAAGTATTGATTGAAAACGAAAGTTAGGGTAAACATTGTGAATGGTGTGAATGGTGTTTAAATAGATTTCGAAATTTTTTTTGAAAACATAAACGGTTAAGAGAGAGAAAATAAATCATGATTAATAGCATTTAATGATGGCTGATTTTAGGGGATTTCAGAAAGATACTTAAACGGTTACCAGTCACATGTGTCTCAATGCAACCAATCAGCGCTTTGTCTTTTCAGAAGCGTGAACGCGTGTTCAGCCTCAGGAAACAGCTGATGACTGGATGACACTTGTTTGCTTTAAGTGAACATCACTTCTATCCTTGAACTGAAGAGCTCAGAGCTTCATGGATAGATCTGATACAATTTGCATTTCTAAAATTCTGAAAGAGGATTGATCAGAAGTTCACATAGAAATAAACATAATTCTGAAGGTTAATATATAAAATTAAAACAGTTTTATTCTGGACAGAGCTTCATGCTGAGATGATTCAGAATGAAGTTGAACCTATCTTCAGAAAGTGGTTTTGTGAAGATATCAACCCATTATTGGTCTGTATCAATAAATTTTAAGTTTAAAATTCCTTTCTGAATATAGTCCCTAATAAAATGATTTTTTATTTCTATATGCTTAACCCTAGAATGCAAAATTGGATTTCTACTTAAGCAAATAGCAGAGGTGTTATCACAGAGGATAGGAATGTTACTCTCATAAATCTGGAAGTCCTCAAGTTGACTTTTCATCCAGAGCATTTGTGTGCTGCATCTAGCTGCTGCTATGTATTCAGCTTCTGCTGTTGATAGAGCAATGGTGGATTGTCTTTTGCTGGACCATGAGATCAGATTTTCTCCCAGAAACTGGCAGCTTCCAGAAGTGCTTTTATGCTCAACTCTGTCTCCAGCAAAGTCAGCATCACAGTAACCTACTAAGCTGTAATCACTAGATTTTCTATAAAACAAACCCAGATTAGTAGTACCTTTCAGATACTTGAAAATTCGCTTAACAGCTGTTAAGTGAGATTCTCTAGGATCTGATTGGAATCTTGCATAAATGCATACACTGAATAAAATATCAGGTCTTGAAGCTGTAAGATAAAGAAGAGAACCAATCATACCTCTGTAGACCTTCTGTTCTACCTTTTTGCTTACCTCTTCTCTTTCCAGAATGCACGTGGGATGCATTGGAATCTTTGATGGCTTACATTCTGAGAGATCAAATTTCTTCAGAAGTTCTCTGACATATTTGCTCTGATGAATGTAAGTTCCTTCTGGGGTTTGATTGATCTGAATTCCCAGAAAGAATTTCAGTTCTCCCATTAGGCTCATCTCAAATTCTGCCTGCATACACTTAGCAAACTTTCTTCCCAGAGAGGGATTAGTAGATCCAAATATTATATCATCAACATAAATCTGGCAGACTAAGATGTCATTCTTAACTGTGTTACAAAATAAGGTTGTGTCCACTTTCCCTCTGGTGAATTCCTTTTCTAACAGGAAGTTACTTAGTCTTTCATACCAAGCTCTGGGAGCTTGTTTCAGACCATACAGTGACTTCTTTAGTTTGAAAACATATTCTGGATTTTTTTGAGCTTTCAAAACCAGGGGGTTGGTTCACATATACCTCTTCTTCTATATAGACATTTAAGAATGCACTCTTGACATCCATCTGATACAGAGTGATGCCTTTATTAACAGCAAAAGAAATTAAAAGTCTGATAGATTCTAACCTGGCGACTGGAGCAAAGGTTTCTGTATAGTCTATCCCCTCTTGCTGACTATAACCTTGTGATACCAATCGTGCCTTGTTTCTGATGACTTCACCTTGTTCATTCAGCTTGTTTCTGAACACCCATTTTGTTCCAATGAGGTTGAATCCTTTTGGCTTAGGAACCAGATCCCATACGTCATTCTTGGTAAATTGATTCAGCTCCTCTTGCATTGCTAGAATCCAGTCATTGTCCAGGAGTGCTTCATCAATTGAAGATGGTTCAATCAGAGAGACAAGTCCCATGAGGGATTCTTTAGAGTTTCTGAAGCCGGCTCTTGTTCTGATTGGATCTTCCTTTCTTCCTAGGATAGTTTCTTCTGGGTGATCCATGCTGCTTCTGGATGGTCTTTTCTGAGGTTGATCAACAGAAGTTGCTGGATTACTTACAGTGCCTATTTCTGATGTTGAGGGAGTGTCTCTGTTAAGAGCTTCTGATGACTTGTATTCAGTACATGTGAATTCAACTTCCATACTTGCAAGTAATTCATTCTGCTTTGACTTTTGAGAGTCAAGCTTATCATCAAAACGAACACTAATTGATTCTTCCACAATCTGTGTTTCTGTATTGTATACTTTGTACCCTCTTGAGCGTTCAGAGTATCCGAACATAATACACTTCTGTGCTTTAGAGTCAAACTTGTTCAAATAATTTTTAGTATTCAAAATAAAACAAGTACATCCAAATGGATGAAAATATGAAATGTTGGGCTTTCTGTTCTTCCACAATTCATATGGAGTCTTTTCCAGAATAGGTCTTATGGAGATTCTATTCTAAATGTAGCATGTTATGTTTATTGCCTCTGCCCATAAGATCTTAGCAACGTTAGTCTCGTTGATCATGGTTCTGGCCATTTCTTGCAATGTTCTGTTCTTTCATTCTACAACTCCATTTTGTTGGGGAGTTCTAGGACAAGAGAAATCATGCAGAATGCCTTTGTCATTAAAAAATGATTCAAAATCTTTGTTTTCAAACTCTCCACCATGATCACTTCTGACTTTGACGATTCTAAGATCCTTTTCATTCTGAACTTGGTTACAGAAGGTAACAAACCCAGAGTGTGACTCGTCCTTGTGTCTTAAGAACTTTACCCATGTCCATCTGTTATAGTCATCTACGATTACTAACCCATACTTCTTGCCACTAACTGAAGCAGTTTTAACTGGTCCAAATAAGTCAATGTGCAGAAGTTCTAATGGCTTAGAGGTGGAAACAACGTTTTTAGATTTAAAAGCAGGTTTTGCAAACTTGCCTTTCTGACATGCTTCACACAGAGCATCTGAATTGAACTTCAGGTTAGGAAGTCCTCTGACCAGATTGAGTTTGTTAATCTGAGATATTCTTCTCATACTAACATGCCCCAATCTTCTGTTCCAGATCCATTGCTCGTTGTTAACAGACAGAAGACACTTTACATTCTGACTTTTCAGTTCAGAAAGTTTGATTTTGTGAATGTTGTTTCTCCTCTTTCCATTAAACAGGATAGTCCTATCTTTCTGACTAACAGCTTTACATGAATTTTGATTAAATATTATATCATAACCGTTATCACTTAATTTACTTATGGATAACAGATTATGCATTAATCCATCTACTAATAATACATTACTTATAGAGGGAAGATTTATGTTACCTACTGTTCCAGAGCCAATGATCTTTCCCCTCTGATTGCCTCTAAAGCCTACGTGGCCTCCAGGCTTAAGTTCCAGGCTTTGGAACATATGCCTTTTTCCCGTCATGTGTCGTGAGCAGCCAGAGTCCAGGTACCGTGACTGGTGTTTCTGCTTTGCTGCTAAAGATATCTGCAACATGTATTATTTTATCCTTAGGTACCCATATTTTCTTGGGTCCTGATTTGTTAGTTTTACCAAAACTCTGGTTGAATTTTGGTTTGACAGAATAATTACTACTAGTATATTTGATGTCGTGTGTGTGCCCATATACAAAGTGTGATTTAAGTGGAGTACGTTTAATAACTAAATCCATGGCATTCTTTGGTGTAGGTACCTTACCTTGGTATCCTATTCCCTTTCTGCCATTTCTGCTAACTCCATAGATCATTGAATCCATTTTGCTTCTATCTATGCTTTTAGCTAGAAACTTCTAAAAGCTGTGATCATACTCCTTGATGATCTCATCAGTACTACTGGGAGTTTCAAGAATTGTTTCCTTCTGAGAGTTTTGTAATATATTTTCTAATTTTGAAACTTTATTTTTCAACTCAGAATTTTCCAACTTGAGACTCTCAGTTTTATCAGAGTCAGAAGCAAGATCCCTTTTTAGGTTTCTGAATTTGACTCTGATCTGCTGATATCGTTCCAGAATCTCATTAAGGCTTTCAACTAGTTCAGCCTTAGTAAAATTAATAGCAAAGTCAGGAAATACCTCTTCTGTGTCTGATTCAGAGTCTGATTCAGAAGCTTCACTATCTTCTGATATGTTTGCCATGAGAGCTATGTTTGCTCTCTCATCATCTGATTCTGAGTCAGCTTCAGATGTGTCAGAGTCATCCCATGTAGCCATGAGACTTTTCTTCTTTTCCTTGCCAAACTTTCTTCTGGGCTTTTCCTTCTGAAGCTTTGGGAAGTCACTCTTGTAGTGTCCTTGCTCGTTGCATTCATAGCAGATGATGTCCTTGTTGTTTGGCTTTCTGCTTCCTGAAGAGCCTTCAGATCTTCTGTGTCCAGAGGAGGATTCTGACCTTCTGTATCTGGAGGAGGATTCGTTCTGGTTCTCAGATCTTCTGGGATTCCTGAACTTTCTTTGCCTCTGCTTCCACAGTTGGTTCACCCTTCTGGAGAGGAGGGACAGTTCATCTTCTTCTGATGAGGACCCATCAGAGGTTTCTTCAACAGCCTGCAAAACCTTAGAGTCAGATTTTCTGTTAGATTTTAAAGCTAATGGCTTACCTTGCTTTTGGGGTTCATCAGCTTCTAGCTCTATCTCATGACTTCTGAGGGAGCTGACAAGTTCCTCCAGAGAGATTGTATTGAGATCTTTAGCTAGCTTCAGCGTTGTGACCATTGGCCTCCACTGTTTTGGAAAGCTTCCGATGATCTTCTTGACATGATCAGCAGTAGAATACCCTTTGTCCAGAACTTTGAGACCAGCAACCAGAATCTGAAATCTTGAGAACATTGTTTCAATAGATTCACTTTCTTCCATCTTGAATGCCTCATACTTCTGGATGAGCGCAAGAGCTTTAGTTTCTTTAACTTGAAGGTTGCATTCATGCGTCATTCTGAGAGAGTCAACATGTTCTTTGCAGTGTCTCTGTTTGATATCTTTTCATATTCAGAGTAAGAGATAGCACTGAGAAGAATAGTTCTGGCCTTGTGATTGTTTTTGAAATCACGTTTCTGTTGATCAGACATTGCTTTCCTGTCAATCTTCTGACCATTTGCATTCACTGGGTGCGTGTATCCATCTGTCACCATATCCCACAGATCAACATCATGGGATAGAAAGAAGCTTTCAATTCTGTCTTTCCAGTAATCAAAGTTCTCTCCATCAAAGACTAGAGGTTTGCCACTGAATCTATCTCTTTCTTTGTTGTTGTCATTGCTGATGTTGTGATGCGTTCCTGCCATAGTGTTTTTCAATGCTGGATCTTGTACTGACACGGTTAAGTGTTATGAACTCAGAACCAGGCACTCTGATACCAATTGAAGAAGTGAAAAACACAAGAAGGGGGGGTTGAATTGTTGAAACATGAAATCAAATGCAGACAACACGTTATTTTTATCCTGGTTCGTTTGATCTCAAACTACTCCAGTCCACCCGTCAAGGTGATTTCGCCTCTCTCCAACGAGGTCTTAATCCACTATATTCTACTGAATACAAAACTGCTTTAACAACTGCTAAAGCCTTCTTGAGTCTAAACCACATACCGGTTTCTCAAGGAAATTCTTTCTTACAGATAAATGAACTATTATGTGTGTTTGATGTTTTCTACAAAAACTATATATCACAACTGTGATAATACACAAAATGAAGCTTATGTGAAACTAGAATGCTTGAACTATAGAGTAAGCAATTTGAGAGCTTTAGCAAACTGTATGAGTGAGGATGAAGATGATTGGCTTATGCGTGTAGGAGAATTGTAGAGTATTGTAGATCATTAGCCTTTTCCTTTCTCACTGATTTGTTTAAATACTTCTTGGAATAGATACGTTTATGCCAATAATTCCATTTCAATGCTCATTACGTTCTTTCCATTTTGAGAAGATCTTTGTCTTGGAATAAAGCCGTTGGTAATTAATCTGCCTTGAATGCAGTACCGTTGACACTTCAGAATGTTCTGCTTGATTAAAATCAGAGTGTGTTGGCTTTAGCTTATTCTGATGGCTTTTGAGTGCTGATGACATTGTTAAGATCTTGATCAGAGTCAAAGTATGTTGAGCGCAGATTCTGTTCATCAGACTTCAGCGTAGCACATGTTTGATCTTCTGATGTGACATATCTTCTGATGCTGATGTTGATATTCTGATATTCTGATGCTGATTCCATCAGAGTTTCCTGTAAATACACAACATATTTTTAGGTAGCATCTATGTCATATATAAATCTCATAATTCATTTAATCTTGTATTTTGTTATCATCAAAACTCTAACTGAGGGTTGTAGAATCAAACTATGTTCTAACAAAAAGTACCAACATTATGTTAGTGTGATGGCTTGTTCTTGAAGCAAGATAAATAAGTATGGTGGTTAGCAGCTTTTAGCCATGCCTAAGATGGATTTGTAAGCATGAATTAAGGAAAAGTACCCTCAGAGGAAAAAGTAAAGCATGGGCCCAGCATAAACTTGTACAAAAGTTTGCTTTTCAAGGACTGCAATGGTACTTCTATCTCACGCGTGGGGAAATATTTTGGATAAAAGCTCAAAAGTGGTTGTAAGTATTAAATGATGATGAGATTTATCAAACCAAAAATCCTGCACTATGAGATTGTGCATCATAGTTTAAACCTAGGCCAAAAGTTCATCATCAGTGCAACTTAGAACAAACATCCAACTTCTGATCCTTGAATCCCTTTGCTCCAGCATATTCTGAGCAAGTTCCCAGACTTTCCAAAAAGCTTATGACATGCTTTGTAAGCCCTTTTTTGAATTACTCTTACGACTTCTAACTAAACCTATGTGAAAATTGTCCCAGAAGTTCTAACCAACTCCTGTTTTGGAAAGGTCCAAAATTTGCTGAGAGCTTCAATTTCATGGACGTGATTTTGAAGATGTATAACTTGAAATCCCAAAATTTCTAGATGAAGTTTTGTTCTGCAATATTTTAGGTCTTATTGAGATCTAAAAATCTTTTTTTAGAAATTCTTCCAGAATCAGCTTGCATCATGGTGATAATCTGATCAGAATTTCTGAGCTTGTAATATTTCTTAAACACTTAGAAAAATTCTAAGTGTTTTAGAATTTTGACTTTTTTTGAATTTCTTGATGAAACAAAATTCATATTTCAACATGTCTTGATTAAATATGATTCTTGAAACTTGATTTTGATCAAAAGTCAAAGTTTGACTCTTAAGTATGCATATGACCATTTTGCCCTTGTGCCAATTCCAAGCCTAAATTGATGTATCAGTGCTGCAAACTTGATGCCATGGAAGATCTTGTGAGAGAATCCTTGAGAAATGAGAGGGAAAATTTTGGGGTACAACAGTATGTCACCGTCATTTTCTGTATGATCTTCTTAATGTTCTTATTTGCAGCTTCAACAACGCCATTCATCTTTGGCCGGTAAGGGGAAGAATTATGATGTTGGACCTTGAATTGTTTACAGAGTTCGGTGATCATTGTATTATTGAGATTTGTACCATTGTCAATGATGATTCTCTCTGCCACACCGTACCGACATATCAGGTTATGCTTGATAAATCGTGCCACAACGTTCTTGGTAACAGTAGCAAAAGAGGCAGCTTCGACCCACTTCATGAAATAATCAATGGCTACCAGGATAAAGCGATGCCCATTGGAAGCGGTAGGTATAATCTCTCCAATCATGTTACTGCCCCACATTGCAAAGGTCCAAGGAACCGTCAAGACGTTCAAAGGAACCGAAGGTACATGCACCTCATCAGCATATATCTGGTATTTATGACAAGTTCGGGAATACTGATAGCAGTCTGCTTCCATAGTGGACCAAAAGTATCTTGCCCGTAGGATCTTTTTAGCCATGGTATGTCCACTTGAATGGGTTCCAAAGGTACCTTCATGTAATTCTGCCATAATCCTTTCCACTTCGCTCTTATCTACGCACTGAAGTAAAGTAGAGTCATGGTTGTTGTGATACGGTGGCAGAACTGACTGTTTAATACTGGTTTTGTATTTGTATTCCCAAATGTTGCGGTAAGCAAGAGTCTCCATCGACTTTTATTTCATCCAACAAAGGAAAAGGAAAAAGAACAGAAAAAACCTTTTTCGAGATGTTTTTGAGTACGGGGGTAGATTATAGAAAGGGAATGTGTTAGCACCATTTCTATCCATGGGCTCTTAGGTACTTGCTCACTTTTAAATTGCTTGTGTGTGTTTTGAAAAGTTTTTGTTTTAACTTCGTGGTAACCCTTGTATTTGTCCTCAAGAGTACGACGAAGTTGTTTTTGAAAACTGTTTTGAAAGTGTTTGTGTAAAAGAATTTTTATTGTTTTGAGCAAGTACTTAAGAGTTTCTACATACTCGAAAAAAGATTGTTCGTTCTCGTTTCCTTTAGACGGTGCTATCCCGCTATTAAGGAGTAGGTAGCCCCGTCGTTGGATTTGAGGGACTATCGAAAAGGACGAAATTTTCATTGAAGGCAACATGTAAGGATACCTTAGCATTTCGAAGGAACTATCATCATAAGATCATATCTCGTAGGAAACTCGAGGGACAGTAAGGGACTATGATCTCTATGACGACTTTGAATTGCGCGTCTTTGCTAAGATATCCCTACGTGCGAGGGACATGACCATTGTTTTCGAGGAAACCAAGTGAGGTATACCCTAAGGGTGCAAGTGTGCATTAGTGTTTGTTTTCAGATATTTATCTTGTAATTAAATGATATATTTAATTGATTAAGCATACAAGCCTAGGTTGCTAAAAATTATATACAAGCATATAAAATAAAAGTGAGAAAATAAAAGAGTCCTACGCTATTACAAGGCTTTTGGGCAGATACATAAATATTTGACTGAAAATAAAGATGCGGAAATTAAAACCCTAATTAAACTATTACAAACTGGGCGCAGTTACATAAATATTGAAAAAGTATCATACGACAAAAATAATTCAGCGTGAGAATAAAGCTTGGAAAAAGTTTAAAACCCTAAAACCTGATTTGATCATTAAAATATTTTTGGATTTTTTTTTTGTGAAAAAGATTGGAATTTAACCTAACTTCTAATTGATTTTAATTAAACACACATTAAAGTTGAAGAAATTAATTTATCTACAGAAATTAATTTATTAAAAAAAGAACTATTTCATATTTTATGACCTTTTTGATTTTATGATTTTATAAAAAATTGATTAATAAAAATAATTAAACTAATTTAAACAAAATAAAATAATAGAATTAAAATGGAAAAAAGAATAAGCCTGAGGGGGTGTAGGCCCAAAGGGAGGTGATGTTGCTGAACTTCTGCCAAGGCCCAGTCTGGTTGGCCCAATACAGCGTTGGGTATGGTGTGTTGTGCCTGGAGCATCCATTATGCACCTGCATGCTTGAGGTGTTGGATCTGGATGCAACTTGATCCAATGATGATGACTTGGAGGCCCTATGGTGTGTGTGCATATGATGAAAGCATGGAATCTGTAATGAAATATTAAGAAAAATATTATGTAGGAGGCAGGGATCAAACCCCTGACCTCCTACACACGCGCGTCCTGAAGCCCTTCATGTTTGCCATGAGGCCAATTGGCCTTTTGATAATAATAATGAATAAAATGTAATATATTCAATAATTGGCAGTTACTATATCAAATGTGCACGCTATTTAAACCAACTAGTAGGACGTCGCCACCTTATTGTCTTCTTCCTCAGACCGTCGCTTTAGGCCTAAACCTTTACCTACGGACGATGTCTGTAGCTATAACCCTGCATCATTCAAAAATTAAATACAAGCGATATAAATCATAATGGAGACCATGAATCAACTGGGCTTGAAGCCCTGAACACCATGGTATCCATATCTAGCCCTAATTTTTCCTATATCAGGAAGCCCTAAAACAAGTTTGAAAACCCTAAGAATGGTATCTTTCAATTCCCACACTTAAAACTCAATCAAACAATTCAGATAACATCGAAACCTTATAATAAACAAGAATGCATGGTTGAATTTCATTAAAAATGCGTGTATGCATGTAATTGAAAATCAAAAAAGTTGGAAAACAGAATCTTGTATCTTACAATTCTGGATGTTTTATGACATGAGAATGATTGGACTAGCTTCAGAACACGTCCAGGAATGAATTTCTGGCTTTGAAATTGCTTGAATTGGTCTGTAGAGAAAGATCCAGTCTGCACTTTTTGACAAGAAATTGAGTTTTTGTTCTTTAGTTTGCACGACCCAATCCTCCTTCTTATGCTTTGGAAATGTTGTGTATATATCATAGAACGATTTAGGTCAACAAAAACTGATCATATCTTTGCAAATTATGGAGATTTGATTTCATTATTTGCCTTGTATGATTTGTTTTCAAAATAGAACAAATTAAGATCTTTTCCAATCAATTAACTTTTGCACGAATTTGGATGATTTCTAGCTGTTCATTGACTCATAATATGCTCATAAAATCAAATCTTGGATTTTATTTCATTATTCTACTATTTAAATTGATTTATTTTGATTTAAATGGATAAAAATCAAAATAAATAATAAAAATAATAAAATAATAGGTGGATAAGCTCACGGGTCATGGGCCATCTTAGGAACAAGTTTTAAACAAGAAAACATGGGCCCATTTGGAAAATGGTCATTTTGATCAATGTTGACTTCATACACATTTCCAAAAATTGGTCAACTTTGACAATACATATGTCTCTCAATTTTAACCCTAAGATGGTGTTCTTGGACTTTTTAGAAAGCTCATTATGTCCTATAAACAACCCTTTTGGTCTCACCTCAATTGGATCTTCCATGTTCATTTAAGAAGCTTTGACCCAAAAGGTGTTTTTGTTGACTTTTTGAAATGACTTATAATGTCTGAATTCATATCTTTTTCATTAGTGCATGTGTTGAACTTGAGGGCTAAATATGAGTTGTAGGGAATTGAATCCTCTTCAAAATTAGCCTTGGATGAGAAATTTATGATAAAGTATGAGAAAGTTATACCTGGTCAAAGTTTGGTTGACTTTTCCTATAGAAACCTTAATTTAGCAATTTTTGAGTTTTGGTGAATTAGGAGCGTTCCTTGAGGAATAATGATCAACCATTGATAAAATGATGGATGTTACTCCAAAATGTTGATGTTGACCAAAAATTTTGAAGTTTGACTGTATGTGGCCTACAGTTGACTTTTGACCTAACATAGTTGATTTTCAGGCATTTGAGCAGTTGATTGAGCAAACTTCTTGCGCAAGGCATGAAACTTGACATGGATGATATTGAGAACATATTGGGATCTTGGAAAAGATTTGAGGCTTTTGGAGCTCACCCATCTTAATGAAAATGGCAACCCTAGTTGGAGATTCATTGCTTTAGGAGAGAGTTTGTCTGATCAACCCTTGGGCATCCTTGAGCGGATTGAGGGCTTCAATGAGTATATGTTGGATAAAATGAGAGGGAAAATTTTGGGGTACAACAGTTGCACTTGTAAAGGATTCCATTACTGAGGAAGAATTTCGCGGCGAACCTTCTCAGAAACTTCTTATCGTTGACAGATGCCCCCTCAGGATACTCTTGAGCCTCAAGATATCTCTTCACTTCATAGAACCAAGGTTTGTCTACTACTCCTTCAGCGGCTATCTCATAGAAGTATGTTGGTTCATCCAATCTCTCAATAGTGATCTGAGGAGCCTCTTTGTCCCACCTGACCTTGAACATAGAGGACATGGTAGCTAGCGCGTCCCCTAACTGATTCTCTTCTCGTGGGAAATGTTCAAAGGTGACCTCTTCAAAGTGTGGAAGTAATGTCAGCACGTGCTCTTTGTAAGGGATGAGATTTGGGTGCTTCGCGTACCACTCACCTTTGATTTGACTTATTACCAGAGCTGAATCCCCGAATACACTCAAGAACTTGATCCTTAAGTCAATAGCTTTAAGACCCATGATGCATGCTTCATACTCCGCCATGTTATTGGTACAATTGAAATATAGTCTAGTAGTGAAAGGAGTATGACAACCTTCAGGAGATATGATTACAACACCAATGCCATTACCGAGTGCGTTCGAAGCTCCGTCAAAAACCATAGTCCATCGGGATCCTTCTTCAGGTCCTTCATCCAGTCCAGGTTCTTCATACTCAGTTACTAGCATAATATTCTCGTCCGGGAACTCAAAATTCATGGACTGGTAGTCATCCACGGTCTGATAAGCTAAATGATCAGCTAATACACTCCCCTTGATTGCTTTCTGGGTCGTGTACTGAATGTCGTATTCAGTTAGGATCACTTTCCATCTTGCTATTCTTCCGGATAGAGTGGGCTTCTCAAAGATGTATTTTATTGGATCCATCTTAGATATCAACAAAGTAGTGTGGGTCAACATATACTGTCTCAGTCGGCGAGTAGCCCATGCCAAAGTGCAGCAAGTTTTCTCAAGCAGTGAATATCGTGTTTCACACTCGGTAAACTTTTTGCTAAGGTAGTATATTGCATGCTCTTTTCGACCAGACTCGTCATGCTGTCCCAAAACACACCCCATTGAATTATCCAATACTGTTAAGTACATTATCAAAGGTCTTCCTTCAACCGGAGGCATTAGAATTGGAGGCTCTTGAAGGTAATCTTTGATTCTTTCAAAGGCATCTTGGCATTTATCATTCCACTTTACCACGTGATCTTTCTTCAGGAAGCTTGAAGTTTGGCTTACAAGTAGCAGTTAGATGTGAAATGAACCTTGCAATATAGTTCAAACGTCCCAAGAAACCCCTAACTTCCTTCTCAGTACGATAAGTAGGCATCTCTTGTATAGCTTTTACCTTTGCAGGGTCTACTTGAATACCTTTGTCACTGACAATGAAACCTAAGAGTTTACCAGACCTTACCCCAAAGGTCCACTTGTTCGGATTCAGTCTCAACTTGTACGTCTTCAACCTATCAAACAGCTTTTGCAGATGATCGAGGTGCTCTTCTTCATTTTGAGATATGGCTATCATGTCGTCAACATATACCTCTATCTCGTGACGTATCATGTCATGGAACAAAGCTACCATAGCTCGATGATAGGTTGCCCCAGCATTCTTCAACCCAAATTGTATCACCTTGTAATAGAAAGTGCCCTACTGCGTGACAAAGGTTGTCTTCTCCATGTATTCAGGAGCCATCTTGATCTGATTGTAACCAGAGAAACCGTCCATGAAGGAAAAGATCTTGTGATGTGATGTGTTGTCAACCAGAACATCAATGTGGGTTAGCGGGAAGTCATCCTTGGGGCTTTCCTTGTTCAAGTCTCTGTAGTCCATACACATACGTACCGTTCCGTCCTTCTTAGGTACCGGCACCTCATTGGCAACCCATTGGGGGTAAGAGGTGACAGCTAAGAACCCAGCGTTTAACTACTTCATAACCTTTGCTTTGATCTTCTCTGACATTTTAGGGCGCATGCGACGGACCTTCTGCTTTACCGGAGGGCACTCTTCTTTAGTTGGTAGCCGGTGAACCACGATATCTGTATCCAGTCCTGGCATGTCTTCATATGACCAGGAAAAGATCTCGACATAGTCGTGCAACATTTATATCAACCTCTATTTGACATTAAGCTCCAAATTTGCACCTATCTTGACTTCTTTCCTGTCTTCTTTTGTACCCAAGTTTATTGTCTCAACCGACTCTTCATGAGGCTGTATAGCCCTCTCTTCCTGCTGTAACAGTCTAGCGAGTTCTCCAGGTACCTCACAATCTTCCTCACCTTCATCCTCAACTTGCTTGATCGGATTTTCAAAATTATAACTAGCAATATCAGAATTGTTATCAATGGGATCCACAGTGGCTAGGGATATGCAATTGATACGTGAGTGTGTGTAATAGCATAGCTGTATAGACAAAGTAAAAGGCAGAAAGGAAAAACAGAGAGCGCAAAATTTGTGTGCAAAAACGTCTAATGTTTTATTGATGACATATGATAATGACATATAATAACCCTCACAAATAAACCATTGTACCTCGGGTGAAACACAAGGCCATAGACTTTATATTGTTTATTACAAATCCGAAAATCAAGCAAGACAATTACTGCTGAACAAAATTAATCGGCACAAAATCTTTGGTCGTCCAGTTATTAGGTCCACCGTTGGTAGTAGGGTAGATCCAGTTGTCCATATCAGAATCCTCATCATTGTCTTCTCTAGTATTGATCCCATGATTGCTAATGTGTAGGGGAGTTCCCCCAGCCCGAGCACGTCGAACAACCCTTTGAGCTCCTGAAATAAAGCCCAAACGAAATTTGTCAGTTTTGTAAGGGAGATCAGGGAGCTGCCCCCAAATGGTACACCCACCTTCTTTAACTACTGCTCTGGAGTCCTTAGGAGAAGCCATCTTCAAGGGAGGTCTGATGATCTTTGGCACACTGGTAATAGTCTCGTTTGATTCCATAGTCTGGGGAACTTCTTCAAAATTTTGACAAGGGGTCTCTATGAACTCGCCGTCCATTTCTACATACCTGAAAGAGTTCAGGTGGCTTACCATGTACTCCTCTTCACCATGCACGGTGACAATCTTTCCCTTCACTGGATACTTCAACATTTGATGCAACGTAGAAGTAACGGCTCAAACTTCATGGATCCAAGGACAACCTAACAAACAAGAATAAGACAGCCTTATATCCATCACGTAGAAGGTGGATTTAAAGGTCTGGGAACCCACTTTGACAGGGATGTCCACCTCCCCGTGCACTATTCTTTTTGAATCGTCGAAAGCCCTCACCACAATGTTATTGGGCTTTAAGGTTAAACCTTCACAATCTAGCCTGTCAAGAGCCTTCTTGGGCAGAATATTCAGTGACGATCCAGTGTCTACTAGCACATGGGCCATAGTAGTGCCCCTGTATTCGATTGAGACATGTAGAGCATCATTATGCTTTCTCCCCTTGGGTGTTAAGTCAACATCAGAAAAACCCAACCAATTATCGGTAGTCAAATTGGCCACACAGTCCTTGAATTGGTCAGCGGAGGTTTCTTGCGGCATATGTGCAGTCTTGAGAAATGTAACCAAAGCCATTGCATGGGCCTCGGAACACAATAGTAGATCCAGCATTGATATCTTCGAAGGGGTCTACCCCAGCTGTTCGACCATATTGTAGTCGCTCTTCTTAATTATCTTTAAGATCTCCTCCATTTATTGCTTAGAGGATTCCAAAATAACTTTTCTAGGTGCCTCCGTCCGAGAAAGCTCACTTACAACCTCTTTTCCCCGAGTCCCAGATGACTCATTGACAGGGATAACAACTGGAGTAAGGATGGGAGTAGTAGCAGAAGTGCTAGCAGGAACAACAGATGGAATAACAACAGGCCTAGTAATAGTCTTCGGGGAGATCTCAAGAGAGAAAACCCTTCCACTTCGAGTAATCTTGCTGGTCCCGACAATGTTACTGATATCGGGATCAGCCTCTTCAGCTTTTCCGTCTTTACTAGTTAACAAATCCTGCTTGACGCCATGGTAGTAAACGTCAGCACCACAATTCCAAGGAACAACTTTGTCTGAGGAGTATGGTACAGGGCTAGGAAAAGTGATTATTAATGGAGCAATTCTTAGAGCAGGTGTAATCCTAACAGGTCTTTTGGAGGATACCTTGGAAGGATTGGCGGAAATGGTTATGATAGCAACATCTTCATGTAGAACAGTTGGAACCGGAGTCTTTTTGAACAAAATCTCTTTGTTATCCATCAGGCGTTGAATACCTGCTTTCAGAAAATAACAACCAGAAGGCAGAGATAAACACATGTGGCAACCTTCACCGCATCCAGGAAACAAACCAACTAGCAACAAATTCTTCTTGACGGTCATGAGAGGAGTGGAAACTTCATCAACAGAAGTAACAAATAGATCAGTATCCACGACATTAAAACCATGGTTGTGCTTGGGTATGGGAGCAGTTATAACATTAGGCATCTCAGGAGCATCAAACTTAATCTCCTTTGCTTCGATCATATCCTGTATCTTATTCTTCAGAGCCCAACAATCATTTGTATCGTGGCCCAGACTCTCAGAATGGTAAGCACACCGGGTGTTTGGATTGTAATGAGGAGATGTTGTGTTGGGATTCTTAGGAGCCTCCCTTAAGGTTGCCAAATTAGATTTTAATTGATGGGGTAAAACCTAAGACAATGTCATATTGATCTAGGTGAACTGCCTTTGAGGTCTTTCTACCCTTGGCTGATTGTTTCGTTGTTGAGTAGCCACAAGCCTAGGTATCATCACAGCCCCTACCGTGGTACGGTGCTCAGTTCTATTCTGAATTCTTGGATTGTAAATAGCATTGACCTCCTTCCTACCCATGAATGGCTTTTTCACTGTACTTGAAGAGGTGTGTTTCTGGATCTTGCCACCTCGGATCCCAGCTTCTACCCTTTCTCCAGTCAATATCATCTCAGTAAAACCAGTTGAGGAGCTACCAATCAAGTGATTAAAGAACCGACCAGATAGCGTACCAAGAAACATGTCCACCAACTCTCTCTCAGACAAAGGGGGTTGGACTCTCCCTGCCAAATCTTCCCATTTCTCAGCGTAGTCCTTAAAACCTTCGCTTGCACCCATAGACATACTCTAGAGTTGAGTACGGGTAGGAGCAAGGTCAGCATTATACTGATACTGCTTATAAAAAGTAGCAGCCAAATATTTCCAATTGTGTACATTGATTCCCTCCAACTGATAGAACCACTCAAGCTGAGTCCCGCACAGACTATCTTGAAAGAAATGGACCCACAAGTTCCTATCAGCAGTGTGAGGCTGAATCTTCCTCACATAAGAACGGAGATGAAGCTTGGGATAAGAAACCCCATCATACTTGGCGAACACCGGCATCTTGAACTTTTGCGGGATCACAACCCCAGAGACCAAACCCAGCTCTTCAAAATCCAAACCCGGTATCTTCCGGACCTCCATTGCATTCAAACGATCCTCCAGCTGTTTGTATTTTTCATCAGAAGGAGGATATTGTTCTTCGTCATAGTCAGATTCATCATCAGATTCTTTTGAACTTGAGTCTTCCTCTCTTGTTTCCTCCTCTTGATTGTTCCCTCCCTTTCATGGAGTTACAAAGTCTAGAGCTCGGTTAACTGGTCTTCTTCTTCCCATACTCACAACATGAACTGGCTTCTTTGCTTTCTTCTTTCTCTCTTTCAGAATAAGGGCTTTCAGATCTTCCTGCCCTTTAGCCAAAGCTACGAACATTTGCTGAAATTGGGCATTTTGTGCCTAGAGATCCTTGATACTTTATTCAGAAGCCATTATTGCTGAAATAAACAACGGAGAAGATGAGAAACCTACTTTGAAACCTGTTTATGCAATGTCATGGATGATATGCGTATGCAATGATTTCAAGGATTCTTAATGACTCAAATTTGCTTAAACAAAAAGAAACACACGTTAATTGTATTAATAAGTTAGAATTATTATAAAGAGTTCCCTTTAGGCTTACAATCAAACAAAATAAAACTTAAAGCAAAAAGAAAATTAGGTTTCCCACAAGCGCATCTTCTTTGGTGCAATATAGGCGTTTATATTCCTCTCTTCATGAAGTAGCCTAGTGAGTCCCAGGACTTTCTTCTTGCTGGCGTAGAAATGAGCTTCAAGCGTATCCCGCTCCTCCTTAAGTTGAACCCATGATTTTTGTAACTCCTCATGATCAGTTGGCATGTCAAGATAAAGAACAAGATAATGAGTGTCTCCTTAAGCAACTAGTTCCATAATCATAGGTAGGATAGAGGGGTAAGGCATCATAAGACTTTGAGCACGGGCTCGTACCCATTTGAGATAAGGCTCAAGAGTTTAAGATAAGGCTCAAGAGGGATGGAATTCTTGTGCCCCAATGTCTTACTATCAACTCTATGTACCATGCCCCAAGCTCGCATGAACCTTTTACAGTAACCCTGAGTATCATTCTCATAGTCGAAGGCGATTCCTTGGATAAGCGTGTTATGAGGACCATCCCTTCTTGCATATCCAAACTATCGCAATGCCAAACAAGGATTGTAAGCGATTCCTCCCCTTATTCCTAAAAGAGGGACATTAGAGAATTCTCCGCATTGATCAATGATGGTAGCATTTTCCGAGGATCGAGGACACCAATGAACACCTGAATGTGTAAGAGTCATTAGCCTATGAGACCATCTCAAACCTTGTTCGTTCTTCAAGACGAATCAGGGTAGGTGAGAAATAAACCACCTAGCCAAAATAGGAGTGCAACACAGAAGGGTCCCTCTTTTCTTTATAGTGCAAGTATGCAGAGAATTTAGGACATCTCCAAGTAGAGTAGGGACTAGATTGCGTGACAGGAAAACATTAATCGTATTCACGTATATGAGCTGGTCCAGATTAGGAAACAGTATCAACCCATAGATGAGAAGGGATAACACCTCTTCAAAAGCTTGTAAGTCCAAGGTATCCCAAAAATGACGAGCCTTCTCAAACAAGAACATAGCCAAAAAACCCTTGACACCTCTTCTGGTTTCCCAATTTGCTACTATGTTAGACCGTTGTAAGGATAAAGCTTTAGCGATATCTTCAGGTTTAGGGTCTATTTCCATACCATTGAAAGGTACCTTATTAAGGATGGGCAGCCCCAATAACAAAGAAAACTCCTCCATAGTAGGCACGAACTGGTAATCTGGAAAAGTGAAGCAGTGATGTAGAGGGTCAAGGAATTAAAAGAGCACTTTTAGAATTTCTTCATCAGGGTTTGAGGTGACCAAGTTGAGAAGTCGACCGTGTCTTTTAGTGAAGGGAGAGCTTTCAGGAACCTTGGATACTAAATCCTTAAGTTGAGGAGGTACCTTTACCCGACTGACTTGGATAGTGAATTTGCGGGCGAGGGTCATGTCCTACAAAAAAAGACAAAAATAAACCCTAAGAATCCTTGAAATGGTTAGTATGATATTTTATGCTATGATGTCATGATTATGCTCAGATATATATAGCAGATATAACAAACACAAAAAAATCACACAAAGACCTTAGGTTTAAGGCTTGCATGGGTTTTAAGGTAATACCCTCTTGAAGTTGGATTTGTTCAACCTGTCCTAAATATAGTAACCGGGTTCTAAGGGATCTCAATATCAATGATCTTTCCCCCAAATTTTGTTCCGATAGACAATTGACTTTCCACCAAACAAAACTCAAGATTCAAACCTCAATGAGTGTAGCACCGAGTATCAACCGACTTTGAGTTTACACCAAATACGGCTATCTCACTACGTCCTAAAAGCCAAGTTGGTCAATTAAGGTGCTAAAGTCAGTTGACGCTTTATGATACCACGCAGTGGCCCCGTATTCTCCTTGATTACTCAAGGGCTACCGGTTCATACCAATGTATCACATCAACGTAGCTACTGCTTCTATCGTGTCAGTATACCCCACGCAGCTCCGCCATAGTTTATTGCTACTTACCTAAAAGGAATTCCCTGATCCGGGTTTAGGATCCAAACAACCCAAACAGATAACCTCAAAAGTAAAGAAAACAAACAAGCAAACAATTTAGAAATGATCTAGACCCTAAGGTAAACCCCACTTTTATAATATACTCCCCAACAGAGTCACCAGTTCTTTGATACGGTGGCAGAACTGAATGTTGTATACTGGTTTTTGCATTTGTGTTTGCAAATGTGCGGTAAGCAAGAGTCGCCACCGTCTTTTATTTTATCCAACAAAGGAAAAGGGAAAAACAACAGAAAAAACCTTTTTCAAGATGTTTTTGAGTACGGGGGGTAGATTATAGAAAGGGAAGGTGTTAACACCCTTTCTATCCATGGTTTTCCATGGGCTCTTAGGTACTTGCTCTTTTTTAAATTGTTTTTGTGTGTGTTTTGAAATGTTTTAAAAATGCCTTAGTGCGACGTTTCACTTTATGGTAACCCTTGTATCAGTCCTCAAAGGTGTGATAAAGCGTTTTTTGAAAACTTTGTTTGAAAAATTTGTTTGAAAGTGTATGGTGTAAAAGATTATTTTGAGCAAGTACTTAAGAGTTTCTACCTACTCGAAAAAAGAGTGTTCGTTTTCTTATTTCCTTTAGACAGGGGCATCCTACTATTAAGGAGTAGGTAGCTCCATCGTTGGATGTCAAGGGACAATCGAAAGGGACGATTACGATCACTTAAGGCAACAGGGCAAGATCTCTTAGTAACTGTGCTAAAACTCTAAGATCACTTTTTTATCGAGGCAACACCGAAAGGGTCATCGAGGGACTATTGATCTTTAGAATTAGAGGATAACAACTAAAAATTCTCACGTTTCGAGAATAGTGACCATTTTCCGAAGGCAACTGAAGTGGGGAATACCCTAGGGGTGAACATGTGCAAGTGTTTGATTTAAGTTTATTTATCTTGCACAGTTAGGGTGTTCTACTGTTTTAAATATTTGATTTATCTTTTGCATACAATCCTATTATCCATACATCTAACAGTTAATAGTAGCGAAAAAATAAAATGCGAGAATCTTAAACCTAGCTATTACAAGGCTTTGGGGAGGGGGTTACATAACCAAACTTGGGGGAAAATGGCAAATAAATAAGAAAAAAAATAAATGAAAACCTAATTCACCACTATTACAAACCATTAATAATTACATTAATTTGAAAATAAAATGAAAATAAATAAGCGCGCGAAAAAAATAAGACGGGAATAAAATCTAAGTCCTAAAAAACATAACAATTAAATAGAAAATATTTTTGTCATCATTTTTTTATGTTAAAAAAAATATTTGAAAACTTAACCTAAATCTAATTAATTTTTATTTAATAAAAATTATCAAGTTATAATAATCAAATTAATTAATTAATTTTTTTCCAGAAAATTAATTTCAATTATCAAACCTAATTCTATTTTTTTAATTAAAAAAAAGAAAATAGTTATTAAAAGAAAAAGAAAAGAATAAAATAGGATAAAGAAAGTTAATGGGCCGTTGCAAAAGAAAATGGGGGGGGGGGGTGAGAACTTGAAAATTCGTTAGGCCCAATCTTGCTGAGCCCAACCACTGTTTGTGATCTGGTATGCATCATCCTTGGAGCTTCAGGGTGGAGATGCATTCTTGGATGGCTGGATCTACTTGTATCAGCATCTGATGGCCCATACGTGAGACACATGGCACGCGTGTGAACACGCATATCACCGGATCTACAAAGAAAATCTAAGAGAAAATAAAACTTAAAACCTAGGGATCGAACCCAGGTCTTCCATATTTACACGCGCATTCTTCACCACCAGGTTGTCTTGTTCATTCGTTATATATAATCACATTAATATATTATATATGAAAAACAAACAATATCTGATAAAAAAACAAAAACACACGCTAATTTGAATCATTCAATGGGGGACTGACACCTAGTCTTCTTCCTCCTGCAACTGTCACTTTAGAGACCAAACTTTAACCTACGGACAAATTTGTCACTATAGGCTATAGTGACAATTTTGATTCGTGGCTACAAACCTGCAAAACTAAAAAAAAAGCAGCACAAGCAAGATAAATCCTAACCAAAGGCATATATCTATTGCATTCATTCCCCTAAATACAAAGATGTCCTCGATTTGGCCCAATTTCACCTCTACATGAAGTTCCCAATTTGAGACCTTGAAACCCTAACAATGGCTTCAAACGATTCCTGCATCTATACTCTAATTAAAGCATTCAAATAACTTGCATACATGATAACAAACAATAATATAGAATTGAAATATGTTTATGATGCCAGAATTAAAGGAATCGAAATAAAAAAAAGTGCAAACCGTGAAGTAGTGAGAACGTGTTTCAGACTGTTTTAAGGCTTGCTGATGATTGGAATCGATCCAGGGGTCTTCTAGAAACGTGTTTTGACACTTGTTTGGGATTGAAACAAGCTGGAAGTGGAAATTAGAATTTGACAACTTAGTGTTTTTTTTCAAATTGGACAGGGGTTCTCCAGATCCTCTATCTCGGTTTGATGCTTGCCAAAAGCTTGCTTATATAGAGAGTGGTGAGAGAACACGAAAATGCCATGCTTGTAACAACTCTGGACAAGTTCTTGAATGCCATTAATGGCCATTTATAACCTTGGCCATTTGTAACCTGTAATAAAAAAGAAATTGTTAGTCACGGGCTAAATAAAGATAATATCACGGGCATATCCCCGCATAAAGGCCAAAGAAAAATAAGATTGCAGCTACATCCCCTACCTAAAAGCCTCATAGCCTCCTTGTCTGAAGAACATTCAAGAAAAGCCTTTGTGTTGATAAACCTATTAACAAGAAGATACTCCCCGCTGTCGTCGAAGAGGAGGTTGTTGTTCACATCCACATACCTCGCTGGGGAGAAACTCTTAACATAAGCCCCCGGCTTCTCATAGGAAAGCTGATCCTGGGCGTTCAAGTCCTCGGGCTTTACAGCATAATATTCAGGCTTTATAGCATAATTATGTAGGGAATCCACGCTCGCGTCTGTCAGAGGCTTCACGATGAAGTACCTCTCCTTGAAATGATGAATAAACTCCAAATAAGGCCGAAAGAGTTTCCCAAACTATTTGAAAGACACCCATGCTTGCCCCCCTCCAATGGACCACCTTTGTAAGTTGAAAATACGGAAGAAGAGGGGAAATGTAACGCCTATTTGTAGACATTGATATACGAGCTCGAACGCCTGCATGAACGTAAGCGCATTTGGGTGAAGTTGGGAGGGTGCCAATTGTAGCCACTAGAAAAACCCCACTTAAAAGTAATTGAAGGGCAAACACATCCCTGCCTCTTTAAATGCAAATTTGTACATAATGAAACGCTTGCCCGAATATGTCGAGCATATCTTCCTATTACAATGAGGAATTATGAGAATCCAGTTGGCGGGGGCCCCCTCAGCTCGAACTTCCGGATAGTTGAACGCATCCATTGCATCGTGCGAAAAGCACGACCTCTTATTTATAGGCTCAGGTGCGGCCTAGACCAAAGGGTCCTCCTTAACGTTGACTTTATCTTCATGGTTGGCAGGAAAGACGTCCTCCATGTCTCGATGTGCCATTATACCTGAAAAGTAGGGGAAAACAGTGAATTCGACATCATCAAATTCACCCTTCCACCGCAAATCAAGTGAAAGGGCGATGCAGCCGTCGAGGAACATACTTCGATCCAAGCCCTTAACTGCACACTAAAACAAACCACGCTTCTGTTGGGGGACATCTAGTCAAACGAGCAAGGTGCCTGAATCAACTCCCAGTATTTGGGAAAATGACCTCGACATCATTAATTTCATCTATCTATCATGAACTTCATGAACTTCAATGGACATTCATGGATGTTCATCGCTGAACCCACGAGTATTCATATAAGATTCTTCTAATCAAGATAAAAACTAAGCGTTTTATCTAAAAATTGTAAAGAAAATATGTTGTTAGGAGGATATGACTTACTTGGATAAGAATGCCTTAAAGAACTCTAAGGAGAAGTTGAGACAAGATGATTCACGCGCGGGCAAGGAAGATTGCAGAAGAAAACTTGAGAATAACAAACGAAACCCTGGGATCCCCTTTTTATAGGTGGTTCACACCCCACGAGGTTGCACATGAAAAGTCATCATTATTTTGTGCCTTTTGGACTCCCCATGAAAAGACGGCACCCCAAATTAACAGCCAGGTGGCGCAACAACCAGCCACATGCCCATTCTCAAAAGACGAACATGTCCCCGACTTCCACACGAAACATCATGCTCGAGCACGACAAAGATATCTCAGACGAAGAAATGCTCGACACTATGGCTAAAACATGGGAATTTTCATCATGTTCCACTTCATGAGGATGAAATAACGCTCGACATAGTAGCGACACCTTGAGGACGGGCACATTGAAAGGGAGACCGAGGAAATTCCCTGAGGCCTATATGACCCGATAGCCACCGGGCGAACAACTGACCTAGCTGACCTCACAGTTCGCGTGTTTACAAGGTCCCTAACACGGTTAAACAGGTTGTCCCCGACACGGGGAAACAACTTGTCCCCGTTAGAGGGTTGTGTCAAGCTTCTCGAAAAAATTCTTCTCGACCATGAAACTGAACGTAAGTCATCACCCTTTTATCCTAAGGGTAATAACTTGGGGGACTCTTGATCTGGATTGGGCCAACTCTTTCCCCACCGTTGGGGAGGCCTAATCCAACACCCTTGCATAAGGCCTAAAGACAAGCAGCCCAAGTTTGGGATCGTTGGGCAACTCCCCACGTATCCGTTGAGGAACGTGACCCACATGTCTGTGTTATTGTCATCATAACTGCCCTCCAGGAATCATGGGTCCAACACCTGTTCTCTCAGAACAGTTGACCAGGGGGGAGGCCATATGCTGGACTCCATATACACGTAAGCCCCGACAATCTTCATTGTTAGGCTTTATCGTGGCCCAATATTAAGGATCTTGGCCCAGCGCTGGGTTCTATAAATACTCTCTAACTTGAGAGGGTCAGGTATTGATTTTTTAACTCACATACTCTCATACTTGCTAGCATTCTCCATGAATCTTACTTTAGCATCAAAGTATCTTGCAGGTACCTCCATCTCATCTCCAGCTGCTGCTCAACTCATAGCTCATAGGCCTTGACGATCTATTCTGATCAAGATACGATCAAAAACTGATCTATTTTAAAATTCATGACTATCACAATAATAGAGATCAAGTCAACCAAGAGGCTTAAGATCACAAAAGTCATGTTAGAAACCATTTTTCTCAATATATTCAAATTATAATAAACTTTAAGTTGTGACAAAAGAAATAAAATAACTATCGGTAACGTACTTTTATATATATATATATATATATATATATATATATATATATATATATATATATATATATATATATATATATATATATATATATATATATATATATATATATATGAAGCATTAATTTTGAATTTTGACCATGTAAAAGGAAATATGGTGCAATATTGAATTTGTGTTGTATTTTTATCATTTTTCAATTGTTAAGAATAAATTTCGACCATAATTAATTGTTATCATAAACCAAAATCAGGCATCAATACAATGTGTAATTAGTATGTTTCCATATAAAATGATGTGATCTTAATATCCAAAAATAAATAATTAAATAATAATGACTTATCTCAAAGAGCATATATATATAAAAGTCAAACTATAAAGTTTTTTAAATAATATAGAATAATTGAAAACCTTAATAAGAAATAAAATTTTAAATATGTTTTTATGTCAAGTTAGACTTTTCAAAAGGTCAGACCAGACTTAAAAAAAGGATTTATAATAGACTGTAGAATAGACTCCGTCCTTTTAAATTTATCATAGATTAGACTCAAACTTTTTAAATCTTTATCTAATTTATTTTTACCCCTAATCTTATACATGCATATTCTACCCACTCTAAACTTTTTTTAATATATAAAAGAAGTATAATAAGCAGTACTATTTTTCCATTTGAATCATCCATTGTGAAATTTTTTACATTTCCTTTTTTATATTTTAATGTATAATTTAAATATATATTTAATAGATTAAATTTTAATATTTTAAATATTTTAATTCCATTATTTTTAAACAAATAAAAAAGGAATGTAGGTGATTATTTGAAAAAAATTGTAAAATGAGAAGTTATTTTAAATATTTTCTTTTATAAAAATGGTTTTAACATAAATCAATTATTATTATTATTATTATTATTATTATTATTATTATTATTATTATTATTATTATTTTATAATGGAGAGGGCAAAAAAGACCATAAACACAACAAAGTACAAACAAAAAACATGAGGATAAATTTCTTCTAACAAATCAACGAAGAATAAAGGAAAAGCTTCTATAAGACAACTATCATACAACCTTGTTTATGTATTATAATGGAGACTAAGAGTGTATTTAGTTCGAAGTAAATGGAGAGGACGGGAGGGGAAGGGATATAACTAATAAAATGTGTTTGGTTCAATTTTTTAAGAGGAGAGTTGATCGCGACTTTAAGAGTCTGTCGGATTTACTGATTGCAAGTGCATAGTCTAATCACGTAGTTTTCAAAGATATCAAACTCACAAGGACCAAAAATCAAAGTTATCCTTATCTAATATTACTGTGTAAAGCTAAGGCTAGTGAATGATTGGATTTTAGAAAAACTAAGAACTAAAACAGAATTAAAATTAGATTAAGGAAATATATAATAAAAGAGAGGCCAAAATATGGATTCCTTGTATCTTAGAAACTCTGTAAATTGTTGGCTTACACTAACATTGGAAAAGTGTTTAGTAGAAAATATCAATTTAAAGACAATACCTCACACTTTCATGGTTTTAAATAAAGTCACGCTCCTTAACCGTAGAATTTTGCTCGCGCTCGCCCACTTGAATCAAGAAACTCATTTTGAAAACTGAACAAGTACTAATTAGTCCTAAAGTGCTCTCGCTGTGTTTAGGATTAATGCCTAGTTTTTACTATCTGGTTCGACCCTTACGCTCTCGCAGTTTCGACTCAAACCTTAGTTAATTTCTTACACTCGTGGAAAAATCATGTTAAATAACCTCTCACTCTCATGAAAAAGCTATTTAAATTAAGTTTAAAAACAAAGACCACAACAGAAATTTCAAATTAATTAATTAAGCCAATGTTGTTATCAAGTCCCGTCAGAAACGACGGTCCTCACATCCGGACTCAAAACTGTTTAGCCGGACATTCTTAAAGAAACAAACATGAAATTATAATTATTAACCATGAACATAGGCATATTTAGATTTGTAATGATAAAATAATATTATAAGAACAAGAAACCAAAATAGTTGCAAATAAATAAACCTCGAAGTAAAGCAGATGAGATAAACTTGAATAAACCTATGAATGAAATAAATATTGAAACTTGAATAGAGCTTTAAAATAATATTGTCAAGATTGATCCAACCATTATACAAATTATAGGCCTACACTAGTGGTGTGGTAGTTCCTCAATGTGAGAAACTACCATTTTGACATGAGTAATTTGCTACCTAAAACAATGAACAACGCTTCCACGCAAAAAACTTGGATCCCTAAAACTAATTTCTAAGATCCTATATATAGAGAAATAAAATTGAAGTTACTTCAAGCTTTATGTGAGAAGTAGTAGAGATAATGGAGAAAGTGGAGAAAGAAGTGGAAAAATGGGAAGTTGAAAAGATCATGGGGTGATAATGGGAAGTTGGGCTTCGTGAGTGGTTACAAGAAAAAGACATGAAGAAGAACAAAAGAAAAAAATATGTGGCGCATAAAAGAGCCTGTAGCAAGGGGCATGCCTTGTGTGTTGTGGGGCACACAAACTTCTAAAGTGTGGTGACCGTAACACCATGTATGCCGATGGGCACAGATATGTTCAAGGCGTGGCGACCGGTATGAAGGCTGCAACGACCGTCACAGTCTTCTGTCATGCATTTTCCTGCTATTTTTCATAATTTCTTTAATTCTTTTCAGTGTCTTAGCTATTTCTCGTTATTTTTCACATGGAAGCTCTGTGTCAGCATGTACCTGAAATGAAATATAAATACCAGCATAATATGACCTAAATAAACGAAAATGAAAATAAAATACATGAAAGTCGAGTCAGAAAATACGATATAATTTGGGGTTATCAAATTCCCCCACACTTAAACCATTGCTTGTCTTCAAAAAATCAACCAACATGGTAAAATAAAAAATTAAGAGCGATTCGAAACATGAGCATGAAACGACTTCTAATCATACGTGGCTGCTAGACTAATGTTAGTTTCATAGGTACTGAGTACTCAATACCAAGGATACCGTAACAATACAATGTTCAAAGACTCCCTCTTTATGCAGTCTAATTTTAATCATGCCATTATAAACCAACCTATATCTCTTGTTTTCTTTCACTCTTTTTCATTCCAGCACAATCACATTAAGCCCATTATTCATACACGCACATATTAGGGGAAATCGGTTAGCAACTATGATCCTTTTTTTAGCCCAAGGTTCTGGTATGTAAGTGGTGCAGCCCCTTTTCTCCCAACCGCGGTTGCGGGGGATCATACTGTAACCCACCATACCAAGTCCATTACCAGAGACCTATGGACCAACCAACAATGGGTGTTTATCAATAAATCCTTATAGGCTTAATAACCGTTGGGCTAAATGACCGAGTGAGGGTCACCTAACTTAGAAGGTTATTGTTTAATTAAATGATTTATTTATTAAAAATGGGACCATTCACTTATTTTCATCGACTCCCTATGTAGTTTGTGTTTAAGATGGTGCTGACTGCTAATATAAACTACTTAAGAGCTACTTTGAAAACTTGAGCCTAAGGTTTCGACATAATGGGTATCTAAATTGATTATCACATAACGGGGGTGTTGAGGGTGTCATAACGATATCGATGTTATTGAGACTTTCCTAAGTCTCTCTAATGCAGCCTAAATTTTGACAACCTATATACTTTCAGAGTGTGTGCCATGATTTAGAAAAGAAATTTGAAAAATTTTGTTGGGAGGTTAAAATTTTAAAATTTCGGGAGGTTTTATAATTTCGTGGAAATTTAATAACAACTTAAAAACAGGCATACAGACTTGACATCACATGCAATGAATCGACCAAATACTGAAAACAAATAAAATCCTAAAAACATGCAATAAACTAGAAAACAAATAAATCAAACTAAAAAGCGATAAATGAAAAGCAGTAAAGTTCCTTCCCCATACTTAAACCAAATATTATCCTCAATGTTTTAATAAAAGGTGGAAAAGGAATAAGAACCTATTCAATGCTCGCCTTGATAGTTTCCTACATGCAACCGATAGGTGCCAAGCGATCAATATCTTTATTTTCTACAAACTCAAACAAAAGAAAAAACATTAAATTAAAGAGTCGTGGGTTTCCACCCACGCAACACTTTGGTTAAAGTCGGTAGCTTGACGACTCAAGAGTGTCAGAACTAATGGTGATTCTCTCAAGAATAACTCCTCAATAAATTTTTTAATCGTCATTGAATTCCATGGCCACTTATCAAGCCATCTCACAAATACCTCGCCTTTTCTTTTCTTTCTTCAGTGGGGTGGTTCATTATTTTGAACTTGTGGTGGTGGTTCTTGATCAATCTTCAGTATCAACTTTTCAAGTTTTGGCTTAGTTATTTCATCCATCATCTTGAATATTAACCTCCCCTTCTTAATGCTAATGATTTCCCTAGTTTCATGATCCTCAAATTTTCTATTTTTATGCAGGACCTCAGATAAAGGTGAATTAGTGTGGATATTATCCATATACCTTTTGGATTAGGCATCTACGTTAGCTTCCGCAAATATTTGCAGAAAAGAAATAGATGGGTTATAGGGAAGAAAAACAATAATAGATGTTTCCTTCTCTACCTCTTCGACAACCTCCCTTTCAGATGGTGTTAGTGTATTTTTCTCAATCTCTACTCTTTTCTCCTCAGAATTCTTCTAAACCTCATTATTACTCTCTTCAATCTCATTATCATTCTCCTTAGGATTTTTGATTTGTTTTGCACTACTGGTTTTTTCATCATCCACATGCTCCTCAAGGAAGGGTCCTAGAGGATTTTGTGCAACTATGGAGATTTGGGTCTCCAAGGCCATGTTGTGAGTCGCGAGGGACTCAACTGCACTGTTCACGTGCCTAAGGGTTTCATTGTTTTGAAGACTTTAATTTCTTATCTCTTCATTTTAGACAGTTTTTGTCTCTACAAAATGCTCTATTATAGATTCTAGCCTAGAGTGAGTTAACGTTGCATCAAAATCCTCCATTGATGTTGCAAGATTGAAATTATGGGATATATGCGGTTCCTCAAAGTGAGTTAGCGTCGCATTTTGTGTTTCCAAAAAGCGATCTATCATCATAGTTTCTAGCCTAGAATGATTTAATGTCGCAGTCATATCCTCCATTAATGTTTCGAGAGTGGAATTTTGGGATTCTTGTGACTACTCAAAATATTGGGCGTGATGATTGCAGAGGAAGTTTGGTTGAGGATAAGTTAGTGTCGAATTGTAATCCTCCAGTAATATTTCGAGATCAGATTTATGGGATTGGTGGTTGTAGAGGTAATTTGAGTGAGAGTGTGTTAGTGAAGCAGTGAAATCATCCATCAGTATTTTGAGGTCGGATTTATAGGATTCTTGTGATTGCTCGAAATACTGAGAATGGAAGTTGTAGAAAAAATCTGGGTGATACATAGTAATTAAGGTAAGAGTGCCTTAGTGTATATGGTGCAACATTGGAGTTACGATAATTGACTTAATTGGTCCCCGACAACGGTGCCAAAAACTTGATCTCGACTTTGAGAGTCTGTCGGGTTAACTGACTGCAAGTGCACAGTCTAATCGCGTAGTTTTAAAAGATATTGAACCCACAAGGACCAAAAATCAAACTTATCATTATCTAATGTTACTGTGTAAAGCTAAAGCTAATGAATGATTGGATTTTAGGGAAACTAAGAACTAAAACTAAATTAAAATAAGATTAAATAAATATATAATAAAAGAGAGGCCGAAATGTGGATTCTGTGTATCTCAGGAACTCTAACTTGTTGGCTTACACTGACATTAGAAAAGTATTTAGTAGAAAATATGAAATTTAAAGATAATATCTCATACTCTCGTGGTTTTGAATAAAGTCACGCTCCTTAACCGTAGGATTTTTCTCTCGCTTGCCCACTTGAATCATGGAACGCATTTTAAAACTTGAACAAGTTCTAATTAGTCCTAAAGCGCTCTCACTATGTTTAGGATTAATGCCTAGTTTTTACTATCTGGTTCGACCCTCACGCTCTCGCAGTGCCAGCTCGAACCTTAGTTAATTTCTCACTCTCGTGGAAAAATCATGTTAAATAACCTCTCACTCTCATGACAAAGCTATTTAAATTAAGTTTAAAAACAAAGACCAAAACAGAAATTTAAAATTAATTAATTAAGCCAATGTTGTTACCGAGTCCCATCAGAAACGACGGTCCTAACATACCAGACTCAAAACTATTTATCCAAACATACTTAAAGAAACAAACATGCAATTATAATTATTAACCATGAACATAGGCATATTTAAATTTGTAATGATAAAACAATATTATAAGAACAAGAAACTAAAATAATTGCAAATAAATAAACCTGGAAGTAAAGCAGATGAGATAAACATGAATAAAACTATGAACGAAATAAATCTTGAAAATTGAATAGAGGTTTGAAATAATGTCGGCAAGATTGATCCAAGCGTTACACAAATTATACGCCTACACTAATAGTGTGGTAGTTCCTCAATATGAGAAACTACCACTTTTACAAGTGTAATTTGCTGCCTAAAACTATGAACAACGCTTCCGCGCATAAAAATTGGATCCCTAAAACTAATTTCTAAGATCCTATATATAGAGAAATAAAATGCAATTTACTTCAAGATTTATGTGAGAAGTAGTGGAGATAATGGAGAAAATGAAGAAAATGAAGAAATAAGTGGAAAAATGGGAAGTTGAAAAAATCATGGGGTGATAATGGGAAGTCGGGCTTCATGAGTGGTTACGTGAAGAAGACGTGGAGAAGACCAAAAGAATAAAATATGTGGCGCATAAAAGAGCCTGCGGCGAGGGGCATGCCTTATATACTATGGGGAACACAAACTTCTAAACTGTGGCGACCGTAACACCATTTGTACCGAGGGGCATGCATATTTTCAAGGTGTGGCGAATAGCATGAAGGTTGCGATGACTGTCACAGTCTTTTGTCATGCATTTTCCTGCTTTTTTCATAATTTCTTCAATTCTTCTCAGTGTCTTGGCCATTTCTCATTATTTTTCACATGGAAGCTCAGTGTCAGCATGTACCAGAAATGAAATAGAAATACCAGCATAATGTGACATAAATAAACGAAAATGATAATAAAATGCATACAAGTCTGTTGTACCCAAAATTTGCCTTCTCTTTTCTCAAGACATTTCTCACAAAGATCTTCAAAAGCTCAAGCTTGTACTAGTATTGAATAGGTCAAGCCATCTCCTCAACACTAATATCTCAAGATTAGGGTTTGAGTTTGCACAAGGTCAATTGACCAGATGACCAAAAATCAGTTGTACTGATGAAAAGGTCAACTATAGCACCAAAAGTCAAACTTTGACTTTTTGGTCAACATTAAGTTTCAAAGATAAAAATTCATCAAGACATTCAAGAATATCAAGTTTTATCATCAAAAAGTCAAGAAAGTTAAAAGTCAATTTGAAAAGTCAAACTTTTCAAGACTTAGGAATTTTTCTAAGTGTTTTGCACATGTTTATTTCATAACTTCATACTAAATTTTCATCATGGTACAAGATGATTCAAGGAAAAATTCCAACATGAAAGTAGTAGATCTCAATGGGATCTAAAACATTGAAGGGCAGGAATTTTTCTAGAAATGCTTAGATTTTAAGTTATAGATTCATGAAGTCATGACATTTTTGAATAAACACTTAAAGAAATTTTTAGCAGTTTTGGTCAGGATTTTATCCCAACTACTTGGCATTTTTTATCATAGTTACAAGATGATTTTGTCAAAATGGCCAACATGAAAGTTATAGAGGATGTTTCAAGCTTTCCAAAACATCTGAGAACATGAATTTATCATACTAGAGCTAGGATATTCAAGGGCGTGAAGTTGGGCATCCATTCATGAATTGTAAGTCATTTTAGTGAAGAACACATAACAAAACCCTTATGCTATGTTGCATAATCTTGTGTTGCATGCCTTCTTGCTTTCAAATCTCATTATAATTTAATGCTTGCATCCACTATTGAGCGATTACATAAGTGTTTAAGCCATTGTCCAAAAAATCATTCCATTTTTGGCATAAAGTTATCATTGCTATTCTTGAAAAGCAAGCTTGTTAGCACACAACTTGTCTTGAGCCCATACCTTGTTTGCTTCTGATTTTACTCCACCATAAATCATGGAAAGTAGCTCCTATATACCAACAACTTTGGTACTTCATCTTGGGACTATGGAGTACTTGACATAGTTTGATCTTTGCAATCCAACCAAACCATAACATGTTGTCTTGTAAACCTATTCAGCCCTTGCTCACAAACCTTTTGCCTATAAATAGGAGAAGCATTTGCAATAGAAAGAGGTCAGAAAAAATAGAGAGCTTCTTGTGTATTGAAAATCCTCAACCCCCCCCCCTTATTCTAAAAACGAGAACAGTCCACAAGAATCTCTATCCTTGAGCTTAGAAACCAAAATCTTTAAATCTCTCAAACCTTGCATTTCTGTCCAAACAAACCATCCACATACTTCATATACATCATATAGAAGTCATTCAAACACAAGAACAATTTCTGTAACATCATTATCTCTACATTCCAAACTCAAAAACATTGTCTTGCAATTTGACTTGGTTGGAAAGATTCAAGCACTTTCAGTATAAAGTAAAGATTGGAACAACTTCAAGGAGGTCTAACGAAGCGCAATCAATCATCACATTGCAACTAGAAACATCCATACACATTTTGAGTTTTCACTTCAAGAGGTAAGTTTTCTCAAACTGTGATATCATTGTTCATACATCATTTTACTTGTGTTTCCAAAAGAATAAAATAGGGCAAATCAAAGTAGAAGAGTTGCAAACACTAAAAATCACAAAAAAAGTGCTTCTGGAAGTCTGACACAGTCAGTCGTGTCACCTGACACGCGCCGTGTCAGGAAGAAAATAGGAAAAATGGCAAGACAGGGCTCTGACACGGGTGCCCGTGTCACAGGACACTGCCCGTGTCCCACTTACTGGAATTAAAACTTGACAAAATGGCAGGATAGGGTCCTGACACGGGTGTCCGTGTCACAGGACACTGCCTGTGTCAGTATAGTTGGGACAAAAAAAGACATGCATAATTTTTTACAGGGTTCTGACACGGGTGCCTGTGTTACAAGACACGGCCCGTGTCAGCTTCAACACCAAAAATCTTGATTTTTTGAGACTTTTTTTGCTATTATTTTTATTCAATTTGGTTGTAATAGTAATTAGGATTTAATTGCTTTCCTCCCCATTTATAATTTGTATCCCCATCCCCTAAATGATGTAATAGTGTGTGATATTTACATTCCGCAATTTTTCGCTTTCATATATAAATGCTAGTAATTAGGGTTTGTATGGAAAGATAAAATAAATACTAGAAAACCCTAATCCAAGATAAATAAAGCATGAAATACAAAACACTTGCACACTTGCACCTCTAGGGTTAACTCCATTTTGTTGCCTTAAATAAATGGTCATGATATACATGTGAGACACTTTAGCAAAAATAATCTAAAATACAAGATCATAGTCCCTTGATGACGCTACCAATGTTGCCTTCAAAATGATCTTAGACCCTTAAGGAAATGCTAAGGTATCTCACAATATTGCTATCTTTAACTATATGATGACCCACGCCCATTCCTTTACATCCAAAGGTAGGTCTACTTACCAATCAATGGTAAGATATCCATGTCAAAGGAAGAGAGAAATGAACAAAATACTTTTGAGTAGGTAGAACGTTCTTAGTTGCTTGCTCACAATCCATCTTAAAAAACAAACATCTTTTCAAACGCACCAAACACTTTCAAAACATGAAATATTTTCAAAAAGTCTAACACTTTGTATTCATTCTTATAGAGACGAGAATCATTACAAATTTTGCCTAAACGGAGGCGCTTTTCAAAAATACTTTCAAAACCCACCACTAACACATTTCAAACAAAGCAATTTCAAAAGTGATCTAGCAAGAAAATAAGAGCCCATAGATAATTATAGATGAAAAGGGTGCTAACACCTTCTCTTTTCATAACCTACCCCCCGAACTCAAGAAAATATCTCAAATGTCTTTCTTGTTCTTTTCACCCTTTCCTTATTGGATAAAAGAAAAGTCGGTGGTGACTCTTGCTATTCGCAACAATTGCAATTAAATGCAAAACACTCTAAGTCAGTTCTCCCACCGTATTACAGAACTGGCGACTCTGCTGGGGAATTACTTAAAAGTGGGGTTACCTTAGAGTTAGATTTCATTTAATTATTTCATTGCTTGAATAGCTTGCTTTACATTATGGGTCTTTGTTTAGGTTTGTATTGATCCTCTATCTGGATCAGAGAACATTATTAGGTAAGTAGAAATAGATCGTGGGGACTGTGCAGCGTATAGTGACATGGTTGAAGTGATGGATACGTTAGTGTGACGCATTTGTTGGTACCGATATCCCTTGTGTTGAATCGAGGAGAATACAGGGCCGCTGAGCAGTGTCATAAAGCACTAACTGACCTTATAACCTTTAATTGAACAACTTAGCCATTAGGAATTAGTGAGATAGCTGGTTTCAGTGGAAAGCTGGAAATTGGTTGATACTCGATGTTACGCTCATTTAGATCGGACTTTCGGGATGTTTCAGTTGCTAATAAAGAGGCTTGCACTGAAACAATGCGCGATGAAGAAAGATCAATGATATTGAGATCCCCTAGAACCCGGTTACTTTCTAGGACAGGTTGAACCAACTAAATTTCAAGAGGGTACTTACCTATGAACCTCATGCAAGCCCAAACCTAAGGACTTGTTTGCTTCGCTTGTATATGTTTACTTGTACATAACATCATGACATCATGCCATAGCATTTTCAATAATCATTTCAAGGATCTCAAGGGCCTGTGATGCATGGATATATTGACCCCAGACGTCTATCAAGAGGCAAGAGGATTTATTTTCCTCTAACAAAACACTCTCAAAGACCAAAGCACAATAGCTTAAGTCAAGTGCTATGACCCACTCGACATGGTGAGCTTGATTCTCGTGGAAGGACATTCAACGATACGAAGTTCTCCAATCAAAGTTGTGATCAAATTTCAACTTCTAAAATCTTCTTGTGTTTACCCCACGAGATCCTCGAAAACATTGCATTTTTACATATCATGCATGTCATTACATAACAGGTGTTCTCAAGACAGGTTTCTCATTTTTCTCGTTGTTTATTTCAATAAGAAAATGTCTCTAGAGCAAACAGTTAAAGATCTCCAAGCTCAGAATGTCCAGTTCCAACAAGTGCTCCTGAACTTATCCAAGGGGCAGGAAGATCTGAAAGCACTCTTCATCGAAGGGAGCAAGAAGAAGGAAAAGAAACGACCTGTCATCCTAAGAATGGGGAAGAGGTTTAAAGGGGCCACCAAACCAGCCCAAGTTGAAGAAGATTCATCCAAAGAGAATGAAAATAAAGATGCTAGGAGCACCCATGCTGGAGGTGCCAATAATCAAGCTTCTGAAGACGAAGATTACTTTGATGAGCCATATCCTTCGGCTGAGGATAAATACAAGAAGTTGGATAATAGACTAAAGGCTGTTGAAATTTAAGTCGTGCCTGGCTTGAATTTTGGGGAGTTGGGCTTAGTACATGGGGTTGTCATTCCCCATAAGTTAAAAATGCCGGTCTTCACCAAGTATGATAAGGTTTCCTTCCCGAAACTTCATCTAAGGTCTTACGTGCGCAAGATACCACTGCACACTACCGACAAAAAGCTCTGGGTCCATTTCTTCCCAGAGAGTCTAGCTGGGACTCAACTAGAATAATTCTATAAATTGGAGGGTTCCCGCATCCACACATGAGAATATCTAGCCACTGCTTTTTATCATCAGTATCTGTACAATGTCGATCTAGCACCAACTAGAGTCCAATTGCAAGAGGACTATGGGTTCTAATAAGGGCTTCAAAGAATATACCTAAAAGTGGATAGATCTGGCTGGCAGGGTGCAACCACCCTTAACTGACAGAAATCTGGTTGATATCTTTATTGGAACTTTGACAGGACCTTTCTTCAATCACCTAATCGGAAGCTCTTCGGTCGGATTCACCAATTTGATTCTAACTGGGGAACGAGTTGAAGATGGAATTAGAAGCGGAAAGATCTAAGTGGCTGCATTTTCCGATACTCAGAAGAATCCACACAATGGGAAGAAAGAGTCCAATGCTATGTATGGCTAAAAGGATCATAACAAGAGTAACCATGACCAATATGTGGGGGCAATCCTGATCTCTAGTCCTGCATTAGTGCGACAACAACAACGGGGAAACCAGCGAAGGCAAGATGAGCCTAAAAGACAGTTTACCAAAATTAACATGCCACTGTCTTAAGCTTTGCAACATATGATGAGGATGAATCTAATTACGTTGATAGGACCTCATCAAAACCCCAAAACTTCTTCTCCTACATATAATCCTGATGCAAGATGTGCCTATCATTCCGGCAGTCCTGGACATGATACTAACGATTGTTGGGCGCTGAAATACAAGATTCAAAATATGATTGACTCCAAGGAGATTGAATTCAGCCCTCATGAGACTCCCAACGTGATCACCGCGCCCATGCTAAATCATTGAGAGCGTCCAGTTCATTTTGAATTTTCAATTGTAATTTCTTTTGTTTGTTCGAACACTTATCTATTATGTCAAACTTTGTTTCATTAATGCATTGAATATATTTGTCTTGAATTAATCCATTCGTTTTCACTATATTTAAATTGTGCTTTCCCTTTTTGTGATATTCAACTCTCGTTAAAAGTTGTAAGCGTTTAGAGGGAGGATGACGAAAACAATACCATAATCTCATATAGTATGCTTCTGGACAGACCTTGCTGACGATGTACAGGCGTTCTTTTAATTCTTAAACAGTGGAGTTATAAGGAAGATAATCCCTAGTCCACCCCTTTGAGCCTAATAAGTAGGAGTTTTCTTTGTCACACAAATTGAAACCTTTAATCATAACCTGGGGCAGGGTAGTTTCTTAGTTAATTCAAATGCGCATCCAGTCGCAAGCTGTCACTTCACAACAAAAATATCCTTCTGAATCAAAAATGGTGTTGGTTCCCCATAAAATAGGTAGTCTTTACTTCTCAAAAAGAAAGCCCACTGAGTCAAAACCTACGAAGGAGACTTAAGAAAAACTGGGGCATCCCGCTTACTGTAGTCTCGAAACAAAAAAATTCAGGAAAAAATCAGGGATAGTAGATCAAAAATGAGGTCGTTACAAATCCTCGACAACATGAAAAATGTTGCAAAAAATGACTGCCTTCTCAAATAAACTTCCAGTATCCGAACCATCACCAAAATATCATTCTAAATTCTATTGGGAGATAAACACACAATTAACTGAGTTTAGGACTGGAGAACATCATGGAGAATGGGTTGGGTACAAATAAACTTTGAGCCTTATCCTTTGTTCCTTAAACCATGAACCAAGACACGCTATAACCCTTTAAAAGTCCTAATTGAAGCATGGGTTAGTACGAAAGCATATTGTTACAAAAGGTATCCTGAATCCTGTAAGGCTTACTGTAAATCCTTAGTTGAATTCATAATTCTACGAAATTATTTGATTTGATAAAAATTCATTTTTGAAAACTTCAAGACAAACATAAACTTTGTATTGTTTACCGCTGTTTGCATATAGCAAATTGTTTGACAATGGAGAAATTCGCACGGTGAATATCCGATGAACATAAATTCTCTCAAGAAACATAATCACTTCAAATGTAAAAACACTTCCAATGAAAAATCTCCCATAATCAAGAGGGCATGACACATTATTGTCCAATTTATCCGGGGCAGTCAAGTCAATGTTCCAAGAAATCTCTCATAACTGGGGCAAGTCTCCATCCGAATCACTTGGGGCATCGAACATGAATTCCAGTAAAAGGTCACGCACGACCAAGAAAACATTTTCTGGAAATTCTAAAACACTTACTATTATCGACAATGACAAATTCTCACAAAGTCCCTTTCATGAGGTGATCCCCAGTGAAGTCGCCAGAGCTACCTCTATAAGATTATCCCCACAGAATAATCTTCACAGATAAGGGTCTAAGGCCAAATTCATGGATATCTCCACAGAATTATCCCCATAGAGTTGGATTCATGCAATCCCCAGCCAGAGTTTCAATCTCCAGAAAACCTAATCCCCGGCTGAGTTGGTCTTAAAAGAGGACCTTTTGGATTTCCCCCTAAAAGAAATACCTCTCTAGCAGGTCGTTGAATTTTCTATTCAACAGGGTTTATTTCCCCAACAAACTGCAAATTCCCCAGCTTGAGTTTGCTTCTTAGACTATTGCAAGTCCAGGGACAAAACCCCTTAGCCCCCAGCAGAATCATTGCAATCCCCAACAGAGTCGTTACTATCCCCGAAAGTGACTGTGAAACCTGGAACCCGACCAGATTACAGTTGACTTCATTCCTCCAAAGCAAGTTACTGTGAAGCCTGGACCCGACCAGATACCAGTTAACCTCAAGATCAAATTGATGAAACCTGGACCCGACCAGATAACAGTTCGAGTTATTGAAACTTGGACCTAACCAGATAACAGTAAATCTCAATTTTAAGTTACTAAAGCCTGGACCCGACCGGATAATAGTTTAACTTCTTCAGTTGCTAAAACTTGGACCCAACCAGATAACAGTAAATCTCAATTTTAAGTTACTAAAGCCTGGACCCGACCGGATAATAGTTTAACTTCTTCAGTTACTACAAAGCCTGAATCCGACCAGATAATAGTTTAACTTCTTCAAATCAAAAACAAAACTCCTATTCCCCAGTAGAGTTTGCCACTATCCCCAGTGAGTTGTTGCAAAGCCTGGAATCCGACCAGATAACAGTTAACTTCTTTATCCCCAGCAAGTTGTTGTGAAGCCTGGAATAGGACCAGATAACAACTAAAATTTCTTTATCTTAAATTAAGAGATAACTCCCCAGTAGAGCAAAGGACGACTAAAACTCCTGAACTCTTTCTAATACATTTCCCAAAACGGCTTAACACGGGTACATTCCAGTATATCATTCAAAGTTAAATCGACCAAAGATTTATTCTGATACTTTTCTCAGTTACATTCAAGCTTAGACTTAGTTTAATTTCTATCAATAATCACTTTTGGATGGCATCTATAAGCCCATCTCCGACAACTCTTCATCATTTATCCAAATGGAATCTTTAAGCCTATTCCCTACACAATCAACTAACACATAGTCGAGTGAAAATTTATAGGAACTCTAGTGTTCAATCATCTTCCACCTTCAAGTCACAAATGGCAGATCCTCCAATCTAACTCTTTAGGTTTAAGAAGATTGAACAGGGGCAGCTGTTGTACCCCAAAATTTACCCTCTCTTTTCTCAAGACATTTCTCACAAAGATCTTTGAAAGCTCAAGCTTGTACCGGTATTGACTAGGTCAAGCCATCTCCTCAACACTAATATCTCAAGATTAGGGTTTGAGTTTGCACAAGGTCAATTGACCAGATGACCAAAAATCAGTTGTACTGATGAAAAGGTCAACTATAGCACCAAAAGTCAAACTTTGACTTTTTGGTCAACATTAAGTTTCAAAGATAAAAATTCATCAAGACATTCAAGAATATCAAGTTTTATCATCAAAAAGTCAAGAAAGTTAAAAGTCAATTTGAAAAGTCAAACTTTTCAAGACTTAGGAATTTTTCTAAGTGTTTTGCACATGTTTATTTCATAACTTCATACTAAATTTTCATCATGGTACAAGATGATTCAAGGAAAAATTCCAACATGAAAGTTGTAGATTTCAATGAGATCTAAAACATTGTATGGAAGGAATTTTTCTATAAATGCTTGGATTTTAAGTTATAAATTCATGAAGTCAAGGCATTTTTGAATAAACACTTAGAGAAATTTTCAGCAGTTTTGGTCAGGATTTTATCCTAACTTCTTTGCATTTTTTCACATAGTTACAAGATGATTTTGTCAAAATAGCCAACTTGAAAGTTATAGAGGATGTTTCAAGCTTTCCAAAACATCCAAGAGCATGAATTTATCAAACTTGGGTTAGGAGATTCAAGGGCATGAAGTTGGGCATCCATTCTTGAATTGCAAGTAATTTTAGTGAAGAACACATAACAAAACCCTTATGCTATGCTGCATAATCTTGTGTTGCAGTCCTTCTTGTTTGCAAATCTCATCATAATTTAATGCTTACACTCACTCTTGGGCTATTACCCAAGTGTTTAAGCCATTTTCCAAAAGATATTTCCATTTATGGCATAAAGTTACCATTGCTATTCTTGAAAAGCAAGCTTGTTAGCACAAAAACTTGTCTTGGGCCCATACCTTATTTGCTTATGATTTTACTCCACCATAAATCATGGGAAGTAGCTCCTCTATACAATCATCTTTGGTACTTCATCTTGGGACTATGGAGTACTTGACATAGTTTGATCTTTGCAATCCTACCAAACCATAACATGTTGTCTTGTAGACCTATTCATCCCTTGTTCACAAACCTTTTGCCTATAAATAGGAGAAGAATTTGAAAGGGAAAGAGGTCAGAAAAAATTGAGAGCTTCTTGTGTATTTAAAATCCTCAACCCTCCCTCCCCTTACTCTAAAAACCAAAACTGTCCACAAGAATCTCTATCCTTGAGCTTAGAAACCAAAATCTTCAAATCTCCAAAAACCTTGCATTTATTTCCAAATAAACCATCCACATACTTTATATACATCATATAGAAGTTATTCAAACAGAAGAACAATTTTTGTAACATCATTATCTCCACTTTCCAAACTCAAAAACATTGTCTTGCAATTTGACTTGCTTGGAAAGATTCAAACACTTTCAGTACAAAGTAAATATTATAACAACTTCAAGGAGGTCTAACAAAGCTCAATCAATCATCACATTGCAACTAGAAACATCCATACACATTTTGAATTTTCACTTCAAGAGGTAAGTTTTCTCAAACTATGATATCCTTGTTCATACATCATTTTACTTTCGTTTCCAAAAGAATAAAATAAGGCAAATCAAAATAGAAGAGTTGCAAACACTAAAAATCACAAAAAGTGCTTCTGGAAGTCTAACACGGACGAACGTGTCACCTGACACGGGCCGTGTCAGGAAGAAAATAGAAAAAATGGCAAGACAGGGCTCTGACACGGGTGCTCGTGTCACATGACATTGCCCATGTCCTACTTACTGGAATTTAAACTTGGCAAAATGGCAAGACAGGGTCCTGACACGGGTGCCTGTGTCACGTGACACTGCCCGTGTCAGCACAATTGGGACAAAAAAGATATGCATAATTATTACAGGGTTCTGACACGGGTGCCCGTGTTATAGGACACGGCTCGTGTCAGCTTTAACACCAAAAATATTGATTTTTTGAGAGTTTTTTTGTTATTATTTTTATTCAATTTGGTTGTAATAGTAATTAGGATTTAATTGCTTTCATCCTCATTTATAATTTGTATCCCTATCCCCTAAATTATGTAATAGCGTAAGATATTTACATTCCACATTTTTTTGCTTTCAAATATAAATGCTAGTAATTAGGGTTTGTATGGAAAGATAACATCAATACTAGAAAAACCTAATACAAGATAAATCAAGCATGCAATTCAAAACACTTGCACCTCTAGGGTTAACTCCACTTTGTTGCCTTAAATAAATGGTCATGATATGCATGTGAAACACTTTAGCAAAAATAATCAAAAATACAAGATCATAGTCCCTCGATGACACTATGAATGTTACCTTAAAATGATCTTAGACCCTTAAGGAAATGCTAAGGTATCTCACAATATTGATATCTATGACTATATGATGACCCACGCCCATCCCTTTATATCCAAAGATAGGGCTACTTACCAATCAATAGTAAGATAGAAATGTCAAAGGAAGAGAGAAATAAACAAAAGACTTTTCAGTAGGTAGAACGTTCTTAGTTGCTTTCTTACAATCTATCTTAAAAAAACATCTTTTCAAACACACAAAACACTTTCAAAACATGAAATATTTTCAAAAAGTCCAACACTTTGTATGCATTCTTATAGAGACGAGAATCATTACAAAGCTTTCCTAAACGAAGGCGCTTTTCAAAAATACTTTCAAAACCCACCACAAACACATTTCAAACAAAGCAATTTCAAAAGTGATCTAGCAATAAACTAAGAGCCCATAGATAACTATGGATTAAAAGGGAGCCAACACCTTCCCTTTTCATAACCTACCCCCCGAACTCAAGAAAATATCTCAAAGGTCTTTCCCGTTCTTTTCACCCTTTCTTTATTGGATAAAAGAAAAGTCAGTAGCGACTCTTGCTATCCGCAATAATTATGATCAAACGCAAAACACTCCAAGTCAGTTCTCCCACTGTATTACAAAGTCGAACCAAAAAATATGATATAATTTTGCGTTATCAAATCCTCCCACTGTAATACGGTGGGAGAACTGACTTGGGATGTTTTGTGTTTGATCGCAATTGTTGCGGATAGTAAGAGTCACCACCGAATTTTATTTTATCCAAATAAAGGAAAGGGTGAAAAGAATAGGAAAGACCTTTGAGATCATTTTCTTGAGTTTGGGGGGTAGATTATGAAAAGGGAAGGTATTATAACCCTTTTCATCCATAGTTATCTACGGGCTCTTAGTTTCTTGCTAGATCACTTGCTTTTGTTTGAAAGTGTGCTTTGTGGTGTGGTTTTGAAAGTATTTTGAAAAGCGCATTCGTTTAGGAAAACTTTGTAATGATTCTCGTCTCAATAAGAATGTATACAAAGTGTTGAACTGTTTGAAAATATTTCAACGGAAAGTGTTGGTGCATTTGAAAAAAAGTGTTTGTATTTTGAAGATGAGAAAGCAACGAGGAACATTATACCTTACTCAAAAGTATTTTATTCATTCTTCTCTTCCTTTGATATTTCTATCTTACTATTGAATGGTAAGAAGCCTTATCTTTGGATGTAAAAGGGATGGGCGCGGGTCATCGTATAGTCATGATAGCAATGTTGTGAGATATCTTAGCATTTATTTTGAGGGACTAAGATCATTTGTAAGGCAACATTTGAAGCGTCATCGAGGGATTATGATCTTTTATTTTTGATTTTTTTGCTAAGACGTCTCACATGAATAACATGACTATTTTTTATAAGGCAACAAGTGGAGTTAACCCTAGAGTTGCATGTGTGCAAAGTGTGTTTAATTGCATGCATTTTTGTCTTTTGATCTGGGTGGTCTACTTGTTGATTTTATCTTGCCATACACCCTAATTAATAACATTTTGCATAAAGTCAAAAGTGCAGAAAGATCAAATCCTACACTATTACAACCATATTGAATTGCATGAAAATATAAAGGCAAAAATAAGGTAAAATCAAGAAAAATGGATCTTTCAGTTTAGGGAAGCAAACCCTTCCATTCTACACTTTATGGATCTCTTCGATCTGGCCTAAAAAGGGGTGAAGGCATGACTTCTGATTGGGGCCTGGAGGCCAGAATGTTGTGTCTTTTGATTGGGGCCTGGAGGCCAGCATGTTGTGCCTTTCGTTTGGGGCCTGGAGGCGAGTATGTTGTTCATTCTGTTTGGGGCCTAGAGGCCAGTATGTTGTGCCTTCTGGCTGCCTCTTTCGTTTGGCCTGAAGGTTAGTATGGAAGCCAGAGGCTTTGTTTCTAACTTTATGTCTCATGTTTCTTTCGTTTGAGTTTGAATAGCACCATGGTCTAAAGCCATGCCAACATTACCTTAGGGCCAGGTTAGTCTTTAAAGCATGTTTAAATATACAAAGAGAAAAAACCAAGAAGGTTATTAACCATGAAACATATTAAAAGGATGGAAACTAAAAGAAGAGCAATAGTATGTACATGTTTGAAATGAAAAGGAACTGTATTTACATGTTATACAAGAAACGAAGAGTTCAAGGTTTAGAACAACTTACCTTGCTGGAGGCTGGAGCGTGTGCTGGACCTTTAAGTGGTTGGACTAAATGCTCCTGTATTCGAAGGAAAGAAACAGGTGTGGTGTTCCTTTGACTGGATTCGAAGGTCAGGAGGTGTGAGGGTGGTGTTTGTTATTTATGGATTTGAAGGAGAAGAACAAGTTTAATGTTCTTTCTATTGGATTCGAAAGAAAACAAAGTGTGGGGATTTTTTCAGATTTGAAAGAGAAAAAGAAACAAGTGTTGTGTTTCTTTAGATTCTGGATTTGTGTTTAGTGTTTGAGAATATTAAGAGTTTAAGAGTTTTGAGAGTTTGATGATTTTTGAAGATTCTTTCCACACCATCCAAAATATGCCAGCGTTCTCTCTTGTTTCCCTCCATCCCTAGCGTCTCCAGCCCTCTTTGATGTGCAAATGAACTCTCTATTTATAGAGAAATTTTTTTGGAATGAGCTGTGTAGCAGTAGAAATGTTTAAGACTAAGCCATGGGATTGACTAGACTTGTACAAATCAAAATAGAAATCGCCACCGTGCTTTATTGTTTCCAAAGGAATGGGAAAAGAGCGAGTAACCCAAAAAAGAGGGGGGAGATTCAAGGTAAGGGGGTTGGTTATATAAAGGGAAGGTATTAACACCCTAAACATCTACGGTACTCCACAAGAACCTCTTTGTAAAATCTGTATATTTTGGCTATGAAATGTTGTGTAAAAATGGATGGTGGAGGTGAGAAAAGATATATATTTTTATGATTTTTGCACCCGTCGCGGTTGTGAACCTTTAGTGCCTACGTACCACCTTCCGTGCAATGGGGGATCAGGGTACACATAGTTCCTCTTTAAAAAATCTTTTAAAATACAAGTGTGTTGGTTAATTTTATGAGATAAAACATCATCGTCATTGTTCGTGTGGAAAACATACTTACTACGCACAATCATGAGAAAGGATAATTTTCATAATCTCAAGGTGAAGGATATGGCTTGGATTTTAAAATCAACAATGCCTCACTCAACACCCAAGTGGAAAATATCTCTCTTCACTACATATTGTAGAAGTATAGTTATTTGCATCACTACCAAGATTGACAAGAGTCTAATCTTTTGAGAAAGGTTTTAAAATAACAAAGCCAAAGTGGCAAAATGATTTGAAATGAGATTGATTGACTTTTAGTATTCTCACAAAAAAATGATGTCAAAATATTATTAAGTTTATTGAAGTTTATTAATGAAAATGTTTTGAAAATGCATGGACCTAAGTCCAAGTTTATTATGAAAGTGGTTCAAGTTTCAAAACAAGAAGAGTTTTCAAAAGGAGGAAGAAGATTTTTGAAATTAAAGAAGATGGGAGGAGAAGAAGAGACTATCCTAATGCATAAGGTAAAAGCTAGGGATAGGATCCATCTAACCAACAAGAAGCCAATACTTGACACTATGAGCCAAGATAAAATTCTCATTCTTTAGATTGAAACCAAGCAAGTAAAGATACTATACCTCTTGTGAGAACCAAACTTAAAGTGTATTAGGTCTTCAAAAAAGATTGGGCAGAGTAACGGCTGTATACGGGTGAATTCCAGACTATAAACAAAGAATGTAATCACAATAACCTGAACACAAAATAAACAAACAACCCAATGTCTTAAGGTAAACCTCAAGAACTCCAGACAAAATATCAATTAAGGTTACAAAGTCTCCAACATAGGCCAAGGTTTCTAATCCTAAATCCAAGAAGTCCTATACTCTATAATGCAAAGGGTAGTAACCAAATAGTCCACGTATCATTAAAGTTTTTTAGGGTTCATGTTGATTATTAGGTGTCTTGAAAAAGAAAAGTAAAGCTCGAGTGAGCAAAAATAAAAATGACAAGAAAGTAAATGGGCTCAAGTGAGCAAAGATGAAAAATAGCATGAAATGTAAATGCTAAAATAAATGGTACATAAAGCATAAAAAATAAAAGGGCACAAAGTAAAAGCAATTTAATAATTAGTGGTTAGTTGGATGACCATCTTGAAACTTGTATTTGGAACTCATTAGAGGAGTGGTAGAACCAAAGCCTCTACACAACAAATTTCATTTGCTTTTTGTCAAGTATATCATCCATTTGGAATCCTTAAAAGTATCATTTAATGATCAGCGATGTTTAAGTGATCCGCATTGACCAAAAGTGTTGTAGATCCATTAGAGGATTGGTAAAACCAAAGCCTCCACACAATGAATCTCAAGGTCATTGGATCAAATGGATCAAATTAACATACTTGGGCTTGCAAACATAGGTTTGGGCAAAGAATGATCATTTATTTGAATTGATACAAATTTTAGCGCTATATTAAGCAATCGTAAGTGGACTTATATAGAAGTTGCACCTATTTTGAGGTCGGCCAATAGCAACCTATGTACCATTTATTTTGAGACATGATATAGAGATCATGCTTCAATAACACAGTGCAATAAGAAAGGGATGAGATGAAGAGGGGTGGGAAATAATGTACATACCACATTTGAATTAAAATTTAATCAAACTATTATTAAAACCATTCATCCATTTTTGTGGAGTTAAACTCAACACCATGGATCCAATGATGCTAATAAAGTTCATGATAAAAAATTCAACCCAAGATTAGCCAGAAAATAATCACAAAATAATATTGAATTTTAATATATACATAAAAAAAGGTTTTAGAAATATTTAAAATAGAAATAAGGGATACAAATATTAACTATGTTCAAATTAATCAAGAAATAAAAAGCAAGACCAGAGAAAAATCAGAAATAGACTAAAATATTTTTATAAATTTTTTGGTAAATTTTTTAAAGTCAGAAACTATTTTTGAAATTAAAAGAAGTGAATAAAATAAACCAAAAATGATAAAAAAATATCAAAGTCAGAAATAAAAAATAAGGGAGGTCACCAATATTTGTCACAATATCATTGGATCATTCCATATTTCTTTTAGAATTTAAAAATTCATAAAAGTATTTTTAAACATTAAAACAAATCAAATAAAGTGAAAATTTATTTAAAAAATAACAAAACACAAAATAAAATTGTGAAAAAATAAAAATAAAAAAGAGAAAAATCAAAAATATTTTTCATAATATTTTTCAGATTTTTTGGACTAAAAATGAATTTTATATGATTTTTTGAAATTTAAAACAATTAAATATAAAAATTAGAAAAGAAAAAAATGGGCCATCTGATCAATGTCAAAACGCGTTCATAAACAGATCAAGTGGACCTGACGCACTGTGCAAGTTATGGACTCTAGTGGATAATGCATTGAATCATTAATTAAATCAGATTTCAAAAAATACAAGTGGCGTGCCATCATTGGTTGGAAGATGACACATTGGTCATCTTCAACCTCCAGCCAACGTGAATTGCAGGTCTCTTAAACTGTAAAATCAGAAGCTCAGACCTATGTCATTCGCTTCATCTCTTCAAGACGAAGACAACCACACCTTCGCGACAAATTTATATAAACGATTGCTCAAGCAAATTGGAAGGAATGTTTTGAAAAGGGATTTGAAATTTCGTGGTCAAAATAAGTTTCCCGATGAAAGTAAGTGTTGCAACTAGAACCAGGACAATGAGAGAATCACAATGATATCAAAGGCTTGAAGAATTGATGAAGGAATCTACCTATTGAAGTTGATTTGCAGAGCTCTGAAACTGGACTTATATGGAGCAATCTAAGGCACGATTCTTGAATGTAATTATATGGTTAGCTTTAGGGAAGATCAATGAAGTGAATGGATGGAAAAATTTGATTGAAAAAGACTTGAAAGCAGATTTCGAAGTAGCAAAATTTTGAGTTATAGAACAAGTTTGGTAGGGTGATTCTGGCTATCCAAGCTTGCGGAAATGAATGGGGGATGACCCTCTATTTATAGGGAATCAAATGGAATTTCCAAGCGTGTGAAATGATGAAGTTTGGAGGGAAATCGTGTGAAGTTGCAAACAAGAAAAATGTGACTTCTAATTTGATCAAAACTCATCCAAAACGCGTGTTTTGTTGTGCTAATCAATTCTGGAACTTCACTAAACATGTTTAGAGGCAAAAACACATGGAAAACTTGTGATTAGAAGCCAAAATAAAGATTTCAAATTCTGACTTATGGAGAAACTTCAGTTCCAAGTTACCAAGTTCAATCCAATGGCATTCTCAGCTCAAGGGGTCTTAAGGCATGATTCTTTATGCTTTAGAAATATGATGTTACAAGATTTGCAATGGAAAAAGAATGGAATCAAATGGATGTTTCAGATGAAAGTTGCATTGAGTCAAAGTTGGGGGAAAAAGGTTGACTTTCCATACTTAGAAATATTTCAAGTTTTTCTTCAAAAGTGACCTATAATGTTTTGCATCCAAAATGGCCTTCCTCTTGGAATTTTCTCTTTACAGAAAAATATGGAATGAAATAGACCTCTTGAATGACATTTTGAAACTTGAACCATTCAAAATCTCCAAAAATTAAGAGAGTTATGAATTGTTGAAGTTGGCAAAAAATAATGAAATGACCTATAATCTTTTGTATCCTCAGGGTATCTTCCATCCATTTTCTCACTTTGCACATAAATGAAGTCATAAATTTCACATCCTCAAGATAATTATGGAAAAATAATGGGTTCAAGGTGATAAAAATTGACCAAGTTATGATCATTTGAAGTCACGCATAGGAAAATGGGGGTTCATCTGGAGGACTTGTAATCTTTCTTCATCATCAATTTTCTTTCACATGGAAATTTCTTGGAAGTTTTGAAGTTATTTGTTGATAACCCTTTGAAGAGAAGGATGTATTTATAATCACTCCAAAATACCAAAAGATGAGCAAGATATGCTTCTTTGAAGTTCAAAACCCTGGCTCCTAGGTCAAGAAAAATGCCTTGAGGAACTTTGACAATTTTGAACAAACTTCTTCTACCAACACAAATGCTTTGTAAATATAAGTTGTTGAGGATTATAATGAGAACTCATAGCAACCACAACCACTTCCATATCTTGATAATTGAGAGAAATATGCATTTGTGACCAATGGGAACAAAGCCTTGTCCAAGCATGACAACTTCTCTAATCAATCCCTTGTACTTTTGAACCAAATTTGATAATCTTGAAATGTGGTGAGCCAAAATAACCATTCCATTCCATTTCCTCAAAAACAAATCCAATGTTTAAGTTTGAACTTCTCAAGCTTTATTGACTAGGGCATGGAAATAAACTCATGAACCCATGGAGCAACTTGCTGAATCTCATTTCCTTTACCTACATGAGTAACAAGCAATACAAACCAACATTGCATTTTATTAATTAAAATAAGAAATCAAGACAAAAATATTCATGATCATAAAAGATTACAAGTCAAGGTTCTTGGTGATTCCTCAAAGAACAAAGCTAAATATAGGGAGGGGAACCAAGAATCCTAATGTGATCTTGTTGTGATGGAATCAACATGGTATGATGAGGGGATCTTAGGGAAAAAATTGGGGTACAACAGCTGCCCTTATTTAAGTTTCTTATATTCGGAGATATGAAGGTTGAAAATCTTCGTGTCGACGTGATCGAAGATACTTAAATATAAAACAAACTCTATTTTTGGCCCTAAGATGCCATGCAGTGCTTATGAGCATGAATGCATATGCAAAACCAAAGAGACTCAAAACACCACTGGTGATGTAGCAAAGAAAATATAGAAACAAAAGAGAACTATGTGAAGAATTTTCAACTTAGCGGGAAATTTATTTTGTTTATGTCTCTAATTTTTGCCTAGACCGCCCTTTCGGGTTTTTGGCCTACAAATACACTCTTTTTGCCTAAGCCGCCCTTTTGGGTTTTCAACTTAGCGAGTTGTTCTTTTATTTCTTTAGGCAAAGTATTTCTTGATTGCATCAACATTCATGGGACGTGGGAACTCCTTGACATCCATAGTTTCAAGAATTAATGCACCACCAGAGAAGGCTTTCTTGACAACATATGGGCCTTCAAAATTGGGAGTCCACTTTCCCCTAGAATCAGTGTTGAAAGACATGATCTTTCTGAGCTCGAGGTCGCCTTATCTAAATTCACGAGTTTTGACCTTCTTATCAAAAGCTTTCTTCATTCTCTTCTGATATAATTGTCCATGACACAAAACTGTCATTCTCTTTTCTTCGATCAAATTCAATTAGTCAAACCTGTTCTGGATCCATTCAGCCTCTGATAATTTGGTTTCCATTATCACACGCAAAGAGGGGATCTCAACCTCGACCGGGAGTACAACTTCCATTTGATACACAAGAACAAACTGGGTTGCTCCTGTTGAGGTGCAGACATATGTTCGATATCCATGCAAAGAAAAAGGGAGCATTTCATGCCAATCCTTATAAGTAACAACCATCTTCTTGATATTCCTATTAGTAGCTTCAACAGCCCCATTCATCTTTGGCCTGTACCGAGAGGAATTATGATGGACAATCTTGAATTCTTCACATAGTTCTGTCATCATTTTATTGTTTAGATTCGAGTCATTGTTAGTGATTATTCTGCTCGGCACACCATACCGACATATAAGTTTATTCTTGATGAAGCGCCTCATGCATCAGCATGTCTGCTTCGTGTCTATCCACGCATCTGAGCAAGACCATGTCATAATTTCTCTTATATAACACATTTTCACTAAGGAAGAAACTGCCTGCCAACCTTCTCAATGTCTTTCTATCCTTCTTTGAAGAACCAATCGGGTATTCCTGAGTCTGGAGAAAATGCTTGATATCATAATACCAAGGCTTCTCATCTGCTACCTCCTCTGTTGTAAACATATGAGCGGGCCTATCCAGTTTCCGAACCATAATTCGAGGTATATCATTCCAAGTATTTACTTGATACATAGAAGCCAGAGTTTCTAGAGCATCCGCCATTTGATTTTCATCTATTGGAATATGATGGAATTCAACTTTATTAAAGAAGGGTAACAACCTTCTAGCATAATCTTTGTAAGGGATCAAGTCGGGGTGATGAGTATCCCATTCTCCTTTAATCTGATTTATTACCAAAGCTGAATCACCATACACATCTAAAACTTTAATTCTTATATCAATAGCTTCCTCGAGACCCATGATGCAAGCCTCATATTCTGCCATATTATTAGTATAATCAAATGTCAACCTTGCAGTAAAAGAAATGTGTGATCCATGTGGAGTGACAATCACAACACCAATTCCTTTACCATAAGCATTCACAGCTCCATCATATCATACTCCAATGAGATTCAAGGTCAGGACCTTCCTCGGGCAACGGTTCATCACAATCTTTAACTTTCAGAAACATCACATCCTCATCGGGGAAATCATACTTCATAAACTGATAATCATCAACTGGTTGGTGAGCAAGATAATCTGCCAACACACTGCTTTTAATAGCTTTTTGAATGCAGTATTCAATGTCATATTCAGGTAGAAACATCTTCCAGCGGGCAATTCTCCCAGTAAGAGAAGGCTTTTCAAAAATGTACTTGATTGGATCCATTTTGGAGCTCAACCAAGTAGTGTGATTCAACATATACTAGCACAAATGTTTTGCCGCCCAGGATAGTGCATAACATGTCTTTTCCAGCATGGAATACTACGACTCATAATCAGTAAACTTTTTACTGAGATGATAAATGTCATACTCTTTCTTCCCTGTTTCATCTTGTTATCACATAATACAACTCATGGATTTATCTAACACTGTCAGATACATAATCAACGGTTTTCCGTCGACATGAGGGAGCATGATAGGAGGTTCAAGCAGATATTCTTTAATATTTTCAAATTCCCTTTGGCAGTCATCCGTCTATACACAACCTTGATCTTTCTTTAACAACTTAAAGATCGGTTCACATGTTGCAGTCATATGGGAAATGAATCTGGAAATATAATTCAAACGCCCGAGGAACCCTCTAACTTGTTTTTATATTCTCGGTGTTGGCATCTCTTGAATTGCTTTGACTTTATCAGGGTCAACTTCAATTCCTTTTTGGCTAACAATGAAACCCAACAATTTTCCTGATCGAACACCGAAGGTGCATTTATTTGGATTCAAGCGGAAACGATACTTCCTCAAACACTGAAACAACTTCAACAAATCTTCTACACGCCCTTCTTCCGTATGGGATTTAGAAATTATATCATCAACATATACCTTTATTTCTTTGTGCATCAGATCATGGAATAGGGTTGTCACAGCCCTCTAGTACGTTGCACCAGCGTTCTTCAACCCGAAGGGCATCACTCTGTAACAGAATGTTCCCCAAGGTGTGATGAACGTTGTTTTTTCCATGTCCTCTGGAGGCATTCTTATTTGATTATACTCGGAAAATCCGTCCGTGAACGAGAAAACATTGAATTTTGTCGTGCTATCTAATAACATATCAATATGTGGCAATGGAAAATCATCTTTTGGACTAGCTTTATTTAGATCTCTGTAATCTACGCACATGCGGACTTTTCCATCTTTTTTCAGTATTGGGACAATATTGGCAATCCATTGAGGATACACTGGCGTCACAAGAAAACTAGCATTAATCTGCTTTAGAACCTCCTCTTTGATCTTCACTGTTATATCTGGGTGAGTTCTTCTCAACTTCTGTTTGATTAGTGGTCACTCTGGTTTTAACGGTAAATGGTGCTCCATAATATCTGTATCTAGACCAGACATATCTTGGTAAGACCCAGCAAAAATATCCATATACTCTTTCAACAGCTCAATCAACCTGATCTTTACATCAAGATGCAGCGATGCTCCAATCTTGACTTCTTTTGGATCTTCTTCTGAACCCAAATTGATCACTTCCAATGGCACTTTATATGGCTGAATGGTATTTTCCTCGTGCTCAAGCAACCGTGAGACCTCTTTTGGAATCTCATCATAGTCTTCTTCTTCGGCCCCATACACAGGACATTCAAAGTTGGGAGAGGGTGTAGGGCCATTGTATTCAACGGGTTTTTTAATTAATCTGCACATATGATTTATGATTGCTTTTAGAAATTGACACATATAACAAGTGATCATGCAGATTGAATTTCAATTATTATTTACTTTGAAGGGTATTTTTTATTACCATTTTCCAAGAAAAAGCAGAAAATAAAGAGACAATTTGGGAAACAAAGACAACTTTTAGTATTGATTTTAAAAGTCACAGCAAATAGATAAGCCCTACAACATTAATATTTCCACCTTGGGAAGAGTGAAAGCTTTTCAAAAATATTAACAAAACGAATTACTTTGAAACAGGTATGCAAGAGGGAACATCAATGGTGATCCAGTTCTAAACCTTAACTCTGTGCGTCACATAATTCAGCATTTCCTGCTCTGCTTCATCTTCCACAATGGCATTAATCCCGAAAACAGTTGGATTAAGATATGGAAGATGTCTTGATACTTGCCTGCAGCAGACTTCGGCTTCATGCTTTTGCCTTTGTCATTCGTCAAAGAGAACCCCAAGCCGGCTCTGTTCTTGTTTACAGGTGGATCCACAATCTGTCCCCATACCTCGCTATGACCCTTTCGCACAAGTTGTTGGCACCCTTAAGCGAAACCATTGAATTCTCATTTCATCTTATGTTGTCAATAGATAAGGCTTGGAACTGGATTCAAACATCAGCTTCATCCGCCTCCACAATGCTGTAAGATGACAAATGAGATATCAATAATGCATGTTCTCCATTTATGATTACCACTTTTCCTTCACGTAAAAACTTCAGTTTCTGGTGTAAAGTTAAAGTGACAGCCCCTTCCTCATGAATCCACGGCCTTCCTAGAAAATAACTATAAGCAGGTACAATATCTATGACCTAGAAAGTAATCTGAAACAAATGTGGGCCTATATGAATAGGCAAGTCCACTTCACCGATAACAAATTTCCTTGATCCATCAAACGCTTTCACAAGGATGCCACTCGGACGCATAGGCGTTCCTTGATATTTCAACTTCATAAGAGTGCTCCTCGGTATAACGTTCAAAGCGGATCCATTATCAATCAACACATTGGATGGTGAATCATTCTTGCAGTTCATAGAGATGTGGAGGGCCAGGTTGTGATTCCTTCCTTCATCTGGAAATTCATCATCGCAGAAACTCAAGTTATTACATGATGTAATGTTCTCTATTACGCTGCTGAATTGGTCTACTGGCATATCACTCTCCACAAAAGCTTGGTCTAATACTCTCATCAAGGATTCTCTATGATCAGATGAGTTCATCAATAAAGCCAAGATAGATATTTTTGAAGAAGTCTGTAGTAGATGATCTAAAATTCTGTAGTCGCTCATCTTAATTATCTTCAAAATATCATCCACTTCTTTCTCTAACGTATCCCCACTAGTCTCACCCATATCCTTGTTGGGTTCAACCTTGTCAACAATTTTCTTTCCAACACTAACATTTTCTCGAACAACTGGTGAAAGCACACGACCGCTGCGGGTCACTATGCTAGTCTCAGCAATATTTCCAACATCATACATTGGCTGGATGGGAATTTCAACTCCATCCTCTAAGATTGTAGCGTTGTATTTGTAGGGCACAGCTTTATCTGACTTGTAGGGAACAGGACCTGGTAAACTAATCACCAATGGGGTAACAGCTGGCTTGCTATAATATTCAACTTCAAGATGGATGGGTGCCCCAAAACAAGGTACAATGATGTTTACCCCTTCTTCAACATAATCAGTCATTATTGAGTCATTTCTGGAAAACAAATCCTCATCCGAGGAGAAATACTCATCTACAGAGGCATACTCTTCATACGACTCTTCTTCAGTCAAACAAACCTCAACCAAATAAACTTCATGGTAATCATCCCTTTGACCTGTAACCTTGATAGTTCCATTATCTAATAACAACTGAACACCTTTCTTCACGATTGAACGTCCTCGGGAGTCCCGATAACAAATTCGGCAAGACCCATACTGGTGTTCTACCTGACCAGCCATATGGTAGAAAGTAGAATTCAATTTCACAAGGTCCTCATTCATATACTCTACATCAAAATTATGAATTATCTAGGACATCCAGAAACCATATTCACCTCCTCTTCATACTCTGCCCTAGGCCTGATTATGTGGATGAGGCCCTCATCCATCATCTCCTATAAATCATCCTTTATCTTATCGCAACCCTGTATGTATGTACTACAAATAGCACAACTGGAATGGTCATGTGTATAGTAGCTAAATTCATAGAGGTCTGCATGCATTTTCACCAAATCTCCTCTAACCAGATGAATATCAAAAATCCCGAAGTCGCCTGGACAACCGGCCACCATATTCACAGTATTTACTCCTCCATGCTTGGGTAGAGGATTATCTTTCACATTAGGGCCCACATCCTTGAAAGATAGAATACCAGACTTCACCAACTTCTTCACCTCAGTCCTTGAAGTATAACAATTCTCAACATTATGCCCTGGTGCTCCCTGATGAAAAGTACATGTTTGGTCTGCCTTGTAATACCAAGGCAATGGTGATGGTACAGCGGGAGGTGATCGAGTCTGAACCAACTTTTTCTGAATCAATACCAGTAGTAACTCCGTACAGCTCATAGGAATAGGGTCATAACTCTCCCTTCTCTGATTATACCCTTGATTCCCCTGCTGGGATAGTCTCTGATAAGCAACGGTAGTTGGAGCTACACCCACAACTGGAGTAACTGAGGTGACTTGCTGATGACGTTGATAATTCCTTCTAGGAGTATTAACCCTCCTCTCTTGCATGACTACATTTGCATCCCCTTACTTCTTCTTGGTAAACCCATAAGATGGCTTCTTTACACCTCCAGATCCTTCACTTCTCTTTAAACGACCCTCTCTTACAGCCTCTTCTAAGCGGATACCCATTCCTACCATTTTAGTAAAGTCACTTGGCGCACTCGCTACCATCCTCTCGTAGTAGAAATCACCCAAAGTTTTCAAGAAAATATTAGTCATCTCCTTCTCTTCCATGGGAGTAATCACTTGGGCGGCCACTACACGTCATCTTTATGCATATTCTTTGAATGATTCCCTGTCTTTCTGAACCATGGCCCTGAGTTGATCACAGTCAGGCGCCATGTCCATGTTGTACTTGTATTGTTTAATGAACGCTTCTCCCAAGTCATTGAAAGTATAGATGTTGACACTGTCCAAACTCATATACCACTTCAACGCAGCACCAGTCAAACTATCCTAAAAAAAGTGAATCAGCAGACGCTAATCATCAGTATGGGTAGACATTCTCCTTACATACATCACCAGGTGAGCACGAGGGCAAGTGTTGCCCTTGTACTTCTCAAACTCTGTGACCTTAAACTTAGCAGGTATCTTAACATTCGGGACCAAGCATAATTCATTCACATTCTGCCTGAATAACTCTTTTCCCCTTAGGGCCTTCATCTCCCTTTGCATCTTGTCAAACTACTCTTGAAAATCAACCATTCTATCATAAATACCCAAGTCTTAACTCGGTGGAGGGAAAGGACGACACAAATCATCGTTAACAAACGAAACCATATTCACCGAAGGAGGTGCATCACGAGAAACATGCACCACAGGAGGTGTTGGAGTAACAATAGTTTGAACAATTGGAGTATCTTGAGGACCAAGGTTGAACTTTCAGGCGCAAAATTCTCTGGCATTCCCCAAGGGTAACCTTGAGGCATGCGATTCTGAACAACAGTTTGAGTAGCAGATACAGGAACAGTCGGAGCTTCAGTTGTAACCCTTGTTGGCTGAGGTTGAACACTCAGTGGTTGATTCTAAGCAACCACCAGAGATTCCATCAGAGCAGTAAGATTGGCCATGCTGGACTTCAAAGCAGAAACTTCCTCGCATAGCTCGCGGTTCTCTTGTTCTAAGTTGTCCATCTTCTTTCTGAAATTAGCCCGAGTGTTGTAGTGATGAGTCAGCGTACTGAATTAAGTAAAGAAGCTTGGTAAGTCACCTGGATATGCATAACAAATGCAAGAAATATGTGCAATATGATGCATGATGTGCAATGCTCGTGATTTTATTCCATTATTTAATATTTCAAGGGATTTAAAATTTAGGGACATATTGCAAATATCAAAGTAATAAAGCATTTGAGAATACTGGAAAAACATTATTATAATAACTTCAAAATGGGTTACAAGTTTTAATGATCCCAAGTACAAGATGAAAATAAAATATAAAATCCTACGAAATAAATCTTGATGGAGATCACTCTACACGCTGGCGCTTCCCTGTGAGCCTGACAATCTGAGCCTCTAACCTCTGGTTTTCTTTCGCATATCTAGTGGCAACCTCCTTCCAATCACCTGAATCAGGGAGTGAGCAAATAGCATCTGACCGAGGCTTAGGAGAAAATAAATCCCCTTGCCTCTCCATAGTCTCTACAGCCCGGCTCTCAAGGATCTCAATCAAGTCGTCTTTCTCCTTCAAGTCTGCTCTATAGGAAATCTCTAAAGTTTGGCACTTATTCTTCCAAGCGTCCTTTTCCTATTGCATCATGACCAAAGCAAGCTGCAGCTCTTCTAGATCATCTAATAGGGGAGGAGTGGTCTTCACAAACAAGTCAGGCATAGGTGTTTCCCGGGAATACGACATCTTCAACTGAATGGCTCTCGTCGGGACCCACTGCAGATATGGCTCCAAAGAAACAATACCCCTAGGTCCCAAATCCTTCCTACTCTTCTTTTGAATGTGACTCCAGGCCTTCACAATCTTCTCCCTAGCTTCCCTATGGTCTTCTCCCTCCTTCAGAAAGAAACTACTCAAATGAATACTATTTGGTTTATCCCTCATCAGATAACCAAGCTGTCATCATGCCAGAACAGGGTTATAGTTAATTCCTCCCTTTGTACCAAGAAGAGGTACATTGGGGAAACTACCACAACTGTCAATAATCTCTATATCCTGGTAAGCTCGATGATACCAATCAATATCCGAGTGAGTAAGTGCCATGATCTTAGGAGCCCAACGGGGTTCCTTCTTGACATCCCAAAAAGCATCAGACTGATGCATATGAGAGATAAACCACCGGTACAACAAAGGCGTGCAACAGATAATCATCCCCCCATGATAAGAATTCCGAAGATGAATAGAGTAATAAGCATCACTCAACAATGTAGGAACTGGGTTTCCAATCATGAAGATCCTGATAGCATTAATTTCAACAAATCTTGTCCACATTAGGAAATAAGGACAACCTGTAAGCAAGTAGAGCAAAGATGGCCTCAAAAGCGACTCTACTCTTCATCTTGGCAAAGTAACGAGACTTCTCCAATAAGAACTGAGCTAGTAATCCTCTAATCCATCCTTTAGTAGTCATATGGGCTTCAACCTCAGACTTCCCCAGATGGATCAAAGTAGCAATCTCATGTGATTTTGGCTCACCCTCCAAACCAGTAAAAGGAATACAATCGGTAACAGGTAAATCTAATAGATAAGAATACTCCTCCAGTGTAGGCATCAAATGATAGTCGGGAAAAGTAAAGCAATGATACATCGGATCATAGAATTGGACCAAGGTTGAGAGAATACCCTACTTCATCTTCAGCTTCATGAGACGGGTGATGGATCCATACTTCTTCCGAAAATCCGCAGAACACTCAATCTCGGGAATTAGACTGATCAACTCATCTATCTTGGGATCCTTGAAACTGTACTTCCTGGTCTTTCTTTTTCCAGAATTCATGGTTAAAAAGTACCTGAGATATTCACAAATGGTAACCTTTTAAATCCCTTGAAATAAGATTTCTTCAAAAGATGCTTATGAGTGCATGGATGCATGATGCGGAAATCACACACAAGATTACACATATAGGGTTCATAGGTTTAACGTCACGAGCATGAGGTCGAAGGTACTACCCATAAGGTATGGTCTAAAAGTTATCACCTGCCTAACAAGGTTCTAGAGGTTCCCAGAGTCTACATCCTTTCTTTGGATATTACCAGCTTCCCGATTAACTCGGTAATTAGTAATATTCTCAAGAAAGACTCGTACGAGCGTAGCATCAAGTGACAACTATTTCCGGATTACTCACTCATAGCTTCCACACTATACCTAAAAGGCCAAGATGGGTTTGGTATTCTACGGTCCTCAGCTTCAACAGACTCCCAGGTTGAAAGTAGTACGTCTTCCTGATTACTCGGTAAACAAGACTACAATCAAAGGGGCCTCCACTGAGTGGGGGATCTCATACCTCCTTTTTTGGGATTACTCCCTCAAAGTTAACATGACTATACCGCCCGTCCTATCTTAAAGTTTTCCCAAGTCCTGGTATAGGAGTTACGAGTAATCACCAAGCACCCTGAAAACCAGGAAAATCCAGATAAATATATATTCAACATATAACACATAAATAATAATATCATATACACATATATAAACAAATATAGGCTCAACCAACTTAGGGATGGACCAGCAAGAGGTCAATCTTTCCCCAGTGAAGTCGCCATTTTTTCTGTAGCGGTAGAAATGTTTAAGACTAAGCTATGAGATTGACTAGACTTGTACAAATAAAAATAGAAATCACCACCGTGCTTAATTATTTCCAAAGGAATCGGAAAAGAGAGAGTAACCCAAAAAAGAGGAGGAAATATTCAAGGTAAGGGGATTGATTATGTAAAGGGAAGGTATTAGCACCCTAAACAACTACGGTACTCCGCAGGAACCTCTTTGTAAAATCTGTATATTTTGGCTATGAAATGTTGTGTAAAAATGGATGGTGGAGGTGAGAAAAGAAATATATTTTTATGATTTTTTCACCCGCCGCGGTTGCGAACCTTTAGTGCCTATGTACCACCTTCCGTGCAATAGGGTATCAGGGTACACATAGTTCCTCTTTAAAAAAAATTTAAAATACAAGTGTGTTGGTTAATTTTATGAGATAAAACATCATCGTCATTTTCCGTGTGGAAAACATACTTACTACCCACAATCATGAGAAAGGAGAATTTGTATCATCTCAAGGTGGAAGATATGGCTTGGATTTTAAAATCAACAATGCCTCACTCAACACCCAAGTGGAAAATATCTCTCTTCACTACATATTATGAAAGTATAGTTGTTTGCATCACTACAAGGATTGACAAGAGTCTAATCTTTTGAGAAAGGTTTTAAAATAAGAAAGCCAAAGTGGCAAAATGATTTGAAATGAGATTGATTGACTTTTAGTTTTCTAAAAAAATATAATGTCAAAATATTATTAAGTTGATTGAAGTTTATTCACGAAAATGTTCTTAAAATGCATGGACCTAAGTCCAAGTTTATTATGAAAGTGGTTTAAGTTTCAAAACAAGAAGAGTTTTCAAAAGGAGGAAGAAGATTTTTGAAATTAAAGAAGATGGGAGGAGAAGAAGAGACTATCCTAATGCATAAGGTAAAAGCTAGGGATAAGAACCATCTAACCAACAAGAAGCCAATACTTGACACTATGAGCCAAGATGTAATTCCCATTCTTTGGATTGAAACTAAGCAAGTAAAGATACTAGACCTCTTGTGAGAACCAAACTTCAAGTGTATTAGGTCTTCAAAAAAGATTGGGCAGAGTAACGGCTGTACACGGGTGAATTCCAGACTACAAACAAAGAATGTAATCACAATAACCTGCACACAAAACAAACAAACAACTTAATTTCTTGAGGTAAACCTCAAGAACTCCAGACAAAATATCAATTAAGGTTACAAAGCCTCCAACATAGGCCAAGGTTTCTAATCCTAAGTCCAAGAAGTCTCATACTCCATAATGCCAAGGGTAGTAACCAAATAGTCCAAGTATCATTAAAGTTTTTTAGGGTTCATGTTGATTATTAGGCGTTTTGAAAAAGAAAACTAAAGCTCAAGTGAGAAAAAATAAAAATGACAAGAAAGTAAGTGGGCTCAAGTGAGCAAAGATGAAAAATAGCATGAAATGTAAATGCTAAAATAAATGGTACATAAAGCATAAAAAATAATAGGGCACAAAGTAAAAGAAATTTAATAATTAGTGGTTAGTTGGATGACCATCTTGAAATTTGCATTTGGAACTCATTAGAGGACTGGTAGAACCAAAGCCTCCACACAACAAGTTGCATTTGCTTTTTGTCAAGTATATCATCCATTTGGAATCCTCAAAAGTACCATTTAATGATCAACGATGTTTAAGTGATCTGCATTGACCAAAAGTGTGATAGATCCATTAGAGGATTGGTAGAACCAAAGCCTCCACACAATGAATCTTAAGGTTATTGGATAAAAGGGATCAAATTAACATACTTGGGCTTACAAACATAGGTTTGGGCCACGAATGATCATTTTTTCGAATCGGGACAAAATTTAGCGCTATGTTAAGCAATCGTAAGTGGATTTATATAGAAGTCACACCTATTTTGAGGCCGGTCAATAGCAATTTATGCACCATTTGTTTTGAGACATAAAATAGAGATCATGCTCCAATAACATTTAGTGCAATAAGAAAGGGATGAGATGAAGAGAGGTGGGAATAAAAAATACAAACCACATTTGAATTAAAATTTAATCAAATTATTATTAAAATCATTCATCCATTTTTATGGAGTTAAACTCAACACCATGGATCCAATGATGCTAATAAAATTCATGATAAAAAATTCAACTCAAGATTAGCCAGAAAATAATCACAAAATAATATTGCATTTTAATATATACATAAAAAAAGGTTTTAGAAATATTTAAAATAGAAATAAGGGATAAAAATATCAATTATGTTCGAATTAATCAAGAAATAAAATGAAAGACCATAGAAAAATCATAAATGGACTGAAATATTTTTATAAATTTTTTGGTAAATTTTTTAAAGTCAGAAACTATTTTTGAAATTAAAAGAAGTGAGTAAAATAAACCAAAAATGATTAAAAAATACCAAAGTCAGAAATAAAAAATAAGTGAGGTCAACAATATTTGTCACAATATCATTGGATCATTTCATATTTTTTTAGAATTTAAAAATGCATAAAAGTATTTTAAACATTTAAACCAATCAAATAAAGTGAAAACATATATAAAAAATACCAAAACACAAAATAAAATTGTGAAAAAATAAAAATCAGAAAGAGAAAAATCAAAAATATTTTTCATAATTTTTTCAGATTTTTTGGACTAAAAATGAATTTTCTATGAATTTTTGAAATTTAATGCAATTAAATATAAAAATCAGAAAAGAAAATAAAAATAAAAAAAATATGGGCCATCTGGTCAATGTTAAAACGCGTTAGTAAACAGATCAAGTGGACCTGGCGCGTTGTTCATGTTATGGACTTTAGTGGATAATGTATTGAATCATTAATTAAATCAGATTTCAAAAAATACAAGTGGCGTGCCATCATTGGTTGGAAGATGACACGTTGGTCATCTTCAACCTCTAGCCAACGTAAATTGCAGGTCTCTCAAACTGTAAAATCAGAAGCTCAGACCTATGTCATTCGCTTCGTCTCTTCAAGACGAAGACAACCACACCTTCGCGACAAATTTATATAAAATGTAGCTCAAGCAAATTAGAAGGAAAGTTTTGAAAAGGGATGTGAAATTTCATGGTCAAAACAAGTTTCCATATGAAAGTAAGTGTTGCGACTAGAACCATGGCAATTAGAGCATCACAATGATATCAAAGTTTTGAAGAATTGATGAAGGAATTTTACCTATTGAAGTTGAGTACAGAGCTCTTAAACTGGACTTCTATGGAGCAATCTAAGGCACAATTCTTGAATGTAATTATAAGGTTAGCTTCAGGGAAGACAATGGAAGGTGAATTGATGGAAAAAATGGATTGAAAAGGGCTTGAAAGCAGATTTTGAAGTAGCAGAATTTTGAGTTATGGAACAAGTTTGGCAGGGTGATTCTGGCTATCCAAGCTTGAGGAAATGAATGGGTGATGACGCTCTATTTATATGGAATCAAATGGAATGTCCAAGCTTGTGAAGTGATGAAGTTTGGAGGGAAATCGTGTGAAGTTGCAAACAAGAAAAGTGTGACTTCTAATTTGATCAAAACTCATCCAAAATGCGCGTTTTGTTGTGCTAATTGATTCTGGAACTTCACTAAACATGTTTAGAGACAAAAACGTGTGGAAAACTTGTGATTAGAAGCCAACACAAAGATTTCAAGTTCTGACTTATGGAGAAACTTCAGTTCCAATTTACCAAGTTCAATCCAATGGCATTCCTAGCTCAAGGGGTCTTAAGGAATGATTCTTGATGCTTTAGAAAGATGAGGTTACAAGCTTTGCAATGGAGAAAGAATGGAATCAAATGGATGCTTGAGCTGCAAGTTGCATTAAGTCAAAGTTGGGGAAAAAAGGTTGACTTTCCATACTTAGAAATATTTCAAGTTTTTCTTCAAAAGTGACCTATACTGTTTTCCATCCAAACATGGCCTTCCTCTTGGAATTTGCTCTTTACCAAAAAAGATGATATTAAATAGACCTCTTGAATGACATTTTGAAACTTAAACCATTCAAAATATCAAAAAATTGAGAGAGTTATGAATTGTTGAAGTTGGCAAAAAATCATGAAATGACCTATAATCTTTTGTATCCTTAGGGCATCTTCCATCCATTTTCTCACTTTGAACATAAAAGAAGGCATAAATTTCACATCCTCAAGATCATTGTGGAAAATTAATGGGATCAAGGTGATAAAAATTGACCAAGTTATGATCATTTGAAGTCACATATAGGAAAATGGAGGTTCATCTGGAGGACTTGTAATCTTTCTTCATCATCAAGTTTCTTTCACATGAAAACTCCTTGGAACTTTTGAAGTGATTTGTTAATAACCCTTTGAAGAGAAGGATTTCTTTGGAATCACTCTAAAATACCAAAAGATGATCAAGATATGCTTCTTTGAAGTTCAAAACCCTAGCTCCTAGGTCAAGAAAAATGCCTTGAGGAACTTTGACAATTTTGAACAAACTTCTTGTACCAACACAAATTCTTCGTAGATATAAGTTGTTGAGGATGATAATGAGAACTCATAGCAACTACAACCACTTCCATATCTTGAGAATTGAGATAAATATGCATTTGTGACCAATGGGAACAAAGCCTTGTCCAAGCATGACAACTTCTCCAATCAATCCCTTGTACTTTTGAACCAAATTTGATAATCTTGAAATGTGGTGAGCCAAAATAGCCTTGCATGCCATTTCCTCCAAAACAATTCCAATGGTGAAGTTTTAACTTCTCAAGCTTTATTTACTAGGGCATGGAAATAAACTCATGAACCCATGGAGCAACTTGCTGAATCTCATTGCCTTTACCTACATGAGTAACAAGCAAGACAAACCAACATTGCATTTTATTAATTAAAAGAAGAAATAAAGACAAAAATATTCATGATCACAAAAGAACACATGTCAAGGTGCTTGATGATTCCTCAAAGAGCAAAGCTAAATATAGGTAGGGGAACCAAGAATCCTAATGTGAAGTTGTTGTGATGGAATCAACATGGTATAATGAGGGGATCTTAGGGGCTAAAATTGGGGGATAACAAGCAGCTTTGTGAAAGAATAAAATATACTTTCTTTGAAAGGCCAACATCCACTTGTGTCAAATTTTTATAATCCCAAGATAAAAGTACCAAAGTCAATGGTTTAGATGGGTGGCTCCTAGTTTATATGTGGAAAATGTGCAGAAGAGACATGCGCAAGGCTCAAAAACTTTCTAAAAAGGTAGTGATCTCATCAAGAGCAAGTTGGCTTGAAGAACAATTTAATATGGAGTGAGGCACAAGTTGGAGGCCTATGTAGCCATACCTATGGACAACTTGACCCTTTGAATCGAATCCTTCATTTTTCCATAACCTTCGACCAGACTCAACAAAGTAACATTCGTTTCCATTATTTATGTGTCCTTTGAATGGACTAACTGTGTGTTCTTCGAATATCCCTCTTCAGCTGATTATGCCACTTTGAGTTCTCTTGCTTTTGATCACTTAGGCCCAAACCTTCGACCAAACTCTAAAGTAAGCAAAACAATTATTTCCCAACTATGGCAAGTCCTTCGAATGGGCCACCAAGTTATGTGTCATAATGCAGCACTATGGCGTATTGAAGGGTTTGCAGATGGATTCAAAGGTGATATGAAGGCGCATTCGAAGCAAACATGAAGATGAAAATGAAAGTCACAGTAAGGTAGCCATTTATCCAATCGAAAACTTGTGAATCCAAGGCAAACAGGTGAGGGGACAATGGTGCAATGGAAGCTTGCAAGCATGAGCCATTGTCCAAATGAAGCTTGCATGCATGAGTTATTTTAGTGTATTAAAGCAAACTTGCAAGAGGTCAAATGCCCAAATGAAACTTATGGACCAAAGCTTGCCCAAATGAAGTACGTAAACCCAACTTTCATTCGAAGGAGGCCACAAAGCCAAATGAAAGATGCATGCAGGAAGTTTAAATGTGCAATCGAAGGATACCAAAAGGAGGTTTTTTGCCTTGGAATCGAAGGAGACTACATGGGTATTTGTGCCTTGTGAATCCAAACCAACATGCCAGAGGCCCACGCCCAGTTGAAGGATATAAGCCAAACTTGCATCGAAAGAGGCCAAAAGGCCAATCGAAGGAGCTGAATTGAAGAACACTTGTTTTTCTCCAAATTTTGTCAAAATATTATTTTTATCTGTTTTCTCCCTTTTTTGAAGGTTTCCTCAAATTATACTTGTGCAAGCTTGAACTTTGAGAAACCTTGTGAGAAATGCCTTGAGAAATGAGAGGGCAAATTTTGGGTACAACAACTGCCCCTGTTCAATCTTCTTAAACCTGAAGAGCAAGTATGGCACGTTGTCATTCATAACTTGAAGGTAGAAGATGATTGAACACTAGAGTACCCAGAAATTTGCACTCGCGTGAAATAACACTGATAGTTGATGATGTAGGGGATAGATTTACAGATTCCATTTGGAGGGATGATGGAGAGTCGTCAGAGGTGGGCTTAAGGATGCCATGTAGAGTGATTGTTGGCAGAAATTATACTAAGTATAAATTTGACTTCAATTGGAAAAGAATCAGAATAAATCTTTGGAGCAATTTATCTGAACTAGAGAAAGTGTCTAAAAAAGGAATCAGGATAAACCATTGATCGATTTAAACTGAACCAATAGAGGTCTTGGATATTCTACAATTTATGATGGCCATGTGTAAGGCTATTTTAGGAGACATATGAGGAGGAAGCCTGGGTAAGGCTGCTTCAAGTTGAATCCATGTGAAGCTTCATCTAGAATTTAAGAGAAGGAACCTGGGTAGGGTTGCTTCAGGACGAGTTCGTGTAAAACTGCATCTGGGAAGGAGAAGGAACCTGGGTAGGTTTGCTTGATGATGAGTCCATGTTAAACTTCATCTGGAATTATCTGAGAAGGAACCTGGATAGGGTTACTTAATGATGAGTCCGTGTAAAACTGCATCTGGAAATGAGAAGGAACATGGGTAGGATTGCTTGATGATGAGTTCGTGTTAAACTTCATCTGAAATTATCTGAGAAGGAACCTGGGTAGGGTTACTTCATGATGAGTCCGTGTAAAACTGCATCTGAAAATGGGAAGGAATTGGGTAGGGTTGCCTCAAATGAGTCTGTGTAAAACTGCATCGGAAATGAGAAGGAACCTGGGAAGGGTTGCCTCAGGATGAGTCAGTGAAAAACTGCATCTGGAAATTATGAGAAGGAACCGGGGTAGGGTTGCCTCAGGATGAGTCAGTGTAAAATTGAATACGTGTAAGATTGCTTTTGTAGAGCTGTATTTGGAAGTCAGAAGGAACTCGCGTAAGATTGTTTCATGATGAGCCCGTGTGAAGCTGCATCTGGTAGTCAGAAGAAACCCGTGTAAGATTGCTTCATGATGAGCCCGTGTGAAGCTGCATCTGGTAGTCAGAAGGAACCCGTGTAAGATTGCTTCATGATGAGCCCATATGAAGTTGCATCTGGTAGTCAGAAGGAACCCGTGTAAGATTGCTTCATGATGAGCCTGTGTAAAGCTACATCTGGTCACATAGGTAGTTGCTTTGTCTTGCTTCAGAAACTAATCTTGGACCTATTGAAATTTTTTGATGATAGCTATCTATTGATTGATCTTTCCTGACAAGGTAAAGGGTTAGTTGTATGCAATGTCATGATGTATGAAATGCATTATGTAGTGATGTTCTCAAAAATTAGGTTGTGTTGTATGCATATATCATATATGTTATATGGTGTATAAATGTGAAATGTTATTGAAGTGTATCTTTGTCTGGGAAAATAAATCCTTGACAAATGTTGGGGAGCCTTGGGAAATGAAATCTCGGACCTCTGTTGTGGATGAAGAGTAGGATTCTCTTCAGACCTTGTTTTAGGATGTTTTCGTTGTGGATTCCTGTTTTTGTTTGAGGAGAAACTCTGTTGGGGAATACTGGCTTTGCTTTGAGAAGAAAACTCTGTGGAGAGTGTGGATCTCAGTTTGGGGAAATAAAATTCAAGAATTTTGGTTATCCATTACTTTACTGGGGAATTATTCCTGACTAGAGAGAATCGAAAGTTAACTGTTAACTGGTCGAAATCTAGGCTTGGTAGCAATTTGTTAAGGATAATGGAGTTGAATGTTATCTGGTAGTATTCCAGGCTTCGTAGTGACTTACTGGGGAAGATTAAAGTAACAGTTATATGGTCGAATACCAGGCTTCGCAGAAAATTTCTTGGGAGAGTGAGGTTAAACTATTATCTGGTCAGATTTCAAGCTTCACAGCAACTTACAAATTTTGAACTGTTATCTGGTCGGGTCCAGGCTTCACAGTAAGTTGCTTGAAAGGATGAAGTTGAACTGATATCTGGTCGGGTCCAGGCTTCATAGTAACTTGCTTGAAAAGAAAAAGTTAAACTTATATCTGGTCGGGTCCAGGCTTCACAGTAACTTGCTTGAAATTAGTTGTTATCTGGTCGGACTCTGGGCTTCACAACAAATTTTTGAGGGAATAAAGTTAATTGCTATCTGGTATTCCAGGCTTCACAATAACTCGCTTGAAAAGAGTTGAACTGATATTTGGTCGGGTCCAGGATTTACAGTAACTTGCTGGGGTAGAGGAAAACTCTACTGGGGAAAACAAGTTAAACCCTTGTCTGGTTGAGTCCAGGGTTTTTTCAATATCTCGAAGAGTTAAAATATTATCTGGTAGGGTCCAGGCTTCATAGTGTCTTTGAGAAGTTAACTATTATCTGGTCGAGTCCAGGCTTCATAGTATTTTAAAGTTATACTATTATCTAGTCGGGCTCAGGCTTCATAGTAACTTGTTTGAAAGAATGAAGTTGACTGTTATTTGATCGGGCTCCAGTCTTCACAGCAACTTTTGGAGATAGCAATGACTTTGTTGGCGACATCGCTGGGGAAAATAGTTTGTGGTCCTTTGATTTGTGATGGTCTGAGAGGCCAACTCAAGTTAGGGAATATGTAGTTTATTAGGGAAATAAACCATGTTTCCAATCTGCTAGAGAGGTACTTTCCTTTGGTAGAACTCCTCAAAGATTCATCTTGAGACCAAACTTAGTTGGGAAGAAAGGTTTTCCGGAGACTGAAACTCTGGTTAGGGATGACTTTACAGGGAGTTGACTAGGGTTCACCCTATGAAAGGGACTTTGTGGAGATTTGTCACTGCCCCTTTGTTTATAGGAGATTTGTCATTGGCAGTGTCGTCCCATTTGAAGTGATTTTGTCCACTAAGAGAGTTTTTGTTCACTGGATATTCGTCGTGTGAATATCTCTGTTGTCAAAAAATTAGCCATATGAAACAACAATATTCAAAATAATGCAAAGTTTATGCTTGTCTTGAAGTTTTGAGAATGAATTTTTAGCAAGTAAAGAGTTTTGTGGGAATATGAATTCAACTCAGAATCTGGAGTAAAGCCTTACAGGAGTAAGGATACCTTTTGTAATAGTGTGCTTTCGAACTAACCTATGCTTCAATTAGGACTTTTTAAGGGTTGTAACTTGGCTTGGTTCACAGTTTAAGAAACAAAGGATATGGCTCAAAGTGTATTTGTACCTTCCCGTTCTTCGTGATGTTCTTCAGTCCTAAACTCAGTCAATTGTGCGTTTGAACTCCTATTGAATCTGGAAAGATGGTTCAGATATTTGGAAGTTTATTTATTGGAAGGAAGTTATTTTTGCAACATTTTTCATATTGTCGAGGATTTGTAGTGTCCTCCTTTTTTTGATTTACTATCCCTGATTTTTGTCTGACTGTTCTTGTTTTGAGATTACGGTTAGTGGGATGCCCCCGTTTTTCTTAAGTCTCCTTCGTAGGTTTTGACTTAGTGGGATTTTCCTTTGAGAGATAATGACTGCCTATGTGATAAGGAACCATCGCCGTCTTTTAATTCCAGTGGAAATTTTTTGATGTCATTCGTTGTATACGAAGTGAAAGTTTGCGACTGAACGCGCACTTGGATTAATTGAGAGACTACCCTGCCCCATGTTTTTATTAAAGGTTTCAATTTGTGTTAAAAAGAAAACTCCTACTTCTTAGGCTCAAAGGGGTTGACTAGGGATTATCCTCTTATAACTCCAGTGTTTAGGAATTGAAACAAACGCCTGTACATCATCAACAAGGTCTTTCCGAAAGCATATTGTATGAGATTAAGGCATTGTTTTCGTCATCCTCCCTCTAAAGGCTTGCAACTTTTAAAACAAGAGTTGAATATAAAGGGAGTAAAAAGAATAGTTTAAATATAGTGAAAACGAATGGATCAATTCAAGACAAACATATGAAATGTGTTGTACCCCAAAATTTGCCCTCTCATTTCTCAAATAATCTCTCACAAAATCTCCTTTGGTTCAAGATTGCACAAGGGTTGATCAGCTCAAGACACCTCCTCTAGCACTGATGACTAAAAATTAGGGTTTGAGATTGCACAAGGACAAATGGACTTTTAATGCCCCATATGACTATCAAGGATCATTTTGGACTTTCAAGATTGCTCATGTCAAGTTTCAAGTCTTGGATCACATTTTTGCTCAGTCAATTGATCAGTTGACCTAAAATCAATTGTATTGAGGAAAAAGTCAATTGTGGTTAATTTACAGTCAAACTTCATAATTTTTTATCCATAACAACATCATGAACTCATATATGTCAATTGATCAATTTTGGATCACAATTCCTCAAGAAATTTGATCAGATCATCAAAAGGGCAAAATGGTCAAAATTAGGGTTTTGCCTAAGAAGGTGCAATTTTTGATTTTTGACCTAACAAATGACTTATTGGTTCAAGAAATAATCTCAAGGATTCAAATACTTTATTTTTATCTAGTGGCATGGCTCAAAACATTTCTCGAGATCAATTGATTGATAGTTGAATTTCAGTCAACTTATGAAAAGTCAATTGTACACTGAAAAGTCAAACTTTGACTTTTTGGTCAAAATCAAGCTTCAAAGATCATAATTTATCAAGACATGTTGAAATGTGAAACTTGTTAATCAAGAAATCAAGAAATTCAAAATTCATTTTGAAAAGTCAAACTTTTCAAGACTTGGAAATTTTTCTAAGTGTCTTTTACATGATAATTTCATTATTTCATGCCATTCTTTCACCAAGATGCAAGACGATTCAAGGAAAACTTCCAAATTGAAAGTTATAGATCTAAATGAGATCTAAAACAATGTAGAGAAGGACTTTTTATATAAATGCTTGGATTTTAAGTCATAAATTCATGAAGTCATGGCATTTTCGAATAAACACTTAGAGAAATTTTCAGCAGTTTTGGTCAGGTTTTTATCCCAACTTCTTGGCCAATTTTCATCAAGTTCCAGTTTGATTTAACAAAAGTTGTCAACATGAAAGTTGTAGAGGGTGTTTCAAGATTTCCAAAACATCCAAGAGCATGCATTTATCATATTTGAGCTAGGAGATTCAAGGGCCTGAAGTTGGGCATTCATTCTTGAATTGTAAGCCATTTTTGTTGAAGAACACATAATCCAATTGGCATGATGTGCTGCATAATCTTACGTTGTAGGCCTTTTGACTTGCAAATCTTACCATAATTTAATGTTTACACAAACTTTTGAGCTATTGTCCATTTGGTTTAAGCATTGTCCAATTGATCTTTCCATTTTTGGCACAAAGTTGACATTGCCATTCTTGCAAAGTAGCTTTAATCATAAAGTCAGCTATCCTTGAGCCTCTAACTTATTTCTTCTACACACACTCAACATACAAAATCAGAAGGGCATGCTTAAAGTGTCTAACAACTCTATGCAACAAAGTACAAATCATTGGAACTATGATCTTCAAGCTAACCTAGCCATAACATGTGATTCAAAATCTGAGTTTGTTTCAAGTCTCAAACCTTCTCTATAAATAGAGGCCAATTGCAAGAGAAAGGGGCTAGAAAATAGAAGGAGAAACTAACACTCAAAATCATTTTTGCTATCAAAAACCAGATTTGTCCATAAAACCTCAATTTTTGAGCTTTGAAGTCCAAATCCTTGAATCTCATACCTTGCAAGTTTTCTCCAAACAAACCATCCAAACATTTCACATACACCATATATAAGTTGTTCAAACATAAGAATAACTTTTGTAACATCACTATCACCATCTTCCAAACTCAAAAAAAATACATTGTAACTTGACTTGGTTGGAGTGGTTCAACCATTTTCAGCATAAAATGAAGGTTGTAGCTACTTCAAGAAGGTTCAAATTATCAACTTTGATCCTCTACACCATTGCTTCACTTTTCCCAATTATCAACTTGTGCCTACTCTATAATAATTCTCACAACTCTTGAGGATTACTATTCTCAATCAACTACCCTTAAATGGTATGGAAAGAGTTCCAAAACCTGAAGAGATTGGCCAAGCACTACACTTGCAACCATCTGATATCACAACCAATTGGGAAACAAAGGGTGGTGTTAAAGGTTTCTTAGCCAAGTTCTTGTTCGAGAAAGCTCAAGATTGTTGGAACTCTTTGGAATTACAAGCTTTTGAAGAAATCTTGGCCCTTCTCATCTATGGGATGGTTTTGTTTCCAAATCCTAACCAACTCATAGATGTAAATGCTGTCAAAATCTTCATGTCTCGCAATCCAGTGCCTACTTTGTTGGGAGATATCCTACATTCTTTTCACTCTCGCACTATGAGGAAGAGAGGGATCCTCGTGCGTTGCACTCCTCTCTTGGAAAGATGGTTTATTTCTCATCTTCCCTGATCTGCATTGAAGAACGAGCAAGGTTCAAGATGGTCCGATAGGTTGATGACGCTCAGATATTCAGATGTTCATCGGTGTTCCCGATCCTTGGAGAATGTTACTATCATCGACCATTATGGTGAATTCCCTAATGTCCCTTTACTTGGCATTAGAGGAGGTATTACCTACAACCCTTGCTTAGAATTACGAAAGTTTGGTTGCGCCCGAAGGGATGGTCCACATGAGATGTTCATTTAAGGAGTGGTATTCAACTATGAAAGCGACGATCAAAGCTACCGTCATAGGTTTATTCGAGCTTGGAGAATGGTGAGCAAGGTGGATAGTAAGACGTTGGGACACAAGAATTCCATTCCCCTCGAGCCTTACCTTAAGTGGGTACGAGCTCGTGCTCAGAAACTTGTGATACGTTATCCATCCATCTTACCAGTTATCATGGAACATGTGGTTGAAGGAGATGCTCCCTACACTGTCCTCCACCCCGACATGCCAACTTCTCTCGAATACTTGCAAAAAGGATGGATTCAGCTAAAGGAAGAACGAGATACTTTTGAGTATAAATTCTATGGTAGTGAGAAAAGGGTCTTGGAGCTTACAAAGCATCTACAAGAAGAGCAAAGTGTGAACACCTACCTTGCACCGAAAATGATGCGTTCAGTCTTTTTATCTTAGAAAGTTATTTTGTAAGCCCAAGAGGCATGTTGTAATCTTTTCAAGCTAATTAATGAAAATTGACGTTTGTTCATTCTTTTGTCTATGCAAATTTAAATTCCATAAATCCTTGAAATCATTTGCATATACATCTTCTATGCATCATAACATGACAGGTTTTTCACATAACAGGTTTCCTTATCTTTCTGTTGTTTATTTCAGCAAGATGGATCTAGAGAAAACTGTGAAGGATCTTCAGGCACAAAACTCTCAATTCCAAGAGACTCTACTGGCCCTAGCCAAGGGGCAGCAAGATATGATTCCATTGTTGGCAGTTAAGAAGAAGCCCAAGAAGAGAGCCCTGGTCAACATGGGCAGAAGGTTCAAAGAGTTAGTTCGTCAAATCATGGTAGTGGAAGACTCATCTGAAGAAGACGAGAATCAGATTTGTGAGGTTAAGAGTACCCAGGTTGACTGTGTTAATGATCAAGCGTCTGATGATGATTATTTTGAGGAGCAGTATCCACCCGCCAATATCAAGTACAAACAACTAGAAGACAGATTGAAAGTCGTAAAGATCCAAGCCATCCCCGGATTAGATTTTGATGATTTGGGTTTGATCTCTAGGGTTATTATTCCCCACAAATTCAAAATACTAGTCTTTTCAAACTACGATGGAGTTTCCTGTCCAAAACTTCACTTGAAATCTTATGTGCGAAAGATACAGCCGCATACTGCTGATAAGAAACTCTGGTTCACTTTTTCCAAGAGAGCTTGACCGGAATGCAATTAGAATGGTTCTACCAGTTAGATGGGTCCCGCATCAATTCCTGGGAGGATTTAGCTACCGCGTTTTACCATCAGTACTAGTATAACACCGACTTGGCGCCAACAAGAGTACAATTCCAAGATATGACCATGGGGAAGAATGGGGGATTTAAAGAATATGCACAAAAGTGGAGAGACCTTGCAAGTAGGGTTCAACCACCTTTGACTGATAGAGAGCACATTAACATGTTTATGGGAACTTTATCTGGTCCTTTCTTTAACTTGTTGGTAGGTTGTTCCTCTTCCGGATTCACCGAGTTAATCTTAACTGGTAAAAGAGTTTAAAGCGACATCAAAAGTGGGAAGATCTCTGTAGCATCTGCCTCCACTTCCAATCCTGCCAAGAAACATTTTCCTGCAAAGAAGTAAATCAACGATGTGTACAGGGAAAGGGGCCGTTCTAAGAAGAATGATCATCCATCTGTTAACACTGTCTGAATCTCCAATCCAACTCCTACTCCAAGACCATCTGCAAATCATCAATGTTTTGAAACTCCAAGAAGATGATTTACGAGGTTAGGCATGTCACTGTCTCAAGCCTTACAACATTTTCTCAAGACTAATTTGGTGACATTACGCGATCCTCCTGCCAACCCATATACCTCTTCACCAAAGTATAATCCGAATGTTAAATGTGCTTACCACTCAAACATCCCCGGGTACGAGACTGACCAGTGCTGGGCCTTGAAGAATAAAATTCAGGATTTGATTGATAACAAAACTATTGAGTTCGATCCTCCTCCATCTCCGAATGTAATCACCACGCCTATGCCAAATCATGGCAAGGGTGTTAATGATGTTGAAGATATAATTTTTGTTTCCTTTGTTGAAGACTTGACTACTCCTTTGAATATCATCAAAAATAATCTGTTGAAAGTCGGGATCTTTATTGGATGTGTGAAAGATTGTGTTTGTTATGCCAAACAACTTAATGGATGTGAAGGGCTGAAGGAAGGCATTCAACGCATGTTAGATAGCCGTGAATTTCTATTTAAGAAGACCCCACTTGCCAAAAGTTTGACTAACAAATGCGAAGATCTCTCCATTATCATCATCTCAAGAAAGCCTCTTAGGATCACCTCCAAAGGTCCTATTAGGATTTCAAATGAACCCACTATTTCTCCCTTAATAATTACCAATCCCGGACCAATTCCCTACTCTTCAAACAAGGCAGTGCCATGGAACTATGGTGTTGAGGTATTTTACCATGGGATTAAACAAGACGCTTAGATCGAAGAAAAAAAAGCTGATGATGTTGGTAACATAACCGGCTCAAGCAAAGTAACCAGAACTGGGAGGATATTTTCACCCAATATCTCACCACCAGTTGTTACAAAGGCGCCCATCCGCATCACTGGCGCTAAGCCAAGTATTGATACAAGAGGGAAGGAGAAGGTTGTTGAGTCGGTCGTAACAGAAATACCCACAAAGGACATTGCTAATGGAGAACCCTCCGCTCATGAGATGGACGAGATCTTGAATATAATAAAAAGGAGCAACTTCAAGATTGTGGAACAGTTGGGGAAAACCCCTTTTAAGATTTATATGTTGTCATTACTACTCTATTCTGATGCCCATGCTCGGACATTAATCAAAGTCTTTAAAAAAGCTCATGTCTCCCATGAGACAACAACGAACCAATTTGAGAATTTCGTGGCTAGCTTGACGGCTGATAATGGCTTGGGATTTTCAGATACTGACCTAACACCGCTTCGGAAGAACCAAAATAAAGCTCTATATGTTTCTGTCGAGATCAAGGGGACCACCCTAGCACATGTTCTAGTCGACACTGGTTCTTCTCTAAACGTACCACCCAAGGGGGTATTAGACCTTCTAGACTGTGAAGGTTTAGTCTTGAAACCAAGTGATATCATCATGAGGGCCTTCGATGGATCAAAAATAACAGTTCATGGGGAGGTAGATCTTCCAATCAAGGTGGGCTCCCAAATTTTCAACTCCACCTTCTACATCATGGATATCCGTCCTTCCTATTCTTGTCTGTTGGGTCGCCCTTGGATCCACAAAGCTGGGGTAGTAACCTCAACTCTCCATTAGAAACTCAAATATCCAGTCAAGGAAAGAATTGTCACCGTCTGTGGAGAAGAAGAGTTTATGGTAAGTCACCTTAACTCGTTCAAGTATGTAGAGATGGATGGAGAATTCATTGAGGCCCCGTATCAAGCCTTTGAAGTTGTACCACCAATGGTTGCTGCTACCAAATGTTCCTCTGATGAATCCAAAGCTGTTAAAGTTGTACTGAAGATGGTTTCAGTAAAAGATGCTTGTGCTACAATTGAAGAAGGAAACTATGATACTTGGGGGCAACTCCTCGATATCCCATTCAAAGTGGACAAGTTTGTTTTGGTCTTCACCATCAAAGCTTAGAAGGAAGTGAGGCGTGCGCGTGCAGGAAATCCACCTCTCTGCATTGGAAGCCATGAAGTCAACGTTGTGGGTGACTCTGATGAAGAAGCTGAATTTGAAGATTGGGTGTATCCCACTACAACAGAGCTGAAGAATTGGCATGCAATGGACTTAGTGCCCATCTCCTTCATTAAGGAGTAATCTACTTATTGCTTTTCTTTCAATTCAAGAACATTTTGTCTGTAATATTTAACAATGACTTTTAAGCCATGTGCCTGGCCCGGGGTATTTTGGTCCATTTGTCAAGGGTTTTTATTTATGTTCATCTAATCATATGATCATTCAATACAAATCATTGGACTCTTTTGCATTCAAATCTTTGTGTTCATTGTCTTCCTTTCCAATACAGTTTTCAAAATAGCCATGTATCTTACATGCACACACATACACACTCTTGCAGGTCCTCATCCACTCTGGATCTTATTGCCAATGACTCTAATATTGTCGACTACGACTTCTAATGTCCAATTAACCAAGCCGAAGACGAAGGCGGGGAAGATTGTGAAATACCAGGAGAACTAGCCAGACTTTTATTAAAAGAGGAAAAAGTTATTCAGCCGCATGAAGAGTCAGTTGAATTCATCAATCTGGGTACTGAGACTGACAAGAAATAAATCAAGATCGGTGCTAACTTGGAAAGCATTGTCAAGAGTAGGTTGGTTTAGATGCTGCATGATTATGTGGAAGTATTTGCTTAGTCTTATGAAGATATTCCAGGGTTGGATACCGATATCGTAGTTCATCGTCTGCCGACAGAAGAAGATTGTCCCCCTGTCAAACAAAAGGTTCATCGCATGAGGCCTGATATGTCTGAGAAGATAAAAGATGAAGTGATGAAACAATTTGATGCGGGATTCTTAGCTGTGAAATCCTATCCCCAATGGGTTGCCAATGTGGTTCCAGCACCGAAGAAGGACGAAAAAGTTCGCATGTGCATAGACTATAGGGATCTGAATATGGAAAGCCCCAAGGATGACATCCCTCTACCATACATTGACGTCTTGGTCGATAACACTACTCAGCATAAAGTCTTCTCCTTCATGGATGGCTTCTCAGGCTATAATCAGATAAAGATGGCTCCCGAAGACATGGAGAAGACTACTTTCGTTACGCAATGGGGCACCTTTTTCTATAAGGTCATGTCGTTCGGATTGAAGAATGCAGGGGCAACATACCCAAGAGCTATGGTAGCTTTGTTTCATGATATGATCCATCATGAAATAGAGGTATATGTGGATGATATGATTTCCATATCACAAACTGAAGAGGAACATCTCGATCACCTGTACAAGCTATTCGAAAGGCTGAAAAAGTACAATTTGAGGTTAAACCCTAACAAATGCACATTTAGAGTATGATCTAGAAAGCTTCTAGGTTTTATTGTTAGAAATAAAGGCATTAAGGTTGATCCTGCCAAGGTAAAGGCCATCCAAGAAATGCCAGTCCCTCATTCTGAAAAAGAAGTTAGAGGATTCTTGGGTCGTCTCAATTACATCTCCCACTTCATATCACACTTGACTGCTACTTGTGAGCCAATCTTTAAACTCTTAAAGAAAGATCAGGTAGTCAGATAGAATGATGAATGTCAAGCTGCCTTCGACAAAATCAAATAATATCTACAAAAGCCTCCTATTCTAATGCCTCCAGTTGAAGGCAGACCCTTGATCATGTACTTGACAGTACTAGAGAATTCCATGGGGTGTGTTTTGGGCCAACATGACGAGTCTGGCCGAAAAGAGCATGCTATTTATTACTTGAGAAAAAAGTTTACCGATTGTGAAACCAGATATTCACTACTCGAGAAAACTTGTTGCGCTCTGGCATGGGCTGCTCGCTGGCTAAGACAGTATATGCTGACTCATACCACTCTGTTGATTTCTAAGATGGATCCAATCAAGTACATCTTCGAGAAACCTTCCCTCCTCGGACGGATAGCTAGGTGGCAAATGATCTTGACTGAGTACAAAATTCAATACACTACACAGAAAGCCATCAAAGGAAGCGCACTAGCAGATCATTTGGCCCATCAAGCTGTATATGATTATCAGTCCATGAACTTTGACTTCCCTGATGAGAACATCATGTTGGTGACCGACTATGCGAAACCTGGACCGTATGACGGACCTGAATAAGGATCCCGATGGACTATGGTCTTTGAAGGGGCTTCCAACGCCTTGGGTAATGGAATTGGTGTTGTTATCATCTCTCCTAGAGGTTTCCACACTCCTTTCACCGCCAGACTATGCTTCGATTGCACGAACAATATGGATGAGTATGAAGCGTGCATTTTGGGTCTGAAAGCTGCCATTGATTTGAGAATCAAGCATTTGAATGTATTTGGGGATTCCTCTCTAGTGATTAGCCAAGTAAAAGTATATTGGGATACTAAACACCCTAATCTCATCTCTTACAAGGAACTTGTGCTATCCTTGATTCCTCACTTTGAAGAGATCACCTTTGAGCACTTCTCGAGGGAAGAAAATCAGCTGGTTGACACCTTGGCAACCATGTCTTCAATGTTTAAGGTCAGATGGGACAAGGAAGCCCCTATGATTACAATTGAAAGATTCGACGAACCTGCACACTGCTGTGAGCTTGACACTGACGCAGAAACTCCATGGTACCATGAGGTGATGAGATATCTCGAAGCACAAGAGTATCCAGAGGGAGCATCCATCAATGACAAAGTTATTACGAAGATTTTCATCCAAATTCTTCCTAAGTAACGAAATATTATACAAGCGCAACCATGACTCTACTCTACTCCGATGTGTGGATAAGAAGGAGGCAGAGGAAATTATGGAAGACATGCACGATGGTCTCTTTGGGACTCACTCAAGCGGACATATGATGGCCAAGAAAATCCTAAGAGCTGGCTACTATTGGTCAACAATGGAGACTGATTGCCATCAACATTCAAGAACTTGTCACAAATTCCAAATCTATGCCGACAAGGTCCATGTGTCGCCTATCCCTCTGAACGTCATGACCACTCCATAACCATTTGCAATTTGGGGAATTAACATGATTGTAGAAATCAAACCCACTGCTTCCAATGGACATCGCTTCATTCTGGTCGATATTGATTACTTCACCAAATGGGTCGAAGCTGCCTCTTTTGCTTCAGTCACAAAGAACGTGGTAGCCAGATTCATCAAACACAACCTCATATGCTGCTATGGTATCCCCGAAAGGATCATCACCGACAATGCGACTAACCTCAACAATGATATGATTAATGAGCTTTGCACTCAGTTCAAGATCAAGCACCACAATTCTTCTCCATATAGACCTAAAATGAATGGCGCAGTCGAAGCGGCCAACAAAAACATTAAGAAGATTGTGCAGAAGATGGTAGTAACCTATAAGGATTGGCATGAGATGTTACCGTTTGCACTACACGGCTACCGCGCTTCATCTAGAACATCAACTGGGGAAACTCCCTTTCCTTAGTCTATGGCATGGAAGCTGTTTTGCTAGTGGAAGTTCAGATTCCCTCACTAAGGATTATGAATGAAGTAGTCTTAGGAGAAGACGATTGGGTTCAAACAAGATTGGATCAACTGAACTTGATCGATGAAAAACGACTTGATGTTGTTTGTCATGGCCAGACGTACCAAAAATGCATGATCAAGGCTTTCAACAAAAAGATTAAGCCTCGAGTATATCAAGCTGGTGACTTGGTGATAAAGCGCATTATTCTGCCATAAGGAGATCCCAGAGGAAATGGACCCCCACCTACAAAGGGCCATTTGTTGTCAAAAGAGTGTTCTCTGGTGGTGCCATGATGCTGATTACCATGGATGGTGAAGACTTCCCACATCCTATAAACGCGATCATAGTTAAAAAATACTACGCATAAAGGTCCCGCTAGGTTGACACACTTAGGAAAAATAAGGGCATCCCGACAAACCAAAAGTTTTGGGCAAAAATTAGGGATATATGCAAAAGATTATACACCTGACAAGTTGAAAACCCGAAAGGGCGACTTGGGAAAAAATGGGTATCCTGGTGGGCTGAAAACCCGAAAGGGAGGTCTAGGAAAAAGTTAAGGATTGAAAGCGTTTGACTATGTCCCATGGAATCATCGCAGTCAACTTTATCACCAAGGTCCAAGTTCAAACTGTCCAAGATAAATCCAATCAACTTCTCTCAATGGGAAGGGGAATTCAAAGACATTGGGGTAATAGTAGAGTTGGAATGCAATGAGATCATTTCACATGGCTATTTGTTTTATTTTCAATTCTTGTTTTCCTTTTGACGATTTCCTCTTACTAGGATCTCCATCTCTTTGTACCAAAAAAACGCCTATTCATGGGAAAAATATCAATACAAATATACTTTGAAGTGCAAACTTTCTATTTTTGTTTTGAATGAAAATTTTTCCAATGACTAAAATTGAACGAACATATGCACATGAACATAATTAAAACTGTTTGGCACATGTGTCCTTCTAAGCAACAAGCATCTCTTTAATGTATATGGAATGTCCCCATAAAATTATTTCATTAGCATTATCCCTACAAGACGACTACAATAAACCTTCCTCAACGGAGTTATCCACAAAGTCTCTTTACACAGGTTAATCTCCAACCAGAGTCTCAATCTCTTGGCAGCATAATTCCCTAGCCGAATTCAAATTCCCTCGACATAGTCTATATTCCCCAACTGAGCCTGTTATTCCCAATTGAGGTTATCCTCCCCAAGCTGAGTCTTTCCTCCCCGACTGAGTCCATACTCTCCAGCTTGAGTTTTCCTTTCAGACTATTACAAATCATAAGGCCACAACCCCTAATCCCCAATAAAGTTGTCAACAAAACCTTTACTACCTCCAAAGATACTATGAAGACTGGATCCGACCAGATAATAGTGAACTTCTTAAATCACTATAGAGCCTGGACCCAACCAGATAATAGTGAAAGCCTTTCAAATACTATGAAACCTGGACCCGACCAGATAATAGTTTAACTCTTCAAAATATAGAAGAACCTAGACTCAATCAGACCAAGGTTTTAACTTCTTTTCCCCAGTAGAATTTGCCTCTACCCTAACAAGTTATTGTGAAGCCTGGATCCGACCAGATAGCAATTCCCTTCAGAAATTCATTGTGAAACCTGGAACCCGACCAGATAACAACTAAATCGCCAAGTAGTTTATTGTGAAACCTGGACCCGACCAGATAATAATTAACCTTATCCACCTCAGAAATATACAAAGCTTGGATCCGACCAGATATCAGTTTTCGAGAAAGTTATTATGAAGCTTGGAGTCCGACCAGATAACAACTAGCTACAATTCCCAGCAAGACACTATGAAGCCTGGACCCGACCAGATAATAGTATAACTTCTCAAAAACTATGAAGCCTGGACCCGACCAGATAGTAGTTACCATTTCAAGTCACTATGAAGCCTGGACCCGACCAGATATCAGTTCAACTTTATCCTTTCTAGTAAGTTACTGCAAAGCCTAGAATCTAACCAGATAACAGTTAAACTTCCTTATCCCCAGCAAGTTATTGTGAAGCCTGGATCCGACCAGATAACAATTCAACTTCAAGAAATCTTCTACGAAGCCTGGAATCCGACCAGATAACAAATAATTTATTCTTCCCTAGTAAGTTACCGTGAAGCTTGGAACCCGACCAGATAGCAGTTGACTTCCTCATTCTCAACAAATTGTGAAGCCTGGATTCGACCAGATAACAGCTGACATTCAAGAGATATTCCCCAACAGAAGCATTTCTTCCAACAAAGTTTGAAGATATGTATACTCTTCATCCCCAACAGCGATCCGAAATTTAGCTTCCCAAAATTCCTGAGCAGTAGTCAGGGATTTATTTTCCCAGACAAACATACATCTCACATTCATACATCATAGCATATACATACAAAATACATTTAGCATAATACCACATCTTGTGAACATCATGCATACATCTGCATTTAACTAACCTCTTTTTCCCACAGTTAGAACATCAGTTTTTATTCTAAATCAACCAAAGATTTGTGTGATACTTCTTCCAGCATTTACCAACATTCCTCCAAATGGAATCTATAAGCCCATTCATAATACATCTTCGAGTGCAAATTTCTGGGTACTCTAGTGTTCAATCATCTTCCACCTTCAAGTCACGAATGGCGGATCTGCCAATCTAACTCTTCAGGTTTAAGAAGATTGAACAGGGCTAGTTGTTGTACCCCAAAATTTTCCCTCTCATTTCTCAAATAATCTCTCACAAGATCTCCTTTGGTTCAAGACTGCACAAGGGTTTATCAGCTCAAGACACCTCCTCTAGCACTGATGACTGGAAATTAGGGTTTAAGATTGCACAAGGACAAATGGACTTTTAATGCCTCATATGACTTTCATGGATCATTTTGGACTTTCAAGATTTCTCATGTCAAGTTTCAAGTCTTGGATCACATTTTTGCTCAGTCAATTGATCAGTTGACCTAAAATCAATTGTATTAGGGGAAAAGTCAATTGTGGTTAATTTACAGTCAAACTTCATAATTTTTTATCCATATAAACATCATGAACTCATATATGACAATTGATAAAGTTTGGATCACAATTCCTCAAGAAATTTGATTAGATCATCAAAAGGTCAAAATGGTCAAAATTAGGGTTTTGACTGAGAAGGTGCGATTTTTTATTTTTGACCTAACAAATGACTTATTGGTTCAAGACATAATCTCAAGGATTAAAATAATTCATTTTGATCTAGTGGCATGGCTCAAAACATTTATCAAGATTAATTGATTGATAGTTGAATTTCAGTCAACTGATGAAAAGTCAACTGTACACTGAAAAGTCAAACTTTGACTTTTTGGTCAAAATAAAGCTTCAAAGATCAGAATTCATCAAGACATGTCGAAATGTGAAACTTGTTCATCAAGAAATCAAGAAAGTCAAAATTCATTTTGAAAAGTCAAACTTTTCAAGACTTAGAAATTTTTCTAACTGTCTTTTACATGATAATTTCATTACTTCATGTCATTCTTTCACCAAGATGCAAGATGATTCAAGGAAAACTTCCAACTTGAAAGTTGTAGATCTCAATGAGATCTAAAACAATGTAGAGAAATACTTTTCTAGAAATGCTTGGATATTAACTCATAAATTCATGAAGTCATGGCATTTTCGAATAAACACTTAGAGAAATTTTCAGCAGTTTTGGTCAGGTTTTTATCCCAACTTCTTGGCCAATTTTCATCAAGTTCCAGTTTGATTTAACAAAAGTGGTCAACATGAAAGTTGTAGAGGGTGTTTCAAGCTTTCCAAAACATCCAAGAGCATGAATTTATCATATTTGAGCTAGGAGATTCAAGGGCCTGAAGTTGGGCATTTATTCTTGAATTGTAAGCCATTTTTGTGGAAGAAAACATAATCCAATTGGCATGATGTGCTGCATAATCTTACGTTGTAGGCCTTGTGACTTGCAAATCTTACCATAATTTAATGTTTACACAAACTTTTGAGCTACTGTCCATTTGGTTTAAGCATTGTCCAATTGATCTTTCCAATTTTGGCACAAAGTTGACATTGCCATTCTTGCAAAGTAGCTTTAATCATAAAGTCAGCTATCCTTGAGCCTATAACTTATTTATTCTACACACACTCAACATACAAAATCAGAAGGGCATGCTTAAAGTGTCTAACAACTCTATGCAACAAAGTACAAATCATTGGAACTATGATCTTCAACTAACCTAGCCATAACATGTGATTCAAAATATGAGTTTGTTTCAAGTATCAAACCTTCTCTATAAATAGAGAGGCCAATTGCAAGAGAAAGGGGCCATAAAATAGAAGGAGAAACTAACACTCAAAATCATTTTTGCTATCAAAAACCAGATTTGTCCATAAAACCTCAATTTTTGAGCTTTGAAGTCCAAATCCTTGAATCTCATACCTTGCAAGTTTTCTCCAAACAAACCATCCAAACATTTCACATACACCATATAGAAGTTGTTCAAACATAAGAATAACTTTTGTAACATCACTATCACCATCTTCCAAACTCAAAAAACATACATTGTAACTTGACTTGGTTGGAGCGGTTCAACCATTTTCAGAATAAAATAAAGGTTGTAGCTACTTCAAGAAGGTTCAAAGGAGCTCGATCAATCCCCACTTTGCACCCGAAAACATTCGTACGTGTTCTAAAGCTTTTGTTTTGAGAGGTAAAGTTTCTCAAACTATGATATCATTGTTCATACATTATTTGCTTTTGCTTTCAAAAGATATAACAAGACATATCAAAGAGAAAAAACTAGCAAAAAGCCAGACCAGAGGCTGACACTAGTGCCTGTGTCAGCTTAGTTGGGTTGAAAACATAATAAAATGCAGGGACATGGGATGACACGGGAGCCCGTGTCAAACAACACGGCCCGTGTCAGTGTTACTGGTTTAGAAACGAGCAGAAAAAGATGGGCAGGGGTTGACACAGGAGCCCGTGTCACGTGACACGGTCGTGTCAGATTGGTTGGAACAAGAAAAATGCAGAATAGTCATGGACAGATCTTGACACGGGTGCCTGTGTCCACTGACACGGCCGGTGTCAGCTCAGGCACCAAATTTCTTGATTTTTGGAGATTTTTTAGTTTATTTTTGACATATTGCATTGCTTGGAAATGACCCAACATTATAAAACCCTTGTTTTCAAATGAACCCTCAAAAAAAAATTCCTAAATAATTAGTTTTTTAAGTTAATTTTGACTTAGGTTTTTCTTCAATGAAATTAATTACAAAACCTTTTCTATAAAAAACCCTAAAAAACAATTTCTCTCACTTTACATCTTCTTGCATATTTTACTATTTTTGCATTATAAATTATGTAATTGTCAAAGCCTTGTAATAGTAATTAGGGTTTACTTTACTTGTCATCCCCATTTGTAAATTTATATCCCCCATCCCCAAGTGATGTAATAGCGTAGTAATTTTACTTTCCGCAATTTATCGCTTTCATATAAAAGTTAGTAATTAGGGTTTGTATGGAAAGATAAAACAAACAAGTAGATAACCCTAATCCAAGATTAAATGCATGCAAATCAAACACACTACTCACACATGAACCCTTAAGGTTAACTCCACTTGTTGCCTAAAAAATGGTCATGTTACGCATGTGAGACGTCTTAGCAAAAACAATCAAAAATAAAAGATCATAGTCCCTCGATGACGCTTCAAATGTTGCCTTTCAAAATAATATTAGTCCCTCAAGAAGAAATGCTAAGACATCTTACAATGTTGCTATCATGGCTATACGATGACCCACGCCCGTCCCTTTATATCCAAAGATAAGGCTTCTTACCAAATCAATGGTAAGAAAGCAATATTAAAGGAAAGGAAGAAATGAACAAAGACTTTTGAGTAGGTAGATTGTTCCTAGTTTCTTGCTCATTTTCAAATCAAACATCCTTGCTTATTTTCAAAACAAACACTTTCAAAAACACTTTCAAAATATTTTCCAAACATGAAACATTTTCAAAAGACCAATACTTTGTATACATTCTTACGAACGAGAATTATTACAAAGTTTGCCTAAACGAAGGCGTCTTTTAAAAATACTTTAAAAAACCACACAAAGCACACTTTTCAAACAAAAGCAAGTGATCTAGCAAGAAACTAATATCCCATAGATAACTATGGATGAAAAGGGTGGTAATACCTTCCCTTTTCATAATCAACCCCCCGAACTCAAGAAATAATCTCAAAGGTCTTTCCTATTCTTTTCAGCCTTTCCTTTTGGATAAAAGAAAAGTCAGTGGCGATTCTTGCTAACCGCAACATTTGCGATAAAATGCAAAACATCCCAAGTCAGTTCTCCCATTGTATCATACAATGCATTAATGAAACAAAGTTTGACATTAATAGATAAGTGTTTAAACAAAAAAAGAAATTACAGTTGAAAATTCAAAATGAACTTGAACGCTCAATGATTTGGAATGGGAGCGGTGATTATGTTGGGAGTCTTAGGAGGACCGAACTCAATCACCTTAGCGTCAATCATATTCTGAATTTTGTATTTCAGTGCCCAACAATCATTAGTATCATGCTCGGGACTTCCGGAATGATAAGCACACATTGCATCAGGATTGTAGTTAGGGGAAGAAGTTTTGGGGTTTGGATGAGGTCCTATTAATGTGATCAGATTCAGCCTCAACATGTGTTGTAATGCTTGTGCCAGTGGCATGTTGATGTTGGTAAACAGTCTCTTGGGCTCTCCTTGTCTTCGCTGATTTTCCTGTTTTTGTTGTCACACTGATGCAGGACTAGAGACCAGGACTTCCCCCATGTATTGGTCGTGGTTATTCTTGTTTGACCCTTTTGAACATGCATATCATATGACTCTTTCTTCCCATTGTATGGATTTTTCTGAACACCAGAGCATGTAGCTCTTTAGATCTTTCCACTTTTGATGCGAGCTTCGACTCTTTCTCCAGTCAATATAATCTCGGTGAAACTGGCCGAGGAGCTTCTGATTAGGTGATTAAAGAAAGGTCATGTCAAAGTTCCCATAAAGATGCCAATCGGCTCCCTGTCAGTTAAGGGTGGTTGTACTCTTCCATCCAAGTCTCTCCACTTTTGGGAGTATTCTTTGAAGCCCTCGTTGGAATGCATGATCATATTCTGCAATTGCACACGAGTTGGTGCAAGATCAGTGTTGTATTAATATTGTTTGTAGAAAGCAACAGCTAGATCTTCCCAAGTGTGAATGTGGGAACTCTCCAAATGATAGAACCATTCAAGTTGCATCCCAACTAAGCTCTCTTGGAAGAAATGGATCAAAAGCTTCTGATCAGTTGTGTATGGTTGAATCTTGTGGACCTAAGACTTTAGGTGCATCTTAGGGCAAGAGACTTCATCATACGCGGCAAAGGTAGGGATTTTGAATTTTGGTGGGATGACCACTCCAGAGACCAAACCCATGTCTCCTAAGTCCAAGCCAGGCACAACTTGGATCTCCACAGCTTTTAGTCTATCTTCAAGTTGTTTGTAGTTTTTATCTGCTGGTGGATACTGCTCCTCAGAAGAGTCTTCATCATCAGTAGCTATGTTAGCTCTAATGCTTCCAGCTTCCTCTTCTTGACTGTCTTTAGAAGAAGCATCTTCTTTTTGAGCTAGTTGGGCATACCCCTTGGACCTTCTCCTTACGTTGAGGATGACAGACTTTTTCTTCTTCCTCCTCTCTTTAGTGAAGAGTGTTTTCAAATATTCCTGCCCTTGGGCCAAGTTCATGAGCACTTGTTGGAACTGAGCATTTTGAGCTTGGAGATCCTTTACCATCTGTTCCATATCCATCTTACTGAAATAAACTGTAGGAAGATAAGGAGACCTGTATGGGAGAAACCTGTCATGATGACATGCATGATATGTGGATGCAATGTTTTCAAGGATCTCGTGGGGTAAACACAAGAAGATGTTAGAAGTTGAATTTTGATCGACAGCTTTGATTGCAGAACTTTGTATTGGTGGATGTCCTTCCACGAGAATCAATCTCACCATGTTAAGTAGGTCATAGCCCTTGATTCAAGTTACCGTGCTTTATTCTTGACGGTATTTGATTAGAGAATGAATCCTTTTTCCCCTTGATAGGCGTCTGGTTCAACATGACCCTACATCATAGGCCCTTGAGATCTTGAAATTGTTACTTAAAATGCTATGGTACGATTTTATGATGTTATGTACAAGTATACAAAGTAAGCAAGTTGTTATGTACAAATAAACATATACACACAAAGCAGACAAGTCCTCAGGTTTAGGTTTGCATGGAGTCTTATAGGTAAGTACCCTCTTGAAGTTTAGTTGGCTCAACCTGTCTTAGTAATAGTAACTGGGTTCTAGGGGATCTCAATATCATTGATCTTTCTTCATCGGGCATTATTTCAGCGGAAGCCTCTTTAATAGAGACCGAAATATCCTGAAAGTCCAATCTCAATGAGCGTAGTATCGAGTATCAACCAACTTTGGACTACACCAAAGTTGGCTACCTCACTACTTCCTAATGGCCAAGTTGGTCAAGTAAAGGTTCTAAAGTCAGTTAGTGCTTCATGAAACCACACAGCGGCCTCGTATTCTCCTTGACTACTCAAGGGCTACCGATACTAATAAATGTTTCACACCAACGTAGCTATTGATTTAGACCATGTCGGTACACCCCGCACAATTTCCACAACTTATTGATACTTACCTAAAAGGTGTCCCAGATCCGGGTAGAGGATCAAAACAAGCCCAAACAAAGAATCATAATATAAAGCAAACAAGTCAAACAAAGAAAAGCAAGTAAAGGCGATCTAGCCCTAAGGTAACCCACTTTTAAGTAATTCCTCATAAGAGTCTCCAGTTCTGTAATATGGTGGGAGAACTGACTTGGGCTGTTTTGTGTTTGATCGCAATTGTTGCGGATAGAAAAAGTCGCCATCGACTCTTCTTTTATCCAAATAAAGGAAAGGGTGAAAAGAACATGAAAGACCTTTGAGATTATTTTCTTGAGTTCGTGGCGTAGATTATGAAAATGGAAGGTATCAGCACCCTTTTCATTCATAGTTATCTACGGGCTCTTAGTTGCTTTCTAGATCACTTGCTTTTGCTTGAAAGTATGATTTGTGTTGTGGTTTTGAAAGTATTTTGAAAAGCGCCTTCGTTTAGGAAAACTTTGTAATGATTCTTGTCTCTATAAGAATGTATACAAAGTGTTGAATTTTTTGAAAATACTTCAATGGAAAGTGTTGGTGCATTTGAAAAAAAAAAGTGTTTGTATTTTGAAGATGAGCAAGCAACTAGGAACATTCTACCATACTCAAAAGTATTTTGTTCATTCCTCTCTTCCTTTGATATTGTTATCTTACCATTGCTTGGTAAGAAGACTTATCTTTGGATGTAAAAGGGACGGGTGTAGGTCATTGTATAGTCATGATATCAATGTTGTGATACATCTTAGCATTTCTTTTGAGGGACTAAGATCATTTGTAAGGAAACATTCGAAGTGCATCGAAGGACTATGATCTTGTATTTTTGATTGTTTTTGCTAAGACACATGCATAACATGACTATTTTTCATAAGGCAACAAGTGGAGTTAACCCTAGAGGTGCATGTGTGCAAAGTGTGTTTAATTGCATGCATTTTTGTCTTTTGATCAGGGTGGTCTACTTGTTGATTTTATCTTGCCATACACCCTAATTACTAACATTTTGCATAAAGTCAAAAGTGCAGAAAAATAAAATTCTACACTATTACAGCCATATTGAATTGCATGAAAATATAAAGGCAAAAATAAGGTAAAAGCAAGAAAAATGGATCTTTCGATTTAGGGAAGCAAACCCTTTAATTCTGCACTTTATGGCTCTCTTCGATCTGGCCTGAAAAGGGGTGAAGGAATGACTTTTGATTGGGGCCCGGAGGCCAGCACGTTGTGTCTTTCGATTGGGGCATGGAGGCCAGCATGTTGTGCCTTTAGTTTGGGGCCTGGAGGCCAGTATGTTGTTCCTTCTGTTTGGGGCCTGGAGGCCAATATGTTGTGCCTTCTGGCTGCCTCTTTCGTTTGGCCTGAAGGTTAGTATGGAAGCCAGAGGCTTCGTTTCTAACTTTTTGTCTCCTGTTTCTTTCGTTTGAGTTTGAATAGCAACATGGTCTAAGGCCATGCCAATGTTACCTTAGGGCTAGGTTAGTCTTTAAAGCATGTTTAAATATACAAAGAGCAAAAACCAAGAAGGTTATTAACCCTGAAACATATTAAAAGGATGGAAACTAAAATAAGAGCAATAGTATGTACATGTTTGAACCGAAAAGGAACTGTATTTACATGTTATGCAAGAAACGAAGAGTTCAAGGTTTAGAACAACTTACCTTGCCGGAGGCTGGACCATGTGCTGGACATTCAAGTGGTTGGACTAGATGCTCCTGGATTCGAAGGAAAGAAACAGGTGTGGTGTTCCTTTGACTAGATTCGAAGGTCAGGAGGTGTGAGGGTGGTGTTTGTTATTTCTGGATTCGAAGGAGGGCATGTGTAGTATTCTTTCTACTAGATTAGAAAGAAAACAAAGTGTGGGGATTGTTTCAGACTCGAAAGAGAAAATGAAACAAGTGTTGTGTTTCTTTAGATTCTGGGTTTGTGTTTAGTGTTTGAGAATCTTAAGAGTTTAAGAGTTTTGAGAGTTTGATGATTTTTGAAGATTCTTTCCACACCACCCAAAATCTTCCTGCGTTCTCTCTTGTTATCCTCCATCCCCAGCGTCTCCATCCCTCTTTGATGTGCAAACGAACTCTCTATTTATAGAGAAATTTTTTTGGAATGAGCAGCTTTGTGAAAGAATAAAATATAGTTTCTTTGAAAGGCCAACATCCACTTGTGTCAACTTTTTATAATCCCAAGATAAAAGTACCAAAATCAATGGTTTAGATGGGTGGCTCCTAGTTTATATGGGGAAAATGTGAATAAGAGACAGGCGCAAGGCTCAATTTTTTTCTAAAAAGGTAGTGATGTCATCAAGAGCAAGTTGGCTTCAAGAACAATTTAATATGGAGTGAGGCACAAGTTGAAGGCCTATGTAGCCTGACCTATGGACAACTTGACCCTTTGAATCGAATCCTTCATTTTTCCATAACCTTCGACCAGACTCAACAAAGCAACATTCATTTCCACCAGTTGTGTGTCTTTCGAATGGACCAACGGTGTGTTCCTCGAATGTCCCTCTTCAGCTGAATATGCCACTTTGATTCCTCTTGATTTTGATCAATTAGGACCAAACCTTCGACCAGACTCCAAAGTAAGCAAAACAATTATTCCCCAACTATGACAAGTCTTTCGAATGGGCCACCAAGTTGTGTGTCATAATGCAACAATATAGCGTATTGAAGGGTTTGCAGATGGATTCGAAGGTGATATGAAGGCGCATTCATGTCGTACCCCAAATTTTCCCTACCTCGAAGATTTTTTTTCAAGGTTTAAATAGAATAAATATGTAATTAAAAATGGTACAGCAGTATCAGATTAGCCATCTTTATCTAAGATTAGGGGAGGTGTATTTTAATTCAGGAAATGGGGCTTTCTAAAGCAGAAAAACCCATGCATCCGTGAATCCATTCGTGAAGCATGTTGGCCAATGGCCCATGCGATTCAAAAATAAAACTATTTCGAATAATTATCAAGTTTTTAATTACTATTGTTGTTAGTAAAAAGAAGGGGTATGATTACATATTACAGGCCCATTGGGGTTTCTGAAATTGGTCCATCTATCATTTCTATTGCTGATTTATTATAGAAAATTAGTGTTTGCTATTATCATCACTTTTTTTAAAGGAAATTCTTCTTTGCAACCGGTTAAAAGAAATTTATTTCAGTTGTTACTAAAAAGGGGATAAATTGTTTTGTTAAAAATTATTTGTTTATTAAAAGTCTTGTTTTGGATTTGATACAAATTATAAGCTTGTTATGTTTTAAGCCCATTAGGTGTTGTGTTGCTGTTTGTTAGAAGAAAAAAAAGAAGCATGGATATTAAAAATGTTTGTTATTATTTTAATGATAAATGATAAGAGAACGTGGTTTATTTATTTGCTTATAATAATGTTTTTATATTTAATAATATTTACTTTATTAAGGATTTTGGTTCAAAAAAAAGTGTTGTTGGATCAAATTTTTTAAAAAAAAAAGGAAAAAGGATTTAGGCCCAATGTAGTTAATATAGCAGCGCAAAGCCCAATTAGAAAAAAAAAATAGGAACTGTGCAGATTGGGGCTGGCTTCACGCGTGCTTTTGCAAACAAACACCTACTGTTCAGATTAACTACAATAAATCTAGAACATAAATAATTAACACATCAAATCTGGAAATCAAATTACAAACCGCAAAACTAAATCTACAGCAAATCCCGAATTAACATAATCAAATCCATCATAATCCAAACATTACAGCAATCAAAGATTACAAGAATCTCAAATATCTATCAAAATCAAATATATTCAATCAATAATCAGAATCAATTAACATTACAAATCCAATCTCTATCCGAAAATTACAAAAATCAGTGTAATGTACAAAATCAAATTAATCAATTACATACCCCTAATTTAAGGTTGTAACGACAACAACAATGAACCCTAAAAATTTATTCTATAAGTATAAAAGCAGAAATACAGTAAAGGGGGATTGGTTGGATACCGAAACAAGGGATTTTTCTGGAATACAGAAATGGAGGAAGCTTTTATAGTAGAGATCTTGAGAAGAAGACGCTACAGTGAAAGAGGGCGATTGGGGTTCTACTACTAGAAACCACAATCGTCGCTGATAGCCCTAATTGGCATCCACCACCGTCTTCAAATTCAATCTTTGCCAGAGCCTGCGAATAAGAAGAACAAGGAGGGTTAGCATTGGATCGCCATGAGAAAAGTGAGGATTCAGAAAACGAAAATGTGGAGGGTAATAACTCATCTTTTGTTTTCATCTATTTTGTTGATTTGGTGTTTTATGGGTTAGGTTTTGATTGAGGGTCACCAAGAACTTGGAGCCGCCGTAGGTCAGCTTACATTAGGGTTAGGAGAAAGAGGGTTCGCGAGCGAGAAAGAAAGATGAAGAAAAACTATACAATGAAAAAGCAAATTGATCTGTAAAAATGTAAAAACAATTTTTATTATTCCGTCTAATCATATACTCGCGCATACATCATAATTACCGTACACCTTTGCTTCCCTCCCTTTGATCATCATCAGATGGCCATTAGGTCAAGTCTGCATCATAAACCCATACTCCCTCGCCACACGCGATCACCCTGGACTCCCTTCAAACGGTAATGGGCCTAAGCCCACTGATATCCACACCCCCCATTCCTAGATTACTAAAATTTCAAAACAAACGCACCCCCTCCCTGTCTGGATTATTCTGGGCCTAGCCCAGCCTCCTTTTAGCACCTCCATTGTTTACTTAGTAACAAGAAAATACACCCCCTGGTTTTAACTAAACTAATTTTTTTTTACTTTTAATTCCATTTTTCTCATACTATTTATTATTATATTTTTTTATTATTATTAGCTATTAATTTTATTCCCTTATTTTTATTAGATGCAAATATTATTTATCTCTTAAGTATATATGATTATTTATAATCCCTTTATATAAATATTATTATTCTTATATTTTATTCACTATTTAAACATTATTATATGACCAAATAAATTATTTTCATATTAAAATTACATATTATTTTCTATATTATTTGCATTAAATCTTTTCTAATCGTGCATTAATCAAGATCTTCGCAAATAATACGATAAAAAATACAAACCAATCATCAAACTATTTTCACAATAAACTAAACTAATCAACTGTTTTTGCAAATGGGTTTCAAACTAGTTTTGGCTTACTGCGCACTCAGTCAAAATCTCTACAATCACTACTCCCGACCGAGTGCGAAGTGATTCAAAATATGTTTGCAAACCCATAAAAAATATCAACCCATACGAACTACGAATTGGGACTCTGATTCCTTATAAGAGGATACGATCAAAAATCGTAGCGAGTTCTACTATAAAAAAATTTTAAGCCCTTTCTTGCTGATTAAAACTTAAAACCCTGTTTATCCTAAACCTAAACCTAGAGTCTAATATCCTTGTGAACAAGGTGGATGAAAGGTTCCTAACACCTTTCTTTCGTCTAATTGAGTCCGAAATCTAGAATCTCTGTCTGCGAATTAGCGTTTTCTGTTACATTCCCTTCCCTAGGATAAAAACTAATAGTGGTGACTCTGATTAAAAAAAACCAGTTGCTACACTTGGCGACTCTGCTGGGGACTCTCCTTAACCCTAGGTTTAGGTATTTTTTAGGGTTCTTTATTTTTATCTGCTTTATTTATTTACTGCATTTATCTATTTTATCGCATTTATTTATTTACTGTCAAATTATCTTATCATCATATATTTTCTATGTGGTGGGTTTTTTATTTCAAAAAATATTTTCAATAAACCTTAAAAAGAAGGTTCGTCTATTAGCTTAGGGGGTACATCATTCCTGTGAGTTTATGTGACGATTTCGCCTAGAGTCGATGAACTTCCGAAAAAGGAATACTTATCGAGAGATATCCTTTTGACGAGTAGGACTTTAGAAAGTCACCCATGACTCTTTGTAACGACCTTAACCTAAAATCTCATGACGAGACCTTTCACAACTTTGAGACGAAAGTCTCAGTCTATAAAGAGGCTCCACTTAAGGAAGCCACCATTTGGGAGGGTAAACCAGTTGTAGGTCAAAATTAAGGAACCTACCTTCTAGGGGTACTTATCACAAAGTCCCGTCTTTCAACCTTACACCTACACATTCTTACATTTCACGCATTCTTCATACATTCATCATATATTCGTCACTCATTTCTTTGTCATATTCCCGGGGTACAAAAAAATAAAATCAAGATCTCGGTGACTGTCTTTAAAAATGGATACCGAAGGAAACAACTTTCCCACGTCAACACACCAAACATGTCTGAAATCAAGGCCATAAAAGGGAAATAGTGTGTTGAAGATTTTCTCAAGCTTTGTCCAGCAATAGGGGATGGTTACAAAATCAGATATCTGCAGGCGCACCTAGAAGACTTATTTCCTTTTTTCTCGATTTCATGCAAATAAAGTTTTGATTTAAGATAGTAATATTTTTCAATATATGAATTACGTTACCTTCAATAAAGGCATTTTGTTTCCACACACCGTTTGCGTATCTATTTTAAAGATAGTCGCCAAGTAAAATAATAAAGGACAAACATGTACCCAGAGGAATAAGTCATTTAAAACAGTAGTTATTTCATATTCATATGTATCCATTCGCACGCATGCATTCACGAACACCCGCATATCATGTCAAAACTCATTTTTCAAAAAATATCTCTCCAGTTGAACCATTGGTAGAAGAAGTTATCCACCTCCTTGGCCTCCATATCAAACAAGGGCCTACCAACAGAAAGTAATGAAAGAAATCGAGGAAACTCGGGTTGCGTTCAAAGAGGAACTCAACCAAGTAAAGGGCGACGTAAGTTCAACAAAAAGAGATTTGAGTCAAGTTCTTCTGGCTTTGAAGAACATTATTAACAGGAAAGACCAAATTCCAGGGGTAGCTTTCGAGGAAGTAGCCCAGAATATTGGTGCATCAAGCGGTCACCAACTAAGGAAAGAGTCAGAGGCAGGACTCCATAAGTCTGTCATGGCCCAACAAGAAGCTGAAATTGAAGGGTTTGTCCTACCGCCATCAAATGTTGGGGCATCACATACCCTACAAATTCCAACCAATAATGCAGACAATTACCTAAACTTGCAATACGGAGATCATGACCCAGAGGATGCTCACCAGGAACTCTTGAAGACAACTGGTATTAATGTTACAGATAACCCACTTGTATTGAATCAGTATAAAGCCCTGGAAGAAAGACTAAAAGTTGTGGAGGGCTTTTACACTTTCGAAGTAGACGCTCTGGAAATGGGTATAGTCCCTGATATGGTGATACCGCCATAATTCAAAGTATCCTACTTTGGAAAGTACAAAGTACTCACTTGTCCAAGGAATCATCTTCATATGTATTGCAGAAAGTAATGATTCATTGTTTCCAAGACAGTCTAAGGGGGCATCTTTGGACTGGTACATGCAGTTGGAACGAACGCATATCCGAACCTGGATGGATCTTGCTAATGCTTTATTGAAGCATTACAAGTATAACTTGGACATGACGCCTACCTGCTTGCAACTCCAAAATCTGTCATGTGATACGGTGGCAGAACCGATTGTGTAATACTGGTTTGCATTTTGTATTCGCAAATGTGCGGTAAGAAAAAGTTGCCACCGACTTTTCTTTTATCCAACAAAGGAAAGGGTGAAAAGAATAGAAAAAAACTTTTTTCGAGATTTTCTGAGTAAGGGGGGTAGATTATGGAAAGGGAAGGTATTAGCACCCTTTCCATCTGTGGTTTTCCATGGGCTCTTAGGTATTTGCTCATTTTTTTAAACTGTTTGTGTGTTTGTGGTTTTGAAAGTTTTTGTTTGCTTTATGGTAACTCTTGTATCAGTCCTTAAGAGTGTGATAAATCATTTTTTGGAAATATTTTTTTGAAAGTGTGTAAGTGTGAAAATTTCAGGTTTGAGCAAGTACTTAAGAACAGTGTACCTACTCGAAAAGGATGTTCTTTTCCTCCTTTCCTTTAGATAGTGTTATCCTACTATTAGTGAGTAGGTAGCCCTATCGTTGGATGTTGAGGGACAATCGAAGGGACGTTTTACAATCACGAAGGCAACTTGTAGAGATGCTTTAGCAATTTTCTTTTAGGGACTAGATCATTTATCGAAAGGCAACTGTAGGGTCATCGAGGAACTATGATCTTTTTTAATTTATGGGTTTTTACTAAAGCGTTCCTGCCTCATGACTGTTTTATTTAAAGGCAACCAAAGTGGGAGATACCTTAGAGGTGTGCATGTGCAAGTGTGTTAAGATTCAGTTATTTATCTTGCATTATTAAGTTTGCTAACGTTTTAATTTTCAGTTTTATCATGCACGCCTAGTTACTAACAGTTAATATTTACAGAAATTTAAAGTGCGAAAATTTAAATCCTAGGCTATTACAAAACTTTGGGACAATTACATAAAAAAGTGCAAGAAAATAAAATGCAGAATTTTAAATCTAGACTATTACATCCCATAATCAGTTACATTATTTATATAAAATGCGAGAATAAAAATAACGCGCGCGAAATAAAAATTACGTCAAAAAATTCTAAGTAAACAAGAAAAATCTTTTTGGTTTTTTTATTTATTTATTTCAAGAAAAATAATTAAAATAAATCTAAATTTAATTTAAGAAAATAAATATTAAATGAAATTAATCTAATTCTAATATTTTTGCATTTTTATTAAGAAAATATTTGAATCATAAATTAAATCCTAAATTCTAGTTCATTTTAAAATAAGAAAGTAGTTAAAATTTAATTAATTAAATCATTTCATTATTTTAATTTAAAAAAAGTCTAAGCCTAATTTTTCTGTGAGTTTTTTTATTATTTTCTTAATTAAGTAAAGAAGATAAAAGAAATTAAAACATTACAACAAAAAAACTAGATGGGCTTGAGATAGTAAAAAAAAAGTGGGAGTGTGGTTGCTGAATTCGCTGGCCCATGAAGGGAGAGGCCTAGATTTGCTTCTGGATCCAATGTGGATTGGTCTTGATGGCACATGGTGAGCCTGCAAATGGAGTGCGCTAGATCTGATCAGATGGACATCTGATGGCACATGTCTGATGGTGTATAATGCACATCTAGCTACGAGGAGTGCCGAATCTGCATGAAACAAGTTAGAAAATATAAAAATGGAGCTTACTAAGGCGTTTGGTGATATTTCAGGGCTTGGTAATGATTGCAAAATCTTCAGGGAGCCTCCAGAAATGTATTTGGATCTTTTGTTTGGACTGAGAAAGGTTGGAACCTAAAATGAGAATTTTTACAACTTTGATAATTTTTGAAAAATTTGTATAGCTTTTCCAGGCTCTATCTCATGTGTTGAAGCTTGCTAATGTGTCCTTTATATAGAGAGGAGGGAGGATACAAGAGAGCAATGATAATAACAACCATAAACATGTGTTTTTAAAGCCATGAATGATGTTTTATAACTTTGCCAAAAACATGGAATCTTGTCCTTTTTGAATTTGAATGAATGTGGAAATTCCTTGTACGAAATTTTATGGTCCTAGGCTGTCCAAAACATCAACCAAAAGCTCAAATCCCATTTCCAATTATTTTATACATTTTATTTTATATTTATTTGAAATAAATTAAAATAAATATGAATAAAATAGTTAGGAAATGCAAGGCATGACAATAATAATTTTAGAGGTCCTCTATAAACTTAGGAAGATGCTTGAAGTCCAAGAAATTGATTAATTGCCTTAAAACTTCAAATTTGCTCAATGCATAACTCTTGAAAATTCCCAAATTTTCTCAACTTGGGCAAGCCATAACTTGTGCAATTTTTATCTCATGATAATGATCTTGGACTTTTTGGAAAGACCAAGTTGTCCACTTTAATCCCTCTTTTGATCAATTTTGTATTTGAGGATTTTATCTTGATGTAAATGGTCATGACAAAAAGTGCCTTTTGTTGACTTTCTGAAAATGACCTGTAATGTATAAGCTTGTATCTTTTAAATGGTGCATTTCTTGAATTTTAGGGCTGAATAGAAGTTGTAGGTATTTGGATTCTCTTGAAAATGTGCTTTGGTTGGAAAATTTCTGATAAAGTATGAGCAAGTTATGCTTGGTCAAAGTTTAGTTGACTTTTCCTATAAAAACCCCAATTTGCCATTTTTTACTTTTGATGGGTTAGGAGCATTTTTTGAGGAGTAATGATCAACCTTTGATCAAATGATGGATATCACTTCAAAATATTGATGTTGACCAAAAATCTTGAAGTTTGACTATACCTGGGCCACAATTGACTTTTGACCTAGCACGATTGATTTTCCAATACTTGAGAAATTGACTAAGAAAACCTATTGAGAAAGGCATGAAATTTGGCATGGATGATCTTGAGGACATATTAGGACCATGAAAAGCATTCGAGACCTTTGGAGCTCAACCATCTTGATGAAAATTGAAACCCTAGTTGGGGGTTCATTGCCTTAGGAGGAGAATTGTCTGGTCAATCCTTGGTCAATCTTGAGCAATTGAGAACCTCTAGGAGTACATCATGTGTGAAAATGGGAGGGAAAATTTTGAGGTACAACAACTGCCCCTGTTCAATCTTCTTAAACCTGAAGGTGTAGATTAAGTTGTCTGCCTTTCGTGATCTGAAGGTGGAAGATGATTGAACACTAGAGTGACCAGAAATTTGCACTCGCTCGAAGTGAGACTGGTGGTGAATAATATCGGGAATGGGCTTACAGATGCTATTTGAAAAAGATGACAAAAGACTATCGGATATGGGCTTAAAGATTCCATCCAAGGAATATGATGGATAGTCGTCACAGATGGGCTTAAAGATGCCATCCGAAATCGATGTTGATTTCATAAGAATTCTCTTTGTGGGGATCCCTGTTCCTGCTGTCCAAGGTGGAGTCCGTTGGGGAATGTCGGTCTCTGTCTTGGGAAATAGAGTTTAGGAGCTTCAGTTGTCCATTACTCTACTGGGGAGTCATCTCTTGACTTAAGAGACAAAAGTGAACTGCTACCTGGTCAAGATCTAGGTTTCATAGTGACTCGCTGAGGATAATAAGGCTGAAACCTATCTGGTCGTATTCCAGGCTTCACAACGACTTACTGGGGAAATGAGATTAAACTTTTGTTTGGTCATACTCTAGGCTTTGCAGTTTCTCAAACTGGAATAGAAATCACAAAAATCTTAGTGTCGATTAAACTTAAACAGAGAAAGGATCTACCAGAAAAGAATCAGTAACAAATCAATGGTCGATTCGAACTGAAACAGCAGAGGTCTTGATTTATCTTTGATTGGATAAGAATCAGAAAAATCATAGTATCGATTCAACTGAACTAGACAAAAGTCTTGGAATATCTTCAACTGGAATAGGAATCAGAGAGATCTTAGTGTCGATCTGATTGAACCAGAGAAGGTCTTTAATTAACTTTGACTGGAATGGAAATCAGAAGAATCTCAGGATCGATTCAACTGAACCATACAAAAGTCTTAAAATTTCTTCAACTGGAATAGGAATCAGAGAGATCTTAGTGTCGATCTAACTGAACCAAAGAATATCTTGAATTAACTTTGATTGGATAAGAATCAGAAGAATCTTAGTGTCGATTCAACTGAACTAGACAAAAAATTTGTGTCATCTTCAACTGGAATAGAAATCAGAGAGATCTTAGTGTCGATTTGACTGAACCAGAGAAGGTCTAGAATTAACTTTGACTGGAATGAAAATCAAAAAAATCTAAGGATCGATTCAACTGATCCAGACAAAAGTCTTGGAATATCTTTAACTTGAATAGGAATAAGAGAGATCTTAGTGGAAATATGACTGAACCAGAGAAGGTCTTGAATTAACTTTGATTGGAATAGAAATCAGAAGAATCTTAAGATCGATTCAATTGAACCAGACAAAAGTCTTGGGTCATATTTAACTTGAATAAGAATAAGAGAGATCTTAGTGTCGATCTGACTAAACCAGAGAAAGTATTTAATTAACTTTGACTAGAATGGAAATCAGAAGAATCTTAAGATCAATTCAACTAAACCAGATAAAAGTCTTGGAATATCTTCATCTGGAATAGGATTCAGAGAGACCTTAGTGGATATCTGACTGAACTAGACAATGTCTTGGATTAATCTTTGACTGGATAAGAATCAGAAAAATCTTAGTGTCGATTTAACTGAACCATTCCAGTATCGATTCAACTAGAATATGAATCATAGAGATCTTAGTATCGATATGACTGGTCCAGAGAAGGTCTTTAATTAACTTTGACTGGAATGGAAATTAGAAGAATCTTAGTATCGATTCAACTGAACCAGACAAAAGTCTTGGAATATCTTCAACTGGAATAGGAATCAGAAAGAACTTAGTGTCGATCTGACAGAATCAGAGAAGGTCTTTAATTAACTTTGACTGGAATGGAAATCAGAATAATCTTAGGGTCGATTAAACTAAACCAGACAAAAGTCTTGGAATATCTTCAACTGGAATACAAAATCAGAGAGATCTTAGTGTCGATCTGACTGAACCAAAGAAAAATCTTGAATTAACTTTGATTGGATAAGAATCAGAAAAATATCAATGTTAATTTAACTTAACCAGGAAAAAGTCTTGGAACATATTCAACTGGAATAGGAATCAGAGAGATCTTAGTGTCGATCTGACTGATCCAGAGAAGGTCTTTAATTAACTTTGAATGGAATGGAAATCAGAAGTATCTTAGGATCGATTCAACTGAACCAGACAAAAGTCTTGGGATATATTCAACTGGAATAAGAATCAGAGAGAAATTAGTGTCAATCTGACTGAACCATAGAAGGTCTTTAATTAACTTTAACTGGAATGGAAATCAGAAGAATCTTAGGGTCGATTCAACTAAGCCAGACAAAAGTCTTGGAATATCTTCAACTGGAATATAAATTAGAGAGATCTTAGTGTCGATCTGACTGAACCAGAGAAAAATCTTGAATTAACTTTGATTGGATAAGAATCAAAAAAATATTAGTGTTGATTTAACTGAACCAGAAAAAAGTCTTGGATCATATTCAACTGGAATAGGTATCGGAGAGATCTTAGTGTCGATTTGACTGATCCAGAGAAGGTCTTTAATTAACTTTGACTGGAATGGAAATCAGAAGAATCTTAGTATCGATTCAACTGAACCAAACAAAAGTCTTGGAATATCTTCAACTGGAATAGGAATCAGAGAGATCTTAGTGTAGATCTGATTCAACCAGAGAAGGTCTTTAATTAACTTTGACTGGAATGGAAATCAGAAGAATCTTAGGATCGATTCAACTGAAACCAGACAAAAGTCTTGGAATATATTCAACTAGAATAAGAATCAGAGAGATCTTAGTGTCGATCTGACTGAACCAGAGAAGGTCTTTAATTAACTTTGACTAGAGTGCCCGTAAATTTGCACTCATCAAATTGTAGTTGAGGGAATGGGCTTAAAGATGCCATTTGGAGATGTGATAAAATCTTGTTGGAGATGGGCTTAAAGATGCCATCCATGAATGTTTGTTGAATTGTAAGTTATAGGTCAGAAGAATGAGTATCATAATGGTATCCGTGTCTAGAACGTATCTGAACTGTATCTGGAGACTGAGTTTGTATGAGCCATGGAATGGCGTCCGTGTCTGGGGCGTATCTGAGCTGTAATTGTGTTTGAATCTGAATGAATAACAGAGTGACTGTCGTGTCTGGAGTGTATATGGATTGTATCTGAATCTAAAATCTGAATAAGCGACAGAATGGCATCCGTGTCTGGAGCATCTCTGAGCTAGGGGGAAAGTTTGAATGAGTGACAGAATGGCAACCGTGTTTGAAGCGTATCTGGACTGTATCTGAAGTTGAGTCTGAAGGAGCAAATAGAAAAGCATCAGTGTCTGGAGCATCTCTTAGCTGGGGAGATTCTGACTACTGGTGTAAGGGTCAGAATGGCATCCGTGTTTGGAGCGTATCCGAAATAGAATCTGAATGAGTAATAGAATGACTTCCGTGTCTGGAGTGTATCTGTATTGTATCTTGATTTTGAATTCTGAATGAGTAATAGAATGACTTCCGTGTCTGGAGTGTATCTTTACTGTATCTGAATAAGAGATCTTGAATGAGTAACAGAATGACTTTCGTGTCTGGAGTGTATCCGTACTGTATCTGAAATCTTTGAATATTTGTTAAAGATAGCTGTTAATCTTATCCTGAAAAGGGTAAAATGTTAGCTGAAAGACAAAGTTATGTTGCATGAAATGTATGATTCAATAAGATGTGTTTTATCAATGTCTATGATATATGAGTGTAATGCATGTGTATGTAAGCTGATTCGCTATATTGCTGAGGAAAATAAATCCTTGATAGCTGGGGATAGTAAAATCCTTGACTGTTGTCGGGGAAAATAAATCCTTGATAGCTGGGGATAGCAAAATCCTTGACTGCTGTCGGGGAAAATAAATCCTTGATTGTTGAAGATGAGAATTCCTTTGACTGTTGGGGATTAAGAGAAAATCCTGACTTCTCTGGGGATGTAAGGATCCTTCCTGTCTTTGAAGTAAGAGGATGATAAACATTCTGTTGCAAGAATAATGCCAAATGTTTCTTGAGAAACCTGCTTGGGGAGTCCTGAGAACTTTGATGATTATGTCCGGGAATGGCAGAATGAGAATCCTTACTCGGCTGAGGAATAGGGAAAACTCTGATGATTTCTGCGGGGAACCAAGAATGAGAATCTTCAATCTCCTGGGGAATTTGAATCCTTGGGGATTTCATGCTGGGGAGTAAAGAAGGCTCTGGCAACTTTACTGGGGAAATGAGAATGAGAATCTTCAATCTGCTAGGGGATGAAAAACTCTGTGGGGAGTAGCTATACTGCTGGGGAGTAGCTATCCTGTTGGAGATTTTAGGAGATCCTATGGGGAACAGTTCATTCCTGTTATGGAGAGAATTCAAGAGTTTGGTTTATATGCCAATCTATTGGGGAATTATCCGAAGTTGTCGTCTGGTTAGCTGTCAGGCTTCAACGCAACTTGCTGAGAAATTATCAGGTTTTAAGATAACCTGCAGGGGAATTATCTGGTTTTAAGACAACTCTTTGGGGGATTGGATGGAAAACTGGATGGATTTCCACTGGGGTTTAAAGGTTGAAGTTTTAGCTCCGCTGGGGAAGAAAGTTTCATCTTCGCTGAGGATCTGTAGTTCAAAGTTTGGCTCCGCTGGGGATTGGGAGTTTCAAAACTTAACTCTGATGGGGATTTTGAAATTTAACTTTGCCGGGGATATGTATTTCAAGGTTTTAGCTCCGCTGGGGATCTAAATGATGTATTGCAGGGGATTTCTCTTGGAATAGCCTAAAGACGTTTTCCTATACTTTCAACTTGTCAGTAATTATTCTTTCCCATTTCGTTTATTTGTAAGCAGTGATTATATTCAAATGCATATGCTCATTTAATAAATCATTGGACGTTTTCAAATAAAACACAAGTGTAAAAAGGAAAAGACAAATAGTTTTCTGCACTTTGAAGTATCTTTGTATTAACTTTGTGTAAGTATTTTTACAAAGGAGACAGACATCCTAGTAAGAGAATGTTATCGAAAAATGAGAAAAATTTTATACAAAGAAAGATGGCTATGTGTAAAAAAATCCATGGGGTTCCCATTCTGCTATAGCCTTTGTAACTCTGAATATCTCGTCCATTCGTTGCTTCGTTCGAAGATGATTAAGTTGATCAGAAGCCTGGAGCTTGTCTGTGAAGAGATTGTCCTTAAAGTGATCCGACGAGACATAGTCATACGCTTTAATTCCCTAACTTTTGCCTGGACCGCCCTTTCAGGTTTTTGATCCACCGGGAAACCCTTTTTTGCCCAAGTCGCCCTTTCGGGTTTTCAACTTGTCGGGTGTACAGATTTTTTGTTTATCCCTAACTTTTGCCTGAATCGCCCTTTCGGGTTTTCGATTCACCGAGATGCCTTTTTTTGCCTAGGTGTGTCAACCTAGCGGGTCATTTATGCGTAGTATCTTTTGACTATGTCTGCGTTTGCAGGGTGCAGCAGGTCATCACCGTCCATGGTGGTTAAGATCATTGCCCCACCAGAAAAGATGTTTTTGATCACAAATGGTCCTTGGTAAGTAGGAGTCCATTTGCCCCTGGGATCACTTTGCGGCAAGATGATCCGCTTGATTACAAGATCTCGGACTTGATATACCTGGCGTCTGACTTTCTTGTTGAAAGCCTTGATCATCCATTTTTGATACGTCTGACCATGGCAAACAGCAGTAAGTCGCTTTTCATCAATTAAGTTAAGTTGATCAAGTCGGGTTTGAATCCAATCGTCTTCACTCAAACCATCATCTTTCATGATTCTCAAGGAGGGAATCTGAACCTCGATAGGTAAAACAGCTTCCATGTTGTATACCAAAGAATAGGGTGTTGCCCCAGTTGATGTACGCGCCGTGGTACGGTACCCGTGAAGAGCAAAGAGTAACATCTCATGCCAGTCCTTGTAAGTGACTGTCATCTTTTATATGATCTTCTTGATATTTTTGTTCACAGCTTCGACAAAACCGTTCATCTTTGGCTGATAGGGAGATGAATTGTGATGTTGAATCTGGAACTGCTCGCACAAGGCGGTGATCATAGTGTTGTTAAGGTTTGTACCGTTGTCAGTGATGATCCTTTCGGGGATGTCCTACCGATAAATGAGGTTATGCTTGATGAAGCGGGCAACAACATTCTTTGTGACGGATGCGAAGGAAGCTGCTTTGACCCATTTGGTGAAGTAGTCAATAGCCACCAGGATGAAGCGGTGTCCATTGGATTTTGTAGGCCTGATCTCTCCAATCATGTCGATTCCCCACATTACGAATGGCTAAGGAGCTGTTAAGACATTGAGAGGAACTGGAGGTATATGTACCTTGTCCGCATAGATTTAGAATTTGTGACAAGTTCTGGAATGTTGATGGCAATCAGCTTCCATGGTAGACCAATAATAGCCTGCCCTTAGGATCTTCTTAGCCATCGTATGACTGCTAGAGTGGGTGCCGAATGTACCATTGTGCAGTTCAACCATGATCTGCTCAGCTTCAACCTTGTCCACACAATAAAGCAGAATGCAATCATGATTGCGCTTGTATAGGATACCATTGCTTAGGAAGAACTTAGCTGAGAATCTCCTCAAGAACTTTTTGGCGTTGACTGAAGCTCCTTCAGGATATTCTTGATCCTCGAGATACCTTTTGACTTCATGAAACCAAGGTTGGTCCACTACTTCTTCGGTATTAATCTCGTGACAATGTGCATGTTCATCCATTCGCTCGGTGGTGAGTTTTTGAGCCTCATTATCCCAGTTAAGTTTAAACATGGATGACATTGTAGCTAGAGCATCTGCTAGCTGGTTCTCTTCTCGCGGGAAGTGCTCGAAGGTAATCTGCTCGAAATGAGGTAGCAAAGTCAGGACATGTTCTTTGTAAAGGATGAGATTGGGATGTTTAGTGTCCCACTCTCCTTTGATCTGACTGATGACCAAAGCTGAGTCTCCAAACACAACCAAAGATTTGATTCCCAAGTCTATTGCAGCTTTGAGCCCAAAGATACAAGCTTCATACTCGGCCATGTTGTCGGTGCAGTTAAAGCAAAGTCTGGCGGTGAAAGATGTATGGAAACTTTGTGGAGAGATGAGCACAGCACCAATATCGTTGCCAAGTGCATTGGAGGCACCATCAAAGTACATAGTCCATCGGGATCCTTGTTCAGGTCCGTCATACGGTCTGAGATCTTCAATGTTTTCCAATGTCATAATGTCTTCGTCGGGGAAGTCGAACTTCATGGATTGGTAATCTTCGACAGCTTGATGAGCCAGATGGTCGGCTAGCACACTCCCCTTTATAGCTTTTTGGGTCGTGTACTGGATATCATACTCTGTAAGGATCATTTGCCATCTGGCTATCCTTCTGGACAAAGCAGGCTTCTCGAAGATGTATTTGATCGGGTCCATTTTAGATATCAGTAGAGTGGTATGAGTCAACATATACTGCCTTAGCTGGCGAGCAGCCCATACCAAAGTGCAGCAAGTTTTCTCGAGCAGTGAGTATCGGTTCTCACAGTCGGTAAACTTTTTACTAAGGTAATAAATGACATGCTCTTTTCGACCAGACTCGTCATGTTGGCCTAATACGCACCCCATTGAATTATCTAAAACAGTCAGATACATGATTAGCGGTCTTCCTTCGACGGGAGGCATCAAGATAGGAGGTTCTAGCAAATACTCCTTGATTTTATCGAAAGCAACTTGACATTCATCATTCCATTTAACTACCTGATCTTTCTTCAACAGCTTGAAGATTAGCTCACAGGTAGATGTTAGGTGAGAAGTGAACCTAGCAATGTAGTTTAGGCGTCCCAAGAAACCTCTGACTTCCTTCTCAGTGCGAGGAGCAGGCATTTCTTGTATAGCTTTGACTTTGGCAGGATCAACCTCAATGCCTTTGTTGCTGACGATGAATCCCAAGAGTTTACCGGATTGGACTCTGAAAGTGCACTTGTTAGGGTTCAGTCTGAGCTTGTACTCCTTCAACCTGACAAACAGCTTTTGCAAGTGGTCGAGGTGTTCTTCTTCTGTTTGTGAACGGGCTATCATGTCATCTACGTAGAGTTCAATCTCATGATGTATCATGTAATGAAACAAAGCTACCATGGTGCGTTGATAGGTTGCCCCGGAATTCTTCAGTCTGAATGGCATCACTTTATAGCAGAACGTACCCCACTGTGTAACAAAAGTAGTTTTCTATGTCCTCAAGGGCCATTTTGATCTGGTTATAGCCTGAGAATCCATCCATGAAAGAAAACACTTTGTGCTGAGCTGTATTGTCAACCAAGATGTCAATGTGCGATAGTGGAAAGTCATCTTTAGGGCTAGCCCTGTTTAAGTCTTTGTAATCCATGCACATTCTCACTTTGCCGTCCTTCTTAGGCACGGGCACAATGTTAGCAACCCATTATGGATAGGAGGTAACAGCAAGAAATCCAGTATTGAACTGCTTCATAACTTCTGCTTTGATCTTTTCTAACATGTCGGGCCTCATGCGGAAGACTTTCTGTTTAACTGGTAGACAATCTTCCCTCGTAGGGAGACGATGAACCACAATATCTGTATCGAGTCCCGACATGTCTTCGTAGGACTAGGCGAAGATCTCAACATATTCATTCAATAGCTGAACTAATCGCTCCTTGACACTTGGCTCTAGGTTAGCACCCACTCTAACTTCTTTTCTGTCTTCAACAGTACCTAAGTTGATTGTCTCTAACAACTCCTCATGCGGCAGAATAACCCTTTCTTCCTGTTGTAGCAGTCTAGCCAACTCTCCTGGCACCTCAGTCTTCATCACCTTCGTATTCGGCATGGTAGACCAGATCTTCAGAGTTACTGAAGGCCATAGTAGAATTGTTACCCATGGAATCCGAAATGGAAGGGTACCTGCATTTGTAAGTGTGGGTGTGTGTAAGGGATATCCACCTTTAAACAAATAAAATGTAAAGAGAAATACAATGAACATAAAAGTTTATATGTGAAAAAGTCCATGATTCATTAAAATGGCATATGAAGATGAAAAATCAAACCCTTACAAATGGACATATGTACCTCGGGTAAGTCACAAGGTTAAAAGTGTACGAATTGTTTTGGGAATTATTACAAACCAACAGAAATGTTTGAAGGATAAATTACTGATTTATGAAAGTAATCGGAATAAAGTCTTTTTCTTCCCAGTTGCACAGTCCTCCATCAACAGTTGGAAAGATCCAGTCTTCTAGATTGCTCTCCTCTTCACTATCCTCCAAAGCATTGACTCCATGATGGGTGATCTTCACTGGTGGCCCTCCCGCCCGGGAGCAGCGTACAGCCTTTTGAGCAGAAGCAGTGAACCCCAAGCCGAATTTATCATATTTGAAAGGAAAGTCTGGAAGTTTCCCCCAGATTGTGCTTCCTCCTTCTTCAATCACGGCCTTTGCATATTTGAGGGATGACATCTGAGGCACAGGTTTGGTAATCATGGGTACAGAAGACATTGTCTTGGTTGCCACAATCTCCTGAGCTACCTCTTCAAAGTGTTGAAAGGGGATTTCGATGAATTCGCCATCCAATTATACATAGCAGAAAGAATTTAGATGGCTTATCATGTATTCCTCGTCGCCATGAACAGTTATAATTTTCCCCAGGAGAGGGTACTTGAGCATTTGATGCAGAGTTGAAGTGACGGTTCCAGCATGGTGAATCCAGGTTCTTCCCAACAAGCAAGAGTAGGAAGGACGGATGTCCATCACATAGACTGTGGAGTTGAAGGTTTCAGTTCCTACTTTAATCGGGATGTCCACTTCTCCGTGGACCATCCTTTTAAAACCATCAAAGGCTCTGACAATTATATTGTTGGGCTTCAAGGTTAAACCTTCACAATCCAGTCTATCCAAGGCTTTCTTCGGCAAGACATTTAAAGACGACCCAATATCAACCAAAACATGAGCTAGAGTAGTCCCTCTGCATTCCATCGAGACATGCAAAGCGTCATTATGTTTTCTCCCTTTAGATGTTAAATCCGCATCGGAGAATCCTAGACCATTGTCAGCTGTTAAGCTAGCTACACATTCCTGGAACTGATCCGCAGAGGTTTCCTGTGGCACGTGGGTCGTCTTCAAGAATCTGATCAGAGCTTTAGCATAAGCTTCGGAACAAAGCAGCAAGGCCAGCATAGAGATCTTTGAGGGGGTTTGCCCCAGTTGTTCCACAACATTATAATCGCTTTTCTTGATTATTTTAAAAATCTCTTCCATTTCCTTTTGAGAGGTCTCAGGGATAATCAATGGCTGAGCCCTCGTCCTGACGGGCTCTTCTTGGATCCCTTTCCCTCTATCATCAGCAACAGTAGAGGGGGTTACCACAGGAGTTACAACTTCTTCAATAACTGGAGTTCTTGCATATATGTTGACCGGTACAGGAGTAACCTTAGGAGCGACTGAGGTTCCAAAGATTGCCTTTGGAGGGGCGATCTCCGGAGAGAAAATTCTTCCACTACGGGTGATTTTACTCGTTCCAGCAATTTTTCCAATGTCGGAAGTCTCTTCATCAGAACTTTCTTCAGTTGATTCAATTTGTTTAATACCGTGGTAGAAGGTCTCTCCACCATAGTTCCATGGTATTGATTTGTCGGACTTGTATGGGACGGGCCCAGGTATGGTTATCTTCAAAGGTACAGTCTTCGGATCGGATGTAATCTTAACAGGTATTTTGGAGACCTTGGAAAGATTGGCAGATATGGTAATTATTGAAATATCATTGACAGGAGTCGGTGTAACAAGAGTCTTCTCAAAAAGGATTTCTTGGTTATCCATTAAGTGTTGGATGCCTAACTTCAACAATGCACAGTCGGTTGGTAAGGATAAACAAAGGCAACAATCTTCTTCACAACCTGGGAAAATCCCAGCCTTCAGCAAATTCAACTTGATTATCGGTAGAGGAGTTATCAAATCATCAACAGTAGCAACAAACAGATCCTCTTCAACAACATGGGCATTGTGGCCATGCTTCGGCATTGGAGCAGAGATTACATTTGGCTTTTCAGGGACGTCGAATTCCACTTCTTTAGCGTCTATTAAATCCTAAATCTTATTCTTGAGGGCCCAACAATTGTTGGTGTCGTGCCCCAGGCTATCTGAATGATAAGCACACTTGGCGTTCGAATGGTAGTACGGAGAAGAAGTATTCAGATTCTTCGGTGCCTCTTTCAAGGTTTTAAGGTTTAACTTCAAGAGATGGGGTAAGACTTGAGCAGGAGTCATGTTTATCTTGGTGAATTTCCTAACAGGCCTTTCCACCCTAGCTTGATTGGTTTTGGGTTGATTGTTTCTGGGCTGATCAACTACAAACTTCTGAATCATTACGGCCCCCACCGCTGGCCGGCGCTCAACTCTTCCTTGACCTCTTTGAGAGTAGACAGCTGATATTTCTTTATTTGCTAGAAAAGGCTTTTTGATGGCAGCGGAAGCAGATGTATCCTTTTGAATTTTCCCGCTCTTGATTCCGGCTTCATCTCTCTCACTAGTTAGAATCAACTCAGTGAACCCCGTAGACGAACTTCCTATCAGGTGATTAAAGAAAGGCCCTGACAGAGTCCCTAAGAACATGTCTACTAGCTCCCTCTCAGATAGAGGTGGTTGTACTCGCCCTGCCAAGTCTCTCCATTTCTGGGCATACTCCTTGAAGCCTTCATTGGAGACCATGCCCATACTCTGTAATTGAGTACGGGTTGGTGCTAAGTCCTCATTGTATTGATACTGCTTGTAAAAGGCAGCAGCCAAATCCTCCCAATTGTGCACATCAGACCTCTCTAGCTGGTAGAACCAATCCAACTGTGTCCCCGACAAACTGTCTTGGAAAAAGTGGACTCACAGGTCCTTGTCAGAAGAATGTGGTTGAATTTTCCTGAAATAAGATTGTAGGTGCATCTTTGGGCAAGACACCCCATCGTACTTAGCAAACATAGGTACTTTAAACTTCAGAGGGATAACTATTCCAGATACCAACCCTAGATCTTCAAAGTCCAGCCCAAGCACTCTCTGCACCTCCATGGCAGCTAGACGCTCTTCCAGATTCTTGTACTTGTCATCTACAGGAGGATACTGTTGTTCTGAGTAATCCTCGTCTTCATCTTCTTCAGCTTCAGAATCAGAAGGCATTGCAACTCCTTTACCCTTTCCTTCACCCTCTTCAGATGTTGATGGGAAATCCAGGACCCTTCTGGCATGACCTTCAAATCTTCTGCCCAAGGTAGCACCACCAACTCTCTTCTTCTTCTTTTTCTCTTTTTCCTTCTCTAACAGAGCTTTGAGCTCCTCCTGACCCTTAGCCAAGGTCATGAGTAGCTGCTGGAACTGTGAATTCTGAGCTTGTAAGTCTTTGACCGTTTGTTCGATATCCATCTTGCTAAAATAAACAACAGAGAGATGAGGAAACTTGGTGTGAAGACCTGTTTATGCATATGATGAATGATATATATTCATGTAATACATTCAAGGATTCAGAAATTCAAATTTGTTTTAAACAAAAATGAACAAACGCCATATTAATAAGATAGAATTTGTTAGTACATCAATGCCCCATGGGCAAAATAATACAAAATTCTAATGTAAAAAGATGTTGCACATCCTTTTTGGTGCAATGTAGGTGTTGAGAGTCTGCTCTTCGTGAAGTTGACGAGTAAGTTCCAAAACCTTCTTCTCACTGGCGTAGAATTGGGCTTCAAAAGTATCGCGTTCTCCCTTGAGCTGTATCACTCTCCTTTATAAATCTTCTAATGATGTTGGCATGTCAGCATGTAGGAGGGTATATGGAACATCTCCTTCCATAACAGGCTCTATAATCACAGGGAGAATGTAGGGGTAAGGCATCATAAGACTTTGGGCGCGGGTTCGTACCCACTTGAGGTAAGGCTCAAGGGGGATGGAATTCTTGTGTCCCAAGGTCTTACTGTCTACCATGTTGGGCATCCTCCAAGCTCGGAAAAACCTTCGTCGAAGTCCTTGATCGTCGTTGTCGAAGTCAAAAACCAAGTCTGGAATCAGCATGTCATGTGGGCCATCCCTTCGGGCATACCCAAACTGTCTCAGAGCCAAGCAGGGGTTGTAGGTGATGCCTCCCCTAATGCCAAGAAGAGGGACATTAGGTAATTCTCCACAATGATCAATGATGATAACATTTTCTCTGGATCGAGAACACCAATGAACATCTGAATGTGTAAGAGTCATCAATCGTTGTGACCACCTCAAGCCTTGCTCATTCTTCAATACTGATTGAGGAAGGTGAGAAATAAACCACCTTTCTAGAATATAAGTACAGCACATGAGAACACGTCTTTTCCTCATTGTTCGAGTGTGAAAAGAGTGTAGGATGTCCCCAAGTAAAGTAGGCACAGGATTTCGAGATATGAAAATCTTGACAGCATTCACATCTATAAGCTGGTCAGGGTTTGGGAACAAGACCAACCCATAGATGAGAAGTGTTACAATCTCTTCAAAAGTTTGCAGATCTAGAGAATTCCAGCATTCTTGAGCTTTCTCAAACAGAAACTTTGCCAAGAAACCCTTGACACCACTTCTGGTTTCCCAATGACCTATGACATCAGATGGTTGCAAGTGTAGGGCTTGAGCAACATCTTCAGGCTTTGGATCTCTTTCCGTACCGTTGAAAGGTAGTTGATGGAGAATAGGAATCCTCAAGAGTTGAGAAAATTCCTCCAAAGTAGGCACTAACTGGTAATCAGGAAATGTGAAGCAGTGGTGTAGGGGGTCTAAGAACTGGAAGAGAACTTTCACCATGTCTTCCTCTGTGTTGGAGTTGACCAAGTTGAGAAGTCGACCATGTCTTTCAGTGAATGGAGAATACTCTGGAATCTTGGAAGCAAGCTCTTTGAGCTGAGGAGGAATTCTCACAAGGTTGACTTGGATTGTTTTCCTGCGAAGTGATTCCATAACCTACAAAACAGGAACAAAGATGAAGATCCAAAATCCTTGAAATGGTTAGTGGATGCATATAATGCTTTATGATGTTTATGATGTTATGCACAAGTATATATGTACAAACAAGTCACACAAGTTCCTAGTTTAGGCTTGCATGGGATTTCATAGGTGAGTACCCTCTTGAAGTTTAGTTGGCTCAACTTGTCCTATAAATAGTAATCGGGTTCTAAGGAGCTCAATATCACTGGATTATTTTATGTGTTCATTGTTTCAGTTTAGCCACTTTACTGGCGACCGAAATATTCCAAGAAAACAACCCTCAATGAGTGTAGTATCGAGTATCTACCAACTTCGAACTGCACCAAAGCCGGTCATCTCACTACATCCTAAAAGGCCAAGATGGTCAAGTAAAGGTTCTAAAAGTCCATTAGTGCTTCATGACATCACTCAACGGCCCCGTATTCTCTTTGATTGACTCAAAGGCTACCGGTACCCACAAATATGTCACACTAACATAGATATTGCTTAGACCATGTCAGTATACCCTGCACAGTTTCCACAACGTATTGCTATTTACCTATAAATGTTTCCCAAATCCGGGTAGAGGATTAAAACCCAAATAATGGAACCAAATGTAAAGCAATCAAAGCAAACAAGATAAGCATGTAAAGGTGATCTAAAACCCTAAGGTAACCCCACTTTTAAGTTAACTCCCCAGCAGAGTCGCCAGTTCTGTGATACGATGGGAGAACTGACTTGAGGTTTTGCGTTTGTGTTCGCAAATGTTTCGGTTTAGCAAGAGTCGCCACTGACTTTTTATTTTATCCAAAGGAAAGGTCAAAAAGCACAGGAAAGACCTTTGAGATGTTTTCTTGGTTTCGGGGGGTAGATTATGAAAAGGGAAGGTGTTGGCACCCTTTTCATCCATGGTTTTCCATGGGCTCTTAGTTACTTTTTTAGATCACTTGCTTTGCTTTTCCAATTGTTTGAAATGGTGCTTTGTGTGGTTTTGAAAGTATTTTGAAAAGAGGCCATCGTTTTGACAATCTTTGTAATGATTCTTGTTTGAAGAATGTATACAAAGATGTTTTGTCTTTTGAAAAATGTTTCAATGTTTGAAAGTTTGTTTGGAAATGTTTTGAAATTGTGTGTGTGTGTGTGTTTTTGAAAATAGCAAGGATGGTTTGCAAATTGATCAAGTAACTAGGAGTTGTCTACCCTACTCAAAAATCGTTCCTACACATTTTTAACCCTTTGACATTGTTGTTTTACCATTGTATTTGGTAAACAACCTTGTATTTGGATGTTAAACGGGACGGGCGTGGGTCATTGTATGACCATGATAGCAATTGTGCCAAGTATCTTAGCAAGTTTTGAGGGACTTAAGATCATTCTTGTATAGGCAACCAAGATAGCGTCATCGAGGGACTATGATCTTTTTGTTTTGTTTCGTTTTGCCAAGATACCTAGCATGCATACCATGGCCATGTTTTAAGGCAACAAAGTGGATGAAACCCTAGGGGTGCTTGTGTGCATTGTGTTGTCATTTTACATGCATTTTTGTCTTGTGTTAGGTCATGCTATTTGTTTTGATTTTTGGTTTTTTGCATACAAACCCTAGTTTTTACTATCATGGTATATAAAAGCGATAAATGCGTAAAGTAAATCTAAACTATTACAACATTATTATGGGAAGGGGGTTCAAGTTTGAATAGGGGGATATTGCTCAAAAATAAACCCTAAACTATTATTACAACCAAACTGAAATATTGCACAAATAAATAAATAAGCAAATATTTAAATGTACAATTATATGTAAATATGCACAAATGTTTTTGTATTTATTTTATGTATGTAAAATAAATTTATTTATGTCCTAAAATTAAGAAAATAAAAATGATTATTTTTGAAAGGGTGAAAACCCTAATTTTTTGGTTTAAAAGAAAATATATATTCTATTATTATTTATTTCATTTTTTGTTTAAGAAAAATAATAATAATATACAAAAATGTTAAAAAAGTTAAATATTGTATGAAAATATTAATTTAAGTATATAAATAATAAAAATAAAAATATATAAGTATTTCAATATTATTTACAAATTTATTCAAGAAAATGAATTCTATTTAACCTAATATACTATTTTTGTTGTAAAAAATAATAAAAATAATAAAATAAAAATGTAAAATTTAAGAAAATATTTTTGGTGATTTTTTAATATTTAGAAAAATAAATAAAAGTCAGAAATGTGGAATATTCAAGAAAATATAAAAATAAAATAAAAGAAATGGGCCAAGGGGGTGCAGGAAGTAAACAAGGGGGTGTCAATAGTCAGACAAAACAGGCCCAGGACCACTCCCACTCCGTCCCTGTCCTTGGAACAAAAATGCGCGCCCTGTACTTCAAATTGTAACTCCTGCATACGTGCTTAAAAACAAAATCTTGCAACATGAAACTTGTAGCTTGTTAACTCACGATTCTAATGATATAAAAAATTTGATCTAACTCTCAAAGGCCAGAGAGAATTTCAGTGGCCCTAAATTCTAACCTAACTTTTTCAGCATGTTCAACATCCAAATACTCTCAGCTCAGTTAATATAAATGGAATCTAAGCATATGTACAGCTCAAGCACATTGAAGACTACATTTTTGCTTCACAAACCTAAGCCTAATGATGCCTAAATAAGGAGTTAGAATCTTGACAAATACCAGTTTCAGTTGAAGTTGAATATGGCAATGTATCAACTTTTGGTGAGGCCTGAAGGTCGTGTTAGCTTGCCTGAAGTTCCTTCAACCTTCCCCAATGCTTAGCTTGCTTTGAACTTGCCTGAATCTCCTTGTAGAACTCAACCTGCAAAGGTTCAAAATGAAAATGGTGAAGTGTGAAAATGAGGTTACAGTTGCTGAATAATAGCTTGGATAGTTTAGGTGTGTTGTATGGAATGTGTCTGAAGTGGTTCAAGACAAAACGCACGAGGCAATTTGGTTTTGGCTTTGTGTTTGCAGAAGTTGCCCTGTTTTGGGCAGAAATGGGGTTTTTGGTGTATTTGGGTGTTTGAGAGGTTGTAAACTTGTGCTTTTGGCTTGCTAAAATATGCTGAGGTTGTTTGAAATGAACACAAGACTTGGTTTTAATAGATGCACAAGTTATCTTCACTTTTGCAAGCTTTCTTGTTTTTGAAGAAAAAGGTTGAGTTGACAAAGCCAAAGCCTGTACAGGCTAGCTCAAGGCCTACACATAGTTGGTCCCAATTTCCTGATATTCATGGACTTTGTTTGCTGCAAGAGATTGGGTTCACAGCTCAAGACAAACAAAATGACATAAAGCATGCTTTATCAAAGTAGCAATGTTACCTTTTTGCCATTTTTGGATTAAACCTTTGTACAAAGCTTCAAAAATAAAAACAATGCCATTAACCATTGTATTTGCATTTAATTTTTGAGTGTAGAAGATATTAGAACCTTTAAAACAAATACAAGCATGCTTAGGACAGATTTGCAACTTGTAGCAATGTGCAAAATGCCATGGACAAAAGTGAGAAATGGCCATTTTTATTCCTTCGATTCTCCTTAACCACAAATGATCTTGGAGAGTTCTTTAACATTTTGGAAAGCTTGTAACATTCTCTATAATCCATCTATGAAATTCATTTTGAGATTCCACTTGGAACTATGTGAAAAGTTGCCATGTAGATAGGTCAAAATCCTGCCTAAACTAGGGCAAAATTTCACTAAGTTAAAAGTTTTATGGACCCTTGTTCACAAAATCATAACTTGAGATCCAAGCATATTTTGGGAAAACTTTGTGTATCAAAGTTGTAGATTTTGTGTAATACTACAACTTTCATGTTGGAAGTTTTCTTTGAATCCAATTGCATCATGGTGAAAAAGTTGGGAAACGTTGGGGAAAAATAAGAAATTTTCATAACTTAGAAAATTTCTAAGTTAGGAAAAATTTTCATTTCAAACCCTAATTTTCAAAATTAGGTTTCTTGGTGAACAAGTTTCATGTTTTGACACATCTTAATGAAAAATGACCCTTGGCACTTGATTTTGACCAAAAAGTCAAAGTTTGACTTTTCAGTGTACAGTTGATTTTTGATTAGTTGACTGGAAAATTCATCTGTCAATCCAATGCTTTTGAGATCTTTTGAACCTTGTGATTAGGTCAATAAGATTCCATTGAGTCCTTGAAACTTTGCTTGAACCCAATTTTCCATTGGCTAGGTTAAAAATCAGAAATTTCCCTTCTGCAGTCAAAACCTTAAAAATGACCATTTTGCCCTTTTGATGATCTGATCAAATTTCTTGAGGAGTTATGGTCCAAACTTGATTAAATGGTTCATATGAGTCTATAATGTTGATGTGGATCAAAAATTATGAGGTTTGACTGTAAATTGGCCACAGTTGACTTTTTCCCGGATACAGCTGATTTTTAGGTCAACTGTCCAATTGACTGGGCAAAAATTTGATTCAAGGCTTGAAATTTGGTATGAGCAAGCTTAGAGGTCCAACATGAAGTATGAAAGTCACATTGAGCATTGAAAGTCCAAAAATCCATGTGCAAACTCAAACCCTAATTTCAGGTCATCAGTGCAAGGAGATGCCTTGAGCTGAGCAAACCCTAATCTGGTCTTGAGTCCAAAGAGTCTTGTGAGTGAAAATCTTGATAAAATGAGAGGGAAAATTTTGGGGTACAACAGTCTTTCCATACAATCCTATTAACATTCATCTAAGCAGTTTATAATTTGCGAAAATTAAAATGCGAGAAATTAAAGTCCTAGCTATTACAGGGCTTTTGCAGATACATAATTATTTTAGACTGAAAATAAAGATGCGGAATTGAAACCATAATTACTATTACAAACTCGGAGCAGTTACAATAATAATAAAAAAGGAAACTAAAAATTCACGCGGTGAATTAAATGTGAGAATAATTAGAAAACCTAAAAATTTAGTTGAAAAAATATTTAGGTTATTTTTTGAGAAAAATTAGGTTATGTACAAATTGAATCCTAATTCTAAGTGATTTTAATTATAAAAAAGAATTAAATTGCCCTAATTTTGATTAAACTAATTAATTAAAGAAATAAAATATTTTATAAAAAAAATGATTTTTGATGTTTTTGTGATATTTGATTTAATAAAAAAACTGATTTTTGTGTTATTTTTGTAAAGGGAAATAATTAATCAAATAATTAAAATAAAGGAAATAAAATAAAAAAAATAAAAAAAATTCGGCTTGTATTGTTGAGCAATTCAGGGGGTGTAGCACTGAATTTGTTAGGCCCATTCCTTGCTCGATCCAGTGTGATACTCTTTTTGATGGTCCATGGTATGACTAATGGGTTGTTACTCTATAAATAATGTGTTGTTAGTTGATGGATTAATGCATAGCCTGTTATCCATAAGTAAATTAAGTGATAACGGTTATGATATAATCTTTAATCAAAATCCATGTAAAGTTGTTAGTCAGAAAGATGGGACTATCTTGTTTAATGGGAAGAGGAAAAACAACATTTATAAAATAAAACTTTCTGAACTAAAAAGTCAGAATGTAAAATGCCTTCTTTCTGTTAACAACGAGCAATGGGTCTGGCACAGAAGATTGGGGCATGTTAGTATGAGAAGAATATCTCAGATTAACAAACTCAATCTGGTCAGAGGACTTCCTAATTTGAAGTTCAGCTCAGATGCTTTGTGTGAAGCATTTCAGGAAGGAAAATTTGCAAAACCTACTTTTAAATCCAAAAATGTTGTTTCCACCTCTAAGCCATTAGAACTTCTGCACATAGACTTATTTGGACCAGTAAAAATTGCGTCTGTCAGTGGCAAGAAGTATGGGTTAGTGATCGTAGATGACTATAGAAGATGGACATGGGTAAAGTTCTTAAGACACAAGGACGAGTCACACTCTGTGTTCGTTACCTTCTGTAACCAAGTTCATAATGAAAAGGATCTTAGAATTGTCAAAGTCAGAAGTGATCATGGTGGGGAATTTGAAAATAAAATTTTTGAATCATTCTTTCATGAAAAAGGCATCTTGCATGACTTCTCTTGTCCTAGAACTCCCCAACAAAATGGATTTGTAGAACGAAAGAAAAGAACATTGCAAGAAATGGCCAGAACCATGATCAATGAGACTAACATTGCTAAGATCTTCTGGGAAGAGGCAATCAACACATTGTGTTACATTCAAAATAGAATCTCTATAAGACCTATTCTGGAAAAGACTCCATATGAATTGTGGAAGAACAGAAAGCCCAACATTTCTTATTTCCATCCATTTGGATGCACTTGCTTTATTCTGAATACAAAAAATTATCTGAACAAGTTTGACTCTAAAGCACAAAAGTGTATCATGTTAGGATACTCTGAACACTCAAGAGGGTACAGAGTATACAATACAGAAACACATATTGTTGAAGAGTCAATCAGTCTTAGATTTGATGATAAGCTTGACTCTCAAAAGTCAAAGCAGAATGAATTCCTTGCAGATATAGAAGTTGAATTCACAGGTACTGAAGACAACTCGTCAGAAGTTCTCAACAGAGACGCTCCCACAACATCAGAAAGAGTTATTGCAAGCAATCCAGCACCTTCAGTTGATCAACTTCAGAAAAGGCTATCCAGAAGCAGCATTGCTCACCAAAAAGATAAAATACTGGGAAAGAAGGATGATCCAATCAGGACAAGATCAACATTCAGAAACTCTAAAGAATCCCTCATGGGATTGGTCTCTCTGATTGAACCAACAACAATTGATGAAGAGCTTATGGACAATGACTAGATTCTGGAAATGCAGGAGGAACTGAATCAGTTCACCTGAAATGACGTATGGGATCTGGTTCCCAAACCAAAAGGATTCAACGTCATTGGAACAAAGTGGGTGTTCAGAAACAAACTGAACAAACAAGGAGAAGTCATCAGGAACAAAGCACGACTGGTGGCACAAGGTTATAGTCAGCAAGAGGGAATAGACTATACAGAAACCTTTGCTCCAGTCGCCAGGTTAGAATCTATCAGACTTTTAATATCATTTGCTGTAAACAATGGCATCACTCTGTATCATATGGATGTCAAAAGTGCATTCCTAAATGGCTATATAGATGAAGAGGTATATGTGCACCAACCCCCTGGGTTTGAGAATTCCAAACACCCAGAATATGTTTTCAAACTAAAGAAGTCACTCTATGGTCTGAAACAAGGTCACCGAGCTTGGTATGAAAGACTAAGTAACTTCCTGTTAGAAAAGGAATTCACCAGAGGGAAAGTGGACACAACCTTGTTCTGTAAGATATTTAAGAATGACATTTTAGTATGTCAGATTTATGTTGATGACATCATCTTTGGATCTACTAAACCCTCTCTGGGAAAAGAGTTTGCTAAATGCATGCAGACAGAGTTTGAGATGAGCTTAATGGGGGAACTCAAATTCTTTCTGGGTATTCAGATAAACCAAACTCCAGAAGGAACTTACATTCATCAGAGCAAATATGTCAGAGAACTTCTGAAGAAATTTGATCTCTCAGAATGTAAGCCCTCGAAGACTCCAATGCACCCCACGTGCATTCTGGAAAAGGAAGAGGTAAGTAAAAAGGTAGAACAGAAAGTCTACAGAGGTATGATTGATTCTCTCCTTTATCTGACGGCTTCAAGGCCTGACATTTTATTTAGTGTTTGCTTATGTGCTAGATTCCAATCAGATCCTAGAGAATCTCACTTAATAGTTGTTAAGCGAATTTTCAAGTATCTGAAAGGTACTACTAATCTGGGTTTGTTTTATAGAAAATCAAATTATTACAGCTTAGTAGGATATTGTGACGCTGATTTTGCTGGAGATAGAGTAGAACGTAAAAGCACTTCTGGAAGCTTCCAGTTTCAGGGAGAAAATTTGATCTCATGGACCAGCAAGAGACAGTCCACAATAGCACTATCAACAGTAGAAGCTGAATACATAGCAGCTGCTGGATGTAGCACGCAAATGCTCTGGATGAAAATTCAACTTGAATACTTCAACATATTTGAGAGTAACATTCCTATCCTCTGTAATAACACTTCAGCTATATGTCTCAGTAAGAATCCTATTTTGCATTCTAGGGCTAAGCATATATAAATAAAACATCATTTTAGTAGGGACTATATTCAGAAAGGAATTCTTACCTTAAAATTTATTGACACAGGCCATCAATGGGCTGATGTATTTACAAAACCTCTTTCTAAAGATAGGTTCAACTTCATTATGAAACATCTCAGCATGAAGTTATGCCCAGAATAAAATGTTTTATTTATATCTTAACCCTCAGAACTTTATTATTTTCTGTGAACAACTGATCAACCTGTCTTCAGAGTTTAGAAGTACATATTGCATCAGAATCTATCCATGAAGATCTGAACGTTTCATTTCAAGGATAGAGGCGTGCAGTTCACATCATTAAACATTTGTCATCCTCTCACCAGCAACATTCTGAGGTTGAATACGCGTTCAATTTCTAAAGGGTGCAAGGCGCTGATTGGATGCATTGAGACACTTGTCAATGGTAACCATTCAGTATCTTTCTAAATCCCCTAATTTCAGGTGTCATTAATGCATATAATAATTACTAATTTTTTCTCTTACTTACTGTTTACGTTTTCAAGAAACCTATTTAGACTCAAATTTACCTTTTTCATTCATTCACTTTTACTCTCCTCAATATTTTCTCTTGTTTCAAGTTCTTTCTTTCAAAAACCCTTTTCATCTTTCTCAAAATCTAGTGTGAACAATGGCATCATCATCAAGTCTCAAAAATCCCAGTGCTCCTGAATCTTCATCAACAGAACAATATGAAGAACCCTTTAGAACGCTTCTCACTCCTGTTGACAACCTGGAAGTTCTCTCTGAACTTATTATTGATTTTGAGAGCTTGCAAGAAAATGGTTTCAACCTCTATAAAGATGTTACTGCACAGGGTTGGAACAGGTATTTTGATCGTCTGTTGGGTCCAAAGTTTCCCATTCTTGTCAAAGAATTCTGGATACATGCTTCCTCATCCAACCACCAGGTTACTTCATTGTCATGGGGAAGAAAATTGTGATAACAGAAGATCTTATTGGGAAGCTTCTTGGATACAATGGTAGTGGAGTCAGATGCATTGACATGGATGAGAGATGCTCTGACCTAAGATCAATTGCAAAGGAAATTTTCACTTTTGGACATCCCTCTAGTAAAATCAGAGATTTGAAGGATCATCACAGAATCTGGGCCAGAATCATTCTGGGGTGTATTCACCACAGGAAGCCTACAAGCTCTCCTGATTACATCAATATTGATCAGCAATTTTTGATTTATTTCATTGCTAAGAAAACAAAGGTAAATCTTCCACACTTGCTCTTCAACCATCTCAGAACAAGTGTGAAGGAAACCAGAGAAGACGAAAGGACCAAGAGGGATGGGATTCCCTTAGGAAGGCTGATATCAGATATTCTAACAGAGAATAGGATGATAGAACATCTGACAGAGGCTCGGGAAATAAGCACATTGGAAGCAACTACTGGGAAGCCCTTGAACGCCAAGAATTTGAAGAAAATGAAGATCATTGAGAATATCAAGAAGGAACCAACTTTTACTTCTCATGAGACCATTACTTTAAGAAGGATACCTCTGAAGGATTTTCCTTTATTTTCTGAGATAGACTCCAAACCAGAAATAATAGTCAGATACCTTGAAGCTTGCAAGGCTGACGGGACTGCTCCAGAAATCAACATTTAGGATCTGCCCAAGGCTGCTCCAGAGGTTGCGTTAAAGAAATCAAAGAAGAGGAAAGCAACAAGAGAAGGACCCTCTCAGAGGACACCTAAAGCTGCCAAAAAGAAAGGTAATCCATCTTCTGTTTCTATTATAGAATCAATAATTGTTTCAACATCTGAAGCCATGCATTCTCAACCAGAAAATCCATCACCCCAAACCTTTGAAGATTTTGACATAGAGTTTGATCCATCTGTAACTCTAGGTAATTTTTTGAATGAACCTCACTCCCCTACTCAAAATCCAAACCTAGAACATCATCAACTAGAACTTGCCAAAGTTCTGTCTGACATTGAATTATTTGATCAAGATTTTTCCTCTCCTATACCAGAAAACTCAAACTCTTAACTCCCAGAAAATCCAAACACTCAACAACCACCAGAAACTCCACATCCATCATCTCCTCAACCAGAAATTCCACAACCACACTCTCCACAACCAGAAATTCCGCAACCACACTCTCCACAACCAGAAATTCATCAACCAGAAATTCCACAACCAGAAAATCATCAACAACAATCTCCTCAACCAGAAGATCTGAACCCCAAATCACTACAACCAGAAACTCAACCTTCTGAAAATCCATATTTTGATATTCCTGAACCAAAAACCCATCATGCTGCCACAAACCAATCTGAAGACTCTTCTTCAGATTCTGATACCATAATCCCAATCCCTGGAATAACATAACCTCTTGCGGTTCGCATGCCTCTCACTATTCATGATATTCCAGAAATCCCTTCATCCCTTGACTCCACACCACCAAACACCCCTACCAGACAGATTATTATTCCTGACTCTCCCCCACTCCTTCACCCACTAACCATCCAGCTGATAACTTCAGACTTGTCATGGATCCAATTGTGCTGGAAAGACTAGCCTCCACCTCACACAAAACTGTCATTCCTAAACCTAAAACAACTGCAACCACATCATATGTTGGTACAAGTTTATTGATTTTTGAAACAGGAATGTAGGAATGGATCAATTCTTTGAAGCATGCAAGTCAAGAGATTTCTAATCCTGCTGCTTCTGATTATATGTGGGAAAGATTCAGAAACTGGCTCAACTCTGAAACTCTGAAGTTGAAGGAATTGGGTTATGAAAAGGCTCAACAGAACTTCAGTGATCAGCTGAAGGCTTTCCAAGACCAAGTTCTGAGCCAACTATTCAAGAAAGATATCCTCTCGCTGGATAATGCTCCTTGGAAAGAGCATCATCCTTCAGAAGTAGTTGAACCAGAATCAGAAAGTCTCTCTCTGACTACTGCTCCAGAAGACATGATTGTAGCAGAAGAAATGGTTCACTCAGAAGAGGCTGCAGAATGTTCTGAGCAACATCCAACCCCTGAAGATACACCAGCTTCCTCCTTAGTCATGCAAACTCTGGAAGAGTTGAAGAAAGAGAATGCTTTAATCCATGCAAGACTGGATAAGCAAGAGGATACGAACAAAGAGATCAAAAGTATTCTGGGTAAACAAGAAGACACTACAAAGGAAATCAAAGGCATTCTGGGCAATCAAGAAGAGTCAAATACTCAGATCAAGAGCTTGTTGGAAGCGTTGTTCACACGTCTTCCCTCTCCTTCTTAAATTTTCTTTTATAATTGTTTATCTGTAACTTTTAGTTTTACCTCTTTATTTCTGAAACTTGTCATTGCATCATGTTTTAAATATAATACATCTATTTTGGCTCTGATTATATTACCTTTTTGATACCTGACAAAAAGGGGGAGAAAGTAAGATATTTTCAATAATGGTATACCGGGACAAAAGTCTCAAATATTCTGAATTATTTAACCTCGACTTTCTGAAAAGTTTGAACAGGAAGAAATTTTGATAGGAGATGCAGCAAAAGCTCTGATGAGAAGGAACTTCAGAGAAGTAATCAACTCAGGGGGAGTTTATCTTAAACCTTTGTTCTTTACTTTTCATTGAAAATTCTAGTTTTTGTCATCAACAAAAAGGGGGACATTGTTAGAACATAGTTTGATTCTACAACCCTTAGTTAGAGTTTTGATGATAACAAATACAAAGAATAAATATGCACCCTAAAAATTATGTTATTGTGTATACAGAAGTTCTGACCAGATCAGCATCAGAAGTTAAGCTATAGAAGCTACACGCTGAAGTAATCAGAATTTGCACTAAAGATTGATGACCAGAACCTGCGCTTAAGTAAAGTAAACTTTGATTCTGAACAGAAGCATTATAATCCAAGTCATCAATGTTCTGAAGTATCAAGAGCAGGAAAGGATGTAAGATTTTGAAGTGTTACTACTTGTAACGCCCATAATTTAATTAATTATTTAATTAAATTATTTTTGGAATAATTGTGAAGAAGTATTATTAAATTGGATTTATTTTATTAAATGGAGAAATAATAATATATTTAAGGTATTATATTATTATGAGAAATAATGTTAGAAGCTAATATTATTTAATGTGGGCCTTGATTGTGTGAGTATAAGTAATAAGGGGGTGTAAGTTGGAGCCCATTAAGGAATAATCTAATAATATTAGGTTATTTTATTATGTGTTGTTAGAATAGAAAGAAGACACAGTAGAAGGAAAAATAAGGATTGTGGAAACGTGAAGCTGCTGGTTTTGAAGGAAACGGCAAGAACGAAGAATTCAACCCATAAATTGTAGAGCAACCTTCGATCCAAGGTAAGGGTGGGGTTCTGGCTTTATAATTGGGTTCGTGATGTTTGATATGTGGGGATTAGAGGATTGATGTTTTTGTTATTGAATTGAATGATGTATGGTGAATATTGATGAATTCTCGATGGATAAATGATAATATGATGTTGTGTAAACGATGTAGTATTATAGGTTAATGATAGGTGATGATTTATCATGATGATAATAAGATTTGTAGGGTTGTAGTATGATTATAGTAGTGAAAATACAGTAGAAACGCAGAGAATTATGCAGAAAATTGCAGGATGCGTCGACCTCAAACTGGATGAGTCGATGCAAGGAGGCTGCTGGACACAGGATGAGTCGATGCATGCAGGTTTGTGTTGATACATGATGAGTACAAGACTCGGGGTGAGTTGACGCAAAGGAAGGATGTGTCGCTGCATGGGTGTGTGAGACTCAGGATGAGTCGACCGGTACGATGCATGTGTCGATACATGCTGGGATTTGAAGCAGAATGAGTCGATCCATAGAGGGGTGCGTCGACTCATAGCGTGAAGAAGAAGTAGGATGGGTCGATGCATAGTGTTTTGTGTCGATGCATACTGAATAATTTTGACAGAATCAGTTTTTAAGTTGCTGTAACTTGAGTTGTAGGATGCAGTTTGAGATGTTGTTCAAAGCGTTGATTAGCTAACGCGATGAACTTTATTTTAGATGATTAAAATGATGATTAAGAGGTGTAATTCCAGTAACTAATTTAGGATTTAGAATTAATTCCCGTAGATGATTGTTGTGCTGTTTTAGGATAGATGGATGAATTTTGAGATGTTAGAGACTGCTGTTAGAATTATGACAGTAGGATTAATGATAGAAATGAAGTAGAAATGTAGAATAACAGTTGGGATTACTGTAGTATTGATATACAGCCAAGTTGTTAGTAATATGTGATTAACCAAATGATGTTGATAAATAAGTAATGTTTAACAAATTACTTTGAGATGTTTATGAGATGCTGTGATTTAGATGTTGTTGCTTGAGATGACTGAAATGTTGTCGTTTTGATGATTAAGATGTTGTTGTTTGAGATGACTGAAATGTTTTTGTTTTGATGATTGAGATATTGTTGTTTTGAGATGTGTTTTGAGATGTTGATAACTGAGTGTGTTATTACATTCATGTTGAGTCGCATACATTGCATTTTTTGAGATGGCCTGGATTGGCAAATTTTGAGATGAAGGCTATGCCTTATTTGATGCCTCTATTAATTGGCAGATTAGATTTTTGAGATGGGAGTTCTGCTCCAATGGTACCACATGCATTTGCATAGTTTTGAGTCGCATCATATGAATGAATAATGAGATGTATTTGATGTTGATGAATGAATATATATGCTGCAATTATTGTTGATTATGAGATGATAAGTGGTGATATGAATGATCTAATTTAATATATTGATTATCATGCGCTTTATTATATTGTTAGATATCTCACCCCTTCTGTTTGAATGTTGCCCTTATGTTGGTAACGTGCAGATATTCGAAAGTGAAGGCCGTATACCTTCAATAGATCGAGTCGGTGTCATTGCTCTGATATGTAACACTCAGGGGGATGAACGCTTGTTGATTTTTGATTGCTGATTTTTAGTTGTTGAACCTTAAATTGTTTATTTATTAAACACAAGATGTTTCGAAGTTGCTATATTATTTAAAGATGTTATTGAAGAATTCTGCCACGTAGTCGTTGAATATTTAATGAAAGATGTTATGTTGTTAGTTCATCCGACGTTTTGAAAAAGTGTTATATATCCATGATGTATGCAATGAATTTGTTAGAAGAATTTGTGACGTCCCGATTCATTTGTATGATTGAAATTTTATAACTCTGATTTATCTTGCATATTTGATTGGGGTAGAATTGGGGTGTTACACTACTCATTCAAGACAGCATCAATTACAACGGCTTCATTCAGACAGGATCTTCTCCAAATGGAAACTGAGTTAATGATATTTATCACGCTTAATGATCAACAAGAATCCATTGCCTATATAAACAAGCTCACTAATCAAATAGTTCACGATTTGCCAATACTACAAAACGAGAATTCAAAAACGCTGCAAGCTTACTCATTTATTCCACGCTCTAAATTTGTGTAAAATATCACAGTTGTGATAACTGTTTTTGTAACGAAAACATATGTACACACATTCTTGTATCTTTTTTTAAGACAGTGTTCCTTGAGATTAACCGGATTGTGGTTGTACTCAAGAAGACTTTGAAATTTGTTAAAGTAGTGATTGTAATCCTATTGTGATATTCTCTAGCTAGGGAAAATAAATCCTGGACTGCTGCTGGAGAGTATAAGGCATTGAGTTCTTCGTTTCTACTGGGGATAGTGACCGAAGATGATTAGATGGAGATTTACATCCATTCTGCTTGAGAATATTCTACCGGAGGAGACTCTGTCTGAGAATAATCATGTGGGGGAATGACTCTGTGGGGAAGAGAGATACTATGTTGGAAGATTTGTTGATTTGGAGAAATAAATTCAGCTGGGGATGAACTCTCATTGCTAGAGAGAAGAGCTCTGTTGGATATTGAGCTTCCGCTGTCATAGAAATAAACTCTGCTCGGGAGATGGTTTTATAAGCTGCTCATGGTTATAAAACTCGGCTGGGGAATGCAGATATCAGCTTTCTGAAGGAACCTGCTGGGGAAGGAATTCCTTCTTGGGGATATAGAGGTCGGACCTTGGTTGTCTCAGCTCTATGGGGAATATAGGTATCACTGGCTTGTATGTGATAGTGACTTTGCTTCCAACTGTCTCTGCCCCTTGTACCATGATGGACGGGGTACATGCGGAGATTTTATGAATGGATCTATGTCGTGATTGTACTTGAACATGTATTTAATGAGTGTCAGGATGACATCCGTCTCTGGATCGTATCTGAACTGTACTTGAAACATGTGTTGAATGAGTGTCAGAATGACATCCGTATCTGGATCGTATCTGAACTGTATTTGAAACATGTGTCGAATGAGTTTCAAAATGACATCCATCTCTGGATCGTATATGAAAGATGTGTCTGAAAGCTGAGTCTGAATGAGTATCAGAATGTGTGATCGGTGGGAATAGAACTGACTGTTTTGGAATGCTGGTTCGCGAAATGTCGCGGTAAGCAAGAGTCGCCACCGTCTTTTATTTTCTCCAACAAGGAAAGGACAAAAGCACAGCAAAATTCCTTTTCGAGAAGTTTCTCGGTTTGGGAGGTAGATTATAGAAAGGGAAGGTGTTAGCACCCTTTCTATCCGTGGTTATCCACAGGCTCTTAGGTACTTGCTCACTATGTTTTCAAAAATGTTTGCTTTTCTTGTGTTTGTGGGTTTTGAAAAAGTTTGTTTGAAAACTTCGTTTAACTCTTGTATCAGTCCTCAAGAGTGTTATGAAGTGTTTGTTTGAAAACTTTTGTCAGAAAAGTGTAAGTGCGAAAAGTTGTTTTTGTTTTGAAAGAGCAAGTACCTTAGAACCTCTACCTACTCAAAAGAAATTAAGCTGTGTAAATGTCCCTTAGACAGTACTATCCCACTATTGAGAAGTAGGTAGCACCGTCGTTGGAGTTATTCGGGTCAATTCGATTATAGGGACATGTGGTCACCAAAGCAATAGTAGGACGCCTTAGCGGTAACCCTAATGTCCTAGATCCTTTTTATCCGAGGCAACCGATTCGAGGCGACTTGGATCTTTAGACAGGAGGGCGACCTCTAAATCACCCTATACTCAATGACCACGTCGAGGCAACCAAGTGAGGTGTACCCTAGGGGTGGCATGTGCGAGTGTGTCAGGATTCAATTAAATTATCTTTACACATGTCATGGTGAGCTATGTTTCACTTTTATTTTGAGAATAAGTCTTGTCATGCATAGCAGTTAATAATTGTGCGGAAAGTAAATTACGGAAAGTTAATCTACGCTATTACAAGGTGTCGGGTATTTACATCGCCAAAAACAAACCCTTTTGAAAAAGTAAATGCGAGAAAATAAAAGAAAGTGATAAAAGTCCTAATTATCTATTACACTCTCGGAGCAGATACATAAATATGATCAAAAAATAATATGCGCGAAATAAAATTAGATCGGAGAAGTCCTTAGGGTTTTGACCCTTTTTGAGAAAAGAATGAATTTTGGTCCTTTTTTATATTAAACCTAATTAACTAATCAATTAATTAATTAAAAGAAAAAAAGTATTTTTTAGTTTTTAATGAAAATAAAAGAAAAGAAATTAAAATTGTCAAGAAAACCCTAATTCTAATTTATTTTATTTGTTATGAAAATAATTAAAGTTAACCTAATTAAAAAAAGACTAAATTAATTAATTACATTTATTTACAAAAATAATTTAAAGGTGAAATTATGATAATAAAAATATTTTAGTTTTTTAGTTTTCTGAATTTTTATTGTGAAAAATTAATTATGTTAATTAAATAGTAATAATAATAATTAATAAAAGAAAATAAAAAAGAGAAAGAAAATAAGAAAAATAATAAACCAGGGGGTGCTGGCCCATTATGGAGGTTAGAAAGCAATTTTTAGGCCCATTTATTTGCCAGTCTGTTTGACTTTCTTGATTGCCCATGGCGTTGGTTGACTGGGAGTACCATGGTCCTCATCTCATGGCCACTGGATTGCTGCTTGAAGACACATGGCATGCTGATGTTTGGAGTACATGGTGGAATGCTTTTGGAAGCCTGCATATGATCTTGTTAAGAAAAATAACAAACAATTATTTTGGGGGACCTGGGATTCGAACCCAGGTCCCAATGGTTACCAGCCAGCACACCAACCACTACGCCAATTGCTTGCTTTTGTTAATATAATAACAATTAGTTGTAATATATCAAAATCAATGCATATGCTGAAAAACAAACAAAAACGCGCGTAGTTTGAATTGACCACTCAGAAGCAAACACGTCCTCGTCTTCCTCACTGAACCTGCAAAAGTAATGTTAGATAGCGGGGGTTTTTAACCCCCACAAAACAGGACGACCAAAAATAGCGAATAGAGCTACAAGCAACATAAATATTTCGTGAATAGTCCAACGTGCTCGTCTGATTCTCACGAGTTCAGCCATATGCCTTAAAGGTTCTAATTTTTCCTATACTGTAAAGCCCCAATTTGAAGGCTTAAGAACCCTAGAATTCATCAATGGTAACTTTCGATTCTGTGCATTATTATCCAATTAATTAATACCATTAGCTTTATATGAATTCAAGCAATATAAAACAATGACAAAATCATGTTAAATATGTATGAATCATGAGTTACGATTATGAAAATAATATGCAAACCGTGAGACTGTTCTGGAGGATTTCTTGAGCTTTAACGCTTGTTTTTGAGTGCTACACGTTCCTCACACTCCCATCAACGTGTTTGAATCCACAAAAGTCCTTGAATTGGCCCGGAATATAGAAAACAGTTTTGAGTTTTCTTGGATTTTTTTTAATGTGATTATGGCTTTTCTGCAGAGATTTCACGTGTGCATGAATAGGGTTGGCTTGTGTACTTATAGGAGAATGAAACTAGGTCAGAATCTTGGGAAAAAATCCATGGAATGATGATTAAATATTTGATTGGAAATCACATCCTTTTGAATCTTTTTGATTTAAGAAAGTTGCCAATTTGGGAGTTTTTGATATCCTTGATTTGTACACGAAATTGCCAGCCTTTTTAGGTCATCTTTGCTTCACCAAAAGATTGAAAAATCAAATCTTTGTATTTCCTACAATTTAAATTAATTAAATGAATTAAAATCAATTAAAAATCCAATTAATTAATAAAAAATAAGAAAATAATTCAATTTAAGCTTGATGGGTCGTGCATAGGTCATGGATAAAGTTTCAAGAAGAAATTTGAGGCCCATTAGCAAAAACAAGGTGTTTTGAGCAAAGTTGACTTTTGAAAATTCACAAAAATTTCCCAACTTCTCCAATGCATATCTTGCTCAATTTTGATCATATGACCATGTTCTTGGACATTTTGGAAAGGTCTTGAAGTCCTCTAACCAATGCCTTTGGTCCCATGTCATTTGGATTCACCAATCTCAAGTTATGGTCTTTGACTTAAAGTGCATTTTTGTTGACTTTTGAATTTGACCTATAATGTAGAAATTGATAACTTTTAGTGAGAGCATCTCTTGGACTTGGAGTGTGAAGATGGATTGTAGGAAATGTCATCCCCTTCAAAATGAGCATTGTATGGAATTTTTCTAACAAACCATGAAAAAGTTATGCCCTGGTCAAGATACAGTTGACTTTTCTACTGTCCAAAAATAGTATCTTTTTGCACCTTGATTATTTTTGAGCTATTCTTGTGGAATCATGATCAAGGATTTATAAAATGATGATTGTGAACTCAAAATAAGATGTTGACCAAAAACTCTGACTTTTGACTGCAAAATGACCATTTTGCCCTTGCAGTTGACTGTGGATCAAATGGGGTTTTTGACTGTGCAAATTGGCACTGTGAGTCTTGAAACTTGGTATGTAGGTGCTTGAGAATTCATATAGGCATATGAGACTTGATTGAGCCATTGAAAACCTCAAATTCCTTGGAAGAACCAAAACCCTAATTTTGACTGTCTTAGGAGGTATTTGGACTGTGCAATCCTTGAGTAATCTTGAACCATTTGGAGATGATTCTTGATAAATCTTGAGGAATATGGGAGGGAAAATTTTGGGGTACAACAGTTGCCCCTGTTCAATCTTCTTAAACCTGAGGAGGTAGATTGGCTTGCGTGCCTTTCGTGATCCGAACGTGGAAGATGATTGAACACTAGAGTGCCCAGAAATTTGCACTCGCATAGTGGAGTATCAGTAATGTGATGTCGGGAATGGGATTACAGATGCCATTTGGAGGGATGATGGATAGGAGGATGGGCTTATAGATGCCATCTGGAGATTGTTGGTAGAATTGTGATCTTGTAAGTTGAACGAGGGAACCTGTTTAGGGTTGCCTGATGATGAGCTCGTGGAAAACTGCATCTTGGAAGGAAGGAAACCTGTGTAGGGTTTCTTGATGGAGAGTCCGTGTGAAACTGCATCTTTGGAACGAGAGAACCTGTGTAGGGTTTCTTGATGACGAGTCCATGTAAAACTACGTCTGGAGTTGAAAAGGAACCGGTGTAAGGTTACTTCGGGATAAGTTCGTGTAAAACTTTTGGATGAACCGGGGTAAGGTTATTTTGAGATAAGTTCGTGTGAAACTTCAGGAGGAACCGGGGTAAGGTTATTGTGAGATAAGTTCGTGTAAAACTTCTGGATGAACCGGGGTAAGGTTACTGTGAGATAAGTTCGTGTAAAACTTCTGGATGAACTGGGGTGAGGTTACTTCGGGATAAGTTCGTGTAAAACTTATGGATGAACCGGGGTAAGGTTACTGCAGGATAAGTTCGTGTGAAACTTCTGGATGAACCGGGGTAAGGTTATCTTGACGATGAGTTCGTGTAAAACTTCGTCTTGGAACTGAGGAGGAACCGGTGTAGGGTTGCCTGAGGACGAGTCCGTGTAAAACTTCGTCTTGGAAGGGAGAAGGAACCGGTGTCGGGTTGCCTGAGGACGAGTCCGTGTAAAACTTCGTCTTGGAAGGGAGAAGGAACCTGTGTAGGGTTGCTTTATGATGAGTTCGTGTAAAACTGCATCTGAAATTGAGAAGGAACCGGTGTAGGGTTTCCTAATGATGAGTCTGTGTGAAACTTCATCTGAAATTGAGAAGGAACCGGTGTAGGGTTTCCTGATGATGAGTCCGTGTGAAACTTCATCTGAAATTGAGAAGGAACCGGTGTAGGGTTTCCTGATGATGAGTCCGTGTAAAACTTCATCTGAAAGGAAGGAACCTGTGTAGTGTTTCCTGATGATGAGTCCGTGTAAAACTACATCTGAAGTTGAGAAGGAACCGGTGTAGGGTTTCCTGATGATGAGTTCGTGTAAAACTACATCTGAAGTTGAGAAGGAACCGGTGTAGGGTTGCCCGATGATGAGTTCGTGTAAAACTTCATCTTGAAATTGAGAAGGAACTGGTGTAGGGTTGCCCGATGATGAGTTCGTGTAAAACTTCATCTTGGAAGGGAGGAGAAACCTGTGTAGGGTTCTTCATGATGATCAAGTAGATAATTGTCCTGTCTGGTTTCAGGTATTAACCCACAATCAGTCGTCCACAGAATTTTCCTGGCTTGATACAGGTGTTGATCTGGAACTACAAAGGTAGATGGTAATCATCTTTTGATTGACCTTTTCCTGAAAAGGAAAAATGTTAGCTCTATGCAATGTCATGATGCATGAACTGCATGCTGTCATGATGTTCTCAAGAATAAATGAGATTGTATGATATGATGCGTATATGCATGTATCATGATGTATGAAAAGGTGATGTTTATGAATGTATTTTCGTCTGGGAAAATAAATCCTTGACGAATGCCGGGAAATTTGTTAAATCTTGGGCTGATGTTGAAGAGTAGAGTTCTTCACTTCCGCTGGGGATGATGAACAAAGATGATTGCACGAATAACCTGTAGGAGAGGATGACTCCGTTGGGGAATAAACATGGTGAAGCGATTACTCTGCAGGGAATTACTCTGTGGGGAAGAGATGCTTCGCTGAGATTTTAACGATAACTCCGCTGGGGATTCCGTTGATAAGCTCTGTTGGGGATTTTGATGATGAACTCCGCTGGAGGATAGAAAGAACTTCGCCGAGGGTGATCTTTCCGTTGCAACTTGCTGAGGATAACCCAGTTAGACTCTGGTGGGGGATAACCTTTGAATATGGCTGAGGAGATTCATTTTGTGCTCTGTAGTGGACAAGCTTCCAGAATCTACTGGGGAGATGATTCGACTCTCCTGGGGAAACTTTTGGAGGAAATGGCTCCACTGGGGAAGTGGCTCCACTGGGGGTATCTGTATTCTGCCGGGGAACAATCTTATATTTCTGTCGAGGAATATTAAGACTGCCGGGGATGCTTGCTGAGGAATACCTTATACTCTGCTGGAGAATATTAAGATCTTATGGGGATACCCGCCTTTTCCAGCACTGATGGTAGACCAACTCTGCTCGGGGGAGAGTATTGCTGACTTGCTGGGGATACTGTGCCTTTTTGGGGCTGATGGGAGGCCGACTCTGCTTGGGGAGAGTATTGTTGATTCTTGTCTTACTCTGCGAGGAGTGAAGGTATCTTGGTCATATTCTTCAGCTGAATCTACCTTGTACCTGGAGGACAGAGCAGTTTGTACAGTTCAGACACTCTTTATTGCCCCAGTTCCTGTGAGAGAAGGTACCTGTGGAGGTGCTTGATGACTGCCGATTGACAAATCTTCCTTTGGTGGGAAAGTGACGAGATGACGGGACATAGTCGTATGCTTTGATCCCTAATTTTTGCCTGGACCGCCCTTTCGGGTTTTCAGTCCATCGGGATACCCATTTTTGTCCAAGCTGCCTTTTCAGGTTTTCGACTTGCCGGGTGTACATATTTTTTTATTTTCATCCCTTATTTTTGCCCGAACCCTTTTGGTTCGCCGGGAAGCCCTTATTTTTTCCTAGGCCAGTCGACCTAGCGGGTCTTTGATTATGCGTAGTATTTTTTCGACTATGTCCCCGCTCTCAGAATGCAGGGAGTTGCCACTGTCAGTAGTGTTGTGTCGCCATACTACCAGAAGATGTTTGATCGTGCAAGATTCGTTGTTGGAATTCATGTCCAATGCCCCAAGTGACTCAGGCGGAGATTTGCCCCTGGCTGTTTGGCATCTTGAGAGATTCCTTGAATCTTGACTTGACTGCCCCAGATGATAGACAATGATCATGTCTGCCCCTTGGTTGGAAGTGCTTCTTCCACTTGAGATGACTCTTTTTAATGAGAAGGTTTTTGTTCACTAGATATCCGTCGTGCAAATTTCTCTGCTGTTGAACAAATAGTCATATGCCAACAATATTATTTCAAGAATGCAACGCTTATGTCTGTTTTGAAGTTCTTGAAAATGCAGTTTTCAATAAAACAAGTGAATTTTTGTAACACGTAATGTCAACTCAAGATTTTACAGCGAACCCTACAGGAGTCAGAATACCTTTTGTAACAGTATGCTTTCGAACTAACCCATGCTTCAGCTAGGACTTTTAAGGGTTATAACGTAGCCTGGTTCACAGTTTAAGAAACAAAGGATAACGGCTCAAATTTTGTTTGTACCCACCCGTTCTTCGTGATGTTCTTTGATCCTAAACTCAGCTAATCATGCATTAGATCTTGTTGAGTCTTTGCTCTGATATTCCGGTGATGGTTCGGATACTGAAAGTTTATTTTGAATAGGCAGTCATTTCTTTTTTGTTGAGGGTTTGTAGGACCTCTTTCTTTTCGATTTTATTATCCCTGTTTTTTGCCTGAACTGTTTCTTTTTGTGATTACAGTCAGCGGGATGCCCCAGTTTTTGTAAGTCTCCTTCATAGGTTTTGACTTATTGGGCTTTTGTTTCTGAGAGATAATGACTGCCCGTCCTTACCATTATTCGGAACCATCACTGTCTCTTTGTCTCGGAAGGACTTCTTTGATGCCATTCATTGTGCACCTGGATCAACTGAGAAAACTACCCTGCCCCGGGTTGTGATTAAGGGTTTTAATTTGTGAAAAGAAAAAACTCCAACTTCTTTGGCTCGACGGGGTTGACGAGGGATTATCTTCCTTATAACTCCACTGTTTAGGATTTGAAAGAATGCCTGTACTTCATCAGCGGGGTTTGTTCAAAAGCATACTGTAAAGATCGTGGTATCGTTTTCGTCATCCTCCCTCAAAAGGTTTAGAAGTTTTTTTTTTAATCGAGAGTTGAACATCACAAAAAATGAAAGCAATTTTGAATATAGTGAACACAATTACTTCAAAACAGACACGTGTAATGCATTAATGAAATAAGAGAGTTTGACATGATAATTGTTTGAATAAGCAAAGAAAAATACAATATCAGAATTCAAATGAACAAAAGTCTCTCAATCCTAGCCATGTTTTGGCAAGGGAGCGGTGATCACATTGGGAGTCTCAGAAGGCTCGAATTCGATCTCCTTAGCGTCAATCATATTCTGGATCTTGTATTTCAGCGCCCAACAATCATCAGTATCGTGCCCCGGGCTACCAGAATGGTAAGCGCACCTTGCATCTGGATTGTAGTTTGGAGAAGAAGTCTTAGGGTTCGCGGGAGGGTTTATCACCGCAATCAGATTCATCTTCAACATGTGTTGTAGTGCTTGTGACAATGGCATGTTGATGTTGGTGAACTGTCTTTTAGGCTCGTCTGGCCTTCACTGATTTCCCTTTTGCGGTTGTCGGCGTGATGCAGAACCAGAGATCATGACTGCCCCCACATGTTGGTCACGATGACTCTTTTGACTGCACGCAGCATTGGACTCTTTCTTCCCACTGTAAGGCTTTTTCTGAGCATCGAAAGGTGCAGCTTCTAGAATCTTCCCACTTTTGATGCCAACTTCAATTCTCTCACCAGTCAAGATAAGGTCTGTAAATCCGGCTGAAGAATTTCCAATCAAATGGTTGAAGAATGGACCAGACAGGGTCCCCAGGAACATATCAACAAGCTCACGGTCAGTTAAAGGTGGTTGCACCCTTCCAGCCAGGTCTCTCCATTTTTGAGCATACTCCTTAAATCCTTCACCCGTCCCTAGTGACATACCCTGGAGTTGGGTACGCGTAGGAGCGAGGTCGGAATTGTATTGATACTGCTTATAGAACGCAGTAGCCAAGTCCTACCAATTACGGATACTGGCCCCATCCAGCTGATAGAACCATTCGAGTTGAGTCCCTGAAAGACTATCCTGAAAGAAATGGATCCACAAATTCTTGTCAGCAGTGTAAGGTTGGATCTTCCTTACATACGACCGGAGGTGCAGCTTTGGGCAGGCGGCTCCGTCGTATTTTGCAAAAGCAGGTGCCTTGAACTTATGGGGAATCACCACCCTAGAGGATAAGCCTAGGTCTCCAAAGTCTAACCCGGGCACATGTTGAATCTCCATAGCACTTAAGCGGTCCTCCAGCTGTTTGTACCTATCCTCAGCAGGAGGATACTGTTCATCATTATAGTTCGTCTCATTGTCGGAGACCACGGGGCTAGGAACCCTTCTCTCTTAGGGACTGTCTTTTCCTACAAATGAGGTTGTCAGCTCAGCCTCATTCTGTAGTCCATTCCCAAATCTGCGTCCAGTGTTGAACAAAACAGTCCTCTTCTTCTTCTTCTTCCTATCTTTCAGAATCAGAGTTTTCAAGTCCTGTTGACCCTGGGCTAGGCTCATAACCAACTCCTGGAACTGGGAATTCTGGGCCTGGAGGGCCTTGATGGCTTGTTCAGTGGAAGGTTCGGTAGACATGATGATTGCTGAAATAAACAGCGAAGAAGATAAGTGACCTGTAAAAAGGGTACCTATAATGCAATGATATGTACGTATGCAATGTTTTCAAGGATCTCGCGGGGTAAACACGAAAATTGTTAGCATTTGAATTTGGTAGCTTGATCGAAGGAACTTCATGTTGCTGAGAGTCCTTCTTCAAGAGTCAAGGCTCACCATATCGAGTGGGTCATAGCCCCTGACTCAAGTTATCATGTTTTGATCTCCGAACAACCTTGGCTAGAGGAAAATAAATCTCCTTTGCCCCTTGCTAGACATTTGGTTCATCATGACCTGCATCACAAACCCTTGAGATCCTTGAAACGGGTTAAGGAAATGCTATGGTATGATGTTATGATGCGTATGATGTTATGTACGTGGATGCAAAAATTGTGAGGTGTAAGTAAGCCCTGTAATAAGTCCAGATTAAGGACTGTAAACAAAACCTGCAGGGAACTCATGCGTCAGATAACAAGAATGTGCAAGTAGTTCAAGTTTGAAAGCACACAAGTCACACAAAGAGCCCTTAGATTTCAGGCCAGCATGAAGTTTAGGTACTACCCTCTTTCAGTTTCAGTTGGTTAAGACTTGTCCTAAAAAATAGTAATCGGGTTCTAGAGGGTCTCAATATCACTGACTACCCTCAATCAGTCATAACTCCAGCTTCGCAATCTTTTCTTGCGGCCGGAACCATCGCGAGAGTTTAGCCTCAATGAGTGTAGCATACTGCTACTGTTCTATGGCCAAGTTGGGTCAATTTAAGGTTCTAAGGTCAGTTGGTGCTTAATGACTCCTCAGAAGACCCATATTCTCCTCGTTCCAACACAAGGGATATCGGTACAGACCAAGGTGTCACACCAACGTAGCTACTGCTTCACCCGTGTCGGTCTATGCCGGCCAGGTCCCTCACAGTTTATTGCTACCTAAAGGGTATTCCCCATATCCGGGTTAGGATCTATGAAACTGCGATACAAGCCTACAAAATTTAAAGCATACAAAGCATACAATTGAAAACACAAGTGATCTAATCCTAAGGTACACCTCACTTATAAATACTTCCCCAGCAGAGTCGCCAGTTCTGTGATCGGTGGGAATAGAACTGACTGTTTTGGAATGCTGGTTCGCGAAATGTCGCGGTAAGCAAGAGTCGCCACCGTCTTTTATTTTCTCCAACAAGGAAAGGACAAAAGCACAGCAAAATTCCTTTTCGAGATGTTTCTCGGTTCGGGAGGTAGATTATAGAAATGGAAGGTGTTAGCACCCTTTCTATCCGTGGTTATCCACGGGCTCTTAGGTACTTGCTCACTATGTTTTCAAAAATGTTTGCTTTTCTTGTGTTTGTGGGTTTTGAAAAAGTTTGTTTGAAAACTTCGTTTAACTCTTGTATCAGTCCTCAAGAGTGTTATGAAGTGTTTGTTTGAAAACTTTTGTCAGAAAAGTGTAAGTGTGAAAAGTTGTTTTGTTTTGAAAGAGCAAGTACCTTAGAACCTCTACCTACTCAAAAGAAATTAAGCTGTGTAAATGTCCTTTAGACAGTACTATCCCACTATTAAGAAGTAGGTAGCACCGTCGTTGGAGTTATTCGGGTCAATTCGATTATAGGGACATGTAGTCACCAAAGCAATAGTAGGACGCCTTAGTGGTAACCCTAATGTCCTAGATCCTTTTTATCCGAGGCAACCGATTTGAGGCGACTTGGATCTTTAGACAGGAGGGCGACCTCTAAAGCACCATATACTCAATGACCACGTCGAGGCAACCAAGTGAGGCGTACCCTAGGGGTGGCATGTGCGAGTGTGTCAGGATTCAATTAAATTATCTTTACACATGTCATGGTGAGCTACGTTTCACTTTTATTTTGAGAACAAGTCTTGTCATGCATAGCAGTTAATAATTGTGCGGAAAGTAAATCTACGCTATTACAAGGCGTCGGGTATTTACATTGCCAAAAACAAACCCTTTTGAAAAAGTAAATGCGAGAAAATAAAAGAAAGCGATAAAAGTCCTAATTATCTATTACATTCTCGGAGCAGATACATAAATATGATCAAAAAATAATATGCGCGAAATAAAATTAGATCGGAGAAGTCCTTAGGGTTTTGACCCTTTTTGAGAAAAGAATGAATTTTGGTCCTTTTTGATATTAAACCTAATTAACTAATCAATTAATTAATTAAAAGAAAAAAGTATTTTTTAGTTTTTAATGAAAATAAAAGAAAAGAAATTAAAATTGTCAAGAAAACCCTAATTCTAATTTATTTTATTTGTTATGAAAATAATTAAAGTTAACCTAATTAAAAAAAGACTAAATTAATTAATTACATTTATTTACAAAAATAATTTAAAGGTGAAATTATGATAATAAAAATATTTTAGTTTTTTAGTTTTCTGAATTTTTATTGTGAAAAATTAATTATGTTAATTAAATAGTAATAATAATAATTAATAAAAGAAAATAAATAAGAGAAAGAAAATAAGAAAAAAAATTAACCAGGGGGGGTGCTGGCCCATTATGGAGGTTAGAAAGCAATTTTCAGGCCCATTTGTTTGCCAGTCCGTTTGACTTTCTTGATTGCCCAGGGCGTTGGTTGACTGGGAGTACCATGGTCCTCATCTCATGGCCACTGGATTGCTGCTTGAAGACACATGGCATGCTGATGTTTGGAGTACATGGTGGAATGCTTTTGGAAGCCTGCATATGATCTTGTTAAGAAAAATAACAAACAATTATTTTGGGGGACCTGGGATTCGAACCCAGGTCCCAATGGTTACCAGCCAGCACACCAACCACTACGCCAATTGCTTGCTTTTGTTAATATAATAACAATTAATTATAATATATCAAAATCAATGCATATGCTGAAAAACAAACAAAAACGCGCGTAGTTTGAATTGACCACTCAGAAGCAAACACGTCCTCGTCTTCCTCACTGAACCTGCAAAAGTAATGTTAGATAGAGGGGGTTTTTAACCCCCACAAAATAGGACGACCAAAAATAGCGAATAGAGCTACAAGCAACATAAATATTTCGCGAATAGTCCAACGTGCTCGTCTGGTTCTCACGAGTTCAGCCATATGCCTTAAAGGTTCTAATTTTTCCTGTACTGTAAAGCCCCAATTTGAAGGCTTAAGAACCCTAGAATTCATCAATGGTAACTTTCGATTCTGTGCATTATAATCCAATTAATTAATACCATTAGCTTTATATGAATTCAAGCAATACAAAACAATGAAAAAATCATGTTAAATATGTATGAATCATGAGTTACGATTATGAAAATAATATGCAAACCGTGAGACTGTTCTGGAGGATTTCTTGAGCTTTAACGCTTGGTTTTGAGTGCTACACGTTCCTCACACTCCCAGCAACGTGTTTGAATCCACAAAAGTCCTTGAATTGGCCCGGAATATAGAAAATAGTTTTGAGTTTTCTTGGATTTTTTTTTAATGTGGTTATGGCTTTTCTGCAGAGATTTCACATGTGCATGAATAGGGTTGGCTTGTGTACTTATAGGAGAATGAAACTAGGTCAGAATCTTGGGAAAAAATCCATGGAATGATGATTAAATATTTGATTGGAAATCACATCCTTTTGAATCTTTTTTATTGAAGAAAGTTGCCAATTTGGGAGTTTTTGATATCCTTGATTTGTACACGAAATTGCCAGCCTTTTTAGGTCATCTTTGCTTCACCAAAAGATTGAAAAATCAAATCTTTGTATTTCCTACAATTTAAATTAATTAAATGAATTAAAATCAATTAAAAATCCAATTAATTAATAAAAAATAAGAAAATAATTCAATTTAAGCTTGATGGGTCGTGCATAGGTCATGGATAAAGTTTCAAGAAGAAATTTGAGGCCCATTAACAAAAACAAGGTGTTTTGAGCAAAGTTGACTTTTTAAAATTCACAAAAATTTCCCAACTTCTCCAATGCATATCTTGCTCAATTTTGATCATATGACAATGTTCTTGGACATTTTGGAAAGTTCTTGAAGTCCTATAACCAATGCCTTTGGTCCCATGTCATTTGGATTTACCAATCTCAAGTTATGGTCTTTGACTTAAAGTGCATTTTTGTTGACTTTTGAATTTGACCTATAATGTAGAAATTGATAACTTTTTGTGAGAGAAATTCTTGGACTTGGAGTGTGAAGATGGATTGTAGGAAATGTCATCCCCTTCAAAATGTGAATTGGATGGAATTTTTCTGACAAACCATTAAAACGTTATGCCCTGGTCAAGATATAGTTGACTTTTTTGCTGTCCAAAAATAGTAACTTTTTGCACCTTGATGATTTTTGAGCTATTCTTGTGGAATCATGATCAAGGCTTGATCAAATGATGATTGTGAACTCAAAATGAGATGTTGACCAAAAATTATGACTTTTGACTGCAAAATGACCATTTTGCCCTTGCAGTTGACTGTGGATCAAATGGGGCTTTTGACTGTGCAAATTGGCACTGTGAGTCTTGAAACTTGGTATGTAGGTGCTTGAGAATGCATATAGACATATGAGACTTGATTGAGCCATTGAAAACCTCAAATTCCTTGGAAGAACCAAAACCCTAATTTTGACTGTCTTAGGAGGTATTTGGACTGTGCAATCCTTGAGTAATCTTGAACCATTTGGAGATGATTCTTGATAAATCTTGAGGAATATGGGAGGGCAAATTTTGGGGTACAATAGAATGGCATCTATATCTGGAGCATATCTGAACTGTATGTGAAAGCTGAATCTGAATGAGTATTAGAATGGCATTCGTATCTGGAGTTTATCTGAACTGTATCTGAAAGTTGAATCTGAATGAGTATCAGAATGGCATCCATATCTGGAGCGTATGTAAACTGTATCTGAAAGCTGAATCTAAATGAGTATCAGAATGGCGTCCGTATCTGGAGCGTATCTGAATTGTATCTGAAAGCTGAGTCTGAATGAGTATCAGAATGACATCCATATCTGGAGCGTATCTGAACTGTATCTAAAAGTTGAATCTGAATGAGTATCAGAATGGAATCCGTATCTGGAGCGTATCTGAAATCTGAATCTGAATGAGTATCAGAATGGCATTCGTATCTAGAGAGTATCTGAACTGTATCTGAAAGCTGAATCTGAATGAGTATCAGGATTGCATCCGTATTTAGAGTGTATCTGAACTGTATCTGAAAGCTGAATCTGAATGAGTATCAGAATGACATTCGTATTTGGAGCGTATCTGAATTATATCGGAAAGCTGAATCTGAATGAGTATCAGAATGGCATCCGTATCTGGAGCATATATGAACTGTATCTCGATTCTGGTGCTCTTGATGAATGTTGATCGAGGTATAATTCTTCCACTGATAGACAGGTGACGGGACATAGTTGTACGTTTTAAATCCATAACTTTTGCCTTGACCGCCCTTTCGGGTTTTCAGTCCACCAGGATACCCTTTTTTGTCCAAGCCGCCCTTTCGGGTTTTCGACTTGCCAGATGTACAGATTTTTTTCATTTATATCCCTAACTTTTACCCGAACCCTTTTGGTTCGCCGGGATTCCCTTATTTTTGCCTAGGTGTGTCAACCTAGCGAGTCTTTTTTTTCATGCGTAGTATTTTCCGAATATATCCATGCTTTCAGGATGTAGAGAGTTGTCACTGTCCATAGTGTTGTGTTGTAGTACTATCAAAAATGTTTTCTTGATGGCACATGATTCGTTGCTGGAATGCGTGCGTAATGCCCCAAGCGATTCAGATGGAGATTTGCCCTTGGTTATTTGGAACTTTTGGAGAGACTGCCCCAGGTGTGTTTAGACATCATGTCATGCCCCTTGCTTATGGAAGACCTGTTATTGGAAGTGTCTTTCCCACTGAGGTGATTCTGTCCATTGAGAGGATGTTTGTTCATTGAATATCCATTGTGCGGATTTCTCTGTTGTCAAACAATTAGTCATATGCAAACAATGTCATTTAAAGAATGCAAAACTCATGTTTGTCTTGAATTTTATTTTTGAAAATGTGTTTTGTGTAGTAAAACGAAATTTGCGAGAATGTGATATCAACTCAAGATTTGTAACAAAGCCTACAGGAGTCAGGATACCTTTGTAACAGTATGCTCTCAAACTAACCCATGCTTCAGCTAGGACTTTTAAGGGTTATAACGTAGCCTGGTTCACAGTTCAAGAAACAAAGGATAAAGGCTCAAATTTTATTTGTACCCAACCTGCTCTTCGTGATGTTCTTCAGTCCTATGCTCAATTAATTGCGCGTTTAGATCCTGATTGAGTCTGGCATCTGGTCCTTGATGTTCCGGTGATGGTTCGGATACTGACAATTTATTTTGAATAGGCAGTCATCTTTGTAATCTTCTTTTTTTTGAGGATTTCTAGTAACCTATTTTTTTTCGTTATCCCTTCTTTTTCCTAAACTGTTTCTTTTGTTATTACAGACAGAGGGATGCCCCAATTTTTATCTTAAGTCTCCTTCATAGGTTTTAACTTAATGGGCTTTTATTTCGAGAGATAATGACTGCATGTCTTGAAGATTATACTGAACCATCACCGTATTTTGTTTTGGAAGGGAGTCTTCGATGCCATTCATTGTGTACGAAGCGATAGATTGTGACTGAATGCGCCTTTGAATTAACTGAGAAAACTACCCTGCCCCAGGTTATGATTAAGGGTTTTAATTTGTGTGAAAATAAAAACTCCAACTTCTTTGGCTCGAAGGGGTTGACTAGGGATTATCTTCCTTATAACTCCACTGTTTAGGATTTGAAACAACGCATGTACATCTTCAGCGGGATCTGTTCAAATGCATACTGTAGAGATTGGGGTATCATTTCCGTCATCCTCCCTCTAAGGCTTATAGTTTTTAATTGAGAGTTGAATATCACAAAAGGAAATACGAACGCATTTTTGAAATAGTGAATATGAATGAATTGATTCAAGACAAACATGTGCAATGCATTGATGAAATAATGAGGTTTGATATGAATAAATGTTCAAACAAATCAATAGAAAATTACACATTGAAAATTCTAATGAACGAAAAGTCTTCTTGTGAGAACTTGTCACTTCAGATGGTATGCCTTGTAGGGATGGCATAAGAACTCATCTTGGCCGTCTTGTGCGAATTCTAGTGCTCCTTCATCAATCAGGTCTTGAATTTTATTTCTCAACGCCCAACAGTTGTTGGTGTCATGTCCAGGACTGTTGGAGTGGTATGCACATCTTGCATTTGGATTGTACCTTGGGGAGGCTATGTTGGGATTCTAAGGAGGGTCCCTTAACATAACCAACTTGGCCTTCAACATGCGTTGCAATGCTTGAGCCAATGACATATTGATTTCGGTGAAGCGTCTTTCGGATGTATTCTTCTTATGCCGATTGCCCCGTTGTCATTGGCGAGGTTGTGATGTAGCAGTAATCTGGAAAGGTCTGTTCCTGACCAAACCAACCTCTTCTCTCACTGGGGGCTGATTAATGCCTTGATCCACAATTTTAACTGTTTGTTTCATGGATCTGCATCCATCTTGGTGAAGCTTGTTGAGGAAAGCTTTGAGCCCTTCTTGTCCTCGAGCTAAGTTTTGGATAAGGGCCATCTGCCCCAGCATCTGGATTCCCATTGCTTCTACCTCAGCTTGCAGTTGTTCCAATTGTTCATCCTTGTTATTGTCAGGATGTTCCTTGGTCAGATTCCTGGCGAAGAGTTCTTTCAGGTCTTCTTGCGCCTTGGATAGATTCAAGAGAAGTTCCTTGAACTTGGCATCTTGAGCTTGGAGATCTCTGTTGTCTTGTTGGAGAGCCATTGCTGAAATAAACAGCGAGAACATGAAAGACCTACTTTGAAACCTGCTTATGCAATGATATGTATTATATATGTATGCAATGTTTTCAAGGATCTCGCGGGGTAAACAAGAAAATGTCAGAAGTTGAATTTTGCAGCTTTGATTGAAGAACTTTGTATCATTGAGAGTCCTTCTACGAGAGTCAAGCTCACCATATCAAGTGGGTCATATCGCCTGACTCAAGTTGTCGTGTTTTGGTATTTTGACGGCATTGGCTAGAGGAAAATAAATCCCCTTGCCCCTTGCTAGACGTTCGGTTCATCATAACCTGCACCACAGGCCCTTGAGATCCTTGAAATGGTTAAGGAAATTCCATGGTATGATGTTATGATGTGTATGCTATGCGTTTAAGCAAAAATGCAGGGTAAGAAACCAATTTATTGGATTTATACAAACAAGGTCCTGCAAGGAATACAAACATAGCCATGCAATGAGTTCAAATTGTTAGGTAAAGAAAGTAAACAAGTCACACAAGTAGCCTTAGGTTTAGGCTTGCATGAATTCCATAGGTAAGTACCCTCTTGAAGTTTATTTGGCTCAACCTATCTTAGAAATAGTAACCGGGTTCTAAGGAGTCTCAATATCACTGATCATCCTTTATCGGGCATTGTTTCAGCTTAACTAATCTTTTCTTGCGGCCGAAATAACCCTAAAGTCTGATCTCAATGAGTGTAGCATCGAGTGTCAACCAATCCTCAACTTTATACCAAGGCCGGCTATCTCATTACTTTCTAATGGCCAAGTTGGTTCAACTAAGATTCTAAGGTCCGTTAGTGCTTCACGACACCACGCGGTGGCCCCGTATTCTCCTCGTTTCCCCACGAAGGATACCGGTACCAACCAAAGTGTCACACCAACACATCCATCGCTTAAAAAATATCATTCTACTCCGTACAGTCTCCACGATCTATTGTTGTTTACCTAAAAAGTGTCCCCAGATTCGGGTGTAGGATCTTTAATAATACCCAAACAAAACCCTTGAATTTAAATCAGGCAGGGCAAAACAAGAAAGCAATTTTAAAATGACCTAGATCCTAAGGTAAACCCCACTTTATATTCCCCAGCAGAGTCGCCAGTTCTGTATACGGTGGCAGAACCGACTGTTAATACTGGTTTGCGTTTTTTGTTCGCAAAATGTCGCGGTAAGCAAGAGTCACCACCGACTTTTATTTTATCCAATCAGGAAAAGGAAAAAGAACAGAAAAAACCTTTTTCGAGATGTTTCTGAGTACGAGTGGTAGATTATAGAAAGGTGTTAGCACCCTTTCTATCCATGGTTTTTCATGGGCTCTTAGGTACTTGCTCATTTTGAAATTGCTTGTGTGCGCTTTGTTTTGAAAAGTTTTGTTTTACTTCATTTTAACCATTGTTTCTGTCCTCAAGAGTGTTACGAAGTTGTTTTTGAAAAACTTTGTTTGAAAAGTGTTTGTGTGAAAAAGTTTGTTTGTTTGAGCAAGTATTTAAGAGTTTTCTACCTACTCGAAAAAGACTGTTCTTTTTCCTTTTAAACAATGATATCCCATTATTGAGAAATAGGTAGCATCATCGTTGGAGTTTTTTAGGGACATTCGAAAGGGACGTTATGGTCATTGAAGGCAACATGTAAGGATACCTTAACATTTCGAAGGGACCGTCATCATATATTTGTAGGCAACATCGAGGGACCAGATCATTTCTCGTAGGCAACTCGAGGGACAGTAAGGGACCATGATCTTTTATGATAACTTTTATACCGGGGGTCTTGGCTAAGATATCCCTATGTGTTTTCCGAGGGAACCAAGTGAAGTATACCCTAAGAGTGAGCATGTGCATGTGTTTGATTTCAGTTATTTAATCTTTACATAATTAAGGTGATCTACTGTTTTAATTTTCAATTAGTCTTTCCATACAATCCTATTAACATTCATCTAAGTAGTTTATAGTTTGCGGAAATTAAAATGCGAGAAATTAAAGTCCTAGCGATTACAGGGCTTTTGCAGATACATAATTATTTTGGACTGAAAATAAAGATGCAGAATTGAAACCCTAATTACTATTACAAACTCGGAGCAGTTATAATAATAATAATAAAAAAGGAAATTAAAAATGCGCGGCGAATTAAATGCGAGAATAATTAGAAAACCTAAAAATTTAGTTGAAAAAAATATTTAGGTTATTTTTTGAGAAAAATTAGGTTATGTACAAATTGAATCCTAATTCTAAGTGATTTTAATTATAAAAAAGAATTAAATTGCCCTAATTTTGATTAAACTAATTAATTAAAGAAATAAAATATTTTATAAAAAAATGATTTTTGATGTTTTTGTGATTTTTGATTTAATAAAAAAAACTGATTTTTGTGTTATTTTTGTAAAGGGAAATAATTAATCAAATAATTAAAATAAAGGAAATAAAAGAAAAAAGAAAAGAAATTGGGCATGTATTGTTGAGCAATTCAGGGGGTGTAGCACTGAATTTGTTAGGCCCATTCCTTGCTCGATCCAGTGTGATACTCTTTCTGATGGTCCATAGTATGAATTGAGCTTTGGGTGTTGGACCTGGATTGATGATGAATCCAATGGCTGGATGGTTGGATGTATGATAGACGCCTGGTAACATAATGTACAGAACCTGCAATTAAATGTTAGGAAAAATAGAGAAAACGCTGGGATGGTTAGTTGTAAATATAATAACATAAATAAAATATAAAGGAAACAAAGTGGTCTTTCCCAAACGCGCGCATGATTCAAATCACCCAATGGGATTCTGCCACCTAATTGTCTTCTTCCCCATAACTGTTGTTTTTTGCCACACTTTTACCTACAGTCGTTTCCGTCACTAAAAGCTATAGTGACGGATTTTTGTTCGTAGCCATAAACCTATAAAATTCAAAAACGCAGCACAAGCAGAATAAATTCAAACCAAAGACATGGATCAATTGTAAATCATCTTCTAAGCATGATAGTACCCCTGATTTTGTCCAATTTTTCCTCTATATGGAATTCCCAATTTGGGACCTCAAAACCCTAACAATGGCATTGTGTCTTTCCTGCACTTAAACTTCAATCAAACCAATCAAAAACATTGCAAATATGACAGCAAGCATGGATATATGATCAAAACATGTTTATAATGGATAAATTATTGAAAACGAATCTTGAAAAAAGATGCAAATTGTGGCACTGTGAGGCGTGATTTCTGAAGGTTTTTAGGCTTGAGGATGATTGGAATGGTTTCAGAAGATGTCCAGGAACAGGTTGTTGGCCTTGGAATTGCTTGAAACGACTGTGATCGGTGGAAATAGAACTGACTGTTTTTAAGCTGGTTTCACGAAATGTCGCGGTAAGCAAGAGTCGCCACCGTCTTTTATGTTCTCCAACATGGAAAGGACAAAAGCACAGCAAAATTCCTTCTTTGAGAATGTTTCTCGGTTCGGGAGGTAGATTTATAGAAAGGGAAGGTGTTAGCACCCTTTCTATCTGTGGTTATCCACGGGCTCTTAGGTACTTGCTCTTATGTTTTCAAAATTTGTTTGCTTTTCAAGTGTGTGTGGGTTTTGAAAAAGTTTCGTTTGAAAACTTCTAGGTAACTCTTGTATCAGTCCTCAAGAGTGTATGAAGTATTGTTTGAAAACTTTTTGAAAGTGTGGGGTGAGAAAAGTTATTTTTGTTTGTTTTGAAAAGAGCAAGTACTTAAGAGAAATCAACCTACTCTAAGGAATTAAGCTGTATAAGAGTCCTTTAGATAGTGCTATCCCACCATTGAGAGGTAGGTAGCACCATCGTTGGAGGTGTTCGGGTCAATTCGATTATCGGGACAATGTGGTCACCGAAGCAATAGTAGGACACCTTAGAAGTAACCCTAATGTCCTAGATCCTTTTATCCGAGGCAACCGTTTCGAGGCAACTGGATCTTAGACATCAGAGCGATCACTAAAACGTCCTATACTTGACGACCATGTTTCGAAGGCAACGAGTGAGGCGTACCCTAGGAGTGGCATGTGCTTTGTGTGTTGTTTTTCAGTTAATGTTTTGTACATGTTATTTGTGAGCTACGAGTTGTTTTTATTTACCATACATTCTTTCATGCATTTAACAGTTAAGGACTGCGGAAAGTAAATTGCGGAAACATAAATCCTACGCTATTACAAGGCGCGGGTCTATACATCGCCAAAAATACAAAGACCCATTTTTGGTAAATAAGTACAAAAAATTAAATAAAGCGATAAAAACCTATTTAACTATTACATTCTTGGGGGCAAATACATAATAATCAAGATAAACCGCGCGCGAATAAAAGTTAATCGGGAATGCCTAAGGGTTTTGACCCTTTTAAGAAAAGAAATTGAATTTTTTTGGTCTTTTTAGTGATTAAATGAAATTAAAAAAAACTAATTGTTAAACTAATTAATTAATTTATTAAAAGAAAATATATTTTTTTGTGTTTTTTATGTTTTTTATGGAATAAAATAAAAATAAATAAAGTTAAAAGTTAATTTTACCTAATTTAAATCTATTTTAATTATTAAGAAAAGAAGTTAAAATTGCCTAATTAAACTATTTATTTGTTAATATTTTATTTACAAAAATAATATGAGAATAATAATAATAATAATAATGTTAATTCTTGTTTTTTTGATTTTTTTATGAAAATATGTTAATTATGTTAATTGTTAATAATAAAAATAATTAAAATGTTAATAATTAAGAAAAATGTAAAAAAAAGGAAAAGAAAAGAATAAATCAAGGGAAGGGGGTACTGGGCCAGATGGAGGTGTGCACAGAATTCTGGCCCATTTAGTAGCCACGTTGACCATTGGAATTGAGTGGAGCGCTGTTGACTCCTGAGCATGGTGCTCTTGCTTTCTGGACCTTTGGATTTGCATCTGTGGACACTTGGCCTGTTGGATGTGTGAGGTGCATGGTGTTCAATGCTTGGGAATCTGCACAAGAACACATTGGAAAAAATAACATTGGAATTATGGGGGGACCTGGGAATCGAACCCAGGTCCCAACGCTTGCAAGGCATCTGGCCAACCACTACACCAAGCGCGTTTATTTGTATACATAATGGGAACCAAATATTATATATAAAAAATGCGTTATATGCTGGAAAAACAAAGAAAAGCGCGTGTGGTTTGAATCAGCCACACACGCCTAGACACCTCATCATCGTCTTCCTCTTATCTGCAAAAAAGAAATAAGATAGCGGGGGTTTTTAACCCCCACTAAATGTAATGACAGAAAATAGCGAATAGGATTAGGGATAACATAAAAAGGGCGCGAGGTATCCATCCTGTTCGTCTCATCCTGCTGATTTCAACCATGCCTGTTTGGAGTCTTAATTTTACAGCATGAGAAAAACCCCAATTTCAAAGCTCTGGAAACCTAGAAATCGCTAATGGTAATTTTTAATCCAGGGCATTATAATCAAATTGAATTATATGGAAAGCTTCATTTGGACCCTGTGAGTACAATGCAATCAATGAAAAGAGTTAAAAATGCATAAATGTATGACTGTAATTTTGAGAAAGAGTGTAAACCTTGTGACTTGTATGGCACGAGTTCTTGAGGTTTTGTGCTTAATTCTGATGGCAAAAGGTTCCTGGAAGGGTCAGGAGTGTGTTTGGATCAAAGGAGAGGCTTGAAATATGCTGGAAGGTAGTTTTCAGTTTCACACTTTTCCTTTGAAATTTTGAGATTGCTTATGTTGTATCTGAGAGTTCTAGGTCGTGTCTTGGATATAGAAGGCTTGCATATATGTTTTGTAATGAGAATCAATCAGAATAATGGACCTTTAAGCCTTTGCAATGAAGTTTTGATTTTGCCATGAACACCATTAAACCACTTGCCATATTTGCTTCAAATTTGAATTTCTATGCTTGAAATAGGTCTTGCACGAGTTTGGTATGTGCTTCATGGTGTATCAAAGCTATTCAAGCCACAAAATATCCTCTATTTAATTTTTTTGATTTTTATTTGAATTTTAAAGATTTAAAATGAATTAAATCACATAAAATTAAATAAAAATGGAAAAATTAATTTTTAATCTTGAAATAAATTGTGGGACACGTGGGAGGCATGGCCAAGCTGAACCAAGTGGAAAAAGTGGGCCCTTTTTGTCAAAAATGAAGTTTCATGGATAGTTGACTTTGGCCATTTCACAAAACTTTCCCAACTTCTCCAATGCATATCTTGCTCAATTTTGAAGCTATGAACATGTTCTTGGACATTTTGGAAAGTTCTTGAAGTCCTCTAACCAATGCCTTTGGTCCCATGTCATTTTGATTTACCAATCTCAAGTTATGGTCTTTGACTTAAAGTGCCTTTTTGTTGACTTTTGAAAATGACCTATAATGTTGAAATTGATAACTTTTTGTGAGAGCATTTATTGGACTTGGAATGTGATGATAAGTTGTAGGAAATGTCCTCCCCTTCAAAATGAGCATTGGATGGGATTTTTCTGATGAACCATGAAAAAGTTATGCCTTGGTCAAGTTACAGTTGACTTTTCAACTGTCCAAAAATAGAAACTTTTGCATCTTGATGATTTTTGAGCCATTCTTGTGGAATCATGGTCAAGACTTGACCAAATGATGATTGTGACTTCAAAATAAGATGTTGACCAAAAATTTTGACTTTTGACTGCCAAATGACCATTTTGCCCCTACAGTTGACTGTGAAGCAATTAGGGTTTTTGACTGTGCAACTTGACCTTGTGAGCCTTGAAACTTGACATGTAGATGTTTGACAATGTTTATAGGCATGTGGGACTTGATTGAGCCCTTGAAAACCTCAACTTCCTTGCAAGAACCAAAACCCTAATTTGACTGGCTTAGGAGGATGATTGACTGTGTAGCCCTTGAGTAGACTTTGAACCATTTGAGGTGATGCTTGTCAAAACTTTGAAGAATATGGGAGGGCAAATTTTGGGGTACAACAGTTGCCCCTGTTCAATCTTCTTAGACCTGAGGATGTAGATTGGCTTGCGTGCCTTTCGTAATCCGAAGGTGGAAGATGATTGAACACTAAAGTGCCCAGAAATTTGCACTCACATAGTAGAGTATCAGCAATGTGATAGCGGGAATGGGCTTACAGATGCCATTTGGAGAGATGGTGGATAGGAGGATGGGCTTATAGATGCCATCTGGAGCTGTGACAGAGCCTTGTCGGGAATGGGCTTATAGATGCCATTTGGAACTGTAATGGGAGGATGGGCTTATAGATGCCATCTAGGTGTCGATCGTGTAAGACATTCCTTAGCGAGAACTTGCGTACCTAAGAAAGAAAGATAATTACCTGGCCTGTTACAGGGGTTGATCTTCAAACTCTTTATGTAGATATACCCTGGCTGGATGCAGGAATCGAATCTACAAACTCTTCAGACATGCCCTGGCTGGATACAGGAATCGAATCTGGAATTAGTCGTCAACAGATATGCCTTGGCTGGATACAGGAACCGAATCTGGAATTCTTCAGACGTGCCCTGGCTGGATACAGGAATCGAATCTGGAAATAGTCGTCAACAGATATGCCCTGGCTGGATACAGGAATCGAATCTTCAAACTCTTCAGACGTGCCCTGGCTGGATACAGGAATCGAATCTGGAAATAGTCGTCAACAGATATGCCCTGGCTGGATACAGGAATCGAATCTTCAAACTCTTCAGACGTGCCCTGGCTGGATACAGGCATCGAATCTGGAAATAGTCGTCAACAGATATGCCCTGGATGGATACAGGAATCGAATCTTCAAACTCTTCAGACGTGCCTTGGTTGGATACAGGAATCGAATCTGGAAATAGTCGTCAACAGATATGCCCTGGATGGATACAGGAAACGAATCTTCAAACTCTTCAGACGTGCCCTGGCTGGATACAGGAATCGAATCTGGAAATAGTCGTCAACAGATATGCCCTGGCTGGATACAGGAATCGAATCTTCAAACTCTTCAGACGTGCCCTAGCTGGATACAGGAATCGAATCTGGAAATAGTCGTCCACAGATATGCCCTGGCTGGATACAGCAATCGAATCTTCAAACTCTTCAGACGTGCCCTGGCTGGATACAAGAATCGAATCTGGAATTAGTCGTCAACAGATATGCCGTGGTTGGATACAGGAATCGAATCTTCAAACTCTTCAGACGTGCCCTGGCTGGATACAGGAATCGAATCTGGAAATAGTCGTCAACAGATATGCCCTGGTTGGATACAGGAATCGAATCTTCAAACTCTTCAGACGTGCCCTGGCTGGATACAGGAATCGAATCTGGAAATAGTCGTCAACAGATATGCCCTGGCTGGATACAGGAATCGAATCTTCAAACTCTTCAGACGTGCCCTGGCTGGATACAGGAGTCGAATCTGGAATTGATCGCTCACAGACATGCCCTGGCTAGATACAGGTATCGAATCTGGAATTGCGACAGTTGATAGTTGTGATCGGTGGATCTGGAACTGACTGTTTAACGTTGGATCGCGAAATGTCGCGGAAGCAAGAGTCGCCACCGTCTTTTATTTTCTCCAACATGGACAGGACAAAAGCACAGCAAAATTCCTTATGAGATAGTTTCTCGGTTCAGGAGGTAGATTTATAGAAAGGGAAGGTGTTAGCACCCTTTCTATCCATGGTTATCCATGGGCTCTTAGATACTTGCTCATTGTGTTTTCAAAAGTGTTTGCTTTTCAATTGTGAGTGGGTTTGAAAAAGTTTCTTTGAAAGATTTCAGAATAACTCTTGTATCAGTCCTCAAGAGTGTTTGAAAAATTGTTTTGAAAGCTTTTGAAAGTGTCGGTGTGAAAAGGTTTTTGATTTATTTTTGAATAGAGCAAGTATCTACGAGTCATCTACCTACCCTAAGGAATTAGGCTGTGTAAATGTCCTTAAGGTAGCGCCATCCCACCATTGAGAGGTAGGTAGCACCACCGTTGGAGGTATTCGGGTCAATTCGTTTGTAGGGACAGTGTGGTCACCAGAGCAACAGTAGGATACCTTAGAAGCTACCCTTATGCCATTGATCCTTTTTAATTCGAGGCAACTTTTTCGAGGCAACTGGATCATGTCATGGACATAAGGACTTACTAAAACGTCCTATACTCGACGACCACGTTTCGAAGGCAAGGCAACAGTGAGGCTTACCCTAAGAGTGGTGTGTGTATTTGTGTGTTATTTTCAGTTATGTTTTATCTTGTACATGTATCATGGTGATCTACACTTGTTTTTAATTTAGGCCATTCATTCTTTCATGCAAAGTTAGCAGTTTAAAAGTGCGGAAATTTAAATGCGGAAAGATAAATCCTACGCTATTACAAGGCGCGGGTCTATACATCGCCAAATTAACAAAGACCCGTTTTGAATAAAAATGCGGAAAGTTAAACCTAGTTACTATTACATGGCTTGAACAGTTACATAATATTTACAAGAAAAAAAGAATAAATGCGCGAAAAGAATAGAAAATAGAACGTTCGAGGGCGTTGGACCCTTTTGAAATTAAATTGAAATTAAATTAAAGTTATTTATTTAAAAGAAAAGAAATGTTTTTTAGGTTTTTTTTTGTATTTATGAAATAAAGAAATTAAAATTGAAGAGAAACCCTAATTCTAAGTGGTTTTTAATTATTAATGAAAAAAATATTCAAGTTTAACCTAATTTACTAAATATTTAACGTACATGTTTATTTATAAAATATTTATTAATTAATAATAATGATGATAAGGAAAAAAAATATTTATTAAAAAAAATGATGAAAAGTTAAAAACCCTAATTTTTATATATTTTATTTATTTAAGAAAAAGTGTTAAAATTGAAACCTACGTTAATCTAAATTAATTATTTAAAGTTTATTTACAAAAATAATAATGGTGAAATTAATATTAATAAAATAAACATTTTTGATTTTTCTGTATTTTATATTATGAAAATTAATTTATGAAATTTAAATAAAACAATTTAAACAATTAAAATAATTAATAGAATTAAGAAAGAAAAACAAATAAAAATTAAAAATTGATGCAAACCATGGGGGATGTCTGGCCCTTTTTGGAGGTTTTTTGGAAGTAATTTGGCCCATTAGACAAAAAGCCTTGTTTGACTTTCTGGCATCACGTGCGTGTTCATTGACTCCTGAGTACCGTGGTCTGCATTCTTTGGCCATTGGATTGGGTTTCATGGCCATTTGTGTTCTGGATGTTGGCCATTTGTGTTCTGGCCTCATCATGCATAAGTTGTTCTTTTGACCATTTGGCTTTTGGCTTTTGGCCATTTGGCTTTTGGCTTTTGGCCATTTGTATTTTGGCTTTTGGCCATTTGTATTTTGGCCTCAACGTTCCTTAATGAACCTGCATGGGATCCTGTCTAAATCTGCATTGTTGAATCTCATGAACACATTAAATAAAATCATAAAATGCAAATAAAGCCAATATATGAAGAAATTTAATATTTAGGCACAATATGGCATGTATGAATGATTATACCCTTTTGATCATGGAGATCAAATCAATCCTACCCTTACTGGAAAATTAGTGACTTGAATGCTTTTATGCCCTTTGGATCATGGAGATCAAGCCAGCCTTATCCTTATTGAAGAAGTAGTGAGGTGTTGGTTTGTAACTGTGATGGCTTGTTTGTAGTGAGAGAGGGATTTGTAATAAGGATTTCAAGGTTTTAGGGTTCTTGAAAGAATTTGATATTCTAACAGTGTTGTGGCAAGGTTTTTTCTCTCTTTCCTCCTCTCTGGTTTGTGTGAAAAGAAGGTGATTATATAATGGAAATTAGGGTAAAGAAAATGGACTTTGAATGTGCAATTGGGCCTCCAATGTTCACTTGAGTTCGTCACTTTCCAGGCTAAATCGCAGGGACTTAAGTGCAATTTTTGAAGTCGAAATGTGAAAATAAAATGTAGCCTATATCGAGAACTAACTCCTGTCTGAAAATCGGCTCAATCGGATAAACGGTGAATTAGTTATGAATTTTTGAAGTTTCAGCTCAGACAAACTTATTTTGGGCTCCAGTGTCGACTCTGACACGTTCTTCAATAAAAAAACTGGTATTGATCGGTGCATAATCCCGTCTCGACTTTTGAAGCAAAGTTGTAGATCTATGAGTCAGGGACCTTGTGTAAAAATATGAGCTCAATCCGATAAAAATTGACCGAGTTATGAATTTTCGAAGTTTCGGCCCAGATGAAATAATATTCAGCATTCAGGATTTTCAGCGTGTCACGCACTCTGAGCAAAAAATGATGGCCTTTTGAACACCGTTCGAACTCGAAACCTCCTGTGAAAATGTACCCAACTCAATTTGTGAAATTTTGGCGCTGGAACCAGCTCGATACGATGAAAATCGACCAAGTTATGATTTTCTGAACATGACGCAAATAAACTTCTGTCACAAATTTTCTGTATGAAAATACTTGATAAATCCACATTTTTGAAGACCTTCTGATTGAAATTGGCTTCCAGCCGTGAGAGATGAAAACGTAGATAATGTCAAGACGGAATTTTAGCCACCGGAACGGGTTTAAAACGAGTCACGATCTTCAAGTTATGAATTTTTTAGCGCGTAAAAACTGCACTTTCAGCACACTTTTTCACCATATTTCTTCAAGAAAACTCGCACATTCGGATACCTTCTTTAAAGAATTGACTCTTGAGCCGAACCTGAATTTGAGAATACGTTATCAGAGATATCTTGGTGAAAGAACACCTGAATATGACGTGCCGGGTTGGACTTGTGAATTTTTCTTGAAACGTTTTGAGAAATATGGGAGGGCAAATTTTGGGGTACAACAATAGTAATTATCTTTGGATTGACCTTTTTCCTGAAAAGGTAAAACATCAATTGTATGCAATGTCATGATGTACGAAAAGCATGATGTCATGATGTTCTCAGGGAGAAATGAGATTGTGTGTTATGATGTGTATGTGCATGCATTGTGTATGTAAGCAGGATGTATGAAATGTGATATGTTTATGAATGTATTTTTGTCTAGGAAAATAAATCCTTGACGAATGTCGGGAACTTGAATCCTGGGCTGACGTTGAAGAGTAGAGTTCTTCGTTTCCGCTGGGGATGATGGTTGCAAGAATAAACCGATAGGAGAAGATGACTCTATTGGGGAATAAACTTGGCGAAGAGATTACTCTGCGGGGAATACTCTATGGGAGGAGATACTTCGCTGAGGTTTGATGATAACTCCGCTGGGGGATATTGTTGATAAGTTATGTTGGAAGATCCGATGAACTTCGCCGGGGATAGGAAGAACTTCGTCGAGGATGATCTTTCCGTGGTTTTTAGCTGAGGATAACCCAGTTATAAGCTCCGGTGGAGAATAACCTTTGAATAAAAAGTCTGGGAGATGTGTTCGTACTTTGCAGGGGATAAGCTTCCAGAATCTACTGGGGATAAGCTTTCTACTGGGGAGATTGACTTAACTCTCCTGGGGAGATTTTTTACTGCACTGGGGAATGGCTCCACTGGGGTGTCTGGTATTCCGCCGGGGAACAATCTTATACCAAGACTGCCGGAGATGCTTGCTTAGGAATATCTGTATACTCCGCTGGGGAATATTGATATTTTCTGGGGATACCCAACTTCCTTAAGGCTGACAGTAGACTAACTCTGCTTGGGGAGAGTATTGCTGGAGATATTGTGCCTTTTCAAGGCTTATGGAAGACCAACTCTGCTCGGGAAGAGTATTGCTGATTGGTCTTACTCTGGGGGGAGTGAAGGTATCCTGGTTACGTTCTTCATCCGAACTTACCTTGGTACCTTGGTGGACAGAGCAACTAGATCGCTTAGACAAATCATTATTACCCCTGTTTCTGATGTCACATGTAATTAGTCCTTTGTTTCGCATGTAAATATTTATGAGTTAGCAAATAGTGTCAAATTCATATATCAAAAATTGAACATTGGACGTTCTTTACAAAACAAAACAGAAAAAGGAAAAAACAATTGGTAATTGGTCTGAAAAGCGAATTTGTATTGGTTTTTGAATTTTCCTGTAAATAGGCGTTTATGTACAAGAGGCTGACGTCCTAGTAAGAGAACGCCGCCGAACAACAGAGTTTATACATTTGTGAAGAGGAAAACAAAACAGCTACGTGAAAAAGATAATCCCACTGGGTTCCAACTCTGTTATCGCCTTTATATCTTCGAGCGTCTCATCACTTTGCTGCTTAGTTGAAGATGAAGCCGATTGATCGATGCCGTCTGAACTTGATAGTTGATACCGAATTCTGGATGCAACGTGATCCAACGAGACATAGTATTACGCTTATCCCTAACTTTTGCCTGGACCTCCCTTTCGGGTTTTCAGTCCACCGGGATACCCATTTTTTCCCAAGCTGCCTTTTCAGGTTTTCGACTTGCCGGGTGTACAGATTTTTTCGTTTCATCCCTTATTTTTGCCCGAACCCTTTTGGTTCGCCGGGAAGCCCTTATTTTTGCCTAGGTGTGTCAACCTAGCGGGTCTTTTGTTCATGCGTAGTATCTTTTTACTATGTCTGCATTGGCGGGGTGAGGAAGGTCGTCACCATCCATGGTGGTTAGAATCATAGCTCCTCCTGAGAAGACATGTTTAACCACAAATGGCCCTTCGTATGTAGGAGTCCATTTGCCCCTGGGATCACTTTGAGGAAGAATGATGCGCTTGATTACCAGGTCTCCGACTTGATACTCTTGTGGTCTGACTTTCTTGTTAAATGCCCTGATCATCCGTTTTTGGTATGTTTAACCATGACAAATAGCAGTGAGTCTTTTTTCGTCAATTAGGTTCAATTGATCAAGTCGAGTCTGGATCCAGTCATCTTCGCTCAAACCTGCATCTTTCATTATCCGGAGAGAGGGTATCTAGACTTCGATAGGCAAGACTGCCTCCATGCCATAGACCAAAGAAAAAGGGGTTGCCCCTGTTGACGTCCGTGCTGAGGTACGGTACCCATGAAGAGCAAATGGTAACATCTCGTGCCAATCTTTGTACGTCACTATCATCTTCTGCACAATCTTCTTAATGTTCTTATTAGCTGCTTCGACAGCCCCATTCATCTTCGGCCGGTAAGGAGAAGAGTTGTGGTGCTGTATCTTGAATTGCTCGCAGAGCTCAGTGATCATCTTGTTGTTGAGATTGGTACCATTGTCCGTAATGATCCTTTCCGGGACGCCGTATCGACAGATTAAGTTATCACAAATGAACCGTGCTACGACGTTCTTGGTTACCGTAGCATAGGAAGCTGCTTCAACCCACTTCGTAAAGTAATCAATCGCTACCAGGATGAAGCGATGCCCGTTGGATGCCGTAGGTCTGATCTCGCCGATCATATCAATGCCCCACATTGTAAAAGGCCAAGGTGCTGTCAAGACGTTCAGAGGTACTGGAGGAACATGCACCTTATCAGTATAGATTTGGCATTTGTGACATGTCCGAGAATGTTGGTAACAGTCAGCTTCTATTGTGGACCAGAAATATCCTGCCCGGAGGATTTTCTTTGCCACGGTATGTCCACTGGAATGTGTTCCGAAGGTACCTTCATGCAGTTCTGCCATGATTCTTTCTGCTTCAGTCTTATCCACACAACGCAATAAGGTCGAATCATGGTTTCGCTTGTATAGGATGCCATTGCTGAGGAAGAACTTTGCAGCGAACCTTCTCAGAAACTTCTTGTCGTTGATGGATGCACCTTCAGGGTATTCTTGGGCTTCCAAGTACCTCTTCACCTCATGATACCAGGGTTTCTCAGTTACCTCTTCATCCTCGAGATCACAGCAATGTGCAGGTTCATCTAACTTCCAGATAATGATTCAGGGAGCCTCGTTGTCCCATTTGACTTTGAACATGGAAGACATCATAGCTAACGCGTCCGCCAACTGATTCTCCTCTCTTGGGAAGTGTTCAAAAGTTATCTCCGTGAAATGGGGGATCAACGTCAACACATACTCTTTGTAAGGAATGAGATTTGGGTGTTTCGTATCCCACTCGCCTTTGATCTGATTGATCACGAGAGCGGAATCTCCGAAGACACTTAGAAACTTGATCCTTAAGTCAATTGCAGCTTGAAGACCCATGATGCATGCCTCATATTCCGCCATGTTGTTGGTGCAGTTGAAACATAGTCGGGCAGTGAGTGTAGTATGAAAAGAAGGTGACTATATAATGGAAATTAGGGTAAAGAAAATGGACTTTGAATGTGCAATTGGGCCTCCAATGTTCACTTGAGTTCGTCACTTTCCAGGCTAAATCGCAGGGACTTAAGTGCAATTTTTAAAGTCGAAATGTGAAAACAAAATGTAGCCTATATCGAGAACTAACTCCTGTCCGAAAATAGGCTCAATCGGATAAACGGTGAATTAGTTATGAATTTTTGAAGTTTCAGCTCAGACAAACTTATTTTGGGCTCCAGTGTCGACTCTGACACGTTCTTCAATAAAAAACTGGTATTGATCGGTGCATAATCCGGTCTCGACTTTTGAAGCAAAGTTGTAGATCTATGAGTCAGGGACCTTGTGTAAAAATATGAGCCCAATTCGATAAAAATTGACCGAGTTATGAATTTTCGAAGTTTCGGCCCAGATGAAATAATATTCAGCATTCAGGATTTTCAGCGTGTCACGCACTCTGAGCAAAAAATGATGGCCTTTTGAACACCGTTCAAACTCGATACCTCCTGTGAAAATGTAGCCAACTCAATTTGTGAAATTTTGGCGCCGGAACCAGCTCGATACGATGAAAATCGACCAAGTTATGATTTTCTGAACATGACGCAAATAAACTTCTGTCACAAATTTTCTGTATGAAAATACTTGATAAATCCACATTTTTGAAGACCTTCTGATTGAAATTGGCTTCCAGCCGTGAGAGATTTAAACGTAGATAATGTCAAGACGGAATTTTAGCCACCGGAACGAGTTCAAAATGAGTCACGATCTTCAAGTTATGAATTTTTTAGCGCGTAAAAACTGCACTTTCAGCACACTTTTTCACCATATTTCTTCAAGAAAACTCGCACATTCGGATACCTTCTTTAAAGAATTGACTCTTGAGCCGAACCTGAATTTGAGAATACGTTATCAGAGATATCTTGGTGAAAGAACACCTGAATATGACGCGCCGGGTTGGACTTGTGAATTTTTCTTGAAACGTTTTGAGAAATATGGGAGGGCAAATTTTGGGGTACAACAATAGTAATTATCTTTGGATTGACATTTTTCCTGAAAAGGTAAAACATCAATTGTATGCAATGTCATGATGTACGAAAAGCATGATGTCATGATGTTCTCAGGGAGAAATGAGATTGTGTGTTATGATGCGTATGTGCATGCATTGTGTATGTAAGCAGGATGTATGAAATGTGATATGTTTATGAATGTATTTTTGTCTAGGAAAATAAATCCTTGACGAATGCCGGGAACTTGAATCCTGGGCTGACGTTGAAGAGTAGAGTTCTTCGTTTCCGCTGGGGATGATGGTTGCAAGAATAAACCGATAGGAGAAGATGACTCTATTGGGGAATAAATTTGGCGAAGAGATTACTCTGCGGGGAATACTCTGTGGGAGGAGATACTTCGCTGAGGTTTGATGATAACTCCGTTGGGGGATACCGTTGATAAGTTATGTTGGAAGATCCGATGAACTTCGTCGGGGATAGGAAGAACTTCGCCGAGGACGATCTTTCCGTGGTTTTTATCTGAGGATAACCCAGTTATAAGCTCCGGTGGAGAATAACCTTTGAATAAAAAGTCCGGGAGATGTGTTCGTACTTTGCAGGGGATAAGCTTCCAGAATCTACTGGGGATAAGCTTCCTACTGGGGAGATTGACTCAACTCTCCTGGGGAGATTTTTGAATGCACTGGGGAATGGCTCCACTGGGGTGTCTGGTATTCCGCCGGGGAACAATCTTATACCAAGACTGTCGGGGATGCTTGCTTAGGAATATCTGTATACTCCGCTGGGGAATATTGAGATTTTCTGGGGATACCCAACTTCCTTAAGGCTGACAGTAGACTAACTCTGCTTGGGGAGAGTATTGCTGGAGATATTGTGCCTTTTCAGGGCTTATGGAAGACCAACTCTGCTCGGGAAGAGTATTGCTGATTGGTCTTACTCTGGGGGGAGTGAAGGTATCCTGGTTACGTTCTTCAGCCGAACTTACCTTGGTACCTTGGTGGACAGAGCAACTAGATCGCTTAGACAAATCATTATTACCCCTGTTTCTGATGTCACATGTAATTAGTCCTTTGTTTCGCATGTAAATATTTATGAGTTAGCAAATAGTGTCAAATTCATATATCAAAAATTGAACATTGGACGTTCTTTACAAAACAAAACAGAAAAAGGAAAAAACAATTGGTAATTGGTCTAAAAAGCGAATTTGTATTGGTTTTTGAATTTGCCTGTAAATAGGCGTTTATGTACAAGAGGCTGACGTCCTAGTAAGAGAACGCCGCCGAACAACAGAGTTTATACATTTGTGAAGAGGAAAACAAAACAGCTACGTGAAAAAGATAATCCCACTGAGTTCCAACTCTGCTATCGCCTTTATATCTTCGAGCGTCTCATCACTTTGCTGCTTAGTTGAAGATGAAGCCGATTGATCGATGCCGTCTGAACTTGATAGTTGATACCGAATTCTGGATGCAACGTGATCCAACGAGACATAGTATTACGCTTATCCCTAACTTTTGCCTGGACCTCCCTTTTGGGTTTTCAGTCCACCGGGATACCCATTTTTGCCCAAGCCGCCTTTTCAGGTTTTCGACTTGCCGGGTGTACAGATTTTTTCGTTTCATCCCTTATTTTTGCCCGAACCCTTTTGGTTCGCCGGGAAGCCCTTATTTTTGCCTAGGTGTGTCAACCTAGCGGGTCTTTTGTTCATGCGTAGTATCTTTTTACTATGTCTGCATTGGCGGGGTGAGGAAGGTCGTCACCATCCATGGTGGTTAGAATCATAGCTCCTCCTGAGAAGATATGTTTAACCACAAATGGCCCTTCGTATGTAGGAGTCCATTTGCCCCTGGGATCACTTTGAGGAAGAATGATACGCTTGATTACCAGGTCTCCGACTTGATACTCTTGTGGTCTGTCTTTCTTGTTAAATGCCCTGATCATTCGTTTTTGGTATGTTTGACCATGACAAATAGCAGTGAGTCTTTTTTCGTCAATTAGGTTCAATTGATCAAGTCGAGTCTGGATCCAGTCATCTTCGCTCAAACCTGCATCTTTCATTATCCGGAGAGAGGGTATCTGGACTTCGATAGGCAAGACTGCCTCCATGCCATAGACCAAAGAAAAAGGGGTTGCCCCTGTTGACGTCCGTGCTGAGGTACGGTACCCATGAAGAGCAAATGGTAATATCTCGTGCCAATCTTTGCACGTCACTGTCATCTTCTGCACAATCTTCTTAATGTTCTTATTAGCTGCTTCGACAGCCCCATTCATCTTCGGCCGGTAAGGAGAAGAGTTATGGTGCTGTATCTTGAATTGCTCGCAGAGCTCAGTGATAATCTTGTTGTTGAGATTGGTACCATTGTTTGTAATGATCCTTTCCGGGACACCGTATCGACAGATCAGGTTATGACAAATGAACCGTGCTACGACGTTCTTGGTTACCGTAGCATAGGAAGTTGCTTCAACCCACTTCGTAAAGTAATCAATCGCTACCAGGATGAAGCGATGCCCGTTGGATGCCGTAGGTCTGATCTCGCCGATCATATCAATGCCCCACATTGCAAAAGGCCAAGGTGTTGTCAAGACGTTCAGAGGTACTGGAGGAACGTGCACCTTATCAGCATAGATTTGGCATTTGTGACATGTCCGAGAATGTTGGTAACAGTCAGCTTCTATTGTGGACCAGAAATATCCTGCCCGGAGGATTTTCTTTGCCACGGTATGTCCACTGGAATGTGTTCCGAAGGTACCTTCATGCAGTTCTGCCATGATTCTTTCTGCTTCAGTCTTATCCACACAACGCAATAAGGTCGAATCATGGTTTCGCTTGTATAGGATGCCATTGCTGAGGAAGAACTTTGCAGCGAACCTTCTCAGAAACTTCTTGTCGTTGATGGATGCACCTTCAGGGTATTCTTGGGCTTCCAAGTACCTCTTCACCTCATGATACCAGGGTTTCTCAGTTACCTCTTCAGCCTCGAGATCACAGCAATGTGCAGGTTCATCTAACTTCTAGATAATGATTCGGGGAGCCTCGTTGTCCCATTTGACTTTGAACATGGAAGACATCGTAGCTAACGCGTCCGCCAACTGATTCTCCTCTCTTGGGAAGTGTTCAAAAGTTATCTCCGTGAAATGGGGGATCAACGTCAACACATACTCTTTGTAAGGAATGAGATTTGGGTGTTTCGTATCCCACTCGCCTTTGATCTGATTGATCACGAGAGCGGAATCTCCGAAGACACTTAGAAACTTGATCCTTAAGTCAATTGCAGCTTGAAGACCCATGATGCATGCCTCATATTCCGCCATGTTGTTGGTGCAGTTGAAACATAGTCGGGCAGTGAGTGGAGTATGAAAAGAAGGTGACTATATAATGGAAATTAGGGTAAAGAAAATGGACTTTGAATGTGCAATTGGGCCTCCAATATTCACTTGAGTTCGTCACTTTCCAGGCTAAATCGCAGGGACTTAAGTGCAATTTTTAAAGTCGAAATGTGAAAACAAAATGTAGCCTATATCGAGAACTAACTCCTGTCTGAAAATCGGCTCAATCGGATAAACGGTGAATTAGTTATGAATTTTTGAAGTTTCAGCTTAGACAAACTTATTTTGGGCTCCAGTGTCGACTCTGACACGTTCTTCAATAAAAAACTGGTATTGATCGGTGCATAATCCGGTCTCGACTTTTGAAGCAAAGTTGTAGATCTATGATCAAGGACCTTGTGTAAAAATATGAGCCCAATCCGATAAAAATTGACCGAGTTATGAATTTTCGAAGTTTCGGCCCAGATGAAATAATATTCAGCATTCAGGATTTTCAGCGTGTCACGCACTCTGAGCAAAAAATGATGGCCTTTTGAACACCGTTCAAACTCGATACCTCCTGTGAAAATGTAGCCAACTCAATTTGTGAAATTTTGGCGCCGGAACCAGCTCGATACGATGAAAATCGACCAAGTTATGATTTTCTGAACATGACGCAAATAAACTTCTGTCACAAATTTTTTGTATGAAAATACTTGATAAATCCACATTTTTGAAGACCTTCTGATTGAAATTGGCTTCCAGCCGTGAGAGATTTAAACGTAGATAATGTCAAGACGGAATTTTAGCCACCGGAACAAGTTCAAAACGAGTCACGATCTTCAAGTTATGAATTTTTTAGCGCGTATAAACTGCACTTTCAGCACACTTTTTCACCATATTTCTTCAAGAAAACTCGCACATTCGGATACCTTCTTTAAAGAATTGACTCTTGAGCCGAACCTGAATTTGAGAATACGTTATCAGAGATATCTTGGTGAAAGAACACCTGAATATGACGCGCTGGTTGGACTTGTGAATTTTTCTTGAAACGTTTTGAGAAATATGGGAGGGCAAATTTTGGGGTACAACAGTTGCCCCTGTTCAATCTTCTTAAACCTGAGGATGTAGATTGGCTTGCGTGCCTTTCGTGATCCAAAGGTGGAAGATGATTGAACACTAAAGTGCCCAGAAATTTGTGCTCACATAGAGTGTGTTAGCAGTATGATGTAGGGAATGGGCTTACAGATGCCATGTTGAGAGATGATGGATAGGAGGATGGGCTTATAGATGCCATCTAGAGACTGTTGATAAGTGGAGAGATGGGCTTATAGATGCCATCGGGAGGTTTTCGATCGCGTAAGAGATTCCTTAGCGAGAACTTGCGTACCTGAGAAAGAAAAATAATTACCTGGCCTGTTACAGGAGTTGATCTTCAAACCCTTTAGGTAGATATGCCCTGGCTGGATACAGAAATCGAATCTTTAAACTCTTCAGACGTGCCCTGGCAAGATACAGGAATCGAGTCCGAAGAATACAGTCGTCAACAGATACACCCTGGCAAGATACAAGAATTGGATCTTCGAACTCTTCAGACGTGCCCTGGCAAGATACAGGAATCGAGTCTGGAATTAGTCGTCAACAGATACACCCTGGCGAGATACAGGAATCGGATCTTCAAACTCTTCAGACGTGCCCTGGCAGGATACAGGAATCGAGTCTGGGATTCAGAAAGGTTGGTGAGTTGTCTCTACTGACAGGTTATTTCCATGGACGGGTGGTCTTTAACGACGAGTGTCTATAACGACGGGTGGTCTTTAACGACGAGTGTCTATAACGACGGGTGGTCTTTAACGACGAGTGTCTATAACGACGGGTGTCTATAACGACGAGTGTCTATAACGACGAGTGTCTATAACGATGAGTGTCTATAACGACGAGTGTCTATGACGACGAGTGTCTATAACGACGAGTGTCTATGACGACGAGTGTCTATGACGACGAATGTCTATGACGACGAGTGTCTATAACGACGAGTGTCTATGACGACGAGTGTCTATAACGACGAGTGTCTATGACGACGAGTGTCTATAACGACAAGTGTCTATAACGACGAGTGTCTATAACGACAAGTGTCTATAACGACAAGTGTCTATAACGACGAGTGTCTATAACAACGAGTGTCTATGACGACGAGTGTCTATAACGACGAGTGTCTATAACGACGAGTGTCTATAACAACGAGTGTCTATGACGACGAGTGTCTATGACGACGAGTGTCTATGACGACGAGTGTCTATAACGACGAGTGTCTATAACGACGAGTGTCTATGACGACGAGTGTCTATGACGACGAGTGTCTATAACGACGAGTGTCTATAACGACGAGTGTCTATAACGACGAGTGTCTATAACGACGAGTGTCTATAACGACGAGTGTTTATAACGACGGGTTGTATCAGAGAAATCTTAAGGCATTGATTTAACTGGATTTGTATTCTTTGACTGGGTTGGTCTCTTTTGACTGTATTCGTCTACATAGCTGATCATTTAACTGTATCCTTCCTGAAAGGTAAAGGTCAGTCATATGCAATGCATGATATGAATCAAGCAATGATGTTCTCAACACATGAGATTGTATGATATGATGCGTATATGCATGTACCATGATGTATAACAATGTGATGTTTATGAATGTATCTTCGTCTGGGAAAATAGATCCTTGACGGATGCCGGGAAGTCAAATCCTGTGCTATTGTTGAAGAGTGAGATTCTTCGTTTCCGTTGGGGATGATGATTGCAAGAATACCGGTAGGAGAAAATGACTCCGTTGGGGAATAAGCTTGGCGAATAGATTACTCTGCGGGGAGGTAACTCTGTGGGGAAAGAGAGGTACTTTGCTGAGGTTGATGAAGATAACTCCGCTGGGGATACCGTTGATAAGTTATGTTGGGAGATTTGATGAACTCCGTTGGGGATAGGAAGACTTCGCCGAGGACGATCTTTCCGTGGCTTTTAGCTGAGGATAACCCAGTTATAAGCTCTGGTGGAGAAATAACCTTTGAATAAAACCTGGGGAGACGCGTTCGCTCTGCAGGGAGTGAAGGTATCTTGGTCGCATTCTTCAGCTGAACTTACCTTGGCACTTCGGTGGATAGGGCAACCGGATCATTTAGACAACTCATTATTGCCCCAGTTTCTGTTGGAGAAGAAGGTACCTGTGAAGGTGTTTGATGACTGCCGATTGACAAATCTTCTTCTGGTAGGCAAGTGACGAGAGGACAGGACATAGTCGTACGCTTTGATCCCTAACTTTTTCCTGGACCGCCCTTTCGGGTTTTCAGTCCACCGGGATACCCATTTTTGCCCAAACCGCCTTTTCAGGTTTTCGACTTGCCGGGTGTACAGATTTTTTTCATTTTTATCCCTTATTTTTGCCCGAACCCTTTTGGTTCGCCGGGAAGCCCTTATTTTTGCCTAGGTGTGTCAGCCTAGTGGGTCTTTGATTTTGCGTAGTATTTTTTCGACTATGTCCACGTTCTCAGAATGTAGGGAGGTGCCCCTGTTGTTATGTTGTCATGCCACCAGAAGATCTTCGTTTGATCGTCCAATGCCCCAAGTGACTTAGACGGAGATTTGCCCCAGGCTATTTGGCATTTGAGAGATTCTCTGAATCTTGACTTAACTGCCCCAGATGACGGACAATGATCATGTCATGCCCCTTGTTTGGGAGTGCTTTTGTTCATCCGATATTCGTCGTGCGAGCTTATATGTTGTTCAAACAAATAGTCGTATGCAAACAAAGTTATGTTAAAAATGTAAAGCTTATGTCTGTCTTGAAGTTTTTGTGAAAATGCATTTTTTTTTCATAAAAACAAGTGAATTTTTTTTTGTAAACTGTGATGTCAACTCGTTATTTTACCGCGAGCCTTAAGGAGTCAGGATACCTTTCGTAACAGTATGCTTTCGAACTAACCCATGCTTCAGTTAGGACTTTTTAGGGTTGTAACGTGGCCTGGTTCACGGTTTAAGAAACAAAGGATAAAGGCACAAATTTTATTTGTACCCACCCGCTCTTCGTGATGTTCTTCAATCCTAAACTCAGCTGATCGTGCGTTAGATCTTATTTGAGTTTTTGTCCTGATATTCCCGTGATGGTTCGGATGTTGATAGTTTATTTTGAATAGGCAGTCATTCCTTTTTGTTATTGAGGGTTTGTGTGACCTCTTTCCCTTTTTTTTGATTTTGTTATCCCTGTTTTTTTCCTGAACTGTTTCTTTTGTGATTACAGTCAGCGGGATGCCCCAGTTTTGTAAGTCTCCTTCATAGGTTTTGACTTATTGGGCTTTTTTTTTTGAAAGATAATGACTGCCTGTCTTGACGATTATAGGGAACCATCACTGTTTTTTTTTTGTTTTGTAAGGACCTCTTTGGTGCCGTTTGTTATGCACTTGGATCAACTGAGAGAACTACCCTGCCCCAGGTTATGATTAAGTGTTTTAATTTTCGAAAAGAAAAACTCCTACTTCTTTGGCTCAGAGGGGTTGACGAGGGATTATCTTCCTTATAACTCCAGTGTTTAGGGATTGAAACAATGCATGTACCTCATCAGCGGGGTCTATTCAAAAGCATACTGTAATGATCACGGTATCGTTTTTGTCATCCTTCCTCAAGAGGCTTAGAATTATTAACCGAGAATTGATCATCACAAAAAAATGAAAACAGTTTGCTTATAGTGAATACGAAATAATTACTTCAAAACAGACATGTGTAGTGCATTAATGAAATAACAATGTTTAACATGAATAAATGTTTGAACAATCAAAAGAAAATTACAAATTGAACATTCGAATGAACAAAAAATCCATTCCTAGCCATATTTTGGCAAGGGAGCAGTGATCACATTGGGAGTCTCTGGAGAGTCGAGCTGGACTTCCTTTGCGTCAATCAGATCCTGGACCTTATTTCTCAAAGTCCAACAGTCATCTGTAGCATGCCCCGGGCTGTCAGAATGGTAAGTGCAACGAACGTTGGGGTTATACCTTGACGGCGTCCTGTTGGGATTCTTTGGAGGGTCCATGAGAGTTACCAACTTGGTTTCCAGCAACTGTGGCAATATCTGTGACAAGGTCATGCCGAGGGGAGTGAATTGCCTTTTGGGTCTCTCTTCCCTTTGCTGATTGTGACGCTGAGGGGCGTCGGCCGATTTTGCAATAAGCACCGCGTTGACATCTTAGCGATGTTCGGACCTATTCTGCCCTCTTGAGCCATAGACAGCACTAGATTCTCTCTTGGATGGTTTCTTCTCAGTGTTTGAGGAATCACCATTATGTATTTTTCCCGACTTGATGCCAGCTTCTATTCTTTCCCCGGTCAAGATCAGATTCGTAAACCCAGCAGCAGAATTCCCAATCAGGTGGTTGAAGAATGGACCAGACAGGGTCCCCAAGAACATGTCGACGAGCTCGTGGTCAGTCAGAGGTGGTTGTACCCTTCCAGCAAGGTCCCTCCATTTTTGAGCATATTCTTTAAAACCTTCGCCTGCACCCATAGACATTCCCTGAAGCTGAGTGCGCGTGGGAGCAAGGTCGGCATTGTACTGGTACTGCTTGTAGAACGCAGTGGCCAAGTCCTCCCAGCTGCGGATGTTGGCTCCATCCAGTTGATAGAACCACTCGAGTTGAGTCCCTGACAGACTATCCTGAAAGAAGTGAATCCACAAATTCTTGTCATCCGTGTAGGGCTGGATCCTCCTTATGTATGACCTGAGATGCAGCTTAGGATAGGAAGCCCCATCATATTTTGCAAAAGCAGGTGCCTTGAACTTGTGCGGGATTACTACTCCAGAAGACAGGCCTAGATCCTCGAAGTCCAGGCCGGGCACTTTTTGTATCTCCATAGCACTTAGCCGGTCTTCCAACTATTTATATCTGTCCTCAGCTGGAGGGTACTGTTCATCATTGAACTCTGTCTCGTTGTCGGAGACCACTGGACTAGGAACCTCCCTTTCTTGGGGACTGTCTTTCCCAACAGATGGGGTAATCTGCTCAACTTCATTTTGTGATCCATTCCTAGATTTGCGTCTAGGGTTGAACAGCACCGTCCTCTTCTTCTTCTTTTTCGAAAGCAGGGTCTTCAGATCTTGTTGCCCCTGGGCTAGACTCATGATCAACTCTTGGAACTGGGCGTTCTGAGCCTGGAGGGCCTTGATGGATTGCTCAGTAGATGACTCAGGATTCATGATGCTGAAATAAACAGCGAAGAAGGTAAGCAACCTGTAACAAGGGTACCTGTAATGCAATGATATGTATGTATGCATGCAATGTTTTCAAGTATCTCGCGGGGTAGACAAGAAAATTGTTAGAGTTGGGATCCAGTAGCTTGATTGAAGGAACTTCATGTTTGTTGAGAGTCCTTCTTCAAGAGTCAAGGCTCACCATATCGAGTGGGTCATAGCCCCTGACTCAAGTCATTAACCTTGGCTAGAGGAAAATAAATCCCCTTTGCCCCTTGCTGGGCAGTTGGTTCATCATGACCTGCATCACAAGCCCTTGAGATCCTTGAAATAGATTAGTCCTTATGCAGGATGCATGCAATGGTATGATGGTATGCTATGCATGGAGTGATGTAAGTAGGCCCTGTAATAAGTCCCAATTAAGGACTGTAAACAAAACCTGCAAGAAACTCAAGTGTCAGATAACAAGCATGCAAGTAGTCAAGTACGAAAGCACACAAGTCACACCACAGCCCTTAGAGTTTAGGCCAGCATGGAGTCTGGGTATTACCCTCTTTCAGTTTGTTGGTTAAGACCTGTCCTATCAGAAGTAACCGGGTTCTAGAGGATCCCAATATCACTGACTACCCTCAATCGGTCATAACTCCAGCATCGCAATCTTTTCTTGCGGCCAGAACCATCACGAGAGTTTAGCCTCAATGGGCGTAGCATACTGCTAATGTTCTATGGCCAAGTTGGGTCATTTAAGGTTCTAAGGTCGGTTGGTGCTTAATGACTCCTCAGAAGACCCATATTCTCCTCGTTGCGACACAAGGGATATCGGTACAGACCAAGGTGTCACACCAACGTAGCCACTGCTTCACCCGTGTCGGTCTATGCCGGACAGGTCCCTCACAGCTTATGCTACCTAACAGGGTATCCCCAGATCCGGGTTAGGATCTATGTAACTCCGATGCAGCCCACAATAATAAAGCAAACAAGCACAATATTTGAAAACACAAGTGATCTTAGTCCTAAGGTACACCTCACTTTATAAGAGTCCCCAGCAGAGTCGCCAGTTCTGTAATCGGTGGATCTGGAACTGACTGTTTAACGCTGGATCGCGAAATGTCGCGGAAGCAAGAGTCGCCACCGTCTTTTATTTTCTCCAACATGGACAGGACAAAAGCACAGCAAAATTCCTTATGAGATAGTTTCTCGGTTCGGGAGGTAGATTTATAGAAAGGGAAGGTGTTAGCACCCTTTCTATCCATGGTTATCCACGGGCTCTTAGATACTTGCTCATTGTGTTTTCAAAAGTGTTTGCTTTTCAATTGTGAGTGGGTTTGAAAAAGTTTCTTTGAAAGATTTCAGAATGACTCTTGTATCAGTCCTCAAGAGTGTTTGAAAAATTGTTTTGAAAGCTTTTGAAAGTGTCGGTGTGAAAAGGTTTTTGATTTATTTTTGAATAGAGCAAGTATCTACGAGTCATCTACCTACCCTAAGGAATTAGGCTATGTAAATGTCCTTAAGGTAGCGCCATCCCACCATTGAGAGGTAGGTAGCACCACCGTTGGAGGTATTCGGGTCAATTCGTTTGTAGGGATAGTGTGGTCACCAGAGCAATAGTAGGACACCTTAGAAGCTACCCTTATGCCATTGATCCTTTTTAATTCGAGGCAACTTTTTCGAGGCAACTGGATCATGTCATGGACATAAGGACTTACTAAAATGTCCTATACTCGACGACCACGTTTCGAAGGCAAGGCAACAGTGAGGCGTACCCTAAGAGTGGTGTGTGTATTTGTGTGTTATTTTCAGTTATGTTTTATCTTGTACATGTATCATGGTGATCTACGCTTGTTTTTAATTTAGGCCATTCATTCTTTCATGCAAAGTTAGCAGTTTAAAAGTGCGGAAATTTAAATGCGGAAAGATAAATCATACGCTATTACAAGGCGCGGGTCTATACATTGCCAAATTAACAAAGACCCGTTTTAAATAAAAATGCGGAAAGTAAAACCTAGTTACTATTACATGGCTTGAACAGTTACATAATATTTACAAGAAAAAAAGAATAAATGCGCGAAAAGAATAGAAAATAGAACGTTCGAGGGCGTTGGACCCTTTTGAAATTAAATTGAAATTAAATTAAAGTTATTTATTTAAAAGAAAAGAAATGTTTTTTAGGTTTTTTTTGTATTTATGAAATAAAGAAATTAAAATTGAAGAGAAACCCTAATTCTAAGTGGTTTTTAATTATTAATGAAAAAAATTCAAGTTTAACCTAATTTACTAAATATTTAACGTACATGTTTATTTACAAAATATTAATTAATTAATAATAATGATGATAAGGAAAAAAAATATTTATTAAAAAAAATGATGAAAAGTTAAAAACCCTAATTTCTATATATTTTATTTATTTAAGAAAAAGTGTTAAAATTGAAACCTACATTAATCTAAATTAATTATTTAAAGTTTATTTACAAAAATAATAATGGTGAAATTAATATTAATAAAATAAACATTTTTGATTTTTCTGTATTTTATATTATGAAAATTAATTTATGAAATTTAAATAAAACAATTTAAACAATTAAAATAATTAATGGAATTAAGAAAGAAAAACAAATAAAAATTAAAAATTGATACAAACCATGGGGGATGTCTGGCCCTTTTTGGAGGTTTTTTGGAAGTAATTTGGCCCATTAGACAAAAAGCCTTGTTTGACTTTCTGGCATCACTTGCGTGTTCATTGACTCCTGAGTACCGTAGTCTGCATTCTTTGGCCATTGGATTGGGTTTCATGGCCATTTGTGTTCTGGCTGTTGGCCATTTGTGTTCTGGCCTCATCATGCATAAGTTGTTCTTTTGGCCATTTGGCTTTTGGCTTTTGGCTTTTGGCCATTTGTATTTTGGCTTTTGACCATTTGTATTTTAGCCTCAACGTTCCTTAATGAACCTGCATGGGATCCTGTCTAAATCTGCAGTGTTGAATCTCATGAACACATTAAATAAAATCATAAAATGCAAATAAAGCCAATATATGAAGAAATTTAATGTTTAGGCACAATATGGCATGTATGAATGATTATACCCTTTTGATCATGGAGATCAAATCAATCCTACCCTCACTGGAAAATTAGTGACCTGAATGCTTTTATGCCATTTGGATCATGGAGATCAAGCCAGCCTTATCCTTATTGAAGAAGTAGTGAGGTGTTGACTTGTAACTGTGATGGCTTGTTTGTAGTGAGAGAGGGATTTGTAATAAGGATTTCAAGGTTTTAGGGTTCTTGAAAGAATTTGATATTCTAACAGTGTTGTTGCAAGGTTTTTTCTCTCTTTTCCTCCTCTCTGGTTTGTGTGAAAAGAAGGTGATTATATAATGGAAATTAGGGTAAAGAAAATGGACTTTGAATGTGCAATTGGGCCTCCAATGTTCACTTGAGTTCGTCACTCTCTAGGCTAAATAGAAGGGACCTAAGTGCAATTTTTGAAGTCGAAATGTGTAAACAAAATGTAGCCTATATCGAGAACTAACTCCTGTCTGAAAATCGGCTCAATCGGATAAACGGTGAATTAGTTATGAATTTTTGAAGTTTCAGCTCAGACAAACTTATTTTGAGCTCCAGTGTCGACTCTGACACGTTCTTCAATAAAAAACTGGTATTGATCGGTGCATAATCCGGTCTCGACTTTTGAAGCAAAGTTGTAGATCTATGAGTCAGGGACCTTGTGTAAAAATATGAGCCCAATCCGATAAAAATTGACCGAGTTATGAATTTTCGAAGTTTCGGCCCAGATGAAATAATATTCAGCATTCAGGATTTTCAGCGTGTCACGCACTCTGAGCAAACAATGATGGCCTTTTGAACACCTTTCAAACTCGATACCTCCTGTGAAAATGTAGCCAACTCAATTTGTGAAATTTTGGCGCCGGAACCAGCTCGATACGATGAAAATCGACCAAGTTATGATTTTCTGAACATGACGCAAATAAACTTCTGTCACAAATTTTCTGTATGAAAATACTTGATAAATCCACATTTTTGAAGACCTTCTGATTGAAATTGGCTTCCAGCCGTGAGAGATTTAAACGTAGATAATGTCAAGACGGAACTTTAGCCACCGGAACGAGTTCAAAACGAGTCACGATCTTCAAGTTATGAATTTTTTAGCGCGTATAAACTGCACTTTCAGCACACTTTTTCACCATATTTCTTCAAGAAAACTCGCACATTCGGATACCTTCTTTAAAGAATTGACTCTTGAGCCGAACCTGAATTTGAGAGTACGTTATCAGAGATATCTTGGTGAAAGAACACCTGAATATGACGCGCCGGGTTGGACTTGTGAATTTTTCTTGAAACGTTTTGAGAAATATGGGAGGGCAAATTTTGGGGTACAACAATAGTAACTATCTTTGGATTAACCTTTTTCCTGAAAAGGTAAAACATTAATTGTATGCAATGTCATGATGTACGAAAAGCATGATGTCATGATGTTCTCAGGGAGAAATGAGATTGTGTGTTATGATGCGTATGTGCATGCATTGTGTATGTAAGCAGGATGTATGAAATGTGATATGTTTATGAATGTATTTTTGTCTAGGAAAATAAATCCTTAACGAATGTCGGGAACTTGAATCCTGGGCTGACGTTGAAGAGTAGAGTTCTTCGTTTCCGCTGGGGATGATGGTTGCAAGAATAAACCGATAGGAGAAGATGACTCCGTTGGGGAATAAACTTGGCGAATAGATTACTCTGCGGGGAATACTCTGTGGGAGGAGATACTTCGCTGAGGTTTGATGATAACTCCGCTGAGGGATACCGTTGATAAGTTATGTTGGAAGATCCGATGAACTCTGCCGGGGATAGGAAGAACTTCGCCGAGGACGATCTTTCCGTGGTTTTTAGCTGAGGATAACCCAGTTATAAGCTCCGGTGGAGAATAACCTTTGAATAAAAAGTCAGGGAGATGTGTTCGTACTTTGCAGGGGATAAGCTTCCAGAATCTACTGGGGATAAGCTTCCTACTGGGGAGATTGACTCAACTCTCCTGGGGAGGTTTTTGACTGCACTGGGGAATGGCTCCACTGGGGTGTCTGGTATTCCACCGGGGAACAATCTTATACCAAGACTGCCGGGGATGCTTGCTTAGGAATATCTGTATACTCCGCTGGGGAATATTGAGATTTTTTGGGGATACCCAACTTCCTTAAGGCTGACAGTAGACTAACTCTGCTTGGGGAGAGTATTGCTGGAGATATTGTGCCTTTTCAGGGCTTATGGAAGACCAACTCTGCTCAGGAAGAGTATTGCTGATTGGTCTTACTCTGGGGGGAGTGAAGGTATCCTGGTTACGTTCTTCAGCCGAACTTACCTTGGTACCTTGGTGGACAGAGCAACTAGATCGCTTAGACAAATCATTATTACTCCTGTTTCTGATGTTACCTGTAATTAGTCCTTTGTTTCGCATGTAAATATTTATGAGTTAGCAAATAGTGTCAAATTCATATATCAAAAATTGAACATTGGACGTTCTTTACAAAACAAAACAGAAAAAGGAAAAAACAATTGGTAATTGGTCTGAAAAGCGAATTTGTATTGGTTTTTGAATTTGCATGTAAATAGGCGTTTATGTGCAAGAGGCTGACGTCCTAGTAAGAGAACGCTGCCGAACAACAGAGTTTATACATTTGTGAAGAGGAAAACAAAACATCTACGTGAAAAAGATAATCCCACTGGGTTCCAACTCTGCTATCGCCTTTATATCTTCGAGCGTCTCATCACTTTGCTGCTTAGTTGAAGATGAAGTCGATTGATCGATGTCGTCTGAACTTGATAGTTGATACCGAATTCTGGATGCAACGTGATCCAACGAGACATAGTATTACGCTTATCCCTAACTTTTGCCTGGACCTCCCTTTCGGGTTTTCAGTCCACCGGGATACCCATTTTTGCCCAAGCCGCCTTTTCAGGTTTTCGACTTGCCGGGTGTACAGATTTTTTCGTTTCATCCCTTATTTTTGCCCGAACCCTTTTGGTTCGCCGGGAAGCCCTTATTTTTGCCTAGGTGTGTCAACCTAGCGGGTCTTTTGTTCATGCGTAGTATCTTTTTACTATGTCTGCATTGGCGGGGTGAGGAAGGTCGTCACCATCCATGGTGGTTAGAATCATAGCTCCTCCTGAGAAGACATGTTTAACCACAAATGTCCCTTCGTATGTAGGAGTCCATTTGCCCCTGGGATCACTTTGAGGAAGAATGATGCGCTTGATTACCAGGTCTCCGACTTGATACTCTTGTGGTCTGACTTTCTTGTTAAATGCCCTGATCATCTGTTTTTGGTATGTTTGACCATGACAAATAGCAGTGAGTCTTTTTTCGTCAATTAGGTTCAATTGATCAAGTCGAGTCTGGATCCAGTCATCTTCGCTCAAACCTGCATCTTTCATTATCCGGAGAGAGGGTATCTGGACTTCGATAGGTAAGACTGCCTCCATGCCATAGACCAAAGAAAAAGGGGTTGCCCCTGTTGACGTCCGTGCTGAGGTACGGTACCCATGAAGAGCAAATGGTAACATCTCGTGCCAATCTTTGTACGTCACTGTCATCTTCTGCACAATCTTCTTAATGTTCTTATTAGCTGCTTCGACAGCCCCATTCATCTTCGGCCGGTAAGGAGAAGAGTTGTGGTGTTGTATCTTGAATTGCTCGCAGAGCTCAGTGATCATCTTGTTGTTGAGATTGGTACCATTGTCCGTAATGATCCTTTCTGGGACGCCGTATCGACAGATCAGTTTATGACAAATGAACCGTGCTACGACGTTCTTGGTTACCGTAGCATAGGAAGCTGCTTCAACCCACTTCGTAAAGTAATCAATCGCTACCAGGATGAAGCGATGCCCGTTGGATGTCGTAGGTCTGATCTCGCCGATCATATCAATGCCCCACATTGCAAAAGGCCAAGGTGCTGTCAAGACGTTCAGAGGTACTGGAGGAACGTGCACCTTATCAGCATAGATTTGGCATTTGTGACATGTCCGAGAATGTTGGTAACAGTCAGCTTCTATTGTGGACTAGAAATATCCTGCCCGGAGGATTTTCTTTGCCACGGTATGTCCACTGGAATGCGTTCCGAAGGTACCTTCATGCAGTTCTGCCATGATTCTTTCTGCTTCAGTCTTATCCACACAACGCAATAAGGTCGAATCATGGTTTCACTTGTATAGGATGCCATTGCTGAGGAAGAACTTTGCAGCGAACCTTCTCAGAAACTTCTTGTCGTTGATGGATGCACCTTCAGGGTATTCTTGGGCTTCCAAGTACCTCTTCACCTCATGATACCAGGGTTTCTCAGTTACCTCTTCATCCTCGAGATCACAGCAATGTGCAGGTTCATCTAACTTCCAGATAATGATTCGGGGAGCCTCGTTGTCCCATTTGACTTTAAACATGGAAGACATCGTAGCTAACGCGTCCGCCAACTGATTCTCCTCTCTTGGGAAGTGTTCAAAAGTTATCTCCGTGAAATGGGGGATCAACGTCAACACATACTCTTTGTAAGGAATGAGATTTGGGTGTTTCGTATCCCACTCGCCTTTGATCTGATTGATCACGAGAGCGGAATCTCCGAAGACACTCAGAAACTTGATCCTTAAGTCAATTTCAGCTTGAAGACCCATGATGCATGCCTCATATTCCGCCATGTTGTTGGTGCAGTTGAAACATAGTCGGGCAGTGAGTGGAGTATGAGTGCCTTTGGGGGATATGATCACAGCGCCGATGCCATTACCCAAAGCGTTTGAGGCTCCGTCAAAGTGCATAGACCATCGGGATCCTTCCTCAGGTCCTTCATCCGGTCCAGGTACCTCACAATCAGTTACTACCATGATATCCTCGTCTGGAAATTCAAAGTTTATAGATTGGTAGTCGTCCACTGCCTGGTGTGCCAAATGGTCTGCCAATACACTTCCCTTGATTGCTTTCTGAGTCGTGTACTGGATGTCGTATTCTGTCAAGATCATTTGCCATCTTGCTATTCTTTCGGACAAGGCGGGCTTTTCGAATATGTACTTGATTGGATCCATTTTTTAAATCAACAGAGTGGTGTGAGTCAACATATAATGTCTCAGCCGGCGAGCCGCCCATACCAAAGCGCAGCAAGTTTTCTCGAGCAATGAGTATCGGGTCTCACAGTCGGTAAAATTTTTGCTAAGGTAATAAATAGCGTGCTCTTTTTGGACAGACTTGTCATGCTGCCCCAGCACACACCCCATTGAGCTGTCAAGTACTGTCAAGTATAAGATTAGAGGTCTCCCTTCAACCGGTGGCATAAGAATGGGTGGTTCTTGGAGATACTCTTTGATTCTGTCGAAAGTGGCCTGACATTCATCGTTCCAATGTACTACTTGATCTTTCTTCAGTAGCTTGAAGATTGGTTCACAGGTAGCAGTTAGGTGCGAGATGAATCGGGCAATGTAATTCAGTCGTCCTAGAAAGCCTCTGACTTCTTTCTCTGTCTTGGGAGCCGGCATCTCTTGTATGGCTTTCACCTTGGCAGGGTCCACTTGAATACCTTTGTCGCTTACGACGAAGCCTAGTAGTTTTCCAGATCTCACCCCAAAGGTGCACTTGTTTGGGTTCAACCTCAGCTTGTACAACTTCAGACGGTCAAACAGCTTTTATAGATGGTCAAGGTGTTCCTCCTCAGTTTGGGACCTTGCAATCATATCGTCGACATACACTTCTATCTCATGATGGATCATGTCATGAAACAAAGCAACCATGGCACGTTGGTAGGTTGCCCCATCATTTTTCAACCCAAAAGGCATGACCTTGTAGCAAAAGGTGCCCCACTGAGTAACAAAAGTGGTCTTCTCCATGTCTTCAGGAGCCATCTTGATTTTATTGTAACCGGAGAACCCGTCCATGAAGGAGAATACTTTATGCTGAGCAGTGTTGTCAACTAGAACGTCGATTTGTGGTAGGGGGAAGTCATCCTTGGGGCTTGCCCTGTTCAAATCCCTGTAATCAACACACATCTGACCTTACAATCTTTCTTTGGCACTGGAACCACGTTGGTAACCCATTGAGGGTAAGAAGTCACTGCTAGAAACCCGGCATCAAATTGTTTCATAACCTCAGCCTTGATTTTCTCGGACATCTTTGGACGCATACGGCGGACCTTCTGTTTTACTGGCGGGCAGTATTCCTTGGTAGGCAAATGATGAACCACAATGTCGGTGTCCAACCCAGGCATGTCTTCGTAGGACAAGGAAAAGATTTCCACATAATCATGCAGCATCTGGATCAACCGTTGTTTCACACTAAGCTCCAGATTGGCACCAATCTTGACTTCCTTTCTGTCTGTCTCAGTACCCAGATTTACCGTTTCCACTGGCTCTTCATGTGGCTGAATGTCCCTCTCTTCCTGGAGTAGCAGTCTTACAAGCTCACCAGGCACTTCGCAATCATCTTCACCTTCGTCTTCGGCTAAGTTGATCGGATTTTCGAAGTCATAACTGGCAGTAGAAGAGTCGTTACCAGTGAGATCCAGAGTGGATTGGAACCTGTATGAGTGAGTGTGTGTAAATACAGTTGTTTTGCAATATATAAAGAAAGAAAGGGAGCGCAAGATTTGAAATGTGAAAAACGTCCAATGCTTTTATTCATGATATATGGAAGTGACACACAAAATCCCTCACAAATAAAACCACGGTGCCCCGGGTAAGACACCGGGCCATAGAGTTTCAAATTATTGTTTATTGCAAATTCAAAACAAAGAAGTTCATCACTGGGTGACAAAAGTAATAGGTGTAAAGTCTTTTGCAATCCAGTTGCTAGGTCCACCGTTGGTCGTCGGGTAGATCCAGCTGTCGAATTCAGATTCGTCTGCTTCGTCCTCAATAGCATTCACTCCCGGGTTAGTGATGAGCACAGGAGGTCTTCCAATCCTTGCCTTGCGCACAGCCTTCTGAGCTTCTGCAGTGAAACCCAAGCCAAATTTGTCAGTCTTTGGAGTGAAATCAGGAAGTCTGCCCCAGTTTGCACACTCACCCTTCTCAATCACAGCCCGGGCATCCTTCAAGGAAGCCATCTTCAAAGGAGAGTCTTCTGCAGTCACTGTCTCCGCTGCTGCCAATGTTTGAGGCACCTCTTCGAAGTGTTGAAAGGGGGTCTCAATGAACTCCCCATCCATTTCTACGTACCTGAAGGAGTTGAGGTGGCTGACCATGTATTCCTCTTCCCCTTGCACGGTTACGATCTTCCCCCTGACCGGGTATTTGAGCTTCTGATGTAAAGTTGAAGTCACAGCCCCTGCCTTGTGGATCCAAGGACGACCCAGCAGACAAGAGTAGGACGGTCGGATATCCATCACATAGAACTTTGAATCAAAGACTTGTGAACCAACCCTGATTGGGATGTCAACCTCACCATGTACCATCCTTTTGGACCCGTCAAAGGCCCGGACAACGATGTTACTTGGTTTGAGCTCTAAACCCTCACAGTCCAGCCTGTCTAGAGCTTTCTTGGGTAGTATGTTCAGTGGAGAACCAGTGTCAACCAACACGTGAGCAAGAGTAGTGCCCCTGCATTCAATGGAGACATGCAGGGCATCATTATGGTTCTTCCCCTTGGCCGTCAGATCAGCGTCAGAGAAACCCAGACCATTATCAGCAGTTAAGTTGGCCACACAGTCGGTGAATTGATCAGCAGACGTTTCTTGTGGCACGTGGGCCGTCTTCAGGAAAGCAATCAGGGCCTTGGCATGGGCCTCTGAACACAGCAACAGTGATAGCATGGAGATTTTGGAGGGGGTGTGCCCCAGCTATTCAACGACGTTGAAATCACTTTTCTTTATAATTTTGAGGATCTCTTCCATCTCTTGCTTGGAAGCCTCAACAGTGGTCTTCGGTGCCTCCGCCCGGGCAGGCACATCAGTAGCAATCCCCTTGCCCCGAGCGTCAGATGACTCGGCAGCAGGGGTAGAAACTTGATCAGGAGGGGAAACAGGCACACTGGCAGGTGAGATGACAAGAGGCCTCAGAATTGCTAGAGGTGCAATGTCTGGTGAGCACAGTTTTCCACTACGAGTGACCTTAGCAGGCCCGGTGATGTTAGTGACACCGGTACCAGTATTGAACTCTTGTTTCACTCCCAGAACATAAACATCTGCCCCATAGTTCCATGGGACAGCTTTATCAGACTTGTAGGGGATGGGCCCCGGAACAGTAATGGTTATAGGAGCAATCTTGTGAACAGGCATAATTTTGATAGGCTTCTTTGAAGGAGCCTTGGAAGGGTTGTTGAAAATGGTGACAATTGAAACTTCTTCAACAGGGGCAGCAGGAACGGCAGTCTTCTTGAACAAGATCTCTTTACTATCCATCAGGTTTTAGACGCCTGACTTCAGCAAAGGACAACCGGCGGGTGAATCAGCACATAAATGGCAACCTTTACTACATCCCGGAAATAAACCGGCTAGCAACAGGTTCCTCTTGACGGTTAACAGCGGAGTAGCAACATCATCCACAGAAGCTACATACAAATCCTCCTCAACAGCATTCACTCCATGCTAGGGCATGGGAGCGGTCACAACATTTGGCATTTCAGGCGCCTCGAACTGTATTTCCTTGGCATCAATAAGGTCATGAACCTTATTCCTCAGAGCCCAACAATCATCAGTAGAGTGTCCCTGGCTATCAGAGTGATAAGCGCAACGGGCATTGGGGTTGTACTTCAGAGATGCTGTGTTTACCACCTTCGGAGCTTCCTTGACAGTTACCAGGCTAGTTGACAGCAGTTGCGGTAATATCTGAGAGAGAGTCATGCTGAGCCGAGTATACTGTCTTTTGGGCCTCTCAGCTCTGGGCTGGTTGTATTGCTGAGGAGCAGCAGCAGGCTTAGAAATAACCACTGCGTTGACAGCTTGGCGGCATTCCGGTTTGTTCTATCTCCTGGGACCGTACACAGCACTGGCCTCCTTCTTGAAGGGCTTCTTTTCAGTATTTGAGGAGGCACCCTTCTGTATCTTCCCTGATTTTATACCAGCTTCGATCCTCTCACCAGTCAGGATCAGGTCAGTAAACCCAGCAGAGGAATTACCAATGAGATGGTTGAAGAATGGACCAGATAGGGTCCCCAAGAACATGTCCACTAGCTCATGATCCGTCAACGGTGGCTGCACCCTGCCAGCCAGGTCTCTCCATTTCTGTGCGTACTCCTTAAAACCTTCATCCGTTCCCAGTGACATACCTTGGAGTTGGGTACGCGTGGGAGCGAGGTCGGAATTATATTGATACTGCTTGTAAAAAGCAGTGGCCAAATCCTCCCAGTTACGAATGTTGGTTCCATCCAGCTGATAGAACCATTCGAGGTGAGTCCCTGAAAGACTCTCCTGGAAGAAATGGATCCATAAGTTCTTGTCTGCTGTGTAAGGCTGGATCTTCCTTACATAAGAGCGGAGGTGCATCTTTAGACAGGAAGCCCCATCATACTTCACAAAGGCAGGCGCCTTGAACTTGTGTGGGATCACCACCCCAGAAGATAACCCCAAGTCTCCGAAATCCAACCCAGGCACACGTTGAATCTCCATAGCATTTAACCCGTCCTCCAGTTGTTTGTACCGGTCCTCAGCAGGAGGGTACTGTTCATCATTGAAATCTGTCTCGGTGTCAGAGACCACATGACTAGGGACCTCTCTCCCTTGGTAACTGCCTTCCCCCACAGATGGAGTAGTCCTCTCAGCTTCATTTTGCAATGTATTCCCGAGTCTGCGCCCAGTGTTGAACAACACAGTCCTCTTCTTCTTCTTCTTCTTCTTCTTCTTCAGGAGCAAAGCCTTCAGCTCTTGTTGTCCCTGGGCCAAGTTCATGACCATCTCCTGAAATTGGGCATTCTGGGCCTGGAGGGCCTTGATAGCTTGCTCAGTAGTTGGTTCAGGATTCATGATGACTGAGTGCTGAAATAAACAGCAAAGAAGATTAAGCAACCTGTAGAAAAAGGGTACATGTTATGCACATGATGCATGATATGCTATTTATGCAATGCATTCAAGGGTTCAAAAGTTCAAATTCGTTGTAGCCAAAAAAACACACTTTTTATTAGGAAATAATTTGTTCAGTACATCAGGGCCTCATGGGAAAAACATTACAAAATAATTAATCCCAAAAGACACTGTGCATCCTCTTTGGAGCAATGTAAGTGTTGAGAGTCTTTTCCTCGTGCAGTAGGCGGGTGAGCTCCAAGACCTTCTTCTCACTGGCATGTAGACTGGCTTCAAGAGAATTTCGTTCTTCCTTGAGTTGGATCCAGCTTTTCTGCATTTCTTCCCAGGATGTAGGCATGTCAGGATGTTGGATGGTGTAGGGCACCTCTCCTTCCAAGACTGGCTCTTTGATCACAGGGAGAACATGAGGATATGGCATCACCAGCTTCTGGGAGCGGGCTCGTACCCACTTGAGATAAGGCTCCAGGGGGATGGAGTTCTTGTGCCCCAGTGTCTTGCTATCTACCCTATTGGGCATCCTCCAAGCCCTAATAAATCTCTGGCGAAGTCCTTGTGCATCATTGTCGAAGTCAAAAACTATGTCAGGAATCAACATATCATGAGGGCCATCCCTCCGAGCATATCCAAACTGCCTCAAATCCAGACAGGGGTTGTAAGTAATACCTCCTCTGATTCCAAGTAAAGGAACATTAGGAAACTCCCCACAACGATCAATGATAGTGGCATTCTCTCTGGACCGAGAACACCAATGTATGTCAGCATGTGTAAGAGTCATCAATCGTTGTGACCATCTCAAACCCCGCTCGTTCTTCAAAACTGATTGTGGAAGGTGCGAAATAAACCACCTTGCCAGGAGAGGAGTGCAGCACATGAGAACACCTCTTTTTCTCATGGTTCGAGTGTAACATGAGTGAAGGATGTCCCCAAGCAACGTAGGTATAGGATTCCTAGACATGAAGATCTTGACAGCATGGATATCTATAAGCTGATCTGGATTAGGGAACAACACCAACCCATAGACGAGGAGTGCCACAACTTCTTCAAAAGCTTGTAGGTCAAGGGAGTTCCAACATTCTTGTGCTTTCTCAAACAGAAACTTGGCCAAGAACCCTTTGATACCACTTCTAACTTCCCAATGTCCCTTAATGTCAGATGGTTGTAGGCATAATGCTTTAGCAACCTCTTCAAGTTTTGGCTCCTTTTCTGTACCGTTGTAGGGCAGTTGACTAAGGATAGGAATCTTCAGAAGCTGAGAAAACTCTTCCTAAGTAGGCACCAACTGATAATCCGGGAAAGTAAAACAGTGGTGCAGAGGGTCAAAGAACTGGAACAACTCTTTCACCATATCCTCTTCAATGTTGGTAATGACCAAGCTGATGAGTCTACCATGCCTTTCACTGAATGAAGAGTTCTCGGGAATCCTGGATGTAAGTTCCTTAAGCTGAGGAGGGACCCTGACAAGGTTGACCTGAATTGTCTTTCTGCGGATAGTTTCCATGTCCTACAAAACAAGAACAAAGATGAAGATTCGAACCCCTGAAGTGGTTAGTCAATGCATATGATGTTGTATGATGTTATGATGTTATGATAAAAGCACACCACAAGTACTTACAAAAGCAAACATGGTAAAGCATACAAGTCACACCACAACCCTTAGAGTTTAGGCCAGCATGAAGTTTGGGGTACTACCCTCTTGAAGTTGGTGGGCTTAAAACCTGTCCTATCAGAAGTAACCGGGTTCTAAGGAGCTCAATATCATTGGGTTATTTTCTATGTTTATCGTTTTGATTTAGCCACTGAACTGGCGATCAAAATATTCCAAGAAAATAACCCTCAATGAGTGTAGTATCGAGTATCAACCAACTTCAGACTGCACCAAAGTCAGTTATCTCACTACCCCTAAAGAGGCCAAGATGGTTCAATTAAGGTTCCTAAGGTCAGTTGATGCTTCACGACACCACGCGGCGGCCCCGTACTCTCCTTGACTTGACTCAAGGGTTACCGGTACTCACCAAAGTGCCACATCAACGTAGCAGATTGCTTCAACCGTGTCGGTATACCCCGCACAGTTCCCTCACAGTCTTGTTGCTACTTTCTAAGAGGTATCCCCCAGATCCGGGTTAGGATCTATAGAACTCCCAAGACAGGCCCAATAATATTAAAGCACACAAATCAGGCAATTGAAAACATAAGTATGATCTATCCTAAGGTACACCTCACTTTAAGTTGTCCCCAGCAGAGTCGCCAGTTCTGTGATCGGTGGAAATAGAACTGATTGTTTTTAAGCTGGTTTCGCGAAATGTCGCGGTAAGCTAGAGTCGCCACCGTCTTTTATGTTCTCCAACATGGAAAGGACAAAAGCACAGCAAAATTCCTTCTTTGAGAATGTTTCTCGGTTCGGGAGGTAGATTTATAGAAAGGGAAGGTGTTAGAACTCTTTCTATCCGTGGTTATCCACGGGCTCTTAGGTACTTGCTCTTATGTTTTCAAAATTTGTTTGCTTTTCAAGTGTGTGTGGGTTTTGAAAAAGTTTCGTTTGAAAACTTCTAGGTAACTCTTGTATCAGTCCTCAAGAGTGTATGAAGTATTGTTTGAAAACTTTTTGAAAGTGTGGGGTGCGAAAAGTTATTTTTGTTTGTTTTGAAAAGAGCAAGTACTTAAGAGAAATCTACCTACTCTAAGGAATTAAGCTGTATAAGAGTCCTTTAGATAGTGTTATCCCACCATTGAGAGGTAGGTAGCACCATCGTTGGAGGTGTTCGGGTCAATTCGATTATCGAGACAATGTGGTCACCGAAGCAATAGTAGGACACCTTAGAAGTAACCCTAATGTCCTAGATCCTTTTATCCGAGGCAACCGTTTCGAGGCAACTGGATCTTAGACATCAGAGCGACCACTAAAACGTCCTATACTTGACGACCACGTTTCGAAGGCAACGAGTGAGGCGTACCCTAGGAGTGGCATGTGCTTTGTGTGTTGTTTTTCAGTTAATGTTTTGTACATGTTATTTGTGAGCTACGAGTTGTTTTTATTTACCATACATTCTTTCATGCATTTAACAGTTAAGGGGTGCGGAAAGTAAATTGCGGAAACATAAATCCTACGCTATTACAAGGCGCGGGTCTATACATCGCCAAAAATACAAAGACCCATTTTTGGTAAATAAGTACGAAAAATTAAATAAAGCGATAAAAACCTATTTAACTATTACATTCTTGGGGGCAAATACATAATAATCAAGATAAACCGCGCGCGAATAAAAGTTAATCGGGAATTCCTAAGGGTTTTGACCCTTTTAAGAAAAGAAATTGAATTTTTTTGGTCTTTTTAGTGATTAAATGAAATTAAAAAAACTAATTGTTAAACTAATTAATTAATTTATTAAAAGAAAATATATTTTTTTTGTGTTTTTTATGTTTTTTATGGAATAAAATAAAAAGAAATAAAGTTAAAAGTTAATTTTACCTAATTCTAAATCTATTTTAATTATTAAGAAAAGAAGTTAAAATTGTCTAATTAAACTATTTATTTGTTAATATTTTATTTACAAAAATAATATGAGAATAATAATAATAATAATGTTAATTCTTGTTTTTTTGATTTTTTTATGAAAATATGTTAATTATGTTAATTGTTAATAATAAAAATAATTAAAAGGTTAATAATTAAGAAAAATGTAAAAAAAAAAAGGAAAAGAAAAGAATAAATCAAGGGAAGGGGGTACTGGGCCATATGGAGGTGTGCACAGAATTCTGGCCCATTTAGAAGCCACGTTGACCATTGGAATTGAGTGGAGCGATGTTGACTCCTGAGCATGGTGCTCTTGCTTTCTGGACCTTTGGATTTGCATTTGTGGACACTTGGCCTGTTGGATGTGTGAGGTGCATGGTGTTCAACGCTTGGGAATCTGCACAAGAACACATTGGAAAAAATAACATTGGAATTATGGGTGGACCTGGGAATCGAACCCAGGTCCCAACGCTTGCAAGGCATCTGGCCAACCACTACACCAAGCGCGTTTATTTGTATACATAATGGGAACCAAATATTATATATAAAAAATGCGTTATATGCTGAAAAACAAAGAAAAGCGCGCGTGGTTTGAATCAGCCACACACGCCTAGACACCTCATCATCGTCTTCCTCTTATCTGCAAAAAAGAAATAAGATAGCGGGGGTTTTTAACCCCCACTAAATGTAATGACAGAAAATAGCGAATAGGATTAGGGATAACATAAAAAGGGCGCGAGGTATCCATCTTGTTCGTCTCATCCTGCTGATTTCAACCATGCCTGTTTGGAGTCTTAATTTTACAGCATGAGAAAAACCCCAATTTCAAAGCTCTGGAAACCTAGAAATCGCTAATGGTAATTTTCAATCCAGGGCATTATAATCAAATTGAATTATATGGAAAGCTTCATTTGGACCCTGTGAGTAAAATGCAATCAATGAAAAGAGTTAAAAATGCATAAATGTATGACTGTAATTTTGAGAAAGAGTGTAAACCGTGTGACTTGTATGGCACGAGTTCTTGAGGTTTTGCGCTTAATTCTGATGGCAAAAGGTTCCTGGAAGGGTCAGGAGTGTGTTTGGATCAAAGGAGAGGCTTGAAATATGCTGGAAGGTAGTTTTCAGTTTCACACTTTTCCTTTGAAATTTTGAGATTACTTATGCTGTATCTGAGAGTTCTAGGTCGTGTCTTGGATATAGAAGGCTTGCATATATGTTTTGTAATGAGAATCAATCAGAATAATGGACCTTTAAGTCTTTGCAATGAAGTTTTGATTTTGCCATGAACACCATTAAACCACTTGCCATATTTGCTTCAAATTTGAATTTCTATGCTTGAAATAGGTCTTGCATGAGTTTGGTATGTGCTTCATGGTGTATCAAAGCTATTCAAGCCACAAAATATCCTCTATTTAATTTTCTTGATTTTTATTTGAATTTTAAAGATTTAAAATGAATTAAATCAAATAAAATTAAATAAAAATGGAAAAATTAATTTTTAATCTTGAAATAAATTGTGGGACACGTGGGAGGCATGGCCAAGCTGAACCAAGTGGAAAAAGTGGGCCCTTTTTGTCAAAAATGAAGTTTCAAGGATAGTTGACTTTGGCCATTTCACAAAAATTTCCCAACTTCTCCAATGCACATCTTGCTCAATTTTGAAGCTATGAACATGTTCCTGGACATTTTGGAAAGGTCTTGAAGTCCTCTAACCAATGACTTTGGTCCCATGTCATTTTGATTTACCAATCTCAAGTTATGGTCTTTGACTTAAAGTGCCTTTTTGTTGACTTTTGAAAATGACCTATAATGTTGAAATTGATAACTTTTGTGAGAGCATTTCTTGGACTTGGAATGTGAAGATTAGTTGTAGGAAATGTCCTCCCCTTCAAAATGAGCATTGGATGGGATTTTTCTGATGAACCATGAAAAAGTTATGCCTTGGTCAAGTTACAGTTGACTTTTCAACTGTCCAAAAATAGAAACTTTTGCATCTTGATGATTTTTGAGCCATTCTTGTGGAATCATGGTCAAGACTTGACCAAATGATGATTGTGGCTTCAAAATAAGATGTTGACCAAAAATTTTGACTTTTGACTGCCAAATGACCATTTTACCCCTACAGTTGACTGTGAAGCAATTAGGGTTTTTGACTGTGCAACTTGACCTTGTGAGCCTTGAAACTTGACATGTAGATGTTTGACAATGTTTATAGGCATGTGGGACTTGATTGAGCCCTTGAAAACCTCAACTTCCTTGCAAGAACCAAAACCCTAATTTGACTGGCTTAGGAGGATGATTAACTGTGTAGCCCTTGAGTAGACTTTGAACCATTTGAGGTGATGCTTGTCAAAACTTTGAAGAATATGGGAGGGCAAATTTTGGGGTACAACAACGACCTATAGAATCAAAATCGACCTGCACTTTTTTTTGACAAAAAATTGAGACCTGTCTTCTTTCTTTCACGACCCCAGTCCTCTTTTTTTTTCCTTGAGAATGTTATATCCTTATATTGGAATGAATTAGGTCAATAAAAACTAATCATATCTTTGCAAATTATGGAGATTTGATTTCATTCTTTGTCTTGTATGATTTGTTTCCAAAATAGACCAAATTAAGATCTTTTCCAATCAATTAGCTCTTGCACGAATTTTTTGATTTTCTAGCTGTTCATGGACTCATAATATGCTCATAAAATCAAATCTTTGATTTTATTTGATTATTCTACTATTTAAATTGATTTATTTTGATTTAAATGGATAAAAAATCAAAATAAATAATAAAAATAATAAAATAATAGGTGGATAAGCTCAGGGGTCTTGGGCCATCTTAGGAACAAGTTTCAAACAAGAAAACATGGGCCCATTTGGAAAAGAAGTCATTTTGATCAATATTGACTTCATGCACATTTCCAAGAATTGGTCAATTTTGACAATACATATCTCCCTCAATTTCAACCCTAGAGAGGTGTTCGTGGACTTTTTAGAAATCTTAGGATGTACCCTAAACAACCCTTTTGGTTTCATCTCAATTTGGTCTTCCATGTTCATGTAAGAAGCTTTGACACAAAAGGTGTTTTTGTTGACTTTTCAAAAGGACCTATAATGTAGAAATTCATATCTTTTTATGAGTGCATATTTTGAACTTGTGGGATGAATATGAGTTGTAGGGAATTGCATCCTCTTCAAAATTAGCCTTGGATGGAAAATTTATGATAAATCATGAGGAAGTTATGCTTGGTCAAAGTTTGGTTGACTTTTCCTCTAAAACCCTAATTTAGCAACTTTTGGGTTTTGGTGAATTTGGGGCATTCCTTGAGGAATCATGATAAAACCTTGATAAAATGATGGATATCTCTTCAAAATGTTGATATTGGCCAAAAATATTGAAGTTTGACTGTATGTGGGCCACAGTTGACTTTTGACCTAGTATAATTGATTTTCAGGCATCTGGGCAATTGACTGAGCAAACTTCTTGTGCAAGGCATGAAACTTGACATGGATGATCTTGAGACCATATTAGGACCATGGGATAAATTTGGGACCTTTGGAGTTCCCACACCTTGATGAAAATGGAAATCATAATTTGAGGTACATTGCCTTAGGAGAGAGTTTGTCTGGTCAACTCTTGGGCATCCTTGAGCAAGTTGGGGACCTCAATGGGCACGTGTTGAGTAAAATGAGAGGGAAAATTTTGGGGTACAACAGTATTAGCAGCACATATATACCAATAGTAGGTATTTAAAAGGATTAGAAATGTAGTTTCAATTTGGGTAAGTCCTTACTAACTAGAGATGCTTAGATCTGAGTGTGGCTTGGATTGGAATAGATTTTTGGGAATCTCAAGAACACATATATATCTTTCGTATAGATTGAGGGTGTTTACAAAGAAAACTAGTCAGAATTTTGATCCCGTCTATGGTGGTGTGAGTATTATCTTTTTCTAGGCAATCTCTCCTCCCTGATGCAACACTTGTGGTCTCTTTATATAGAGGGGGTAGAGGGGACAAGAAGGCAAAGGTTTAAACAACCTTGATAATGTGTTTGAAATCCATGAATGAGAATTTGTAACGTTGGCCAAACACATGGGATCTTGTCTTTTATTGAATTTTGAATGTATGTGGATGTCTTGGCCTTCGAATGCTCTCTTTCGAATAGGTTGATGGCTTCCTTCGAATGGCCTTGATTCAGCTCCTTCGAACGGCTCTGATGGAGCTCCTTCGAATGACTCTGATTCATTTCCTTCGAATGTTTCTGATTCAGTTCCTTCGAATGTCACTTGTCCAAATATCAATCGAATGGTATTTATTGAAATGTCAATCGAAGAGTCCTTTGCTACGCCAATTGAAAGATCTCGTCCATGCCAATCGAAGGACACGGTTAACATGCCTGTCGAAGCTGCCTTGACACAATGCCAAATCGAAGGATTCCTTGCCATGCCAATCGAAAGGCTTGGCCCAAGGTGCCAAATGAAAGGATCTTTCAGAATGCCAATCGAAGGCCTTGACACAATGCCAACCGAAAGGCTTGTCATGAGGCCAATCGAATGGCCTTGTATCCATGCCAATCAAAGGGCTTGGTCATAATGCCAATCGAAGCATTTGGAATTTCAATCGAAAGGCTTGGCTATAATGCTAATCGAAGAGCATTGTCCATGCGAATCGAAAGGCTCCTTCAGAATACCAATCGAAAGGTCTTTCAGAATTCCAATCGAAAGGTACTTAAAACAACACTTAAAAAATCTCTTTTTTCTTAGGCAAGGGTTTATGGTCAATCATGTAGGGGAAGACCTTGGAAAAAATGAGAGGGAAAATTTTGGGGTACAACAATAGGTTTAAAAGGCCACCCAAAATTTTGATCCACTGCCCATGCCACCAAGCCAGTTATTACAACACTTGGTTAAGGCATCCTTGGTAGAAATCAAGCCTTTAGCTCCTCCAGTCGGGCCACTCCCGCAAAGATACAATGCTGACGCCAGGTGCGAGTACCATGTTAATTCTCCAAGGCACACCATAGAACAGTGTTGGCCTTTCAAACACAAGGTGCGGGATTTGTTGGATTCTTAAGACATCACTTTCGATAAGCCCAACATCACATCAAACCCTACGCCGTCGCACAATGGGATAACAATAAATGCAATCGAAGTAGCCACTGACTCTGGGGCAATCAGACAAGAAAAGACCCTGATAAACTCCCTGAAAGAATATCGGTTGGGATATGGACTCTCGCTAGAACATGATAAAGCTTTCGAAAGAGCTCTACAAAGGCTAAAGGACTAGCGGATAGTCCAGTTCGAACAAGACCTTGAAGAAAAAGCTACTCTGAAAGGCGAAGCACATTTTCCTCCGATCCAAGAGACTTTTGTCAACAATGGAGTAGTGCATGACAGACATGGGGAAAAAATATTCAACAAAGCCAACACCAAAGGGGCAACTGAAGTCATCCAAAAATGCGCCCCGGGAGAAAAAGACTCAAAAGATGGACAGCCGTGGAGATTCCTGAGATATTTTTCTTTCCTAATTAATTTTCCTTGTTCTCGAAAGAACCTATGTCAAGCCCGAGGCATAGGGGTTGCTTGTAAGGGTTTCCCTGTTATGTTTCAGATAATATTTACAATTAATAAAAGTTGTGTTTTGTTTTCAATCAAGATCCCTGTTCTTTCTCTTGCATTTATATCTTAAATTTAAAAATGGCAATACTTTCTCTGCATATGCATTTTCAAATTTCATATACTAAATCGCACCAAAACATGATAAAGGTGCAAAATCATGCCCAAATCCACCGATAATGCTACTGCTGCGACCCGGTATAATTTGGATGCTCCTATCAACCAAGCTAAAGAGGAAGATGGTAAAGATCTTGAACTCTCTGAGAAAATGGCGAGGGAAATAAAAAGAAAAGCTAACAATACGCAACCATATCAAGAGGCTATTAAGAACATTAATCTGAGCACAGGGGAAGACCCAGAGTAAACCAATTTAAGGGGCAATGTTAGAGTGGAGCCACAAAGAAGTTGATCAAGTTATTGTGCATATCTACGGAAACAGGCAGAGGTTAAATACTGACAGTGCTGTAAAATAAGCAACTACGAAATACCAAGATCTGACGAAGAACCCGAGCCAGGGGCACGTTGGGTATCCACGTTCGACGAGGCTTCAAATGCATCGGAGCACGATATAGGGGAAGTATTGACTTCTCCAAATAATTCTCACAAACCATATGCCAAGTCGATGGTGAACAGGATACTAAACACCCAAAACCGGTTCCATGTCGGGATAATGTTTTGAAAACCAACTGCGGAATTCGCAAAAATCATTTTTAGTCACGTCCCACGAAAAGGAAATCAAATGATAGACGCCTTGGCAACTATATCGTCTATATTCAAAGTAACTTGGTAAAACCACGAATCTCACATCACAAATAGACACTTCGAAGAGTCGCACGTTGCCTTGCTATTAAAAAACGACAATATAACAAGCCTTGGTTTCACGACATCCGGAAAATGCCTCTAGCATTGGCAAACAAACCCTACGAGAATTATCCGCGGAATTCTTTCAAAAGTAACAGTATACTGTACAAGATGAACCACGTCATGTTCTAGTACTCAAGAAGATTCTACTACCTCACATCGACTCACGTGGTAAACGGACACCAAATTATGAAGGTCCATACACAGTCAAAACAGCATTCCCCGGTGGTAATCTTGTCTCCACAATAATGGATGGGGAAGAACTACCGCATCCGGCAAGTTCAGACGCAGTCAAAAAACACTATGTATAAGAAGCTTGCTAAGCTCGAACCTTAAACAGGAGACTTAGGAAAAAAGGAGCGTCCCGGTGGATCGAAAACCCTAAAGGGTGATCCAGGAAAAAATTAGGGGCATATAAACAAGAAAATTATCCCGGTGGATTGAAAACCCGAAAGGGCAATCCAGGAAAAAGTTAGGGATTTCATACAAAGAAATAAAGAACAAAAAGGTTGCGATCTAAGAGATGCGACTACGAACCACGAAGGGAGAGATAGATCTGAATCATTCAACTCATAAGCAAAGGAGATAAGATCATTAAAAGGATATCGGGGAACAGTAGTAGCAATTATCATTTTTCATTTCCATTTACAGTTTTAAAACTTTCTGTAATTACCTCTTTCTAGGAATTGCACCGTGTACTCTCGCCTATTCAGAGGCATATCAATAAAACCCTTGCTTTCTTTGCATCTTTTCAAATTGAGTTTTTTCTTTTCTCAGACTTGTTTATAAAATACTACGATCATTACTTGTGAATATTGTCTTGAAATTATTTCGGGGATTAACAAAACAAAAGCATTTGACAAAACATCAAAAAACATTTTGGTTAGAAAAATATCAAAAGAAAATCCATGTATACGTCCACGCACATGGCTACTCCTACGTCTTGCAAATCTATACACATGTCTACGTCTGTATCTATGCATATCTACGCTCACGATGCAAAAAGTCTACACGTACATCTGCGCCTATGCTTGCACTCCACAATACAAAATCTATGCATATCTACTCCTACGTCTACGCGTCCGTACATGAAGTCTACATCCATATACACGTCAACGCCTATGCCTACACTTGCAACACGAAGTTTACGTCCGCACATTTGTCCACGTGCATGTATACTCCGTCCAATTCTACATACGTCTACGCTTATGCTTGCGCCTACAACATACGAATCTACATACGTCTAGGCTTATGCCTGCACTTACAGAGACCACGCATATGCCAATACATATGTCTACGCCTGCGTTTACAACTTACAAATCTATGCATAGGCCATTATCTACGCCTACGTCTACATCCACACCCATAATACAAAATCAATGCTCAACTTTTGCTAGCATTGCCCACCACGTTCAAGTTCAACAATACTACGATGACACAACATACAACGCCAGGAATTGGTAACTCTAAGACAATGGTTTAAAGGAGAGAATGCCAGAAATAGTCTTCATAACATTTCAAGGCATACGCGCATCTTACACACGTTTCATACATACACACATTTTGCATACATTTCGCATACATTCAACATTCAATACGCATGCATACACATGTATCACCTAGCAAATAGACAAATAATTTCACCCTCGATTCAAATATCTAAGGGTCGACCAACGCAATACTTCTCCTACGATTCAACCCGTCACCTCAGTCTTCATGTTGTGACACATTCAGCCCATCACCTAAGTCTTCCTGCAGTGATGAGTTCCTTACAAACCCAGTACATTGCCTCCAAGCCATAATGTATCTGGAAAACTCATTACATTGTCTCTGAGCCGCAATGTATTTGCAAAATTCAGAACATTGCCTCTAAGCCGCAATGAATTCTCAAAACTCGGTGCATTGCCTCTAAGCCGCAATGAATTCTCAAAACTCGGTGCATTTCCTCTAAGCCGCAATTAATTCTCAAAACTCGGTGCATTGCCTCTAAGTCGTAATGTATCCTCAAACTCCACACATTTCCTCTAAGCCGCAATGTATTATCCAAGCCCAGTATGTTTCCTCTAAGCCGCAACATATTCTCAAAACCCATTACATTGCCTCTAAGCCGCAATGTATCCTAAAAACTCAACATGTTGCCTCTAAGCCGCAATGAATTCTCAACACTCCGTACGTTTCCTCTAAGCTGCAACGCATTCTCAAAACCCATTGCATTGCCTCTAAGCCGCAATGTATTCTCGAGACCCATTGCATTGCCTCTAAGCCGCAACGCATTCGAAAAACTCACTACGTTGCCTCTAAGCCGCAACGCATTCGAAAAACTCACTACGTTGCCTCTAAGCCGCAACGTATTCTCACAACTCATTACATTGCCTCTAAGCTGCAATGTTTTCACAAAACCTATCTTATCACATCAGACTTCACACAGTGATTTACAAACCTAACCCATTTCCTCAGACTTCATGCAGCAATGTGTTCCAAACTCCAGACCATCGTCTCAGACTTCATGCAGCAATATTCGAAACAATAAATTCAGCTTATCACATCAGACTTCACGCGGTGACTTTCAAACCTAACCCATTGCCTCAGACTTCATGCATCAATGTGTTTCTTATTCTGCGACAGAGATCATTGCCTCGGACTTCATGCAGCAATGTTCGAAACCAAATTTAGCTTATCACATCAGACTTCATGCAGTGATTTGCAAACCCAAACCATTGCCTCAAACTTCATGCAGCAATGTGTTTCGTTATGCCAAGTTCCAGATCATCGTCTCAGAATTCATGCAGTGATGTTTGAAATAATAAATTTAGCTTATCACATCAGACTTCACGCAGAGATTTGTGAACTTAACCCATTGCCTCAGACTTCATGCAGCAATGTGTTCCAAATTCCAGATCATCGTCTCAGACTTCAGGCAGCGATGTTCGAAACCAAATTTAGCTTATCACATCAGACTTCACGGAGTGATTTGCGAACCTGACTCATTGCCTTAGTCTTTATGCAGCAATGTGTTTCTTTATTCCATAAAATCGAGCCTATCGCATCATACTTCACGCAACAATTTGCGAACCAAACTCATTGCCTCAGACTTCATGCAGCAATATACATCTCTCTATTCCGTAACACAAACCACCGCCTCAGACTTCATGTAGCAATATCCGAAAACCAAATCTAGCTTATCGTCTCAGACTTCACGCAGCGATTTGAAAACCTGTAACCCATTGCATCAGACTTCATGCAACAATATGTTCCTTTATTCCATAAACACCAATCATCGCCTCAGACTTCATGCTGTGATGCTCAGAAGAAAAACACTTTAACCTATTTCATGCAATAATACATCGTTATTCCATAACACGGATCATCGCCTCAGACTTCATGCAGCGATGCTCGAAAGAAAACAAAACTTTAACCCATTACCTCAGACTTCATGCAGTAATGCTCTTTCTTTATTCCGTAACACCGATCATCGCCTCAGACTTCACGCAGTGATGCTCGAAAAAATACAAAATCTAGCTTATCGCCTAAGACGTCATGCAGCGATTCGCGAACATAACCCATGGCCTCAGTCTTCAAGCAGCCATGCATCATCAATTGTTATTTTATCTGTCCCCCTAAAAGTATGAATAAGAAAAAGCAAACCAAGACATACAAGATTTCTCTCAAGCTCAAGACCATCGGCCGCGTCATCAAACCCTGGTAAGCAAACATCATCGACTTTGCCTACCTCCTCAAGACTCTTAGGGGTATGCTATATCAGTATAACCTTATGTTTGTCGGACAAATTTTGGGATACTTCAAGTATTCAATAAACTTCCAATCAGAATGCGCAAGACTCGAGTTTTCTCGCGCCATTCGACTGGAAGATAATTGAATAGGAGCAACTGTCGTACCCCAAATTTTCCCTACCTTGAAGGTTTTATTTTCAAGGTTTAAATAGAATAAATATGTAATTAAAGATGGCACGGCACTATCAGATGTCCCATCTTTATCTAAGATTAGGGGAGGTGTATTTTAATTCAGGAAAATGAGGCTTTCTAAAGTAGAAAAACCCATGCATCTGTGAATCCATTCGCGAAGCATGTTGGCCAATGGCCCATGCGATTCAAAAATAAAACTATTTCGAATAATTATCAAGTTTTTAATTACTATTGTTGTTAGTAAAAAGAAGGGGTATGATTACACATTACAGGCTCATTGGGGTTTATGAAATCGGTTCATCTGTCATTTTTGTTGCTGATTTATTGTAGAAAATTAGTGTTTGTCGTTATCATCACTTTTTTTAAAGGAAATTCTTCTTTGTAACCGATTAAAAGAAATTTATTTCAGTTGTTACTAAAAAGGGGGCAAACTGTTTTGTTAAAAAATATTTGTTTATTAAAAGTCTTGTTTTGGATTTGATACAAATTATAAGCCCATTATGTTTTAAGCCCATTAGGTGTTGTGTTGCTGTTTGTTAGAAAAGAAAAGAAGCATTGATATTAAAAATGTTTGTTATTATTTTAATAATAAATGATAAGAGAACATGGTTTATTTATTTGCTTATGATAATGTTTTTAGATTTAATATTATTTACTTTATTAAGGATTTTGGTTCAAAAAAAGTGTTGTTGGATCAAATTTAAAATAAAATAAAAAAGGAAAAAGGAGTTAGGCCCAAAGCAGCCCAATTAGGAAAAAAAACAGGAATTGTGCAGATTGGGGCTGGCTTCATGCGTGATTTTCCAAACAAACACCTACTGTTCAGATTAACTAAAACAAATCTAGAACAGAAATAATTAACACATCAAATCTGGAAATCAAATTACAAACCGCAAAACCAAATCTACAGCAAATCACGAATTAACCGAGTCAAATCCATCATAATCCAAACATTACAGCAATCAAAGATTACAAGAATCTCAAATCTCTATCAAAATCAAATATATTCAATCAATAATCAGAATCAATTAACATTACAAATCAAATATTTATCCGAAAATTATAGAAATCAGTCTAATGTATAAAATCAAATTAATCAATTACATACCCCTAATTTAAGCTTGTAACGACAACAATAATGAACCCTAAAAATTTATCCTATAAGTATAGAAGCAGAAATACAGTAAAGGGGGATTGGTTGGATACCGAAACAAGGGATTTTTCTGGAATACAGAAACGGAGGAAGCTTTTACAGTAGAGATCTTGAGAAGAAGACGCTACAGTGAAAGAGGGCAATTGGGGTTCCACTACCAGAAACCACAATCGCCGCTGATAGCCCTAATCAGCCTCCCTAATTTTTGTCCACCACCGTCTTCAACTTCAATCTTTACGGAGCCTGCGAGTAAGAAGAACAAGGAGGGTTAGCATTGGATCTCCACGAGAAAAGCGAGGATTCAGAAAACGAAAATGCAGAGGGTAATAGCTCAGCTTTTATTTTCATCTATTTTGTTGATTTGGAGTTTTATGGGTTAGGTTTTGATTCAGGGTAACCGGGAACTTGGAGCCGCCATCGTAGGTCAGCTTAGATCAGGGTTAGGAGAAAGAGGGTTCGCGAGCGAGAAAGAGAGATGAAGAAAAAGTGTACAATGAAAAAGAAAATTGATATGTAAAAATGTAAAAACAATTTTTATTATTCCGTCTAATCATATACGCACGCATACATCATAAGTATCGTACACCTTCGCTTACCTCCCTTTGATCATCATCAGACGACCATTAGGCCAAGTCTGCATCATAAACCCATACTCCCTCGCCACACGCGGTCACCCTGGACTCCCTTCAAACGGTAATGGGCCTAAGCCCACTGATATCCACACCCCCCACTCCTAAATTATAAAAATTTCAAAACAAACGCACCCCTCCCTGCCTGAATTATTCTGGGCCTAGCTCAGCCTCCTTTTAGCACCTCCATTGTTTACTTAGTAACAAGAAAATACACTTCCCTGGTTTTAACTAAACTAAATTCTTTTTTACTTTTAATTCCATTTTTCTCATACTATTTATTATTATATTTTTTTATTATTATTAGCTATTAATTTTATTCCCTTATTTTTATTAGATGCAAATATTATTTATCTCTTAGGTATATATGATTATTTATAATCCCTTTATATAAATATTATTATTCATATATTTTATTCACTATTTAAACATTATTATATGACCAAATAAATTATTTTCATATTAAAATTACATATTATTTTCTATATTATTTGCATTAAATCTTTTCTAATCATGCATTAATCAAGATCTTCGCAAATAATACGATAAAAAAAATACAAACCAATAATCAAACTATTTTCACAATAAACTAAACTAATCAACTGTTTTTACAAATGGGTTTCAAACTAGTTTTGGCTTACTGCGCACTCAGTCAAAATCTCCACAATCACTACTCCCGACCGAGTGCGAAGTGATTCAAAATATGTTTGCAAACCCCTAAAAATACCAACCCATACAAACTACAAATTGGGACTCTGATTCCTCATAAGAGGATACGTAGGCATACGATCAAAAATCGTAGCGAGTTCTACTATAAAAAAAATTTAAGCCCTTTCTTGATGATTAAAACTTAAAACCCTGTTTATCCTAAACCTAAACCTAGAGTCTAATATCCTTGTGAACAAGGTGGATGAAAGGTGCCTAACACCTTCCATTTGTATAATTGAGTCCGAAACCTAGAATCTCTGTCTGTGAATTAGGGTTTTCTATTAGATTCCCTTCCCTAGGATAAAAACTAATAGTGGCGACTCTGATTAAAAAAACCAGTTGCTACAATTCGAAGCAAACATGAAGATGAAAATGAAAGTCACAGTAAGGAAGTCATTCATCCAATCGAAAACTTATGAATCCAGGGCAAACAGGTGAGGTGCCAATGGTGCAATCGAAGCTTGCGGGAAGGAGCCACTGTCCAAATGAAGCTTGCATGTAGGAGCTATTTTAGTGCATTAAAGCAAACCTGCAGGAGGTCAAATGCCCAAATGAAACTTATGGACCAAAGCTTGATCAAAGAAGCCAGATTCTCAATCGAAGGATGTGAATTAAAGCTTGCATCGAAGGAGGTTTCCTGCCCAAATGAAGTACGTAATCCTAACTTTCATTCGAAGGAGGCCACAAAGCCAAACAAAAGATGCATGCAGGAAGTTTAAATGTGCAATCGAAGGATGCCAAAAGGATGCTTTTTTCCTTGGAATCGAAGGAGACTACAGGGGGATTTGTGCCCTGTGAATCGAAACCAACGTGCCAGAGGCCCACGCCCATTCGAAGGATACAAGCCAAACTTGCATCGAAAGAGGCCAGTAGGCCAATCGAAGGAGCTGAATCGAAGAACACTTGTTTTTCTCCAAATTTTGTTAAAATATTATTTTTATATGTTTTCTCCCTTTTTTGTGCAAGCTTAAACTTTGAGAATCCTTGTGAGAAATTCCTTGAGAAATGAGAGGGCAAATTTTGGGGTACAACACCCACACTTAAACCATTGCTTGTCCTCAAGAAATCAACCAACATGGTAAAATAAAAAATTAAGAGTGATTTGAAACATGAGCACGAAACGACTCCTAATCATACGTGGATGCTAGAATAATGTTAGTTTGATAGGTACTAAGTATTAAATACCAAGGATACCATAACTGACACAATGTTCAAATCCTTCCTCTTTATGCATACAAATTCGAATCATACCATTATAACTCAACTTATATCTCTTGCTTTCTTTCACTCTTTTTTATTTCAGCGCAATCACATTAAGCCTGTTATTCATACACACACTTAGTAGAGGAAATTGTTTAGCAACTATGATCCTTTTTTTTAGCCTGGGGTTCTGGTATGTAAGTGGTGCAACCCCATTTCTCCCAAGTGTGGTTACAGGGGATCAGACTGTATCCCTCCCTACCAATTCAAGTACCAGAGACCTATGGACCAACCAACAATGGGTGTTTATTATTAAATCCTTACAGGCTTAACAACCATTGGGCTAAATGACCGGGTGAGGTTCACCTAACTTAGAAGGCTATTGTTCAATTAAATCATTTATTTATTAAAAACGGGACCCATTCACTTATATTCATCGACTCTCTACGTAGTTTATGTTTAAGATGGTGCTGACTGCTAATGTAAACTACTTAAGAGCTACTTTGAAAACTTGAGCCTAAGGTTTCGACATAATGGGTATCTAAATTGATTATCACATAACGTGGTGGTTTAGGGTGTCATAACGGTATCAATGTTATTGAGACTTTCCCAAGTTTCTACAACACAACCTAAATTTTAACAACCTATATACTTTCGGAGTGTGTGTCTGTGTCATGCATTAGAAAAGAAAATTGAAAATTTTTGTTGGGAGGTTAAAATTTTAAAATTTCAGGGAAATTCAATAACAACTGAAAAACAGGCATACATACTTGACATCACATGCAATGAAACGACCAAATACTGAAAACAAATAAAATCCTAAAAACATGCAATAAACTAGAAAACAAATAAATCAAACTAAAAAGCGATAAATGAAAAGCGGTAAAGTTCCTCCCCCACACTTAAACCAAACATTATTCTCAATGTTTTAATAAAAGTTGGAAAAGGAATAAGAACCTGTTCAATGCTCTCCTCGATAGTTGCCTACATGTAACTGATAGGTGCCAAGCGATCGATAGCTTTATTTTCTACAAACTCAAACAAAATAAAAAACATTAAATTAAAAACTCGTGGGTTGCCTCCCACACAACACTTTGGTTAACGTCGGTAGCTTGATGACTCAAGAGTGTCAACACTCATGGTGATTCTCTCGAGAGAAACTCCTCGATCAAATTTTTAATCGTCATTATTTTCCATGGCAACTTATCAAGCCATCTCACATATCCCTCACATTTTCTTTTCTTTCTTCTGTGGGGTGGTTCATTCTTTTGAACTTGTGGTGGTGGTTCTGGATCAATCTTGAGTATCAGTTTTTCAAGTTTGGGCTTATTTATTTCATCCACCATCTTGAATATTAACCTTCCCTTTTTAATGCCAATGATTTCCCTAGTTTCATGGTCCTCAGATTTTCTCTTTTTATGCAGGACCTCAGATAAAGGTGAATTGGTGTGGATATTGTCCACGTACCTTTTGGATTAGGCATCTACATTAGCTTTCACAAATATCTGCATAAAATAAATATGTGGGTTATAGGGAAGAGGAACAACAATATGTGTTTCATTATCTACCTCTTCGACAACTTCCCTTTCAGATGGTGTCAGTGTATTTTTCTCAATATCTACTATTTTCTCCTCAGAAATCTTCTCAACCTCATTATTACTCTCTTCAATCTCATCATCATTCTCCTTAGGATTTTCGATTTGTTTTTCGCTACTGGTTTTTTCAACATCCGCATGATCCTCAGGGAAGGGCCCTAAAGGATTTTGTGCAAGCATTAAGATTTAGGCCTCCAAGGCCGTGTTGTGAGTCGCGAGGGACTCAACCGCATTGTTCAGCTGCCTAAGGGTTTCATTATTTTGAAGACTTTTATTTCTCATCTCTTTATTTTGGACAGTTTGTGTCTCTACAAAATACTCTATCATAGATTATATCCTAGAGTGCGTTAGCATCACATCGAAATCCTCCATTGATGTTTCATGGTTGAAATTATGGGATTCCTGCTGTTCCTCAAAGTGAAGTTAGCGTTGCATTTTGTGTTTCCACAAAGCGCTCCATCATCAGAGTTTCTAGCCTAGAGAGATTTAGTGTCACAATCATATCCTTCATTAATGTTTCGAGAGTGGAATTTTTGGATTCTTATGACTCCTCAAATTATTGGGCATAATGATTGTAGAGGAAATTTGGTTGAGGATAAGTTAGCGTCGCATTGTAATCCTCCAGTAATATTTCGTGATCGGATTTATGGGATTCTTGCGACTTCTCAAAATGTTAGGATTGGTAGTTATAGAGGTAATTTGAGTGAGAGTGAGTTAGTGAAGCATTGAAATCTTCCATCAATATTTCGAGGTCGGATTTATGGGATTCTTGTAATTCCTCGAAATACTGAGAATGGGAGTTGTAGAAAAAATCTGGGTGATACATAGTAATTAAGATAAGAGTGCCTTAGTCTATACATAGTAATTAAGATAAGAGTGCCTTAGTTTATACGGTGCAACACCGGAGTTACGATAATTGACTTAATTGGTCCCCAACAACGGTGCCAAAAACTTGATCACGACTTTGAGAGTCTGTCGGGTTTACTGACTGCAAGTACACAGTCTAATCGCATAGTTTTAAAAGATATCAAACCCTCAAGGACCAAAAATCAAACTTATCGTTATCTAATGTTACCGTGTAAAGCTAAGGCTAATGAATGATTGGATTTTAGGGAAACTAAGAACTAAAATTGAATTAAAATAATATTAAGGAAATATATAATAAAAGAGATGCCGAAATGTGTATTTCGTATATCTCAAGGACTCTGTAACTTGTTGGCTTACACTGACATAGAAAAGTGTTTAGTAGAAAATATCAATTTAAAGACAATATCTCACACTCTTGTGGTTTTGAATAAAGTCACGCTCCTTAACCGTAGGATTTTTCTCTCGCTCGCCCACTTGAATCAAGGAACGCATTTTAAAAACTGAACAAGTTCTAATTAGTCTTAAAGGGCTCTTGCTGTGTTTAAGATTAATGCCTAGTTTTTACTATCTGGATCGATCCCCACGCTCTTGCAGTGCCGACTTGAACCTAAGTTTAAAAACAAAGACCAAAACAGAAATTTCAAATTAATTAATTAAGCCAACGTTGTTACTGAGTCCCGTCAGAAACGACGGTCCTCATATACCGGACTAAAACTATTTAACTGGACATACTTAAAGAAACAAACATGCAACTATAATTATTAACCATGAACATAGGCATATTTAGACTTGTAATGATACAACAATATTATAAGAACAAGAAATTAAAATAATTGCAAATAAATAAACCTGGAAGTAAAGGAGATGAGATAAATTTGAATAAAACTATAAACGAAATAAATCTTGAAACTTGAATATAGCTTTGAAATGATATCGACAAGATTGATCCAAGTTTTACACAAATTATAGGCCTACACTAATGGTGTGGTAGTTCCTCAATGTGAGAAACTACCACTTTTACATGAGTAATTTTCTGCCTAAAACTATGAACAACGCTTCCTTCCGTGCATAAAACTTAGATCCCTCAAACTAATTTATAAGATCCTATATAGAAAGAAATAAAATGGAAGTTACTTCAAGCTTTATGTGACAAGTAGTGGAGATAATGGAGATAATGGAGAAAGAAGTAGAAAAATGAGAAGTTGAAAATATCATGGGGTTATAATGGGAAGTTGAACTTCGTGAGTGGTTACGTGAAGAACACGTGGAGAAGACCAAAAGAACAAAATATGTGGCGCATAAAAGAGCCTGTGGCGAGGGGCATGCCTTGTGTGTTGTGGGGCACACAAACTTCAAAACTGTGGCGACCGTAACACCATGTGTGTCGAGGGGCACACATATTTTCAAGGCGTGGTGAACAAAATGAAGGTTGTGGTGACCGTCACAGTCTTCTGTCATGCATTTTCCTGCTTTTTCATAATTTCTTCAATTTTTCTCAGTGTCTTGGTCATTCCTCGTTCTTTTTCACATGGAAGCTCCGTGTCAGCATGTACCTGAAATGAAATAGAAATACCGGAATAATATGACCTAAATAAATGAAAACGATAATAAAATACATACAAGTCAAGCCAGAAAATACGATATAATTTCGCGTTATCAAGAGTGGAGTAAAACCCCTCCAAATCACATTTTCTGCGTCCCCCAAATCGGAGGGATTTGGAGCAGAGGGGAGAGAAAATAATTTTTTATATTTAATAAATTAACATATTTAATAAAATATCTTCAATTTTATTTTAGTACCTTAAATTATTATTTTCTCTCGTATTTCTGCTTCTTTTTTGTGTGATTTTTCTCTATTGTTTTCATCAACTTATTATAATTATTCTTCACCTTCAAATTATTTTTTATTTTTATTTAATATAAATTATAGTCACTGCAATTATTTTGATTTTTTATCATTTTTATTTTTACGTATATTTATATTAGTTTTTTTTTCCAAATTTTGTCATATATTCTATTATATTTTTTTTATATAAAAATTTAAGCCATTCATTTTTTTAATTATATTGTAATATCTATAATATTTAATAGTAATAATTTAATTTATATACTAAATTTTTTTATCAACTCATAGTTTATTTTGTGTCGAGAGTTATAATGCAAATCAAGTGTATTAGATTTTTTTTAATGTTATGTAGTAAGTTGCGACTTTTTAATCCCTCAATATTACACTTTATTTTGAAAAAAAATATGTATGAATTTTTCATCTTTGAATATTATACCACTAATATAAAATTATAAGGATAAAAATGTAAATTGTTAATAAAATTCCTCCCCTTCCCTCGTGAACCAAACATATTTTTAATCAAAATCTCTCACTTTCCCTCCTCTCCCTTCATTTGAACCAAGCATATATATAATTAAAAAAAATCTATCCCCTCCCCTCCCCTTCCATTCCCTCCATTAAAATCACTCTCCTTCCCTCCCCCTCATTTGAACCAAACAAATCCTAAGATTAGCTAATGCATCAATACTCATATTAGCTTTTCTAATATAAAAAATTATATTAGGAGGGATTTGGAGGAGAGGAAAGAAAAAATAATTTTTATATTTAATAAATTAACATATTCACTAAAATATCACTCTAACCTCCCAATCTTTATTGAGCAGCAGCATCACATTATTTAGGGAGACCTTGCCTAATTTTATAATAGAAGCGTTCTTGTTGATCACATAATAGACCATTTTATTGTCTATTTGAAGAATACTTTTCATTTGTCCTCGATCATACGCCAATTGGAGACCAAGATAGATTGCTTTCAATTATGTATCAACAACTGAAGTCGGTCACATGTTTTGAGAAAATCTGTCACACCACTGACCCTGAGGATTCCCCCACATGCATGCAAGTTCCTTTTTATTTCTTCATCTGTGTTAACAGCCAACCAGTCATCATGGCGAGGGATTCAACTGATGAGCTTTATACCCCTGAAATGAACATTATGTGTAAGAGTTGTATTGTCTTTGTAGATCGTTTTTCTTTTGATTTCATTCAAAAAACATAGCGGTACTATATATTCATCATTATCTTGGCCACCTTATCATCAATAGGGGTTGCTTCTATCTCGACCACCTTATCAGCCACCTCATTCGCAACAGATACTACATATGTCTGACCATCTCAGTCGAGTCGATAATAGTCTGACCTTGCACCTCCTAAGCATGAAGAACCTCAATATCATCTCTAGACTGCTTGTTTAATCTAACCGTTCAACATCGGTTGCTACGGGGTAGGCAGATCTGCACATGCTCAACCATACATTTTCGATGAGAACCATTGTGAACTACTCATTCAACATGTAGCTGGGAAGAATCTGCATTAGCCGTCTTATCCTGGACTGTCACTCTATCCGTGGTCTTGTATGCAATGGTATCGTCCTTTCCCCTGTTCTTCACTGCAAAATGAAAAAACGCATAAAACCAATGAACTATCGCAAATTTAGAAATTTCCTACGTATCACTAGAAATTTTGAAAATTTTCAATACAATTTTCAAAATTAACTACCGTAAATTCTGTAATTTCAGGTAAAATTCCATTTTTTTAAACTATAAGAAATTCTGAAATTTTCGATACCAACCTATAAATAAATACCCAAAATTCTAGAATTCCCGGTATAAATGAATGCAAAAATACCGGAATTTCTGAAATTCCCTGTAAAAATGTAAATGATTGTATCAGGAAATTTGAAATTCACGGTAAAAAACTAACATTTTAGAGAATTTCCGACATAAATGTGAAATTTTCGATATCGTCTTAGGATTTTCCAAATTTGTGCAGTGTATGAGTGAATTTTGAAAAATACTTGAAAAATTTACAAGATTAATATAATTGTTTTATTGAATTTTTAAGTGTGTCAAATATAAATAGAGGAAGGCAGGTTAAATCCTCGCCTTTGAAGACAAAATAAAAAATAAAAAAATCATATAAATCGTAAGAGTGCAAATATATTTGTATATTTGTTAGGGGTGCATAAGGCTCAAATGGTGGTAATATTGGGCTTATTCTTCATGTTTTATCCAATAATAAAACATTATTGACAAAAACAAAACAACATAGAAAAAAGAAAACAACATGTGTATGGCTACACAATTGAACCGATGATGTTCTTTGGCAATTTCCTACACTCACCACTTTCCATCTTTTCTTCTTCAAGACTTCAACTTTCTTCTTATTCTTCTCGTTTTTCTATCTCTTGCTCTCAGATGGATACCCACAACAACCAAGGCCGTAGCAAGTTCTTGGAACTTCCATTCGTTTCAGCACCCCACAAGAATCTCATGCTTGATCTCGTTTCATCACTTGAAGATCGACTTCAATCTCATCTTCTTCCTTGTTCACTCCCCCCTGATGTTCAATACTACAAAAACAACAGTGGTAGTTCTCAGATTTCATTGCATGTTACACCAGGCAACACTCACTCCCCTGTAATTTTCCTTCTTCTCAAGTTCCCCAGTTGTGATTTTTGGGTTTTGTTATGTATGTTGTTGAGTTTATGTTTGTTACTTTTAAGGAAATTATTAACTTAATTATATATGTTTACAAGGTTTTAAAAAATGTTTTGTAACTGCTAAAATGGCCGCGACAATATATTATTAGTATTAGAATGTGCCAATATCGATAGTGTTATTCACTATTTTTATGATGAAAAATAAATTGTGATTAGTTCACATCAGTGTTGCAATATCCGATAGAAATCACGAAAGCCTTTTCGCGATCGTGACCTATTAACCTTGGTTGTTTATTCATACAGGGTTTGTTGTTTTATTCTGAATCTGTTATTTGTCCATTTTCTTTTTGTATGTTTCAGATAGATTTTGTACTTGGAAGCTGGGTGCATTCTGAGCTACCAACAGGAGGATCATTAGATATAACATCTATTTCAGCTTATCTCAAAACATCGAATGATGCACCGAATTTCGCATTCGACTTGATCCGAAGCAGTCCAACAATGCTACTTCTTGTTCTGGATTTACCGCCACGAAAAGACCTAATTCTTTCGCCAGAGTATCTTAAAACGTTCTACGAGGATACTGAACTTGAGAAACATAGACAGGAATTAGAGAAAGTTCAAGAAGTTCAACCTTATTTCTCGTCTTCGCTCTTCATCCGTGCCTTCGCATCTCCTACCGCAATATATGTTCGCGTTCAGACAGAAAATGATGGAGGAGAACGGATTGACGAGATCCTTAGGAATCATATTGGTCCGATTTCGAAGCAAGTGTTGGGGATCTGGTTGGATCATTGTGCTTGTGCTGAGAGAGAAGTTGGAGAGGAAGAAAGAGGTTATCTGAGAAAAAGAGATGGTTTTGTTAGAAACAAGACTATTGAAGTTGATCTTGGTACAAGTTTTCCAAGGTTGTTTGGTCCAGAAGGAGCTGATAAGTTACTAGATGCCATCAAGAAGTATTTCAGTGTCTAAGATAGAAAAATCATTTGGAATTGCAAATAGTAATAGTGTGTTGCTGTGACTTAGTAAGAGAGTCTGTACTATGAATTATATACATATTAAAGTTTGATATAAATTATGATTTAGAATGAAATTGTTTTGAAGTTGTTTACATGAGAAGTGTTTGATCCTTTGAATCTGTTCAACATAACTTCTCAAGATTCTTTTATCAAAGGATCATTCTTATTATAATGACAAATGTTCTTTACGTTAGCTGATTCGAGTTCTCTTTCAATTGTAACAACAATATTTTTGTATTGTTGAATGGAGTCTAATTTTATGCAATGAGCAGCATATATCTGTTTGAATTTCACTACTTCATTATTATGTCAGTAGCAGTTATCTATGTACTTTTGGAGGCAATATTAATCTAAGTTGTTAAAAGCAGAGCCAAAAAAAAAATGAGATCACCACTCCCAGTTGCGTCGGAGCAGCACAGACGATGCGGTGGGAGCGGTTAAGATCACGGGCGGGCAGTTCTCCTGAAGCTTCTATTGTAGTCTTTTGTAGATTCATCTCTGATCAAACTTCTATTCCTATGAGGCGTGGCTAATGAATTTATCAAAAATACATAATAGAATTTAAGATATTCCGACAGGTATGCCTCCAGTTGCAACATAGTTTTGCTTCCAATAGCAACATCAAAGTTCACTAGTAATGCTATAATTTATATTCAATTTTGAGTAACGGTTGAATAATTTTGATGTCAAGTAGTTAGATTAGTTACAGACACTTATTTGACTTAGTTAAGGAGCCTTGCTAAAGAAGAAAGATTATGATTGAATAATGTCTTAATTAATGGAACAATACAAATGCTATATTGTAATTCAATAAGTGACTCATGTTCAAAAGTGTTTAACTAATATCTGAAATAGTTACATATATGATAATTCATGTTTTATCTGAAATAATTCAATAAGTTTATAACCAATTTCTCAATAAAGGTTTTGATATAGTATTTGTTTTATTAATTTTTTGGTAAAATTATATTAAGAGTTCTTTAAGTTATTTTATTGTAATAAGACGGTCTTTTATATTAAGTAACGTGTGCATCGTTATCTTTTTCATAAACTCCGTTCCAAAAAAATTTATATAACACTGACGGTGTTGATGTGTCATTTAACATTGCTGATACTTTGTAGTACGTGTGTTGTGCATAATTTAACATATTTGATTTATTTTTCTATGTCTGATATGGTTTTGAAGAGGTTGGCTAATGTGATTTTCTTTTATCCTTTCAATATGATTTACTTGGATGAGTGCATAAGTTGACCAAGATGTTAGCAAGATTGTTGGGTGTGATTCAAGTCTCTCTTTTTATTCTTTATCCATTGATGAAGATGTGTGATAGGTGTGATTCATAATTGAACATGTATTGTCTTGGAATGTATGACATGAGTTTTGTGTTTATAACTTCTTTCATGATCATGGTTTGATTCTAGTATAGTGGTAAGCATCACTTTGCTTGTGCTTTCAAAGACTTGAACCATGCATTTGTCATCTTTTCTCAAATATTGTTTGATCATGAGAAATCTTGGAAGCTGCTCTTGTTTGTTTAGGTTTGTAAGACTATTGTTTGAGGATAAATAAAGTTCTAAGTTGGGGAGAGTTGATAAGGGCCAAATTGTGGTGAATATTTATATGAAATAGTGACACTTCTTAACTTGATTTATTGGATTCATAAGTCAAAACCTCATCGTTTGTGTAAATACTAGCTCTAGTAGATATTCATGTAAACATTGTGTAGTTTAATCAATTGCATCTCATTTTGTAGGTATGTTTGCATAGGAGGAGCTTTGGTCATCAAAAGACAAAGCAATGGCTTCAACATACTTTTTTGCAACAAAGTAAACCTGTAAGATGAGGCTGAGCACGGTCTAAGCGTCATCAAAGGCAGAAAACCCAAGCAGTTTGCGCTGAGCGTCAAATACCTGCGTTGAGTCCCATTTAAGGTTGTTTAAGTTGTTTGTCTGGTAGCTGCGTTGAGCGCCAGTGACTTTTTCATACTTGTTTAAATACTTTTCCATTTCATATTTTTAGGGTTAGACACTATTTTTGAGAGAGAAATACACCAACAAAGAGAGAAAAACTCAGAATCAGGGAAATCAGAGTTGAATACACAACCATTGTCGACTACTCAATTTTGATGCATATTCATCTCTTCTCTTTTCTTGTGAATCAAGCCACCATGATGATGTGTAGCTAAATCTCTGTTGTCAGGATTGGATGTAATTAACCGTACTCCTATGTATTTCTTCTGATCATTGTCATGTGAACTAGTTATGAATCAATATTGATGTTATCTTTGTTTTCATGTTAATTTTATGGGGAATCATTATTGAGAAATATATTTCAAGTCTTGACCTAAGATCACCATCCATTAAATATCAAAGTCTAGAAATAGACTTGGGGTGTGATATTCACTTGTATCTAGTCTTAATGTTATCGTAATGTTTAATAGATAGAGAGATCATCGACAATACAGTAAAACCACGTCATCGATTAGACATTAGGGTGTCGAAGAGTGATACGTGATAATAGTGATTAATAATAGGTTCACATACTAGATCAGTTGAACATATATAAAATAGGTTAATGAAATATAATTCTGATATGTTTCTCTATTTGTTAATGTTTTAGCATTTACCATTGTTACAACTCGTTATTTTCCATAATCAAAATTGTTATGAACCTTAATTGTTGAACAACAGTGATATCACACAAATTCTTATGGAAACGATACAAACAATAGTTACTCCCTTCAAAAGCAAGTTTCATCAAATATGTGAATGGATCGCATCGGGCAGCCCAAGTCCAATAGGGTGGCCTGCCACCCAGTTTCAGGTGACCTGATGTTTCTATTTAGGGCGACCTATCACCACATGTTGGGTTGGCCGCTTGTCCAATATGTGGACAGTTGATTCATGGACCTCCAATTTTGAGGTTCAGTAAAGTTATACCAATACAAAAGCGATGTGAATTAGTCTCTTATTTCTCTCTGAACCTTGACCCCTCGCCTTTCTCTTTTGGTCGTATTCTCTCTTCACTGTTACGGAGGAGCTTCGGCCATGGCAACACCTAATCATTGAAAAGGAAACAATTTCTTGCTCTCCAACTCACGAGCTTCCTATTCAACCGGTGGATTTTGCGTTTTGAGGAACTCACCACAGCGATATGCTTCTTTCCGTTGATCGTTTGCATTTTTGGCTTTTATTGGTAAGCTTGCTTTATATTCTGAAAAAGGAGAAAAAGGTGGCCATGCATTTGTAGGTGGATTCAACATCCTAATGGGAGGACTGTAAGTTTTATCATAATTTATACTCTGGTTTTATAATCACTTTTTAAATATTACATGTTAATACTCATTTGTTTTACATCAATCTTCGGTCAGACTTTACCTCCAGGCCACTTAAAGGAGAAGTTGAATTTAAAGACATACTTTAGTTATCCATCTAGGCCAGATTCACCAGTTTTGCAGGAATTCAATCTCATTATTTCAGGAAATTCTACTATCATTAACCAAATTGTCTCTACTCTGAATTCTATTTTGTCAAATTCTTCAGACCAGAACCGAAATTTTTTGAGGGACGAGAGGATTCCAAGCATCCACCAAATTTGTATTTACTTCAGTTTGAGATATCTTCCTTTTCATGATTTCTTGATAGGCATCTTTCGCCCCCACCTCCACTTATCTTTCTCCTTGTATCGCAAATGAATTCCTCTGATTTTACCTTTAATCTCCTCCTCACACTTGCTATTAGTTTCTCACTCACTGGACCATTCCAACGACCCGTTGTCACAGCCAATTGCCTCTTTAACAGAAATATTCTTCACACTAGCCAGCTCGAACAGATTCGGATACCTCCAATTCATTTAAAACCTTCTTTGCATTTTCAATATTTTGATCTAGATTATCTGCATGACCTCTACTCCAATCTTTTAGAATTCTTATAATCTTCTTCAACTTTTCTTTGTCACATAGCAAAATGGGGCAATAGTCGGACAACCCTTTCTCCAGAAGTGGGGGCTAAAATTTGAGCTACACTGAGAGAAGTTCTTGGATCAGAGCTCTTCATGTATACTTAAAAATTCACCACTATCAAAGTGAAAGTTTTGTTGGACCAAGCTGTTAACACCTGGTATATGTTGGAAATCCACCAATTCTTTATGATGAATTTCGACCACCACTGATGATTAGTTATGACAAACAAATAAAAGAACAATGGAGATATTTCTGCAGAATTTCTATTCTGCCCACAAACTGTGGAATCTTTATTTATTCACTTTGCAACTGCAAAATACTGTGAATGACTTCAATGACTTGAATTACAAAATAAGGGTTACTCCCTCTTATTTATAGATTTAGGTTAGTTTGCTCCCTAAGCTAAACCCAAGTCCAAAATATCTCTTTACTAAATCAAATCTAATCTAGATTTAAATTCAAATCTATTTAAATCTAAACAAATCAAATCTTATTTTGACACCTATGAATTACAATTTAACACACCACCTAATTCATTGTGTCTAAACTGTCTATGTTCATCATGGCCCTTAGCTTTCTGAATACTTCGACTTGCACTCCCTTCGTCATGATGTCTGCAATCTGATTCTCAGTTCTGCAGTGTTCCAAATTCATCTTCCCATCTGCTACCCGCTCTCGAAGATAATGGAACCTCATTTCGATGTGCTTACTTCGACCATGTGCTATTGGGTTCTTCGCCAGATTGATAGCTGACATGCTGTCTATCTTCATGGTAATTGCTCCATGATTTTTCCTTGTTATCTCTTCGACCAAGTTCACCATCCAGGTTGCTTGGCATGCACAAAGAGAAGCAGCTATGTATTCTGCTTCGCATGATGATAATGCTACTACTGGTTCTTTTCTCGAACTCCAAGCAATTGTTGCACCACCTAGCATAAACACATATCCTGCTGTTGACTTTCGATCTTCAGCATCACTACACCAACTCGAATCGGTGTATCTCACTAACTTGCATTCTTTTCCTTTATCAACTGCAGGAAACAGAATGCCATAATCGAAAGTTCCTTTGAGATACCTTAGTATCCTCTTCACAACTGCTAGATGTGATACCTTTGGCTTCTGCATGAATCTACTTACCATACCTACACTGTATGTTAAGTCAGGCCTTGTATGACAAAGGTATCTCAATGATCCAATAAGTCTTCTGTATTGGGTTGGATCAACATCATCTTCATCTGCATCTTTCGACAGTTGCAGTCTTGGTTCTGCAGGTGTCGAAGTTGAGTTGCATTCTTTCATCTCAAACCTCTTGAGAATTTCTCCTGCATATCTTCTTTGATGCATCATCAAACCTCTACTGCTCTTGTGGAATTCGATACCAAGGAAATATGAAATCTCACCCAAATCAGACATTTCGAATTCCTTGCTAAGATCAACTTTGAAGTCTTCGATCTCACTCTTGCAGCTACCTGTTATCAACAAATCATCTACATAGAGACATAGTATAAGCAATTTACTCTTGCTTCTTCTTACATATACTCCATGTTCAGTTATGCACTTCTCAAATTCCTTCTCCCTTAGAAAATTATCAATTTTCTTATTCCAAGCCCTTGGAGCTTGTTTCAAACCATACAGGGCTTTATGTAGCCTGTACACCTTTCTTTCTTCGTCATGTTTCACAAACCCAACTGGTTGTTTAACATAAACTTCTTCATCTAAGGGTCCATTTAGGAATGCACACTTCACGTCCATCTGACATATGTGCCAACTGTTGATTTCTGCTAGACCAACAACCAACCTGATTGTTTCGATCCTAGCAACAGGTGCAAAAACTTCGTCGAAGTCTATTCCTTCTTTCTGTAGAAATCCTTTCGCCACAAGTCTTGCTTTGTGTCGAGTTACTTCACCTTTCGAATTCGTCTTCACTTTGTATACCCACTTGACGTCAATTGCCTTCTTGCCTTGAGGCAATTCGACAAGTGACCAAGTGTTGTTGTCTTCGATAGACTTTACTTCTTCGTTCATTGCTTTCACCCACTTCGAATCTTTTAATGCTTCAGCTGCATTAACAGGTTCGACATCTGCATAGAAAGCATAATGTACCAGCTCACCTTCATCATCTATCACATCATCTGATGTAATCACACAATCTTGCAATCTTGCAGGCATGCGTCTTATTCTTTGAGGTCTGCTTGTACTGGGTATATCTGCTGGCTCCTCTTGTCGAACTTCTCTTTCGACTTGAGTTTCTGGCTCTTCGAATAAGATTCCCACTGAATCTTTCTTGACATTTGCAGTCCAATCCCATTCTTTGAACTCATCTATGATCACGTCCCTGCTGATCACAATCTTCTTGTTCTCTGGATCGAACAACTTGTAGCCTCCTGTCGGATGATATCCAACTAGGATCATTTGACTTGACTTGTCATCAAGTTTCTTTCTCAACTGATCTGGCACATGTCTATGTGCAATAGATCCAAATACTTTCAGATGACTTAAGCTAGGCTTCACACCAGACCAACATTCTTCTGGAGTAATTCCTTCTAGCTTCTTTGTAGGACTTCTGTTCAAAATGTATGTTGCAGTCGAAACAGCTTCACCCCAGAACTCTTTGGGTAAATTCTTGCCTTTCAACATACTTCTCACCATGTTCATGATGGTTCGATTTTTCCTTTCTGCAATTCCATTTTGCTGTGGAGTATAGGGTGGCACCACCTCATGCACAATCCCTTCTTTTTCACATAATCTGTCGAAATCTTTCGACACATATTCTCCTCCACCATCAGTTCTCAAAACTTTGAGCTTTCGACCACTTTGTCTTTCGACCATGGACTTGAACTTGATAAATACTTCGAACACTTCACTTTTCTTCTTGATCAGGTAAGTCCATAGCTTTCGACTGAAATCATCTATGAATGTAACAAAGTATTTGTTACCTCCCATCGAATCCACCTGGATTGGTCCACATACATCAGAGTATATGACTTCGAGATTAGCCTTCGATCTGCTTCCTGCATCCTTGCTGAAGTTGTTCTTGTGTTGCTTCGCCTGCACACATTCTTCACATACTTCGTTTGGAATGTAAATTTCAGGCAATCCTGAAACCATATTTCTTCTCTTCAAATCTCTGATGTCTCTGAAGTTGAGATGACCTAGTCTATAATGCCATATCCATTCATCTCTGCTAGCTGCAGTCGAAAGGCACTTGTGCTCCATCACATTTAGTTCAATCTTGAAGGTTCGATTCTGAGACATAGGAGCCTTCAAGATTACTCTCCCATTTGCATCAACAACTCTCATCAACTTATCTTCGATTGATACTTTATAATTCTTTTCGACCAACTGCCCTATACTGAGCAAATTGCTCTTCATGCCTGGTATGTACAATACATTCGAAATTACTGACTTCTTGCCATCTTTCCTCATGATCATAACATCACCAATACCTTCAGCTGCTAGGGTGTTGTCATTCGCAAATTTTACCAAATTTTTCGTTGAGGATTTTATGTTGACGAACCAGTCTTTCCTTCCAGACATATGTGATGAACATCCTGAATCCAAGTACCATTGGTCCTTGAATCTATCTTCATCTCTTGTTGTGACCATCAGCATCATCTCTTCTTCTTCTTCATGTTTTGCCAGCTTTGCATCACTTTCTTGATTCTTTCGTTTTTCTGGACAATCACTCGAATAGTGACCATACTTCTGACAATTATAACATTGAATGTGACTCTTATCAGGTTTTCGAACACCACCTCTTCCTCTGTTTGCAGCACCACCTCTTTGGTTGCCTTGGTGTGGTCTTCTTTGATTCGACACGTCTCCTTCGATTTGGTTTCCTCTGCCATTCGATTTGTTGTAGCCTTCTCTACTTCTGTCGAAATACTTTCCTTTGCCTTTGGTCTCTTTTGCTGAATGTGTCTGCAAGGCCACATCACTCTTCGATTTTCCTGCAGCTCTTTCGTTCATTCTTTGTTCATGAGATTCGAGCGTCCCTTGAAGCTCTTCCTTTGTCAATTTCGACAAGTCTTTCCCTTCTTCTATCGCCACCACTATGTGGTCGAACTTAGGGGCTAAGGATCTCAGGATCTTCGAAACAACAGCTCTTGTTGTTAATGTTTCTCCACATGTCTTGATTTGATTCACTAGTTTTGTAACTCTAGTGAAGAAATCAGATATGTTTTCACTGTCTTCCATCTGAAGCAGTTCATAGGTCCTTTTGTGAGTTTGTAACCTCACTTCTTTCACCTTCTCAGCGCCTCCAAAAGACTTCTCCAGGATCTCCCAAGCTTCTTTTGCAGATTCTGAATCACCAATCTTCTCGAAATTGTCTGGACTGACACATTGATGAATTATAAACAATGCTTTATAACTCTGTTTCTCAGATTCTGTATATTTCTTCTTTTCTTCTTCTGAAGCGTTTTCGCCAAGCGCTTCGACTCCATCTTTTACAAGGTCCCAAAGGCCTTGACACCTTAATAGGACTTTCATCTGCTTGCACCAATTCTCATAGTTGTCAACTTTCAGAATTGGCAGCGTTGCTGGATAGTTTGCATTCCCATAACTTGTCATCTTGAATTCTTCAATCGTTCTTGATTGATACTTCCCTTGAATCGAAACACAAGCTCTTGATACCAGATGTTGGAAATCCACCAATTCTTTATGATGAATTTCGACCACCACTGATGATTAGTTATGACAAACAAATAAAAGAACAATGGAGATATTTCTGCAGAATTTCTATTTTGCCCACAAACTGTGGAATCTTTATTTATTCACTTTGCAACTGCAAAATACTGTGAATGACTTCAATGACTTGAATTACAAAATAAGTGTTTCTCCCTCTTATTTATAGATTTAGGTTAGCTTGCTCCCTAAGCTAAACCCAAGCCCAAAATATCTCTTTACTAAATCAAATCTAATCTAGATTTAAATTCAAATCTATTTAAATCTAAACAAATCAAATCTTATTTTGACACCTATGAATTACAATTTAACAGTATACACATTGGTAGTATCAAAGAAGACACTACTTGGATTGACTTCAGAGACTATAAACATCCTAGTTGATGTTTTAATTGCAAAATAATAGGGCACAATGAAAATTGTTGCCTGAAAGACTCTCAAAAAAATCCAGATCCTAATGCTAAAAATCAGCTTAAATCAACTGAATATTGTCAAGAAATTATGGAGCAGACTTAGAAGTGATACAGTAGCAATCCTATGAATTCCATAAGTTATAGAGCTTACAGTCCTATCCCAGAAGCTATTCTTAAGCAACTTGGGAAGTTTTCTATTGAGGATAAACATAATCAGCAAACAGATAATAATACTCAGACTAATCGAAGCCTCATCATTGAAGAACATAACAGTCTTATAATGTATGAAAACAAAAAAGGAAAATAACATATGAAAGCCTTAACTTGTGCATTGACAAAATGGTATAAGCACCTCTCAGAGGGATAATTGAGAAGCATGAAAATTCTCTCTTAGAACTTTTGAGGGTTGGGAAACCCTCAAACAGTTAGAGCTATTAAAATGTCGATAAAGATTCAACATTCTGATATCATTTTCCTCTCGGAAACTAAGATGGGAAATATCCCTTTTGATAAAATATCTTTACATTTAAATTCATTTTAATAATTTGCATGTTGTTGATGCCACCACCTCTTGTGAAGCCAAACCAGAAGGCCTTATCCAATTAACTTGACCATTAATGATTGGATTAAGAGAGACTCTAACCATATACTCAACCATCTTTTTGAAATTGCTACATATTTCTAGAATATTCTTAAATATTAATATTAAAAGATATTTTGCTATTTTTAGTTATTTTGATAATTTAGTTATTAAGTCTATTTTATTAGGGCTTATGAGACATTCCTCTTTCTTTGTGTATAAATAAACTAGTCGTAAATGTCATAAAAATAACAACAACATTTATTCTTCTTGCAGCTTTTACAACTGTCATTCTCTTTACTCTCTTAAATTTATTATTTATTCATCATTGATTCTTGTGCACTAATAATTAGTATCTAGAGCTTTGGTTCTGATCCAGAGGGAAACACTAGGAAACACGAGTGAAACGTGAGGTGTTTGTGTGATTGATTTTGGTTCTGGGTTCGTGCTGGATCTTGAACAAAATCTGAACAGAATCACATTTTTTCTAATTCTGTGGGGTTGAGAAACACTGTGCTTGTGAGATCTGAGTGAGTCGTACAAGGTTAAGGATGAACGAAAACGATAGTCTGAGTACCAAACTTCTTGTTTTTGATGGCAAGAACTGGAACAAATGGATGATTCAGATACACGTGTTGTTTGATGCTCAAGATGTTCTTGAGCTTGTTATACCGAAGGTTATATTCCAGTTGTAGAAAATGCAACGAAAGAGAAGAGAAACGCAGAGAGACAAGAGGAAGAAAGATCAGAAGGCGTTGTTCTTCATCCGTCAATGTGTGGATGAGAATGTGCTTGAGAAGATTGCAGATTCGGCGACGTCAAAGGACGCGTGGGATATACTGGTCAGATATTACGGTGGTGACACATCAGTGAAGAAGGTGAAGCTTCAGTCCCTGCGAAAGCAATATGAGAATCTCAACATGAAGAATAATGAGAAGGTTTCTGAGTACATCTCTAGAGTGATTCTGATCACTAATGAGATGAAGGCTTGTGGGAAAATCCTTTCTGAACAAGTAATCATTGAGAAGATATTAAGGTCATTTATTCCTTATTTTGATTACATTGTTGTAGCAATTAAACATTCTAAAGATCTGGAAACCATGAGAATAGAAGAGCTGCAAAGCAGTCTAGATGCGCATGAGTTGCGTCTAACTAAAAGAACTTCTGAGAGAGAAGTTGAGCAGACTCTGGAGGCTTCTTTTGTCAAGAAGGACCAGAAGCATTCTTGGTCAGAAACCAAGAATATACGTGGTGATAGATTCCAGAAATCAAAGACTTTTACCTCTGATGAGAAGAAACCTCAGAAGGGAAAGGAGAATTTTGACAAGAAGAAGGTTCAATGTTATTGTTGTAAGCAGTTTGGTCATTTTGCTAAAGATTGTTGGTCAAATAATTTCCCTTAATTGCACCTAGGCACCATCTGAGATGACTTAGGGCAAACATGTTACACCTAGACGCCGTCTCACTTGGCGCCTCGCTCTTAAATTTAGGTGCACGCGTCATCTCACTTGACGTCTCCATTGTGGAATTTTCTGAAACATGATTATTTGCGTAATTTTCCCGAAACATGATTATTTGTATATTTTTTTTCAATACTTGATTATTGCTAAAAAAAATTAAATTTAAAAGATAAATTAAATTTAGAAAGAAAATATACTTATCCAAAACTGCATAATAATTAGTAAGATATATACTAAACCTATTTTTTAAAGTACAAAATGTTGCCATGATAATATTAATATACCTTTTTTTTAGATAAATATAATATATATTAAAAAAAGATTGATACACAAAAAAGTCGAGGATTAAAGTTAAAACTCACTCAAAAATATTTAAATGAGAGATATATTATGCAACAGTGACTATAAAAAGATAATCAATTAAGCATACTGGTAAAGATAAAGCAACTAACATATATATGTTGCTCATTAGACTATAAAGGTTCCAAATATAAGCTAATTTTTAACTAACAGAAATTAAAACGGTTAACATCTTGATAATAATCATTACATTAGTAATTGACAACCCGCTGTAAAATCCTAATAAACAGAACGATATAACTCCAGAGTGAAAATAAGAAGTAAAAATATAAAGATTTTTTTCTTCAAACAGAAATAGAAGAAGGTTTTCTTTATGAAATAAAATCTTAAAGTAACATATTGTTTGAGTATTTAAAATCTTAAAGTAACATATTTCTCCATCCTAACGTCACTAGTTTTGATGCAGCAACGGTTATAAGATTGAGGGATTGTTTGTTGCGTAGATCAAGTTCTGATGGAATATAAATATAAATATTTTATTTTTAAAGTATAATAAAATCTCTTATCTTTCCGTGGAGTGAATCAAATTTTAGTTTTATTTTATTAGTTTATAAATATAAATATCTCTTATTTTCAAGAGTGTAATAAAATATTTTATAAATTTGATTTTCAAGGTATAATGACATATACCTATATCTCCGAATAACTAAATTTTTTAATTTAGTGAATTAATAATCTTGATTTTCTATTAAAGAAGAAAAAGGAACATGATAAACCATATCAACGGATGTGATGGTACTACTTAATTACATTAAGGAGGGTGATATTTTTACTATATTTATAGACTACTTCAAAAACATTTTCACCACAGTCAATAATAATGGAAACCATGCTAGCATCCACAAAGTGGTGGAAAACAGGCTTAGCACATATGATATGTCTACAATGATATTCAACATGCCTATATGGTTGAGGTGGTAATGTTTTCTATATTTTAAATCAAAGGCTCAGCCTCTCAGGACTCGGATGATTTCCCTTCTTATTTCTATCAACACTATTGAAACATATTAGGTAATGATATCACTAACACTCTTATCATTCTTAACAAGAACGATAATATTTTTCCAACTCAAATAGACTTTTATTTGCAACAACAAAAATGTTAAATTCTCTATGAATCAAGGGAGAGCTTTGACCAAGGAGGAGTTATCAAATTTAGGAGGAGAATTTCCTTAAAATCTTCTCAAATGTTCTAAGAGATTCAAACATTTCAACTTTCAATGATTGTCATTATCAAAAAGAGAGAGATTGTGAATTCAAACTTCTCCAACATTGTGTTTTTATGAAGACAGCTTTAATCTCTCAAGACCATGTGCATATATAAAAAGATGGGAAAAAACATCATGAGTCAAAGTTATGGAATCAAGACTTATATCTAAAGCAACTTTGTCAAGATGATATTGGATCTCTTTGGAGCTTGATCATCACTTTAAGGTACAAGTTGCAAGTATATAATATATTCTACCATAGTGCTCAGAAAAATAATGCTCATTTGAACTTGATTTTAAACATCAATACATTTGCGTTAAAAAAACATCTATACATTTGCATTCAAACTATTTTTTTCAATTTTTCAAGTGAACCAATCGATCGACATGTGTCCCTAATCGATTGTCTCAAACATTTTTTTTTTGGTAAATCGTGGCATTTGAACTCGTTGTAACAACACATTAAAACCGCCACAATTCGCACTAATTACACAAGCGTAAAATTTCATTGTTTTTGAAAAAGTATCAGATGTAACCGGTTACACATTTGAAAATATTCAAAATTCACATATCTTTTCATCTGTAACTAGTTACGATGATGTGTTAACCAGTTACCACTTAAGCAGTGGCACTTTTTGGCTAAAAATTTAATTCTAACGTATTTTAAATTTCATCCATCAATCATTGTATTGATTCATAATATTATTCTCTTTCAAAATAGTATGATGCATATATAAATATTTTGTATTAGATTTTGAAAACTTACCTCTTTCAATTCAATTCAAACTCATTTTCTCTCAAATTTTCAAACAAGTGCTTTGTGTCATAAATCTTTGTATGAAACTTACTGCATTTAATTTTCATTGCATCATTCAAAGTTTCAACATTACTTATGAGCACTTGTGTAACATATTATGAATTTATTACTTGAAAGGGGATATCAATTCTAGTAATTGATATACATGTTATATATTCAAACTTCTTAAAAAAACCAGAACCGTGTTTGTATACCTTGCTAACCAGTATTGTTGGAAGCAAGAAAGTGAAAAAGAGAGGGTTGTTCTCTTTTTCTACTTGGTTGAATCAAAAGGTGATTTGCCTTAGTTATTTGGTTTGTAACTTGTGTATAGAGACTAGGATTAGACTTGTACAAGATTCTAACAATTATTGAAATCTATTACATGTTGTAAGGGGACTAGACGTACTATCGGACTCTGAGAGAAACTAGTATAATCACTTTGTATTCTTTATTATTCTTCCTTTACCGCTTTCATCACTTAACCATAAACTAGCAAAATAGTAACAGGAAGATGTTCAGTACATGTTTGTTTAATATATGTTAGGATCCATCAGAGTCACTGAGGGGACTACCTCACCCACTTTAATGAGGCTACATCAAGATCGTCCCACCAAACCAAAAAATATTTAAAGGGCATTCGAAAATGGACTTAAGGCGAGACCCTTCAACGATTCCTTCGCACATACGCCAGCATTGTCGTTGGCAGAACTGATCACTAGAAACGAGTGCTACATGAAGGGCGAGGAAAACAATGACGAAAAGAAAGCACACGACGTTAAGGAGAGTATTCTCAATGCAGAGAGCTCGCACCATCAGAGGAAGAGCAGTTATACCTTGCCCATGAAGAAGAAATCAACATTCAAAAGGATAAGTAAGGTGACAGAAAACTTCACGCCTTTGAACACTCGTCGTGAGAAAATTTGGTGGGAGGTACTCCACTTACATAACATCCCTACGCGCTTGCTCTTAAGGCTGATGTGATGGATTCTAAACCATGAACATGGTGAAAGTTCCACAAGGTAAGTACATATCACACTGAGGATTGCTATCAGCTCAAGAAGAAAATTAAGAGACTAATACAGAAGGGACATCTCAATAAATATGTGAAGGAAGACTCTTCATGTTCGGCGGACAAATCTAGCTTGTATGGACGAGACGATGTTGGGAGCCTCGGGCCCAACAAATACAAAGAGTCCATTCAGGGCGAAGACATCAAAGTCGTGCGTCACGCGCTCAACATTATAGCGTGAGGGTTCGCTAGAGGCCGGGAAACTAGCTCCGTCAGGAAAAAAAATACGCTCACTAGATCTTGAGTGTAGAAAACATTCCTGAGATAATATTGAAAGAGAACTCTAAGCACCGAGAGCCACGATCGCTTTCTCGAAGAAAGATGCAGTTGACATCCACTCTCATAACGATGATCTCATGATCATTACAGTCAAGTTCTTCTTTACGGAGCAAGCTAAAAAAAAATCATTTAATGATGTGACCAATAATTCTGCTTGGATCTTTAGTAATGGTAAGGACATAAATTTCTTGTTGGACAATTGATGTGGTCAAATGTCAATCAATTTCTCAAACTCTCATCATGCATATCATTAACCATTCCACCCTAAATTCCAAAGTTTGTGACTTCATCTACAATAATAGGGGGAAGCTTCTTGACAATCTCCTCTTGGCTTCTTGACAATTTCACCAATATTCTTCATTCTTAACACTTCCTTACCGTGGAGATTTCTGACCAAAGATGTTAGGGGCCTTTGAACTCTGGTGTTTTGACCCTAAAAATTTCCTATTGCTTCTTTTGCAAGCATAGCCATCATGTTAGCTTGTTTAAGTTTATTTTGGTCCTTGCATTCCACCATCCAACTCTTTTCTAATTTGGATAATCTTGCACAACAAGCTTTCCAACATATGATAACCTTCTAACAGCATCACCGACGAGAAATCTAATTCTTCAATGGTGGATTTCTCCATTAAAAAAGCCTTATCCATCAAGAAATATTCTCTTGACATACCCTCCATGTATCAAGTCATTTGGATACCTCCAATCTTTGACTGGATAAAATGTAACATGAATGGCATGACCTTAAGCGCATATGTTATTTGTCTGTGGTGATAACTTTAGAAGTTCCAAATTTGACTACTTGGATAGCTTCTCTTATCACATTGGTCATAGTAATATTTTTCAGACTAAACTCATTGGGGTTATACTTGCAATAGGGATTGCTCATAGAAAAAACTGGAAAATATTGTGCTAGAAACAGACTCCTTGCTTGTGGTACAAGCTTTCTCTAAATATGACCTATGTAAGCTCAAAAACATATAGTTGCTGTTGAATTGCATTCACATCATCAAGTTCGTGAATTTCACTCTCTCACATTTTTAAACAGGAGAATATTTGTGGAGATAAGCTTGCTAGCTTAGACCTTCATAAAATAATTTTTTTTAATTAAACCAAACTCATAATAGTATTAGACTTGATTTGCTAACTTGCTAACTTTTTTAATATTAATTGGTTTTCTTATTAAACTTATTTATTTATATTATTTAAAATGTTGATCTTTATAAATATTAGACTTTCAAGTTTAATTTAACTTTTTAATTCATATTTATTTAAACTTTGAGATCCGTTTCCAATATTTATTTAACCTTTAGTTTTACATTTATAATTTTGCTTAATATAAATTATTTTTTATTGAAAAAGTGATTTAATGTGAATTTTTTTTTTTACAGTGTTGCATAAAAATTCACTCTTTTAATTAACCATTTTATAAAAAATTGGGGTAGAGGAATTTAATATTAATTAAAGTAGTATTAACTCAATACTTTTTTGTTACAACACTAATCACTTACCATTGAAATTTTGTTACCTTTTCTAATAAGAAAATAAAATTAAAAAAATACTACAATAAATAAAAAACAAATATAATTTGAACATTTCTCTTTACACCCAAAATTCTTCTTCCAAACCTTTGACGAAAAACCTAAAATATCTCCTGAATTCAGATATGCATATCCGAACGCACCGTATTTGTCAATAATAGGTGTGTTCGCATGTACATATTCGAAGTAATTTTATTTTGTCAAAAAAATATGGCTTCGCGTGTGCATGTCTGAATTCACTCCATAATTTATCCTTTCGGATATGCACATCTGAATTCTTTGATTTGTTTTCAAAACCGCGTACAAAACATACTCATTTTTTTACAAACCCATAAATCTCATTTTTCTACTCCAAACCCTTAGTCTCTACTATCCAAACTTGAATAACCTAGTCATTTCTACTCATCTCCTCATTTCAACTCTTTTCAAGTCATTTCAACTCATCTCCAAAGCTTCCAATTTGTGCATGTTTTCTCCATTTTCATTTGATTCACTATGCAATGCTATAATAGTTTATTAGGTTAGTTATAATCAATGACATTATGTAGGTTGATGTTAGAATAGTTAAATGTTGGTGTCTGGGTGACAAAAAAAATGTTTTTGGATGATTTAGGGTAAGAAGAATAAGCTACTTGAAAATGGTTGTCCGCATGTGGTTTCGGAAGTGCACATCTGAAATCCCTCTTGACCAGTTTCGGATGTGTACATCTGAATTCTTGCCTGAGTTGTTTTTTTTCTAAATCATCATATTAACAATTATCATTTTTCAGGAAGATGACTGACAACCAAGACCCAAACAATCGATTGAGACAAGGCAGGTCAAGCCAGACTGCCTCTGCTCAGCGAGAGAGAGCTAAGCAGCAGGTTAACAGGCCTCGAGGATGGGGTTGGGTACGAAGGGAGGAATTTCCTGGAGGCTCTACTTTTGCACCGAGGAGTCGCCTGTCTCAGGCGTTTACCTCTCGTGCGCATGAGTAGATACCCAATATGGGGGAGGTTCCCGGGGAGTTTCAGGTTCCCGAGGGGGATGAGGTACCCGATCATGTTGAGGTACCCGAGGAGGCGAATATCGACTATCCAGGAGGGCCTTCTGACACCTCCCTCTTGATTTATTATAATGATCATGCCTCTCGACATGTTTGCGATGAAGAGATATATTTTTTGTTGTACTTTTTCATTTTAAAGTTTTACTCATAAATTATATTTTAACGGTATATTTTTTGTTATAGGAACGGTTGTCCATTAAGTTTGTGAATCACTCGCAGAGAATATTTGAATTGTTTATACATACGGCTGCTTGGTTCCATGAGGCCGTTGTTGAATCCGGACTTGTCGGACTATGTTGTACTGGTTACATACTATAAGCCACGGCATGCAGGGGCTTTTGTCGAGAGGTGGCACAAGGAGACGTCGTCTTTCCACTTTCCTGTTGGGAAGATAACGCTCATACTTGATGATGTTGCTTTCTTGTTCCACCTACCTATCAGAGGGAGGTTACTTAACCATCACAAAGTACTACGAGCTAAGGCGGTTGAATGGATGGTTGAGTATCTGAGAGTTAATCTATATAAGGCAGTTGAGGACTGCAGAAGCACTAATGGGTTGCATGCAAAGTTCTCCTCCATGATGGAACTATGTGAAGAGCACCTGGTTGCAGCAGCAGGGGCCGATGATGAGGGTGAAGAGGTTTTTGTTCAGTACCACTGAGATTGTGCTTTGCGGTGTTACTTCATGTTTTTGGTTGGCACGTCCCTCTTTATGGACAAAAGTGTATACTACGTAGATGTGATATATCTTCGGTATTCTATGGATTTGACTATAGTTTGTGAGTGGAACTGAGGGGCCGCCATTTTGGTATACCTCTACCAGAAGCTGAATGAAGTTTCAAACTGGAGGACGGGACATCTCACTGGCTCTTGCACACTCCTCACATTACCTTTCATTTTAACTATTACATTTAATTTATTTTTTATAATTTGTACTTACATATTATCTGATTGTTGTTTCAAAGTTGGATAATCTCTCACTTCCATCGCATTCATGGTTTCGAGTGTGATTCGGCTTATACTAACGACATACCGAGGGCTGCAAAGTATGTCCTCCACAGAGGGAATCATAAAGTGTCGCCTTACCGGATGTATCTTGATCGTACTAATCATGATGACATCAAATAGACGCCATTTGAGAATTACATGGATGTTGTTCCATTCGATCTCATCTCATTATACTATGGGTAGCTAGCATGTGGGTCGAATCTTATGGTCAGGTATCTTCCGGAGCGGTGTATCCGACAGTTTGGCTATGTGTAGAAGATATTGAGATCTTCTTTTCAGGAGGCTTCTAACACCATTGTCTGGCAGAAACTCGATGGCATCTTCCATGATTAGGAGAATCATTTGGTGCCACGGGAGTATCAAATGATGCCGGCATCCCAGAGTTGGCATTGTGTAGAGGGTTACATGACACAGTTCTTTAATGTGTCACACTCTATCATTACACCAGATGGTCTTGGATGTCCACCTAGACCAACTCATGAGGAGCTCTTGGAGAACCATCAAGTCGAGGATGATCATACCACTGATCTCTTGCTGATCTGTCGGCGGATACACCTCCTTGGACATGAGGCATTGGATTTTGGGATCATCGAGAGGGGTGGTCCTAAGACGGTTGTCATCGTTTGGAGGATGATTACGGAAACATCGAGTGAGGCGTAGTATAGGAGACAAAGGAGGTCATGGAAGGTTAGGATTATGCATACACAGTAGCAGTGGCTTATGCTATGTTTTGTTTTTTGTTACCGATGTAATATTTTGCCATTACGCGCTTTCTGAACAACTTATGTACTAAATTATATTTCCCTATGCCTGAACATCTAATCTAATCGTTATGTTCGTATTGTTATGTTTGTTTCATTTTTCGTCCAAATTGTATAAGTTTATGTTTGTTTGTTTATTAGGTAGAGGTAATTATTATGTTTTAAATAAAAATGACACAAACAGAAGAAGTTCCAGATATGTATATCTGGAACAATCTTTAAAGTTTTAAATCCAACATTTAAATATTAAAACATGTTAAAAAATTATCTCTTCAGATGTGTATATTCGAAATATGCTAAGATGTGCATTCAAATGTACACATTCGAAGGATACTTTCGATTTTTCAAAAGTTAAACTCAACACTATTAAGTATAAAAAGAAATTCTCATATAATTTTGGTATTTTCTAATTTTAAATATAGGAATTTTAATCTGAATTTATTTGCTTCATAACTCTCACACTATTTTCATCTAACTAATTTATTGACTATTATTTACTAAATATTAGACTGACTGAAAATATTATTGGATATATAAATTTAAAAACATTTCCAAAACGTTTAAGAAAATGCTAGATAAATTAGTTTAAACAACATGTTACTCTCTCCATCTCGCAATGATCCATTTCAGTTTTCAATGCATTTTTTCCAATTTTACCTTTTAATTAATTAAACTTTTATCATTTCTAATACATAATTAGAGGTTACCTTTTAATTAATTAAACTTTTATCATTTCTAATACATAATTAGAGGTACTATAGTAAACTCATTATTCTTTCTCTTACTTTTCTATATTTTTCTTAATAATATGTGTGAAATGGTGTGTTGGATCATTCATTGCGGGACGGAGGGAGTATAAAATACTTGGACAATGGTAGAGAAGAAGATTCTAACAAATGTTACCCTTCACATAACAAACTGCTTTCTATTCTTTTAGGAACATAGTAAGGGACTCTCTGAATATTCTGTGTGCACCTCAAATCTTGGATTAACTAGCAAGTTTGAGGAACAGCAAAGCTTTACACTACATTACATAATGTTACAAATCAAATTCTGATTCATTTTCTGAGGCTAATGTTTCTTATATGTACAGATTAAGCTAACTGGCAAATAATAAATGCCACAGCCAATAATATTCCACGATCGATCGGTAAAGCACGCACATTCACAACAATGATTGAGGTCCCACTCGTTCCCTGCATGTCGAATAACAGCATAGGCATCAGAAAACACGAAGCTGATATAAAAATACGTTAAAGCTTAAGTAAAATGAAACTGACTTACTAAATAATAACAATGTGATTGCTGATTCCTCTTATGTCAGCTGCTTGTAGCAGTTATAGGCAATGGCGACCGATGCTGCGGCACATACAACAGCGAGAGCAGCGTAAGTATCTTCTTGCTCCCAGCCGTCGAGCCAAGCTGTCATAGTATGAAACTTGCGTGAAGATCCTTTCCCGCTGTTGATCCGAGAAATCACTGCCCCGTTGCTCTTATTATTATTATCAGCTGAAAGATTTGCCTCAGTCTCGATGATGTCGGGGATCATTTTGTTATCCACTGACACCTGACTCTGGCAAAAGGAAGAGTCTCCGTTTTCTTGGCAGCAGCTTACACTATTTGATTGGCAGCAACTTACACCATTTGATTGGCAGCAGCTTGCAAAATCGTCTCGAGATCCATTCTGTGCAGAGGTTTCTTCTAGTTTTCCTATGCCATTCAGCAGAAGCCTTTGTTCTTGCTTTGTTATTTGCTCATCTTCTGATAAACCCATCTGACCCCTGATTGAAATATTCAAAGAAGTAACATTGAATACAAGTCAGAATATACTCCAGGGTTAACTGCATATAGAGCAAAACTGTCATATCGTACCATAACATCAGCTAAAGATATAGGGAGATGAATGAACATATCAGTTTAAATGCATCCGTAGCAGAGTTGTAAAATTATACCATACCATCAGCTAAAGCTAAAGTGTATGAATGAGCATGTAAGCTAACGCGAAGATCGTCTCCACTTACAAATATATGTTCCAATCATCTCGTGAACCTCTTAATGCACACTCTTCACGTCGATGACATCTTAGAGCATATCCTAGATCTGTTGTTGAACTCTATGCATCATCCACGCTTCAAGTTCATTGGGAGCCAAGCGTGATGGGGGTGTTGGAAATTTCGGCTTCCTTGCAGTTCACCCCTAGCCGCCTAATTATGGAATTTAGGTTGCTTACGTTGCAGCCTCCAACATCTTCAATGTGTTGGTCTGCGTAGTGTTATAAAAACTTGAAAATCCTCACTTTACAAACTGGTTTTATAAGGTTGAGTTAGACCCAACCCAAATTCTGGTAAGGTATATAGGTCAATAAGCTGAGAAACCTTTTTTTAAATTAAAATCCCTTTCTTATCTAATGAACACTCGAGGATAGAAAGAATATTGATGTGTTAAACATAAAACTACCTACTAAGAAAACTTTGAATCTTGCTAGTTAACTCATCTCAAGTATTAATCTTTCATTTTTTTCAGAACTTTTAGATTTTTTACTTGAAAATGGCAATAAGCCTTATGAATATAGCTAAAATTTCTTTTTTTTTCTTGGCCTACTTGTACAAACTTGTGTAAAATTAACTTCTAAGCCCACAAACAAGCAAAAATCCGGCAGGAGCGAGCAACCAGCTATTGTAATTTAGAGGATAAAACTTTTAAAGAAACAAAAACTTTAAGCCAAAGCAGTAACAAAATAAGGAATTATAGAAAATAATCACCTCCATAATGAGTCTATAATCTCCCCTTTCATGATATGTTGTTGAAGCAATAAAGGTACATCCTCCGGGGCAACATATCCATACCTAGTCATATTAGTTGAGAAGATTTTATGTCAGCTAAATAATCAATATGCAAAACAATGATATTTCAATATTTAAATTAATAAACATAAAGTTCTACGACAAAAATGAAATTCGATATTCGTGCAGGTCTTCTCCTTACCAGTGACCAGTGACTTCTCCATTAACGTTTGATCCAAATATAATGACATTTCCTGCATACTTATGTCCTCCAACGTGGGAGCACGGACTAACAAATACTTTACCTTGTAGACCATGTAACTCTATCTCTTCCCTAAATCGACTTATCAAAACCGGTCCACAAACTCCACATCTGCGATCACGCGATCCATGTGAACACACAAAAACATACGAACCTTTCAACATTTCAGGTGTTCCTGGTAGCCACTCTCCATCCTTCACTAGAACTTCTTCAACAAAAGTTTCAACATCAAAATGTGTCAATCTCCTGCAATATTAACACAAGGTTTTGTAGCCGACAACAATCTAGGTTAAGGAAAACATCATAAAAACCTTTGCAAGAGAATAAAAAATCGCAGTACAAAAAACTCACACTAACCTGTATCTGATCATCTCAGGAAAAATTAACACATCTCCATTAGATGTTTCAGTCCCATCGTGACCCTCGCATATCGTCAACCGGGTCTAGCCAATAAACAAACAAATTCAAAATTCAAAAACAAAAATAATTATCACATTCAATTAGCACAATACAGATCATGCAGCTAACTTAAGTAAAAGTTAAAAACTCACTATCAAAAAAAAAATTAACACCAATCAATCGATTTCAAGTGAATCATTCATATATAATTCATCTACGACAACAACAACAACCAAGCCTTATTCCACTAAGTGGGCTCAGCTACATGGACCAACTTTTGCCAAAATGTTCTATCCAAGACTATGCTTTTGTCCAAATTGTTAATCTCGAGATTTTTCTTGATAATTTCTCTTATAGTTTTTCTAGGTCTTCATCTTCCTTAAGTTGTTGGACTTCTCTCCATCTGATATACTCCCCTTACCACAAAATCCAAATGTCCTCTCTATACATGTCCAAACGAATTAAGTCTATTTTCCACCATCTTCTCTACTATAAGTGCTACCCGGACACTCTCTAATATTTTCAATTCTAATCCTATTTTGTCTAGTCGTGCCACACATCCAACACAACATCCTCAATTCTGCTACATTTACTTTATTCTCGTGTTAATTCTTAACAGAATGTTACCAACATTTTGTCCCCTACAACATCTCTGGTCTTACCGCAATCCGATAAAATTTCCCTTCAGCTTGAGCAGTACCTTTGTGTCACATAAAACCTCTGAAGCCCTCCCCCTTCTCAACTCATTTCAAGCCAGCTTGAATTCACACAAAAAAAAAAAGCTTAATTTTACAAGTTTATGACCAATCAATCAACATAAACTCACAACATCTCACAAAATCAATTAGCACATTTTCATAACATATCCAATTAGCACAAAACAGATCATCCAGTTAACTTAAAAGAGTTCAAACCTCACAAACTTCAAGCATATCATTCATTCATAGTTCATCACCCCCACAAAAAAAACAACCCAAAAGCTTAAATTTTTCCAACCTAAACCAATCAATCACCACAATCTCACAAAAATAAATCAAAAATCAACACAAACAACAACAAAACAAAGACACAAACGTTTCAAAAATCAAACTAAACCACTACCTCCTTCTTCATATGATTCTTCCTCGCCTTAACAGCAGCATAAAGCAACCTAGGCAACCGATCAAACTCAGCAGCCTCAATCCTGGGTGGCCAAAACCTCGGATTCTTATAACAAAGAAACACGTGTCGTTCGTACAACTCAACAGTACCAACAAGCGAACTCTGTCGGAAATCAGGTCTCGAGAAACCGAACTCAGCATCGGCTACATCTCCGCCGGAAAGAAGACCCTCGTTCTGGAAACTTCCAGAAGCACTTCTTGGGTCGACTAGGTAACTGTCAAGTGTGTCGGAAACAGTGATGGGAGAAGAATGAGAGGAAGATGAAGGGATTGTGAATGTGAGGGTTTCGTCTCTGTCTCTGGTAATACCCATCATCGCTTATAGCGTTAAAGTCTCGATTTTTTTGAGTGAAATGAAGAGGAAGAAGAAGAGAAACAAAGTGAGTGAGTGTTTTTTTTGTTTCCTCTTTCGAGGGGTTTGATGATGTTGTTGGAAGAGATTATGTTACTCTGCAACTGAAACTATTTAGGTGTTTGTGGGATCGGGTCAATTATCGGGTCAAATGACACGTGGCATTTATGAATTAGTATTTTTTAATTAAATTACCTAATACACCGGCCAAATGAGCTTTTTTCCTAATCAAACCATGCTATCATGTTTTATGACTTTTATCTTTAATTTAATAATTAGTATTAAATTAAAGTTATATAGTATTATTTGACTGAAAATGTTTGTTTATGTCAAATTGTTTTTTTTTTTCATTTTTAACACTATTTTTTATTTCATTATTATTTTTAGTGGGGTCTTGTTAAGTTGTTATTAGTCTTCTTTTATGGTCTAATTATCTTCTTCTTTTTTATATAAAGTATAACTATCTTCTTGTCTAATGTAGAAAATACTTTTGAATATAAAAAAGAAAAAGAAAAAGAAATTAAAAAATAATGGAAGACACCTATATCCTAATAGATGTTAGATGATTGTGTTTATTGGATAACCTGCCGGCCAACTTAAAATCCTCCAATATTATTATTTTCCATTTTCTATCTTACTTTTTTTAAATAATAATTTATAAATATAAACAACACATTTTTATTAATATTATCAAAAGAGATTTAATTCTAGATCGAAAACTTATAAGTACTTATTTAATCCAATTAACATATATCATTTAAACTATCTAATCTACCCTCTTTTGTTTTATTTTAGAATATTGGCTATAGGTATAAAAATAATTATTTCTAAATAATTGTTATTTTATTTTTCAATATAACTTCAATTTTGTTTTTTAACTATATCATCTAGTTAAATATATTTACATCACTTATAAATTATTATTTTTCTATTTTTCATTTTTGATAATATAAATGCATTAATAGTTAATATGATAATTGGATGTAATCATAATTTTTTACTATTTTTTAATCTATTTAAATTGTCAAATGTGGAAAATATTATTGGATAGGGTGTATAATTTTAAACTACACTCTTGGGCTTTCTTTTAAGGATTTAAAATATAATCACAATTTTTCTTAATTTTATGTAATGTTAGTCTCAAATTATTTAATTGTTATAGTTGTATTCCTTTATTTAATTGAAATTTTTAACAAAAAAAAATCATTGATAGAAAATATTAGAAGTGAAATTGTGTAAATTATTTTAAATAATATTTTGTATAAAATTTACAAATTAAAAAAAGTTATATGTAATAAGTGTTATCGATTCTATAAAGTGTATGATTATGATTTGTATATTAAAGAATGTGAGGCTGAAGATATATACGAACTTACCTAGGTTCTCGGTGATCGGCTACCAAGATCTTTAGATGAAGCTAATTCATCAGTTCTTAGCGAGGAACACCGAAGAGTCTCAACAACCAATTTATTTAAAGTTTATCATGGACATTTTGAATATTTTAGAAAATACCTAATTAGGTTTAATAAGGCGACTATCAAGATGGTCCACCCCAACCAAGAAATGTTTGTGGGAGAAGAAAGCAACGAGGAGAATAAGGCTATAGACTCAACAAACTGTGGTGTCGGGGGATCCGACTCCTTTCAACAGTAGGAAGCCTACAGAGACCTACACGCCACTGAACACCAAGCGGGAGAAAATTTTACGCAGAGTACTCCATACATATGACATTCATCGTCTTTCAACTCCAAAGTGGAAAGTCATGAGGAGTCAGCCAAACAAATGGAGTGAATACCACTTAGTGAAAGGCCATGATACGGGTGAATGTCATCAACTAAAAAAGAAATATAATCCTTTATCCAAGTAGGGCATCTAAGAAAACATGACCAACGAACCTCTTACGAGGTAGGTCTCACCCTTTAGAACGAGACCAATCCATAAGCCTCTGGCCTAAGAAGGATAAAAGTTGGAAGGGGAAAGGAGGATAAACTAGTTCTCCACACACTCAACACGTCTCACTTATACTACGCATCTCAATTTAAATTTAAATTTTTAATCAAAAAATATATCAACTATTCTCTGTGTTTTGACATCCAACCCGAGAGAAAATATGGATAGGAATCACGCTTCGAATCCTAACTCTTGCAGTTTTTACTTTTTTATTTATTTTTATAATGTATCTATTTCACATTCACAAAACTCTTTTCTATTACTTTATTTTAAATTTATATATTTTTTAAAAATTGGTTCCTTTCTTTTTTTAAAGGTATATATTCCCTCAGTTGGTATATCCAACCGAGAAGAAATATGCCTTAGGAGGCTGTCATATATCTCTTGAAAAATGGGCTCATTCGTAGTGTCTTTACAATTCCAAAAATCTAAAAAAAATGTCCATGCAAGCAATATATATATATATATATATATATATATATATATATATATATATATATATATATATATATATATATATATATATATATATATATATATATATATATATATATATATATATATATATATATATATATATATATATATATATATATATATATATATATATATATATATATATATATATATATATATATAATTTTGAACCTCGTAATGAAAGCCTAACTATTTGGGTATAGTTGGGAACTGGTAAAATTGATGGTTTTGAGCATCTTAGACTCAAATACAATGAACCAAATTCTCATTATTAAGTCCTAAACGATATGTATGTACATGTAGAAGAACTTTCCACTAGTCCTCGAAGCATCGCCAAATTGACGCAATCGCTCTCATGTTACAACTCTTGTAAGACACCACATTCACCGTGGGTGGTGGATATATAAAGGTTCTTACGAAACAAGGCCACATTGTCCTTTCTAGTGTAGATGGATGGAATGATGTCAATCATGCCACTAAAATGGTTGGTAATTGAGGTTATCATTAGTGATCTTGCATGTTCTAAGAAATAATAGGGCAAAATATGGTTATCATCACTACACTCGCTGAAATCGAAGCTACTAGAAAGAAATTTATAGCTCCAAAACATCCATAATTCTACAAGGTTCTAAACAACCCTCCCATAAAGTCGCTCTAAATTTTCTATGTAGTGTTTCCACATCTCACATATTGCCTCATGCATCTTAGGTTCTACCAAATCGTCATTTTCATCAATCTCTCTAATAACCACTATCACCGGTCGCTAAAAAGAAATAATGGCAAGAAGAATATAACTCAATACATGTAACTTTCTGGATGAACTTGAAGGAATACATGAAACCTCAAACAAAAGAAGACACAAACTTTAGAAGTAAACAATGAGGAGGAAAAATCGTTACTCATGTATTTAAAGGGTTTGTTTCCCCATATGGCAAGTAGAGTCATCATCACACGACTAGTAGGGTCATAGACACTACTATAGGGACAATATATCAGTGATACTTATTCTACGTATATAAAAAGATTACTAGCACAAATCACTTGGTCCTTCCCAGGATATTTTCATCATTATTATCATTAAATGTGTCACTTATCTTGAAACCAACCTTCATCTTATCGAGTCGCTACCTCAATATTGTGGAACATCACACCCTTCCAGGCCTCATGTTGGAGTGACTGTGGAATGGGAGGTTTACCTTAATCACACCACCTTCTAAGCCTTGTACTATAGTGACTATGAATGGAGAGGTCTTTCCTTAATCACATTGCTTTTCATGCCATGTGCTTAAGGTATTGTGAACTAGAATAACTTAGATTAGGCCTTAAAGAGCTCGACCCACCAGTTGTGTAACTCATAAGTAATGGGGAAAGGTACGAGGTATGAAAGGAAGGGGTTAGGTGGCGAGCACATGATATCACCAAACTCAATTCTCTTCTACCATGGATCATAGAAGAATGTATCCAACCCCATATTAGGAGAGTAGCATAAGTAATCCCAAGTCTCATAGATTAATTTCACTCCTTATTATGAGAGATGACTGACTCTATTCACTCCAAAATTAGGTTAAAGTTACAGGAAGTGTGGTCGGATTGATAAACACCAGAGTCAGTCTTTGCAACAACTCCTAGTTCAAGTAACCGAAGATATAAATATCCTCGCTAGAGAGTTGGATAATCGATTAATTATAAGAACACAAAAGCCCTCTTGTGTATCTCATTATAGGCAGGGTAACCCTTTTTGTACTCGCTACAAGTACACATCCATTTTCCATTCGGTACTGAAAATCCAATTTTACCAAGAATTAAAGCTTATAGAGTATCTTCAGATCATTTTTTATTCTCGTATAACCTCATGTAGTATTCCTTATGAGAACCTAACTCTTTGATAAAATCATGAAGAATAAGTGTATGATTCTTTCTGTTACATATTAAGGCTAAAACAACGTGAAATATGTAGCTACCATCACATGAAACCTCTATAATCTTGTCAATGAATTTATGCATAAAAATAAGCATATCCTCAATGTACTTTATATCTGGTAAAGGTGGAGAGGACGAAAATTTTCTGATACGAGCACCCTTACTGGAACTTTTTGGATTGTGAAAGAGGATAATTTGGATAAAGTGAGTCGACTTGCTAAAAGAATGATGATGACCACTTGGTATAATTATCACTAAGATTTGGTTTAACCTTTTTAAGAGCATCATTAATTTTTATTGATTCTGCGACTGGTCTCATATCAAATTTTTCTAGATAGGTTATCTTGCACATATGCTCTTTGATGTGAAACTCCATGTTGTAATCAACTTTCATAAATATTTCTTCAATCACCTCTCATTTTGTCATAATAGAAATATCGTATTTACAACCTTGATCATACCATCATCATCAAATTGAATCCTTTTCTAGTGCATGTTTAGTTCGTCCATATGTATAAGTTTATCGAGCTTCATCTTCTTGGCCATTACAGAAACACATGGAAGGTCGTATGTTTTTCTAAATGTACAATCAAACTTGGAGTTATTTGAATTCATTTTCTATACTTGCACAATTGAAGATATTCAGATATACATTATTTATAAGTTAGAACGATTATGACATTTATGATGTCTAAATACAATTTACTTATGTTATCAAACACAATAATTGAATAAGAAAAAATAATTTCTTTGAGTTTATGAAATTATGGCATCAAGATTATGTAACTTGGTGTTTGAAAGTTATCTTCCAAACATATAAATTTCATACACCTTTTGAAAATCCAAAAAAATAAACCATTGTTGAATGATTAGGGTGCAAGTGAAAGATAACTTACAATAGTGAGAAATATAAATTTTTGAATTTTTATAAGATTCAAGAGAATAAAGTTTATTGAGCCACTCTTTTAAATTCTAATTTCATAAGATAAATTCTTTGATAAACATAAATTTTAATTTAATTGAGTATCATATGTTTAGATTAAACTAGATTGTGACCCGTACGGTGCGTAGATTTTTTATGATCATAAATTTTATATTCTAAATATTTTTAATTAAATCAAACAAAGTTATTGACAAAACAAAAATGTAAAAAAAAAAAACACATGTCATCTATAAAAAAACAAAAACAATATATATAAGTATTCTTTAAATGGAGAATATAATATTCGTAATAAGGATATATTATCATAAAAGTCATCTAAATCTTCATTTTAATTATAAATATGAATGGAGATATATAATTAACCATTATGAAGTGCATAGTAAAAAAAGTAAGGAGGAAATATATGCATCCACAAATAAGAATTAAATAAATTCCTAAAATTCTAAAATTTAAATATATTTATTATTATTATTATTATTATTATTATTATTATTATTATTATTATTATTATTATTATTATTATTATTATTATTATTATTATTATTAATAATAATAATAATAATAATAATAATAATAATAATAATAATAATAATAATAAACTACAACTATTAAAAATAATATGATTTATATAAATAATCTATAATAAATAAGACATCATATTAATCTCATTTGTCATATGTTTAATATAATATATTTGTCCCTAAAAAAGATTTAGTATATTTTATTTATTTATGATCACAAACACTATATAGACAAAATAAATAATATATTTTATATAAATAATTTATAAAATTATTCATAAATAAATTTGAATATAAAAATAATAGAAAATATTTTTAATATCTATAGATCTAAATTATTATAATATAATATAAAATTATAATAGTCTTTGACATAATCTTTATTTTTATTTTTACTATTAATATTTCATTTTGTTTCACATAAATGTTTTTTTATAACGAAATATTTAGCTTTAAGATTTTCATTTAATTGACTGTTAATTTGATACTATAAAATAATTTTATGAAAAAATCTTTTACAATTTTAAACAACATTTTACTGCAATATATTTCTATATAATTGTCCGAAGAGAATTATAATTTTTGCAAGATTTAAAGGAAAAAGCCAATTGAGAAAAAATATAAGAACAATAAATATATTGAGGAAAAATAAGAATTACCTTTTGAATGATAACTCTTGAACTGGATTGTTGGAAGGTATCTCGTTCAAACTATAAAATTATCGAGGAGAAAAAAATAAAAACTATCTTTTATAAAATTACCTCTTGAATTAATTGGTAGGTAATTATCGATATTTTTTAGTAATTTGTGTAAATAATATTATAATTGTAATTAGATATAAAAAAATAAAATATGATTAAGAAAAAAATGAGAAAAACAATAAAAGTATTGAGGAGGAGAAATAAAAATGACTATTTACATGATTTTCTTTTTAACTTATTGACAGATGTAATTATATAGATTCTTCAAACAATACATGCAATGCGGATGAAAAAACTTTTGATATGTAAATTATCTAAACATAAACATATTTTAGTAAATAATATGAAGTTAAATTTAGAAAAATTTGATGCTCAGAATTAGATTTCTTGTGACTGAATTGAATTGTTCGTGTGTAGTCTTATATTTGAAAAAAGAAATAAAATTGTTAACTCAAAATAAAATATAATGAAAAGTGAGAATGAAATAACATAAGAATTTGTGATTTAAATTAGATAAGTAAATCTCTTTTTATTAAATAGAATAATATGTGTAAGAATGACATACTGTTTTTTTTATTGAATGGCAAATCAACATATATAAATATATAAAAATGTAAATTAAACATTGTAGTCTTAATTGTAATTCTGGACCGATAAGACCATGATTATTCTAATTGATTCTAATTCCGGCTTCCCTTTGTAGAACACAGTGAATCCATCACTTGGCCAAAAGGAATATGGTGAAAATTGCTATATTTATTCCAAACTATAATGGAGACTTTCCAATTAAGATTAAATGGCAGTTATAAAATTGAAGAGGAGTTATAATATAATAGTAGTATTGTTACTTTTTAAACATAATTTTTTTTGTAAAATAGATGAAGAAAAAAAAAAGGAAAAATAGAAAAATAGAATTAGGGTTAAGCAAGAATTAATTTAAAATTCCTAAATTATTTTTAAAATTTATTTTGATCTATATATATATATATATATATATATATATATATATATATATATATATATATATATATATATATATATATATATATATATATATATATAATATTATATATATATATATATATATATATATATATATATATATATATATATATATATATATATATATATATATATATATATATATATATATATATATATATATATATATATATATATATATATATATATATAAACTGAGTGGTCAAAGTTAAATTGAAAAATAATATAAAATATTATTATTTAAATAAATTTAGGAAATATCTAAAGTAATTATAATTAATATGGAAAAATAAAAATTTAATAAAATAGAATTCAAAAGTTGATATATTAGATAGTTTTATATTTAAGATTATATTTAAAATTGATTACCTAAATTGATTATCTAAATTACATTTAAAATTTACTTTGATATTTTTTAATCTTATATATATTTTAAAACTTGAAATATAGGTTAGATTTCTAAATTTTATAGGTTTAGAAGATTTTTTTAATAATGATTTTAATTTGGAAATTTTTAATAGTAGTAATTGAATATTATATTATTATTATTTTTATTATTATTATTATTATTTATAATAGTGATGTTTGGATATTATTATTATTATTATTATCATTATTATTATTATTATTTATTTTTAATGTAGGAGTAAATTAGTAAAAATATATATGATTTATATTTAAAATTGCTACTAAAATGACATGTGATTAGTGTTGTCATCATGGCAATTTTGAATTTAAATTAAGGAGATATATTTATAATTTTAATTTATTTTAAAATAAAATTATTATAATAAATGAGCGGCAAATAGTATACACTCAATAAAATTCTAGTCTATTAGTGTATACCATTTGATAATATGTTCTAAAAATTAATTTTTACAATTTTATTTTATTCAAAGTATTCTCAAGTTCATCTATAAAATATAATAATGTAAGATGAGTATTTGGGTAAGTTGGACACTTGGCAAATTCTCAACTCTTCTATCATATTTACATCTTGCTATAAGAGGAAAGTT